>CM059575.1:26349115-27636205 GCA_030386875.1 Morinoia aosen
GAATGATGAAAAATTACAAGCATTAACTGAGGCAGCAGGTCATCGAGTGCCTTCAGAGCTTCACTTTATATTCGCAACTTTATGCGTTTATATGCCTCTACATCAAGCGCAGCTGTGGGATAAAGGATAAAGGATGTTTTATTCCAATCATTCCTTATACTTATCATCTTGTCCATTGGTTATTCAAATGCTTTGCATTTCACTCCAGGACGCAATGACGGTTACCTCCGCTCAAGTCGGTAACTATTTCCAACACCTGGGTGGTGTGGGGAATTGTGGCTGAGTTCTCCCTTTTCCCAATGCAGAGAATCACCGGGCCGTACTGCCGGGATTCGAATCGCCGACACCTTCTCGTGAAGGGCGCGTTCTTAACCACTTGGAGACAGTGAGCTCGGTGGGGCGCGTACTGAAAGACCATGATCGAAGATATTTTTGTATATCAATGCTCTGGCGTACGACATTCAGAAAATATTGCTCTGCAATATAAATACACTTTCACTTTCACCTCTCATATATGAATAACATTCTCAAAGATGATGCCACAACTCTTCAGCGAATTGAACTGCCTCGACCGCCTGCTATTGAACAGCCTGCTGTTGAACTCGAATTTAACCATGCAGGCATTGAAGCCTTCAATAATGAACAGCTTCTAATCGCAGATGCTGTTATAGATGCTGTGCAGATAAAAAAGAGAGTTAATCATCCAAGCTAAACCAGTTTTCATGTGGATGCTTTTGGTGCCTGTGGAAAAACATAAACGTTTAATTAGCTTATATTGAACTTTACTTTATTACTTTATCATTACTTTTTTGAAAATTATAATTCTCATGTCTGCAGTGGGCAGGTATAGCATCAACGCTGCTGTCGAAAGGGCGAATGGTGCTTTACCTCTTCGAGCTTCCTGTCTCACTACAGACCTGAGTGTTTACTGTGTACCGCCAATAAGTATTCATAAAACCTTATTGCAGAACAATTAAGTGGTTATTTTGGAAGACGTTTCTATGATTCCCTTTGTTGCCTTTCACACAACTGACAAGTGTGTGTAAGATAAGGGTGGAAATCATGAACTATTTCCGAGGAAGATAACTCGAGGAGACTTTCGTCAAGTGCTGCCCATGCTCTCAAGGAGTACTAAAGAAGCCACTTTGGAAATATGCATCAGGAGCTCTCCACTGCACCAGCATTTCAGGTAATATAAACTGATCAAAAATGGGAGAGCAGCTAAAGATCAGCGGAAATTTGCAGTGGCGCTTCTTAAGCTCCTTTCACACAGAGCGTGAAATCATGCAGCGTGATTTCACGCTCTGTGTGAAACGAGCTTTACAGTTGGTAATGGAACGGCTGCAGCAGGATAACTCTCAGAGGATAATGCCAAAGTGTCTCACTAAATATGTGCCCAAGGTTCACTTGTTGAGAAACTTTTTACCGCCCCTCCCAAAAAGAACGTCGAGGCCGAGTGATACTTTCTGCAAAAAACTCTGATTATTTGATAAGAAATGAGGAGGAGGTATTCAGTTTGCTACCATCAGAAGAGAGGCCGTACTACAGCATTGACTCGGCGCTAACCGACTACCCAGCTAAAGCTAAGCGCTACCCACCAGAGTTCTTACACTCACTGACGCCCTCTGGCGTGCCTCCTCAAAGCCCCACTGTCAAAACTGCTACGGTTGTTGTTTAATAGTTCCAATAGAATTTTAAGATTTTGAAGACAATTTGAAAAGTTTTTGATCATTTTAACTGCTTGAACAAAAGAGCCATGACAACTTTAGTTTTCTTTCTCATTTTTCATGTGCTTCACTTTCATCTCATATTGAATTGTCCTATCTTCTTTCCCGCCCAAAGGCCTTCGAACTTCGGGGGCCCTTCGAACTTTCTTCACCCCCGATCTCGCACCCCTGATCTACACCCCTGATCTACACTCGTGATCTATATCTTCGATCTTGCACTCCTGATCCACACCCCCAATTTACTCCCTCGATGCACGCACTTGACCTACCCCCGATCTACATCCGCGTGTCGCGATACAGAGAAAGGGGTGGGTTTAGGACCCCCCTTCCCATACGCTGAGGGAATTCCAACCCCCGTACACATTTTATAGTATTAACCTTCATGCTTGCGTATACCTGCATACCAGACATGGAGAATAAAAGGATTGAAGATTTACATGAATTTATTTTTGGGAAACACGTGGGATAAATCATACAAGGCATTGAAACGAAAAGATTTGAAAGGGCACAACTGCATTAATGAAAGGCACACACATTTCTACCGTTTTAAGACTCTAAACATGACACGATATAATGTGATGCTTACCGGGAATTCAAGTTACCAATACTCCATCGTAGACAACAAATTACGCGTCCACAAAACCGCAGGTTCCACAGCAACACAAAACACAATATTAGCGAGAATAATATATCACGATTCAGCCTGGAGCTGCAACAAGGTGTCGAATTATATGAAGCGCCGCACTATTCACAACGTGAATTCAATCCTCGACTAAATAAATACAAGAAATTGATTGCCTATAATTTAAATGATTTTGCGCGACACTTTGAAAGGCACTTCTCTGGGTACTGATTTACATCTGAAATTGAACTTTTATCACCACCTAACAGAGCTCTCACAACCATAACACTCGCCCTTTTGATGATACGTAATTCACTGATAGATATTCACTGTCAATGTGCTATCTTTCACTGCTGATCTCCTTCGTCGTTGCTTAGAGTCGCTGCTGTCCTGGCTGATGTCTCGCCAACGTGCTGCAGCGGTGCCTTCCCGCTGCTTCATCGTGCTGCCAACATCCCAGCTCGTGTTCACAGCTGCCCTGGTGCCGGGAATTTCTTGAGAGTTTCGCTGGTGCGCCAATTCACTGTAGTTTTGTGAGTTGATCTTCGCATTGTTGATGAACGAACTTGACTGCTGGTACTCGCAATGTTAGCAATTGCGTGGCTCCAAATCTTGACGCTAAAGTTGCCTGTGAGTTCGACCCCGATGCAAAGATACTTGAATGCTCTCGGTTGAATCTCCGACGTGCTTACACATGACAATTACCGATGCGAGGCTGGTTTACTTCGATCAGGTTTCTTTTGTGAGACGGTGTTCACCGGTTGCCGACGTCCAACGTTGTTTCTTGCACTTCGAATTATTAACTTTCAAATTGCAGGTTGGCAGAAGGCAAGCCGGCGATTGCCGACCTGCTGCGTAATGCCCCCTCAGCCCTCGTGCGTAGTGCTCTCTCGTGCGTTCAAAAATCCTCTCGAGGCTTCATCTACCCTCCTTATATACGTTTCGCTTCCTTGTTTCGAGATTAGTCTCGAAGCTTCTATTCTACAGAGGCAGCATCTGCATCCTGATTGGCGGAATTCTTGTTTGTTCTGACGTCTGGGACTCCCATTGGTGTGTTCTCAGACACACCTTCTTGCGTCATTCCTTTCACGAGCGGTGATTGGCGCAGGTTGTGTGGGCCTCTGTTCATACGTCACGTCCGCCTCTTGCCCTCCGAAGTCTCGCCCTGTGTGCCATGTGTGCGCTTGTGTTGTGTGCGTGTGTGTGTGCTTCTATGTGTGTTGTGTGTTTGAGTCGTTCACGATGCCTGCGCTCTCAGTGTGCTGGCCGCACTTGAGACCGTGAAATATTGTTCAAACAATCGCTGCTTGTTTATCCGACCGAACAGTGAAGAATTGTCCTTACACACACGGGTAAACTTTGGTCCACATTCTCACGCTCAAGAATACCAGTGATAACGGTTTTGACATTTTCTTGAAGTAAAGTATTTTTCCAAAGAACATTTTGCAAGCCTGTTTCCCCAAAAAATATTTTACGAGAGTATTTCTCAAAAATTCCCAAAAAAATATTTTACGAGAGTATTTCTCAAAATTTCCCAAAAAATCTTATGAGAGTAGTATTTCCTCACACGCGATCCACACCCTTGATCTACGCCTCTGATCTACTCGCCCACCGGAGATTACAATTTCGGACGGCGATGGGCGGCGTTAGGTGGTGGTGGGCGGCAATGGACGGAGGTGGGCGGCGCTGCGAGATATCAAGACAACAAATGACGCTAGAACGACCCGCAAATTTTGTGCACTCAGACTGCTGCTTGTGTGAGTCTTGTGTCTGCCGGTCGTGCCACACCGCCACGACCTGGCGGACTGCCTTCTGATCGGCCCAGGCACACTGTGAAACTTGGGAAACTGAGCTACTCCGCGAAACTGTGCGACTCTGGAAGTTGCGAAACTGTGTGACTCTGGAAGTTGCGAAACTGTGTGACTCTGGAAGTTGCGAAACTGTGCGACTCTTGAAGTTGCGAAACTGTGCGACTCTGGAAGTTGCGAAACTGTGCGACTCTGGAAGTTGCGAAACTGTGCGACTCTGGAAGTTGCGAAACTGTGTGAAATGGGGAAGCCCCGGAAATTTTGGTGCTGTGAAACTGTAGGAGTTGGGAAATTGTAACTCTGGAAATTATGACGTTAAATGGAATTGTGAAACTGTGTAACTTTTCAAATCGTGCTTCAATAAGGCTGTTGAAGGGATGAAACTCTGAAAATTGTGTAACTGTGAAACAGTCCAATTGTAACTCTGGAAGTTGCGAAGCTGTGAAACTTTGGGAATTGTGTAACTGTAAAACTCTAAATATTCTGATGCTGCGGTAAAACTATTGAAATAGCGGCACTGTAATACCCTGAAAATTGTGATGTGGAAAAAAAATTAAACTGTGAAGATTGGGTAACTTCAAAATTTGTAATAAGCTGATTGACACTCAATTTAATTGCAAACTGAAGCGCAATCAACAAAATCTAAAATTTAATAAGCACGAAGAGACAGCAATCGTTAGGAAAATTGAAAACATTATATTAAACAAGAGAAATGAAACAAACATTATATTAAACAAGAGAAATGAAACAAACATTATATTAAACAAGAGAAATGAAACAAACATTATATTAAACAAGAGAAATGAAACAAACATTATATTAAACAAGAGAAATGAAACAAACATTATATTAAACAAGAGAAATGAAACAAACATTATATTAAACAAGAGAAATGAAACAAACATTATATTGAGCAAGAGAAATGAAATGGAAACATATTACACAAGCGAAATGAAATGGAAGCATATTACACAAGAGAAATGAAATGGAAGCATATTACACAAGAGAAATGAAATGGAAGCATATTACACAAGAGAAATGAAACGGAAGCATATTGCACAAGAGAAATGAAATGGAAACATATTACACAAGAGAAATGAAATGGAAACATATTACACAAGAGAAATGAAATGGATACATATTACACAAGAGAAATGAAATGGAAACATATTACACAAGAGAAATGAAATGGAAGCATATTACACAAGAGAAATGAAATGGAAACATATTACACAAGAGAAATGAAATGGAAACATATTACACAAGAGAAATGAAATGGAAACATATTACACAAGAGAAATGAAATGGAAACATATTACACAACAGAAATGAAATGGAAACATATTACACAAGAGAAATGAAATGGAAGCATATTACACAAGAGAAATGAAATGGAAACATATTACACAAGAGAAATGAAATGGAAACATATTACACAAGAGAAATGAAATGGAAACATATTACACAAGAGAAATGAAATGGAAACATATTACACAAGAGAAATGAAATGGAAACATATTACACAAGAGAAATGAAATGGAAACATATTACACAAGAGAAATGAAATGGAAACATATTACACAAGAGAAATAAAATGGAAGCATATTACACAAGAGAAATGAAATGGAAGCATATTACACAAGAGAAATGAAATGGAAGCATATTACACAACAGAAATGAAATGGAAGCATATTACACAAGAGAAATGAAAAGGAAACATACTACACAAGAGAAATGAAATGGAAGCATATTACACAACAGAAATGAAATGGAAGCATATTACACAAGAGAAATGAAATGGAAGCATATTACACAACAGAAATGAAATGGAAACATATTACACAAGAGAAATGAAATGGAAGCATATTACACAACAGAAATGAAATGGAAACATATTACGCAACAGAAATGAAATGGAAGCATATTACACAAGAGAAATGAAATGGAAACATATTACACAACAGAAATGAAATGGAAGCATATTACACAAGAGAAATAAAATGGAAGCATATTACACAAGAGAAATGAAATGGAAGCATATTACACAAGAGAAATGAAATGGAAGCATATTACACAAGAGAAATGAAATGGAAACATATTACACAAGAGAAATGAAATGGAAGCATATTACACAACAGAAATGAAATGGAAGCATATTACACAAGAGAAATAAAATGGAAGCATATTACACAAGAGAAATGAAATGGAAGCATATTACACAAAAGAAATGAAATGGACACAAGAGAAATGAAATGGAAGCATATTACACAAGAGAAATGAAATGGAAGCATATTACACAAGAGAAATGAAATGGATGCATATTACACAAGAGAAATGAAATGGAAACATATTACACAAGAGAAATGAAATGGAAACATATTACACAACAGAAATGAAATGGAAGCATATTACACAAGAGAAATGAAATGGAAGCATGTTACACAAGAGAAATGAAATGGAAACATATTACACAAGAGAAATGAAATGGAAGCATATTACACAAGAGAAATGAAATGGATGCATATTACACAAGAGAAATGAAATGGAAACATATTACACAAGAGAAATGAAATGGAAACATATTACACAAGAGAAATGAAATGGAAACATATTACACAAGAGAAATGAAATGGAAGCATATTACACAAGAGAAATGAAATGGATGCAAATTACGCAAGAGAAATGAAATGGAAACATATTACACAAGAGAAATGAAATGGACACAAGAGAAATGAAATGGAAACATATTACACAAGAGAAATGAAATGGAAACATATTACACAACAGAAATGAAATGGAAACATATTACACAAGAGAAATGAAATGGAAGCATATTACACAAGAGAAATGAAATGGATGCATATTACACAAGAGAAATGAAATGGAAGCATATTACACAAGAGAAATGAAATGGAAACATATTACACAAGAGAAATGAAATGGAAACATATTACACAACAGAAATGAAATGGAAGCATATTACACAAGAGAAATGAAATGGAAACATATTACACAAGAGAAATGAAATGGATGCATATTACACAAGAGAAATGAAATGGAAACATATTACACAAGAGAAATGAAATGGAAACATATTACACAAGAGAAATGAAATGGAAACATATTACACAAGAGAAATGAAATGGAAGCATATTACACAAGAGAAATGAAATGGATGCATATTACACAAGAGAAATGAAATGGAAGCATATTACATAAGAGAAATGAAATGGAAACATATTACACAAGAGAAATGAAATGGAAACATATTACACAAGAGAAATGAAATGGAAACATATTACACAAGAGAAATGAAATGGAAACATATTACACAAGAGAAATGAAATGGAAACATACTACACAACAGAAATGAAATGGAAACATATTGCACAAGAGAAATGAAATGGAAACATACTACACAACAGAAATGAAATGGAAACATATTACACAAGAGAAATGAAATGGAAACATATTACACAAGAGAATGAAATGGAAGCATATTACTCAAGAGAAATGAAATGGAAACATACTACACAACAGAAATGAAATGGAAACATATTACACAAGAGAATGAAATGGAAACATATTACACAAGAGAAATGAAATGGAAACATATTACACAAGAGAAATGAAAATGGAAGCATATTACACAAGAGAAATGAAATGGAAGCATATTACACAAGAGAAATGAAATGGAAGCATATTACACAAGAGAAATGAAATGGAAGCATATTACACAAGAGAAATGAAATGGAAACATACTACACAACAGAAATGAAATGGAAACATATTACACAAGAGAAATGAAATGGAAGCATATTACACAAGAGAAATGAAATTGAAGCATATTACACAAGAGAAATGAAATGGAAGCATATTACACGAGAGAAATGAAATGGATGCATATTACACAAGAGAAATGAAATGGAAGCATATTACACAAGAGAAATGAAATGGAAGCATATTACACAAGAGAAATGAAATGGAAACATATTACACAACAGAAATGAAATGGAAGCATATTACACATGAGAAATGAAATGGAAGCATATTACACAAGAGAAATGAAATGGAAGCATATTACACAAGAGAAATGAAATGGATGCATATTACACAAGAGAAATGAAATGGAAGCATATTACACAAGAGAAATGAAATGGAAACATATTACACAAGAGAAATGAAATGGAAGCATATTACACAAGAGAAATGAAGTGGAAGCATATTACACAAGAGAAATGAAATGGAAGCATAGTACACAAGAGAAATAAAATGGATGCATATTACACAAGAGAAATGAACTGAAAGCATATTACACAAGAGAAATGAAACGGATGCATATTACACAAGAGAAATGAAATGGAAGCATATTACACAAGAGAAATGAAATGGATGCATATTACACAACAGAAATGAAATGGAAACATATTACACAAGAGAAATGAAATGGAAGCATATTACACAAGAGAAATGAAATGGAAGCATATTACACAAGAGAAATGAAATGGAAGCATATTACACAAGAGAAATGAAATGGAAGCATATTACACAAGAGAAATGAAATGGAAGCATATTACACAAGAGAAATGAAACGGATGCATATTACACAAGAGAAATGAAATGGAAGCATATTACACAAGAGAAATGAAATGGAAACATACTACACAACAGAAATGAAATGGAAACATATTACGCAAGAGAAATGAAAGTAAAAAAATATAACTCAACAGAAATATAATGGGAACCTCATATTAAGCAAGAGAAGTGAAATAAAAACACAACATTACGCAACATAAATAAATTGGGAACATTACATTAGGCAAGAAAAATTAAATGGAAACGTATTGTGCAAGGAAAATAAATGAAAATATTATATAGAGCAAGAGAAATGAACTCAAGACGAAGGCAGGGTAGGCAGAGAGCGTGACATTATTCCCTCAGTTCCAACAGGAGACGAAGCAAAAGAAGCTCTACAAGCTCCTGTTCATTTAAATTTTTTATTATTGAATTCATTGAATTTACATCATCAGCATCATTTAAACAAATGTCTTTTCTTGTATTTTTGTCAATTTGAAATATCATGGAAAGTACTACAAAAGACCAGACAGCCCATTGTGGCGTGGTCGTTAGCTGTCACAAAAGTTACGTGAGGAATATTGTTTTTGTCTTCTTGTTTGGGGCGTTCTGCGCTGATCAAAGGACCGATGCCTTTGACTGATGCCTCTGTGAGCTCGAAAACTTCCGCTTCCTTAATGGAAATGCTGAATAATATATTCAGAGGAATCATTCTCCTGTGTCATTGTTTATCGTGAATATTATTCATCGTAGTAATCCTCATTCATCATCGAGATTATCGTACAGTGCCGAGATCATCGATCATTTCACAACCATCACTGTTGTGGAGCTCTTTTTCCGATGTTACTCTTTATTTTCTTTTCGTCCTTCCAGCTCTCTTTTGATAGTCGTGATTGAAGATCACAATTCTTTTATTTTCTTTTCGCAAAGATATACTGAGACTTTTCAATGTCCACAAATTTAATTAATGAGTAAGTGGCAAATCAATTTAAATTGGTAGCCTGAAACACCTCTCCACAGAAAATGATAATTCATCTTTCTAATTAACAGGTAATTATACGAAATGACACATCGATATTTTATTACCTAATCTCATTACAAGAAATTGACGTTCAAAGAGAAAAGTAGACCTAACGCACTAAGTTACATTTCAATTAACACTATAGATGTATGCTGAAGGCAAAACGTTTATAAGTGAACGCTTAAGGCGTGACAACGATAACCCTACGCGCAGAAGAGAAGTTATGAGGACGCTTCCAAAGGGATATATGCTTATTATGATGGAACTTATCTTGATTTGGATCCAGGATGATAGCTATATTGTGTGTACGCGCCGTGACATTTATTAATTACTTTAATTTAGCAGGTATACGTAATTACATGGTATGCACATTTCAGAGGAGAAACAATGCCCAGCCCCGAAGGGCAGGCGTTCAAGACGTAATTCAGAGCTTCCTATCTTGAGACGGCCACGGGCGTACTGCAGACTATACTTGTGCGCTCACGGCGCTCCCATACCGGTCGTTCGCTCTCACGGCCGACTCAGAACGATAGCTTACATTGCAAACTCAATATAGATTATTCCTCAAACAAGCGGTTATGTATGACCCTAGCGTATTGAATTATGTAAGCAATGGGAAACATTAATTCTCGCTAATCGTACAAATGATCTAATTAACATGAGCTATTGAATAAAGGCAGAAATAAATGTGAAGAATCTCTCTTGTGTTGGTATCCGGCAGCTCCTTCGGTCAGTTGACGTCCTTGCTTCCCTGCGATCTTGAAGTCGACGTATAGTAGAGATAGAAAGGAGGGAAGAATAACTACTTAGCATGACTTGCGAAATCTGATAACCGTCCTTGCGGCACACGACGTCTCTGTCTGGCTGATTTGAATCATTTCGAACATGTTGAGGCGTCCCTCGTTCCGAAAGATCGTTACGTTGTGGTAAGATCACAACATCACAATCAACACAATTGCAGAAGCAGTTTTGTAAGAAAGTTCAATTAACTCGATATGTAGCTCTCCTATAACTTCCAATTTCATGTTTAATAACTTTCAATTTAAAAACATGCTATTTGGTATTTCCAGATTAATAACTTCTAATTTCGTGTTTCCAAATCCGTGTCTCCAATTCATTAAATTTCAATTTAGAATTTAACTTGATAACTTCCGATTCCGAAGTTCTTGGAAATTTGTTACCGACCGCGTGAGAGACCTTATTGCTGGCCTCATGCCTTGTGCTGCATGCCTCAAGCTTCTTGCCTCATGCCACTCACCTTGTGCCTCATATTTCATTCCCCATGCCTCATTTGCCATACTTAATACCTCACACCTCATGCCTCACTCCTCATGCCTCACTCCTCATACCCATGCCTCATGCCTCACTCCTCATATCTCACGCCTCATACCCCATGCTTCATGCCTCACTCCTCATGCCTCACTCATCATACCGCACGCCTCATACCCCATGCCTCATGCCTCACACGTCTTACCTCATGCCTCAAGTCACCATCCTCAAGTCACCAAGACAGAGAAGCAGCAGAGGCATGTGAGGCACGACGCAGCACAGCCTCATGCCTCAGGAGGGCACCAGACTCCGACATCCCAGTCCAACTTTTTCGCCGCCTATGAGATTTAATCGCTTAAATCGCTTAGGCGGTGAAAAATATGCATGCAGGCGGCGAAAAAGTTAGACCAGGGATTGGGGCTGCAGAGACCTCCGCATCATTTCCACACAATTCAAACTGTCGTAGGTTGATAGCCAAACGCGTAAGTTTTTCTGGCAGTTTGGCGGTGCTGGCTTTCTGGCTAATATTCGCAAGTTTAAGGGTTCTTCGAGTGATATTTGACAGAATTAGTTTAATTAAAAATATTTTGAATGTCTTGGGGATTTACAGTAGAAAGACTCGAACCTCTCAAATTGCCTTAAAAGCAAACTCTAATTGCTTTATAAGTAGCCGAGGACATTGTGTCAAAAACAAATTGTTAAGAAACCGTGACAACGTCTTTTTTACAACTGTTACAATGTCTCTGTCTCTCACATATCATCTACTTACTACAACTCCCACACGTTGAGTTTTTTTCTCGAATTACACCACACTCCACCGTACCACACCACACCACACCACAACGCCCACACACTGCAGCGTATCCTCCAGTTACACCACACCACCCCACACACAACGCCCACACACACTGCAGCGTATCCTCCAGTTACACCACACAATATCACACCACAACGCCCACACACTGCAGCGTATCCTCCAGTTACACCACACAATATCACACCACAACGCCCACACACTGCAGCGTATCCTCCAGTTACACCACACAACACCCTACACAACTCCCACAAACTGTAGCGAATCCTCCAGTTACATCACACCACACCACACCACACACAACGCCCACACACGCTGCAGCGTATCCTCCAGTTACACCACACCACATCACACCACAACTCCCACACACTGCATCGTATCCTCCAGTTACACCACACCACACCACACACAACGCTCACACACACTGCAGCGTATCCTCCAGTTACACCACACCACACCCCACCACACCACACATTGCAGGGTATACACCACACCACACCACACACTGCAGGGTATACACCACACCAAACCACACACTGCAGGGTATACACCACACCATATTATCTGAACCCTAACATACGTGGAGTAAAATTAATTAATATGAATTTTTAATTTTCATTTAGCGTTGCTTTAGTTGAGTTACTGGGGCTAATTTTGCCCTCATAAATAGGTTGTCATGAAGTGCAACTCTAGCACCGGCAGCGTGGCATGAAATTGTGAAGGCTTGCGGTCATTAATTGAAGTGTTTTAAATTAATAATAAATTAATTTGAGAGTTACACTAGATTAAGTAGTAAATTTAAATGAGTATTAAATTCAATTAATTATTAAACTTATTTGACTATCTTCTTTATTTAAGCGCTTAAATTATATATTTAAATTAAGTTTTAAATTATTTGAGCATCAAACCAAATTGCGTGATAGACTGAAATAAATCTACGTGTTAGACTCAATTGAGAAGTAATTTTAGCATAGGATTAGTAGCCTGGTAACAGAGGTAAATACCACTCTCTGATCTCTTACCGTCTATAGTTTGTTGAAGCGTTTCTAACCTCTATTGGTAAGACAAATCTACAGTCTACGGTTATTCATTTATCCACTGCGAAATTAAAATATTTTTATTGGGAAGTTTATTTTCTGTTCATTCAACTCAAACTTATATGAACATGTTTTAGTAATGTTAGTTTCATTAGTATGTCGGGAGCTAGGCTTTCTCCTCGTTATCGTATACTCTTATTGATGCACTTAACAATACAACTTTCCCATGCAACAGGGGCACATATATGTATATATATAAATTTTTGCGAGTGAACTGTGCGTCTGCAACATTAAATAACATTCCGTTTGGGTTACGTTTTATCTTGTTATTCTTGTATTGTTTGCGTCCGGGCGCAGGATCAGAAATTGAAGTTCTCGCATCAATCAAAATCGTTCGGATCCAACAGTCCTTTGAGACCTCCATTCATCACCGCATTTCTATTACTTTGGGAACACGTTACAGTGGTGAAGTAAAAATCACATTCATAAGTAAATGAGGGAGTAAGTCATGGTAATCAAAATTACTTAAAGTTTATGAGAAAATAAACTCTACGATCATCCCTTGGATCTTGACTCAGATTTTCCATATTCTGATTGGAATCGAATTCTCTTTAATCAATCGAAACTTTTCCCATTTGTCCGTTTGGTAATTCCAAAACTTCCAATTCTTGGCCCTTCGCTGCCTCGAACACTTTTGGCAGCAACCTTCATTTGAAACGGTCCCCGTAGTAATCCAGGGCTTCAGTTCTGGATTAGGTTCATAAAGCAAGAGCAAGAACCGGCTTAAACAGTCAAGTTAAGAGACGCAACGCTCGCCGCTCCGAACATTGCAGTCATATGGGATCCAATGCGACGTATTTTTAGGAGTACAACACTACAAGTTGGGTGCTTGCCGCCTCCAGCCTCACAAAACTTGTCTGTGTTTGTCTATAAAAAGCTGGCCCGAGAGAGGCCTAATCGGAGGATCTGATGTTTTCCGGAGGTCATTTGGGCCTCAACTTTTCCGTAAATTGGATACAAAAGCAAGCTACGATTGCGCCCCCTCAAAGAATTGAGATTGCAGGATTGGGGCCAATCGCAAGCGCTCAGTTACAGAAGATGGTAGCGTTTTAAGCTCCCTGATTGTTTGAATTTTTCTCCCTCTCGCCTGTTATCTCCGTGAGGTCGGTGTTCTTTGCGTCGGAAATGCGGTGAGTGAAGGTCGTGCCTTCCGACTAAGCGTGATGGGAGCTGCTCTTATTTATTTTTTGTTTTGGGGCAAACGTTTGAATTTTTTTTGCGTTGTATTTCAAGTTCCGCTAAGGAAACATTACGGTATGGGACCAAGATTGATGCAAATTAGTTAATCGAAACGGAAAATTTTAGAGTTTACGCCTCTGACTGAACTTTCGAGCTATGTTCAAACGCTATTTTAGACTCCAACTCTGAAAGAGAATAATTCTTAACTCAGTTTTTTTGCTTTGATACACAACACATGGCCAAAACATGACGCGAACATGACACAGGGTGCAGTATGATGTGAATTAGGCTAGTTTCTTGGCGTAAAATGAAGCAGAAACGTGATATTTAAGTTAGTCAGGTACAGAATCTAATATCAACGACCATTTTCTTCAGGTAAGTGCGCGCTAGACAAAAGGAAAAAAAGGGCCAGTTTTAGCCAAAAACATCGAAATTCTCAGATTTAGGATTATTATAGTATTAAATATGTTAGTTTTAATTCTCCCTACCCACAATAAAGATGTTCTAAAGAGAGAAAGGAAAAAGATACATTTCAGTGTGGAGTTTAGGGAATGCGGAATCTTTGCACTACGTGTGTTCCCACATAATGTGTCTCAGCATAGAAACAGGTAGATGAGAAAGGAAGCATGGAACAAGTTAAAAGTTGTAGAATAAAGTAATAGGTGTTGAAAAACGGGACAACGGGCAACTGAAAAAAAAGTCTAAAATAAAACGAAAGAACCTATTTTATTTCAACAGATGGATGACTTGCCTAAACTTTAGCTAGGGACCTCACTGCTTCCCAAAGAATGATTTTTTATCACGGTCTGTATTAGCGCTGCAGAATGTCATTTTACTCACGTTCTTCAACATGATTTAAAAAAAAATGTATAAATCTCAAACAAGTTAAATCACTGGAACTCCCAACCACGCTTGGAAAGTTCTCGAAATTTCAAGAGTTCTATAAAACTTATACACTTCCAATCGGATTCTGTAACTCCATAAACTTTCAAAAAACTTCGATCAATTTGAAAACATCAGAAAAAGTTTTGGGAATTTCGTTACCTTTTACTCACTTCTTTTGAAGCCCATCAACTTTCAACCAAGTTCTGAAAAGTTTACAAACTTTCAGTAAAGCTCTGAAAAGTTCCTATACTTTCAACCAAGTTTATTAATGTTCGTAAACTTTCACCTTAACATTGACGGTGAATTTAAAGCCCTCAGGCAGACAAAATTTTGTCTTTATGTACGTTCATGACAATTCTCATACTGTTATCACAAAAATGTTAAGCACAAATTTCTCCTATGTTATTACTATGAGACTCTCATTGAACACAATATATTTTTGGATAATTTTATGCACTTAGTATGTTTCTCAACTTGGATACGCAGGTTTCATTCGTATGTTTCATTACTGCAATGACGAAGGGTTCATCGGACAGACCCTAATCGAAAACCGAGAAAAGTCTATCAGGAAGATAAAATTTTGAAATTAACGTTACCTTGTAATTTGAATACCCTCATTCATCAAGAATAAGTCTTTCAACGCAATTTACATTCCATTGATACATAGTTTTATTATTATAAATTATTATACACAGCCTTTGCTCGCTTGGTTGGTTGGTTGGTCCGCTATCTTTCAAGCTCCTAAAGGATGCGTTATAACCGTGATACGAGTTTCACCAGTGCAAAAGTACAAGAATGTTTTAATCTCGCGTACTTTGAGAATGGACATGTTTGTTTGTCATCCACAACTGGAAGAACTATTTAAGAAAAATATCAAATCCCGTCATTTCAGACGGGTCGTGTACACTAGTGATGTTATAATACATAAACATCAACTCTGAAGACTCCTTGAAAAACGGAACATCTGCGATGACTGTATCTGTGATACTAGGTGCTTTTGAGGCTCAAATGACCTCACTGCATCTGTGATACAGGCATCATTTGAGACTCAAATGACCTCACTGTATCTGTGACAAATGCATCATTTGAGGCTCAAATGACCTCACTGTATCTGTGACACAGGTATCATTTGAGACTCAAATGGCCTCACTGTATCTGTGATGCTAGAAGCTTTTGAGGCTCAAATGACCTCACTGCATCTGTGACACAGGTATCGTTTGAGACTCAAATGGCCTCACTGTATCTGTGATACAGGCATCATTTGAGGCTCAAATGACCTCACTGCATCTGTGACACAGGCATCGTTTGAGACTCAAATGGCCTCACTGTATCTGTGACAAATGCATCATTTGAGGCTCAAATGACCTCACTGTATCTGTGACACAGGTATCATTTGAGACTCAAATGGCCTCACCGTATCTGTGATACAGACATCATTTGAGGCTCAAATGGCTTCACTGCATCTGTGACACAGGCATCATTTGAGACTCAAATGACCTCACTGTATCTGTGACACAGGCATCATTTGAGACTCAAATGACCTCACTGCATCTGGGACACAGGCATCATTTGAGGCTCAAATGGCCTCACTGTATCTCTGACACAGGCATCATTACCTTCTGAAATTCCCGACATTCGGCTTGAGCACACAAGCCACATTCAGCAATCCTAACAACACCCTAGATTTGCATGTCATTGTGCCCGTGAGTTGGTGAACTCCGCACCACAAACACACCACGGCGTATAAAAGTGGTTTACCCGTCAGAAGTACTAGAGGGTACAGAGAGTAAGAACTATGCTCATGTCTGCGTATACTTTTACACTCAAGGCAAACTGTTCGAGCATTTTTTGGACAGAAATTAGTGAAAAAATTTGAAAGCCTTCGAAAATACATTCTGGGCTGCCCGCTCACGCTTCAAACATACAGATCGATATTCTATTAATATATTAAAATCATATGTGAAGTTCCAATAAATGTGATTTCAATATTAACTGCATTCTTCGTTTTCAAGTTTCTGAAGACCATTCGAGTTAAAGAAAAATGACTTTCCTGTTTGTATATATATATATATGTAATCAAGTATATATATATATTGCTGTCGCTTAGGACTGTCTGCAATGACGACATTTATAAACTGAACAATGTTGGAAATTGTCGAGGAGATGTTTAAAATCAATTTCGAGTTAAAATAATATTAGCAATCATTCTACACCGCTCAGTATCAAGTTAATTTGCCCATCAGTTAGTTTAGGGATCATTCAACTCAATTAACCAAAAAAAACAACTCGGCGAGACAGCTATGAGTAGACATCACGCGAACTTAGATATTTTAATCAATGATGATTATTTGCATTCAAATGACATCGGACAACTCGCCCTACATCAAATTATGGAATACTCTGCTTGCTTGCTTGCTTGCTTGTTTGTTTGTAGGATTGTTCGCGTGTTTATTTACTTGCTTGTTTGGTGGCCGTTTGATAGCTAGATTACGTGTTTGCTTGTTTTCTAGCACGCTTGTTCGCTTTTTTGCTTGCTTGATTGATTGATGGCTATTTACTTGTCTGACTTCTCATTCATCTTTGCCAGTACTTCAGATGGTAAAGTTAGTTTCCTGAACAATATCGCATAAAGAAGACAACCAAGACAACTACCTTGGTTGTCTTCATAACCCCACGCACGGTATACTGGATACCTGAGCACTGAGTGAGAACATCGAGTTTCTCTTTGAATTTCAGCGCACATGTTTATACTGAAACACGCGTTTGATGTTGGCATTTGAATGAATATTGCTGGGAAAATCAAAGTAATTCCTCCACGCTACAGAGACGCTTCTCACACACTCTTGATTGTTTGAATGTTGTTAAATGTTTGCCAGCTTCGTCGAATAACAAACCTGACGCAATTAAATGCGGATTGAAGAGACGGAACTTCTGGCGTCATTTTTAACAGCGAAGCTTCTGCCGTCAGTTTAGTGCCGCAAGCACATCGATGTAATGATGACCTGCAACAGCAGTCGCAGTTCCCGGCACAACTCCCAGAGCTGCGTTAACGAGGTTATTCTTAAACACTTCGGATCGCTTTGATGGATGAGGAGGTCCCAACACAGCACATAATTTAGCAGTGCATCTACACAAATGATTTTAAAGCTTCAGATGCATAAATAATTCAGCAGCTATCTGTGAAACTGCGAGAGAGATTCTGTTTCTCCCAACAATGAGAATTGATACTGCAGCTTTGCATCAGCATTACTTAGGTGAGCTGAGAAGTGATCCGTGTTTTGTTCCAGAGGGGGTTAGTGTGAAGAAGGCACCAGCGCTGTGTAGACAGCACTTGAGTGAGAAATGATATACGTGAAAGTACATCCAGTGTAATTTTTTCGTCACCTGCATGCAGGTTTTTCACAGTCTAAGTGATTTAATCCCTTAAAGCGCTTACGCGGAGTAGAACATGCATGCAGGAGGCAAAAAAGTTAGACTGGCTAAAGAGGAAGGACACTAAAAGGAAAGAGACCTATGTTAAAAATAACGTTTTAATAAAATTCAGACAACCTATTTTGAGTATTTTTACCGTTCAACAACCTCCATCTCACTTATTAGCTTTATTAAAGAAAACAATAGTTATTTAAATGTCAGGCCTATCATTCATTAAACACTTCCCTATACTGTTAGACGTGGCATATCGGGGTGTATCTGTCGGGGTGTTAGACGTGGCATGTCGGGGTGTATCTGTCGAGGTGTTAGACGTGGCATGTCGGGGTGTATCTGTCGAGGTGTTAGACGTGGCATGTCGGGGTGTATCTGTCGAGGTGTTAGACGTGGCATGTCGGGGTGTATCTCTATACGATCGCGTCATCCTTCACAAAGTAACGCTTAGAATATTAAAGCTTGTGAGATGTGACTTTTTTATTTATCACGTTATTCTTTAAATACGGAATCATTTTCCTCCTTTTGATTACGTCATCTCCGTCGTAAACAAACTTGAACTTTTTTTTCCGTCGACGATGCGGTGTTCGGTGCCCAGCACGCTGCCCTGCACCTGGTGTTTGGTCAGGAGACTTTCTGAATGAGGAATAATAAAACCGTCACAAAAATATTGCACCAAAGTTCATAGTAATTAATGTATTAGAAGAAGAAAAGTACTGAAACACGAAAAATATGAGAAGATTAAAATATTAAAACGAGATAAGTATTCTAATATGAAAATAGTGGAAGAAGAAAAATACTAGCCAGAGAAAAGAATTTAAACGAAGAAATATTATACAAAAAACAACTAAAAAAAACAGAAAAAAGATAAAATGATGGAGCTATACAACTCAAATCTCAGAAAGTCACTTTATATTACCCACTATATTTCATCTGTTATACATCACCCATTGCATATCACCTATTATATATCACCCATTATATATCATCTGTTATATATCACTCGTTTTATATCATCTATTACATATCACCCACTATATATCATCTGTTATACATACATCATCCATTACATATCATCTATTATACATCACCCATTATATATTATCTGTTATATATCACTCGTTTTATATCATCTATTACATATCACCCATTATGTATCATCTGTTATATATATATCACTGATTATACATTGCCCATTACCCTGTTGAAGCCCCAACGCAGTCCCCGAGATGAACTGCTTTTAAAATTATACGAAAATCTGCTATATTAATGCAATTATGTGAACGAGATTTATTAAGTAAATTTCATCGGTAACTTCTGTACCGAAGACCACCACTGCCTTCACTTACTTAGGAAGTCTTTATCATTTAAACTAATCGGCGCGTTGGAAATTTCACGTACCTGTAGATTCACAGCTAGGATGCTTTTGAAAATATTTTTGCTCTTTTGTCCAGATTTATTCAACGAGTTCACCCCAATGCCGTCTTCTGAAGTACTGGCAGTCTCCTACCTCACAACAGTACCACTAAGTACTCAATCATGGACAATTTCACCAACAAAAAGTAAAAAAAGGACAGTTTCACTATATTCAAACTGGTATCATTGCGAGCAGAAAAGACCTCTTAAGGAAGAAGAGTGACATCTTCAAATCTCGATTACAGAACGGACTGTTCCTTCAGATGCTGTGTATCTGCAGGTCCACTAGTTTACGTCACGTTACCAGTACTAGTCAGTAGTCCCTGGTCTGAGCTACTAGTTTGGTTGGGCCTGCTAGTATCAGGTACTAGCTACCGGCTGTTTATTGCTCAGGTGGTCCGTTAGGTGACCTCATGGTAGTTAGGTGACCTCATGATAGTTAGGTGACCTCATAGTAGTTAGGTGACCTCATGGTAGTTAGGTGACCTCATGGTGGTTAGGTAACCTCATGGTAGTTAGGTGACCTCATGATAGTTAGGTGAACTCATGGTGGTTAGGTAACCTCATGATGGTTAGGTGACCTCATGATAGTTAAGTGACCTCATAGTAGTTAGGTGACCTCATGGTGGTTAGGTGACCTCATGGTAGTTAGGTGACCTCATAGTTAGGTAACCTCATGATAGTTAAGTGATCTCATGGATGTTAGGTGACCTCATGGTGGTTAGGTGACCTCATGGTAGTTAGGTGACCTCATGGTAGTTAGGTGAATTCATGGTGGTTAGGTAACCTCATGATGGTTAGGTGACCTCATGATAGTTAAGTGACCTCATGGTAGTTAGGTGACCTCATGGTGGTTAGGTGACCTCATGGTAGTTAGGTGACCTCATGATAGTTAGGTGAACTCATGGTGGTTAGGTAACCTCATGATGGTTAGGTGACCTCATGATAGTTAAGTGACCTCATGGTAGTTATGTGACCTCATGGTGGTTAGGTGACCTCATGGTAGTTAGGTGCCCTCATGATAGTTAGGTGTTCTCATGATAGTTAGGTGAGCTCATGCTAAGTGACCTCATGGTAATTGGGGGACATGATAATTAGATGACCTCGTGATAGTCAGGGGGGTCATAATAAGGTATATTTAAAATATTCAAGCCTAACATCGTTAGCACGATTCATCTCAAAATAATTAGTTGACCACATAATAAGGAAATGACAACTCGCGCTGCAGCTGCAGCCTGTGCGACGGACAGCTGGCTGCAAAAATGCCTTCATTTCACACACTTGAATGTAAAAGTTCGTCCGCTCCAGTGGTGCTTTTTCGCCTCTTTTTCAACAGCAAGTATCCGTCATTAAACGTTTTTATCGCCAGAGGGCACATCGGCAATTTTCAAATGGAAATTTTAATGAGATCCACTGATGCTTTTTAATCAGACATTGACCTCACTTGTAATTTTTTGTAGATCTGAGCGTGGATAGTAGAAGTGGCGAAGTTTTTGACGAACGCTGTTTTTGCGTGAGAAATTCCGCCATCTCTTCGCTAGTCAAAGCTAATCAAACTGGATTTTTTGAATTTATTTTTCTACGAAAAAAGAAATTCTGAACGCAGTTGCGATCGTTTCGCAGGGACGTATTGAACGATTTAAATCATTTGACAGGTATGACTTGAACGCCCTAAATTATTTCACAGGTAAGATTTGAGTGATTTAAATCATTTTACAGATACGATTTGAACGTCTTAATTATTTCACAGGAACAATTTGAGTGATTTAAATCATTTTACAGATACGATTTGAACGTCTTAATTATTTCACAGGTACAATATGAGTGATTTAAATCATTTTACAGATACGATTTGAACGTCTTAATTATTTCACAGGTACAATATGAGTGATTTAAATCATTTTACAGATACGATTTGAACGTCTTAATTATTTCACAGGTACAATTTGAGCGATTTAAATCATTTTACAGATACGATTTGAACGTCTTAATTATTTCACAGGTACAATTTGCGTGATTTAAATCATTTTACAGATACGATTCGAACGATTGAATAGTTTCACTGAAGCGATTCAATACTTCTTTTTAAACTCAGTATCCACTCATATATGAATTTGTGAGCGTATATACAGGGAGCTCCGTACACAGGACACACAAATTTTGACAATTAGAACTCAATAACTGTGTTTATGTGTTTTTTTTGCGCGTGGTCACTGGTATGGTTTAATCGAGTTGTAACTGATGTTTTGCTCGTGTTACTTATGTTTTGCTCGTATTACTGATGCTTGCTCGTGTTACTGATGCTTGCTCGTGTTACTGATGTTTTGCTCGTGTTACTGATGCTTGCTCGTGTTACTGATGTTTTGCTCGTGTTACTTATGTTTTGCTCGTATTACTGATGCTTGCTCGTGTTACTGATGCTTGCTCGTGTTACTGATGTTTTGCTCGTGTTACTGATGCTTGCTCGTGTTACTGATGTTTTGCTCGTGTTACTTATGTTTTGCTCGTATTACTGATGCTTGCTCGTGTTACTGATGTTTTGCTCGTGTTACTTATGTTTTGCTCGTATTACTGATGCTTGCTCGTGTTACTGATGCTTGCTCGTGTTACTGATGTTTTGCTCGTGTTACTTATGTTTTGCTCGTGTTACTTATGTTTTGCTCGTGTTACTTATGTTTTGCTCGTATTACTGATGCTTGCTCGTGTTACTGATGTTTTGCTCGTGTTACTTATGTTTTGCTCGTATTACTGATGCTTGCTCGTGTTACTGATGCTTGCTCGTGTTACTGATGTTTTGCTCGTGTTACTGATGCTTGCTCGTGTTACTGATGCTTGCTCGTGTTACTGATGTTTTGCTCGTGTTACTTATGTTTTGCTCGTGTTACTTATGTTTTGCTCGTGTTACTGATGTTTTGCTCGTGTTACTTATGTTTTGCTCGTGTTACTGATGTTTTGCTCGTGTTACTTATGTTTTGCTCGTGTTACTGATGTTTTGCTCGTGTTACTTATGTTTTGCTCGTGTTACTGATGTTTTGCTCGTGTTACTTATGTTTTGCTCGTGTTACTGATGTTTTGCTCGTGTTACTGATGCTTGCTCGTGTTACTGATGTTTGGCTCGTGTTACTTATGTTTTGCTCGTGTTACTGATGCTTGCTCGTGTTACTGATGTTTTGCTCGTATTACTAATGCTTGCTCGTGTTACTGATGTTTTGCTCGTGTTACTGATGTTTTGCTCGTGTTACTGATGTTTTGCTCGTGTTACTGATGTTTTGCTCGTATTACTGATGCTTGCTCGTGTTACTGATGTTTTGCTCGTGTTACTGATGTTTTGCTCGTGTTACTGATGTTATGCTCGTGTTACTGATGTTTTGCTCGTGTTACTGATGTTTTGCTCGTGTTACTTATGTTTTGCTCGTGTTACTGATGCTTGCTCGTGTTACTGATGTTTTGCTCGTGTTACTTATGTTTTGCTCGTGTTACTGATGTTTTGCTCGTGTTACTGATGTTTTGCTCGTGTTACTGATGTTTTACTCGTGTTCCTGATGTTTTGCTCGTGTTGCTGATGTTTTGCTCGTGTTTCTTATGTTTTGCTCGTGTTACTGATGCTTGCTCGTGTTACTGATGTTTTGCTCGTGTTACTGATGTTTTGCTCGTGTTACTGATGCTTGCTCGTGTTACTGATGTTTTGCTCGTGTTACTGATGTTTTGCTCGTGTTACTGATGCTTGCTCGTGTTACTGATGTTTTGCTCGTGTTACTGATGTTTTGCTCGTGTTACTGATGTTTTGCTCGTGTTACTGATGTTTTGCTCGTGTGACTGATGCTTGCTCGTGTTACTGATGTTTTGCTCGTGTTACTGATGTTTTGCTCGTGTTACTGATGTTTTGCTCGTGTTACTGATGTTTTGCTCGTGTTACTGATGCTTGCTCGTGTTACTGATGCTTGCTCGTGTTACTGATGTTTTGCTCGTGTTACTGATGTTTTGCTCGTGTTACTGATGTTTTGCTCGTGTTACTGACGCTTGCTCGTGTTACTGATGTTTTGCTCGTGTTACTGATGTTTTGCTCGTGTTACTGATGTTTTGCTCGTGTTACTGATGCTTGCTCGTGTTACTGATGCTTGCTCGTGTTACTGATGTTTTGCTCGTGTTACTGATGTTTTGCTCGTGTTACTGATGTTTTGCTCGTGTTACTGATGTTTTGCTCGTGTTACTGATGTTTTGCTCGTGTTACTGATGCTTGCTCGTGTTACTGATGCTTGCTCGTGTTACTGATGTTTTGCTCGTGTTACTGATGTTTTGCTCGTGTTTCTTATGTTTTGCTCGTGTTACTGATGCTTGCTCGTGTTACTGATGTTTTGCTCGTGTTACTGATGTTTTGCTCGTGTTACTGATGTTTTGCTCGTGTTACTGATGCTTGCTCGTGTTACTGATGCTTGCTCGTGTTACTGATGTTTTGCTCGTGTTACTGATGTTTTGCTCGTGTTACTGATGTTTTGCTCGTGTTTCTTATGTTTTGCTCGTGTTACTGATGTTTGCTCGTGTTACTGATGCTTGCTCGTGTTACTGATGTTTTGCTCGTGATACTGATGCTTGCTCGTGTTACTGATGCTTGCTCGTGTTACTTATGTTTTGCTCGTGATACTGATGCTTGCTCGTGTTACTGATGCTTGCTCGTGTTACTGATGTTTTGCTCGTGATACTGATGCTTGCTCGTGTTACTGATGCTTGCTCGTGTTACTTATGTTTTGCTCGTGATACTGATGCTTGCTCGTGTTACTGATGTTTGCTCGTGTTACTGATGCTTGCTCGTGTTACTGATGTTTTGCTCGTGATACTGATGCTTGCTCGTGTTACTGATGCTTGCTCGTGTTACTGATGCTTGCTCGTGTTACTGATGTTTTGCTCGTGTTTCTTATGTTTTGCTCGTGTTACTGATGCTTGCTCGTGTTACTTATGTTTTGCTCGTGATACTGATGCTTGCTCGTGTTACTGATGCTTGCTCGTGTTACTTATGTTTTGCTCGTGATACTGATGCTTGCTCGTGTTACTGATGCTTGCTCGTGTTACTGATGCTTGCTCGTGTTACTGATGTTTTGCTCGTGATACTGATGCTTGCTCGTGTTACTGATGCTTGCTCGTGTTACTGATGCTTGCTCGTGTTACTGATGTTTTGCTCGTGTTTCTTATGTTTTGCTCGTGTTACTGATGCTTGCTCGTGTTACTTATGTTTTGCTCGTGATACTGATGCTTGCTCGTGATACTGATGCTTGCTCGTGTTACTGATGCTTGCTCGTGTTACTGATGTTTTGCTCGTGATACTGATGCTTGCTCGTGTTACTGATGCTTGCTCGTGTTACTTATGTTTTGCTCGAGTTACTGATGCTTGCTCGTGTTACTTATGTTTTGCTCGTGATACTGATGCTTGCTCGTGTTACTGATGCTTGCTCGTGTTACTGATGTTTTGCTCGTGATACTGATGCTTGCTCGTGTTACTGATGCTTGCTCGTGTTACTGATGTTTTGCTCGTGTTACTTATGTTTTGCTCGTGTTACTGATGCTTGTTCGTGTTACTGATGTTTTGCTCGTGTTACTGATGTTTTGCTCGTGTTACTTATGTTTTGCTCGTATTACTGATGCTTGCTCGTGTTACTGATGTTTTGCTCGTGTTACTGATGTTTTGCTCGTGTTACTGATGTTTTGCTCGTGTTACTGATGCTTTGCTCGTGTTACTGATGTTTTGCTCGTGTTACTTATGTTTTGCTCGTGTTACTGATGTTTTGCTCGTGTTACTGATGTTTTGCTCGTGTTACTGATGCTTGCTCGTGTTACTGATGCTTGCTCTTGTTACTGATGTTTTGCTCGTGTTACTTATGTTTTGCTCGTGTTACTGATGCTTGCTCGTGTTACTGATGTTTTGCTCGTGTTACTGATGTTTTGCTCGTGTTACTGATGCTTGCTCGTGTTACTGATGTTTTGCTCGTGTTACTGATGTTTTGCTCGTGTTACTGATGCTTGCTCGTGTTACTGATGTTTTGCTCGTGTTACTGATGTTTTGCTCGTGTTACTGATGTTTTGCTCGTGTTACTGATGTTTTGCTCGTGTGACTGATGCTTGCTCGTGTTACTGATGTTTTGCTCGTGTTACTGATGTTTTGCTCGTGTTACTGATGTTTTGCTCGTGTTACTGATGTTTTGCTCGTGTTACTGATGCTTGCTCGTGTTACTGATGCTTGCTCGTGTTACTGATGTTTTGCTCGTGTTACTGATGTTTTGCTCGTGTTACTGATGTTTTGCTCGTGTTACTGACGCTTGCTCGTGTTACTGATGTTTTGCTCGTGTTACTGATGTTTTGCTCGTGTTACTGATGTTTTGCTCGTGTTACTGATGCTTGCTCGTGTTACTGATGCTTGCTCGTGTTACTGATGTTTTGCTCGTGTTACTGATGTTTTGCTCGTGTTACTGATGTTTTGCTCGTGTTACTGATGTTTTGCTCGTGTTACTGATGTTTTGCTCGTGTTACTGATGCTTGCTCGTGTTACTGATGCTTGCTCGTGTTACTGATGTTTTGCTCGTGTTACTGATGTTTTGCTCGTGTTTCTTATGTTTTGCTCGTGTTACTGATGCTTGCTCGTGTTACTGATGTTTTGCTCGTGTTACTGATGTTTTGCTCGTGTTACTGATGTTTTGCTCGTGTTACTGATGCTTGCTCGTGTTACTGATGCTTGCTCGTGTTACTGATGTTTTGCTCGTGTTACTGATGTTTTGCTCGTGTTACTGATGTTTTGCTCGTGTTTCTTATGTTTTGCTCGTGTTACTGATGTTTGCTCGTGTTACTGATGCTTGCTCGTGTTACTTATGTTTTGCTCGTGATACTGATGCTTGCTCGTGTTACTGATGCTTGCTCGTGTTACTGATGTTTTGCTCGTGATACTGATGCTTGCTCGTGTTACTGATGCTTGCTCGTGTTACTGATGTTTTGCTCGTGTTACTTATGTTTTGCTCGTGTTACTGATGCTTGTTCGTGTTACTGATGTTTTGCTCGTGTTACTGATGTTTTGCTCGTGTTACTTATGTTTTGCTCGTATTACTGATGCTTGCTCGTGTTACTGATGTTTTGCTCGTGTTACTGATGTTTTGCTCGTGTTACTGATGTTTTGCTCGTGTTACTGATGCTTTGCTCGTGTTACTGATGTTTTGCTCGTGTTACTTATGTTTTGCTCGTGTTACTGATGTTTTGCTCGTGTTACTGATGTTTTGCTCGTGTTACTGATGCTTGCTCGTGTTACTGATGCTTGCTCGTGTTACTGATGTTTTGCTCGTGTTACTTATGTTTTGCTCGTGTTACTGATGTTTTGCTCGTGTTACTGATGTTTTGCTCGTTTTCCTGATGTTTTGCTCGTGTTACTGATGTTTTGTTCGTGTTACTGATGTTTTGCTCGTGTTACTGATGTTTTGCTCGTGTTACTGATGTTTTGCTCGTGTTACTGATGTTTTGCTCGTGTTACTGATGTTTTGCTCTTGTTACTGATGTTTTGCTCGTGTTACTGATGCTTTGCTCGTGTTACTGATGTTTTGCTCGTGTTACTTATGTTTTGCTCGTGTTACTTATGTTTTGCTCGTGTTACTGATGCTTGCTCGTGTTACTGATGTTTTGCTCGTGTTACTGATGCTTGCTCGTGTTACTGATGTTTTGCTCGTGTTACTGATGCTTGCTCGTGTTACTGATGTTTTGCTCGTGTTACTGATGTTTTGCTCGTGTTACTGATGTTTTGCTCGTGTTACTGATGTTTTGCTCGTGTTACTGATGCTTGCTCGTGTTACTGATGCTTGCTCGTGTTACTGATGTTTTGCTCGTGTTACTGATGTTTTGCTCGTGTTACTGATGTTTTGCTCGTGTTACTGACGCTTGCTCGTGTTACTGATGTTTTGCTCGTGTTACTGATGTTTTGCTCGTGTTACTGATGTTTTGCTCGTGTTACTGATGCTTGCTCGTGTTACTGATGCTTGCTCGTGTTACTGATGTTTTGCTCGTGTTACTGATGTTTTGCTCGTGTTACTGATGTTTTGCTCGTGTTACTGATGTTTTGCTCGTGTTACTGATGTTTTGCTCGTGTTACTGATGCTTGCTCGTGTTACTGATGCTTGCTCGTGTTACTGATGTTTTGCTCGTGTTACTGATGTTTTGCTCGTGTTTCTTATGTTTTGCTCGTGTTACTGATGCTTGCTCGTGTTACTGATGTTTTGCTCGTGTTACTGATGTTTTGCTCGTGTTACTGATGTTTTGCTCGTGTTACTGATGCTTGCTCGTGTTACTGATGCTTGCTCGTGTTACTGATGTTTTGCTCGTGTTACTGATGTTTTGCTCGTGTTACTGATGTTTTGCTCGTGTTTCTTATGTTTTGCTCGTGTTACTGATGTTTGCTCGTGTTACTGATGCTTGCTCGTGTTACTTATGTTTTGCTCGTGATACTGATGCTTGCTCGTGTTACTGATGCTTGCTCGTGTTACTGATGTTTTGCTCGTGTTACTTATGTTTTGCTCGTGTTACTGATGCTTGCTCGTGTTACTGATGTTTTGCTCGTGTTACTGATGTTTTGCTCGTGTTACTTATGTTTTGCTCGTATTACTGATGCTTGCTCGTGTTACTGATGTTTTGCTCGTGTTACTGATGTTTTGCTCGTGTTACTGATGTTTTGCTCGTGTTACTGATGCTTTGCTCGTGTTACTGATGTTTTGCTCGTGTTACTTATGTTTTGCTCGTGTTACTGATGTTTTGCTCGTGTTACTGATGTTTTGCCCGTGTTACTGATGTTTTGCTCGTGTTACTGATGCTTGCTCGTGTTACTGATGCTTGCTCGTGTTACTGATGTTTTGCTCGTGTTACTTATGTTTTGCTCGTGTTACTGATGTTTTGCTCGTGTTACTGATGTTTTGCTCGTTTTCCTGATGTTTTGCTCGTGTTACTGATGTTTTGTTCGTGTTACTGATGTTTTGCTCGTGTTACTGATGTTTTGCTCTTGTTACTGATGTTTTGCTCGTGTTACTGATGTTTTGCTAATATAACTGATATTTTGCTAATGGTAACTGATATTTTACGCGTGGTCACTCACTGTAGATTTATTCATCAAAATTTTCAGTGTAATAAGAAAATTATTTTCGAACTACTTCCTTTAAATCAGTGAACGTCTAACTTCCATGGGTTACCTGCATTATGCTGGCTGTTTTACTTGCCTGGCGACCTGCGCGTAGCAATACTGCCTACATACGCTCCACGTAGTTACAGGAGTACGATCACATACGCTTTGCATACGATTACGAGTTTAAGAACTCTTCCATCCTTCTTCCACAAGCAACGTCATTGCCACTGTTACAGCATGGTTGAGTATGGTATACATCCTTCATCGATCCTCCTAATCATTTATTAATGTTCGCCATGGTAACTTTATAGTCTCAGACTGTTTAATAATTCTTCAACTCACGGCAATTATATTTCCCTCTCAACCAATCAGTAAACAAGAAACACTCTGCAATTTGTGCCGTTAGATCGACCAGCGTGCACGGCCAGGTAGAGGAAACAAGGTAGGGTCAAACCAGTCTTTTTTTCGACAGGTGTGTGGGTTTGCTGACGTCACGGAAACGAACCAATAGCAGCGCTCATATTGCTTCTGGTAGTACTGCTAGCCCGAAATCCGTCCATGCTATTTGTCGAACGACATGGCGTTTTGGAGACGTTATAAAGTTTGTTTGAAATAAAAGCGTTTTATCGGCTAAACGTGCAAGAAGAAGTGTATTTTCCCCCATAGAAATGACCCTAACTTGTGTCCTCTACCGTGGTGCACGGCCAGGCAGAAATGACGGCTTGCGGTAACGTTCGAAGGAGTACGTGACTCGTTTAGTTATATTACGTAGTAACAAAAAATTACCTCTCTGATTCACTGAATAGCGAGAGTTTTTTATAAAAGAATCTTTAGCACAGACTTCAATAGCACTGGAATATTTTCCTGCGTTAGTTCTTCATAAACTGAGTGCAAACAGATGTGCCTAATCTTTTAATACAAATTATTTCTGTATTAAATTTAAGGCGTGATATTAAGGAGTATCTAACTGAAACTTCAACACCTCTCTAATATTTTCTTTCGTTGAATCTACACATAGGACATTGGTTCTTAACCTGGGTTCGATCGAACCCCAGGGGTTCAGTGAATCGAACCCCAGGACTCGGCATGGTACAGTTTGTGCACTAATGCTGTATATATTTATGCACATATGTCTTGATTTTTTGAAGAAAAACACATTTTAATTTTTCAACTTCGAAAGGTTCAATGAATGCATGCATGCAACTTGTGGGGTTCAGTACCTCCAACAAGGTTGAGAATCACTAATATAAGGACTTCATGCAAATGTAAACTGTATTTATCCTGATAATACTTACGTTTAATTTTCCATTTTTTTCAAAATTTTGGAATGAGCAAAGACAAATTTAATTTTTTTGACCCAAGCTTTCGGCTAGATTAGCTCTAGCCGTCATCAGGGGAACGATGTATTTTTAAACAAAACCTCTTATGGTATCCGCGGGTATCTAGTATACAAAACTAGTATCTAGTATACAAAACTTCACCAAGACGTCCTTTATTTTAATAATTGAGACTTACGTTTAAATAATATCTACTCAAATAATACTTACATTTAACTCCTGAAGTGGCTCAGCCTGTATCACATACACGCTAATAGAGCGCCCTAAGCTGTTCCAGGATAAAAGACTGGAGAGCTACTAGCGGAAGTGTAATTATACGTAACTCCGTACCTGGATGTAATTGTGCAATTGTAAGAAGTGCCGTGTATGTGTCGGGGTGGATGATACAGAAATTTTACATTTCCAAAAGGTCGATTCTTCGGGAATCTCACGCGTAAGATAAAAAGCAGAACCAAGGTAAAAATATACGTTTCATTTATTTCATTTTTTAGGCAAACGTTTCGGAATGTTATAATTTCATCTTCAGTGCTTAAAACATACAAAAAGGTTAAAAAGGTCAAAAAACTTGAAGCACGGAAAAGTTCATAAAGAAATATTTCGTAGAATAACACGATGATAATTAATGACGTTGAATTAGAAATGATAGTTGATGATATTAACCCGGTTAAATTTACCTACGTAGTGTAGCGGTTGCATTCGAAAAACTAAACGGTTCAGTCGCTTCTAAATGTAACTATGATGCATGACATAAAAATTTCCTTCTTTCACAAAAACTAACAAAAATAACGTTTCCCATCGTTAAGCATTAGTCAAGCACAGTCACAAGTTTACACGCATTTATGTATTTCTGGTCAACATATGCCGCTCACACCTGCGCGACAAGTTTATGATGACGGGACGGCTGCAAAGCGATAAAGTGAGGCGCTTCACGCACCCTGCTTTACTTGAAAATCTTTCGTATTCTCTCAAACGCTTTCCAAACGACGTTATTTAATTTATTACTTAATTATGTACACAAACATTCACTTTGCTGCCCATTTCCTACACTTCTTACTTTTTGATTCGTTTTCAAACGCTTTTCCCTCAATTATCTCTTGTTAATCTGCACATTCACTGAGGGTCAACCGTCTGGAAATAATTCGCTACAGAGTATAAAAAGTTCCCAGGACTCGCTTCGAATTCGAAATAAAAGCTGCTGTTTAAACAAAACAAATACGTTCAATTAATTGCTCATCTCTTGTTTTTACATTTTGGACAGAATTTTTCTTTAAAACCTCTTGCAGTATTCTGAAGTTGAGTAAAAGCTGATGTGGCCTCCATCTCCGCCTGATTTGAACTCCATGGACTTTGGTGTTTGGTCAGTGTGAAGACAGAAGTCTGTGCATCGTTCCATACCACTGCTGACGATTTGAAGTCGTCAATAAAGAAGGCACGGCCCAAAATACGCAGAAGAAACTGCGTGTTTCTGTTGAAAGTTTCAGAGGAAAACTTCAGAGAGTAACCAGAGAAAATGGAGGACAGATTGAAAAACAAACTTCTATTTGGTTGCCTGGCATTTTGTGAATTAAAGTGAGAACGATTTTTGTTTCTCTGCATTATCCTACTGAAGATATATTACTAATTCACTTCGTCCGAGATCTTTTTCTCAACCCTGTAACTCAGTGAAACACATTTCCTAAGTTATATTAGCAACTTATTTCCTACGTCAATACCCGTAAAGTATAAGACACCTAAATATAATATATTATTAATCATAACTATGAGCAAATTTATGGAACACTTTAACACCACTCAGCACGCTGCAAAGCTTGTGATCAATAGCATTGCTGCATGCCGAAAGCCTTGCTGCACGCCAAAAGCCTTGCTGCACGCCAAAAGCCTTGCTGCACGCCAAAAGCCTTGCTGCACGCCAAAAGCCTTGCTGTATGCCAAAAGCCTTGCTGCACGCCAAAAACCTTGCTGCACGCCAAAAGCCTTGCTGCACGCCAAAAGCCTTGCTGCACGCCAAAAGCCTTGCTGCACGCCAAAAGCCTTGCTGCACGCCAAAAGCCTTGCTGCACGCCAAAAGCCTTGCTGCACGCCAAAAGCCTTGCTGCACGCCAAAAGCCTTGCTGCACGCCAAAAGCCTTGCTGCACGCCAAAAGCCTTGCTGCACGCCATAAGCCTTGCTGCACGCCAAAAGCCTTGCTGCACGCCAAAAGCCTTGCTGCACGCCAAAAGCCTTGCTGTACGCCAAAAGCCTTGCTGTACGCCAAAAGCCTTGCTGCATGCCAAAAGCCATGCTGCACGCCAAAAGCCTTGCTGCACGCCAAAAGCCTTGCTGCACGCCAAAAGCCTTGCTGCACGCCAAAAGCCTTGCTGTACGCCAAAAGCCTTGCTGCACGCCAAAAGCCATGCTGCACGCCAAAAGCCTTGCTGCACGCCAAAAGCCTTGCTGCACGCCAAAAGCCTTGCTGCACGCCAAAAGCCTTGCTGCACGCCAAAAGCCTTGCTGCACGCCAAAAGCCTTGCTGCACGCCATAAGCCTTGCTGCACGCCAAAAGCCTTGCTGCACGCCAAAAGCCTTGCTGCACGCCAAAAGCCTTGCTGCACGCCAAAAGCCTGACTTACATCCCTCAACTCGCTAACTTCAGAACTCTTTTGATTCGCCGTTCCTCATGGCTGGCCATTCGGGCAATACTTTTCCCTTAAATTCGTCAGGGAGTTGGAACCTTTTTAGTCGGCGTGCGTTTGCTTCCTATGAGCACCGTGAATGGTATTTTATTCTGTTCTCTGGTATTGCTCCTAAGTGTTCATAACTGTTCAGCAAATAGATGTTCACTAACGCTTTTGTTCGTTAACATCGCTGTGTTCACTAACTGTTTAGCAAATGGATGTTCACTAACGCTTCTGTTCACTAACGTCAGTTAGTGTTCACTAACTGTTCAGTAAATAACTGTTCGCTGACGCTTCTTTTTACTATTGTTCACTAACTCCCCGTCTGTTCTATTGTTTCGGTTCACCCTCAACACAGAAAGCCATCGTCTACGCTCGCTTGGGCTCTATTGTTTAGAAGGCGATATGCAGGCCATCCAAAGAACAAAACGGTGTCACTTTGTGTGAACTTCAGCTTACACGAGTAATGGGTAGTCGAAATTATTCGCCAATACTGTGTTTGGTTCTATATAGTTAGGAATAATTGAAAATAACTATAACTAACTCTCTTCCGTGTGAATTGAGGTTGAAAAACTGTAAATCATCCTCGTCCTTGTAAATTGAGCTTGAATAACTGGGACCAACACTCGTCCTTGTAAATTGAGGTTGAATAACTGGGACTAACTCTAGTCCTTGTAAATTGAGGTTGAATAACTGGGACTAACTCTAGTCCTTGTAAATTGAGGTTGAATAACAAGGACTAACACTCGTCCTTGTAAATTGAGGTTGAATAACTGGGACTAACTCTAGTCCTTGTATATTGAGGTTGAATAACTGGGACTAACTCTAGTCCTTGTAAATTGAGGTTGAATAACTGGGACTAACACTCGTCCTTGTAAATTGAGCTTGAATAACTGGGACTAACACTCGTCCTTGTAAATTGAGGTTGAATAACTGGGACTAACTCTAGTCCTTGTAAATTGAGGTTGAATAACTGGGACTAACTCTAGTCCTTGTAAATTGAGGTTGAATAACTGGGACTAACACTCGTCCTTGTAAATTGAGGTTGAATAACTGGGACTAACACCCGTCCTTGTAAATTGAGGTTGAATAACTGGGACTAACACTCGTCCTTGTAAATTGAGGTTGAATAACTGGGACTAACACTAGTCCTTGTAAATTGAGGTTGAATAACTGGGACTAACTCTAGTCCTTGTAAATTGAGGTTGAATAACTGGGACTAACACTCGTCCTTGTAAATTGAGCTTGAATAACTGGGACTAACACTCGTCCTTGTAAATTGAGGTTGAATAACTGGGACTAACACTCGTCCTTGTAAATTGAGGTTGAATAACTGAATAACTGGGACTAACACTCGTCCTTGTAAATTGAGGTTGAATAACTGGGACTAACATTCGTCCTTGTAAATTGAGGTTGAATAACTGGGACTAACTCTAGTCCTTGTAAATTGAGGTTGAATTATTGGGACTAACACTCGTCCTTGTAAATTGAGGTTGAATAACTGGGACTAACTCTAGTCCTTGTAAATTGAGGTTGAATAACTGGGACTAACACTCGTCCTTGTAAATTGAGCTTGAATAACTGGGACTAACTCTAGTCCTTGTAAATTGAGGTTGAATAACTGGGACTAACACTCGTCCTTGTAAATTGAGGTTGAATAACTGGGACTAACTCTAGTCCTTGTAAATTGAGGTTGAATAACTGGGACTAACACTCGTCCTTGTAAATTGAGGTTGAATAACTGGGACTAACTCTTGTCCTTGTAAATTGAGGTTGAATAACTGGGACTAACTCTTGTCCTTGTAAATTGAGGTTGAATAACTGGGACTAACACTCGTCCTTGTAAATTGAGGTTGAATAACTGGGACTAACTCTTGTCCTTGTAAATTGAGGTTGAATAACTGGGACTAACTCTTGTCCTTGTAAATTGAGGTTGAATAACTGGGACTAACACTCGTCCTTGTAAATTGAGCTTGAATAACTGGGACTAACACTCGTCCTTGTAAATTGAGGTTGAATAACTGGGACTAACACTCGTCCTTGTAAATTGAGGTTGAATAACTGGGACTAACTCTAGTCCTTGTAAATTGAGGTTGAATAACTGGGACTAACACTCGTCCTTGTAAATTGAGGTTGAATAACTGGGACTAACTCTAGTCCTTGTAAATTGAGGTTGAATAACTGGGACTAACACTCGTCCTTGTAAATTGAGGTTGAATAACTGGGACTAACTCTAGTCCTTGTAAATTGAGGTTGAATAACTGGGACTAACACTCGTCCTTGTAAATTGAGGTTGAATAACTGGGACTAACTCTTGTCCTTGTAAATTGAGGTTGAATAACTGGGACTAACTCTTGTCCTTGTAAATTGAGGTCGAATAACTGGGACTAACACTCGTCCTTGTGAATTGAGGTTGAATAACTGGGACTAACTTTAGTCCTTGTAAATTGAGGTTGAATAACTGGGACTAACTCTAGTCCTTGTAAATTGAGGTTGAATAACTGGGACTAACACTCGTCCTTGTAAATTGAGGTTGAATAACTGGGACTAACACTCGTCCTTGTAAATTGAGGTTGAATAACTGGGACTAACACTCGTCTTTGTAAATTGAGGTTGAATAACTGGGACTAACACTAGTCCTTGTAAATTGAGGTTGAATTACTGGGACTAACTCTAGTCCTTGTAAATTGAGGTTGAATAACTGGGACTAACTCTAGTCCTTGTAAATTGAGGTTGAATAACTGGGACTAACACTCGTCCTTGTAAATTGAGGTTGAATAACTGGGACTAACTCTAGTCCTTGTAAATTGAGGTTGAACAACTGGGACTAACTCTAGTCCTTGTAAATTGAGGTTGAATAACTGGGACTAACACTCGTCCTTGTAAATTGAGGTTGAATAACTGGGACCAACTCTAGTCCTTGTAAATTGAGGTTGAATAACTGGGACTAACACTCGTCCTTGTAAATTGAGGTTGAATAACTGGGACTAACTCTAGTCCTTGTAAATTGAGGTTGAATAACTGGGACTAACACTCGTCCTTGTAAATTGAGGTTGAATAACTGGGACTAACTCTAGTCCTTGTAAATTGAGGTTGAATAACTGGGACTAACACTCGTCCTTGTAAATTGAGGTTGAATAACTGGGACTAACACTCGTCCTTGTAAATTGAGGTTGAATAACTGGGACTAACACTCGTCCTTGTAAATTGAGGTTGAATAACTGGGACTAACTCTTGTCCTTGTAAATTGAGGTTGAATAACTGGGACTAACACTCGTCCTTGTAAATTGAGGTTGAATAACTGGGACTAACTCTTGTCCTTGTAAATTGAGGTTGAATAACTGGGACTAACTCTTGTCCTTGTAAATTGAGGTTGAATAACTGGGACTAACACTCGTCCTTGTAAATTGAGCTTGAATAACTGGGACTAACACTCGTCCTTGTAAATTGAGATTGAATAACTGGGACTAACACTCGTCCTTGTAAATTGAGGTTGAATAACTGGGACTAACTCTAGTCCTTGTAAATTGAGGTTGAATAACTGGGACTAACACTCGTCCTTGTAAATTGAGGTTGAATAACTGGGACTAAGTCTAGTCCTTGTAAATTGAGGTTGAATAACTGGGACTAACACTCGTCCTTGTAAATTGAGGTTGAATAACTGGGACTAACTCTAGTCCTTGTAAATTGAGGTTGAATAACTGGGACTAACACTCGTCCTTGTAAATTGAGGTTGAATAACTGGGACTAACTCTTGTCCTTGTAAATTGAGGTTGAATAACTGGGACTAACTCTTGTCCTTGTAAATTGAGGTTGAATAACTGGGACTAACACTCGTCCTTGTGAATTGAGGTTGAATAACTGGGACTAACTTTAGTCCTTGTAAATTGAGGTTGAATAACTGGGACTAACTCTAGTCCTTGTAAATTGAGGTTGAATAACTGGGACTAACACTCGTCCTTGTAAATTGAGGTTGAATAACTGGGACTAACACTCGTCCTTGTAAATTGAGGTTGAATAACTGGGACTAACACTCGTCTTTGTAAATTGAGGTTGAATAACTGGGACTAACACTAGTCCTTGTAAATTGAGGTTGAATTACTGGGACTAACTCTAGTCCTTGTAAATTGAGGTTGAATAACTGGGACTAACTCTAGTCCTTGTAAATTGAGGTTGAATAACTGGGACTAACACTCGTCCTTGTAAATTGAGGTTGAATAACTGGGACTAACTCTAGTCCTTGTAAATTGAGGTTGAACAACTGGGACTAACTCTAGTCCTTGTAAATTGAGGTTGAATAACTGGGACTAACACTCGTCCTTGTAAATTGAGGTTGAATAACTGGGACCAACTCTAGTCCTTGTAAATTGAGGTTGAATAACTGGGACTAACACTCGTCCTTGTAAATTGAGGTTGAATAACTGGGACTAACTCTAGTCCTTGTAAATTGAGGTTGAATAACTGGGACTAACACTCGTCCTTGTAAATTGAGGTTGAATAACTGGGACTAACTCTAGTCCTTGTAAATTGAGGTTGAATAACTGGGACTAACACTCGTCCTTGTAAATTGAGGTTGAATAACTGGGACTAACACTCGTCCTTGTAAATTGAGGTTGAATAACTGGGACTAACTCTAGTCCTTGTAAATTGAGGTTGAATAACTGGGACTAGCACTCGTCCGTGTAAATTGAGGTTGAATAACTGGGACTAACACTCGTCCTTGTAAATTGAGGTTGAATAACTGGGACTAACACTCGTCCTTGTAAATTGAGGTTGAATAACTGGGACTAACTCTAGTCCTTGTAAATTGAGGTTGAATTACTGGGACTAACACTCGTCCTTGTAAATTGAGGTTGAATAACTGGGACTAACTCTAGTCCTTGTAAATTGAGGTTGAATAACTGGGACTAACACTCGTCCTTGTAAATTGAGCTTGAATAACTGGGACTAACAATCGTCCTTGTAAATTGAGATTGAATAACTGGGACTATCACTCGTCCTTGTAAATTGAGGTTGAATAACTGGGATTAACTCTAGTCCTTGTAAATTGAGGTTGAATAACTGGGACTAACACTCGTCCTTGTAAATTGAGATTGAATAACTGGGACTATCACTCGTCCTTGTAAATTGAGGTTGAATAACTGGGACTAACACTCGTCCTTGTAAATTGAGGTTGAATAACTGGGACTAACACTCGTCCTTGTAAATTGAGGTTGAATAACTGGGACTAACTCTTGTCCTTGTAAATTGAGGTTGAATAACTGGGACTAACTCTTGTCCTTGTAAATTGAGGTTGAATAACTGGGACTAACACTCGTCCTTGTAAATTGAGGTTGAATAACTGGGACTAACTCTAGTCCTTGTAAATTGAGGTTGAATAACTGGGACTAACACTCGTCCTTGTAAATTGAGGTTGAATAACTGGGACTAACTCTAGTCCTTGTAAATTGAGGTTGAATAACTGGGACTAACACTCGTCCTTGTAAATTGAGGTTGAATAACTGGGACTAACTCTAGTCCTTGTAAATTGAGGTTGAATAACTGGGACTAACACTCGTCCTTGTAAATTGAGGTTGAATAACTGGGACTAACTCTTGTCCTTGTAAATTGAGGTTGAATAACTGGGACTAACTCTTGTCCTTGTAAATTGAGGTTGAATAACTGGGACTAACACTCGTCCTTGTAAATTGAGGTTGAATAACTGGGACTAACTCTAGTCCTTGTAAATTGAGGTTGAATAACTGGGACTAACTCTAGTCCTTGTAAATTGAGGTTGAATAACTGGGACTAACACTCGTCCTTGTAAATTGAGGTTGAATAACTGGGACTAACACTCGTCCTTGTAAATTGAGGTTGAATAACTGGGACTAACACTCGTTTTTGTAAATTGAGGTTGAATAACTGGGACTAACACTAGTCCTTGTAAATTGAGGTTGAATTACTGGGACTAACTCTAGTCCTTGTAAATTGAGGTTGAATAACTGGGACTAACTCTAGTCCTTGTAAATTGAGGTTGAATAACTGGGACTAACACTCGTCCTTGTAAATTGAGGTTGAATAACTGGGACTAACTCTAGTCCTTGTAAATTGAGGTTGAATAACTGGGACTAACACTCGTCCTTGTAAATTGAGCTTGAATAACTGGGACTAACTCTAGTCCTTGTAAATTGAGGTTGAATAACTGGGACTAACACTCGTCCTTGTAAATTGAGGTTGAATAACTGGGACTAACTCTAGTCCTTGTAAATTGAGGTTGAATAACTGGGACTAACACTCGTCCTTGTAAATTGAGGTTGAATAACTGGGACTAACTCTTGTCCTTGTAAATTGAGGTTGAATAACTGGGACTAACTCTTGTCCTTGTAAATTGAGGTTGAATAACTGGGACTAACACTCGTCCTTGTAAATTGAGGTTGAATAACTGGGACTAACTCTTGTCCTTGTAAATTGAGGTTGAATAACTGGGACTAACTCTTGTCCTTGTAAATTGAGGTTGAATAACTGGGACTAACACTCGTCCTTGTAAATTGAGCTTGAATAACTGGGACTAACACTCGTCCTTGTAAATTGAGGTTGAATAACTGGGACTAACACTCGTCCTTGTAAATTGAGGTTGAATAACTGGGACTAACTCTAGTCCTTGTAAATTGAGGTTGAATAACTGGGACTAACACTCGTCCTTGTAAATTGAGGTTGAATAACTGGGACTAACTCTAGTCCTTGTAAATTGAGGTTGAATAACTGGGACTAACACTCGTCCTTGTAAATTGAGGTTGAATAACTGGGACTTACTCTAGTCCTTGTAAATTGAGGTTGAATAACTGGGACTAACACTCGTCCTTGTAAATTGAGGTTGAATAACTGGGACTAACTCTTGTCCTTGTAAATTGAGGTTGAATAACTGGGACTAACTCTTGTCCTTGTAAATTGAGGTTGAATAACTGGGACTAACACTCGTCCTTGTGAATTGAGGTTGAATAACTGGGACTAACTTTAGTCCTTGTAAATTGAGGTTGAATAACTGGGACTAACTCTAGTCCTTGTAAATTGAGGTTGAATAACTGGGACTAACACTCGTCCTTGTAAATTGAGGTTGAATAACTGGGACTAACACTCGTCCTTGTAAATTGAGGTTGAATAACTGGGACTAACACTCGTCTTTGTAAATTGAGGTTGAATAACTGGGACTAACACTAGTCCTTGTAAATTGAGGTTGAATTACTGGGACTAACTCTAGTCCTTGTAAATTGAGGTTGAATAACTGGGACTAACTCTAGTCCTTGTAAATTGAGGTTGAATAACTGGGACTAACACTCGTCCTTGTAAATTGAGGTTGAATAACTGGGACTAACTCTAGTCCTTGTAAATTGAGGTTGAACAACTGGGACTAACTCTAGTCCTTGTAAATTGAGGTTGAATAACTGGGACTAACACTCGTCCTTGTAAATTGAGGTTGAATAACTGGGACCAACTCTAGTCCTTGTAAATTGAGGTTGAATAACTGGGACTAACACTCGTCCTTGTAAATTGAGGATGAATAACTGGGACTAACTCTAGTCCTTGTAAATTGAGGTTGAATAACTGGGACTAACACTCGTCCTTGTAAATTGAGGTTGAATAACTGGGACTAACTCTAGTCCTTGTAAATTGAGGTTGAATAACTGGGACTAACACTCGTCCTTGTAAATTGAGGTTGAATAACTGGGACTAACACTCGTCCTTGTAAATTGAGGTTGAATAACTGGGACTAACACTCGTCCTTGTAAATTGAGGTTGAATAACTGGGACTAACTCTTGTCCTTGTAAATTGAGGTTGAATAACTGGGACTAACACTCGTCCTTGTAAATTGAGGTTGAATAACTGGGACTAACTCTTGTCCTTGTAAATTGAGGTTGAATAACTGGGACTAACTCTTGTCCTTGTAAATTGAGGTTGAATAACTGGGACTAACACTCGTCCTTGTAAATTGAGCTTGAATAACTGGGACTAACACTCGTCCTTGTAAATTGAGATTGAATAACTGGGACTAACACTCGTCCTTGTAAATTGAGGTTGAATAACTGGGACTAACTCTAGTCCTTGTAAATTGAGGTTGAATAACTGGGACTAACACTCGTCCTTGTAAATTGAGGTTGAATAACTGGGACTAACTCTAGTCCTTGTAAATTGAGGTTGAATAACTGGGACTAACACTCGTCCTTGTAAATTGAGGTTGAATAACTGGGACTAACTCTAGTCCTTGTAAATTGAGGTTGAATAACTGGGACTAACACTCGTCCTTGTAAATTGAGGTTGAATAACTGGGACTAACTCTTGTCCTTGTAAATTGAGGTTGAATAACTGGGACTAACTCTTGTCCTTGTAAATTGAGGTTGAATAACTGGGACTAACACTCGTCCTTGTGAATTGAGGTTGAATAACTGGGACTAACTTTAGTCCTTGTAAATTGAGGTTGAATAACTGGGACTAACTCTAGTCCTTGTAAATTGAGGTTGAATAACTGGGACTAACACTCGTCCTTGTAAATTGAGGTTGAATAACTGGGACTAACACTCGTCCTTGTAAATTGAGGTTGAATAACTGGGACTAACACTCGTCTTTGTAAATTGAGGTTGAATAACTGGGACTAACACTAGTCCTTGTAAATTGAGGTTGAATTACTGGGACTAACTCTAGTCCTTGTAAATTGAGGTTGAATAACTGGGACTAACTCTAGTCCTTGTAAATTGAGGTTGAATAACTGGGACTAACACTCGTCCTTGTAAATTGAGGTTGAATAACTGGGACTAACTCTAGTCCTTGTAAATTGAGGTTGAACAACTGGGACTAACTCTAGTCCTTGTAAATTGAGGTTGAATAACTGGGACTAACACTCGTCCTTGTAAATTGAGGTTGAATAACTGGGACCAACTCTAGTCCTTGTAAATTGAGGTTGAATAACTGGGACTAACACTCGTCCTTGTAAATTGAGGTTGAATAACTGGGACTAACTCTAGTCCTTGTAAATTGAGGTTGAATAACTGGGACTAACACTCGTCCTTGTAAATTGAGGTTGAATAACTGGGACTAACTCTAGTCCTTGTAAATTGAGGTTGAATAACTGGGACTAACACTCGTCCTTGTAAATTGAGGTTGAATAACTGGGACTAACACTTGTCCTTGTAAATTGAGGTTGAATAACTGGGACTAACTCTAGTCCTTGTAAATTGAGGTTGAATAACTGGGACTAGCACTCGTCCGTGTAAATTGAGGTTGAATAACTGGGACTAACACTCGTCCTTGTAAATTGAGGTTGAATAACTGGGACTAACACTCGTCCTTGTAAATTGAGGTTGAATAACTGGGACTAACTCTAGTCCTTGTAAATTGAGGTTGAATTACTGGGACTAACACTCGTCCCTGTAAATTGAGGTTGAATAACTGGGACTAACTCTAGTCCTTGTAAATTGAGGTTGAATAACTGGGACTAACACTCGTCCTTGTAAATTGAGCTTGAATAACTGGGACTAACACTCGTCCTTGTAAATTGAGATTGAATAACTGGGACTATCACTCGTCCTTGTAAATTGAGGTTGAATAACTGGGATTAACTCTAGTCCTTGTAAATTGAGGTTGAATAACTGGGACTAACACTCGTCCTTGTAAATTGAGATTGAATAACTGGGACTATCACTCGTCCTTGTAAATTGAGGTTGAATAACTGGGACTAACACTCGTCCTTGTAAATTGAGGTTGAATAACTGGGACTAACACTCGTCCTTGTAAATTGAGGTTGAATAACTGGGACTAACTCTTGTCCTTGTAAATTGAGGTTGAATAACTGGGACTAACTCTTGTCCTTGTAAATTGAGGTTGAATAACTGGGACTAACACTCGTCCTTGTAAATTGAGGTTGAATAACTGGGACTAACTCTAGTCCTTGTAAATTGAGGTTGAATAACTGGGACTAACACTCGTCCTTGTAAATTGAGGTTGAATAACTGGGACTAACTCTAGTCCTTGTAAATTGAGGTTGAATAACTGGGACTAACACTCGTCCTTGTAAATTGAGGTTGAATAACTGGGACTAACTCTAGTCCTTGTAAATTGAGGTTGAATAACTGGGACTAACACTCGTCCTTGTAAATTGAGGTTGAATAACTGGGACTAACTCTTGTCCTTGTAAATTGAGGTTGAATAACTGGGACTAACTCTTGTCCTTGTAAATTGAGGTTGAATAACTGGGACTAACACTCGTCCTTGTAAATTGAGGTTGAATAACTGGGACTAACTCTAGTCCTTGTAAATTGAGGTTGAATAACTGGGACTAACTCTAGTCCTTGTAAATTGAGGTTGAATAACTGGGACTAACACTCGTCCTTGTAAATTGAGGTTAAATAACTGGGACTAACACTCGTCCTTGTAAATTGAGGTTGAATAACTGGGACTAACACTCGTTTTTGTAAATTGAGGTTGAATAACTGGGACTAACACTAGTCCTTGTAAATTGAGGTTGAATTACTGGGACTAACTCTAGTCCTTGTAAATTGAGGTTGAATAACTGGGACTAACTCTAGTCCTTGTAAATTGAGGTTGAATAACTGGGACTAACACTCGTCCTTGTAAATTGAGGTTGAATAACTGGGACTAACTCTAGTCCTTGTAAATTGAGGTTGAATAACTGGGACTAACTCTAGTCCTTGTAAATTGAGGTTGAATAACTGGGACTAACACTCGTCCTTGTAAATTGAGGTTGAATAACTGGGACCAACTCTAGTCCTTGTAAATTGAGGTTGAATAACTGGGACTAACACTCGTCCTTGTAAATTGAGGTTGAATAACTGGGACTAACTCTAGTCCTTGTAAATTGAGGTTGAATAACTGGGACTAACACTCGTCCTTGTAAATTGAGGTTGAATAACTGGGACTAACTCTAGTCCTTGTAAATTGAGGTTGAATAACTGGGACTAACACTCGTCCTTGTAAATTGAGGTTGAATAACTGGGACTAACACTCGTCCTTGTAAATTGAGGTTGAATAACTGGGACTAACTCTAGTCCTTGTAAATTGAGGTTGAATAACTGGGACTAACACTCGTCCGTGTAAATTGAGGTTGAATAACTGGGACTAACACTCGTCCTTGTAAATTGAGGTTGAATAACTGGGACTAACACTCGTCCTTGTAAATTGAGGTTGAATAACTGGGACTAACTCTAGTCCTTGTAAATTGAGGTTGAATTACTGGGACTAACACTCGTCCTTGTAAATTGAGGTTGAATAACTGGGACTAACTCTAGTCCTTGTAAATTGAGCTTGAATAACTGGGACTAACACTCGTCCTTGTAAATTGAGGTTGAATAACTGGGACTAACACTCGTCCTTGTAAATTGAGGTTGAATAACTGGGACTAACACTCGTCCTTGTAAATTGAGGTTGAATAACTGGGACTAACTCTAGTCCTTGTAAATTGAGGTTGAATAACTGGGACTAACACTCGTCCTTGTAAATTGAGCTTGAATAACTGGGACTAACACTCGTCCTTGTAAATTGAGGTTGAATAACTGGGACTAACTCTAGTCCTTGTAAATTGAGGTTGAATAACTGGGACTAACACTCGTCCTTGTAAATTGAGGTTGAATAACTGGGACTAACTCTAGTCCTTGTAAATTGAGGTTGAATAACTGGGACTAACTCTAGTCCTTGTAAATTGAGGTTGAATAACTGGGACTAACACTCGTCCTTGTAAATTGAGGTCGAATAACTGGGACTAACACTCGTCCTTGTAAATTGAGGTTGAATAACTGGGACTAACTCTAGTCCTTGTAAATTGAGGTTGAATAACTGGGACTAACACTCGTCCTTGTAAATTGAGGTTGAATAACTGGGACTAACTCTAGTCCTTGTAAATTGAGGTTGAATAACTGGGACTAACACTCGTCCTTGTAAATTGAGGTTGAATAACTGGGACTAACTCTAGTCCTTGTAAATTGAGGTTGAATAACTGGGACTAACTCTAGTCCTTGTAAATTGAGGTTGAATAACTGGGACTAACACTCGTCCTTGTAAATTGAGGTCGAATAACTGGGACTAACACTCGTCCTTGTAAATTGAGGTTGAATAACTGGGACTAACACTCGTCCTTGTAAATTGAGGTTGAATAACTGGGACTAACACTCGTCCTTGTAAATTGAGGTTGAATAACTGGGACTAACTTTAGTCCTTGTAAATTGAGGTTGAATAACTGGGACTAACACTCGTCCTTGTAAATTGAGGTCGAATAACTGGGACTAACACTCGTCCTTGTAAATTGAGGTTGAATAACTGGGACTAACACTCGTCCTTGTAAATTGAGGTTGAATAACTGGGACTAACTCTAGTCCTTGTAAATTGAGGTTGAATAACTGGGACTAACACTCGTCCTTGTAAATTGAGGTTGAATAACTGGGACTAACACTCGTCCTTGTAAATTGAGGTTGAATAACTGGGACTAACTCTAGTCCTTGTAAATTGAGGTTGAATAACTGGGACTAACACTCGTCCTTGTAAATTGAGGTCGAATAACTGGGACTAACACTCGTCCTTGTAAATTGAGGTTGAATAACTGGGACTAACTCTAGTCCTTGTAAATTGAGCTTGAATAACTGGGACTAACACTCGTCCTTGTAAATTGAGGTTGAATAACTGGGACTAACTCTAGTCCTTGTAAATTGAGGTTGAATAACTGGGACTAACACTCGTCCTTGTAAATTGAGGTTGAATAACTGGGACTAACACTCGTCCTTGTAAATTGAGGTTGAATAACTGGGACTAACACTCGTCCTTGTAAATTGAGGTTGAATAACTGGGACTAACTCTCGTCCTTGTAAATTGAGCTTGAATAACTGGGACTAACACTCGTCCTTGTAAATTGAGCTTGAATAACTGGGACTAACACTCGTCCTTGTAAATTGAGGTTGAATAACTGGGACTAACTCTAGTCCTTGTAAATTGAGGTTGAATAACTGGGACTAACACTCGTCCTTGTAAATTGAGCTTGAATAACTGGGACTAACACTCGTCCTTGTAAATTGAGGTTGAATAACTGGGACTAACACTCGTCCTTGTAAATTGAGGTTGAATAACTGGGACTAACTCTAGTCCTTGTAAATTGAGGTTGAATAACTGGGACTAACTCTAGTCCTTGTAAATTGAGGTTGAATAACTGGGACTAACTCTAGTCCTTGTAAATTGAGGTTGAATAACTGGGACTAACTCTAGTCCTTGTAAATTGAGGTTGAATAACTGGGACTAACTCTAGTCCTTGTAAATTGAGCTTGAATAACTGGGACTAACTCTAGTCCTTGTAAATTGAGCTTGAATAACTGGGACTAACACCCGTCCTTGTAAATTGAGGTTGAATAACTGGGACTAACTCTAGTCCTTGTAAATTGAGCTTGAATAACTGGGACTAACTCTAGTCCTTGTAAATTGAGGTTGAATAACTGGGACTAACACTCGTCCTTGTAAATTGAGGTTGAATAACTGGGACTAACACTCGTCCTTGTAAATTGAGGTTGAATAACTGGGACTAACACTCGTCCTTGTAAATTGAGGTTGAATAACTGGGACTAACACTCGTCCTTGTAAATTGAGGTTGAATAACTGGGACTAACTCTAGTCCTTGTAAATTGAGGTTGAATAACTGGGACTAACTCTAGTCCTTGTAAATTGAGCTTGAATAACTGGGACTAACTCTATTCCTTGCAAATTGAGCTTGAATAACTGGGACTAACTCTAGTCCTTGTAAATTGAGGTTGAATAACTAAAAATAACTGGGACTAACTTTCAACCGTTTAGTTAAGGCTTGTATATAATGTCGTGCACGCCCTCATCCAGAAACGCAATAAATTATTGTTCATTCTAACGAGGTCAGTGAATGGATGGAATGCATCTTTTTCTACCGATAGAATTTTTAGATTTTCATAACAATAGATTTATAAGGAATTTTATTTCTGTTACGCCCTACGAACTTCTTTTCCTATCCCTCGAAACCTTCGCTTTGCATCAAGGATCCTCCTGCAGCGAAAGCTTCATGATTTTGCTTTGTTTAACTCACAGGAAACATTTCCCGCCGACGACTCCGCTTGCACTCGCAAGCTTTGCACTCGCAAGCCTTGCTTTGGAAACAGGGAAAATGTCAGCATTTCTTTTCCGTAAAGAACATCTTAACTCGTCGCTTTCTCAGGCTTGACTTCTATCGTCATGAACGTTCGTTTCATTTCAGCATTTCGATATTTGCATCGGTCAAATAATATATATAACAAAAATCCTGTCACGCCAACTTTAGAACCCCGAACTTTAGCCGCCGACTCTTGCGAATCATTGATGCCAATTTTGTTTCTAAGACATCGAATTATTGGAAATAAAATATATCGTCCAATTAGGAAGACTTGTTTGTCTTCACGCTTGGAATAAAAGACGGAATTCACTGCTGGGAATCCGAAATTAGCGTTTTGGGAATTTTTGTGACTCCAAAATGCGCGTTTTAGGAGTTTTTGTGACTTCAAAATACGCGTTCTGATAATTTTTGTGACTCCAAAATGCGCGTTTTAGGAGTTTTTGTGACTCCAAAATACGCGTTCTAGGAATTTTTGTGACTTCAAAATGCGCGTATTAGGAGTTTTTGTGACTCCAAAATGCGCGTTTTAGGAATTTTTGTGACTTCAAAATACGCGTTCTAGGAATTTTTGTGACTTCAAAATGCGCGTATTAGGAGTTTTTGTGACTCCAAAATGCGCGTTTTAGGAATTTTTGTGACTTCAAAATACGCGTTCTAGGAATTTTTGTGACTCCAAAATGCGCGTTTTAGGAATTTTTGTGACTCCAAAATACGCGTTCTAGGAATTTTTGTGACTTCAAAATGCGCGTTCTAGGAATTTTTGTGAGTCCAAAATGCGCGTTTTGGGAATTTTTGTGACTCCGAAATGCGCGTTTTAGGAATTTTTGTGACTTCAAAATGCGCGTTCTGGGAATTTTTGTGACTCCAAATTGTGGGTTTTAGGAATTTTTGTGAGCCCAAAATGCGCGTTTTAGGAATTTTTGTGACTTCAAAATGCGCGTTCTGGGAATTTTGTTCGTTCTGTGGAAGCTTCAACAAGCCTGGAAAGTTGAAGGCTACTCGCAGCCTCTCCGTAGAGCGCAGCTGTGCATCTGAGTTTCTCCGACCTGCTCCATTTCCATTTGCTCCACTTCATCCTGCTCCACTTCATCCTGCTCCACTTCATCGTGCTCCAATTCATCCTGCTCCACTTCATCCTGCTCCACTTCATCCTGCTCCACTTCATCCTGCTCCACTTCATCGTGCTCCACTTCATCCTGCTCCACTTCATCCTGCTCCACTTCATCCTGCTCCACTTCATCCTGCTCCACTTCATCCTGCTCCACTTCATCCTGCTCCACTTCATCCTGCTCCACTTCATCCTGCTCCACTTCATCCTGCTCCACTTCATCCTGCTCCACTTCATCCTGCTCCACTTCATCCTGCGTCACTTCATCCTTGTCTACTCCATCCTGAGTCACTCTAGTCTGCTCCACTCAATCTTGCTCCATCCCATCCTGCTCCACTCCATCCTACTTCATTCAATTTTTTTCACTCCAACCTCCTCCACTCATTCTGCTCCACTCCATCTAGCTCCGCTCCATCCTGCTTTCCTCCACTGTGATCCATCACACCCCACTCCACCACAAGGCACTCCACTACTCCCCCTTGCTCCACCAAGCAGGTGGTGCTACACGCGCCCTCGTAGCGGTAATTCTGTTTTGAAAATTGAACTTTTATTTCCACTGATGATATTGTGCAACTGAAAAGTTTGCTTTGTTTTTAAGAAGATTTATGAGGTTCTCAAACTCAGGTCTTGTTTCCTCGAAACTTTTGCGCGGCAAAAACTTCAACTCAGCCCTTCTCTTGCCAACTCATTACACAACCTTAGGTCGTTTCCCTTCACTGCTAAAATTTTCCCCGACCTCACAGTCTTTTTTTCTGCAAGAGACAGAAAAATATCATTTCCCCCCTTAAAGTTTTTAAAAATACCTCCGTTTAAACCTGATCCTTTCTCGCACGTGATATAGCCGTGCTATTTTCTACTTCGTATCTTAAAAAATCTTATCATAATAGCTATACGCCTTCGCTCTTTTTCCTCACGTTTCATAACCCTTATCCTCTTCTCTCATCATTTCACTAACCCTAACCTCCAGAAAATAATGCAGTCCTTACCCCTTTCCTCCTCACCTTCCCCCTCCCCCCTTGCACCTCATCCAGCCCCCGCATTGATTTTGCTTTGTCGAGCCCACAAAAGGAGCGATGCAAACCTCGATGCGTTTGACAGCCGCCCCAACTCTGCCCCAAACTTTAATTTTGCCGACCAACTTCTCTGCTGAGCTTCGTCGGTCCGCGCAAAAAAAAACAGGAGCCCGAAAGAAAAAGCGGAGAAAAAGAACTAAACCAGCCAGCGACACCGGCAACAGCTCTACAAAACTTAGATTGGTCTAATACTTCGAACCTAAACTTCCAGTATGAAATTTACTGGAGTAGCAGCGCCCAAGGTGTTGTTACGAGCATCGAAATGAGGCTTGAGTTCCGCACCAGGCTGCTAATGGGTGGTTCGAAATCAGCTACGGCTCTCGAAGTTACTCCCGGCAGATTGCATCAAAAGATATTGCTTTCGGCGTACAAAGTTTTGAACACCTTAAAAGGATGCTGTTGCTTAAATTGGTAGGTGGTGCATCTCTAGTTCCATAAATTCATAAGAATATGCGTATTAAATGATTGCAAAATGTGTTTTTCTCATACGAAGCACTATTTCATTACCATTGGGGGCGATTATTATCTCCATTATTATTATATTCGAGGATTAACTTGCGTTTCCGCTCAGTGAGACGATAATCCCAGAGAACCTCGGCTGGGTTCAAGTTCATGTGACACCAGAAGGGCGTTAAAATTTTGAAGTTTGGTTTGGCAAAGGTCGCTCCGCGGATAAAAGAAGGCGTATATACATACCCATGAAACGGATAGGAGAAACAGGAATAAAGAATCCAGCACGAAAACATCCGTGCAATATATCGGTTACACGGTACACCAGCCTTACCTACGATTAAGACAAAACAGTGAAGTAACTACAAATCTCAACCCACAACACACTTCTAAGTGTTGCTGATTCTGCAATGAGTAGCTAGGGTGACAACTGAGGAGCTCTTATTTCCCAAGGTACACTGACGAGAACAGACACCCTCATCATACCCCCTGAGTGTCGCTCAGGTATCCTACATATCCCTGAGGAGCGCCATGTCTCTCAGGATGCACTGAAGAACTATCCTTCCAACGCACCTCATGGACCATTTACAGAGATTGTGAATTTTTGTGATTATTTAACATTTTGACCGCAACGTGTGCCACCGGTGGCCAAGGAGGGGATTTTCATTATGCCGTTGACCGATCAGATAGTCACAAATTCAATTTTCATAAATACTCAATTCAAGTTAATGAAGACACGACCCAGTTCATGTTTGCAATTTTCAAAATTGCTTACTACAATTCACTTGAAATTTGACTTGAAAATTGAACCTTAGTTTAACCAATTGATGTCAGAGTGTTGAGCAAAAGTGTGAAAAATGGATACTTAAAATATAAGTGGTGTTATCATCTTCCCCCTTCTACTGGAAACTGTTCTCACACTCCGGGTAAATAAATGTAATTGGTGCTCGTACGCCAACACAAGTAAATTAGGGAGATCGTATATGTACAGAATATTGGTTCCGTGAGGCGAAAACATAAGGCTTCGACAGCTGAAACGTGGGGAGGAACACGCACACTAGCGATAGGTTACACGCATGTCAAAACTACTAACACAATTGCTAACGACTCACCAGCCGAATGAAACTGGTCGAAGGAACAGAAGGGAACTTAAGCTAACTTACTTGACTCCATAAATAGGTCAAAGATCTTTTAGGCTAATCAATAACAAAGCGTAAATCAATGTAGCAATGAGTCCAGCTAGACACATAACAGGAAATATCGAGTGTGATCATGAGACGTGCAGCTATCCCATAAGGATTGTAAGTACTGACAAATGTTGATCATTATTCTATCATTTATTCATAAGCATTCACTCAAGTTTTTATAAGTATTTATTCAAATAATGGAAAATATTTACTCAAGTGTAAATAAGCAGGATCAAAATGTTAGCGTATGCAGGGCTAATATAGTTTTTTTTGCTTAATTTTAATTCGCTCCTCGACCGCTGAAACCATTTGCATGTTTGTCCAAAAACACTGCGCAAACATCCCACATGTTTAAAATTTTAAATTTACTTCTAAAAGCTGAAATAATTACTTGTTCCTGGTAATTTTTGCTTTCTCCTTTCTCTCATTACCACGTTTTTGAATCTATAAATTATTTTCTGGCCCTTCAATACGTTCGACAAATTTACTCCCAGAAGTGATTGAAATATTACGTGTTTTATGCATAAATGTCTCAAATTTCAAATGACTATCCAATAGTACCTGTACGAGCAAAATGCATAGGTTCGCTGGTCAATAGTTCTTTTCATTCAATTGTAAAGTACGCTCGACCAAAGAATCAATGGAATTTATGAGTTTCGAAAACGGAATAAACATTCCTTGAAGTTTCCAGGCGACTTTAATATGGAGGACTGGGAACTTACGCTCACAAATAAGGTAAACTATATCGTCCATCGTCGGCAATATCAAGTCACTTGACGATCTCAATCTCACACACCAAGACGGCAAAACCAAATCCACGACTCTCCACTACCTCATCATTCTCTTATTAATTGTCCATTATTCTGTCCTACTTGATCTTGTCCTTCTACCTCCCTGTGCAGATGTTGGTTAAATGGGTAAGCTTCCTATTAACATAAAGAGCGGCAAGTTCAGCCATGAGATAACCTTTAAAGGGCTATTGAAGTGAGACGCTAAGCCGGCCAAGAGCGGCATCGGCCTGCTGGCTACGCCTTCCGATGTCATCATTGAAATGAACCTCTTCAAGAATACGGCAACCTGAGCCCCAGCGTGCGAATTTAGGGCTGGCATTCATGGCACTAGTGGAGGCAGCGGTGATTTTGCAGGGTACGCTAGCTGGTCCGTGGAGAACTTGAGCGGCGTGGAGTAGAGGATGGATCGCGAGAGAACGGATGGGTCTCAACTGAGGGTGAAAACTTAGCAGATATATTGTTCAACGATTTATTTAATGGATGTTTGCATCTTTGCTGGTTCTTCTCGTGTAGGGGATGATAGCACGTGGGAAGATTCATCAACATTGCCTCATATTCATGCCGTTAAAATCAGTGGGAGTTGAGGTTACTCAACTTATTTATGTACGCAGAGCTTATGGACCGCCGAAGAAACTAAGACGGAACTGGGCTTACCTCTTCCTCTCTGTAACTAATATTCAGAGCGGGGGCAAAAATGTCCCTCGGTGAAAAATTCCAAATCAGTTAAAAACCCGATTGAAACACGGTTTTAATTTTTAGTTTTTATCGTAAGGAATTACAAAGGAATTTACCACGTATGAGGACTCTAACTTACGCACCTCACCTTGTACTGAGGGAATTCTACAAATACTCGTGAATGTTGAGAAGATTTAGCAGCCCAGGTACGCTGAAGTGATGCTGATTTAAGATTACGATTTCTTTTAACTAAACGAATTCTTATAGTGAAATAAATATCTTTAAGCCTTCGTGCATGGAAGTACACCTTAAACCCGCATTTTAAGTTTTGAATTGCGTCGAAAAACAGTTTTACTTTGCCCGTAAACCTTTCAAAGGAGCCTCATTTTGTCCCTTGTAGTAAAGTTGATCTTCGCCCTACGGTGCCGCAAGTAGTTAACTTTTTTGCGCCAGGCAGACCAGATCCAAACTTTGTTGCGGCGTTTCCACGGCCTGAGATACCCCAAGTTCTGCTGTGGAGGGAACCCAAAGGTCGAAGAGTAATGACAATGGGAGCCCATCTTTTGTGGTGTCTTCGTGAGCTCTGAATCACTTCTGTTATGGGAAAAATGTAGCATCGTCTCTTGAAAGTTGTTCCCTTCTTGCCATTGTGAAGCTCCTCGCATTCTGGTTCGAACTGGACTACATAGAAAAAGGACCAATACCCTATCACGAATGAAATTTATAAGAGCATGGTTTAAAAATACGTCTTGTATGGTCGCAATTTATCCGGTGGATTTTATTTCCCCAGTAAATAGGAAAATTCTTTGAACAATCAACTGCTTCAGAACATTCATTCATCTTGATTAAGTTTGTACAACTCTATAAAAATTGTCTACAGTGTTTTCGCTTTAGATTGTGATTGTTTTTTTTTAAAGTTCATTATTTCGAGTAATTTCACTCGCTACCAATATTCTAGTTTTTCCTTTGCGTCAAAATACCGTAAAAGAATATCATCATATCTCACTAACTATGAATTTATACATATATTTTACGTTGTGAAATTCTTAGATGAACCCGGTATGTTGGTGAAAGAAAGCATTATTTATTAAAGTGTAAAAAAAAATTACCGTCAGTAAAACCATGAACACTAATGCAAGCCTCACTTCATGTATTCAAGAACATGACAAATGTCTCACTGTCTCTACACCATGGTAGCTCTACACCATGGCAGCTCTACACCATGGTAGCTCTACACCATGGCAGCTCTACACCATGGCAGAGCTGTACGTACTGGCATATCTACACCATGGCAGCTCTACACCATGGCAGCTCTACACCATGGCAGAGCTGTACGTACTGGCATATCTACACCATGGCAGCTCTACACCATGGCAGCTCTACACCATGGTAGCTCTACACCATGGCAGCTCTACAGCATGGCAGCTCTACACCATGGCAGCTCTACACCATGGCAGAGCTGTACGTACTGGCATATCTACAACATGGCAGCTCTACACCATGGCAGCTCTACACCATGGTAGCTCTACACCATGGCAGCTCTACACCATGGCAGCTCTACACCATGGCAGAGCTGTACGTACTGGCATATCTACACCATGGCAGCTCTACACCATGGCACAGCTGTACGTACTGGCATATCTACACCATGGCACAGCTGTACGTAGTGGCGTATCTACACCATGGCATAACGGTACGTAGTAGCGTATCTACACCACGGCACAGCTGTACGTACTGGTATATCTACACCATGGTACAGCTGTACGTAGTGGCGTATCTACGCTATGGCACAGCTGTACGTACTGGCATATCTACACCATGGCACAGCTGCACGTACTGGCATATCTACACCATAACACAGCTGTACGTACTGGCATATCTACACCATGGCACAGCTGTACTTAGTGGCATATCTACACCATGGCACAGCTGTACGTAGTGGCATATCTACACCATGGCACAGCTGTACGTACTGGCATATCTTCACCATGGCACAGCTGTACGTACTGGCAGATCTACACCATGGCACAGCTGTACGTTGTGTTATATCTACGCTATGGCACAGCTGTACGTACTGGCATGTCTACACCATGGCACAACTGTACGTACTGGCATATCTACACCATGGCACAGCTGTGCGTAGTGGCATATCTACACCATGGCACAGCTGTGCGTAGTGGCATATCTACACCATGGCACAGCTGTACGTAGTGGCATATCTACACCATGGTACAGCTGTACGTACTGGCATATCTACACCATGGCACAGCTGTACATACTGGCATATCTACACCATGGCACAGCTGTACTTAGTGGCATATCTACACCATGGCACAGCTGTACGTAGTGGCATATCTACACCATGGCACAGCTGTACGTACTGGCATATCTACACCATGGCACAGCTGTACGTACTGGCATATCTTCACCATGGCACAGCTGTACGTACTGGCAGATCTACACCATGGCACAGCTGTTCGTAGGGGCATATCTACACCATGGCACAGCTGTACGTAGTGGCATATCTACACCATGGCATAGACGTAGAGGAGGTTTAGTGGTGAGAGAAGGCTGAAGCTGACCAGGATTGATCATCCCAGGATTTACTGGGATGATGTAGTAAATGTAAAAAGTTGCAGGAGATGGTTTTCTCGTTTTCGAAGTGGTGATTTATCTTTAAAAGATGTGCCAAAGAAAGGTCATCTAAGACCACTTAATTCCAATCAGCTTAATGATCATGTGTTCGAGAACCCTACCATCACGACTTGGGAAATTGCGAGACGGATGTGGCCCATACAACCGTGGTACGCCAGCCCAGCTAAAGCGCATTGGAAAAATTTCAGTGGCCGGAAAATGGGTTCCTCACGAATTGTTTCCAGAAAATCGACATCAGCGAGCTGTTTTTTGTCAGTCAATGCTTGACACATTCAAAAAATATTTTTGAACAGAAATGTCACAGATGGTGAAAAGTGGATTCTTTACCATAGTGTTTAGCGCCGTCGTTTTGGATCAGTCGAGGAGAACGGCCAGTTCGACAACAGAGAGCAGGCTTCATCCAAAAAAGATCGTGCCAAGTGTATAATGGATTTTAGAGGGATAATCCATTATGAACTGTTAAACGACAACTAAACAATAAATGGTAATGTTTACTGTGAGCAACTTCGTCGTTTGAAAACAATGTTGAGCCAAAAGCCCGCACAGTTGATTAACAGAAAGGGTGTCATCTTCCAACACGATAATGCTCGACCTCACACAGCTGGGCTGACCAAATTTCTCTAAGAAGAACTCGGCTGAAGAATACTGACTCATCCTCCATATTCACCTGACCTTGCTGTTGCTGATTTCCAATTGTTCTAAGGACTACAGAACCATTTAAGTAAATTCAGGTTAACAACAAGAATAGAGATTGAAAAAGATTAACATTTTGATTTTGATTCTAAATCTACAGAATTTTACATGCGAGACATTTGAAAGCATGTTAAAAGGCAGAATGAGGTCGCTGAATGCAATGGAGAGTATGTTAATGAATAAAAATGTTCACAGTCACTGTCTTATTCACTTTTACTCATTATTTAAAATCATATATTACTTTTGCACCAACCTGATACTTTCAACTTCATTTTCTGATATCATAGAAGCCTAAGCTTATATCTCGATGTAAGTGGAGGCTGGAGATCATCACAATTGTTTTTCATCTACGTGTCCCCGTTATATTTTCATTTATAGCTTATATTTAAAGGCATTATCAAACGTGGAGCACCTTGACGAAGGGAATAAATTTTCACGTTTCCTCTCGATCTTCTGTTTAACCACAAGCATACTCATCATGATAACTACGCACATATACTAACATATGATCTTTATGTTAAGAAAGGATCTTTATGTTAACCTCCTAAGAACTGTATTGAAGGTTTTTGCGTCAACTTCGCTGAAAATGAAAAACATTCTTTCTCCCTCCTGCATTTCGAACACATGGAGATGCTGGTGCGTCCTCCCGTGATAAAAAGGAAGTTAAGTTGAGTTAACCATAACTACCTTTCAGGCACACATGTAAGTGGATACGGAGGGATTAGATTAACTGCAAGAAGTCCTGGATTAACGTATTGCTTAAATTAACGTCATGTGTTAGATTAATAAGATTGGATTAACGTCATGTGTTGATGCACGAGCACCAATTGTTTACCCTAGGGTCAGAACAGTATCAAGTAGAAATAGGAAGACGATTACACTACACATTGATAAAACTCCACATATTCCATTCGTCGTCCTTCTTCTCAGACTCTAGCCAGTACGCATTCTTGTGACGATATTTTTACCATTGGACATTTTGAGAGTACTATCCCTTCCAGTTATTCAGCAGTCATAATACTAGATCATTATGATTAAACTCGATTTTCTCTCATATACGCCTCACTGAACTCAGTGCTACATTCAATTGCTATTCACTATAGATTAGCCTAGAAGAACCTTTCCTTAATAATCGAGTTGAATAAGCTAGTTTAATTTTCCATCTGTTCCCTCGATTAGTGTCGTAGGAGATACAGTATGGTAACCCTTTAATCTGATACCTACTAAAATGAAAGGTATTAATTTGAGCATTCTTTTCATAAGACAAAAAAATACTTGGAGGTTTCACCGAGGTTTTCTCAACAAAAAACTTGTTATGGAAATATTGAAGAGCGTGTAAAATAATGACGGCTTACTAATTAAATAGGCTTAAGATTAATTAATCTGCGTTAGGGTAATTTTACGTTCTGTTGAATACAATCTCACTGTGCACTGAGTATGGTTTGTAACTCACAAAATACTTGAATAACTTTTGTACTATCTAACGGCTAAAAAATAGCCCATTCTAGAAAATATGCTGAAATAGCTTCAGTGCCTCAATACTTTTTTATTCATCCTACTTACATTCGTTCTTTGATAAGGAGTAATGTTAGTATTCCATAACTGCATAAGTTCGTATGATTTATTTATGGTTCTTGAGCAAGCATCCTAACAGATCAATATGAGGTGCCCCTGAAATCCTAAAATAGTTGAAGAAATTCACTTTATTTCATTGACTTTTTTCATGTGGTTTTATTTAGCGCAAGAAGATATAGCTTAGTCTATTTTTCTCCGTGATGGATGGCATCCATCCCTTAAAACGGATTAAAAATAATAACGGATTAAAAATAAGAAACGACTCTCAAGAGTGCAGGTATACTAATATATCAAAATTCAACGAAACTATACGAATAACTGACTGAGATTTCTCACTCCTGTGTTGGAACTGTAGGTCACTCTATCCAAAATTGGAAGAGATACAATGTACTATTACTGAACTTAAATATAACCTAGACGTGATTAGCTTCACCGAAAGCTGGCTAGATGACTCGACTAAAGACATGATTCGATTTGAAAATTATCATAGTAACCATTCGCTACGAAAAAACCAGCGGGGCGGAGGCATCAGCACATATATATCTAACCACATAGACTCGAGAACCATAGCAATTTAAACAATTTAAACAATTTAAACAATTTAAACAATTTAAACAATTTATTTACCACATGAGATACAGAGGTAGAATGTTTCTTAAGTCTAGTACAATGGACAAGTTTGAATATAGCTACCTGTGGGCCCGAATAAGTTCAGCGACTTCTGGGGCATCCTACCATCACGTTATTCTAAGGCTTACAATACTGTTTAACCTAAATCATTTAACCTAGTTTCGCATCAGACTGATCAGTGAGATAATTTACTCGATATCAGATATTTCATTTTACAATATAGGTCATATGGACTGTATTAACAGTACACTCGATAAACGATTTAACAGTAGATTGAATATCGGCGATATTGCCCATGGCAAATCACATTATTGGAAACAGTCATGTAGGAGACAAGATTTTGACTTGGTGATCTTACACGACTAATATTTCGATAGGAAGTGAGACTCAAGATTTCTTTTGAATACCTTGTAAGAATTACTATCACGGATCTCCGCAGGTATTGAGTTCCAAGTTTTGGTTCCAACGAAGAGGATACTGTGTTGCGACTGGGCCTTTGAATAATAAGGAAGCATGAATTTACTTCTATTTCGGGTTAAATGGTCGTGATGACCAGTTTTCGCAGTTAATAATTGTTTTAGGCTATTGTCGCCATCAATTGATAATGTTTTGTAAATGAAATTGCAGATGGAGATTTTGTAGAGATCCGAAAGTTTAAGTATTTGTAAATTTTTGAATGAATCATTTGTGTGAGCATTATATGCTAGATTCTTTACCGCTCTAATGGCTCTTTTTTGCAGAGTAAATATTATATTGGTTTTATTTTTATCAGTTCCGTGCCATGCTTCTATTCCGTATTGCAAGTATGGTGAAATTAGCGTTCGGTAGAGCATTCGTAAAGCTATTTCAGGCAGGTAATTTTTAACTTTATTCAGGATTCCGATGGATTTTGATAATTTAGAACTAATATGAGCGATGTGCTCGTTAAAGGTCAGATGTTTATCAATTATGATACCCAGAAACTTGCATGAGTTGGTTTCTTCGATTTCACCTTCGCCAATTTTTATTCGTGGGAGAGATATATTTTTCTTATATGAGAATGTAATATATTTTGTTTTATCGATGTTGAGACTTATTTTATTAGCTTTAAGCCATAATGAAACCTTATGGAGTTCATTATTTATACTCTCCGTAATCATAGCGGGATTTTGGTTCGGAAGGACCGCAGAAAGCGTGCTGTCATCGGCAAAGAGTATGAAATTGAAAAATGATGTAGATTTGATAATATCATTTATAAATATCAGAAATAGGAGAGGCTCAAGGACAGATCCTTGTGGAACTCCATGGCTAATTTTCTGTGGGTCTGATTTTGCATTGTCAATGACAACGTATTGTTTCCGGTTTGTTAGATATGATTTGAACCAATCATGGGCGATTCCTCGAATGCCATAACAGTGTAGTTTCGAGAGTAATATGTTATGGTCCACACAATCGAATGCTTTTCGAAAGTCAAGAAACACGAAGAAAACAAGCTTTCCTTCATATATATTAGAGTAAAGGTACTGTAAATGATTTAAAATAGCTTGTGTCGTTGATTTTTTTAGAACGAAAACCGTATTGTTTGCCGTAGAGAAAAGAGTTTTGTTCAAAATACGAATAAACTTTTTTATACACAATTTTTTCAAATATTTTGCTAATAATTAGCAGTACAGAGATAGGTCTTTAATTATTAATGCAATTTTTTTATTAATGCATTGGATCATTTTTTAGATTTAAAGATGTGCTCCCGACCGGCATGCGATCTTCCCTCGTCTATAATTTCAGTTGTGCGCATTGCGCATCGCAGTATGTGGGTTCCACCCACCGAGCATTTTACGTCAGGGTTGCTGAACATGCAGGTCGGAGTCATCGAACAGGTCGCTTGCTTACCTCTCCTAGTCATTCTAGCATCAGACAACATTGTAGTAATAATTCCTGTGAACAGATAATTGACATTAGCAAATTTAAAATATTAGATACTTGTACCGCCAGCTTAGACCTACGTATTTTAGAGTCATTATTCATTCATAAACTTAAACCTTCCCTCAACGAAATGCAGAGTGCATACCCTCTGAAAATAGTCAACCGATAAATTATTATTATTTATGTTTGTTTGTTTTTGTTGTGCTTATATTCTGCGCTTCTGTAATTTTTGGGTGTACTAACTTGTTTATTATATTATTTGCAGACTTTTTGTTGAGAATGAGCTTAGGCTCGAAACGTTCAGAGTAAATGTTTTTAAAGTACTTCTTCTCTATTTCTTTCATTGTGAATTTGTTTCGCAAAATCGATTTTCCTTTATTGCAATTTTTATCACCATTTTTAAAAAATAGGGGTCACTCTGGCAGTTTTGAGAGAGTTGGGGAAGATACCTTGAGAAAGTGAATGGTTGATAATATTAGATATGCACGGAGCTATTATATCAGCTATAGCAAGTGCAACAATGAATCAGGATCATATTGAATCACTCTTCAACGCATTGTGCTTGGAACGGTGTATAGGCCTCCTACAGCCTGTTCTATATCCTTCCTGGATGAGCTGAATTGTATTATTTCTCAGTTCAACAGGCCCTTATACAATGACATAATAATATGCAGTGACTTCAATTATGATCTACTGAAACATGAAAGCTATGAACCAATCTGTAATTTCCTAACAACCTTTCAGTCTCAATCCTTCCTTCCGATCATTACAAAGCCTACGCGAATAACCTCTGAATCTACTACGCTGCTTGACAATATCTTTATGACAGACCCAAGTGATTTTCTTTCTGGAATCATTACCTCTGACTTATCAGATCATTTTCCAATTTTTCTTGTTAAGAAAAATGTCTATATTGCTGGCACCAAGCCACGGGCTGAAACTTACTCATATCGTAAAGTAAACGAATCAAATTTAGAGGAAATGCGCACCGTTCTAGAAAATCAATACCAACATTGCACATCTCTCAATGCAGTAATGCAACGAGCATTGATGAAGCAGTAGTAAAATTGACTGAAACTATAATGACCGCATACAATCAATGTTGCCCAATTGTAACTCGTACAGTTACACCGAAAAATAAACAAAAGCCCTGGATTACTGGTGACATCGTGATAAACATAAAGAAACGTCAAGCGTACCTAGCCCTCCTTTGTGAAGAGCGAATATCTAGAGAAACATATAACCGATTCAGAAACTATGTGACAAATCAGATAAGGACATCAAAAAAGGACTACTTCACGCGCAAGTTTTCTGAATTCAAAGCTGACGTCAAAAAGACTTGGCGCCTCCTTAAGTAAATCGAATAACGCTGATAAAAAGAAAATTAAATATATTGTTCAAGATAATGTAAAAGACCATGAGAAGAAAGAAATTGCTAATCTCTTTAACAACTTCTTCGTAAACGTAAGGAAAACTATATCTGATGGTATTCCAAGTGAACCTACTGATCACCTGGAATTTATGGATCATATTCGAGAACCCAACTCCTTTTTCTTTACGCCTACAAACTCCTCCGATGTAATTACGTGCATAAACAACATGAAAAATAAATCGAGTGGGTTACAAACGTTTCCGACTAAAGTACTTAAAGTTATTGCTGACATTGTAGCCCCGCTGATATCAAATATTATTAACCAGTCTCTCTTACTAGACACTTTCCCGAACTCCCTCAACGCTGCTAGAGTAACCCCTATCTTTAAAAGTGGTGAAAAAGCCTGTGTAAACAATTATCGACCTATCTCCGTACTACCAATTATTAGCAAAATATTCGAAAGATTGTGTATGAAAAAGTGTACTCTTATTTTGAACAAAAATCATTTCTTTACGATAATCAATACGGCTTTCGCTCTAAAAAATCAACAACACAAGCTATATTAAATCATTTACAATTCCTCTATTCTAATATAGATGAAGGAAAGCCTGTCTTCTCTGTATTTCTTGACTTTCAAAAAGCATTCGATTGTGTGGACCATAAAATACTACTATCGAAACTACACTGTTATGGCATTCGAGGGATTGCCCATGATTGGTTCAGATCATACCTAACAAATCGGAAGCAATACGTTGTCATTGACGACGCAAAATCAGACCCACAGACAATTAGCCATGGAGTTCCACAAGGATCTGTTCTTGGGCCTCTCCTGTTTCTGATTTTTTATCAACGATATTGTAAAATCTACATCATTCTTCAAATTCATACTTTTTGCCGATGACAGTACGCTTTCCGCGGTCCTTCTGAACCAAAATTCCGCAATGATTGTGGAGAGTATAAATAATGAACTTCATAAGGTTTCATCGTGGCTCAAAGCTAATAAAATAAGCCTTAATATTGATAAAACAAATTATATTACATTCTCATACAAGAAAAATGTATCTCTCCCATGCATTAAAATTGGCGAAGGTGAAATCGAAGAAACCAACTCATGTAAGTTTCTGGGCATCATAATAGATAAACATCTGACCTCCAAAGAGCACATCACTCATATTTGTAGCATTCGCTACAAAGCGTAAAAACTATAAATTTTCCCATTCGCACTTAAATAAAATAATTATTAGCATTAAAAATCTTACTCTAATTTATTATTAATTATTTTCTACTTCTAATTCGTAATCATTGAAGTTTTTGTGTAATGCATGAGACAATAAAATAACACTCGACATTTTTCGAGAGAGGAGCCCCTGAATGGCAATACTGCGCAGTAGCGCGTCTCTTTTCAAAACGCACTTTCACATTGGCGTCTCTATAGCTCGGTGTTACAGCATTTCTCGTGAGTAAATCTGTGTTAGAAAATAATCGTGTTCCTTTTTCGTGTTCAGTGAGTATAAATAGTGACAGTGCTTTGTATTTAGATACGTAGTTATGCGTAGAAGTTTGTGATGTAGCATGTTTCAGTCAGAGAATATCTCAACATGACTTAGCGTGAACTTTGCACATCACGTGCATTCCGGTGTCTTTGTTTTCCAAGATGGCGAAGCACAAGCTGCCGACTCATGTCATTTAAAATCGTACTCCTTGTACGTGGAATAGTATTTCCGTTTTCACAACATACTTGCAGCAGTTTTCTGAAGTGTGTTGTCGTGAAATAATAAGTGAAATGTCTTTTAATAATTTCGTACAGTTTATAAATTACGAAGGTTATTCATGTATATGCCTGCTAAAGTTTTTAGTTTTCTTCATTTTTAACTCCTTAAATCTTGCGTTTAATCGCATGTATTTCAATATAAATCACCAACAAATTAAAATCGAATTTCTCTTATTCTTGCGGCAGAAATACATACTAGCATCTGCCATCGTAAACGAGTACTCCTCGCGCAAAATGTTTCGTGAACGCTCGAGACGCACGCCGGCAGTTTATTGCAATGGAGTAACGTAAAAACCGCCGGGTCATTGTCATCTTGATTTTCATATTTCGTCGTTGCGACTATTTTCTTTCTGTGCAAGCAATGTGTTTAGGTTTCTTTTCTCAGTGTAGATATTATTCCTTATTTTTTATCAATGATGTTTTGCCAGTGATTTTCAGTATGAGTGATCTTAATGTAAGGCTGGGATTCTTTTTCCTGTTATTTCTCGTACGGATATAGAGATGTTTTAGTGTACACAAAAGTTATTAATTTTCATCCTATGCATTTTAGCTGCATAAATCACGTGTTATTTAGTCACACGAAAATTGCTATAAGTCCACAAATGGAATCTCTGATTATTTGCTTTAAAAGAATCACCAGTGGTTCTTTGCAACGTCTCCCTTTTAAATTTCATGCCCTTGCATTTAAAGCAAGAGCAGTTGTACAAGAGTTTCTAAATTGATTCTATCCTACTTTGGAGCTTGACAAAAGAGAGATTTCTTAAGTTAGCTCGTGTTGAATCTGTAGGATTTCTCGAAGAATCTACGTTGTGGGAGTTTTATCATTGCGAGGTTGGGGACTGTCAGTGGTGGAATTTTCCTTGATGTCTCCTTGAACTTGCTCATCCAGCGTTGGATTTTTTGCAGGACATCCACGTCATCGCCACACACCACACAAATCAGTTCCCTGGGCCTTTCATGGGACTGCCTTTTCTGGACCTTGTTTTGCCTTAACTGAATCACCTGAGTCTTGGAGCCTGAGAGCTCATTTACAAATTATTCCCTTGCAATTCACATGGGTTATTTTGGGAAGCTAGTAAGCCTAAGATTACACTCACAGGCTAGCTAAACTACCTGCTTCTACTACGATAACTTGCTCGTCCAGCTTGGGGATTAATAAAGCTGATACCTTAAGTGACAACCCAATCGTCACGGGTTCTTTTTATAAAGGCTTATGCTACTAGTTAGTCTAAAATTGGGCTTCTATAAACTCCCAAACACGACTCAGTACATCCTGCCTACACCACTGCTCACCGGACCTCGCTGGCACGGAGTGCCCACCTAGAGAAGATCTTCCAGTCAAGATCCCGTCAGTCCGCCGGGGCGTTCCTTTAATAAATTCCCAAAAGCTGAGTTTCCACGCCAATCATTACCCTTTCTCACGGTTTTGCAGATACTTTTCGAGTTTAAAGTTTAGCGTTTGGCTATACCCACGGCCAAACCTAACATATTAGTTCTGAATTATCAAAATCCATCGGAATCCTAAATAAAGTTAAAAATTTTCTGCCTGAAACAGCTTTACAAATGCTCTACCGAACGCTTATTGCACCAGACTTGCAATACGGAATAGAAGCATAGCACGGAACTGATAAAAATAAAACCAACAAAATTTTTACTCTGCAGAAAAGAGCTATCAGAGCGGTAAAGAACCTAGAATATAATGCTCACACAAATGATTCTTTCGAAAATTTACAAATACTTAAACTTTCGGATCTCTACAAAATCTCCATTTGTAATTTCATTTACAAAACATTAATAAATGATGGCGACAATAGTCTGTAGTGATCGCCCTCAGCCGTACTTCAGTCTAAATTTCATAAATTATTAAAACCATCTTCTAAAAATTAAATAAAGTGAACGTAATCATTCTTAAAATTTTAGATCACTATTTTCATTCAACATTACCCTTAAAATCTATTAAAATTTGACCAAAGAAATACTTCGACAAGAAAGAACGGCGTTTTTACCTAGAACCATATCGCAAGTTCATCCATATCCGGAAAATTCCGGAAACGCTCGTCCGCTCAAAGCGCATATAAGGCCGGCTTCCCAGGCAAAGTCGTCATTCTCTTATAGATCCTCCTAGCGCTTGGGCCCCAGAGCGGGCAATTAAGATCCTGGGAGGCCGACACACAGAACAATCACCGCCAACACTCAATCAACATCCCTCAAAACTCCGTTCGCCACACGGCTCTCAATTCAACTAAGCCACACGGCTCTCAATTCAACTAAGCCACACGGCTCTCAATTCAACTAAGCCACACGGCTCTCAATTCAACTAAGCCACACGGCTCTCAATTCAACTAAGCCACACGGCTAACAATCAACCACCCATGCCTCAAGGCACAAGCAGAAAATAAACTACCTCCTTCGTATACTCATATAATCAACTGTTACCGCACCTGCGGAATATTACACTAACAAATCCACTCTCGCCGGGATCCACACCGGATTCCCTCGAGCCGCGGCACCTGCTGAAGTGCGGCTACTCACTGGACCCGGATCTCCTTCCTCAAGAAGTGGACCCCCATACTGCGGCCGTAGTCTCGGCGCCCAGAGTCGTCAAATAAAAAACCGAGGCGAGATTATCCAGTTCCGTCATTATCCTGCAATAGGCAATAGTGCAAGTGAAAAAAAATAGATGCCAGGAAGGCAACTCGATTACCCCGAACTCCTTCAGAGTCAGAGGCCCTTAAATCATTCAATTAGTAATTAAGTGTGTTTGGAATAAACACTGGTGACCCTTGATATTCAACCTTTAAAATTCAAACTCAATTAGTTCTCCAACTTGGGAGTTCAACGAAGTTCATATTGGTGACTATTAATTGCATTAATACCAGAGTGTTTTTCACTTGCACAGTTGTCCTTTGTGGGTTGATGAGCGCATGCCAGTGCTGTCGACTTCTGTTGATGGTTACCTTGAAGGAGGTAGTACTCTGCTCCTCATTATTCAGTAGTCAAACATAGCATTTCCTCCCTAAACTCTTCCCTAATAATAAGTTATTGCTACTGCAGCCTATTCTAACAAATTCTTCATGTTTTTCAATTGCTACTGAAGCCACCTTTTTACAAAACTCTTCATGCATTTCCATTGCTACTGAAGCAAAAAAGAAAAAACCATAGGAGTTCTTCTAGGATTATTTCCAGTGCTACTGAAGCTCCTTACTAACAACCTTCGCAATTTCCATTGCTACTGCAGCACCATTGCTACTGAAGCACAAAAGTAAACAAAATGTCTGTGTGTGAAACACTACCTTGCCATCCTGAGCAACTTACGGATATAAAAGAACGGCCGTCTGCAGACCGGTTGTCCTTTAATAGTTATCCGTATTCCATACGGGTACGGAATGCTCAGCGCAAATATTTCACCTTCACTTGACTAAGTCTTTCCTGATATCCCATTTTTTGTATGGCTGCCTGGCCGGTGTGCTGTAGCCTTGGGGACGCCTGAGGAGCACGCACGTTGACTAGGGTGGTTGTGCAAACGACTCACGTCGCACAATTGCCGTTGTAACCGGCATATGTGTTTTGGGAAGGAAGGAACTGATTTTTTTTTGTACTATGGCATACTATAAAAACCTAGACTGCGACTTCGCATCAGGTCAACACCTGTCGAGCCAACGAATTCGTACGTCTTAGTTCGCTTTGAATATTCTAAAATGATGGAAGTCGACCAATTCTAGATTCCACGTTACACCGTTCAAAGAACGCAGTCGGAGTCGGGAATTCGGGCGCCTCCATTTCGGCGGATACTCTGGCACCGTATGCCCAGTGATGCTAACTTCACAGATTCTTTTATGGTCCCAGTTGGGGATCCGCGCTGAAACTTTCATAGTTCCACAGTTAACCTTCCACTATTTTCATCTATTTTCTTCTGTCAAAGCATCTTTTGGAATCTCTCCTTCGTATTTCTGACTTGCACTTTACAAGTAACAGCTTCACTGTTACCAGACCTTTCGGTCTCCTTTGGGGGGAGGGTAGCTGTAGTGATCACCCTCAGCCGTACTTCAGTCTAAATTTCATAAATTATTAAAACCATCTTCTAAAAATTAAATAAAGTGAACGTAATCATTCTTAAAATTTTAGATCACTATTTTCATTCAACATTACCCTTAAAATCTATTAAAATTTGACCAAAGAAATACTTCGACAAGAAAGAACGGCGTTTTTACCTAGAACCATATCGCAAGTTCATCCATATCCGGAAAATTCCGGAAACGCTCGTCCGCTCAAAGCGCATATAAGGCCGGCTTCCCAGGCAAAGTCGTCATTCTCTTATAGATCCTCCTAGCGCTTGGGCCCCAGAGCGGGCAATTAAGATCCTGGGAGGCCGACACACAGAACAATCACCGCCAACACTCAATCAACATCCCTCAAAACTCCGTTCGCCACACGGCTCTCAATTCAACTAAGCCACACGGCTCTCAATTCAACTAAGCCACACGGCTCTCAATTCAACTAAGCCACACGGCTCTCAATTCAACTAAGCCACACGGCTCTCAATTCAACTAAGCCACACGGCTAACAATCAACCACCCATGCCTCAAGGCACAAGCAGAAAATAAACTACCTCCTTCGTATACTCATATAATCAACTGTTACCGCACCTGCGGAATATTACACTAACAAATCCACTCTCGCCGGGATCCACACCGGATTCCCTCGAGCCGCGGCACCTGCTGAAGTGCGGCTACTCACTGGACCCGGATCTCCTTCCTCAAGAAGTGGACCCCCATACTGCGGCCGTAGTCTCGGCGCCCAGAGTCGTCAAATAAAAAACCGAGGCGAGATTATCCAGTTCCGTCATTATCCTGCAATAGGCAATAGTGCAAGTGAAAAAAAATAGATGCCAGGAAGGCAACTCGAATCACCCAAACAGAAAACCTTCTGAGTCAGATGCATTCATTTGTTATCAATTAAGTGTGCTCTACACCGAGCACTAGTGGCCCTTAAAATTAATAATACACCCTCCTACTTACTTGAGAAATTTCCTCACTATTACGCCTTTAAAAATTCAAACTCAATTAGTTCTCCCCATTGCGAGAAGTTCATAAGTCTAAGACAATTATTAACTGCGCAAACTGGTCATCACGACCATTTAACCCGAAATAGAAGTAAATTCATGCTTCCTTATTATTCAAAGGCCCAGTCGCAACACAGTATCCTCTTCGTTAAAACCAAAACTTGGAACTCTATACCTGCAGAGATCCGTGAATGTAATTCGTACAACGTATTCAAAAGACATCTTGAGTCTCACTTCCTATCAGAATACTAGTCGTGTAAGATTACCGTGTCAAAATCTTGCCTCCTACATGTAGCTAAGGATAATGTTATAATGTAACTTGTCTTGGGTACCATAACCGATCTTCTGCCTGCTCTTGAATCGTTTTATCGAACATACTGTTAAATATAGCCGATTTGACCTATATTGTAAAATACAGCATAAAATTTTGAGTTAATTATCTCAATGATCAGTTTAATGCGAAACTAGGTTAAATGAACTAGGTTAAACATTTGTGTACACCCTAGAATAACGTGATGGTAGGATGCCCTAGAAGTCGCTGAGCTTGTTCGGGCCCACAGGTAGCTATACTCAAATTTGACCATTGTAATAGACTTGAGAAACATTTTACCTCTGTATTACCTGTGTTAAATATATTGTTTAAAATTGTTTAAATTGTTTAAAAATCATCATGAACTTCAGAGAGCTTCAAATTATTTCACCCCCATCGGAAAAACTGTCAAGTTTCATGAGATTTAATCATTATTCCTTCCAAATATCACATGAGTGAAAGAATTACCTAAGATCATACTCCAAAAAATAAACAAGAAAACAATCGTGTAAAATAAAAACTCTGATCAATTAATTTGGAAGCTCTGATATTCGGTTGGTTTTACAGTAATGAAATATAAATTTAAAATTATTGATAAGTTCTAAATTTAAAGAAATGAAGGAAATTCACATTCATTTCTTGATTCATTTGAAAGTTTCCTAACGCCTGCATTGCCGACGCAGGTCTATTATTGCGTCATTTTGTGAAACTGAAGTTAGAAAGGGTGCATTTGGCAACACTCAAATAGCCTTATATAAACGCACGTGAGTGACGTCACGGACAGTCCACGCTTAACCACGATGAGAGCAGTGTCGCAAAATATACCTCCCTCCACCAATCTCTCTATTTCTTGCTTTAATCGCTTGGTGTGTGAAGAACACAATCGTAAGACTATACCATCGTGATTTTTAGTGTGAATTTAGTTTTTTAGTTACCAAATTAAATGAAAATGCCGCGTGAAGGAAAGGGAAAAAGAAATGGGCGCAAAAGCGCCCCAGCTGTTCGGAAAGGTGGGTGCGGTGAAAGAGGAAAAAAAGAGGAAAAAAATGTGGAAATTATTTTATCTACATATTATTATTTCTATGATTGTGATTGTTTCGGGCGATTCATGTTCGAACGAGTTTTGAGTGTTAAAGTTTTTTTTTACATTTTGGCAGTCGACCTTGAATTTTACTACGTTCGTCAGTTGCAGGTGGATTGCTAGATGTGAGCATGCATTTTAAGTCTAAATGTCACAGTAACTTCTCTGCTTGATAGGTATTTTTTAGTTTCACACATCTTAACGAATTAAATGCTGATTTGCTCACCTCAGGTGTAGTGGCAGAAATGTTGAAGCCTAATACATAAGAATAATGTACTAAATTTGGCATCAACATATTGAAATAATTTTAACTTAACATATTTACTTCAACACAGTAAAGATGTGAGATTCGGATATCATGTGTTGTTCAGAATTCTTGTGACAAGTCATTGTTAACCCATCACATGTTATGTAAGCTGTGCCTGGCACTGTAGATTATTTCTGTTGACAGTACATAGTGCAGCTTAATTTTTGATGGGCCTCAGTGATATTAAAGTAGGTACTGTATATCTAATTTTACCTTATTTGGGAGAGGGCTTCAGGTGCAATAATGGCAAGGAAGATCATTCAGACTTGATATGTTACAAAGTTACAAACCAAAAAACATTGATAATGCAATCAGATCATCAATAAAAAAAAAATGGATCAACTGTGAGGGAGATGGAGAAGTTGAAAAAATGAATGAGCCACTGAAAGGGTTTATAAAGATGAATTGGTGACAAAAATTGTGGAAGTAATTCTGTTGTAAGTTCTCTTTTGCTTTGCATTAATATAAGAGTTACTAAATATGACCCTTCATGAATGGAAACCTGTTGCTTAGATTAAATATATCTTTCCGTAATATACATTCTGAAGATGAGATGAGGAAACTGCAATATGGCCAAACGTGCTGCGTTGGTACTTCAGGTTTTCAGCATGGGTAAGGCGTCTGGCCATAAATGAGTGGACAGCTGAAACCATCCTCCGTACAGAGTTTGGCTGCCCACTGCGATTGAATGTACTCTGTGCTTTTGTTTATGTGTTAAATTTTAATGGGGAGACAATGATAATCTTGAGTTGTGATTATAATCTTGGTGTTTATTTAGTTTTGATGTTCATCTTGGTAAATCTGAAGGATATGGCAGTTATCAATTTTGTAAATTTTGATGCCCAAGCATAGTTAATTAGATAGAAATAAACAGGTTTTCTTCTATGCACTTTCTGTCTCAAACGAGTATTTAATTAGTTATAGCGGTAAATGACTTACCGCAACTCCAGTGTTTGAAGTGGCAAGTAATTCAAGGAGCACGTCGGACAGCAACACTGCAATGCGCACTCGCTTCCAGCGCGATCGTCATCAAAGACGAAACCAAACCTACCACTATACCTCGTCAAATACTCGTTTGACAAAAAAAAAAGTATATAGAAGAAAAGTTGTTTATTTCGATGTTATTACGATGATTCAAGCAACAAAAATTCGAAAATCAATGAGTAGCTGCTTATTCGAGCGCATTCGTCATCAAAGACGAAACTAAACTTACCGCTATAAATCATAAAATACTCATTTGAGACGGAAAGTGCATAGAAGAAAACTTGTTTATTATGATTCAATTAATTAGGTTCAGGCACCAAAAAATGGAAAATTGATAACTGACATATCCTTCAGATTAACCTTCATCTTTGTGGTAAATTGGAGAAGTCTGATACTTATTGAATTATGTGACCTTTGATCCAATATAGCTCAGTAAGTGATGCGCTAGCAAACCTGTGTTACTACTACTTATAACTACATTCTTAGAAATCTTAATGGTAAGATTCTATGAGAATGTTAGATGCTGAAAGAAGCCTTATTTCTTGTCATTCGAAATTTGTTTCTCCAAGATCAATGTACCCATAAAGTTTAAATATCTAAGAGTTTACTTGTTTTGGTTTAATATGCAGAACTTGCTGAATAATTTCTTTGCAATTGAATATAAGATTTGCTAGTAAATTTTATTATATGAATAATATTTTGGTGTGAAATTTATGAATACAAGGTGAAATTTATTGTCAAGTGTCTAGATATTCATCACATTAATTATCTATGTATTTCCTTGTTTTTATGACAATCCTAGCTATGAAAGTTAATGCTGTTATTTTTTCAGTGCTATGTGAAGAAGAAGAGGACAGTGAGAACAGCGATGTTATCACCATCGCATCGTCTGTTAACTCGGATGAGGAGGGTAAGTTGCTTGAGGCTAGTTTGGCGCCTGGCTGTGTGAAGTGCATGTTGCTGTGTATAGCTGTAGTAATTGACGGGATAAACTGTGAAGTCACAGGGAACACATGTTTGAAGTATATAAGTGAAAAAATTAGAGAGGATGAAATTAGTTTTCATTCTTTACCAATAACAGTGGCTGCAAATGCTCCATCATCTTTCAGCTGTCTTGTATGATATCTAGATACTTTTGTGGCTAAGTCAATCACATGAATCCATTGAGTCTGTTAAATTTTTGTCTGATTAACTATTTCTGAAGTACTTTTCATTATAATGGTAATACTAGTTTTATGGAATTCATATTTCTTGCTACTTGATATAACATTTTATATATGTGCTGTGTTGTATTCTTATTTTATCTCTTATGGTTTTCAGAGGAGCAAGTGTCAAGTGTGGAGAAGTTTGGGATAGCTGTGAGGCAATGCATTGAGTTGGCTCAGGAGAAAAGTGCTCTGCAGAGAGTTAAAGGCCTCACACAGCTGAGGCAGACCCTACAGTCCAGGTTTGTGAGATTTTTGTTTTAAACGTTCTTCCTTCTAAGGATTTTTGTGGGAATTCTTCAGTTGGTGTTCAATGTTTGTGGACAACTTTTTCTATGCAAATATTGGCATGTAGTTTCCTGATACAAATATTTTTGTTTGTCATTTCCTCCCTTTTGTTTGTTTCTGAATTATGTACATCATTACCAATTATTGATCTCTTAAGCACAAGCTTACTGATCTTTGTTTTCTCAAAAAGTATTAAAGCATGATTTTAAATAAATTAGCCTGTTAGCTCGCTGTTACAAGTTCTATCTAAACAGGAATGTCTAGTCATGTGCTATTACTCTACATGCTTACCACGCATTTTTATGTCCATTATCTGATATTCTTGTTTACAATTACCAGAGCTGCAGAGGACGGTGAGCTGGATAACCTGCATGTGACCATCTGCGACTGCATTGAGCGTTGCCTCAAGCGCGGGGCCAGTAATGGAGAGAAGGTGGCTGCTGTGCGCCTCTCCTCCATGCTCATGCTCTCGGCTCTGAACCTCACTGATGGCATCTCTGATGAGGTAACTACTGTTACTTCAGTACTGGTGTGGCCGGATTGTTGTTGGCTGCCAGGTTTCAATCGTTTTTCCCTCAATTTATTTGATAGAAAATGTTCCATAAAGAAAGAACTGTCAACAATGAATAATATTTGGACACCAAAGTGATTCATGTAATGAACTTACCCCTGCGGTTGTAGCTATCACGTGTGTAACTAACGCAGAACTTGAGAAAGGTAGTTCACAGATGGTTTTCCTATGTAAATTGGTCCCTAATGCCTGTTGTAGGTGGCTGCTGAGCTAGTACAAGTAATGAGAATAGGTGTTGATACATTGCAATTTATAATTACTTGAGCAGTGAAATGCAACTTCAGCCGTCAAGGTTGTTCATATTCTCAATCAAAAGCAAGGAAAGTCTCCATAGGGCAGTGTTCAGGTTTGAGTTTGCCTCATGGTAATGCATTAACTCTAATTTAGTGGTAACTTCCATTTTACTTCACACAGGAATATTTGATTCCCTTTTGATTGTTTGAAACATTTGCACTTTGTTCATTTCAGTCCTCACATTTTTTTTTTTATTCTAAGCTAGCCGCCACTTGCTTACATTGAGGATGTAATGACCGGAATGCTCAAGGAAATCGAGCGTTCAGCTTTCAGTGTGACGGCGCTTAAAATGTTTCTAGAGAAGTGCAACTTGATGTCTCAAATTTAGCCAGGAAAGGGACAGCGTAATCAAGGAACTTTTCACGTCTGAGATGTGGATGACTAAACTACAATATGGCCGGGTGTGCTGCGTAGATGCCTCTGGGGATTTCAGCGTGGGTAAGGCGCCCGGTCATAAATGGGTGGGCAGCTGAAATCCCCTACGGGGTTTTTGGCTGTCCTGTGTTTCGCGGATTGTGCGTCGCTCTGTAGATGATCTCTTCAAAGATCAACTAGGACTCTTATAAAATGACAATGATGTGGGTGGCAATTGAAGCGGTCTTTATGAGGGCTGCTGTTGTGTTTCCATGATGGTTATTGTGACAAGCTTTGAACAACATTTATATAGTGTGCTTTTGTGTAACGATGTGAATCCTGTATTTTAAACTGTGAGATCTACGGCGCGATATAGTACGAATTACTGAAGCGCTAGCAAATCAATGCTAATACTACTACTACTTGCTTACATTGCATGATCATTTCACGTAAGAATATTATTTATTCAAAAATACTTTGAGGGATAAAAGAGCCCTGCACATAGCCAACACTTCTTATGTCGGTATGTTGGGATCGTCTTGAACTTTTTTTTTTGCAGATCTACCTGGTGCTGCAGCCACCTCTGCTCAGCATCTGCCAAGATCCCACAGTTGCTTTCAATGTGAGGGAAGAGGCGTGCAAGGCAGTGGCTGTGCTCGCCTACTTTGGTGCTGTAGAGTACACTCACCTCCAGGACTCCATCAACACTCTCCACACCGTCTTCTCTAAAGCTCTCCCTAAAGTAAGTTCTGCCGCACTACTTTGTTGTTGTTTGTCCTTTGTGTGATGAATTATATTGGATTTTATGGAGAACTGACCTGTGGATGTGTCCTATGCATTGTTTTGGTGTCAAGTCGTAGCGGTGAAGGTAAGAAAAGGCCGTTGCATTTTTATGTTTTACTGCTCTAAAAATTAGAGAATGTTTTGGCTTTAAGTAGTGTTCCATTGTAAAAGACGAGGAGCTTAGCCTCAAAAGTGGTGTAAATTTTTAAGTGCGCTCAACGCACAACCATTTTTTTATCATTTCTAAACTTGTCAATGTGACGCACGCAGGGCAATGGTGAGCTTCCAAACCTGCAAAGCCCAAGCCTGCTGATGCACGCCGCTGCACTGCAAGGCTTTGTGCTGCTGCTCACTCTGGCGCACCAGGAGGACGTGCTGGCGCGCACGCCGTCCCTCTTGGCCGAGATGACCTCCGTGCTGGAGACGCGTGACCTCGAGATGAGGACTGAGGCCGGCATTGGGGTCGCTCTGCTCTTTGAGGTGGCGCGCAACTCGCCTGCGTTTAGCTTCAAGCGGGTCAACGAGCTGGTCGACGTCCTCAACGGTCAGAGCTTCTTTCCGTTCTTCTTCTAGTGCTTAGGACTTTTTTGTGATGTTACTCAATGTCCGTAATGCCTAACATTTATGGTTCTCTTTAAGTGTTGATTTGCTGTTTAAAAATGGACGAGGGTTGGCATCCCGGGTAATTTGAGGCTGATATTTGCCGGTGCGGGAATTTCTTTCTTCCCGCGATTCTAAATAGTATGTATGGGGAATGAAAAGTTGTTTAAAGATGCTGTGGAAAAATGTGCAAGGGAAGTGCGTAGGGTAAGGAAGGTTGGAGGGGGGATTAGAAAGGGGAGTGAATGGTGGAACGGGGAAGTAGGAGCGGCTGTGAGAAGAAAGCGGGGGGCGTTCGAAAGGTGGCTGCAACGAGGAAACCAGCAAAATTTTGAAGAGTATAAGGAGAGGAAGAAAGAGGTACAAAGAATGGTAAGGAGAGCAAAGAGGGCGGCAGATGAGGAATGGGGGAGGAAGTTTTGAGGGGATTTCATGGAGGGAAGGAAGTGAAGAGAATTAGGAAAGGTCAGGTGGAGGCAAGAGTGAGAGTGAAGGATGCAAATGGTAGGCTGCTGGTGGAGAGTTGTGATGTGAGAAAGAGATGGGCGGAGTATTTTGAGGAACTGCTGAACGTGAGGGATGATAGGGTTGCGAGAGTAGTAGCTGTTGGAAGTGATGTTAGAATGCCTGTGTTTGGTGAAGTGAATAGAAGTCGAATAAGAAGTGCAAAGGTGAAAGGTGCGTTGGATGAAATGAGAAATGGGAAAGCTCCAGGTATGGATGGCTGCCTGGTTGAATGTCTAAAGAAAGGAGGAAATGTGGTTGTAGAATGGTTGGTACGTTTATTTAATGTGTGTTTCGAGGCTAGTAAAGTGCCTGTTGATTGGAGTAGCGCGTGTGTAGTTCTGTTGTACAAGGGGAAAGGTGACAGGTATGAGTGCAGTAATTCAAGGGGTATAAGTCTACTGAGTGTTGTTGGGAAGCTGAATGGAAGAGTTTTAATTGGAAGAGTGAGAGTGTTGACGGATCGTGTGTTTGCTGAAGAACAGTGTGGTTTTAGGTGTGGTAGAGGTTGTGTGGATCAAATGTTTGCTGTGAGGCAGGTGAATGAAAAATACTTATTAAAGGAAAAAAATGTATATTGGGCATTTATGGATCTAGAGAAGGCGTATGACAGAGTGGATCGTGAGGCTCTATGGCAAGTGGTAAGCTTGTATGGAGTGGGTGGGAGACTGTTGAATGCGATCAAGAGTTTCTACATTGATAGCAGACCATGTTTGTGAGTAGGGAATGAGGTGAGTGAATGGTTCCCAGTTGTGACAGGTGTGAGACAGAGATGTGTGATGTCGCCGTGGCTGTTTTATTTGTTTATGGATGGTTTGGTGAGAGCAGTGAATGCCAGAGTGTTGGGAAAAGGTGCGCAGTTGGTGGGTCGAAATGGTATGTATTGGGAAGTGTGTCAGCTGTTGTTTGCAGATGATACAGCGCTTGTGGCTGATTCAGAGGAAAAACTGAGGAGACTGGTTGCAGAGTTTGATAGAGTGTGCGAAAGGCGGAAATTGAGGGTAAATGTGAATAAAGGTAAGGTGATGAGAGTTTCAAGAGGTGGAGTGTTTGGAACTTTGGATGTGAGGTTGAATGGTGAAGTTTTAGAGGAGGTAGAGCATTTTAGGTACCTCGGGTCGGATGTGACTGTTAAGGATAGTATGGAAGTAGAAGTGAGGCATCGAGTGTGTGAAGGCTGTAAGATATTGGGTGCAATGAGGAAAGTTTTTGAATGCAGGAGTTTGAGTATGAATGCCAAGAGGGGACTGTATGAAAGCTTGATTGTGCCAGTTTTGTTGTGTGAAGCAGAGTCCTGAGGGTTGAGAGCAGCTGAGATGAGGAAGTTGGATGTGTTGCTCCTGAGGAGCATGTATGGAGTAACTAGAAGAGATAGGATCAGGAATGAGTTGGTTAGGGGGCAGACGGGTGTTATCAAAAAGTTGAGCAGGCGAGTGGATGAAAGAGTGCTTGGATGGTTTGGGCATGTTGAAAGAATGAATGTTGAGCGGCTGGGGAAAAAGATATATATGTTAGAAGTGAGTGGTCTTCGAGCGCGAGGTAGACCACGAATGAGTTGGATGGATGGGGTGCGACGTGCTTTGTATGAGAGGGGTCTGACTGTGGACGTGGCGAGAGGGATGGCTGCGGACAGAAGTGAGTGGGGGCAGTGTATAAGGAGGTAATTTTATTTTTGACGCGTTACTGGAAGCTGCCCGTGTGTGATGGGGTTGACCTGTCATGTGCGGGGGGAGGGGCTGCACTCAATGAAGCGGTCGGGGTAAACCAGCTGTGGCTGTCGGGCCTGACTGTGGAAGGTGGTTGTGCTGGGCTGCTGCTGATCCTGGCAGTTCAGGTGCGGCCAGTGCTGCCTCTCTCGTCTCCTAGTGACTAAGTGTGGTGATTGTGGCCTGCTGTCGGCTACCCTCCCATAGGGAGGATAAGCCCGGTATATGTATGTATGTACTAACAACAGTCCTATAAGCAGTTATATAAAGTGAGGTAACTTGTGTACAGAGCTGGCCACGGACTCGCAGAAGCACCGAAGCAAGAAAGAACGCAAGCAGCAGAGGGCTGTGTTCAGGACCATTGTGTCTTCTATTGAGGACGAGACCATGCCGCCTGAAACCATCTATCTCGCCCATAAGCGCGCCAAGGACAGCGTTGAGATCGACTCGTGGGCCCTGAAGTGTCGCTTCGAGTCGGTGCTGCACGCTCTCGAGAGTGGCCTCAATGTTCACTTCATCAACAATCAAGGCGTGAGTTTGATGCTCTTATTTGATGTACGAGTTCTTAGAGATAGAAGGTCTGGTTTTGGCTTCTGAAGTGGGAGTGTTGGGCTACTCTTTCACTTCACTTCATACGCTCACGGCCATTACACGCACTGACTGCTGAATTATTATGAAGATTGAACCTGCTGTTCTTCATTAAGTTTTTTCCTTTGAAAAAATAGTATTTTGACACAATTGAATTGTATTTATAAGAAGATTGGCGCGTCTATGTGGAGTTTCTGATTGGTCACGTCTACAGTGTCTTTCCAATATTAATTAAACATGTGGGTAATAGTACTGTGAAAATTTTTGAGATTTTAACAGAATGCCGTTCAAGTTGCGCAAATTGTATTTTGGTAAAAAGTTTATGAATATTTATTATTGAATAAAATCTGTTAAATTATTTTTTGACCAATTTTCATATGGAACTAATTCGTGAGTCAATGCGAGGTATTGACATCGGCAAAGTTGTACATGCACTCTCGTTGTGTGAAGCACTAATATTCCCAAAGAATTTAACGTGTTCTCAACTCAATATTGTCGAACTGTGAGTAGAAATAATCATTTATTATTGTAAGAAACAACTGCACAGTAAAGCTCCTGTCATATACTGTTGTTGCTAGATCTTGAGAGGAAGATGCGATGTCCTGACCTGCGAGTTTCCTGTGTTGTAAGAAAACGGTTATCTTTATTTTACCGACCACCTTTGTTAGGTACCCTTCTGTTTACTTCCAGCCCCTATCACTTGATTCTTTAACTTTTATCGCGTTTCACGAACTTTTTATCAATTTTGCCGTTCCTATTGACTAGGAGGTGGGCACATAACTTGTCCATAAATTCCCTGTTTCTTTTATACTATCCTAAATAATGATTTTTTTTTTTTGGTTTGAAAGATTCAAAATAACTTATAACCTAATTGTGGGTTCGTTTTTCCTTTCTCTCTTGCATAACTTTTATTGCAGTTAGGTAGACATAGTCTAATCCAATGTGGTTTTGTTCCAGCTGCGCGCGAGCTTCAACTTGGACCGGTGCCCGGCAGTGATGGAGCAGGAGTGCAGGGACGAGCGGAAGAGCCGACGGCGGTACGCGGGGCTGGTGAGCAAGGAAAGGAACTTGTTACGTCACAAGTGTCGGGATAACAGGGCCATCGCCTCCACCTACGATGACTGAATGGTGTCCTGTCATCTCCCTTTCGGTCCACTTAGCGCATCTGCCACTTGATAACAAGCTTTGTTTCTTCATTTTATACTTTTTCTAATTTTCATTAACTGCTCGAAATTCCGTATGGTTTTTCTGTATCTTATTTTCATTTTCTTAATGCTGGTCATTTTATGTTCGAGTTTCTGCCTTCTTCCTACTCTCTTCCTTCGTGCTATAATCCTTTTCTTTCTCTTCTCCCACTGTTTCTCTGTTATGCACTGACTAAAATTTTACAAAGGCAGCATCTGGCAAAGTTGGACTGAGATGCAGAGCGGAGCACGACATTGTTCGAGACTCTTATTCCCTATGGTTCCTCTGGAAGAACGAGTGTACGTCGTCACTGAGTTTTAGCACTTGTCATTCATTTAAATCTAGTGTGGTCTTCTCCGCTGTCGTTATTCAATCGGCCGTTAAAGCTGAACTTGTACATAATGTTGGCAGTGGCCTCTGTAGTTTTCTGTCTGCATCAAAATTTAAAAAAAAAACTTGAATACTGACAGTTTCACGTAACATTGTGTATTGTGAGGATTTTGGGTGTACTTTTAATTTTGTTTGGTTCGTTTGACTAAAATACGGTGCTATGCCTGATGATTGTTTGTGGGTGGTTTCATGTACATTTGTTGGTTTCCTTGTACTTCAGAGTTTCGGCTGCAATTTATTTTATGAGCTCAAGTCCATTTGTGAACAATGGTCTGTAATGTAACCATGAAATGTCCAAGTTTTTATTTTTGTGGTAATATTTGATGAAAGGAATAAGTTTCAGAATTAATGACCCAGATTTGTTCTTACTGAAATTCACTGAGAAATTATAATGTAACCTGGAACACTGTTTTGCGTGTTTAATGCAAGATATCCATGTGTTACCATAAGGTGTACTTGTGGCACCGCTTTTCATGCTCCCTTGAGAATTGCTTGGTGAAAGGCGTTCAGTTCTTTGGGCCATATTTAGTGATCTTGTAGCCTAGATAGTTAATTTGTAGTGGTATAACCCAGAGAATATTGTGTGTATGTGTATATCCAGATTCCTTGCGCCGTTGTTCTCCTCATTAAGAATTTCGCGTGGTTTTCCAACTTGAATAATTTTGGAAAATATATCTTCAAAAAATTTATTTTGCTTGAATAGTACGTGTTGTTTTTTCTGTATGGAACATCGTATATGTTTTGTACATGTTGGTGTAGCTGGTGGACAAATCATGCCTATACGCTGTTGTAGGATTAAAACAGCGTTGTGGAGTTAGCGTTATTTTAAATCTAACCTCAGGTATTTTATGATGCCTGTATGGGTCTCATGTGAATGGAATACCATTTTATTTTTCCACGAGAAGTATGCCCAGTTGCAATACAATTTTATCGAGTTGAAGAATCATCAATCTCGGTGACTTTCCTGAGGTTGAATATTTTTTAGTTTTCACCTTGTTATCCAGCTATAATGGATGTCGTTTGGCTGTTCTCAAAATTTAGGTTATGACTTATTCACTCAAAATTTAGGTTATGACTTATTCAGGGTAATTATTTCTGTTTGAATGAATAATGAATTGCTCCTCCATTCAGTGTCTGTTTTGGATTCAAATCTCATGTTTGGCACGTGATGCTTTTTATTATTTAATTATAAACGTTTGTTTGTTTCATAATTTTTATTTTTTTAATTCCATTTTAATTAAGAATTTTAGTTTAAGTGCTCTTCAGTTTCTAATTGAATGATTCCATGAAGTAATTCACCTTATGCTGGAAAGGATCTTGTTGGTTATTAGTTATATTAGCTCGTCTCCTTTCGTATACGTATAATTTTAATCAAGCACATCTAGTGTGTTCTCACAGTAGCTAGAGAAGCTAAGTAAACGCTGTTGAGGTCGGTTCTATTCTGTAAATATTTAATTCGGATGGTTTTAAGTGGGAGGCTTTCAAATGAACAGGAATACCTATACTTATGGAGTTAATTTTCGTACGCATGAATTATACGCCTCGCTGTATCTATGATGATGCGTGTTGTTTCGCTGCGTGTCAGTCTATATTACTTTTCTGTTTAGGTGTCGACTTGAGATATGTCATACTCACTGGATCGTGATGCCTTGATGTTGGGCAAGCTGTTTCTCTTGTTAATCTTTGCCTTCTCTTGGAGGATGACTGGAGTCCTGGATTCCTGTAGAATGTGTAGATTTACCCTATCGCAGTCTGAAAGTTCATATACTAGTTGTTCATTTGCATGAGGTTTTAGAAACCGGTACGATGCTTTTAGCTCCTGATACGGACTTGTGATTAGACGGCATAGTAGAAATTTAGTGGCAGTGTATGACTTTGAATTGCAGTGCAATTAAAATATTAGCCTCTTTCGCTCAGTAGTCGGTCATTATAATTTTAGTGTCTACTCTAGGTTGTACCCAAAGCCCGTGTATTATACGTTACCTATTTGCTCTGCTCTGTATTATTTACAATAACTTCACCTTAAAACCAGAGTAGTTTCAGCAGTTCTTGAAATGTAGTCATTTTAGGTGTCATTTATAACTAATTAAAATCCTGAGTATCTAGTCTCTTCGTGAATATTTAGTTCCTGAAATCGCGAGACTTTTGTCTTACCATCAAAGTTCCCCTACAATTAGGTAGAATTATTTCTTTGTTATCTCTCTTATCTTTCCTGTTTACCAGTCGCAAAACCCGGTGTTGGGAAGTCTTGCTTTCGTTATCTGCGTTGCATTCAGCCGGGCTATCGTGAACTTGGATGGCAGTTGTTCTTAGAAGCGTAGTGTGAGAGTCGCACTTGATATGATTTTGCGTGAAAACAATGGCTTGATAAATATAATGCGCTGTTATTGTGAACTCGTAACTTCGAGTCTTACTTTGTCAGTGTGGACAATTTGAGCTTGCGTTTAGTGCTACTTGTGAGGAATTTATGAAGCTCCGCCGATTTGGCGAAGAGATAATCTGGATGGTAACTACTTTTGCTGCGATTATATTGCTCCTCGGTGTGTGTGCGCTTTTGTTGCTTGTATCCTTTTCTGTGTTAAGAAAATGAAGCTAGCTTGATGTAAGCTTCATTTCCGACGCTGGTCGCTGGAGTGAAATTTTACAGCATTTTTCGTTCAATTAATTTTTCTTCCTCAATGAGAAGTTCATGCAATGGCTTTGTACGTTGTCGGTGTCTCGTGTATTCTTAATGTATATGAGCAATTTTTGGGATGTTTCTCTGTTCTTTAATAAATCATGATGTGGAATGTTGGATGTTCTTGAATTTCGAGTGTTGCCGTTACATTTCATGAATGTTTGTTTCAAATTCCCTCCCATCTTCTTCAGCCGTAATTCTACAGTGCACGCTTCTCTTGCTGTAAGGCTTAGCGAAAGAAGCTGCTTGCAGAATTTTCCCACTTTATGCCCATTACTTCTTGAATCCTGGAAATGCGTGTATTGTAGAGCGTTATTATAAATAAAGACTTTTAAATCGCCGTTATTTTTCTCTTCCAACACCTTGGTTATTTAAAGACAAATTAAAGTTCTTTTCGAGTTTGAATTCCTCGACTGTGTAGAAACGTTGGTTGCAGCTTGAATAACAGAGGTCATAGAAACATGAATTTTTAGGAAGCGATCCTTCTATCTGTTTGTATAGAACTCGTCGACACTGTTTTGAAATACTTTTGGGTGATTGCGCTCTCCTCATTTTCGTGGGTATATAACTATATTCGGGTCATCTGCAGAGTATTTGCTTGCTTGACAACTGGCATGCTCTTAGATTACGAATACTTGGATTCTTTTTGATATTTGAATGATAAAACTTAGTTTTTCTTTGCAATCTGCTTTTTGTAAACTTCGCTAGAAAGTATGTATGTTATGGGAATTAGCGTTCCCAGGGGGACAATGTGAGGGCCCGAGCTGAGAGTTGGGTAGGCCTTCTTTTTGTTGAAATAAAATGTTTTTGTTATGTTATGGACCACCTTTTTTCGGTTCACTGCTGTCCTGTTCTTCAGCACCTCTAACTTTCTTCTTCAACTTTTATCTTATTTCATGAACTTCTTTCCCATCTTACTGTTTCTATGCCCTTTCTGCATAGATTCCTCATTTTCTTATCTCCATACTAAATGGTGCCTTCCTCCTTCCTCTCTTCGATACGCTCTATTTCTGCAGCGGTTAGGGAGACTTAAACTAACTTATAATCTAATCTAATCTTCCTTAATTCCAAACTAAATGGTGCCCTCTTCCTTCCTCTCTTTGGATCGCATATTTTGCTGGGTAGGGATGCTAAAACTAACGACTAATCTAATCTAAGTAAATATGTCTGAGGTTTCAATCTTCGTTAATTCTGATTTTAACACTTTGACTGCGACTACTAAATATTAAGTTCAACACCAAACTCAAATTTAAAGTCAATTGTAGTTCACTATTTTTAAAATACCAAACATGAACTGGATCTTGTCTTCATTTAGCTTTGATTAAGCATTTACGAAAGTTGAGTTTGCGACTACTGGCCGGTCAGCAACATTATGAAAATTACCTCCGTGTACCACCGGTGGCGCACGTCGCAGTCAAAGTGTTGAACAATTTAAATAACGGTGACTTGAATAGGCGACTGAAAATCGACTTACTCTCATCACCTTTCAGTTTCTGAATCGGCAGCAATACATACGCTCGCCTTGCTTTGAGCGAACAATTTTCTGCCAACTTGTTAGCGAGGGTGCCGCTGGTGTTGAAGTTAAATAGATTATTGCCGCAGAAAGCTCCTTGTGCTGCAGTGACTTTTAATTAGAATTATTCTGCGTGAGAAAATGCATTAACAGTTTAATCATGTTACGTCGGTTTAAGTTTTCAGATTTACTTGAGTTTGTTAGTTTTTTCGGGAGGATTGACATTGTACCTGGTGACAAATTGCACGGGTTCGTCTTGCAGTTTCCTCCGGCTAGCAACTTACCTCACTTTGCAAACTTAAGTGAGGATACTGAACGTTGTTTAATCGTGTTTATGGCAATTTAGCGCACCCAGGGGAATATATGAGGTCTCAAGCTGAAGATTAGGTAGGCCTTCCTGTGGTAGGAATGTGTTTGTGTCTGCTGTAGACCATCTTTTTTTGTTTCACTGCTGTCCTGCTTCTCTGCACTTTTTTCTTCAACTTTTACCTGTTTTCTTAACTTACTGTATCTATGCGCAGGGAATCTCCAGTGGGAACATACCTTGAGCATAGTTCCCCGTTACCTCAACGCCATACTAAAAGGTGCCTCGTTAAATCCTTTCCTTGGAATTATTTTTCTATGGTTAATAAGGCTCTAACTATTTTATCTTATCAAAAACCGGAAGTTATTGAGAACCTATTCGTGGCTAAGGTCACCATTCCCTAAGTACGCGTAGAATATTTATATAGAGATACTAAGTTTAGCGAGTAAGAAGGTTGGGCCTGACAACTCGTACAATTCCAGAAGTAGGAGAACTGATAATCCTGTATGTACACCACTTAGTGGGTTAGTACTGACATGTACTGTGCCGAAATTTGAGACGCTACCCGATATTAATCATATTGGAGCGAAAAGGCTATTGCAGTCACTGCAGCATGGGAGAGTGTGGGGCTTGATTGTGACTGTCCCCCGGCAAATATACGTCACAAGTGAATGAAATTTGATTGAATTCTGTACTCGTGTGCAAGTGCAGGAGCGCTTCAACGAGATTATTTCTATTTGACCCACTATAAAAAAGGGAAAAGTTATCTTTGGGTTTAAGAAAGAAGTGTCATGATAATGGAAGTTCAGATCGAATGTTGAAGTAGAGGTAGATCTTTTTAAGAGCCTACCTCTTTAGGTAGGATAAACCTACCTAAGTAGATATATGTGAGTGGGATGGCAAAATATTGGACGGGTACTTGTCCTAGATACCGTGAGTTTGAGATCTGAGAGAAAATGGGAACTTGTTCATTAAAGGTTATTTGAATTTCAGTTCATCCACGCTCACCATCTCATGCGTACAAGATAGGCAACAAGTTTAATTTTGTATATCTTATGCTATAGGAACTGGAGCCATCAGGAGAAATCTAGTCAGGTTACCTCTGCTATAGATAGGGCTTCGGTACCTCCATCTTTCGTACTAATTTTGCTTCTTTCAGTTTTCACACCTTCTTTGCTATTTCTACTTTGTTTTTGTTCCTCTCCTTCATAACTTGCTGTTCCTAAACGCAAGGTCCCATGTGTGGGAACACGCCTCGTGCATAGATTTCACGTTTACCTTGGCCCATACTAGATAGTCCTTTCTCTCTCCTCTGTGAAATTATCTTTGCCACGGAAACTGAGACTCATATTAACTTCTATGATCCACCATTCAAAAATCATAAGCCAGGGTAGCGAAGTAATTTCTTTGTGGGTAAAATTCAGCCATCCAACAGAGGTCAGCGTTGTTCACTAATGGCAATGAATACTGTCTGAATGCATTGATATAACACCAGTGTAATATCTTCCTGGTAAAACCCCATTTCTAATAATAAATAAAACACTTGTTTTTTAAAAGCGATTAAAATTTTCGATACAAATAAGTGAGAGCAAGCGCTTGGAAACATGCGAAGCGCGTTTTTCATTTGCTCTGGAAAGTAAACAAACACTGAAAAGGCGGAGCTTTAGTTTCCCATTACCGTGAGACATGCTCTGAATCCCTACCTGGAAATCTGAAAACGTATCTATTTCGAATGCTGATTTTCCTTAGTTACGTATACGAACTCATTGATTAATCCTCTTGGACTTTACTTGAATTTGCTATCACAACAAAAATTATTCAGCTCATGTTTGCGTACCGCATACGTGAACGTCCGTGTGTGCAAGATCATTGAATATTATGTATCGTAAATATACACGTAAAAAGAGGGCCAGTGGCTAAGCATAAATCAACGAAATGAATATATTACAGGAAATACCATTGATATATTTTTTAAGGAAATTGTTTTACTTTCGAACATGCGAGTTTGCGCAAACTTGAGCTGGCTCTTCAGTGAAGCTGGCCCTTCGTTGGCTGACCGCTGTGTTGCTGCCAAAAGAGCAGGTTTTTCGTTAGTTGAGAGTGACTGGCCTGACTTTCCCGCCGAAAAGTATAAAGCTGCCTTAGACGCTGCTGGGCTGAAGCCCGTGCTTGTAAATTGTTATCAAGGTGAGTACATACTCTGCAATTACCATTTATGTCTAAATCCAAACCAGGTTTTTTTCGCTGAACTGAACTTATTCGGGCCCACAATTAGCTATACTCAAATGTGCCAATTGAAGTAGAGTTAAGAAAAAATTTACTGGTGTACCACTTGTGTTAAATAAATTGTTTAAAATTTACGATACCTGCAAAAATTTTCACCTATCGGACAAGGTTTTAGAGATTTTTATCGTATCGTTTAACGATTTAGTACGTCACTTTCCAAATTGTTAAACATGGTCTTTATTTTATATAACTCGGATAACAATTTTCGATATCTTATATTGATCTCTGAAACGAATTGAAACTCTAAAATTGATCGTTCTTGTATTTTCGATAGGGCGATTCGTTGAAAATCTTACTCGTAGAATAACAAGAAGAACCAATGTGAAAACGTACATTACCTTCATTGCAAACCTTTTGGAATTAAAATTCCATCATCAGTGCTGAAATAGGATAAAAATGAAAAAATTTCATGGTCTCAATAAAAAAACATATATATGTATTCCATAAAATTCGCTGAATGTCTAAGAACTCTAATTTGTATTCATTCATACACAAACAGATGCACTAATTGTACGCTGGTGCTATACAATTATTTCGAGAAAATTTTTAATAGTTACAACATAACCCACAATTTTTTATAAGATTGAATGTCATGCTACCATAACATTATAATTCACCGAGGTAGAAGGAAATAGGAAATAATTAAAAATGTTAAGGTTCCAATCTTTGGAAAGTTTAACTATAAAAAGGAAGACTAAAGCCACGCTTCTTAAAACCATTTCTTATAAGAGAAAGACAATTCATAAAAGTGAACGTTTCGACCATTATCACTGGTCATTTTCAACACTGAAAAGATAAAACAATAGTACAGTTAAATGATGATCTATTGCTACATTCTAAACAATATATGGTGATCGATAAAAAACTATAAATTAACAATTTGTAGAGGGTATGCTGACTGCATGTCGTTCAGACTAGGTTTTAATTTGGAGATGAACAAGGATTCTAGAATTTTGAGTTCAGTTGGATTAGAAGCTCTACCTAATATCTGGAAATCTGAAAGTCTGATAGGTAAATCACATTTTTCAGCGTGTGCACGTATGGCAGAATGAGATGGTGCGGATAACAGATTATTGGTTCGATGGCTCCGACCAGCATGCTCAGATACTCGAATACGTAGGTTACGCGAGGTAGAGCCCACATACTCTGATGCACCACATCGTGCACAACTATGACTGTAAACAACAGAGCTGAGCATGCCCTTCCGAAGACCATCCTTAAATCTGAAAAAAGACCCAACAGAGAGCGGATTGACCTGGATAAACTTAAACTCACACTGCATGAAATATTTCGACAGTAGCTGAGACAATTCTAATTTTAATTTTTCAGACTGAGCTCCAAAGTACAGTAACGGAACATATAACAGTTTTCTATTGACATATGGGATTGGTTCAACTTTGGTACGAACAGAGAAGAGGAACTTTTTTAAAAAATTGTCATATAGTCCTACCGGAAATCCGTTCTTTACAAAAAATTCCTAAGGAAAACAAATTCATTGTGAAGATTAGGATATGAACTGCATATGCTATAAGCCCTGTGAAGAAGGGTTTTAATACTATTGACTTTAAATTGGAAGCTGCAGAAACTAAAATAGCTAAGTCCTAAACCAGTAAAAGTGGGCTTGCGAAAGACAGAACAATCAAAGTTATTGCACTTCCTAGTCACCCTCACATCTAAAAATGGCAAACAGTTATCATTTTCTTCGTCCATTGTAAATTTAATATTTGGATGTTTCGAGTTCAGGTAATCTAAAAATAAGGTACAATGAGTCTGGTCTCTAAATAAAATGAAAGTGTCGTCAATGTAGCGTTTGTAAAAGGTTGGCTTAAAATGGCTAGGACAATCATCTATCCATGATTTCTCATGGTGGCATACAAAAATATTAGCAAAGGTAGGTCCTAGTGGAAGGCCCATACCCAAACCATCCAGTTGTCTGTATAATTTTCTATTGAAAATGAAAAAACTATTTTGAACAGAAAGCTCAAGAAATTTTTTGAATAATTCGCGGGTTAGGCCCAAAACGGTAGTACAATCACTAAATAAACAATTCAAGCAAATAGTAATTGTCTCCTGTAACGGAATGTTTGTAAACAGATTTTCTATGTCAAATGATGCCATATAAAGTGAATTTGCATTGGGGATGCGAGTAATTTGCTCAGCGAATGATTTAGAATTTTCGACCGTATATGTATTAGTGGTGAATGGCGAGAGAATAGGAACTAAAAACTTAGCTAATTTAAAACTTGGCGTAACCTACGCCAAGTTTTAAATTGGGAAATATGTTAAGAATTGCTTATTTCTGTACTGCCTGCCCCGTAATTCTCCTACTTTATTGTAATGAAAAAAAAATTATATTTATAATTCTTGATTTTTCCACTGCCTGCTTCGTAACTCCATAACTTTGCTGTTTAGAATTGGAATGTGCCAGGTGACCGAGCTGCCGGGGAGTGTGGCTTTGCAGCCGAGCCTGGGGAAGAGGAGCGCTTCCAGAGCGGCCTGGCCACCACCCTAGAGTACGCCTCTGTCATCGGTGCTACCAAGTGAGCAGCCCCTGTGTTGGGGCCTGATTTCCATCAAGGTTGAGAGAAGTGCACAACACAGGTCCATCCTTACATTATTCGGTGTCTACCGTGTGTCGGGGTCGGATTTCCATCAGGGTTGGGTAATGAGTACGATTCATAGAACCTCAGGTTATGTGATGTCATTGTTCGAGAACATCAAGTTATTCGACGTCGTCTTTTGAGAACCTCAGGTTATTTGACGTCTTTTTTGAGAACCTCGGGTTATTTGACGTCATCTTTTGAGAACCTCAAGTTATTCGACGTCCTATTTTGAAAACCTCGAGTTATTCGTCGTGGTCTTTTAAGAACCTTATCTTGTTCGACATCATCTTTTGAGAACCTCAACTTATAAGGATAAAAATTTTTCCCTGTTTGTGGTGACGTTTATCTAATATAGTATTCGTAGAATAACTTGGATTAACTTTTATCGTTGACCTGAAAGTCGCACAAGATGGTATATATATTTATATCGAAAATCGACTGTTTTTTGGAAGTAATTATTCTTGGTAAGGATTAACATTTAGTAATTCAATTAACTTATTAGAAGCAAAATTATGCAAATTTTTAGATGTTTTGAATCTTTTGAAATTTTTTAACTATGATAAGCTTTTTAAAATTACTATGATAAGCTTTTTTAAAATTACTAAAAATATCTATGCCCAGAATTCATTTTTATTCGTTTCTAATGGTTTCATGAAAAAATAATTTTCCATGTTAACTGCGATATGCTAACTAAAGGTGCTGTTGATAGAATAAATGTAAAAATAAAATTCTAACCACTGATGAATTTCTTCGCGGCGAACGGTTAAATTAAAGAACACACTGATGGGTCCCTTAGCAGGAAACGTATCAACATGAGGTCCTACCGGAGAAATTATATTTGCTCTGACGCATATTGCACAGGCTCCGACGACGATGTATCCACTGGTGAAGAAGGCGCGTAGTCGATGATAAGCATTAATTCAGGCTTCTATAAAATGCTTCGTAGTACTGATTTTAGAACTAAAAATGCTTTTTGTTGAATATTATCAGTTTGATGAGTATGCAAAAATAATTAAAACTTTCCTTTTCCTTTCCTGTTTTTCTTTGGGATGATGGAATCTGCAGAGTGCAGCGGTGTTAGATGCATAAGAATATTCAAACTCTTCATCTTATTCTTACGCTCTTATATGATGAAACATTTTATTCTAGTTATTACATACTAACGTTTCTGCAAAACTAATTTTCGAAACACCATCGAGAAATTGATAAACACCTCGCGTGCAGCAGTGAGCTTCATCGTCTAAAAACAATGCCGAACAATATGGTTAGTATCACTCTAAAATATAGTTTTCTAGACACAATTTTTATATGTGTTGCCGGCCAGTTTTTCAAATAGATCTCATTCCACGCTACCTATTAATTTCTCGAGTATTCATCTGCTGCGGTACTACAACGAGGTACCACACCACAATTTTTATTCGTGTAGTCGGCCAGTTTTTTTCAGAAAGATGTGGTCTCTTAATTCTCAATTCCATGTTTTGTATTAATTTGTACAGGATTCATCTGCTGAGTGGGCGAGATTTGAGTGGGAAGGGAGTGAGTGCAGCTGAGCAGGAGTTGGCGCTCGTGCGCAACCTCCAGTCCGCGCTGCCGGCCCTGGAGCAGCGCGGCGTGGTGGCGCTGCTGGAGCCCATCAACAGCGTCTCCAAACCAGGCTACTTCCTGAACAACTATGAAACTGGTGAGTTAAGGGCTTCTTCATCACTAAAAAGTGATTTAAGTTTTCCTTAGAAGTCATAATCGTCGCCCACACCAGGCTACTTCCTGAAAGACTATGAGACTGGTGAATTCAGAGACTTCCTCACGAACAGATGATTCAAGTTTTCCTAAAAGTCATAATCGTCGCCCTCACGAGGCTACTTCCTGAATGACTATGAAACTGGTGAGTTCAGGGGCTTCTTTATCACGAACAGATCGTTGCATTTTTTCTAAGCCAGTAAAAACCGTCGCCCACAGCAGGCTACTTCCTGGACGACTTTTGAACTGGTGAGTTCAGGGGCTTCTTCATCACGAACAGATGATTAAAGTTTTCCTAAACCAGTCGTAATCGCTGCGCAAAACAAGCTGCTTCTGCTAACTAGTGAGTTAAGGTGCTTCCTCATCAGAAACAAAAGATAGCTGTTAGTTTAAACTAGAACAATCAATTTTTACACTAGGCTCCTCCTTATCAACTTCGAGGCTGACAATGCTTCCCAACTATTGACCTTTACCGGTCTTGTTGTATTAAATTTTGGGATATTGAAAGATTCACCATTTATGAATCAATTTAGATTCGAAAAATAATGTGCTGATATGATCGTATGTGGATTTAAATCAGCAAATATTTCGTTTTGATTTCTGTCATTTAAAGAAAAAGATAGAAAAAAGCAAGAGTGAGTCACCAAAAGTAGTGAGAGTGCATTGGCGCACTGTTTGTGTGATTCACAGCTTACTTTTTGAGATTTAAAACAGCCTCACTACATCAAACTGATTCTTTCATAATAACAGCGAAAACATCATTCTTGAGTGAGATTTCTTTGGATATAGGCTTGATTTGCATTTTTTCATGAATAGTAAACGTAAGATCTATTGTCCACTATAAGTAGTCATTATTAGGTTGCTCTTCCGATTCCAATTCGCACTTACTTGAAAGTCTCATCATGATATGGGGGACGTGGAGCAACTCATGTGGAGTTGAGTTAATAATACTAATTAGTATTATTACCATTGGCTAATACTTATGAGTATTATTATTATTAACCTGGTATAATACTGATGAGTTGATAATATAGTTATATCAGGTTCCTCAACGGACATATCTCCTAAAATATTTCTTGAAGCACTTCAAGGTTTAGAAATGTCATCATAAAATAAGTCACGGTAAGTGCGCTTTTTGTCAAATGAGTTTCTTTACGTCTGCCTTTTTTGCTTTAATCCCATATATCCCCTTTATGAATTAAATGATGACAAGTCAGTGGCGTATTTTGATGAGTTATTTCATTTGTTGCCTGCCTGTAAAATTAGAAGGTAAGAACATGTTTCGAATAAGAAGCTCGCTATGTTTAAAGTAAAGGGCACTAAAAATGTACTAAAAAATAGTTTTTAATAATAATTAAATAGCTGAATAAAATAACAGGGTTAAATTCAGTCAAAATTCAATTATCGTACCACTTTTAGTCAAATCCGAGCGTTTGCGAGTCACTCTGTACAACAAATAAAGTATTTTATGGTAGTTAGTCTGATAAGGCCGTACGTATATTCCAATGGCATTCAAAACAGAGCGCCACAATTCGCGAGCTGAGTGCAGTGCAGTGATAGCTCACACTGCCCCGGTTCGAAGGGATAAATGATGAGTCAAAATAGTAGGTACAACCGCAGAAGCTTGAGATATTCTATGTCTTAGCTATGTACGATTTTAATTCTTATCAAATTTAGCAATACTGTAAATACTGGGGTGCTGATAGTTTAACTCTGTCAAGGGATAGTTGAATAAAAATAAAAAATATCATCTCTTGGATGTTTTATATTCCAAGAGAGGGCTGACAACTTATGAATAATTCAAATACTACTAAAGTATTCGTCGGAACTCCTAAGTTATGAGTTAAATCGAAGTAAGAAATGACAAAAACTGCTATACTGGAGCAGATTAAAATACCATCGTAAATGACAATCAAGTATTGAGAACGCTGAAATACATTCGACAACGACAACGCTGAAATACATTCGAACCGTAAGCATCAGTAGTACCAAGAATTGAGAACTACTATTTCCATTTTGACTAAAATTCTAAATTTTCTTCACATTAGGGAGGTGTAAACGAAGTTATTTAATGTTCTTCACATGCTGTGCAGCGTTGCGCGTGATCACCGCGGTGGGGAGTCCTCTAGTGAGACTTCAGCTCGACCTCTTCCACATGCAGATGATCGCCGGCAACATCACCAACAACATCTCGAAGATGTTGCCTTTCACCGGTAATTTACAGTTGATTTTTCATCTCATCAACCGTTCAACCATATCGATTTCTTCCGATATTGGCTTCATTTTCGTTTTGTCATTGATATTAGATGTTTGAAAGCCAGATCTAGTGTGAGCTGTGAGCTGTGTGTTTCAATCAAGTTGTGATGATCCTAGTGATCCGCTCTGTTCTGGTTTGTATGAGAAATGCACTAGCTCTGTGTTAGAATTCTTATCTGTAACTGAGGTAGTAATGTTATTTTGACTTGAATGAATATGAAAGCAAAAATACTTACATGAGATTAACTGCGCAAAAAGTTTAAGAAGGGATACCAACCAATATTCTGCCTAAAAGTAATTTAAACTCAAGACATTTAGCTTTGGAAATATTTCAACCGATATTCTAGTTTTACTGTTTTCAACAGTTCAAAGGTTTAAATTACATGTTGTATCTTTTCTATAGAAATAAATATCATTTCTTATGAGAAAATATTTTGATAGTCAGCGCATGATTTTCTAGTGCTTGGTTTTAGTGCCCATGTCAGTAGCAACCTCTGCCAAGTCAGTAGAGACATGATTTGTTACAGTCGTTAGAAATATTGTTCTAAGCCATATATCTGCTAACACATTCATCGCGTCTCCGAAGCTGTTAACGTTTGGTTTGGTTAGGCTGTAAGTAGCAGAACAGGGAAATCAACTTGACTGCTCGTATACATTTTTATTCTTCCCAAGAAATATGAAAATACAATTGCGCTATAACATTTCACCTCGTATGATAACAGTTATTCATTAAAAATGTCGCGAAAAAAATGAAATGCCATTCAGTTATATCAGAACGTGAATTAGAAATTTACCGAATAAGACAATACGCGACGAATGTGTTAAGCAGGTTTCGTAAATTCTTTTTCGACCTTCACTTCAATTCGTACGTTGCGTTTTTGTTTATTTGACTTACTCAACAATATTCTTTCTATGTGGCTTTCAGCCTTTTGTGTGATCTCCCTCGACCAGGACACGTGCAAGTGGCGCAGGCCCCCCACCGCCACGAGCCGGCTGTGGCTGGCGAACTGAACTACAAGTTTGTGTTCGAGCAACTGGCAGCAGCTGGTGAGGCCGCACTCAAGATCTGCGGATATCTTAACTTTGTGCTTTCAAGCAGAACGCTTTATTTGTGCAGATATTTATGTTTTAAATTTACGATTCCAATCCAAAGATTGTGCTTGATACGAATATAAATAAAATAATTATACGCACTTTCCTCTCACTTTGTAGGTGGCTGAGCACTGGTCAGGCCATCCAAGTTACTCGCGTGTTCGTGAGTAACTTGGTTCGACAGGAAGTGTCAGAGAATTAAAGCCTTCACCACCAAAATAAATTCGAACATTAACATATATAAACAGCTCTAATCTATTTTATTTATCGAATTTGTGCCCTAATGTGTGCTATCAAGTTCACAGCCAAGTTACAATTCCTTCATCATTTTAATGTCAGTGACGACCTGATACTAGCGCCCGTTCAAAAGCAATAGCAGAAAAATCCCACAGGAACTGGTTGACATGAACTGATGATCTTTGCAGGTTACAACGGCTACGTTGGATGCGAATACAAGCCTGCCAGCACCACGGAAGCGTCGCTGGGTTGGATTCAAGAGCATGGATTGCAATATTGATCTTTGCCGGGTCCATTTGTTCAGCAAGCGGTTCTCTGTCATTTTTTAGGTAGATCATCGTTAAAGAAGTTAATATTGCTCAGCAATAATGGTCTAACCCTTCCAAATTATTCAGAGAAGATAATCCAATTGCTAATTCATACACAACTTGATTTTTGTCCAAAGTTTCAACAATTAAAAATAAGGTGCTAACACTAATAAAATTCTCATAAACTAATAAAAATTCAAAATAAAATTATAGTGTCTCTATTTGTTACAATATCCCTATCACTATACTATTTCTTACTATTTCTTTAGTATTTGATGTACATAGTATCCCTATTTATCAATAGTATGTTTGGAATTAAAAAGGCTGAGTGTCGGCTTTCGGGCAGACCATGACGAGCACAACTACACCACGGGGAACGCATGATTCATCGCACCCGTCACTCGGTAGAAATAATACAGATAAAAACTCTACACATATTCAGTTAACATCTTAGCTGGTTCGTGTACGGGATAAAAAATATTTGCACAGTTGTGAAACAATACACTGACTTCGTGTGTGAATATCACTTTTAATCAATGTTTCAATATCGTGATTTCCGTGATTTAGTGAATAATTCAGGAAAGTGAAACGTAAACGTGAATTTAACTGATTAAAAACAGTATCCTATCAATAAAATCCCGTTTCCAAAGAACGTCCCATTTCAAGAAAGAAAAAAAAATCTGTTTGTTTAAAAAAATTGATGCGTGGATTTATTACGATATTTCAAAAATTTTAAAAATTTCTTAATATAAAACGTCATTAATTGATCGACAAACCTTACGAGGCGTACTAATGGACAAACTATACGAGGCGTACTTATAGACAAACAATACGAGGCGTGCCAATAGACTAACCATATCTGAAGCTAATTAGCGTGTCGGGGGCTAATTATGTTATTAAGAGAAATAACTAAAACATCGTCTCTTGGATGTTTTATACGCCAAGAGATGGCTGACAACTTATAAATAATTTAAATAATACTAGAGAATTCTTCAGAATTACTTAATTATTAGTTGAATCGAAATAAGAAAGGACAAAACGCTTTACCGAAGCAGACTGAAACACCGTGGTAAATGGTTATCAGTAGTGAGAAAAGGTTAGTCAAAAAGTAATTCATAAAAAATATTGCACACTTCAGCACGCACTTCTAGAAACAGGCAAACAAACACACACTCAAAATGAAATTAATAGCTTGTTCAACGTACGGACAGAAAGATTATTTTTCACGAGTCACTCGTTCAAATTGCGCTTTATTTTATTTGTCTGCTTGTATTTTTCTACTCGCAGAAACGCCCTCTAGGATGGTGATTGATATATTTTTTAATCATTTAGCAAGTGAAACAAATTTCTTTACTGGACTATTGAGTTATTTCTGAAAAATAGTTCAGGGTTAACTGGTCGCAGAGCATTAAGGGAAATGTAATGGACCTTGAAGTTTTGTTGCTACGCAGAAAATAAAAATGGAGACATATATACTGTATGTGTATGTAGATATTCACAAACAAACATATACACACACATATATATATATATATATATATATATATATCCGTTTGCAATATTATATATATATATATATATGTGTGTGTGTGTGGGTGGGTGTTTACATCTAAATGCACACACATATTCATATATTTACGTATTTAAAATGAATATCAGAAAAACTAATGAATATTAGAACAATGATCCTCCTACTACATCAAAAATGACAGTAGAGCTTAGCGTAATCGTAAGAAATTACTTGAAAAAAATAATTAAGACTTCGAAAACGTAAAAATGAACTAGTTTCTAATTTTCTAACAGAATTTTTGTGGAAATCAAGTTATAGTCTAAGAACAACCATAAAAAGCATTTCGGGCTTCATATCCGTTCGGTATTCTCTTCAACATCATACGGAAAACAAATAAGGTCTTGTTTCAAAACCTAAGTAGTGTTTGGATCTGACCGAGGGGTATAGCCAGTCCTCACGAAACCTCGACAAGCATCTGGGAAAAATTATGAGAGGGATAATAAGGCTCTTTGGACTCAGCTTTTTTTGTATGGTGGTTTATTGGAAGAAGCCGGGAAGGTCGCCGAGACTTGATCCTGCGGATCGACGAGACTTGATCCTGCAGATCTTGACTGAAGATACTTCGCAGTCCGGAGGCAGTCGCTCCGGCCGGTGGATGAGATTTTTAAGTGTATTGTGTTCAGAATATTATATTTACTGAGGGCAATTTGTAAACAAGCACAACAATCGGTGCGTAGCTATTTGTGTGGGCAAAGCCTGCTTAATTTTGGAGCAGGTGAGTTTGATCAAGGTGCCGAGCCTGATGGCGATGATGACTCTTGGTTTGAATAGTAATTATGATCCAGGCACGCTGAATTCGGCAATCGAGGGGCTAATTCAATGGTGCCCGTAATTTTAGGCAGTTGAGAATTAAGGCCCGTAATTAGGGAATATATAAGGCTGAAGGTTTTTTTGAGCATAGCCAAATCTAATCCAAGTAGAGAAATCTCAAAAGCGGCCCAGGGAGAATGTTGTAAGTGGTGTGTGTGATGACGTGGAGGTCCTGCAAGGAGTCCAAAAAAGCTGGATGAACAGTCCAAGGAGACATCAAGGAAACACCACTGACAGTCCACATCATAAAATAATAATAAAACTCCCACACGGCAGAATCCGAGAATTCCTACAGATTTGACTCTAGTTAATTTCATTTGTTCTCTTCCTCGTCAAGCTCGAAAGTGGAGAGATAGGACAGAAGCCATTAAGAAAACTCTTATACAGCTGCTCCTGCTTTAAATACAAGGCATAAAGTTCAAGAATTTTTAGTAATACTATTGGTGATTATCTAAAGCATAATCGGGGATCAAATCCCTGGAACCATTTCAAAACACATGACTTAAACAGGACATGGTTCAAGAAGCAGAAGAAAAGAATTACAGCAATTAAGAATTTCCTATAAAGAGAATTAATGCTTCTTTAAGTACTCTAGAACATCTCTATAACTTGTACAAGAAATAACAGAGAAAAATTCTAAGGTTTCATTTGATATAAATCCTACTGAAAATCACGGGTAAATATCAGGTGCAATTAATATATGGTAAGGAATAATACCCAATAATAAGAAAAGGAAGCACTAAACGTTTTTGCTTGCGCGGAAAGGAAATGTGCGCGAGATGAAACATGAAGATCAGTGCGGCGAATAACCCGGCGGCTCTACACGTCGGCATTCGCCAAAGCCGCCGGCATAATTTGTGCGCACTGGTGAAAGGCAAATGGTAGTGGGTATTTTTGTCACAAGAATGAGCAGAATGAAATTAAATTGTTATTAAAATGATTTAAATTGAAATAAGTGCGATTACGCAAGGTTCAAGGAGTATGAGCTATAAAAAAGACTACTCAAAACTTTAGCAAGTATAGACATGAATAACCTTCGTAATTTGTACACATACGAGATTATTAGGAGACGTCTTTAATTATTATTTTGCGTTGAAACATTATTTAAGAGAAACTACTGCAAGTACGCCTTGTAAAAAAAAAGAAGATACTATTATAACACATGCTTATAGTGCAGTTATGGTCACGGCGTAGTGACGGAAAACGGCAGTATCTGCTCCGCCATTGAAAACAACAAAGACACCTATCGACAAAGAACGCCGGCGATTTAGCCGCGTGCGTTCACGAGTCAGTTTTTATGAGTAATTCTCGATGTGATACTGGCAACCACAATATAAGTTTTGCCGTAAAAAGAAACAATGACGTTAGCTGAATATCTAGTATGAAATTTCAACACGTGAATCTGGAAATGACACGCAATATTCACTCTATATCACCGAGTTAACACTCTAGATAACACATGCTAGTCTAAGAATCTTAACACTATTTGAGAGTTTATGACACTGAGCAGTTCTTTAAGTTTAACACAATCACACGAAAAAGAAACACATGGCACATTTAATTTTACCCGGTTTCTTTTTATTCTAAGCCTAATTTTCACTTGCACTTACAAGATGATGTTCGCACGCTAAAGCCACAAGCAAGAGTGAGCTAGTTCAAGTGACGCTCTTCGATGTTGCCGTATCGGGCTGCTTTAAACTCGAAATGTCGAATGATTATTTGATCTCTCATGTATTTACACAAAAACTTCAATGATTACGAATTAGAAGTAGAAAATAATTAATAATAAATTATAGTAAGATTTTTGACGCCAATGATTAATTTTATTTAAGTGCGAAAGGGAAAATTCATAATTCTTACGCTTTGTAGCGATATGCTACAGTAGGGTGAGGAATATGGCTGAGTTTCCCTTTTTCTCAACAGGGAGAATCACAGGATGGCACTGCTGGAATTCGAACTGCCGACACTCCTCGTGAAGGGAGTGCGCTCGACCACAGTCGAGAGGTTTGTTAGAACGTTTGCATTTGGGAACACTCAAATAGCTTTATACCAATATACCACGGGCACCGTGATCCCTCTTTTCTCTCAATCATTTGTTCCGACAATTTAATTCTGTATTAAATTTGTGAAAATCAACTAAGGATCTCAATGTTAAGACAATTGAAATGTTTTTTTGTGTTTTTCTCTAAATCACTGGTTTTCGACCTTTGCCATGAGTATTACGATGTCGGGTGAATATCAACTAAAGATCTCAATTTCAAGATATTCTTAAACCCAATTTTATACATTTTTTGTATTAACTTTATTGGAAATAAACTGTTTTTTCTTTTCTTTTTTGCATAAAGGCTTGTGAACGACTTTACGCTGGCAGCCGGACGGTGCACCTACCATACGGTATACCATACTTTACGGATAGTCCAGGTTTAGCCACGATGAGAGTAGCGACTCAAAATATTGCGCCCTTTATCAGCTTTCCTAGTTTCCTTTGTAATTGCTTGGCGTGTGACGAATACGACTGAAAGACCATAGCATCGTGATTTTTAGTGTGAATCTAGTTTTTTCGTTTCTGCATAAAACGAAAAAGTAACGTGAATCAAAGCGAGAAAGAAGTGTGCGCAAAAGCGCTTCTGGTTCTTGTGAAGGTCAGTGTGTGGAATGTCTTGAGTATTGTTATTAATTGGGAAGAAAAGAATATTGAAAATTATTTTATGAACATAATATGATTTCTTGTATTGTTTCTGATGATTTATATCAAAATGAATTTTGGATGTTTTGCATGTTGGCTGTTAACCTTGAGTTACCCTTCTCAACAACAATGCATTCATCTGCTACAGGTTGATTGCATAATGTAAACATGCATATTAAGCATGTCTAGTTTAGTTCTTACATAGTTTTGCACATAGTAACAAACCAAGTTATTTGCTGATAGACTCACCTCATGGTGAGTTTTTATCGAGGAATTTTGGAAGTTTAACAACCCCCACTCATTACTTTGGTAATTATATTGCAATTTATATAAAACTAGCATAGTATATGTAAAATTAAGGTAAATGTGTATCGTTGGTCAGTAATTGATTTTCCACTTGTCGGTGTCTAATCGTAGTTAATTAGATCTATATAAACAATTTTTTTTCTATGCACTTTCCGTTAGAAATGAGTATAGGGTAAGTTCCGAAAATTCGTCCACTTCGAAATTCCGTACACACCAGGTATATTTTACTTTAACAAGCTAATATGGAGTTGAAGTTCATCGAAAAGTGGTTCACGTGGTAACTGCTGGTTTATAATATTGTATAATTGCCACACACCGCAAATAAATATCACTGTTTGAACAAAAATGGCAGCCCAAGTGAATGACCTGCGTTTCAGTTGTTTATGAAGTCGTCACACCTTAACTGACTACCATTTTGCATCGCCGACTAAAATTTTTTCCGTTGACGAAGTTGTTGCGTTAGGCGATGTCGTATCTGTGTGAGTGTTGAAAGATGTAATGCTGTCATTTTACCGAGTTTTTTTTCTCCCTTTGTTTGTTTCTGAGGTGTACTAAATTTCGAATCTTTTAACGGCTTGTGTTATTACTTCGTCCACATGTACGGAGTTTTGAAAAAATCATTTTTATGAATTCGTTTGTTCGTACAACGTTTTTTCTTCAAGTTTCTCCTCATTGCTTATGATACTTAATATCTTTTCAGGTATTGATTTAATAGTTTATGAATTGGGACGAATGTTGACCTTAAATTATGGCTCCTCGTAAAAAACACCACTACTGCAATGATGATCTCGTTCACGCATGCAGAGATAAAAAATGGAAGTTTGAGTATACGCAACGCAAGTGACAAATATGGTGTTCCAAAAACAACGCTTCAAGAGCGTGTGCAAGGCACTGGCAGGCCGCAGCCCAGACGGTTCAAGAAACGGTTTGTGAAAAGTGCAGAAATTTCTTGAGTCCTGTTATATTCCTATTTCCTCTCATCGATGCCGCATTGTTCGTTGGCCAATTTTCAGGAGGCAATTCTTTTCTCTTTGCATGATTTTTCGTCATTTTCTCTTTGCTTTCATTTTTTTAAGGTCGAGACAGAAGGTCTCCATTATTTTATTTTGTCATCAATAAAGATCAAATATACTGAGACTTTTCAATGTCTTTTACTATTAATGGTAGTTTTGTTGTCAATCAAATAGGGCCTTATTAGGTGAATGACGAGATGGTTGCAACGTAATTTAATGTAATGATGATGACGTCTTTCAATTAGCAAATGGATGACACATTCGGAAGTTGAATAACACACAACATACATACATCGTATTCTAAATCTATACAGCGTATTAAAGAATTTACCGTTAATTAAATGACAATAACATTATCAGATCTCGGTGATTACGTTAGTTCTGATCTATCAAGTGACACAATTATTGGAATTCGCATTATTACATCAAATAAGCAGGTGAAGCCTTTAACGTGACTAACAGACGCAACATATATCATTAATATATTGAGAAGTCTGACAAGAACATTGTATAAGGGGTGGAGCCTCGACGCTAGGTTATTCAGTTGAAAAGCAAAGGTCGTCAAACACTTCCAACGATGCTATCCTACGCCTAGACATGAAGCTACTAAGACATGAGTGAGAGTATGGATAGACACATTGAGGGGTATACTTAGCTCGGTCTTGAGAAACGCCCAGTTAGTCTATGCACGACTTTAAAAGCCATTGGAACTCTTGGGCAAAGAGCCCACTCCCACCTGTCCGCGAGGACAGGCGAGAGAATCACACGGCTTACTCTCTTAATGGCGCAGGCTCTAATGCCGCTCGCGCACACTGCTCAGAGGGAGGCTGTGCGACGCCGTCTCGAGTGAGGACAAACACGTTCATTTGTAGCGAAGCTTTACGTTAAAATATCATAGGAAATAGCAAGTGTTGCGAGATAATTAAAGTGGATTAAGCTTTACAATTATTAAACAAGTAATATATGTAGAATGAACAAGATCTTAAGTCAACAAGGAAGGAGTTGAAATATACGAGTAGAATGGAAGCGTTTGGAAATGATCCTCGGTACAAGCGTCGGTCGCGGAGCAAAGAGTACAAAGTCCAATGGTGGATGCTCGTAGAGGGGGGGGTTGCGAGGTTCGCTGGTTGATTCGAATGATGCTTGGCGGTTGGTGAAGCTCGTCTCGAAGCGTAGTTTGTAGAGTTCAGAAATGCTGTGCTTATTTTCGAGAACATATTATCCAACGTCGGGTCTTTTAGAAGATGGTTGCTTGGCCAAAACAACCCTTTCTTAACGTTATTTGGACACGACGAGAATGTTCCATAGTAGAACTATGACAGTCCTACTTTAAACTTCAGTCCACCACTCGTAACTTTTGAAAAAATGCACCTATCGACTTCAAATTACTTTCAAACGGAAGAACAAAACATTGTCTGCAAAGGTGTTATAAACACATTCAAAATTGTTTCTGAAAAGTACAGAAATTCTTCGATGAACCTGTACGACTCACGCGCCGTCGAAAGACCTAAGTCCACCATTCGCAACTTTTGAAAGAATGCACATATCAACTTTAAATTACTCTCAAACGAAAGAGCAAAACATTTTCTACAAAGGTGTTATAAACACATCCAAGAAAGTTTTCTGAAAAGTACAGAAATTTCTCAATGAATCTGTACGACTCACGTGCCGTCGAAAGACTTTAGTTGACTCTTTCGCGCTCGCGATGGCAGGCGAATCAAACATTTTTATCAATTAATTTCTGTACTTTTCAGGAAAATTTTTTGAACGTGTTTATAACACCTTTGTAGAAAATGTTTTGTTCTTTTGTTTGAGAGTAATTTGAAGTCAATAGGTGCATTTTTTAAAAAGTTACGAGTGGTGGACTAGTTAAAGTTTAAAGTAGGACTCAAGAAATTTCTGTACTTTTCACAAACCGTTTCTTGAACCGTCTCGGCTGCGGCCTGCCGGTATCAAAACGTACGTATCAAATCCATTAAAAATGAACACGCTATTATATTACATAAAATTCAAACGCTCACAGGTAACTTTAGCGCTAAACAAAAATATAAATTTCATTTTAGAGGATATACGAACTTTTGTAATGAGATTCAAAACGTGGTCGAAATTTTGAATTAATTTCGAATTTGGTACGAACTTTCGAAAATTTCAGTTGGAGAAAGTGTTCACAAAGCAAGTTGTTTTTTCACATCAAGATTTGACAGATCCTTTTTAGAGCAAAGCACGATGAACCCAATGCATTTGCGCTTTTTTGACGATATTTGCTGCAGCAATAGCGATCTTGAGAACCGTTTGAGAGGGTTTGAAGTTTGAACCGTTTAAATCGGACGAACTTTCGAACTTTACCCTATAATGAGTTATTATAAGGTAAATCTGAAGGAAATGACAGTTGTCGATTTTGTAAATTTAGATGCCTTAGCATAGTTAATTAGATCGAAATAAACAAGTTTTCTTCTATGCACTTTTTGTCTCAAATGAGTATTTTATTAGTTATAGCGGTAAATGACTTACCGCAACTCCAGTCTTTGAAGCGGAAAGAAATTATTTGATCGAGTTGTATGGCAATACTGCAATGGCGTCTCGCTTCCAGCGCTCTGTCTTGAAAGACGAAACCAAACCTACCGCTAAACCTCGTTAAATACTCATTTGACGAAAAAAGTGTATAGAATAAAAGTTGTTTGTTTCGATGTTATTACCATGTTTCAAGCAACAAAAATTCGAAAATAGAAGAGTAGCTGTTTATTCGAGCGCATTCGTCATCAATGACGAAACTAAACTTACCGCTATAAATCATAAAATACTCATTTGAGACAAAAAAAGAATAGAAGAAAACTTGTTTATTTTGATTCAATTAATTAGGTTCAGGCACCAAAAAGTGGAAAATCAACAACTGTCATCTCCTTCAGATTTACCTATTATAACGCTATATTAGTTTCGTCTATGATGACAAATGCGCTTGAATAAACAGCTACTCACCGATTTTCAAATTTTTGTTGCTTGAATCATGGTAATAACATCAAAAGAAACAACTTTTCTTCTATACACTTTCTTTGTCAAATGAGTATTTAAGGGGATATTACGGTAGGTTTGGTTTCGTCTTTTATGACAGCGCGCGCTGGAAGCGAGACTCCATTGCAGCGTTGCCATACCACGCGATCAACGAATTTCTTTCCGCTTCGAACACTGGAGTTGCGGTAAGTCATTTACCGCAATAACTAATAAAATACTCATTTCAGACGGAAAGTGCATAGAAGAAAACTTGTTTATTTTCATTAAATTAACCATGTATAGGCATTGAAATTTACAAAATCAATTACTGTCATCTCCGTCAGATTTACCGCAATTTTTGGTAGAAATTTTTCTTATGTGAATGTTTTGCTATGAAACTTATGAATGTGAAAAAAAAAGTTTGTCCAGTGGCTAGAATGTCATAATAACTATCCTAGCCTAGTGATGCAAAAAAAAAGTTTTATTTGATGGTGTTTTTTTTTGCAAAAAAAAATGTTTTTTATGTTTTTTTTTGTGCACACATCTTAATTTTGTTAGGTATAGGGTAGTTATAAAGATAGCGGACGTTTCCAACGTCTTCATCTGAACACACTTTAACCGCCAAATCACGAAGTCCAGCGTAAACCTGGTGCCATAAAACTAACAACAAATGATGCCAGAAGACATTTATGAAGTTTCGGTGACTTCGGGTGGAAATATATTCAGTAATCCTAATTTTAATATAGCCCGCAAAATGAGTGATTTTAGTGCTTTGGCGGACAGTTGAAGGATAAACGAAACTTAACAGACAGTTGAATGCTGTCCGGCTAACAGTCTCCGGACACTTGACAGTATCTGTTTAAAGGCCTTGGACAGTTCGAAAACGTATGAATTTAAATGAGCATTGTATCCTTTTTATAATTTAATTCATATTAGTTTCATATATGTTTAATTTGATAGCCAGTACGCATTTTTACTAAATTTTATTATCGTATATTTCTTTCAGTTCGGTACTTGAAGTGGTTTGGTTTGGTGATTTCAGTTGTAGATAATTGACGAAAAAAATATATAGTTTACACCAAATTTGCTTCTGAAATAATGGTGACAGAGGCAGTTGAGATCTTATTGGATACAAATATTTATATAAAAAGCATGCTTTTATGCTGAACATGGGTAAAATATACAATTCCATGATGGTTGACATTTTATTCAATCCTCAATTGGTTCCAGCAAAAGAATGAATCAGACGATATCTATCCATTCGGAGTGAATCCAACGTCAAGATCATCTTCGTTTACGCCTGTGAAGTTGTATTTAGGTTGGCGCTGTCCTGGAAATATTACGCAAGGCTTAGCGTAACTCCCTGAAGCTGAGACACATGCTAGCACTGTAATTTGTTCCTTCGACTCTGGAGCAAGCCTGTATACGCATTTTGCGCCTTTCTCCGTAATTATGGGTGTCTTGCCGCTGGTTCCTTGAAGCGGAAATCGGCTTTCATCTAAGTTAAAAACTCGATGAGCATTTTCTTGAACCAAAAACTCCTTTGCATTGAGCTGATGCTCCGACTCCAAGAAATTCTCAAAATTTTCAAACCATTGTTTGATGGTTTCTTTAGTGACAGCAGCCCTTTGGGTACTGAGATTTTCAGGGAGTCTAGCTGAAACCTCAGGGTGTCTCCTCAAAAAGGCATAAATCCATGTTGAACTCGGCAAGTTATCTTGGAATTTTCTTTCTGCTGGAATTTTGTACCCATTAGCCTCTGCCTGGTCAAGAAGATCTTTGACGACTAATGGAATTTCTTTCCTAGGCAATCCATAACCAATTTTGGCCATAGTCACGACCCAGTTTACGAGCCGTGTTTCTTGATCTGCTGTCAAGAAAGATGTTGGCCTTGTAATAGACATGACAAAAGTAAAAATATTAGTGTCAATATGCCCCTATTCTGCAAATACTTTTTATGTGCAGCATACTGCAGGCATTTGTAGGCAACAAACAAATATTTAAAGCAGGATTGATACATATAGTGTCGTAAAATGCATTACAAAGCGTATAAAATGTGATATATATGCAACTATTGAACCAATTTTGCATTGCCTGGGTATCAATCATCAATATAATAACTAAATTGTGTTCAATTTCATCTGGGGTAAATTATGTAAACTGTATGGCTTCTAAACATACCAGGTCGCTCTATTGAGAGTGCAGTTTTTTCTCCGATCTTATCACTTAATGTGGACTTCGGAATTCCATACTTTTCTGAAGCCTTGCGGTACGACATTCCATTCTTAATGGCTGCCACTGCCGTAAGTAACTGCTCTTCATTATACACCGGCTTCTTTTGTTTAGGGGCCATCTAATAAAGATATAAATGGGTAAATTCATAATATGTCCGATATACTTCAGACCCGATTATTACCGGACACCTGGCCTCCGGACACCTAAAATGATGATAAAATTTTCAAGGTTCCCGGACACATCAAAATTGTGTTCTGTGTACAATACATGGCGCTATAGACGTTTCAATATAACAAACATGACACTCGAGCTTCAATATGGCGGCTAGATCGTTTGAATGAGCAACACCTTCACACTTAAATTTCATCTTTCTCGCGGTCTATCCTTATTTTTTTTTGGCAGAAATTGCAGCAATGTGTAGTCGGTACGTAATTAAATGCAATTTTCATACGTTCGAAACTTATTTTATCATGATTAACCACTTTTAAATGAGAAATGAAGTTTCACTTATACGAAACTGTCACTGTCTATGCAAAGAATCTACAAAGTGCGCCAATAGAAAAAAATAGAGCGTAAGTGTCCGGTATGCTTCAGTGTCCGCGATCCTTATAACTACCCTATGTCTTTTTTTCTTTTGGACACCTAAAATATATTAAAACGTTAACTGCGATAGGTTAAACTAAAGTTCAATATTCAATTCAAATTTGAAGTCAATTGTGATAACCAACTTTGAAAATAGCAAACATTAACTGGATTGGGGCTTCATTTAGTTTTCATTAAGTATTAATAAAAAATGAGTTAGCCACTGCAGGTAGGCCAGCAGCACTATGAAAATCACCTAAGTGACCACCGGTGGGTCTCTTCGTAGGAAATGTGTTAATATCCATGTTTTTTGATCTTTTTTTTTGTAATAAAAACATCAAAAAGAAACCATACAGTATAAGTGGTGGCAGATAACCCACAATTACCTAGGGGAGTCTAAGAGGAACAGCAGGAGCCACAGAATTTATATTGATGGAGTCAAAATTCAGAGCTTACTATCTCTACTATATCTGATTTTATTTTTATGTGACCAAAAAAATCAGACATAGTAGAGATAATAAGCTCTGAATTTTAATTCCATCAATATAAGTTCTGTGGTAAGTTCTGTGGCTCCTGCTGTTCATCTTAGACTCCTCTAGGTAATCGTGGCTTATATGCCACCACTTTAACTGTTTATTTTTTTTCATGTTTTCATTACAAAAAATGACTAAAAAACATGGATATTAATGTATTTTAGGTGACCAAGAAAAACATGCCGTTTTTTTAAAAACATGTCTTTTACAAAAAAAATTCTGACTAAGCCTAATAAATATGAATATCAATATATTTTTTGTTACCAAATATAACCATGCTGTTTTTTTAAAAAAAAATCATGACTAAAAAACAATATATTTCATGTGACCTAAAAAAACCATGCAGGTTTTTTTAATAAGCATGTTTTTTACTAAAAAATCATGACTGAAAAAACATGAATAATATATATGAGACCAAAAAAATTTTTTTACTTAAAAATCATGACTAAAAAACAAATGTATATATGAGACCTAAAAAATCCCATGCTTTTTTTTTAAAAGATATGTTTTTTTACAAACAATCATATGTAAGAAAACCTGGATATGAATATATTTTATGTGACCAATAAACCCATGCTGTTTTATTTTACGTGTTTTTCATACAAAATTGTGTCTTAAAATCATGGATATTAACCCTTTAACGCCCACATTTTTATACTCATATTACCGTTATAACAACCACTATCACTAAACCGACCCTTGCATTACGTAGTCACTGTTATCAAGATGGGGAAGGAACTGCCACTCGACAGTGAACTTCAAAGAACACATTAGTGAACAAATTGAATAAGTAATACATTATATTGTTGTTATTTTTGAAAGAGGACCGTACAGTCCCCTTGGATTGTAGATAGATAGATTCTTTGTAGATATCTTATTCTAAGACCTAGTAGAGTTCTAATAAATATGATTTCAATATTAACAGCGTTCTGGGTTTATAAGTTTCTAAAGACAATTCGATCAAAGAAAAATGACTTTCCTGATATTTACATCCGTGTTTTTTTAGTCATGATTTTTTTTGTTTTTTAAAAAAAAATTTGGTCCCATAAAATAGAATAATAGCCATGTTTTTTTAGTCATGATTTTTCTGTAAAAAACAATATTTAAAAAAAAGCAGCATTGGATTTTTAGGTCACATAAAATATATTAATATCCATGGTTTTTAGTCACAATTTTTGTATAAATAACATGTTTTGTAAAAAAAAACAGCATGGTTTTTTTTTGGTCACATTTCTATCAATGACCATAAGTAAAGATATGTAATTTTAACATACCATTTCAGGAGTTTGAGGTCATTCACATGTATTGTAAAATAAATGAAATATCAAAACATGAAACTGCAGAAAATGAAAAATTTCATAGAACCATAGAAAACCATCAATTAAGAAGTATATATGCTGTTTTATTTTATAATCTGACATGAAAACAAATAATGTAATGTGATTCTTTTTCTTGCTGAGTTATTTTCAGACAAAATATTTAAAAAAAATATATATCTACATTTTTTTGGCCATTTTTTTTTTGTCAAAAAAACATGTTTTAAAAAAAAATGGCATGGTTTTTTTTTTTTTGAGTCACATCTCTATCTTAGCCGTGGAAGTATAATGCTGTTATTGTTTTTTCAGTGCTGTATGAGCAAGAAGAAGACAACAGAAGAGTGATGTTACCAGCATCGCCTCATCTGTTAACTCTGATGAGGGTAAATTGCTTGAGGTTGATTTGGCTCCTGGCTGTGTGGAGTGCTTGACATTCTTGCTGCTGTGTAGAGCTGTGATGAGTGACTGGATAAACCAATCAGAAGGATGAAATTGTGAATGTATGGGAATTAGCACTCCCAAAGAGAATATGTGAGGCCCCAAGCTAAAGGTCAGTTAGATCTTCATGGTTTTTTCATTGTCCATCTTTTTTCAGTTCACAGCTGTCCTAGCTGTCCTGTTCTTCAGCACTTACTTTATTCTTTGACTAAGTTCTTGTTTCATACAATTTTTTTTTAGCTTCCCATTTCTATGCACCCTGTGCACAGGTTCCACATTCCCTTAACTCCATACTAATTGGGGACCTTTCTCCTTCATTTTCAAATGCATTTATTGGAATTAGGGAGGCTTAAATGAACATCTGATCCAGCCTGATTGACTGCATAAAGCTAAAAATTACAGAAAACGCATGTTGATGTATAAAAATCAAAAAATTGTACAGAGAATGAAGCTATGTGAAACAATTTATTTACCATTATTAAAAAATATCTGTGATTGCAAATGCTTCTTCTTTTAGCCCTCTTGTGTGATATCTAGATATTTTAGTGGCAAAGTCAACTCCATGAATGGATTAAGCCTGTTAAATTTTAACCCTAGAAAGGTTAACCTCAATTTTGTGAATGTGCAAGGTTAACCCAGGAGAATTTTAAATGAACTTGAAAATGAAGAAAAATACTAATAAAAGAAAACATTTATTTTGAATGTATACAATGAAAATTAAAATCTTCACCTTTCATTTAAGCTATTTGAAATATAAACTGCAATTTTAAAAGTACTTTGTGATACCATGTCATAAAGAGTAATGATGAAGTGAATTTTTCCATAAAAACTCAATAATTCATGACCCTAAAAATAACAACCCAATTTTCTTATTCTCAAGCATGTGTAGTCATGGGTGATGGGATCATGCCTGGATGAAAAAAACCTTGTTTTTTAGTTGGCAAATGCACAATATTTTATGTATGAATTATATTTCATAATATCTTATATGTACATGCATGTAAGTATACATAATTGATATATCTCTTACTAGCTACATTCAGTCACCACAGACATCGGGAGAATTCATTCAAGAGTTAGTGTTAAATTGACTACTTTTATACTTATGCTGTGTTAAGTTCTCATTTTATCTTTTATGGTTTTCAGAGGAGCAAAGATCAATCATGGAGAAGTTTGGGACTGTTGTGATGCAATGCATTGAGTCAACCCATCAGAAGAATGCTCTGCGGAGAGTTGAAGGCCTCACACAGCTGAGGCGGGCTCTACAGTCCAGGTTTGGAGGATTTTTTCTAGAATGTGGCACTTTTCTCTGGACTTGTTTACTTTATTTTCTTCAATGATGATTCTTCACACTAGGTTTCTGAGCAATTTCTCTTGTGTTGTTTATGTGCAGTTTTCTCCTATATTTTTGTTTGAGAGTATAGTTTTCTTGTCTTCTAGGTATGTATTTTAATAGATATGTATTTTATATCATGATTAAGAAGTATTTTTTTTTTAGCTCAGGCTACCTATTGATCAATAGTTTCCTCAAAAAAAAATAAGTATTCAAACATGATTTCAAATAAATTTCCTTGTAAACTTGTTGAAATGTGTTCTAAACAGGGATGGTTAGTCATGTGCTGCCTTTTACCATACTTGTTAATGTGAACTTGTATATTTATTATTATTATCTGAAATTCTTGTCGACAATTTCCAGAGCTGCAGAGGATGGTGAGCTGGATAACCTGCATGTGACCATCTGCGACTGCATTGAGCGTTGCCTGAAGCGCGGGGCCAGCAATGGGGAGAAGGTGGCTGCTGTGCGCCTCTCTTCCGTGCTCATGCTCTCTGCTCTGAACCTCACTGATGGCATCTCTGATGAGGTAATTACAGTTACTTAACACATTAACTGCGATGGGTTAAACTAAAGTTCAATATTCAATTCAAATTTAAAGTCAATTGTGTTAACCAACTTTGAAAATAGCAAACATTAACTGGATCGGGGCTTCATTTAGTTTTCATTAAGTATTAATAAAAAATGGGTTAGTGACTGCAGGTGGGCCAGCAGCACTATGAAAATCAGCTAAGTTCCTTTCGCAGGAAATGTGTCAAGTCCTGGTGTGGCCGGATTGTTGTTGGCTGCCAATGAGCCTGGCTGGTGTGGGGCAGTCATATCTGCTGCTACGTGTGACTGCATTAACATTCGGAACTCGGTAGGATCCTTATCCTTCAAGACCACACTGTGATAGTTTAGGACTATCACATTTTTAAGAGAATTGATCTACTCTGAGGGTTTTGCAATATATCTCTAGATTTTATCTAGTTTTTATGTGTACAGGAATTTGCTTCTGGGTGTTGTTTTCTATGGTATTTCCCAAAATTTATTTGATAGAAAATGCTCCATAAAGCAAGTACTGCTGACAACTGATAGTATTTGGATGTTAAAGTGAGTTATGTAATGAACTTATTCTTGTGGTTATGTCTATCGTGTGTGTAAATTACGCAGAACTTGAGAAATGTAGCTGACGAAGGGTTTTCTTCTGTAAATTGCTCCCTAATACCTATCATAGGTGACCATTGAGCTATTATGAGAAACGGGAAAAGGTATTCATACATTGCAATTTTAATTACTCCAGTATTGAAATGCAACTTGAGCCTGTAAGTTTGCCCCCCATACAATCCAAAGCCGTGAAATATATACGCATTAAAATAGCGTTCATGTTTGGTTTTGCCTCACGGCAGTGGAGTAACACTAATTTAGTGGTTGCTCTCTTTTGACTTGACACAGACATGTCTGATATTTTCTTCCATTTTGTTCATTTGAGTCATTTGTACCCTGTTCTTTTCAGTCCTCTCACTTGTTCCTTCATTCCAAGCTACCTGATGGTGCTCACATTGTATTATTACAATCATTTCATACAAGGATATTATTTATTCAGAAATACCTGGAGGGATGATTGCAACATAAACTATTCACATACTCAACACTTCTTATTTCGATATGTTGTCATTGACCGAGGATTGGCATTAAAAAAACAACAAAAATACCTGTAAAACAAAAAACTGTCTGGTCTTTTTTAAATTTAAAGTTGCATATAAATGCACAAACCTATAAAAAAAAGGTACCATGCAGGCTTTATTGTCTTTCAATTACTCGCTCCATTTTCAAACTTGAAATATTTAATCTAATTTGAACCTTAATGATTTCCTATGGGTTGTACAACACAACTTGTACCAGCGTGTGGATGTCTCTGCTGGCAGTGGTAGGGCTAAATTGCATCATCTTAGAGATCAGCATTTGGCCTCAAATGTATGAATATTTTAAGTAGCATTTGAGCTTTCCCTTCCCAAAACCTACACCAAACAGACAATGCCGACTGGCATTGTCGCAGACAATGCCGACTGGCGGTATGTATCCAGGTCGCATCACAGAGCATAACTTGTCGAACTCTTTATGTTTTTTACTTTAAAATGAATATTTGAATTAGAGAAAAATTTTTCCAATTGTAAGTTTATTTTTCTTTGTCTCCTTGAGAAGTGCAAAAGAACTCAAAAGTCCTTTTTCGTTTTACTGGTGGTGGTGTTGGCGGCGGCCCAGTTGACTTCACTAGTTGATGCTAATGCAGAATAAAAAGAGATTTACATCTAACTGATGTTACTAACACCGGTCATTGCAGAGCCACATCTAGAGTCAGCAGGACTAACTGTGCTTAATGCTAGTTGTGCTGTGCCTTCTTCCTGCTCTGCTGTTTGTTCTTGCTTTTGTTTCTCCTTACATTTTTCCAAATTATTTTGCACTCTATCTTGTTGCTTATTTTGTCACTCATCACAACTAACTTTAGTTGTCTCCTTCTGTTTCAGTTACATAACTCAAGTGCATTCCTGTTTTCCTGTCACAACCTTAAGGCATTGCCGATGTATTAATCACGACCAGTGTAAGATCTGTATGCAACGGGACACATCAATTAGGGGTTATCTAGATTTAGGTCAACGGTCATCATACTGGAATAATCTAAGCACACAAACGACAGCTCAAAGGAGTTGCTTCATAATTTAGGAATAGGACACATCAATTAGGGGTTATCTAGATTTAGGTCAACGCTCATCATACTGGAATAATCTAAGCACACAAACGACAGCTCAAAGGAGTTGCTTCATAATTTAGGAATAGGAATTATGAATGCTCTAAGAAGAAACTGATCAGTAAACACTTGCTCTCACTCACAAGTCTAACTCTTATGAACTGTGGGATACAACTGCCTTTCATTCCAAGCATCATTATCTCTTCCACACAGCAAACTAGTAGGCCTAAAGAGTTGGGACAGATGCAGTAGGCCTAAAAAGCCGATGCAGATGCCGAGCCTGCATTCTCATGTTACACTGACTGTAAAACTGAGAGAGCCTGAGAACCGGAAATTTATAAGTTACCAAATCATACTCCTGATATGTTGGCAGCTCCTGCTTTTGGCTGGAGTAGCTTAAACTGTGTTCACACTGCACACACAAATCATTAATGTATGCTTTAAAAAAATACCAATAAGAAGAATTTAGGATACCGTAATACAATAAAAAAATACAACCCAATATAACCCTCCAAAAAAAGGTAAGCTATTTTTTTTAATCCAGGTAGGCTGTTTTTTTTTAATACTTTAATCCAGGTGTTTTTTTTCCAACCCTGGTTGGCACCATCTTGAAATTTTCTTTTTGTAGGTCTACTTGGTGTTGCAGCCACTTCTGCTCAGCATCTGCCAAGATCCCACAGTTGCTTTCAATGTGAGGGAAGAGGCGTGCAAGGCAGTGGCTGTGCTCGCCTACTTTGGTGATGTGGACTACTACCACCTCCAGGACTCGATCGACATTCTCCACACCGTCTTCTCTAAAGCTCTTCCTAAAGTAAGTTCTGCCGCACTGTGTGTTGTTTGTATGATGAATTATATTAGGTTTTATGGTGAACGGGAATACAGATGCGTGAATGTGTCCCATGCTTCATTTTGGTGTCAGGCTGTAGGAGTGAAAGTAACAAAAAGCCATTAAGTTTCTATATTTCACCACTCTGAATATTAGAGAATATTTGGGAACCAGTTTCTGAATAGTTAATTAGTGCGCTCAATCTGTTCATTTTTTTTTTGTCTAAACATTCGTGTCTCGATCATCCCTCACCCTCGATTTACATCATGAAATAGATTCCTTATATATTTCTACACTTCTGTCCATGATGCCGTGTTGTCTCTTAACTACTTAATAGCGCACAACTAATATCTCAAGTAACTCGCACTACTAACTAATACCTACTCAGTGCACTTATTAAGGTTTCCCTGGAATCCTAAATGCACAGAACAATTATTCTAACCTCATTATACCTGGTAGTCATTACACCGATTAAGTCCCACTAGTTACACTTGCTCCATTTTTTTCTATGAAATTCAACTGAAAGTAGAAATTTGTGTTGAGCAGTTTGCTCTAGGGAGTAAATGCAACTCCCGAGTTTTTAGAAATTGTGCTGGGATTTTGTACCCACAGTCACCAACATCCAAAGAGATGTTTAGGGATGTCTTGAATTATGTTTTGATGAAGTTTTAGGATTAATTTTTATTTTTTCCAGACATCTGAAGACACGTCCCAAGGGGTTTTCATTACATGTGCGTTTAAATTTATTCCTTCCTTCGTCTCCATTTCTTTACTATTTTGTCTGATGGTCTTGTGTGTCAAGTTTAACTTTCAAAAGATCAACACAGGATGCGTACAATATTACTTTCGTTCACAATATGGTTACCTTTGTCCTGCAACTCATTACTTTGAAACACCAACAGCCTCAATCAACGTTGAAGCATGAACTTGAATAAATATTGTGATGCGCGCAGGGCAATGGTGAGCTGCCAAACCTGCAAAGCCCGAGCCTGCTAATGCACGCTGCTGCGCTGCAAGGCTTCATGCTGCTGCTCACTTTGGCGCACCAGGAGGACGTGCTGGCGCGCACGCCGTCCCTCTTGGCCGAGATGACCTCCGTGCTGGAGACGCGCGACCTCGAGATGAGGACCGAGGCCGGCATTGGGGTCGCTCTGCTCTTTGAGGTGGCGAGCAACTCGCCTGCTTTTAGCTTCAAGCGGGTCAACGAGCTGGTCGACGTCCTCAACGGTCAGAGCTTCTTTACCATTCTTCTTCTAGTGCTTAAAACTTTTTTGTGTCCGTAATGATTAACATTTATGGTTCTTTTCAAGTGTTAATTTTCCGTTCAAATATGGACCGATGCTCCATTTTCAATTCATGGACACCTTTATGTTTATTTAAATATTAGGTCCACTCTTTCACTGTGCGTATTTTTATTTTTTTAATGCTTGGTATTTCTTGATGCTATTTAGATGATTTAATTGCACTGTTTCATACCATAATTAGTAGTAAGTACTAAGCAAAATGATTTTAGTTTGCATTTCAGAATATATTACTGTACTTTGAGAATGAATGAATTAGCTGGACTGCAGGGTATTGAATCCCAAAGTGCGTTGTATTGCAAACATGTTTTGACCTCACCTCCCCATTCAAACTTCGTATCATGCATATAAATTTCCCCATTCACGCTGTTACTAAGAAAAGTCCTCTAAGCAGTTATGTTAAGTGAGATAACTTGTGTGCAGAACTAGCCACGGACTCACAGAAGCACGAAAGTAAGAAAGAACGCAAGCAGCAGAGGGCTGTGTTCAGAACCATCGTGTCTTCTATCGAAGACGAGAGAATGCCACGGGAATTTATCTGCCTCGCCCACGGACGCGCCAAGAGCAAAGTTAAAATCGACTCATGGGCCTTAAAGTGTTGCTACAAGTCGGTGCTGCACGCTCTTGAGAGTGGCCTCAATGTTCACTTCATCAACAATCAAGGCGTGAGTTTGATGCTCTTAATTTGATGCAGGAGTTCTTTGAGGGTCAAGGTGTGGTGTTAGCTTCCGATATGGGAGTGTTGGGCTACGCTTGTTTCATCTCATTTGGTAAGCTCACGGCCATTTTATGTACCAACTGCTGGTGCGTACTGCTGTCTAAATTATCTGCTGATCATCTTCTTTGACTATAGAAAAAAGTATTTTTATGTAATTGAGTTGTACTTATGTATATGGACAAAGATGGCTCAAATCTTAGGTTCCTGAGTTGCCAAGTCTCCATTGTCTTTCATATAGGTACATATTAAACATATGGCTAATAGTGCAGTGAAATAAATATTTGTGAGATTTTTAGCCGCAGATCCGGGGGCGTGCACTGTAGTTTAGGCAGGATTTCTGTGTTGTAATAGAATAGTTATCTCTGTATACGGACCTTTTTCATAAGGTACACCTCTTTTTTTCTTCTAGCCCTTATCACTTGAATCTTCAACTTTTTTCAATCTTGCCCCTTTCTATTCACTGTGGGGCAGAGACGTATCTTGTCTATAGATTTCTTTTTTTTTATACTATTCTAAATAGTGCTTTTTTTTAGAAAACACCTTCTTGGTAAGGAGGGTTTGAAATAATTATAATCTAATAGTGCCTTCGTTCTTCCTTTTCTTGTCTCTTGAAAGCACTTTTCTTTCAGCCAGGTAGACTTCCACTAACACACAATCTAATCCAATGTGGTGTCATTGCAGCTGCGCGCAAGCTTCAACCTGGATCAGCACCCGACAGTGATAGTGCGGAAGTCCAAGGAAGAGCGCAGGGACCGGTGGCGATACTCGGGGCTGATGAGCAAGAAAAGGGACTTGTTGCGCCACAGGTGTCGGGATGAAAAGGCCTTTGCTACCACCTACGACGACTGAATGGTGTCCTATCATCTCCCTCTCCGTCCACGATCATCTTCCTCACTCATCGATCTCTAGGGTCTTATCTCCCTCTCGGTCCACAGATCATCTTCCTCACTCATAGATCTCTAGGGTCATATCATCTCCCTCTCAGTGCAGTATTTTGGTCGTCATTTATTGCTGATTAAAATCCTGAGTATCTAGTCTCTTCGTGGATATTTAGTCAATGAATATCGCGAGAATTGTATCTTACCATAAAGGTTCCCGTACATTTAGAATAATTTCTTTGTTATCGCTCTTATCTTTCCTGTTTACCAGTCGCAAAACCCGGGGTTGGGAAGTCTTGCTTTCGTTATTTGCGTTGCATACAGACGGGTTATCATGAACTTGGATGGCAGTTGTTTATACTAGCGTAGTGAGAATGTCGCACTAGATATGATTTTGCGTAAGCAGCATTGCTTGATACATATAATGCGCTGTTATTGTGAACTCGTAACATCGAGTCTTACTTGATCAGTGTGGACAATTTGAGCTTGCGTTTTGTGCTACTTGAGGAATTTATGAAGCTTCGCCGATTTGGCAAAGAGATAAGCTGGATGGTAATTACTTTTGCTGCGATATCACTCCTCGGTGTGTGTGTGTGTGTTTGCGCTTTTGTTGCTTGTATCCTTTTCTGTGTTAAGAAAATGAAGCTAGCTTGATGTAAGCTTCATTTCCGACGCTGGTCGCTGGAGTGAAATTTTACAGCATTTTTCATTCAATTAATTTTTCTTCCTCAATGAGAAGTTCATGCAATGGCTTTGTACGTTGTTGGTGTCTCGTGTATTCTTAATGTATATGAGCAATTTTTGGGATGTTTCTCTGTTCGTGTATGAATCGTGTGGAATTGTTGAGGTTTCTACATTTCTAGTGTTGAATTTTATGAATATTTGTTTAAAATTCCCCGTGTGCATCTTCAATTAACCGTAATTCTGCAGTGCACCCTACTCTTACTCTAAGGCTTAGTTGAAGAACCTGCTTGCAGAATTTTCCCCGTTTGTGCCCATGGACGTAAGCAGTGCCCATGGACGTAAGCAAGAACATCTTGATACGGGAAAATGCGTGAATGGCTAGAGCGTTTTATAATTAAAGACTTATAAATCGCTGATATTTTTCTCTTCTAACATTCTTACTGGTTTTCTTGCCTCTGTTGAGCTGTATTTGTCTTTACGCCTCAGTTGATTAGCTCCTAATATTTATTTTTACAGGTTTATACTGCAGCCTAAGAACTCCCCATTTATCTTATTTGAGCCTTAGCCTCTTTAAAATTCCGACCTTGAAGGCGGATAACAAATACTGTGGTGCAGTTTCAGCGGAGCGATTTCGTCGCCATACCTGTATCCTGATCATCTCATTCGTGTTCGAAATTGCTGTTCATCTCATGTTGAATTTTTGTTTAGCTGTAACATATACCGTTCTTAGGTGATGAAGTTTTTATAATATTCTAGGCAGCAGATGTTATCTTAACTGCACACACGCGCTGGGAAACGAGTGCGTTACCAGCGACGCTAGCAAACACTTCTACTGACTGACCTCGAACGACCAGAGCAACTTATTGTAAACGACTACTCGCCGCAAAATAGGCAACACTTGTTGCTGAAGTCTGTTGTGGACTTTTGTGTTGGATTAAAAATATTTGCACAGTTAAGATATAATTTACTGACTTGGTGTGTATACATCACCTTCAAACAAAGTTTCAATTTTTTGATTTCAGTAATTTTCATGAATAATTCAGTAAACTGAAACGTCTTGTCACGAAACAATGTCCTGTTTCAAAATTGGCTTCAGTTTCAAAACCTGTTGTTTATCATAACATAAATTCTAATCAACAACTAAATGCAGCTTGAACGCATGAAAATATTCTCAACTATGTTCATGTAAAATTTTAATACCTAAAAACCGCAGGGATGCGTCAGCCATGGTGTGATAGCATGACGTTGAGACTTTTGTGGCTAATGTCCCGTACGCGTATGACTTTTGAAAAAACGCAAGTCAATTGAAGCTAGTAAAGCTAAATTTCAAATTTTACCGCAAGCTTTATTTGTTAAATTGAAATAAAAAAAATTCTGAAAAAAGTTGATTAACAAAGTTTTTTGGGTTACCTGGCACAAATAATTTACGTGGGCTAGAAATTAATTTAATGACTTTCGTTTGCCTCAATTAATGCTATAATAACATGGGAGATAATGTTGCACTTTTGCCCCCCAAAAAAAGCAGTCGTGACTTTCAGTGGACGAATCAAGAGCTGTCCACGAAACCCCGCCGGTAGACGCGAAAAACCGTCAGGAAACACGAGACACAATCAGTCAAAATTATAACTCCTGCAACGCTACCCCAGCAGGCGCAAATTTAACCCTCTACTCAAACATATTTGGTGCAGGCATTTGCTGCGCTAGATGTTCAGTAGAGTTAGGGACTTGACAGTAATTATTTTACGTTGACCTAGATTAGTTGTTGATTGCGTACTCCAGCAAGATCACTCGTCAAATACCTCATGCTAGGAACTAGCCAATCGTCAACCAAGTTTGTCACACAAATGGATCCTTCAATCAAGAACACGAACAGAACAGAACCTTCAGTTAGGAACACGAGTAGAACAGAACCTTCAGTTGGGAACATAAGCAGAACCTTCAATCCTAAAGACGAGCAGAACCTTCAATCAGGATCACAAAAAAAAATCCATCAGTGAACAAGAAGTTACCGTTCACTTTCGCACAGGCACATTCTCGCCCCGCCTGCGCTTGTTGAGCGGATGTCGTGGGTCGTCGAGGGCATACCAAGAGTCGTCCTTCGTGTTGGCGTCCTTAGCGAGCACAGGGGCATCGTCGGAGAACAGTACCTTCTGGCGCAGCCTGGAGAGAAGCTTAGATTAGATAAATTACCTCAAATATCTCTAACTATAGCTGAGGTTTTGAAAAGAGAAAGGACGAAGGCACCATTTAGTATGGAGTTGAGAGAACGGAGAATCTATGCACTAAGTGTTTCCGCAGAAGATCCCCAGCACATTCGAAAAATACGTAAGGAAGGAAGTTAATGAAACTAGATAGAAGTTGAAAAAGAAAGTGTAGGTGCTGAGTAACAGAACAGTGCACAAAAAAAAGGTTCGTAACAAAACAAAAAATTCTTTCGATTTCAACAAAAGGAAAGCTTACATTATTTTTCCCTAGGGATCTAACATTCTACCCCTAGGAAGGCCAATTGCCATGGATACAATAGTTGTGCCTCCCTGAGGAGAAAGAAGGCCAGAGCTCACCGGCCCGCATATTACAGAGCAATATGGAAGGATATACTAATCTGTTTGTCCATAACATGACGTGGGAAGAAAGATCTCATTAATTAAAAAAATAATTGGACAGGTTACATGAAGTGACACTGCGCCTTGAGAGAAAAGTATGCATTGAATTAATACAAATAATGTTCATTCTTCAAACTTTAGCCTTGATCAGTTTTCGATGGGGTAGTTCAACGCGACACACCCGAACGCTTCTAAGTTCCCTATTCCAATGAACTGTCACGATTGACTGATTTTTCACCAATGGCTTCGCCGTATCTCATTGACCAAATATTTTTGCTTAGCCTCTGCACGCGATTCAATTGAACATGAGAAATTTAATCAGAAAAATAACGCGATACTAGCATACTTGCTTAGCTAACGTTCTATGGAAAAAACCAAAAGACACTTCAATGTAACTTTCGTCATAAATCGTGGGGTTTTAATTTTATTCCTCATATTTCTGAAATCTTTAGAAAAAAATCCACTGAATTATATCAAGAAATTTCAAACTTTTCAGTTTGAGCATTTTAACTTCTTCAAGTTACTTTTCAATTCTTAATATAACTGAGAACTTGCAAAAAAACAAATTCTTTCTGCACAAAATTTCAAACTTCTCCAGCTATGGATCAGCTTGAAACAACCAGTGAATTCGATGCACAACTACGGCTCAAAATGGTATCGCTTCGAAACAGTGAAAATCTGCGTTTGTATTGCTTTGTGCATAGCCTCGATTCATCTGCATAGTGCCTAAAATGAAATAGCAATTTACAAATTCCTTCCAAACTAGGGATTGTAAATAAATACTGCAGAAAATTTCGTTTGAAAACCGTGTTGACTCGAAAGCAGAACTTTTCAGTTAAATGTAAAAAATCCTATTCATGATGTATACTTTCCATTTACACTACCATCTCCAGTATTAAGTAGCTTTCTTGTGATTAAACTATGGCTGGCACAAATATGCGATTTCTGATCAAACCAGTACTAGCATTAGTACACGGTTTGTAAATTTCGTCAGTACTAGTATGACTAGACAGTTTCTTAGCAGATCAAGACGAGCATACCTAGGCAATTTCTGAGTAAACTCAGACTAGGTAGGGCAACTATCCGGTTTTTGAGAAACCCAGGGTTAGTATCCAGTCGTTGACCAAGCAGGATTAGTAAAATAACCAGTCCCCGCAAGACGATGGCTAGAAGAAACAATTGTTTTCTAAGCAGTTCAAGATAAATAGCTACCGTACATGCAATGTGGGACCTCCATACACCCGTTATTGTACGACACCGGTATAATATGTGAACATACAACTGTACTGAGGTAGCTCAAGTTTTTGTAAACAGTCAGATTTTCATAAACAACATAAATATTGTAAAACGTTGACGGTAGCCTTGTGTGACTGGATGTAATATTATCAACCGCATCAAAATTAAAATCTGAATAACACATACGTTGCACAGTATTAAACAGATTCAGCTGTTGATAAAGCTTACAAACACGACGTGTACATCAATAACTGTGCACAATATTCTGCACTATCGCAATTGCGCAATCCTCACCAATTTCGAAAAGAAATAATCAGAAATTGTACACCTTAGACTCTCAACGAAATAAGCAGTGCAGCGATTTCGTTAAAGAAATTTCATCTTACCAGCCGTCATCATTGTCGTCGTCCTGTTCCTGTTTTTCTTCGAGGTCACCTTCGTCGTTGAGGGCACTCTTGACCTTCTTGGAGAACTTCTTGAACATCGCGAGCGTCAAGTCCTCCCGCTCGCTTTTTTTCTTTGGCAGACTCTTCTTTTTCTGCTCCAGGAACCTGCAACGGCACATCAGTACCGTGAAACTGGCGGCTAATGACGAAGCTACGGCAACTAATGAGGGAATTCTAATGGCTAATGAGGAAATTATGGTGAATAATGAGGAAATTATGGTGAATAATGAGAAAATTATGGTGAATAATGAGGAAATTATGGTGAATAATGAGGAAATTATGGTGAATAATGAGGAAATTATGGTGCATAATGAGGAAATTATGGTGAATAATGAGGAAATTATGGTGAATAATGAGGAAATTATGGTGAATAATGAGGAAATTATGGCGAATAATGAGGAAATTATGGCGGCTATTGAGGAAATTATGGCGGCTAATGAGGAAATTATGGCGGCTAATGAGGAAATTATGGCGGCTAATGAGGAAATTATGGCGGCTAATGAGGAAATTATGGCGGCTAATGAGGAAATTTGAGTTCAACTTGTTTACAAGGATGCATAGAACCAATTGATTGAAACTTATGAGTTTAAATTGAAATTCTCATTAATACTTACTACTTCGTAGTATTAACTATGGAAATGATATTTAAAAATACGAGGTCACTTATGAGCGCACTTCAATCAACACATTCAGATTAAGGCAAGTTTCTTTGTGTCAATTCGTATAGTAAGAGGCTTCGTCATTCTTCGAATATGTAAAATTAGAGAATATTAAAGAGAAAATGGTATACACATATACATATATATATATATATATATATATATATTATGTACATAGACATAGACATTAGTCATAGACATAGACATTAGTTGGGTCGAGAGCACAAATTTTCTGGCTGTTGAAAATCATGCGCATTGATTTTTGATACATACCATACTTTCGTGATTTACTACCGTAATTATTGAACCCACATATTGTGTGGACATTAAAGATGAATTCCCGTTATAGTTTTTAGTGGGCTTTCACTAACATAATTTTATAATGTAATCTAAGTATTGCAAAAATTACAAATATATATATATATATATATTTGTAATTTTTGCAATACTTAGATATATATATATATATTTGTAATTTTTGCAATACTTAGATTACATTATAAAATTATGTTAGTGAAAGCCCACTAAAAACTATAACGGGAATTCATCTTTAATGTCCACACAATATGTGGGTTCAATAATTACGGTAGTAAATCACGAAAGTATGGTATGTATCAAAAATCAATGCGCATGATTTTCAACAGCCAGAAAATTTGTGCTCTCGACCCAACTAATGTCTATGTACAAGCGTTATAGGCGTGTTTTTTATACTCCGGTACTGCATTTGTGACCTATATCTATACGACTTGTAAGACAAAAAATTTTATTTACGTATCAAAAATCAGCAATCTAAAAGTGCAATGGAGTTCATACTTTCTAATTCTTGTTACACTAGACGACTTTAAAAACTCACAATCGCAACAAAGTAACTATTCATCACACATATTGCAACACTACAACAAGCGTTAAATAGGCATCGTAAGATTTTCTTCGTTTCCCAGTAAAAGATTCTAAATTTTCTACCACACACCTGCCATCGAAAATGACGGGGTTTGTTAAGTTTGACAAAGCACATAAACCATCCAAATAGGTTAGTAATTACTAGCAGGTTAATCATTAAACGGGGTTAGTAACAAAACGTGGCTACAATCTCATTATTTCAACATTTGAAAGTGTCTGATGAACGTATCTGTGACACAGGTACAATTTCCTCTCGAATTCTTCAGATATGTATCTTTCAAAAGTAAAACAAACAAATAAATAAACTCTTCAAATACCCATGACTGAAATATTTTTATCCCGTGCGGAGGATCCCGCGTCATAAAGCGCTCATCAAACATTACTAACGCTTTAAAAAAAATTGGATCAGACGGTTAAAGTGAAAAAAATATATTTGTATACATAAACACACAAGTGACACGTCAGCTATTTTTATAATGAATTTATCACAAGGTCTGAGACCCCTGCACAATTCTTATTTTAAGCGCTAAATATGACATGAAGTTACGTTACCCAAGCCTCATGACATAACTGTGTTAGTCATCTCGTTGAGTAGCGTAGATACTTGCTGCCTGTCTTAGGGTAGCTGCACACCAAAAGACGGCAAGCGACAAAGCAAGCGAGAGAAAAAGATTTTAGGCGAGATCTACAGCACACCAAAAGACAGCTAGTCTGCTCCTAAATGCCATGGAGAGATGTCTATACCAAAAACAAGCGGTACAAACACCTGTTTGTAACGTTGAGTTTCATTTCTACTTCGTCCCATGGCTTTGACAAATGTAATCTGTCACTTTGCTGTGGATTTTATGAGTTCGAAAGGCACAGCTCAGCATAAACTTCGGATATTAGGAGTTCAGTCTATGCTGGAAGAATTGAGCGACACACCTTCCTCGTCGACATCTCACAACGCACTGCCAGACGCTTCCCACTGCAGCTGTCAGGGTAGCTGCACACCAAAAGATTTGAGGCGAGAAAGCGAGCAAGCTTGAATCGATATACATGTATTCCTATGGGAGTGCGCACACCACAAGCAAGCTAGCAAGCGAGTGAGAAAGATTGAAGATTGGCTGCAGCGAGAAAGCGACTTGAAGATGGTTTCACGCTTGAAAGCTCCAGTGAGAAGCCTCTGGCAGTGGCAGCGCTGCGTCTGGCAGTGCGCGGCGAGATGTCGAAGGGAGAGGTGTGCTACACAATTTCTCCAGCAAAGACTGAACTCCTTATATCCAAAGTTTATGCTGTTCTGTGCCTTTGGAAGTCAAAAAATCCAAAGCACAATGACAGATAACATGTTTCAAAGCAATGGGACAAAGTATGAATGATACTCAACGTTACAAACACATGCTAGTTCCGCTTATTTTTGTTATAAACCTCTCTCCATGACATTTAGGAGCAAACTGGCTATCTTTTGGTGTGTGATAGATCTCGCCAAACATCTTTCTCTCTCGCTTGCTTTGTCTCTTGCCGTCTTTTGGTGTGCAGCTACCCTCAAGCGTGAAACCATCTTCAAGTCGCTTTCTCGCTCCACCCAATCTTCAATTTTTCTCACTCGCTCGCTAGCTTGCTTGCAGTGTACGCACTCCCATAGGAATACATGTATATCGATTCAAGCTTGCTCGCTTTCTCGCCTCAAATCTTTTGGTGTGCAGACACCACAAGCAAGCTAGCGAGCGAGTGAGAAAGATTGAAGATTGGCTGAAGCGAGAAAACGACTCGAAGATGGTTTCACGCTTGAAAGCTGCAGCGGGAAACGTCTGGCAGTGCGTGGTGAGATGTCGACAAGGAAGGTGCGCTGTTCAATTCTTCCAGCATAGACTGAACTCATATCCAAAGTTTATGCTGTACTGTGCCTTTGGAAGTCAAAAGATCCAAAGCACAGTGACAGATTACATGTTTCAAAGCAATGGGACGAAGTAGGAATGATACTCAATGTTACAAACACATGCTTGTTCCGCTAATTTTTGTTATAGACCTCTCTCCATGACATTCAGGAGCAAACTGGCTATCTTTTGGTGTGTGATAGATCTCGCCTAACATCTTTCTCTCTCGCTTGCTTTGTCGCTTGCCGTCTTTTGGTGTGCAGCTACCCTTAGGTGTTGCATCTTACATTGTTGTAACAATAAAAAACACAAACTTTTTTTAGGTCTCATGCCTTTTGCCTCCCTCAATCCAAAAAAAGAAGCAGATAACATTTATCCACACAAAATAAAGCCCTCATCTCACTTCTGTTTCTCATCGAGATATTCTTGAAGTGCCGAAGATTTGGTGTCAGTGTCGTCCTGGCATTTGTTGAGGTCGGCTGCTTGCTTTTCACTCTCCTTTTTATTTTTCCCCGTGAGTTCTCTTTTCAGTTGCTTTATTTCAGCTCGAATGGCTAACCTGTTGAAAGAGAGGTGGTTGAAGTATTCTTTCAAAACATCGGTGAAGACGTATACATTTCGCTCAAAGAACCATTAGGGAAAAAATTGAAAATAAGACAACTGTTAGATGGAAAATGTTAACATAATATTTTGGAAAAATATGGGAATAATAGTACAGTAATTCAAAAGCTTAGTTTCTATGCTACAGATATTTGTGCAAAGAGAGGAAATAGTCGAATTAGCATGGACAAAGGGAAATTTTAAATTCAGGCACAAAGTTCTTTCCCACAAAGAATACCCTGTGCATAGAAGCAGTTGTTTAAGAAGGAAGAGGAATAAAAGATAGAAAAGAGACAGATAAGAAGATATGAAAACTGAAAAAAGTAAAGTGAACACGAAAGATAGAATTATTGAAAGCCTACATATAGCTGAAGTAGCCTAACAGTATCTCCCCAGGGCATGGGATACAGAAGACACCTAACCAACCTACCTAAACCAAGAACCAATCTTATTTAAGCTCACTCAAAAAAATAAAATTCTTATTGGAAATGATAAACTCACAAGTTTTTGGCTTTTTCGGGATCAGTTTCACCAGTAGTCTGAGCGAGGCCTTTGTTCTCAGACTGGGCACTATTTTCTTGGTCATCTTTTATGTTCTTTTCTTGTAACTTAGAATCTTTCATTCGTTTATCAGACGATCCATGAAATTTTGTTTCTTTTTCTCGCTCTTTTGATTCTTCATTCGATTTTGTAGATTTGCTCGACGTTTCATTTCTACCTTGAGGTAATTCAATATCTTTTACATCACTTTTCTTGTGCTTCCTAGACTCTTCATGCTGAACTTCGTCTCTTTTCTTCTTGCGTTTATGTTCATCTGATTTTTCAGTGATCTTCTCTTCACTTCTATCTCTCTTTCTATCTTTGTTTGGTACTTTCTTCCGATTTTCTTTGTCTATTTCATCCTTCTCTTCATCAGTGCTACTGGAGTCGGAAGAAGAACTACTCTTCTTTTTCTCAAGTTCGGCCTGCTTTGCAGCTTTGCTCTTCGCGTCCGCCTCTGAAAGTTTACGAAGCTTCTCACGAATTCTGAAATAGAAAACATCATTAATTTGTCAAAACCTAGTAAGTTCTTTAGAACAAAAACAACGTTAAAGATATCACCCCTCACCCTCTTACAGCAAATTAACTTACAATACAGATGGTCACCATATGAAGGTGTTTGCGCAATAACACACAAAAAACATATATCTGGATATATAAATGCAAGCTTTTGGGTGAATCAAAACCGTAACAAATAACATTCATGAGATTAAAAGTTGAATTAACTTCAACTTGCAACCGAATTTTTTATATTTGAGTTTTTTATGCATAACTTGTCAAAAAGAATATCTTTATAATAAAACATCAAGGAATAGAATCTATTGAACTCATTTGAAGATTCTAAATCTTATATGAGACGATCATGAATCATAAAACTTGTGCTGGTAGCATGATGGTAAAAAAATTTGAAAAGTAAATAAAACAAACATCGTGAATTTCTATACAACTCTATCAAGCCCTATACTCCTTCATTGAAAAAAATCTAATTTAAGAATATAACTTTGAAATAGAAATTTTTGGCAGCACTCAAGAATTGAGACTGAAAATAGGAAGACCAAGATCATAAACACATTTATTTAACCATTTGAGTACGAAAATTCAAATGATTTAGGGAAAAGTTTCCAGGGGAAAAAGTTGTCAGTACACTGAAATATCAGTGAAATTGCTCTAGTGAGGTGTTTTTTACTTCAGCAAGCATCTATTTCTTTATTTTTATTTAAAATATTATGAATTTTTAAATAAATATTAAAATATTAAAATATTATGAATAGCACAGACTGCTGTTTAATTTGCTCTAGGATTGTGAGAAAAATTTTCGATATTGAAACTAAAGATTTTGAATTTTTGAAGAATGCATTTTAAAGTTTTTGCCCAAATTCATTAGGAAACGAAAGAAAATCAGAAAAAACTTGCTCAAGTTGAATAGAAAGGTTATTGATAATATTGCACTGACCTCGTGACGTGAACTTAAAGGAAACCAATGGTAATTTACACAAGCAGGCTTCTTGAATGTCTAAAAAATAGTTTCATGAATGCTATTAATTTCCTTAATTCTGTCATTTATTTCAAAATATTCCCTCAGTGTTTAATTTGCTTTAAAATTATATTAAATTCCCTAAATTGGAAACACTAGCCATCTTGGCACTAGATTAACCGACAATACTCAAACAATTGACTTGAAGCAATTCCGTGAACATTCACAAATACAGCCAAGACTTGACAATCCTTTAACCATTTAAGAATTGAAGCCTAGACCTAAACTCCAACCCTTCAAAAATATAGCAAGACCTGACAATTTGGAAAATTTCATAAATATAGCAATAGCAAGACATGACAATTTACCAAACATCAAAACTATAGCCTAGACCTAAAATTCAAAAACATTCATAAACATCGACAAGATCTAAACCTTCAGAAACATTCAAAAACACAGCCTAGACTTGATAACTCCAAGACCACATACAGTACAAACCTGTCTTTTGCACTGAGCTCCTCCTTGGCAGCCTTGCCGCGGGGCTGCACAAGGGACGGTTCCGGGCCTCCTGAGCCCCCGGCTGCCAGCGTGGCAGATATCACCTCAGCCTCGTCCTCCTCCGCCTCCCCACCAAACGACAGCAGCGAGAAGTTCCTGTAATGAGCGCACGTAGGGAAGTGAAGGCAGCCATTGAGGAGTCAATTTCAAAAATGGCGAGTTTTGTGCATCAGATGTTCCTGGTAATGAGCACACACACGTAAGGTAATGATGGCAGCAATTGAAGACTGACTATTTGTAATGAGGTCAGCAATTGAGGAGTGAATTACGAAAATGTCATACATTTGTGCATCTTCTATTTAGTTTTATATTGAAAAACTCACTATTTTTATAAATGTTATCACAATTATTTAAAAATATTATCACTTTTAGGTAACTAGAAATGTAAAATAACAAAGTATTTTCCAACTAAAATTCATAGCACAGACTGCTGTAGAATTGGTCTGGTTTTGATTCCTATTTCTTGTTATTTGCACTATATGCATCAGCGTTGTACTACAGTCATACCTCGATATAAGATTGCTTTAAAATACAAATTTTTCAACATACAACGTGAAATTTGACTAAATTATCAGTTCTATGCCCAATAGAAAATCTAACATGCAACGTCAAAATTTCGTGGTTAAACCCGCTATACGGAAAGACACGACGAGACTGAGAGGTCAGTTTACAGTTGCGCTTGCTCCGTAAACATCTCTGGAGATCGGATCTTACTTCTTAGATACTTACTTCATATTAGCTCTATTTTATTCTTCTTTTTCACTGTTCCATTATCAAGGGACCCAAGGTTAGTGCAAGTGGCAGAGGTGGTGAAAAAAGGTAATGTTTTCCATTGAATTAAAGCAAGAAATAGTAGAAAACCATGAATGTGGTGTGCATGTAAGTGACCTGGCTAAGCAATTTGGCCGTAACATGTCGACAATCTCAACAATTATAAAGCTAAAGGAAGGTAGGTTTTTGAGCTAGGGAATGAATAAAATGACGCTACATGTATTCCTATGGGAATAATTGATCCAACATACAAATAATTCAACATACGACGTAGATTTTGGAACAAATTAATTTAGTGTGTCGATGTATTACTGTACTTGCATCAGCATTGTACTCCGTGCATCAGCAATGGTACCATTCACACTTCCAAAAAGTACAACAACACACCAGGGTATAACACGAGCAGATACCATGTGAACACTAGTCATGTCGAAAAACAACATCACTAGTCTACTAGCAGAAAATGTTCCTCCATTGTTATCCTTAATTTATGAAAATATACACCTTTGTAATTGAGCTCTTGACTAAACAAAAAAAAGTCTCAAGGAAAATATGAGAATAAATGTGACAAAACTGATAGAATTCGAGCACAAGTCCACAAAAATTAACAGTGTGCAATCAACTGTTAAAAAAAGTTGAAAAAGGATTACATTTCCAAAACAAATGTTCATATTAGATTTTTAAAACCAGTACAGGCTGAATTTAAAACCAGTGTAGCCAGTGACAAAAACGTGCAAAACATTAATTTCATATCCTACTTTTTGCTTTCTCCTTTAAGTAGTTAGTCAGTGGACACATTACAATTATCTCCACCTTTGAGTTAAAAAAAATATGTATGCTAATTTTTTATCACCAGAAAAAACTTGCGATGGTAATGGATTTCAATCAAATTTCATTGGGATTATTCTTTTAATAATAATGATATAAACTCACTTGACTCCTTTTTTCTTCTTCATTCTGTCTTCTTTTGGTATCTCATTAGAGATAGCTTTTCTGGGTACAATGTCTGGGAAGGGGTTCACTAACACCTCCGTCTTGGTGATCGAGTGCGGGTATACTGGTCGGTCATCCTGTCAATATTAAATTTTAAGTTAGTTTGAGCCCAATAACTGCAACCAAGGTGTTGTAAAGAGAAGAAGGAGGAAAGCACCATTCAGAATGGAGATAAGGACACACAGAATCTATGCACAAGGTGTGTTCTCACAGAAGATCCCCCGCGCACAGAGGCATTACATTAGAAAGTAAGCTTATGAAACAAGATGAGAGTTGAAGAAAAAGTAATTGGTGCACAAAATCAGGATAACAATGATCTGAAAAAAGATGATCCTAAATCGAAGAAAAAACCTGTTCTATTTCAACAAAAAACGAAAGCCTGCCCAACTCTCAGTTCACATTTTCCTCGTGGGAGCACTGATTCCCATAAACATAATAGTTGCATCCCCCTGAAGCTATGTCATCCTGTCAAGTAGAATTCACCTGATCAGTATCTAACGGAGCAAGAACTGTATTAAAATAAGTCCAGGTTGAATAAAAATTTGTCAAAGTTTACAGGCTGTGAACTAGGCAATATAGAGAAACAGTTAAAGATACAGACATTTAGGAAAACACATGCTGGTATGTTGAGCAAAAGATGCAACAGCTAAAATACCATGATTCCAGCATGGTAGGTCAAAAATGTAAAAACAAGAGCTAAAACTATCACTGATGCGCCTGATTAGGCACATTTTCCATATAGGTTGTTGGAAATAATGAGTATACCATTAATATTTTTAGAACTGGAGTCCGTGTTCCGTAGCAATATTCTCATTAAAATTTACACTTTGTATAAATAAAAAACCTTTAAAGACTACTCAACTCACTGCTTCCAAAACTACCGCATGTCTCCCTTGAAATCAAATAAAGTGAGAGTAAATAAACAGACCAATGATGAGAAATGTTAGACCAAGGCACAGAACAGCCAAGAGTAGGTGATTTTTTTTTTTTTTTCTCTTCAATAAAATTTACTGATGAATGTCATACGCATGAAATTCAGCAAAAATTTTTTTCATCTACCAACAATAACACCACGCTAAAAAGAGGCATGAATTTGATGATAAGCATTACTTCTCAATCTGCATTTAAATAAGAGACATCAATGTTGACCATCAGCAAAAAATAAATTCATCCCAAGCTACATGACAACTACAAATAAGAGAAATTGTTAAATCAAATTTGCCGTATAAAATACCAAAAGTTTTGTTAAGAAAGTGGAAGAGAGCATTGCACAAGGTACCATGTTCATAAAAATAGCTCTAGTCAGGGAAAAAATAAAAAGATTAGTAAAAACAAAAAAGAAATAGCAATGAGAACATGAACACTCAAAAAATAAAAGTAAGCATGAAAAACAGAAATTCTGTAGGCATTTCTATAGCTTAAATAACCTAACAGCATTCCCCTAGAAGCACCAGTCCCCATTACATAGGGTAGACAAACATAACTAACCTGAGCCTGATGCCTATTTTGCATCTCTTAATACAAGCTAAATCAAAAAAGTACCCAAAACTTAGCATATAAAGCATTTCAAATAATCAAAATTTCAACATCTTAAATATACATTGAAAAACCAAGAGTACGACCTTGCTAATATCGCCTTCCTCGAAGCGTGGCAAGTTGTAGAGCGTGTCACCGGCCACCTTGCCAAAGATGGTGTGTTTGTTGTGGAGCTCCTTGCATGGACCTGGCAAGCATGACAAACACATTTTAAGAAGGTTTATTAAGTGCTATCTAGATCAGTAAAATTTAGAAGAGTAAAATTTCTTGATTCATATTCAAGGACAAATAAGCAAGAAACTTATGCAGCAATCATTAACACGTTGTCCCCATACTGGCCACCAAAATGTACGGGCAGGGAAACACTTGTGAAGCTTGGCGGAGTTTATTTAGCTAGGTGTTGATAGAAGACGAGATGTTGATGGATTGAGCACCCGGCCTCGATAAGAGCGGCCCTTTATAGGTGTCCTCCAGATACAGAAGATGCTTCTACAGATAAACATGTGCGGAGATGCCGCATAGTTGCTATGTTAGCCACTGGTGTATACGGAAGAATTTTCAAAATACAGCTGATTGACCAGCAATCACAAACTCAATTTTTACAAATACTTAATCAAAGCTAAATCAAGATATGGTCCAGCTTGTGTTAACAATTTTCATAATTGCTTACTACAATTCAATTTAAATGAGTAGAAAATTGAATTCCAGCTTAACCCATCGCAATCAGCGTGTTACTGTACTGTTACAGCGTGTGCAGTTGTAAACTACTGTGTTTCTTAAGATCTTACTTTAATTCATGCCCTGCACCACTTATTTTACCATAGTTAACAAAGAATAATTATTAGAGATTAGATGTTAGATTAAGCCTCCCTTGCAGCAACAAAGACATTCCAAAGAGAGTGAGGCCCCATTCAGTATGGAGTTAAGGGAACACAGAATCTATGGACAAGTTAAAAAGTAAGTTGAGAAAAAACTTCACGAACAAGATAAAAACTGAAGAAGAAAGTAGTAGGTGCCGCAAAATAGGATAGCAGTGAACTGAAAACAGATGTACCATAACAAAAATAAAAACTTATTTTATTTCAACATAAGGAAGGCCTCGCTAACCTGTAGCTCGGGACCTGGCAAGACACATGAGCAAATGAATAAAGCTAAGCAAAAAAGCTCTCCAGCACTAATCTTATTAATATATAACGCATGAAAGAAATATAAAATACTCTTCTAATACCCTATGTATAAGATCTTCCAAACATTATGAAAAGACTATGTTTGCATTGACTGTGTTATTAAGTACTGCAAAACCAATTGAGCTTTTAAAGAAACTGTGTATGTATTACGTAACTTTGAATCCCAAAAACACAGTGCTAAACATGTTGTGTGAAATTTATACTAATTAGTAACTATCAATAAAAAAGAAATTCTGTCCTACAAAATTTAAGTCCCAAAAACGCTGTGTGCAAATATTTGATGAAACTTCTAAGCAGTGTAGTGATATTGTACCATTAATGTACTATAATGTAACGTGAATTCATGCCTACAGAAATTACCCAGTACATACCTAATGTAAAAATGTTAATGTTAATGTACTATAATATAATGTGAATTCATGCCTACAGTAATTACCCAGTACATACCTAATGTGAAAAAGAACTGTGAAGAGTTGTCGTTTGGTCCAGCATTGGCCATAGCAACGAGGCCACGTCTGACAAAGCGCAGCCGAGAGTGAAATTCATCCTGAAAATCAAAGAGCTTTACTTACTTTCTGAATAACAAAACAAAATTTAAGATGTAACACAGCTTCTCGTCCTTTACTTCTTCAGAACAAATTTCAGGAATGCATATATTCAAAAATATATGAGAGTCTAAAATTGTGATGTTGAGAAAACTTTTCAAAATGCTTCAAGTCGTAACTTTGAGCTGCAAAATATTAAAAAGTGAAGATTGTGTTGCAAACCTGCTATATTGAAACATGAAAAAAATCTTCCCAATAATACTTGTACATAATCTTTTTCGTGTCATACCATATTTTAGTTAGGTTTAACTTTCTTCAACAAAGACACCCAAACATTTACTAGCCTATAGGATATGATTCTTCACAATGGAGATTTACTAGATTATGTGTATTCCTAAGAATATCTTTGAAACATATTTATTCACAAATTTATATTTCCTTCAAAAACATTGAAGTATACTTTATTCAAATGTATACAATTATTTTCCCAATTTGAACACCTAGAAAGAATGAATTATGTTCTAATCCAGAAGTACCATTGTAGACCTGTAGAAATCAGAAATAAGAACATCATTGCTGAGTTGGTGTACTTTTGTGGTAATACATGAAATATTTTTAAAAGTTATTTATTTAGATATATCAATCAAGGTTTCATTTCATATTTTTTCAAAGAGATTTACACTCAATCACTATGAACTTGCTGAAGAAAGCTGTTGTAAACCATTTATTAAGCAGATATAGGACATTTTAATGAGTATCAAATCAATGGCCACAGTAAAAAAACTTGCTAACAAATTCGGTCTTATGACAAATCAAAACACATACATTATGAATTTGATGAAGAAGACTTAAAAACCACCAATTTAAGATGCATTGGCCAGTTTGATAACCTCTATATTCACAGCTACAACAGACCATTTTAATGGAAAAACTATCATTTACTGCAAAGCTGCACCTGCTACCATCTGGCAGAAATGCTAGGTTAAATTATGTCTGGCCATGTCTAGTAAATTGAGGTCTGGTGAACTCAAGTTAAGTTACATTAGGTATAATACACTTTACATTACATTTGCTAATACATATCTAATTTAGCAGTTGCAACTTTGCACAAGAAAAACAGTTTTGTAACAAATTCTCTGCAGTACACTTATTCAGGTGGCACTCATTAAAATAGCCAATATATATCTCCTAAATTATTGATTTGTAAGTTTTCTTTCACATCTTAGTGATGAAAGAACATAAATTTTTACCAGCAAGTTCATGACTAGGCATGTATAAATGAAGTGCTTATTAAAATGCAGATTATTTCCTAAATTAAGAGTTATGAATATTTTCTACAACAAAATTTGTTGTAAACAGGCACAAGTCTGCTAATAAAAATATACTTCATGCACCATTACATTATTGGTGTAGTTCATTAATTTGTGGATTTTTAGAAGGGATGGCATTAACCCGCGCACTGTAACTGGTCGCCTCATTTACCAGGCTCACTGGTTGCCAGACGTAAGGCATAACCCCAAGTTGTTATACACCAAAATGATCGTCTCAGCGAGTGCTACACAGCTGGAGCCAGAAACCCCCACATTGTGGGGGTTAAGGCAGAGCTCCAACCACTTGGAAGTTGGGAGGGGTAAGCACAGTCAGTGTGGTAAATGAGGCGACCGTGAGAGGGTGTGCGTGCGAACAGTCAGTGGCAGCCTCAGTTACCAGCGAAACTACTCAGGGCCTTATTTCGCCTTATTTCGTAAAAATGGCAAATAAGACAAATCTGAAGTCAGTAGCGTATAGAGCAGTATTTTATTCATATTGTGTGAAAATTACAAGTTTCGAAACACTATACTTACAGTAATATAACCAGACATGCAAACATGCATTTATGTAGGAACTAAAACGAAGAATGGATAACACCTAGTAGACATAAATGGTCATAACTTTTTTTCTAATTGTTGTAGAGGAAAAATAAAAACATCAGCAGGTTTGGAAGGATTTTCTGCATAAAATAGCAGTGAAAAACATTACATTGTTCCCAAAACACAAAAATGGCCATTGATCTCTTTGAAGCAATGTTGTGCAAAAATCTACGGAGTTTGACTCCATATTACAAAGAAACGGTTCAAGTTATCAAAAATCTGACAACATCAAAGTGTAAAGCAACATTTTTTACTCATTACTTCATATTTTTACATCTCTGCCTATTACGGTAAGTGAACAGGGAACGGCAGAGTAACGCGGGTAAATTGACTACTTTTCTGAGGGATGCGCGACCGTGCGCGGGTTAATGAAGTGGAGAAATGTGTTTGTAATTTCATTTTATAAATTAAAGAGGTATGGGTGTGAGTGCTGTAATCAAAAGGTACAAGTTTGTTGAGTGTGCCTGGAAAGGTGTTTGGCTGAGTGAATTGTGTAAGAAAGCAAATGAAATGAGCAATAGGACAGAAGCAGTAAAGTTTGTGGCAAGGAAGTGGGTGTGTGAATCAGATCTTCACAGAATGTCAAGTGGGTAAAACGTACCTTAGCAAAAGTAGAAACAGGTGTTTAGGGCATTTGTGATTCTTTAGAAAGCATATGATAGAGTTCATTGGTTAGCATTATGGGAAGTGTTAGGAGTGTGGCTTGGGAAATACTCACGACTGTTAAAAATTTTGATGACAAAGCAGAGCTTGAGTAGATCATATATTAAAGATGAGATGGATGCACAATATCCTTGGGGTAGCTTTATATATATACATACAGGTTGAGTTGAGCATAAGGTGAAGGCTAGAATGTTTGAGTGGAGCTGGAATTGTTGAGTCCACAAGACAGGGTCATCAACTTTTAGCTGGTGATGCAGTGTAACAGATCGGATCACAGGTAGAATTGTATTGACTGATGCAAGAATTTAAATAGTATACTATAAGAGGAAACTCTGAGTAAAAGTGAGTACGAGTTAAGTTATGACGTATTGGAGGAGGGTTGTGGAAGGAATGAATGTAAGCTCAAATGAAGAGATGCAAGAAGAAGTGAAAATGAAGAGGTGCTAGAAGAAGTGAGTTGTTTTAAGTACTTTGCAGTATGTGTGACTGCAAGTAATGAATTGGATGAGAAGGTACCAGATAACTAGATGGTTCTACAAGTCTTCTACGTATGAACCAGGATCATTAATTTCATTAAAGGACTCAAAGGTCACTTATAAGTTATTGTAGAAAGACATCACTGAAAAACCTAGCTTATCAAAATTTATCCTTCATGTACTGAAAATTTTTAGATCTTCTCAAGGTAACTGACAATTCAAAGTCTTTTACCCTTTCACTGCACTAACAATAATCAAGATGCATTCTTCATACAACCTAGCAAGATATCTCATGACAGAATTAAATTCAGAATACATATAGTATAGAATATATTATTTTTAAAAGCAATATACACAAGAAATATTATTATTTTTGTGCTCAATATATTTAAAAACCATATGATCTACTATATGCTTTTACTGCATACAATACCAATGATTCTACTTTCATATGAGTCTGCTTACATTTCAACTTTTACACTTTATTGCTAACTTAGCAGGAGATGGCTTCTGAAAACTTCTGCAGAAAAATGTGTTGGATTATTCTTCATTACCTTGAAGGGTTTTCCATAAATGCTTTCTCCCCCTTCTCCAGTCCCCAGAGGGTCTCCACCTTGTGCAATGAAGCCTGGGATGACCCGATGGAACACTGACTTGTTGTAGTATCCCTCCAGGCAGAGTTGAACAAAGTTCCGACATGCCAGTGGTGCTTCTTTGGACCAGAGTTCAATTTCAATCTCTCCAGCAGTTGTAGATAGTAAAACCTGAAAATAATGAAATTATTATAAATGAAATCGCTAATGAAATTATTTTTTTAATTGAAATAATAGTATTCAATAAAAATCTTGAAATTATTTTCATTCAAATTAGTAAGTTAGGTACTATCAAAAGCAATTGTTTCGTACAAATTTCAGGTTGCATGAGCAGAAGTTATTTTTTTGAATAAAATCTGCCAAGTTGTCATTTATTCGCCAAATACCTTTCCTTCAGTAGGAGGTTCTTGAATATAAATATTACTCATTACAATGAGAATATTTCATAACAGTCGTACCGACTACTTGTTTTTACTTCAGTACTTTAGCCCTGTGCTTGTCCGCTCAGTTCTCGCGGAAAAAACTACTAGTATCTTCGCACAGACACGTTTACGGCTTAATTAACTGATTTGCCACTTTTCATTTCCTCTGCAATATGTATGCTGTCAAGAAACGCATGTAAATACTTGAAAATAGTCACAATAAAGTGCATTAGAGTTCTGTATAGATTTTTAATAGATAAAACGAAAAAAGATTTTTTGAAATATTGATGTTTTATCCGCATTAATTTTTTCATTTCTCGATATAAGTATTGTTAGTAGGTAATCTCCCACATGTATTATAATAACCATGTTATTAGTGGAATGGAAGAAAAATATGAGAGAGCATTAAAATACTGTATAAGCCAATAAAAAACGCATTGGGACAGTCTTCTTATCCATTTGCACATGATCACAGGCTTCAATGGTAGCTGTTAATGTAGTTGAACTTTTAATAGGAATCGTCTTTTTCACGTCTACACCTATTAAGGCAACATGTTTGTGACTAGTCTTTCGAGCATACACATTAAGTGCACGCCTAGTAACTAGTTTAGAAATGCTTGCTCAACCAAAAAGCATTTCTTTAATTTTTAACGAAAATGATGCTGGAATATGAACATCCCAGAAATCAGAAACAAAGAAGAGTAGCTGGATAGGAAAGAAGAAGAGAAGAACTAAATACTTAAAAAAATTTATGCATAATATATATGATTTTGATTTTTGAAATCACAACATTAAGATCTGCTGTGTTCTTCCTCAATCTACTTCACGCACCGGGCAGACCGTGAATATCTAAGGACTTTGAATATCATTTCCCGAAACGAGTGCCTGAGGAGTACCAGGGTAAGAAAACACAACTGGAATAAATGTCGGTCTATCTAACCTAATAATACCCGTTGTGTGTTTATTTATATATTTACTAGTGCACACGTGCTGGTCGGCATTAATCTGAAGAATTTTATCCCTTCTTTCTTGAGTTAAATTCTCTCGTGCCACTAGATATTGTCCAGCGTTATGCCGAAGAATTTCCTCGCTTCTTTCTTGTGTTAAGCTCTCTCTAGCTACTCGGTGTTGCTCTGCATTATTCCGTAGAATTTCCAAACGCCGTTCAAGGGTCAATTTAGCTCCAGCTTCTTGTAGGCGAGCAGCATTGCTTCGTCTTGCCATTTCGCATTGTTCATCCGATCTTTTTCAGCGTTTTGCTTGCTGTCAAAGTCTTGCTAGTCTTGGTGGGGTATAAGTCTTGGTGGAGTACAAGCAAACTGCTTGTTGAGACTACCACAGAGTAGTAGGAGTCTCTTTTATGTTTGGTTGGTATGGTTTGACTTTTAGAATTGATACCAATTTTCAAAACATAAAGCGCTCGAGTAAGGTTTTCGAATTACGTGACAGAGGATAATGACGACAAGGTTTGGAACTCAGCTTTGTCTCGGGTTTATTTGAAGAAGCCAGAAGGACCGCCGAGTCTTGTTTACTGAAGAACTTGGCTGAAGATGGTTCGCAGTCCGGTGCTGGCAAAAGGCTCCGGCGAGTGACGAAGTCGACGGTGTGTGTGTGTGTTGATTTATGGTATTCACTTTATGAGTGGGGCCATTTAGCAGACAAGAGAAATCAGTGTGATTTCAGGAGTAAGCTCCAAGCCTGCGGAATTTGAGCAGGTGAGTGATGTCAATTTGAGCCGTGATTGATGGCGATAATAGATCTTAATTGTTTATTAATTAAAGCTCATGGCACACTGAATTTAACAGATGCGAGCTCATTAACTTGTGTTCGGGGTTGGAGGCAGTTTACAATTTAGCCAGTAATTAGATAATATACAAGGCTAAAGACAAGTTAAAGGCAGAGCTAAAGGCCAAGCTAAAGGCAAAGATAAAGGCCTAGGGATGGATGTGTTGTCGTGTTGGGTGACGTCGGAGAATCTGGAAATATTCAGGGAGCTGGATGACAATATTCCGGAAAGGCACCCCAAGAAAACCCACAACAGTTGTTTCCCTTTTAGCGGTAAATTCCCATTACGGAGAAACCCTGAGCTCTTCCTACAGATTTATCATCGCGCTTATTATTTCTCTTTTTTAAGCTCATGAAGAATAAGGACAGATTTAAACATGCTAGCAATATAACTTTTCTCTATGCTCTCGATTTCAAATATAAGCCTGACACTAACAAGAATTTAATTGTGTAAAAAATCGTAATTGTTAAACATGTTATGAAAGCTACATGATTTCTGTACGCGATCAGGCGATAATAATTTAAACACTCGATCATCAATATGAGTCCCGTTAATTTTATAATATGCCCTTGTGACGCTACACTAATGTTTCTGGCATCAAAATCAACTATTTACGAAACCTACAGGCAGCACTACACTGTCAACTTGCTGACTATACAAGTAAATTTTGAACACTACACAAGTATACTGAATAGAAATATAATACTGAAATTCTGTACAAGTATACTGAATGTGGAAAGGAAATACTGAGTATAAAATGTAATACTGAATATAAAATGGAAACGTGGAACATGCTAATCACGACTGCCATTACTAAAAAACAGCTCAGAAATGCTAGCAACACGTACGAAATATATCTAAGAAAACTATTACTGAGCACCTTGAAATACTAGCAGCACTGGTAAAAAATACTCTTAAGAGCTACTGTCACGAGAAAAGGTCCCGCCTCCTTGTTAACATTTCATTAACAAGAAGATCAGGTTTTCGGAATTGAGGGAATGGCAAACCTCCATGACATTACACAATACACAAAAATGTGAGGATGTATCAAGAACACAGTCACTAAGGACAGGGAAAAACAATGATTGTATACTAAAATTAGAGCTGTACTCACCGATTAGCAGAGACACGACTTAAGGCCCCGATACACTAGGCAAAAATCGCGGTGACAACCACCAGCACGCCTCTCAATGTGCCTCCCATCCCTGCACACCAGCCAGTTGGCAGAGTGGTCACCGAGCTTTCAGCGATCCGAGCATGTCTGGATTAGGACGGTCGTCACTGCGATGAGCAGTACAGTTTTAAACGTTGACGGGAGTGGTGCGCAGCAATGTCTTGCTCCGCAATTGAGTGGACAAAACTCGAACACTGAATTGTATTGACGCATTTAAAAAATTCGACGCTTGCAGAATGTGATAAGCAGCGCTTACAGAAGGCTATAGCACAGCGCAACGTGCGCTTCTTTTTGATCCTGCGCTCCATACGGCTGGTCGCTAGCGCGCACCTACCCGTACGACAAGCTGAGGCAGACTGACGCCTTGCATTGCATTCCGCGGTGCTTCATCTTGCGTGCTGAGTGTATCATGTCGCCAGTTCTCACTTCAACTGGCGGACGGATCCACTGCCGCAATTTCTCGAGTCATGAACGCCAGTGTATCGGGGCCTTAACACAGCGCATTTTCTGAGCGCCCTCCGTGGTGTTACGATCGATCGCTCCTAATATTGTGGGGCATGATACACAGGGTAAAATATGCTTAACATTTATGATTTCCAGCTATACGTCATAAAAACATCAATGAGCGTACACACAATGAATGGTATTAGGAATGATGCAAATTAAGTAATGGAATCAAAACAGCATACGCCAAATGACTTACATCACATAACTATACTGTATGTTTCGGCTGGCCAGCCTTTCCCCGAATGTTGCTTACACACCCAAACATAACACAAATAAGGCCTACAATATCTTAGCGCTTCCAGCAGCACGGGATGTGGTCATTACTTCGACCCTCACGTTCATGAGCAAACACAGCTTCAGTTAAATAACTGTCCCATGCACAGTTCAAAGAAGGTCTGTTGCCAATCGCTAACTTCGGAGCTCCCGCTTCAGTATCTTCGCACGTTAATTCTCTTTCCTCCGAGCAGATCAATTCTTCAATTAAATCCTTCCCACCAGTCAAGACAAAATTTTAACTTGTTACTTTTTAACGAGTGTCAATGACGTTTCCTCAAAATATCTCGATTTTTACATGACTGAATGACAATGAATTATCGCAATATTTATTTCAACACTATCTTTTTCCAAGAAACTGTATTTCTTACCCTCCCCTCTAGTGTGGCATCTCCATGTTCCATCAAATGACTCCCACGGTTTGGTATGTTTGGTAAATTTCCCCTCAGTGAACGTGGTAAAGGGAACACGTAAAATTTCCTCTCTGCAAAAAAAAAACAAAACAAAAAAACAAAACCGTTTATTTCCAAGTTGTCACATGAGATACATATGCCAACATATTGGCTTTTAAAAGTTCCTTAACATAAGACGTCCTAAAACAAAAGATCCATACGAGGAGTATTAATTGACAAACCATCCGAGGTGTAAAAATAGATAAGCCATACGAGGCATAATAATCGACAAACTATATGAGGTGTGCTAATAGATAAACTATCAGAGGTGTACAAATAGATAGACCATACGAGGCATATTAATAGACATAATATACGAGGCGTACTATAATAGACAAACCACACGTGGTGTGCTAATAGTCTAATAAAGTTCCATACGAGGAATACTAATTGACAAACCATACGAGGTGTACAAATAGATAAGCCGTATGAGGCATAATAATAGACAAACTATACGAGATGTAATATTAGACAATACTATCATAGGTGTACAGATAGATAGACCATACGAGGCATATTAATAGAAAAAATATACGAGGCGTACTAATAGACACACCATACGGGTCGTGCTAATAGTTTAACTCTGTCAAGGGTAGTTGAATGAGAAATGAGAAATATTATCTCTTGGATATTTTATATTCCAAGAGATTCCGGTACAGCGCTTCTTGCCTTTTTCCTACTTCGATAATTTCAACTAAGAACTTGGCAGTTTCGAAGAATTATTTAGTATTTTTCGAATTATTTATAAGATCATCGAAGTAGGAAAAATACAAAAAAACGCTACACCGTACTAGATTGAAACAACACCGTAAATGACAATCAAGTATTGAGAAAAAGATAGTCTCGAAATAATTTGTAAAGAACATCGCGCAACACAGCACGCACATCTAGGAATGCGTAAACAAACTTACACTCAAAATTGAAATGCATGGCTTGTTCGGCATACAAATATAGAGATAATTTTTGCACGAGTGCTTTATTTCCTTTGTCTATTTATACTTTTTAATTTCTTCTGTTCACAGAAATGCCCTTCGGGGTCGTGATAGATCGATTTATAAATCATAAAGTAAGCGCAATCAATTTGTTTATTTCTGAAATTTGGTGCAGTGTTAACTGATCGCAGAGCTTTAGGTAAAATGTAATGTGTCATGAGGTTTTGCTTTTTATGCAAAAAGTAGAAATAAAAACCGATATATGTACATGTGCGCATATATGTGTGCGAAACGTGTGCATCTTTACACTGATACATAAACATTTATGTTTGCGTGCGCACACGTACATACTCACGCACACACCAACACACATATTCATATATATACGTATTGAAAACGAATATAAGAAAAATACTAATAGACATGAAGAATAATCTTACTCTTTCAATATTTAAAATGACAGCCCAAGCTCTGATGAATCGTAAGAAATAACCTGAGGAAAGATAAGGAATAGAAAAGGACTTCGAAAAACGTATAAATGGAATGGTTTTTTAATTTCCTAAAGGAAATTTTAAGAAAACTCAAGTTACCGCTGAGGAACAACAACAACAAAAAAAACATATATCTTCAATATATATCATATATCATATCTTCTCGATATTCTCTGCAACATCATGCGGACATGGGTACATGGGATAAAATGGAGATACAGTGTAGGCCAGTTACCACTCATGATTGACAAATATCTACAAAATTTTGGCAGAAATGCGCAAACAAACATATACTCAACATCAAAATTTGCTTGTACAACATACGGACAGAAAGATAATTTTACCACGATTCATACGCTCAAATTACGATTAATTTCATTAATTGTATTTGTCATTTATCCGATTCACAGAGACGTCCTCTGGTGTAAGTGGGAGATCTATTTTTGAATCATTTCGCTAGTGCAATAAAATTTATTAACCGGATGGTTTTTGTGTAAAGAAATGAAATAGAAACATGTATATCTATTTATGTAGATATATATATATATACCTATATACGTACACACACATATTAATATATGTACTTATTGAGAATGAAATATAGGAAAAAAATACAAATATAAAATAAGAGGATAGAAACAACCTACCATCTATTACACCGATAATGACAGTTGAGCTCATTGTAATCCTAAGAAATTATTCGAAAAAAAATAACTAAAAGGAAAAGAAGACTTCGGGAAACGTAAAATGAACTGATTTTTAGTTTCTTCATAGAAATTTTTAAGAAAACTCAGGTTACAGTCAAGAAACAACACAACTCTTCAGCATTATACAGACATGTGTACATGGGATAAAATGGAGTAACATTGTGGCCGGATATCACATTTGAGTGGAGAATATTTACAAAATTTGGCACATATAGGTAGATTAAGCAATGGTCCAAAGTGATAATTTTGATAACAGAAATTAACAGTTTTTTTCGATTTTAAAGTTTAGTGCTGGTGTGCACTGAACGCACGGAAAAATATTAAAAGACTAAATGAAAATGCTTAAATTAACCTCTCCCCCCAGCTCAGCCGAAATCGATTGAAAACATCTTCGAGAATGATTTTGAAATAACGAGACAACGTTAGCCAAAATTTAATTCATTATAAACTTTGCACAATCCTCACATTTATAAACCTGTATATTGGTGTACACACAAAATGTATTTCAGAGTATGTTTTCCATACGGATGTTAAATATTAACACAGAGAAGAAAAAATAACAAAATAAAGATGAGGAAATACTCCTAATTATGGAAAAAAACGTTCATTCTGCTGTATTGAACTCACGGCTGGGGTGCTCATTATTGTCGACAGAAATAGTTAAGATGAATGCACGAATGGCTTAGCAAACGTAAAATGAAATAGTTTCTAATTTTCTAACAGAAATTTCAGGAAAATTAAAATTTCTGGTAAATGGGAAATTCACACCGAAATGCTGCAGGTCTATAGAGATGCAAAATGACGTGACACATTTACTCTAAATTCTTTTACAGTTTTAGAGTTTTTGATATGCTGGGGAAGCTTGTTCCACAAAAAAGCTCCAGAAACTGAGAGAGCTTTTTGTCCCACGTTAGATGAACGGTAACTGACTAAAACATCATTCCTCCGATTTGGTTTTTTGTTTGGGATATTAGATGGAAAAAATTTTACCACCTCTGCATTACTTTGGGGGAGGTACAGAGAGGAGAACACTCGTCGAGCTTTTTGGATCATGAATCTGTTCGGTATCGGGATCCAGTCGAGTTTTCTTTAAAGAGGGGTGACATGATCGTATTTATTGAAATTTCCTTTGCACACCACTTTGGCGGCGAAGTTTAGACATTCTTGCAACTCTTCCTGACGATATTGAGGTAAATTTCCCCATACAAGACTGCAGTAGTCCAGGCGCGATAAAACTAAAGACTGAATCACTAACAACCTAGATTTTTCGTCAAGTGTGTTCTTAATGCGATGAAAGAACATTAAGGTTCCGTTTATTTTGTTGCACATTGTTTCGACGTGTGAATTGAAAGTCATATTTTTGTCAAACCAAACACCCAGATTTTTTACCGTCTCTACTGGTTCAATTGTATCGTCTCCAAATGTTAGCTTGAATGGTGGTAAATTTTTAGTCGCATTCTGTGATCCAAAAATAATGCATTGCGTTTTACTTGCGTTAAGTTTGAGGCCATTATGGTCATACGACAATTTAAGGTTTCTCAGAAGGTTTTCAGCGTTGGCTTGTGTTTCTTTTAAATCTGCTGTTGAGCTTGTCATGGCAATTTGTACGTCATCAGCATACATTGAGATTTTTGTGTTTGCCGGCATGGTGGGGAAATCATTGATGAAAATTGAAAATAAGAGCGGGCCGATGATTGAACCTTGAGGAACGCCAAAATTGTTTGGTATGAATGATGACATTTTGTTATTCAAGCACACTGCATGAGAGCGGTTTAGTAGGTAGCTTTCAAACCATTGAGTGTCAATTCTGAGGTTTGAAATTTTTTGTAGAAGTTTCTTATGCTCAACACTGTCGAAAGCTTTGGAGAGATCAAGCAATAGTAAGAGAGTTAATTTTTTTTGGTCAATATCATTGTAAATTTTTTCTGTTATGTTTAACAGGGCGTCCTGAGTACTGGTATTCCTTCTGTAAGCATATTGATTGCGATGCAGTAGATGTGACTCGTCTATGTAAGACGAGAGCTGGTTTGTTATTACTTTTTCTAATATTTTAGACATAACAGGCAGGAGACTGATTGGTCTGTAGTTTGACGCTATGTCGATATCACCAGATTTATGTAATGGCTTAATAATGGATAATTTCCATTGGTCGGGAAACTTGTTCGTGGCTATAGATGTATTTATTATCAAACGAATGAGGGGTGCTGTGACAGGGAAGCTGTCTTTTATATGTTGGAGGCAAGTGAAACGAGAAAATGTATGAATTTCTGGATTACATTATAGCGTAAACTTTAGTATAAATTTTCAATATAGCCACTTTTTCATTATTTCTTTAAGCACGTTTGTTACTGCGAACACACCCGCGTTTTATTTCTTATACTTCGCGCCACGGCGTCGACTGTAGAACTGCCTTTTGTTCGTTACGATGCCTAGCCTATTTTCTTGAGGGTTGTCCGCTCTCTCATATTTGACCTATAGGATTCTTTGGATCTCGAAAGCGACCGCCTACCTCTTTTCTAATTTGTAGTCCCGTAGCTTGCCTTTATTTCTTTCTTGGTCTTATTGTTTCCCACGCTCCAGCTCCTTCAAAACCGTTGGTTTGCCGCCTCTCTAGGCTTAAGTGTGTAGCAATCGCTACACAAGCGTAAGAATTATAAATTTTCCCTTTCGCACTTAAATAAATTAATTATTAGCATTAAAAATCTTACTCTAATTTATTATTAATTATTTTCTACTTCTAATTCGTAATCATGGAAGTTTGTGTGTAAATACTTGAGAGATCAAATAATCAACCGACATTTCGAGTTTAAAGCAGCCCGATTTGGCAACATCCAAGCGCGTCACTTGAACTGAGCGTTACTCACTCTGTCTTGTGGCTTGTTAGCGTGCGAACATCATCTCGTAAGTGCAAGTGAAATTTAGGGTTAGAATAGAAAAGAAACCGGGTAAAGTATATTGTGCCATGTGTTTTTCGCGTGTACTGTGTTTAAACGTAAAGATCTGCTCAGTGTCGGGAGTTAGGGATAAACTCTAAAGTAGCGTAAGATTCTTAGACTAGCATGTGTTGTCTAGAGTGCACTCGGCGATATAGAGTGAATATTGCGTGTCATTTCCAAATTCACGTGTTGAGACTTCATACTAGATATTCAGCTAACGTCCTTGCTTTTCTTCATTACTGCAAGTAATATATTGCGGTTGTCTGTATCATATCGAGAATTATTCATAAACTGACTCGTGAACGAACGCGGCTAAATTGCCGGCGTTCTTTGTTGATAGTGTGTCTTTGTGTTCCAAAGGGCGGAGCATACACTGCCGTCCCCTGTCACTACTCCGGACTATAACTGCACTATAAGCATGTGTTATAATAGTATTTTCTTTTTACAAACATACTTGCAGTAGTTTTCTTAGATATGTTCCAACGTGAAATAATAATTAAAAATGGCTCTTAATAATCTCGTATGTTTATAAATTACGAAGATTATTCAGGTCGATGCTTGCTAAAGTTTTGAGTTTCAATTTTTATAGTTCATACGCCTTGAACCTTGCGTTTAATCGCACTTATTTCAATTCACATCATTTGAATAAAAATTTAATTCCATTCTGTTCATTCTTGTGACAAAAATACCCACTACCATTTGCCTTTCGTGAGTGCGTACAAATTATGCCGGCGGCTTGGCGAATGCCGACGTGTAGAGCCGCCGGGTAAATCGCCGCACTGATTTTCATGTTTTCATCTTGAGCATATTTCCTTTCGGTGTAAGCAAAACGTTTAGTGTTCCTTTTTATATTGGAGATTATTCCTTTAATTTTTTTAGTATTGCAAGTGCTATTTATCAGGATTTCAGTAGGATCTATACCCATGAAACCTTAGAATTTTTCTCTGTTATTTCTTGTACAAGTTATAGAGATGTTCTAGAGTACATAAAGGAGCATTAATTTTCCTTCTATGAAATTCTTAATTGCTGGAATCCTTTTCTTTTGCTTCACGAACCATGTCTTGTTAAGTCATGTGTTTTTCCATGGTTCCAGGGATTGGATCCCCGATTGTGCTCTTAGATAATCACTAAAAGTATTACTAAAAATTCCTAAATTTTATGCCTTGTATTTAAAAGCAAGAGCAGCTGTATAAGAGTTTCTTAATTGCTTCTGTCCTATCTCTCTACTTTTGAGCTTGACGAGAAAGAGAACAAATGAAATTAACTAGAGTCAAATCTGTGGGATTTCTCGAATTCTGCCGTGTGGGAGTTTTATTAATTGCAATGATGTGGGACTGTCAGTGGTGGAAAGTTCCTTGATGTCTCTTTGGACTGTTCACCCAGCTATTGGACTCTTTGCAGGACTTCAACGTCATCGCCACACACCACCCGCAACAGCCTCCCCTTGGGCCTTGTTTTACCTCAACTTGAGCCGCCTTGCTTTGCCTAAAACTTAAACTTGAACTGGCCGGAACTGGCCCGACCTTAACTGGACGTGACTTAACCAGAATTTACCTGGCTTTGGGCCTCATTTTTGGTTTAGCTTGTTTGGGCTTTAATGCTACTTAACTCACCTAAGAATTGCCTCAACTTGAGCCGCCCTGCCTGGCCTCAACTCACTCAAAATCGATCACTCACAACGTCACGGTTTCCTCAAAGTCGACATATTGGCCCCCGTTACATCATTTGCAAACCACACACACACACACACACGGTCGACTCCAGCACTTCTCCAGGAGCCTTCCGACTGCCCGGACTGAAAACCCTCTTCTAGCCAAGTTCGTCGGTGGTTCAAGACTCGGCGGTCTTCTCCGGCTTCCTTCCAATATATACCCAAAAAAAAGCTGAGTCCAAAGAGCCTGATTATCCTTCTCACGATTTTCTCCCAGACGCTTGTCGAGGTCTGTTAGGACTGGCTATACCCCGCGGCCAGATCCAAACAAGTGTCTCGATTTATGTAAGTCGACAAGGCGCTGTTGTTTAGTGGCGATTTTCTCTGTTGGGTATAGGAGAAAAATTCCAAGCACAATACCCCACTCTACCCAGGTGTCTGAAATGGGTACCGGTCTCGACCGGGGGAAAGCGTCATGGCGTCCTGGCGTTAGTTATAAGGCATTTGAAAATCCAATGTACAAGGTGATATGTATCAGGCTTGATTGGAAATAAAGCATCCGTAGATGCCTTCATTACGAATGGGTAGGCATTTTTCCGAACGTCTAAAGTTTCCAAGGGCTCACCCGAATGAAAAAAAATTGCTAACACCACAAAATAGACCTCTCCAGAAACAACACAGCTTATGGTCCAAATGTATACAAAGCCTTTCTCACTACACCTATATTTGTTGGCTTTGCATTAGGGCGATTTTCCTCTGTTCCAAGCAAATGGACCGCTTCGTTCTCGGGTTTCGAAGGGACAAGTCGGTCTATAAAATCTGTCGCGCTCACACAAGCTGACACACACACAAACATACAGGCATGTTACAATATGTTGTAGCGACCCAACCGTGCTGCTGAAATATTTCAACGGTATTTCAACGGACAAAATTTTTTATGTAAGCACGAAATTTATTACACACAATTAAAAGATTTATTACACTTGAATAAAATTTTTCCCTAAACCCTCATTTTTAATTCGCAAAATTGATTATTCTTGACAGATTCTTGACACTACAATGAAGCACGTAATACTTTAAGAAAATCTCAAACTGAATTGAAACACTTTATTTCCACTTACGCGACGCTGTGCACCACACGAGAATAAAATAAGAAATGACGCTAAGAAAGTGGCGTGCGTCGGGATGTTGCCACACGACGAGCTAAAACTCTATCGACTGTCGATATTATTCTCTTTTTGTGCATTTACACAAAAACTTTTGAGATTAATAATTATATGTAGCAAATTATTAATAATAATTTAAAGTAAGATTTTTAATGCCGGACTTTCAACAAGCAGCAGACTCTGTACGAACGCTCTCTCTGTGCTTCCCTTACTTTGGTCCTCAATCAGAATTAATGAAAAAACAAATACTGGAGCTACTACAAAAATATTTCAGTAATGTAAAATTTAGAATAATATTGATCTGTAGTGAACCCTCAGCCGCACTTCAGCCTAATTTCATAAAATATTAAAAAACTAACATCCTAAAATTTAATTATACATATGTAATTATTTCTATAATTTTACAAGACCAAATTAATTCGATTAAACCCAAAATTTTACCAAAACTGTGTTTCGAAAATATTTGGCGATCACGTTTCCGTTTGTCGCTTCCGTTGGAAACATTCGCGCATAACCATTTCGCAAGCTCTCGATTGTCAGCACCAGGCAGACTGGTCATTCACGTTGTGTCTTCTTCCGATTGTAGTTTTGGGCCCCAGAGGGGCAATTGTAAGTATCAAGTGTTAATATTAAGTGTGTATTATGTCTTAACTTTCCTTTGTTGTGTATTAACTTGTTCCGCGTTAGGGAGCGCTCGTTATTGTGTCTTAGGAACATTCACTGTGTTTATCTGTGCCGGTGTAGTTAGGCACAAGCTTCAAGTTCACTGCGCCATTTCGTCAGTGTTTTTTCCCCTGAATTAATGTAGCCGTGCAAACCTGCATATTCACTTTAGCATCTGATTCCAATTGGAATGTGTCTTTTTACGGTTTCGCACTGGTGTTTTTACCAGTTCTGTTAGCCTTATAATTCAATTAACTTTTGGCAGTACAGTAGCTAGAATTTTAGTTATTTTATTTACTGTCGTGCATTGTGTAATTAAGTCATGATTCAAACAAGTATGGAATTCTTTTTAGTTTCACACTCAACGTTTAAAGTCCAAAAATCTTAAGAAATAAAATAGGATATTGCAGCAAATCGCGTTTGTATTTTCTGTAGTACTCATTTCAAGTCAATTCACATAAATAATTGTTCCTTAATCTTACTCCGGAACTTCTTATATAGAGGTTTTCCCTTCTTCATTTGTATTGTTTAGAAACTCCTTGTTAATTTGCATTAGCAGATGCCGTAGATATTTCTACCATAGTTAATTAATTAATTGGGACTTGAGAATTAGGCTCAGTTGCCACTGCTTTTACCATTGTAGTTTTGCCTTTTTATGTTGTTCCTATTTCTTAAGAAAACCCGAAAAGTCTGTGCTCAGAGTTCAAGGGATTGCACTAGCTCCCTCAATGCCTCATGGGCCCTTTCGGCCAAATCATATGTGCATTTACTAGTATAAAGTGTAGCTTCATGTCGCTTAAAAATATTAAGATTAATATTTGGCTCCGAGCAAATTGTCAGTGCTCCGAAGTTGATCCCCGCTTGCACTCCGGCGCCGGAGTGCTGGTGGGGGTCGTTTTTCGAAGAGACTCCTCGCTTTGAGGCAGCATGTTAATGCCAGATTGTTTGCAGCATAGCATGTGTTGATATGTGGTTTCCCAAGATACCGTGTGCATTTTCACCCAGCGTCTTATCCCCGTACAGGAAGCCACGAGACACTTTACATTCCACTGCCACGTCACCTACCTTGCCCGATCATATCAAAAGGGTAAAATAACCCGGTAGCCAGACTTGGCAAAAGAACTGCCTCCTTCCTTGGTTTCTCCTTCCCCTTTGTTCTTATCAATCAATTACTGGACGGGTAATGCAGTTTCCTCATTCCCCATCCCCATCAACTATTCAATCAAACTTGGGGGAATAGAGCTTTACCGTCCTCATTTATCAGTGACGCTATTTGCCGTCTCTACCCATTGGTGATTACCATGCACACGACCCTCTCCACAAATATACTTACCACATAACCAACGCAGCTGCGAGCCTGTTGCAGTCCTACTCAAGATCGGACCTCAACATCAGCTCATCCTGAAGAGACAAATCTGCTAGCCACCTAATAAAGGCCAGACATTATAAACCATATCTCCTTTCTTTGTCCTTCTGATTGGTCCAGTCCGTGGTATAGCTCGTTGTTATATTTGATTAAACAGGCATAAAGCCAAGAACATCCTTGCAACTCCTTCTGAGTTAGTGGCCAATCCTCATCCCGTCGTAATTCAATGCGCGTTCCAACGCGCTGGTGACCTCGCCTTATCAAGAACACCAATCTTGTTCATTTGCTAAATTAAGAACATTAAACTGAACCTCCCCACTTTGGGAGCAGTTTAAATTAGTGACCCTGTCCAAAGTAAAACTTGATTTACGCCCATCAGGCTAAAGTTTACAGATCAATAACCAAAAAATTGAATCATTTTTTAGATTCAAGGATAGACTTCTTACTGAGATGCAGGCATCCCTAATATACAAATATAGTTGTGCACTTTGTGCATCTGAGTATGTGGGCATGACTACCCGTATTCTGGGATGTAGGATTGCCGAGCATCAAGGTAGGAGCTACCGGACGGGAAACATTTTAGCAAGCCCATCTAACTCAGCCATCCGTAATCACGCTCTTGAATGCGACACAGCAGTCAATAAAAATAGCTTCAAAGTCATAGCCAGGACAAAGTTGTGTTCAGAATTGTGAATTTAAGAGTCTCTGTTCATTTTTAAAACGAAAACTGTTTTAAATAATCATATTAGCTCATTTCCTTTATCCCTAGTTAATAAGTAATGTCATGCATTTTTTGAGTTTTCTTTTTGTATTTTACAGATGACTTTTTTTTCGAATTTGTACCTATTGCTGATGATGAGCGAAGGCTCGAAACGTCCTATTTTTTACGAGTCTTTTCACAGTCTCAAGAATACATTTTAGTGAAAAATGTTTTATACCATTTTCCTGGTTCTCTCTTTTTTATTGAAAATTAGAAAACACCGAAATAGCTACCTAAAAATACCCTTGGGTCATTTGTTTTGAGTCCGCTTCTTCCATTTCTCTGCCATGCTCATAAAGATAGCCATAATGACCGTATATGGGATGCGAGTTTCACCAGTGCGCAAGTACAATAATATTTTTTATCACGGGTACTGTTAGGAATACCTATTGAGTGACTTGTTGCGAAGCGGCGGTTGAGGGAGTAGGGACTTTTTCTGGCAGAGCGTTTTCGGTGAGTGTTTTGAAGGTCGAAGCCGCTGTGAGAAGACTGGTTGAGTTTATACTGCACCTCTTTATGTAGGGCCGGGTGAGTATGGTAACGCGCTGGGTACGCGTACCAATTGATTTATGGCTAGGTGGTGCTTATGGTAACCAGAAAGCCGCTTCGAAGCCCACCATTGCGTAGGTAGGCCTTTGACTGCTTGAAGCTTGAATGCTGGAGTGTTGGAGTACAAACAAACTGCTTGTTGAGACCACCACAGAGTAATAGGAGTCTTAATAGTAGTAGGTATGATACTTAGCTCCCAACCTGAATCTAAGGACACACTTGGTCGTTATGAACTGTTGACGCTACCAAGTCGGGAGGACAACAGGTTAACGAGTTCCCTCAGCTGTGCGGTGGTGCTAAAACTGCCTCTAACCAGTAACACACATTTACACTACATATTGCTTTTGCTCTTCACTCATTCCTTTCCTCGCCCTAAGCTAAGATACTGAAAACATTACTACTACTTGTTTGATCTGATAAAGCATTTATGAAAATCCTTGTGAGGATATTTTAGTATGGGTCCTTATTTTGAAAAAAGGAAAACAGGCAAAAAGCAGTTTATTTCAAAATATGACAAAAAAACTCATCGAGTTTAAAATATTAAAAGAGAGATCCCTAGTTGATGAATGTACGAGAGTAGCGTAACGCCTATGTCAATTGTCAAAATAATAATTAGGGAGAAGCAAGAAAATGCATTTGATAATGTTTGATAATGCAAATATGTACTGGTATAAGGTGCAGGATTCAGTCGAATGAAATGACGATTTGTCAGCTCGCGTTGTATTCATTAGCATTATTTTCATGAAAGCTTCACGAATGCTAGTTATTTAAAAGAATTAAAGTCCTAAAACTTGTTTTTCCTATCAGCTGTGTATTAAACAAATGTAATTATTCCCCATTTAGTTTTCAGACTGTTCGTGCTCTCCGTGGCACAGCGGTTAAGGGATCGGACTTGTATGTTGGAAGTCGCGGGTTCGTATCACGGCGCTGGCGCGGAGATTTTCCCCGTTGGGTATAAGGAAAAGCTCAAGCACAATACCCCACTCAACCCAGGTGTCGGAAATAGGTTAGGTTAACATCGGCATCTTTGGGATGCTTTATTTCCAATCAAGCCTGATACATATGATCTTAGCATTGGTTTTTCAAATGTCTTATAACTAAGCCTATATATATAGGACACCATGACGGTTCCCCCGTAATGCCGGTACCCATTTCCGACACCTGGGTTGAGTGGGGTATTGTGCTTGAGCTTTCCCTTATACCCAACGGGGAAAATCCCGCGCCAGCGCTGGGAACGAACCCGCGACTTCCAGCATACAAGTCCGATCCCTTAACCGCTGTGCCACGGAGAGCACATAATAATAAGAGCACCAAATAGGTACCGGCTTTACGGGGGAACCGTCATGGTGTCCTATATATAGGGTTAGTAATAAGACATTTGAAAAACCAATGCTAAGATCATATGTATCAGGCTTGATTGGAAATAAAGCATCCCAGAGATGCCGATGTTAACCAAACCTAACCTAACCTGCTGTTCTGCATTACATCAATCGTAAACGGATGAAGAACAACCGTCCGTCACCAGAAATAACTCCGACAGGGTGTGATCCAGAGATGCTTTTTTTATGGAAGCTATGGTCAGACAACTTATGTCTTTAATCCAACCATTGATGCAATACTTATTGAATTAATTTCAATGGATGAGGTGAAATTAACCTTCTTTTGGTCTTTACTTAATTTGGGGACTTCTAGAGCAACCCATGAAACGGTATCCTTTAACAATTTCATATAGCCTATGCCTAGCTTGTATTTGAAAGCTGTAAATTTAATTTCGTTGTAATGCAATTAAATAGTTGTATAATTGTTTTTTCGAACATCTCTTAACGAAATATTTATGCCTAGCAGGTTCAAATTCTGGCCTTGAAATAACCATTGCTTGCTGTAAGTCGAATTGAACAATTATTCTTTTTTTGAATACCTATTGAATTCAATCCATAACAATGGATTTGTTAAACATTCACCTTATTCAAAAGTACATGTTTTCAATCATGGGTCAGTACTTTAGGATAATTGAATTAACTTCTTTGTTTAGTATTTAACATGGCAGGAAGACTTGTTTTTTTTTGTGCATTCTCCTGGTTGGGAAGTACAAAAAGCTGGCTGAGTTGCTCAAAAATATATTTAAGTTTAGCCACAAATTGACCTTTGAAATTGAAACAAATATTTGAGAGTTGTAATGGAATTAGGCCTAGTTGAGCTTTAAATTGATCTTGCAATGTATAGCAACAATTTGGTGTATCATATAGTGAATCTGTAATTAAATTCAGCTATGATAACTGCAGCAAGACGCAGTTTTTTTGTATAGTTTTGTTTAACTGGTAGACCCTTATAACTAACATGGAAATTTTTAGTTTAGAAATTCTTTTGCATTAAAATTTAATAAAAACCAGTGGAAACTATTTTGCTTTTGTTTATGAGTCATGCTAATTATTATGTTAGCAAGCTTACTGCAATAGAATTGTTTACTGATTAGTTTGATATTTACTTGAGTGTGTTCAACAATTTTGAAAATTTTGGTCTCAAGAATTGGTAATACAACACAATTGTAGACGTTTTAAATGATATTTTCCTTGCTAATGTATAATTGGCTTAAGTCTTGCTGAGCGGCAAAGCCGCTCAGCGAGAATGAAAATATCGATTATAACTGGAATTTGATGCTGATTCCGAATATGCAATTTGTTTTGACTGCTCTCGATTTTTTTTTTTTTTTTATGGAAAGGTGGCTAGCAACAACTGACGTGGTGCCCAAAGAATGCCATGTCCGTACAGGTTGAGTGGAACCTGGCCCTATCCGGTACTCAGGTCTTCAAGGCACGGTCTGACCATGTTGGGTCGAGAATGGCAGAGTTTGGATCATGAGGTGGTGCAGGCCAAAGTATGCCAAGTCCGACCAGGTTGGGTCGAGAATGGCAGAGTTCGGATCATGAGGTGGTGCAGGCCAAAAAAACATTAAAAATGTATAAAAATTTAAAATTAAAAAAAATCACAAAAAATCGAGAAAATCGAGAGCGGTCAAAACAAATTGCAGATTCGGAATCAGTATCAAATTCCAGTTCTAATCGATATTTTCATTCTCGCTGAGCGGCTTCGCCGCTCAGCAAGACTTGTTTCGTATAATTTTTGAGATATTCAACTTTAATGTTATAGAAACTTTGTGTATAAAAGTAAAAGAACAGACACGTGAATATGCTGTATTGCAGCTGTAATACGGTATTGACGTAGCAATGGATAAGGTTAGGTTAGTTAATGTTAGGTTTGTTGGTTGATATTTACTTTATTGCGCTCATGGAATTGAGGAATTTGGTTCCTAAGAATCACAATTTTGCATGAATGACATTTTGCTTGCTGATATATAATTTTTGAAATATAACATGAACTATATTCAGGTGAGAATAACATTATATAGTCAGCTGCCTTGTACCTGCATTGTTGGAACACCCACAGTAGTTTGGTGGAAAACCATCAGTGTTGGTATAGCTTTGTCAAATTAAGTTATTTTTGGTTTATTTAGTTTAGTTTGGGATAGTTTTTTCAACTAACCTAAGTTTACCTAGCCTAATCTAATCTATCATTATATCAATACCGTATTACAGCATGTTTTACGTATCCTTTTCTTCACTGTTATATACGATGTCCCTATAACTTCTAAGTTTAATTACTCAAAAATTACGTACCAGTAAACAAAATGTCATTTTTTCTAAAATGTTCTTAAATGTGTTTCTCAAGTGATTCTTTGGAACATTCCTCTAAATTAACCAAAAATAACTTGACTAACTTAGCGAAACCGAGACTGATGTTTGTCCCGTCAAAAAAGTGCGAGCGTTCCAACAATGTGGCAACTATGCAACTGACTATATAATGTTATTCCTACCTGAATGTTATTAATGTTATACCTAAAAAATTACGCATTAGTAAGCAAAATGTCATTCATTGTAAATGTATCTTATTACTGATTTAAGGGAACAAAATTTTAAAAATTGTTGGAACGCAATAAAGTAAATATTGACCATAATTTATATCAAAATTATTTTTTTTGTAAAAAAGAATAAAAGTAGATTTACATGTGCATACATATTGCAACATTCTTATCTATAACTCAGAAACCATCAATTTATTATTCTATGTACTGATAGTTTTATGTAATACATTGCTTGGGATGCTCTAGTGCACTACTCAAATGATTTAGGGCACTGCTAGTATGATGCAGTATGTAGTTTTATGTACCGCTGATTTACAGCTTTGCACTGCTATTGCATTACAAAACCTTCTGTGTTATCAATGGATGGGCAGTATAATATGAAAGTGTTTCTGTTCTCTTCTGTTAAATAATTCATTCATTACATACTGAAAATTATTTACTTACAGAATAAGGATATATATCTTTGGCCATATTGTGCTTGAGTCAACAAATTAAAGAAAAGTGATCATGGGAATCATAAGTAGGTAATTTTTTTAATAGAAAAATTTGTGACAACCGCAATGCCAAGCGCTCATCTCACACTGCGGGAGGAGGATGTGATCAGGCTCTCCTTGGAGTTCCTGCAGAACCGAGCCCTGCACATCACGCAGCTCAGCCTTGAGCGTGAAAGTGGAGTCATCAATGGTAACTACTCTGATGATGCCCTCTTCTTACGGCAGCTCATCTTGGACGGCCAGTGGGATGATGCTCTTGAGTTTGTTCAGCCTTTACAGGTAACTGAGAATTATTTGTTAGCTTGTGTAAGCAACTAAGGAATGATGATGCAACTTGTTCTTTCTTAACCCTTTAACGCCCACATTTTTATACTCATATTACCGTTATAACAACCACTATCACTAAACCGACACTGGCATTAGGTAGTTACTGTTATCAAGATGGCGAAGGAACTGCCACTCGGCAGTGAAGTTCAAAGGACACATTAGTGAACAAATTGAACAAGAAATAAAATATATTGTTATTTTTGAAAAAGGACCGCACAGTCCACTTGGGCGTTAAAGGGTTAAACAGAAATGATTAGGCAAGCCATCACTGGCATACTGGAGAGTGAGTGTGAAAGCCAATACTGCAAATTTGGGAGTGATTGTGCAAGCTGTTACTGGTAACTGAGGAATGATTGTGCTAGCCTTGACTAGTAATAATAGAATAGCAAGACAAGTAATGAAGTAGCCAGAAAATAATTTTTTAAACTTTTATATTATAAGTTGCATTGTTGTGTTTTACTTAGTGTTGCATTGTTGTAGTGGTGTTACCATCCTAGTCTAAATATAGATAACATATGGAAGGCTTATTTACATTTTAAAAAATAACAAATGCTGTACTACTTTTTGAACAAGTATATGGTATGATAAATGAATAATCCGTGCTATTACATTGGAATTAAATGTTTTTTCTAATTTAAATTGGGATATAAAAATGAAATTTTGAATTTAGTTTACTGTGTAGGCCAAAATATCACAGCAATATAAATTAATCAAAATCATTATTCAAAAAATGCAGCTCAGATGCTAGGATAGGTCATATTTTTTCAAATTCAAGTTTCATTAATTTTGATGTCTAAATGTTCATTCATCAGAATAGCTGAGATTTGTACAATTTCTTATCACAATTATTTTTTCAGGCTATGGAGGCATTTAACAGCAAGAAGTTTCACTTCCTCATCCTGAAGTACAAGTATTTTGAGCTGCTGTGCATCAAAACTGAGGCTCCAGACTCGGCTAACAATGAAGCTGCCGTTGCAGAGCTTGTCAAGGTGATAATGTGTGCAAAATGTTTGGATTTGAGCCTTCTATGCCAGGAATATCTATGCTATGGGCTTCAGGATTGGGTGTACAGAATTGGGTTTATGCAAGTTCACCGCTGGAAAACCTGCTCAATGAAGTCCACTTACCCTCCAAAAAGTGTCAAAATTTCCAAGAAATTTTGTAATGTTTTCTGTGTGCTTTTTTGTTTTTTTTTCTATTGGTCATTTAATGGTAAAATTGTTGTTTATGGATGTATTGCCTTGCTGCCCCATTGTTATTAATATTTGTAAACCTGTAGCTCTCTTAGGGTCAACATTGCTACATGTGTGCATGGCAGCAGGATTAAACTTCTCATTTCTTTAGAGACTTAAGTAAGCATGTGTGAAGATTAAAAAAGATAGAGACGTTATAAAGGAAATAGGCTAACAGGTTTAGTCAGCCAGTCTTTTAAATAAGTGTGTTTTCAGTGGAGCCAAGTGATTGTTAAATCATGTCATGGGATTGAGGTTAAAGGGTAGGCCACATTTGCTTAACTTCAAGTGCTGAATGTCTGAAATGTTTGGTGTGTTCCAGTCAATCCATGGTTAATGATAGCACTTTTTCCAATATGTGTTGTTAATTTTGGTGCAGGTATATCCTGTTGTTCAATAAACAATGGTGTTGATGGCAGTTTTGTGTAAGGCTGTGCACTTGACTGCTTTGCTTTAGCTAAATTGTACGGAAGAGGAAGGAAGACCTCTTATTCTTAAAGGAGCTTTGGTTTGATGATAGATGATGCATGAAAAGTAAACTCTGAACAAGTGTGATGTTGTATAACAGTGTATGTAGTTTTCAAATAAAACTTGCTTTATTTCTTATTTCTTGCCAACCTTACAGTAATGGCTTTTATGTTTATAATGGATATTTTTAAAACAATTATTTTTCTTACTAAATAAAATGCCAGCATCCATATTAGAGTTAGCTAGTTATGTTGAAGTGAAGTTACATAGGATGAAGCATCTGTTTGTTGAATTATATCATAAAACTGGGAATAAAACTTCAGTTGTTCCTTTAAGTTCATCCTTTGATACTCCTGTGTATCCTTAACTGTATTTACTGTTATTAGTTGTTTGATTTATGCAGTTCAGCTAGCCATGCTCAGTAATATGGATAAATTTCTTATCATTTTAGTGTAGTTGTAAGCTTGTTTGTATGCGGGTGTATTGTGTGTGTGTGTGTTATCTCTTGCCTAAGCTCTTGAATTGGCCTGTTCAACTAATGAATTTAATTTCTGTTGTTTTTGTTGACTCAACAGTTGAAATCAAAGCCAAGTCGCTCTGTGAGTGGTTATGACCTTTAATCAACATTTACTCTCATAAACAGAGTTGAAATTTTTGTTGCAGGATTACAATATTTTTGTGTAAAATTTTGTAGTAGTAGTAGTAGTAGTAGTTGTAGTAGTGTAGCTGTTCAAAGAACCAAGTTTTTAGTGTGTTGTCTGCTCATTGTTAGCATTTCTATGAGTGCACTGGAGAAAAAAAATAAAAGTGCAGTGAAACTCATGGTTATGAGTAAAAATTTTTTAGGTTTGGGCTGGTAAAGCTGATCTCTCATAACTGGGAATTTGGATTATCATAAGAATACATGTAAAAATAATCTGTTTCAAGATCCAAAAAAACTCCCTAACATCTTGCATAAATATCAATGCGTGCATGTAAGGTATCTTGAAAAAATATGTTATTATCTTCAGGGAAATGATGTTGACCATCTGAAAAGGAATAAATGAATCAAGTCTGTGAGTAGTATGCTCTTGGCTAGTCTCTTGGCATTTTGATCACCTGACATTGCAGGAAGTTTTGTGATGAGTGCTCTATTGGAGGCGCCACAAATAGTTATACCTGCTTCTTGATTTTTTTGCACATATATTGTGAGAGTTTGCTCTCAGAGTTTATATCAAAACTTTCATTTTGGGATAATTTAAAAGGTGCTTAAGATTTGATAACCTAATATATAAATTATTTTACATTAACAAAGAGTTTATTCATGCAATATATCAATAGAATTAACGATTAGGTCATCAGAATGGTCAGGTTGAAAATATAAATGTAAGTACTTGCAGGCCCGAATAAGTTCACTGGTTTCTAGGTGTTCCATGAAAATATTTTAATGTACTATACATGGTTGTATTCAATAATTTGAAGTACTCATTCTAAGCATATGCTTGACTGCCAAAACTGGTGTGTGATATGGGGCAATATAAAATCCTAATCCTTTTTACAATTTATTATGATCCTAAGTTCAAACAAGAACTGCATATTTTACAACAGCCTAAGGATTAATATAATTTCAGAAAATTTGACTTAAAGTTATTAACTTTCAAATATATATTATATATTATATATTTAGATATTATATATTTGACTTACAAATATTATTTTTATAGTGATTAGCACTCTCAGGGGGAAAATGCAAAGTCCCAAGCTCAGGGTTTTTGGAAATTTTGTTGAAATGATGTTTTTTTATTTTTATTTTGGACTATCTTTTTTTTGGTTCACAGCTGTCCTGCTTTTTGGCACCTAATACTTTCTTCTTTGTCAACTTTTATCTTGCTTTATTAACTTATTCTGTAGCTTGCTGTTTTTTTGTGTAAGGGGATTTTGTCTGGGTACACACTTTATGCATAGGTTTTTATTTGCTTAACTCTATACTAGTAAATGGTGCCTTCCTCCTTCTCCCTTTTTTTGGGAAACCTTCATTTTGGTTAGGAAGGCTTAAACTACCTAACTTTTCAAATCAAATCTGATAGGTAATTTGAGTCGATACTAAATGATATAGTAGCCTATTCGAGCTAGTACTAGTTATTAAAGTCTTTGTTGTTACATCATTAAAAGTTATGTGTTATGAATTGAAAATAGGAATACTGATTGAAATTTGAAAGCTTGAGTCTCTCTAAATGTTGGAGGGAATTATTTGCACTGACGTTGCATTTAAAGTATTTTTTTGCCCTAATGGCTCATTTTCATATTACAAAGAGTGTGTCAATTTTATTTTTTCTGTCACATGCCATGCTTGTATGCTATAGAAATGAATAGATTAATGTCCAATGCCTTAGGGAGCTGAGGCTGCATTTATGATCAAATTTTGAGGAGCTCAGAGTTCCTTGATGAGGGGAATTTGTACTCCACTAATTTTTGACGTAAAATATCTTGGTGTAGAAATTTAATGTTATACAATTTGCATTATTTACACCCTACATATAGAACTTCAGTCAAAAGTTTTTAATAGTGTAGTTCTAAAACATTATCTACTCTTTTAGGTGCGCATTAGTTTATTGAATTGGTTCATGTTACTTCACAGTTATTGCAGTCTTATTTTTACGTGTATCATGATGCTTAAAAGTTGATCCCTAGAGCAGTAACAGGATAAAGTTTGAGGCACCTTGTCATGTTCATATGCCAAACATTGAACTTGTGCTCCTATAGTTTTATGCAAATTTTTAAAGCATTAGAATTATTTTTTTCAATATTTTTGCATGAACCTCTAGCAAAATTTGATTACCAAAAAGAAGCATTGAATTTCTCATTCTTCCATAGTTTGATCTGCAGAATGTTCACATTCAAATATAGTTGTGCTAGCTACGTCTTCTTTGAGTAACCACAGTATCAAAGTTGCATGCAACATTTTATGAATACTTCCTGAATTTAGTCATTAAATTCGAGAGTCTTGGAAAAATTGATGAATTAAATTAGCTCTCTGATTGAAGACTGAAATTACTTTCTCTAGAGTTTATTTGCTCCTAAACTCATGCTGATGTTGCTCTCATAATCTAAATCTGTGTAAAAAAATTTCTGATGGAAAAATTAGGATTTGATAGATGTTTTTTGATTATTTTTCATGCCTATTAATCATTATGTTCATACCTAGTGTTTCATAATGGCTAGTTACATACTTGCATATTAATAGTCAATCAAATCACCAAATTTCATACTTGCTAATTGCTAATTTTCATATTCAATTCATACCTGCTAATTGCTAATTTTCATATTCAATTTATATCTGCTAATTTTTAACTTAAGTGTATCATAAATATTTAGTTTCATACTCAGTAATTCGTAACCTCTATTTACTACGTTACATTCTTGCTAATTATTAATTGTTGTATCTGTTGATTGCTTCCTTTGATTGTCCGAATACTAATTCATACCTGCTACTTACCAAGGTTTGCACTTGCTTATTCATAATAATTACTAATTTTTATGCTAGAAACTATTTTTCAAGTTAGGTTATAACTTTTTTTTCAAGTGTACTCACGCCTAATTTTTACCTATGACTAAAAGTGTGCATAGAACTAATTTTAACACATGCTAATCTCACCTTGCCCTATGATACTTCACGATGTCCTGTGCTGTTCATTTCTGACCAACACTGCAACGCTGGTGCAGGTGCTTGAGGAGGTGGCCGTGTATGCCCCTAGCAAGGAGGCGCACTCTCAGCTCTGCCTGCTGCTCACCACACCACAGCTGCACCAGCACAAACTCTTCAAAGACTGGAACCCTTCCAGCGCCAGGGTTGAGTGCTGGAATCAGGTGATTGTCCCTTCTACCGGCATTGGAATTAAAATTGAGGGGCTGGCAGAGGCTTTTGTGGACTGGAACCCTTCTAGTGCCAGGGCTGAGAGTGCTGGAATCAGGTGATTGTCCCCTCTAGTGGCATTAGAATTGGAATTGAGGGGCTGGCAGAGGCTTTTGTGGACTGGAACCCTTCCAGTGCCAGGGCTGAGAGTGCTGGAATCAGGCGATTGTCCCCTCTAGTGGCATTAGAATTGAAATTGAGGGGCTGGCAAAGGCTTCTGTGGACTGGAATGCTTCCAGCGCCATGGCTGAGAGTGCTGGAATCAGGTGATTGTCCCCTCTAGTGGCATTAGAATTGGAATTGAGGGGCTGGCAGAGGCTTTTGTGGACTGGAATTCTTTCAGCGCCAGGGCTGAGAGTGCTGGAATCAGGTGATTGTCCCCTCTAGTGGCATTAGAATTGGAATTGAGGAGCTGGCAGAGGCTTTTGTGGACTGGAATTCTTTCAGCGCCATGGCTGAGAGTGCTGGAATCAGGTGATTGTCCCTTCTACCGGCATTAGAATTGAAATTGAGGGGCTGGCAGAGGCTTTTGTGGACTGGAATGCTTTCAGCGCCAGGGCTGAGAGTGCTGGAATCAGGTGATTGTCCCGTCTACCGGCATTAGAATTGAAATTGAGGGGCTGGCAGAGGCTTTTGTGGACTGGAATGCTTTCAGTGCTAGGGCTGAGAGTGCTGGAATCAGGTGATTGTCCCTTCTACCGGCATCAGAATTGAAATTGAGGAGCTAGCAGAGGCTTTAGTGTTGTACTGGAATGCTTCCAGTGCCAGGGTAGAGTGCTGAAATTGTGTGAATGTCACCACTACTGGTATTAAAATTGGATCCGAGTCGTTATGAACATTGTAACGCCAGGGTTGAGTGCAAATTTGGAAATGAGTAGCTAGCAGAGGCTCTTGTACTGGACTGGAATGCTTCAAGTGCTAGGGTTGAATGCTGGAATCAGGTAATTGTCTTCTCTAGTGGCAATAGAATTGGAAATGAGTAGTTAACAGAGATTCTTGTCCTAAACTTCGTTGCATCAGAGTTTGAACCATTTCTGTGTCAGAGTTGGTTAGAAGTGGTTACAATGGATATCTGCAAAGCCTTTTCGTGCACCTAAATGAATTTAGTTGAATCAATTCAGCCTAAGTCTAGCGTATGCTGCTGCTTTGTTTTTAAAAAGTCTGTAAACAGAGTAAATTAATAACCAATAATTGGATTTGTTATGCAAGGTTAAGTGAACTAGTTCAACTATCCATGAATAGAATAAACTCACAACCAATGAATAGAACAGATAACCAACCAGTAAATGGATCACTGTAAAAACCTATCAGTAAACTAATTTTAGTGCCACTGAATGAACTAGTTTGAAAACTAATTCCACTTGTTTAGGCACTGATAACTTCACTGGTTAAGGCACTGATAACTGCACCACGCACCCACCACTGTAACCAGTTGACATACGCAGGTGTTCCCATTGGTGGAGAAGTACTTGTCAGGAGAGCGAAGCGGGGATTCGGCCAGCACACCAGGCTCCAACGCAGGCGACGCAGCCAAGAGCAAGACCACCGCCAAGAACGACAGGCTTGTCCAGCTCATGATCAAAGGCCTTCTTTATGAGAGCTGCGTTGAATACTGCCAGGTGACGTGTTTTTCTGTGTGCCATGCTCTCTTCGTGAATGTGGGTAAATTTTTTATATCGTTTCAATATTATGTAGTGGTGGTTGCATTTATTAGTGATGCTGGTTTTTTTGCTAGTAACGTTGGTTGCATCTGTTTGGAATGTTCAGTAGATTTTGCTAATTCTGTTGGTTATCTCAGCTGGTTGTGTTGGTTAATTTTGCTGATAGTTTTAGTTGCTTTGGTAACTAGGACGTAGGCCGTCAGAATTGATGAACAATAATTCAGATAGAGGGAGTCATCAAATTATAATTTTTCTACCAACGGAGATATGTTGTAGGCCTTTCAACTCATTTCCAGGGTCACCTTTGAGGGAGGCACAACTGTTGTATTTATGGGTATTAGCACTCTTTAGAGGAAAATGTGAGATCCCAACCTGAGAGCTTGGTAGCTTTCTTTTTGTTGAAACAGAATGTTTTTTAGTTTGTTGCAGACCATCCCTTTTCGGTTCACTGGTGCCCCGTTTCTTTTAGCACCTACTATTATCTTCAACTTCTATCTTGTTTTATAAACTTTCTTCCTGATTTGCTGTTTCTATGCCGAGGATCTTGTGTGTGAAACATACCTTGTGCACAGATCCCCCATTCCTTCAACTTATTTAAATGCTGCTTTCATCATTCCTCCACTGGGAACACCTTATGACTAGGGAGGCTTAAACCAACTTAAAATAATTCAATTTAACTTAACCACCAGGGCCAAGCAACAGGGACTGCTTCTCCCGTGTCGTCCCCGAGCCTCCAGTTCCCTCCACTGCTCGCCCCCACCACCTTCAGCGATTCGGACCTGAGCCTGCTGTCGTGGCTGCACTCCATCCCTGCAGACACGTTCGCCTGTCCGTTCGAGCAGCGCACCCTCAACGTGGACGTGGAGCGGCTGGACAAGCCGAGCTTGGAGGCGAGTTGGACGGAGCAACTCCTTGTGACGCCCATCAAGCCCAGGGTCTTCCCTCACTCCGCCATGCCCTACAGCCGCCCTAAGGCCACTGACATCATGTCCAGGTGAGGGTGTGGGCTGACATGTCCTGGTGGCACCCACGTCAAGTTTGCACATTTTCATGTACGTGTGTTGCAGCGTCCGTGTGCGTGAAGGATGCGTCTTGAGTTTACGTCATTGCCAAAAGTTGCTGTATCGTCTATAAGGAGTTACGAGATGTCGCAATGCAATTAGATTATGCACTTGCTTACTAAGAAAACTTTATTAATTAAGCGAGCGACCTGTACGACGACTTCGATCTACATCGTACAGGTCGCTTGCTCACTTCTCCTACTTATTTTAGTATGAGACAACATTGTAGGAATGGTTCCTGAATTAAAAATATCAGACACTTGTACCGCCAACTTAGACCTTCGTATTTTAGAGTCATTATTCACTCATAAACTCAAATTTTCTCTCAACGAAATGCAGAGTGCATAACCCTCTGAAAATAGTCAGTCGATAAATTTTAATTATCATTTTTTTCGTGCTTAATTCTGCGCTTCTGTTATTTTGGGTGTGCTGACTTGTCTATTATTGTATTTGCAGACTTTTTGTTGAGATTGAGCCAGGGCTCGAAACGTTCGATGCTTGTAAAGTATTTCTTCTCCATTTCTTTCATTAAAAATAATGAATAATTACAAGATAAATATATAATGACCTAATGTATCACATATTAAAATACATATTATTACAAGTAATTTTCTTTAATTTTTAATATACATTTCTTACTCACTTAGGAAGTTTTGAAAATGACATCGAATATCATCTAAAATATTATACTTGTCAAGTAAAGACAGAATAAATGCACAAACTTTGTAGTATTAAGTAGCGTGGTCACAATCATTAATTTCATTTAAAAACTGTCTCATTACCGCGAGCGCAACTGAAAATAATTCGGTATTGATGAAGCATTATACATGTATGTCATATATGACAGGGGAAGCGGTGTGTACAGAGGCTGTACACAATTTCCTGATGCAAACGAAAGGCGCAATATTTGTGATGAAATCCATAACATTTATAACTTGGTGTGTAAGCGTTAAGCTTTCTTTGTCTCCAATGTGAGCATAGAGGTTCTTTTATTTTGCACTTTACGACCTAAATTATAATAACGAAAGGAAAGTAACAATTAATTATACTGATATGAGCGCATAAAATTTTATAGTCACATTTTCTGAGGAAAGAAATCAAATTCATTTGGCGTAAATATGCAAAAAATGTAACTTACAAAAAGCTTCAGCTCGAGAATATTTTGTATTCAATTGATATAGCACTTGGTAATTTCTCAAATTAACTAACAATTTATAATATAAACTAAATGCAATTTGCATTGATAACGATACATTTTGACCAACGAACAATACATTATGACATACGGTAGTATCGCAGTAACTGTGCTGTTATTTGGTCTAACTCATATTATGATGGGTGTCGTTTAAAACCGCTGTGACTTTCAAGTGTAAAATGACACGTAATGTATTTTATTTCAGTATTAAATGATACTTATATGGCAGAGCTATACAATAATAAATCTTCGCACTAGAGTTTTGTCATATAGCGACATGTAGCACTGTTAAAGTGCGTATGGTAGTGAGGCTTGGTGGTGGTGATGAGCCGTACACGTACACGGACTCGCACACGCACACTCAAAATGTGCGAACTTGACGTGGGTGCGTCCAGGTGAGGGTGTGGGCTGGTGATATCATGTCCTGGTGAGGGTGTGGGCTGGTGATATGTCCAGGTGAGGGTGTGGGCTGGTGATATGATGTCCAGGTGAGGGTGTGGGCTGGTGTTATCATGTCCAGGAGAGGGTGTGGGCTGGTGATATGATGTCCAGGTGAGGGTGTGGGCTGGTGTTATGTCCAGAGGAGGGTGTGGGCTGACATCATGTCCTGGTGAGAGTGTGGGCTGACATGTCCTGGTGAGGGTGTGGGCTGACATCATGTCCTGGTGAGGGTGTGGGCTGACATCATGTCCTGGTGAGGGTGTGGGCTGACATCATGTCCTGGTGAGGGTGTGGGCTGACATCATGTCCTGGTGAGGGTGTGGGCTGGTGATATCATGTCCTGGTGAGGGGGTGGGCTGGTGTTATCATGTCCAGGTGAAGGTGTGGGCTGACATCATGTCCTGGTGAGGGTGTGGGCTGACATCATGTCCTGGTGAGGGTGTGGGCTGGTGATATCATGTCCTGGTGAGGGGGTGGGCTGGTGTTATGTCCAGGTGAAGGTGTGGGCTGACATCATGTCCTGGTGAGGGTGTGGGCTGACATCATGTCCAGGTGAGGGTGTGGGCTGACATCATGTCCTGGTGAGGGTGTGGGCTGACATCATGTCCAGGTGAGGGTGTGGGCTGACATCATGTCCTGGTGAGGGTGTGGGCTGACATCATGTCCTGGTGAGGGTGTGGGCTGACATCATGTCCTGGTGAGGGTGTGGGCTGGTGATATCATGTCCTGGTGAGGGTGTGGGCTGGTGATATCATGTCCAGGTGAGGGTGTGGGCTGACATCATGTCCTGGTGAGGGTGTGGGCTGGTGATATCATGTCCTGGTGAGGGGGTGGGCTGGTGTTATCATGTCCAGGTGAAGGTGTGGGCTGACATGTCCTGGTGAGGGTGTGGGCTGACATCATGTCCTGGTGAGGGTGTGGGCTGGTGATATCATGTCCTGGTGAGGGGGTGGGCTGGTGTTATCATGTCCAGGTGAAGGTGTGGGCTGACATCATGTCCTGGTGAGGGTGTGGGCTGACATCATGTCCAGGTGAGGGTGTGGGCTGACATCATGTCCTGGTGAGGGTGTGGGCTGACATCATGTCCAGGTGAGGGTGTGGGCTGGTGTTATCATGTCCAGGGGGGGGTGTGGGCTGACATCATGTCCAGGTGAGGGTGTGGGCTGGTGATATGATGTCCAGGTGAGGGTGTGGGCTGACATCATGTCCTGGTGAGGGTGTGGGCTGGTGATATCATGTCCAGGTGAGGGTGTGGGCTGGTGATATCATGTCCTGGTGAGGGTGTGGGCTGGTGACATCATGTCCTGGTGAGGGTGTGGGCTGGTGTTATCATGTCCTGGTGAGGGTGTGGGCTGGTGTTATCATGTCCAGGTGAGGGTGTGGGCTGGTGATATCATGTCCTGGTGAGGGTGTGGGCTGGTGATATCATGTCCTGGTGAGGTTGTGGGCTGGTGATATCATGTCCAGGTGAGGGTGTGGGCTGGTGATATCATGTCCTGGTGAGGGTGTGGGCTGGTGATATCATGTCCTGGTGAGGGTGTGGGCTGGTGATATCATGTCCTGGTGAGGGTGTGGGCTGGTGATATCATGTCCAGGTGAGGGTGTGGGCTGGTGATATCATGTCCTGGTGAGGGTGTGGGCTGGTGATATCATGTCCTGGTGAGGGTGTGGGCTGGTGATATCATGTCCTGGTGAGGGTGTGGGCTGGTGATATCATGTCCTGGTGAGGGTGTGGGCTGGTGATATCATGTCCTGGTGAGGGTGTGGGCTGGTGATATCATGTCCAGGTGAGGGTGTGGGCTGGTGATATCATGTCCTGGTGAGGGTGTGGGCTGGTGATATATCATGTCCTGGTGAGGGTGTGGGCTGGTGATATCATGTCCAGGTGAGGGTGTGGGCTGGTGATATCATGTCCTGGTGAGGGTGTGGGCTGGTGATATCATGTCCTGGTGAGGGTGTGGGCTGGTGATATCATGTCCTGGTGAGGGTGTGGGCTGGTGATATCATGTCCAGGTGAGGGTGTGGGCTGGTGATATCATGTCCTGGTGATATCATGTCCTGGTGAGGGTGTGGGCTGGTGATATCATGTCCTGGTGAGGGTGTGGGCTGGTGATATCATGTCCTGGTGAGGGTGTGGGCTGGTGATATCATGTCCAGGTAAGGGTGTGGGCTGGTGATATCATGTCCAGGTGAGGGTGTGGGCTGGTGATATCATGTCCTGGTGAGGGTGTGGGCTGGTGATATCATGTCCTGGTGAGGGTGTGGGCTGGTGATATCATGTCCAGGTGAGGGTGTGGGCTGGTGATATCATGTCCTGGTGAGGGTGTGGGCTGGTGATATCATGTCCAGGTGAGGGTGTGGGCTGGTGATATCATGTCCAGGTGAGGGTGTGGGCTGGTGATATCATGTCCTGGTGAGGGTGTGGGCTGGTGATATATCATGTCCAGGTGAGGGTGTGGGCTGGTGATATCATGTCCTGGTGAGGGTGTGGGCTGGTGATATCATGTCCTGGTGAGGGTGTGGGCTGGTGATATCATGTCCAGGTGAGGGTATGGGCTGGTGATATCATGTCCAGGTGAGGGTGTGGGCTGGTGATATCATGTCCTGGTGAGGGTGTGGGCTGGTGTTATCATGTCCAGGTGAAGGTGTGGGCTGACATGTCCTGGTGAGGGTGTGGGCTGACATCATGTCCAGGTGAGGGTGTGGGCTGACATCATGTCCAGGTGAGGGTGTGGGCTGGTGTTATCATGTCCAGGGGGGGGTGTGGGCTGACATCATGTCCAGGTGAGGGTGTGGGCTGGTGATATGATGTCCAGGTGAGGGTGTGGGCTGACATCATGTCCAGGTGAGGGTGTGGGCTGGTGATATGATGTCCAGGTGAGGGTGTGGGCTGACATCATGTCCTGGTGAGGGTGTGGGCTGACATCATGTCCAGGTGAGGGTGTGGGCTGGTGTTATCATGTCCAGGGGAGGGTGTGGGCTGACATCATGTCCAGGTGAGGGTGTGGGCTGGTGATATGATGTCCTGGTGAGGGTGTGGGCTGACATCATGTCCTGGTGAGGGTGTGGGCTGACATCATGTCCAGGTGAGGGTGTGGGCTGGTGTTATCATGTTCAGGGGAGGGTGTGGGCTGACATCATGTCCAGGTGAGGGTGTGGGCTGGTGATATCATGTCCTGGTGAGGGTGTGGGCTGACATCATGTCCTGGTGAGGGTGTGGGCTGGTGATATCATGTCCTGGTGAGGGGGTGGGCTGGTTTTATCATGTCCAGGTGAAGGTGTGGGCTGACATCATGTCCTGGTGAGGGTGTGGGCTGACATCATGTCCTGGTGAGGGTGTGGGCTGACATCATGTCCTGGTGAGGGTGTGGGCTGACATCATGTCCAGGTGAGGGTGTGGGCTGGTGTTATCATGTCCAGGGGAGGGTGTGGGCTGACATCATGTCCAGGTGAGGGTGTGGGCTGGTGATATGATGTCCAGGTGAGGGTGTGGGCTGACATCATGTCCTGGTGAGGGTGTGGGCTGACATCATGTCCTGGTGAGGGTGTGGGCTGGTGATATCATGTCCTGGTGAGGGTATGGGCTGATGATATCATGTCCTGGTGAGGGTGTGGGCTGGTGATATCATGTCCAGGTGAGGGTGTTGGCTGACATAATGTCCTGGTGTTGGTGTGGGCTGGTGATATCATGTCCAGGTGAGGGTGTGGGCTGACATAATGTCCTGGTGAGGGTGTGGGCTGGTGATACCATGTCCAGGTGAGGGTGTGGGCTGACATAATGTCCTGGTGAGGGTGTGGGCTGGTGATACCATGTCCAGGTGAGGGTGTGGGCTGACATCATGTCCTGGTGAGGGTGTGGGCTGGTGATATCATGTCCTGGTGAGGGTGTGGGCTGGTGATATCATGTCCAGGTGAGGGTGTGGGCTGGTGATATCATGTCCAGGTGAGGGTGTTGGCTGACATAATGTCCTGGTGTTGGTGTGGGCTGGTGATATCATGTCCAGGTGAGGGTGTGGGCTGGTGATATCATGTCCTGGTGAGAGTGTGGGCTGGTGACATCATGTCCTGGTGAGGGTGTGGGCTGGTGTTATCATGTCCTGGTGAGGGTGTGGGCTGGTGTTATCATGTCCAGGTGAGGGTGTGGGCTGGTGATATCATGTCCTGGTGAGGGTGTGGGCTGGTGATATCATGTCCTGGTGAGGGTGTGGGCTGGTGATATCATGTCCAGGTGAGGGTGTGGGCTGGTGATATCATGTCCTGGTGAGGGTGTGGGCTGGTGACATCATGTCCTGGTGAGGGTGTGGGCTGGTGATATCATGTCTAGGTGAGGGTGTGGGCTGGTGATATCATGTCCTGGTGAGGGTGTGGGCTGGTGATATCATGTCCAGGTGAGGGTGTGGGCTGGTGATATCATGTCCTGGTGAGGGTGTGGGCTGGTGATATCATGTCCTGGTGAGGGTGTGGGCTGGTGATATCATGTCCAGGTGAGGGTGTGGGCTGGTGATATCATGTCCAGGTGAGGGTGTGGGCTGGTGATATCATGTCCAGGTGAGGGTGTGGGCTGGTGATATCATGTCCTGGTGAGGGTATGGGCTGGTGATATCATGTCCAGGTGAGGGTGTGGGCTGGTGATATCATGTCCTGGTGAGGGTGTGGGCTGGTGATATCATGTCCTGGTGAGGGTGTGGGCTGGTGATATCATGTCCAGGTGAGGGTGTGGGCTGGTGATATCATGTCCTGGTGAGGGTGTGGGCTGGTGATATCATGTCCAGGTGAGGGTGTGGGCTGGTGATATCATGTCCTGGTGAGGGTGTGGGCTGGTGATCTCATGTCCTGGTGAGGGTGTGGGCTGGTGATATCATGTCCTGGTGAGGGTGTGGGCTGGTGATATCATGTCCTGGTGAGGGTGTGGGCTGGTGATATCATGTCCTGGTGAGGGTGTGGGCTGGTGATATCATGTCCTGGTGAGGGTGTGGGCTGGTGATATCATGTCCTGGTGAGGGTGTGGGCTGGTGATATCATGTCCTGGTGAGGGTGTGGGCTGGTGATATCATGTCCTGGTGAGGGTGTGGGCTGGTGATATCATGTCCTGGTGAGGGTGTGGGCTGGTGATATCATGTCCTGGTGAGGGTGTGGGCTGGTGATATCATGTCCTGGTGAGGGTGTGGGCTGGTGATATCATGTCCTGGTGAGGGTGTGGGCTGGTGATATCATGTCCTGGTGAGGGTGTGGGCTGGTGATATCATGTCCTGGTGAGGGTGTGGGCTGGTGATATCATGTCTAGGTGAGGGTGTGGGCTGGTGCATATATATCATGTCCTGGTGAGGGTGTGGGCTGGTGATATCATGTCCTGGTGAGGGTGTGGGCTGGTGATATCATGTCCTGGTGAGGGTGTGGGCTGGTGATATCATGTCCTGGTGAGGGTGTGGGCTGGTGATATCATGTCCAGGTGAGGGTGTGGGCTGGTGATATCATGTCCAGGTGAGGGTGTGGGCTGGTGATATCATGTCCTGGTGAGGGTGTGGGCTGGTGATATCATGTCCAGGTGAGGGTGTGGGCTGGTGATATCATGTCCAGGTGAGGGTGTGGGCTGGTGATATCATGTCCTGGTGAGGGTGTGGGCTGGTGTTATCATGTCCAGGTGAAGGTGTGGGCTGACATCATGTCCTGGTGAGGGTGTGGGCTGACATCATGTCCAGGTGAGGGTGTGGGCTGACATCATGTCCAGGTGAGGGTGTGGGCTGGTGTTATCATGTCCAGGGGGGGGTGTGGGCTGACATCATGTCCAGGTGAGGGTGTGGGCTGGTGATATGATGTCCAGGTGAGGGTGTGGGCTGACATCATGTCCAGGTGAGGGTGTGGGCTGGTGTTATCATGTCCAGGGGAGGGTGTGGGCTGACATCATGTCCAGGGTAGGGTGTGGGCTGGTGATATGATGTCCTGGTGAGGGTGTGGGCTGACATCATTTCCTGGTGAGGGTGTGGGCTGACATCATGTCCAGGTGAGGGTGTGGGCTGGTGTTATCATGTTCAGGGGAGGGTGTGGGCTGACATCATGTCCAGGTGAGGGTGTGGGCTGGTGATATCATGTCCTGGTGAGGGTGTGGGCTGACATCATGTCCTGGTGAGGGTGTGGGCTGGTGATATCATGTCCTGGTGAGGGGGTGGGCTGGTGTTATCATGTCCAGGTGAAGGTGTGGGCTGACATCATGTCCTGGTGAGAGTGTGGGCTGACATCATGTCCTGGTGAGGGTGTGGGCTGACATCATGTCCAGGTGAGGGTGTGGGCTGACATCATGTCCAGGTGAGGGTGTGGGCTGGTGTTATCATGTCCAGGGGAGGGTGTGGGCTGACATCATGTCCAGGTGAGGGTGTGGGCTGGTGATATGATGTCCAGGTGAGGGTGTGGGCTGACATCATGTCCTGGTGAGGGTGTGGGCTGACATCATGTCCTGGTGAGGGTGTGGGCTGGTGATATCATGTCCTGGTGAGGGTATGGGCTGATGATATCATGTCCAGGTGAGGGTGTGGGCTGGTGATATCATGTCCAGGTGAGGGTGTTGGCTGACGTAATGTCCTGGTGTTGGTGTGGGCTGGTGATATCATGTCCAGGTGAGGGTGTGGGCTGACATAATGTCCTGGTGAGGGTGTGGGCTGGTGATACCATGTCCAGGTGAGGGTGTGGGCTGACATAATGTCCTGGTGAGGGTGTGGGCTGGTGATACCATGTCCAGGTGAGGGTGTGGGCTGACATCATGTCCTGGTGAGGGTGTGGGCTGGTGATATCATGTCCTGGTGAGGGTGTGGGCTGGTGATATCATGTCCAGGTGAGGGTGTGGGCTGGTGATATCATGTCCAGGTGAGGGTGTTGGCTGACATAATGTCCTGGTGTTGGTGCGGGCTGGTGATATCATGTCCAGGTGAGGGTGTGGGGTGGTGATATCATGTCCTGGTGAGAGTGTGGGCTGGTGACATCATGTCCTGGTGAGGGTGTGGGCTGGTGTTATCATGTCCTGGTGAGGGTGTGGGCTGGTGTTATCATGTCCAGGTGAGGGTGTGGGCTGGTGATATCATGTCCTGGTGAGGGTGTGGGCTGGTGATATCATGTCCTGGTGAGGGTGTGGGCTGGTGATATCATGTCCAGGTGAGGGTGTGGGCTGGTGATATCATGTCCTGGTGAGGGTGTGGGCTGGTGACATCATGTCCTGGTGAGGGTGTGGGCTGGTGATATGTCTAGGTGAGGGTGTGGGCTGGTGATATCATGTCCTGGTGAGGGTGTGGGCTGGTGATATGTCCAGGTGAGGGTGTGGGCTGGTGATATCATGTCCTGGTGAGGGTGTGGGCTGGTGATATCATGTCCTGGTGAGGGTGTGGGCTGGTGATATGTCCAGGTGAGGGTGTGGGCTGGTGATATCATGTCCAGGTGAGGGTGTGGGCTGGTGATATCATGTCCAGGTGAGGGTGTGGGCTGGTGATATCATGTCCTGGTGAGGGTATGGGCTGGTGATATCATGTCCAGGTGAGGGTGTGGGCTGGTGATATCATGTCCTGGTGAGGGTGTGGGCTGGTGATATCATGTCCTGGTGAGGGTGTGGGCTGGTGATATCATGTCCAGGTGAGGGTGTGGGCTGGTGATATCATGTCCTGGTGAGGGTGTGGGCTGGTGATATCATGTCCAGGTGAGGGTGTGGGCTGGTGATATCATGTCCTGGTGAGGGTGTGGGCTGGTGATCTCATGTCCTGGTGAGGGTGTGGGCTGGTGATATCATGTCCTGGTGAGGGTGTGGGCTGGTGATATCATGTCCTGGTGAGGGTGTGGGCTGGTGATATCATGTCCTGGTGAGGGTGTGGGCTGGTGATATCATGTCCAGGTGAGGGTGTGGGCTGGTGATATCATGTCCTGGTGAGGGTGTGGGCTGGTGATATCATGTCCTGGTGAGGGTGTGGGCTGGTGATATCATGTCCTGGTGAGGGTGTGGGCTGGTGATATCATGTCCTGGTGAGGGTGTGGGCTGGTGATATCATGTCCTGGTGAGGGTGTGGGCTGGTGATATCATGTCCTGGTGAGGGTGTGGGCTGGTGATATCATGTCCTGGTGAGGGTGTGGGCTGGTGATATCATGTCCTGGTGAGGGTGTGGGCTGGTGATATCATGTCCTGGTGAGGGTGTGGGCTGGTGATATCATGTCCTGGTGAGGGTGTGGGCTGGTGATATCATGTCTAGGTGAGGGTGTGGGCTGGTGCATATATATCATGTCCTGGTGAGGGTGTGGGCTGGTGTTATCATGTCCAGGTGAAGGTGTGGGCTGACATCATGTCCTGGTGAGGGTGTGGGCTGACATCATGTCCAGGTGAGGGTGTGGGCTGACATCATGTCCAGGTGAGGGTGTGGGCTGGTGTTATCATGTCCAGGGGGGGGTGTGGGCTGACATCATGTCCATGTGAGGGTGTGGGCTGGTGATATGATGTCCAGGTGAGGGTGTGGGCTGACATCATGTCCAGGTGAGGGTGTGGGCTGGTGATATGATGTCCAGGTGAGGGTGTGGGCTGACATCATGTCCTGGTGAGGGTGTGGGCTGACATCATGTCCAGGTGAGGGTGTGGGCTGGTGTTATCATGTCCAGGGGAGGGTGTGGGCTGACATCATGTCCAGGTGAGGGTGTGGGCTGGTGATATGATGTCCTGGTGAGGGTGTGGGCTGACATCATGTCCTGGTGAGGGTGTGGGCTGACATCATGTCCAGGTGAGGGTGTGGGCTGGTGTTATCATGTTCAGGGGAGGGTGTGGGCTGACATCATGTCCAGGTGAGGGTGTGGGCTGGTGATATCATGTCCTGGTGAGGGTGTGGGCTGACATCATGTCCTGGTGAGGGTGTGGGCTGGTGATATCATGTCCTGGTGAGGGGGTGGGCTGGTTTTATCATGTCCAGGTGAAGGTGTGGGCTGACATCATGTCCTGGTGAGGGTGTGGGCTGACATCATGTCCTGGTGAGGGTGTGGGCTGACATCATGTCCTGGTGAGGGTGTGGGCTGACATCATGTCCAGGTGAGGGTGTGGGCTGGTGTTATCATGTCCAGGGGAGGGTGTGGGCTGACATCATGTCCAGGTGAGGGTGTGGGCTGGTGATATGATGTCCAGGTGAGGGTGTGGGCTGACATCATGTCCTGGTGAGGGTGTGGGCTGACATCATGTCCTGGTGAGGGTGTGGGCTGGTGATATCATGTCCTGGTGAGGGTATGGGCTGATGATATCATGTCCTGGTGAGGGTGTGGGCTGGTGATATCATGTCCAGGTGAGGGTGTTGGCTGACATAATGTCCTGGTGTTGGTGTGGGCTGGTGATATCATGTCCAGGTGAGGGTGTGGGCTGACATAATGTCCTGGTGAGGGTGTGGGCTGGTGATACCATGTCCAGGTGAGGGTGTGGGCTGACATAATGTCCTGGTGAGGGTGTGGGCTGGTGATACCATGTCCAGGTGAGGGTGTGGGCTGACATCATGTCCTGGTGAGGGTGTGGGCTGGTGATATCATGTCCAGGTGAGGGTGTGGGCTGGTGATATCATGTCCTGGTGAGAGTGTGGGCTGGTGACATCATGTCCTGGTGAGGGTGTGGGCTGGTGTTATCATGTCCTGGTGAGGGTGTGGGCTGGTGTTATCATGTCCAGGTGAGGGTGTGGGCTGGTGATATCATGTCCTGGTGTGGGTGTGGGCTGGTGATATGTCCTGGTGAGGGTGTGGGCTGGTGATATCATGTCCAGGTGAGGGTGTGGGCTGGTGATATCATGTCCAGGTGAGGGTGTGGGCTGACATCATGTCCAGGTGAGGGTGTGGGCTGGTGTTATCATGTCCAGGGGAGGGTGTGGGCTGACATCATGTCCAGGTGAGGGTGTGGGCTGGTGATATGATGTCCAGGTGAGGGTGTGGGCTGACATCATGTCCTGGTGAGGGTGTGGGCTGGTGTTATCATGTCCAGGGGAGGGTGTGGGCTGACATCATGTCCAGGTGAGGGTGTGGGCTGGTGATATGATGTCCAGGTGAGGGTGTGGGCTGGTGTTATCATGTCCAGGGGAGGGTGTGGGCTGACATCATGTCCAGGTGAGGGTGTGGGCTGGTGATATGATGTCCAGGTGAGGGTGTGGGCTGACATCATGTCCTGGTGAGGGTGTGGGCTGACATCATGTCCAGGTGAGGGTGTGGGCTGGTGATATGATATCCAGGGGAGGGTGTGGACTGACATCATGTCCAGGTGAGGGTGTGGGCTGACATCATGTCCAGGTGAGGGTGTGGGCTGGTGATATGATGTCCAGGTGAGGGTGTGGGCTGGTGTTATCATGTCCAGGGGAGGGTGTGGGCTGACATCATGTCCAGGTGAGGGTGTGGGCTGGTGATGTGATGTCCAGGTGAGGGTGTGGGCTGACATCATGTCCTGGTGAGGGTGTGGGCTGACATCATGTCCAGGTGAGGGTGTGGGCTGGTGTTATCATGTCCAGGGGAGGGTGTGGGCTGACATCATGTCCAGGTGAGGGTGTGGGCTGGTGATATGATGTCCTGGTGAGGGTGTGGGCTGACATCATGTCCTGGTGAGGGTGTGGGCTGACATCATGTCCAGGTGAGGGTGTGGGCTGATGTTATCATGTCCAGGGGAGGGTGTGGGCTGACATCATGTCCAGGTGAGGGTGTGGGCTGGTGATATCATGTCCTGGTGAGGGTGTGGGCTGACATCATGTCCTGGTGAGGGTGTGGGCTGGTGATATCATGTCCTGGTGAGGGGGTAGGCTGGTGTTATCATGTCCAGGTGAAGGTGTGGGCTGACATCATGTCCTGGTGAGGGTGTGGGCTGACATGTCCAGGTGAGGGTGTGGGCTGACATCATGTCCAGGTGAGGGTGTGGGCTGGTGTTATGTCCAGGGGAGGGTGTGGGCTGACATCATGTCCAGGTGAGGGTGTGGGCTGGTGATATGATGTCCAGGTGAGGGTGTGGGCTGACATCATGTCCTGGTGAGGGTGTGGGCTGACATCATGTCCTGGTGAGGGTGTGGGCTGGTGATATCATGTCCTGGTGAGGGTGTGGGCTGGTGATATCATGTCCAGGTGAGGGTGTGGGCTGGTGATATCATGTCCAGGTGAGGGTGTTGGCTGACATAATGTCCTGGTGTTGGTGTGGGCTGGTGATATCATGTCCAGGTGAGGGTGTGGGCTGACATAATGTCCTGGTGAGGGTGTGGGCTGGTGATACCATGTCCAGGTGAGGGTGTGGGCTGATGCATGCCATGTCCTGTAGGTGAAGTAAGAAGATTTCTCTGAAAAAAATAGCTGCCCAAAGTAGAAGCATTATTTTATCCTATATCTGTTCCACTAGCTCGTAGAATCTTTCCTAATCAGAAATCTCTGACCTCAAATAGCATTGATTTCATGACAATTGAATCGGTGGTAAATTAATGATAAATTTGGCATTTGTAATATTTCATGAGATTTTTGACTTGCAATTAGGTGACATTTTATAGTAGAATGGAATTTTTATTCCCTTTTATGTAAGTTATTGTGCTCTAAGTTGCGTGTTATTTTTAATCTCTGTGGTTCGATTTTGCTGATAGAATGAAGTAAAATGGAGTAGACCAAAGTAGAGTGGAGTAGATTAGAGTGAACGAGTCGAATGGCCCATTCTCTGGCTGCCCCCAAGTCAGCAAGTCTCTCACAGTTCTGATAACATCATTACATCGTGTGATCAATAGTAATTGAACATACCGTTAGTGTTCAAAATGGACAATTTCAGCATCAATCTGGATGTATGGATCTATGCCTGTCCTAAACTGAATCCGGATACTGCTAATGAATGTTCAGTGGATATGACTGTTCCCTATTATTCGGTTGAGACTATAAGTTTGTGTGCACTGTGGGTCTCATCACCCAAATGGAAAAGGTTAGGTTATAAATTTTGCCATTATTTAGAATAGTAGTTGAATGCCATTATGTAGAATAGTTGAATGACATTTTGGGTAGCAGTTGAATGACATTTTGGGTAGCAGTTGAATGATATTTTGGGTAGCAGTTGAATGATATTTTGTGTAGCAGTTGAATGACATTTTGGGTAGCAGTTGAATGATATTTTGGGTAGCAGTTGAATGATATTTTGGGTAGCAGTTGAATGATATTTTGGGTAGCAGTTGAATGACATTTTGGGTAGCAGTTGAATGACATTTTGGGTAGCAGTTGAATGACATTTTGGGTAGCAGTTGAATGATATTTTGGGTAGCAGTTGAATGACATTTTGGGTAGCAGTTGAATGATATTTTGGGTAGCAGTTGAATGACATTTTGGGTAGCAGTTGAATGATATTTTGGGTAGCAGTTGAATGATATTTTGGGTAGCAGTTGAATGATATTTTGGGTAGCAGTTGAATGACATTTTGGGTAGCAGTTGAATGATATTTTGGGTAGCAGTTGAATGATATTTTGGGTAGCAGTTGAATGACATTTTGGGTAGCAGTTGAATGATATTTTGGGTAGCAGTTGAATGACATTTTGGGTAGCAGTTGAATGATATTTTGGGTAGCAGTTGAATGATATTTTGGGTAGCAGTTGAATGACATTTTGGGTAGCAGTTGAATGATATTTTGTGTAGCAGTTGAATGACATTTTGAGTAGCAGTTGAATGATATTTTGGGTAGCAGTTGAATGACATTTTGGGTAGCAGTTGAATGATGTTTTGGGTAGCAGTTGAATGACATTTTGGGTAGCAGTTGAATGACATTTTGGGTAGCAGTTGAATGACATTTTGGGTAGCAGTTGAATGACATTTTGGGTAGCAGTTGAATGATATTTTAGGTAGCAGTTGGATGACATTTTGGGTAGCAGTTGAATGATATTTTGGGTAGCAGTTGAATGACATTTTGGGTAGCAGTTGAATGATATTTTGGGTAGCAGTTGAATGACATTTTGGGTAGCAGTTGAATGATATTTTGGGTAGCAGTTGAATGACATTTTGGGTAGCAGTTGAATGATATTTTGGGTAGCAGTTGAATGACATTTTGGGTAGCAGTTGAATGATATTTTGGGTAGCAGTTGAATGATATTTTGGGTAGCAGTTGAATGACATTTTGGGTAGCAGTTGAATGACATTTTGGGTAGCAGTTGAATGAAAGTGGCTCTTTGAGATTAACACTAAAAGAATGCTTGCATTCCAGGTCTCTGAACCCAGGCATGGAAGGCCTGGCTGGGTTCAAGTCCTCCATGATCGCGTCCTCAGGCGACGTGGGCCTCATGTCGAAGAGCATCGCCAGCTTCCACCTGACCGGTAAGAAGACCATGAACACGTCCGTGGACCGCCTCTTTGATTCCGATAATGTCTTCACCGGCAGCGCGTACGGCGACCTGCCCACCATCATTGAGAAAGATTTGTCTTCTCTCAACCTTTCCAAGGATCTCAACAACCTCAAAGACACCACCAAAAGACCTTCTACTGACTCGCTCAACAAGCCCCTGCTCACCGATAAAGGCTCTGTTGATTTTGCCGATGGCAAGGAAGATCGAACTTCCCCTCGGTCGCATTCTCCGTCTTTCCATAATAGCGGTGGTGGGAGTGGTGGTGGCGGCGGTGGCAGTGGTGGTGGCGGTCACCATGCTATCGCCCACCACCAACTTCACCACAACGTGTCAGCTAGTCAGCCAGGCCAGTCTCCGCCGCTAGTCCAAAATCAGCAACCACCGCTCCAGCACCCCAAGTTCGGCCTTCCTATGGGAACTCCGTCTAGATCTCTCCTGCCCTACTCACCCCAGCAACCCTACCACCCTCAGCAACCACACCCCGCAATGGTGGCTCCTCAACCACCGCCGTACCACCGCAACAACTCCCAACAATTCACGAGCTCCAACAACAACATTAATGCAGCAGATGTGACTCGGGAGAAGGCTGAACTCTACAGTATTTACCAGCGGCGGCAGCTGCAGAACAGGCCTGAGGTCTACGGCAATATGAACAACGGTCCGCTCAACGCTAACAGGTGTGGTTGAGACAGCCCAGTTGTTTAAAAATGTTAATTTTGCCGTGGTTCTTCCAGTGCTCTAATTGGTGTAGTAGATATGAGTCAGTTGCTTAAGCAGCTCAATTTTTTGCTAGTTCTTACAGTGCTCTAATAGGTGTAGTAGGGACAGGCCAATTTCTTGGAAGTTTCATTTCTGTACTGGCTCTGCTTTTTGCTCAAACGGGTTCAGTGGAAACGGGCGAGTTTTCTTGAATATCTCAATTTTGGGCAAGTTATTCCTTTTGCCCTAAACAGATGTAGTAGGAATAGGCAATTCTTTGATTTTTTTTCAATGCCTCCCTCCTATTCTCTTCGGCTTGTCTATTTTTCTTGGGTGGGGCACTATTTTTTGTTATCCTGCATCTCGGATGACCTACTTGCCGGCTGAAATTGACGCACATTATGCATGTGTGCGTGCAGGCAGCTGATGAGCGGAGGCCTGAGCGTGGCGTCAGAGGAGGGGGTTGCGGCGCCCCACCCGCCACCCCTCAACCGCAATGCCCCCCACCAGCTCCCCTTTGCACCGGCGCTTCCCCCACCCTCGCCTCGCGTCTTCAAGGTAACGTCTTGACGACCCTTAAATTTTTCTTACCCACAGTATTATAAAGTGGTAGGATTTTTTGGACATGTATTCGATTTCCTGTTGAACTGTAGGGCTTGTTTTTATCATTTTACTGCGTTAAATATGATATTTTTGCTGCTCGAGTTTTTTGTCCTGTTGAAATATTTTGCATGGTGCTATTATTTTAGTGGATCATTCACTTAGGTATTAAAAATGCTTAAATTTCATAACTATGCAATAATTTCCAAAATGTAGTCTATTTTCCCTCAGCGGGAGACAACTATTGTATCTAAGGGAATCAGCGCTCCCAGGGGGAAAATGTGAGGGCCCGAGCTGAGAGTTAGGTAGGCCTTCTTTTTGTTGAAATGAAATGTTTTTGTTATGTTAAGGACCACCTTTTTTCGGTTCACTGCTGTCGTGTTTTTCAGCACCTACTACTTTCTTCTTCTTCAACTTTTGATCTTGTTTCATGAACTTCTTTCCTAGCTGACTGTTTCTATGCCCTTTCTGCGTAGATTCCGCGTTCCCTCAACTCCATACTAAATGGTGCCTTCCTTCTTCCTCTCTTTGGATTGCATTTGTTGTGAATAGGGACCCCTCGGGGAGATACAACTATTGTATCTATGGGAATTAGCGCTCGCAGGGAGACAATGTGAGGGCCCGAGCTAAAGGTTAGGTAGGCTTCCTTTTTGTTAAAATAGAATAGGTTTTTGTTGTGTTACGGACCATCTTTTTTCGGTTCACTGCTGTCCTGTTTTTCACCGCCTACTACTTTCTTCTTCAACTTTTTCTTGTTTCATGAACTTCTTTCTTAGCTTTCTGTTTCTGTGCCCTTTCTGCATATATTCCACGTTCCCTTAGCTCCATACTAAATGGTGCCTTCTTCCTTCCTCTCTTTACATCTCATTTGTTGAGGATAGGGAGGCTTAAACTAACTAGTAAACTAATAAACTGTGAATAGGGAGGCCTAAACTAATAATCTAATCTAAAGTAGTTCATTATCTTTTTTTTTCGCTATTAGGCCCATAATGTTGAATTCCGCATCAATTTTGCTGCTAAAAAATTCCTTCTAAATAACCACCTCTTGAATTCCGTTCTTGAATTTTTTTGTATTATTTGATGAACTGTTAATGGTGGTAGTTCATAAGTTAATAACTGTGATATTTGATAAATAAATATCTATTAAAATTATCTTCACCATTGGTATCTATTCATCTGATCACCTTCGTTTCAAAACTTTCATTCCTGTCAAACATTTGCATGGAACAATGATGTAAATAATATAGGACTGTGCTGAACTCTACCTAATGCATTGAAGGGTTTCAAAAAATTAGCGGGGAATAATCACGTAAATAATATCGATTTGCGCTGAACTCTACTTTATGAATTGAAGTGTTTTATTATACAGACGGTTCTTAAAACCATGCATGTTGGCTGATCACGAGCCTCTGTGTGCAGGTGAGTGCAAGACGTATCACCGCCTCCTGGTGTGTCCTGCGCTGGTGAGTACCTGGCCTTGGTGTGCATGTCGCAGTTGTGGGGCTGGTGTACTTGTCCCTAGAACTCTTGACTCCAGAATGCTTGACACTAGAACTTTGACTTTAGAACACTTGACTCGAGTATACTTGACCCTAAAACACTTGACTTTAGAACACTTGATTGACCCTACAACACTTGACTCGAGTATGCTTGACCCTAGAACATTTGACTTTAGAACACTTGATTGACCCTAGAACTCTTGACTCGAGTATGCTTGCCCCTAGAACATAAACCTAGCTAGCATTTAGTGGTCTGTACCCAGCGTTAGGTTGGAATTGGGGAGAAATCATTCATGTTTTGTGTTTGGCGTGTTAACATACGAGGCCTGTCTAAAAAGTATCCGACCTTTTGCCAGAAAAAATATTTCGAATACCTGTCGGAGTTGGGACCCTAATCCCCTTCAAAGTATGCCCCTTGTGCTTGCACACACTTAGCCCACCGATCCTTCCACTGCTGGAAACACCTCTGGTAGTCTTTTTTTAGAATGGTGTTCAGCTCCATCGTCGCATTGCCTGTTTGACTCCGTCGATGCTGACTGTTTTCTTTGATGTCCGTGGAATTGTGTGTCACGAATACGCACTGGAAGGACAAACAGTGACAAAGGAGTACTATCAGGATGTTCTCCGGCGACTTCGTGATGCAGTTCGGCGCAAAAGACCAGACATGTGGACTGCGAACAACTGGCACTTGCATCACGACAACGCGCCCGCACATTCATCCCATTTGATCCGCAATTTCTTGGCCAAACATGGAATTACGACCGTTCGCCAACCTCCCTACTCTCCAGACCTGGCTCCTTGCGACTTCTGGTTGTTTCCAAAATTGAAGACACCACTGAAAGGATCCCGTTTTGAGAGTAGAGAAGAGATAATGCGGAACGCGACGACAGAGCTGAACACCATTCCAAAAGAAGACTTCCAGAGGTGTTTCCGGCAGTGGAAGGATCGGTGGGCTAAGTGTGTGGAAGCACAAGGAGCCTACTTTGAAGGGGATTAGGGTCCCAACCCCGTCAGGTTGTTGAAGTATTTTTTCTGGCCAAAGGTCGGATACTTTTTCGACAGGCCTCGTAGTCTGTCAGCGCGAGTGTCGTGCTTGAAGTGTTGTTTACAAATGACGTGCCTCAGGATACCATTTAGTGTTCAGAATGAAGTCTGTGCACGTTGCACTGAAAGCGCCGTCATGTGATTCCCGTTCGTACATTTTTTAAGTCAAAATTGTTCGTTTTAATTAATTTTCCATGATATGTCCCGAAGTTTTCAGCATTGCCGCTAAGCGCTTTACTGTTCTGTCTTGTGGCCTCCGATTTCGAGCAATGCGGTTGAGCTCATTTGTTGCGGTAGCATTTGCGGTCGCGTGGCTTGTGCCCAGTCTAACTCTTCTACTGTTAAATCTATAATTTTGGCCGGCTGATTCTCAAGCTATACATTGGTGCCTAAAATCATAGATACAACGGCAATGACGTTAGACCGGGGAGCGTTGTCTCAGTGCTCCGGCTGCCAGATGGTTATCAGAGCCAGCTGGCCGTTTGAGCGTCCCACACCTCGTGCCGCGGTCTTGTAAATGCGGCTTTTTGTGTGATGCTGGTCCGCTCTCCCTGGGCGTTGTGAAGCCTTGCGTGGGTTGTGTCTTCTGATTGTTGTGCGTCAGCTGCCATCTTTTGGGTTCTATTGCGTCAGCTACCATCTTTCAGTATTCCTGTGCGTCAGCTACCATCTTTCAGTATTTCTGTGCGTCAGCTACCATCTTTTGGTAGTCTTGTGCATCAGCTACTATCTTTTGGTCCCCTCAAGGGGATACAACTATTGTATATATGGGAATTAGCGCTCCCAGAGGGACTAAGAGAGAGCCCGAGCTAAAGGTTTGGTAGGCTTTTTTTTTGTTAAAATAAAATAGGTTTTTGTTTTGTTACAGACCATCTTTTTTCGGTTCACTGCTGTCCTATTTTTCCAGCACCTACTACTTTCTTCTTCAACTTTTTCTTGTTTCATGATCTTCTTTTTCAACTTTCTGTTTCTGTGCCCTTCTGTATAGATTCCGCGTTTCCTTAACTCCATACTAAATGGTGCCTTCTTCCTTCTTCTCTTTGGATATCCTTTGTTGCGGATAGGGAGGCTTAAACTAACTAATAATCTAATCTAATCTACTATCTTTTGGTTCTGGTGCGGCAGCCTCCATATTTTAGTGTTCTACAAGAAAAATTATGAATCAATAGCCAGCACACTCGGTAATCGCGTCCTTCTCAGCTTCTTTGAAGCCTTGGCTTGCCCATGAGTTGTTTCTAGTGCTGAACTGTTCGTGTTCATCGCAATCAATATAGATAAATTTTTGGTGACGTGGTTGGTAGGTTTCGGCGTATATTTTTAGCTTTTGGTGGCAGGAAATTTGTTTACGTTAACTTGCAAGAAAATTAGTTTTTGTGCATCTAGTTTCTGTGGAAAACGAACGGACAGCGTTTTTTAACATACCTGGAGTCTCTTTTGATGTTCTCGTTTAAGGTGGGAAAATCCTGTTGTCTCTCATGAGTGCATGGGTTAAAATTACGTTGGTCGATGTTTCATATTCTTTTTGTTATTGCTCAGTACGTTGTTTTCAGCGTATAGCAAAGACCATTTCCTTGCTTAATTCCGACTTGGTTACACTTTGTATCACTCAAGTGAAATATGGCTGGCTAATTGCGTAGATTTTTGTATACTTTCAACCTTCCACTTATCTGGAAGCACATTGTAGCTTCAATGGCGACATGTTCAAACGTCTTTAGTGTGATTCTCCTATTTCTCTTCTCACGTTCATATCTTAACAAAACGACTGCATTGACCTTTTTGGATTTGGTCTGAAATTTGTTTTGGGTACTTCGAGTGACGAGAAGCTCGAGGGCGACCACTTCGAGGACGACCTTCAGCAGTAGCAATTTCGTCAAGCCGAGCTCAAATAACGCTTGCATTATGAAAAATAAATGTACGAAGAGTAAAATGAACTGAAATCAATACGAGGGGCATCATGCTGTAAACCCAAAATTTGTGTGCCTTTAGCAGCCTAAAAGGTTTTGATTTTGTTGTGTCAAAGTGGCCCAGCCGAACAAAAGCTGCACGTTTGTTGGTCATTTCATTAAATGTGACCTGTGAAAGTAAAACACCTGAAAAAAACAATGATAAGACATTTCTAAACACCCGGAAGTGATTTTGGCAATATTTTCCTTGTCGTAAAATTCATCCAAGAACTTCTTCTGTACACTGCATTTCATCGATTTTATCATCTCTTTCATCTTCATTCTCTCTCGATACAATTAGTACGAGGTAGAAACTCGTGTACAATAGATGTTCCTAAATTCGGATTTAAACGATTGAAAAATTCAGACACTTTATAGTTTCGACAGGGTCTAATTCGGCCGATATTTTTGTATTGATTCGTACCGGTTGTTTCTTCTCAAATTCAGGTAGTGTCGTGGCTGTGACGAATTTTGGTAATGAGAGGTAAGCAGCGATTGATGGTTGCGTGTGGCGGTGATGCTGCTAGCTTCATGCTCTCACGATCTTATTAGCCTTTTTATTGTTGTCATATGATTACCATATTGACCTCTCAGCCTTGTAGTTAAACGAGTAAATCCGCAGTTCGACCACTTCTCATATTACACAACACTTTTCGTGTTTCATTTCCTCTTCACATTTCACGCAAACCATAGACTTCTATTAAAACGTATCTCTCATCCCACTCATTATGCATCACATACACAGCGTACGAGACAATGTCAATGCGTGTGTCATCACATTGTTTCGCTTGTGCTTGATTAACTACGAGGAAGCAGCCGCCGCAACAGCGGATGTAATTAGCTGCCGGTCAGCCTCTTGTTGCAACAATCTCTGCATGTGTTGTGCTGGGCCTGAGTGATCTATTTAGTGTGAGGGCTGCATCGAGATGATCTCTTTTATAGCGTGGTAGCATCTAGATGATCCATGGAGTGTGGTGTTTGTGTTGTGGCTGCATCTAAATGATCTCCCAAATAGTGTGGTAGCCATGGCATCCAAATGATCTCCCAAATAATGTGGTAGCCATGGCATCCAAATGATCTCCCAAATAATGTGGTAGCCAGGGCATCTAAATGATCTTCTATATAGTGTGGTGGCCAGGGCATTTAAACGATCTCCCAAATAGTGTGGTAGCCAGGGTATCAAAATGATCTCCTATATAGTGTGGTGGCCAGGGCATCCAAATGATCTCCCAAATAGTGTGGTAGCCATGGCATCCAAATGATCTCCCAAATAATGTGGTAGCCAGGGCATCTAAATGATCTCCTTTATAGTGTGGTGGCCAGGGCATCTAAATGATCTCTCAAATAGTGTGGTAGCCACTAGCCAGGGCATCTAAATGATCTCCTATATAGTGTGGTGGCCAGGGCATCTAAATGATCTCCTATATAGTGTGGTGGCCAGGGCATCTAAATGATCTCCTATATAGTGTGGTGGCCAGGGCATCTAAATGATCTCTCAAATAGTGTGGTAGCCACTAGCCAGGGCATCTAAATGATCTCCTATATAGTGTGGTGGCCAGGGCATCTAAATGATCTCCTATATAGTGTGGTGGCCAGGGCATCCAAATGATCTCCCAAATAGTGTGGTAGCCATGGCATCCAAATGATCTCCCAAATAGTGTGGTGGCCAGGGCATCTAAATGATCTCCTATATAGTGTGGTGGCCAGGGCATCTAAATGATCTCTCAAATAGTGTGGTAGCCACTAGCCAGGGCATCTAAATGATCTCCTATATAGTGTGGTGGCCAGGGCATCTAAATGATCTCCTATATAGTGTGGTGGCCAGGGCATTTAAGCGATCTCCCAAATAGTGTGGTAGCCAGGGCATTTAAGCGATCTCCCAAATAGTGTGGTAGCCAGGGCATTTAAGCGATCTCCCAAATAGTGTGGTAGCCAGGGCATTTAAGCGATCTCCCAAATAGTGTGGTAGCCAGGGCATTTAAGCGATCTCCCAAATAGTGTGGTAGCCAGGGCATCCAAATGATCTCCCAAATAATGTGGTAGCCAGGGCATCTAAATGATCTCCCAAATAGAGTGGTGGCCAGGGCATCTAAATGATCTCCTATATAGTGTGGTAGCCAGGGCATCTAAATGATCTCCCAAATAGTGTGGTAGCCAGGGCATTTAAGCGATCTCCCAAATAGTGTGGTAGCCATGGCATTTAGACGATCTCCCAAATAGTGTGGTAGCCATGGCATCTAAATGATCTCCTATATAGTGTGGTGGCCAGGGCATCTAAATGATCTCCTATATAGTGTGGTAGCCAGGGCATCTAAATGATCTCCCAAATAGTGTGGTAGCCAGGGCATTTAAGCGATCTCCCAAATAGTGTGGTAGCCAGGGCATTTAAGCGATCTCCCAAATAGTGTGGTAGCCAGGGCATTTAAGCGATCTCCCAAATAATGTGGTAGCCATGGCATCCAAATGATCTCCCAAATAATGTGGTAGCCAGGGCATCTAAATGATCTCCCAAATAGAGTGGTGGCCAGGGCATCTAAATGATCTCCTATATAGTGTGGTGGCCAGGGCATCTAAATGATCTCCTATATAGTGTGGTGGCCAGGGCATCCAAATGATCTCCCAAATAATGTGGTAGCCAGGGCATCTAAATGATCTCCCAAATAGTGTGGTAGCCATGGCATTTAGACGATCTCCCAAATAGTGTGGTAGCCATGGCATCTAAATGATCTCCTATATAGTGTGGTAGCCAGGGCGTCTAAATGATCTCCCAAATAGTGTGGTAGCCAGGGCATTTAGACGATCTCCCAAATAGTGTGGTAGCCATGGCATCTAAATGATCTCCTATATAGTGTGGTAGCCAGGGCGTCTAAATGATCTCCCAAATAGTGTGGTAGCCAGGGCATTTAGACGATCTCCCAAATAGAGTGGTAGCCATGGCATCTAAATGATCTCCTATATAGTGTGGTAGCCAGGGCGTCTAAATGATCTCCCAAATAGTGTGGTAGCCAGGGCATTTAGACGATCTCCCAAATAGTGTGGTAGCCATGGCATCTAAATGATCTCCTATATAGTGTGGTAGCCAGGGCGTCTAAATGATCTCCCAAATAGTGTGGTAGCCAGGGCATCTAAATGATCTCCCAAATAGTGTGGTAGCCAGGGCATCTAAATGATCTCCTATATAGAGTGTGGTAGCCAGGGCATCTAAATGATCTCCTATATAGAGTGGGGGAGCCAGGGCATCTAAATGATCTCCCAAATAGTGTGGTAGCCATGGCATCTAAATGATCTCCCAAATAGTGTGGTAGCCAGGGCATCTAAATGATCTCCCAAATAGTGTGGTAGCCATGGCATCTAAATGATCTCCCAAATAGTGTGGTAGCCATGGCATCTAAATGATCTCCCAAATAGTGTGGTGGCCAGGGCATCTAAATGGTCTCCCAAATAGTGTGGTAGCCATGGCATCTAAATGATCTCCCAAATAGTGTGGTAGCCAGGGCATCTAAATGATCTCCCAAATAGAGTGGTAGCCAGGGCATCTAAATGATCTCCTATATAGAGTGGTGGCCAGGGCATCTAAATGATCTCCTATATAGTGTGGTGGCCAGGGCATCTAAATGATCTCCTATATAGTGTGGTGGCCAGGGCATCTAAATGATCTCCCAAATAGTGTGGTGACTGCTTCTAAATGATGTACATTATGTGGTGGCTGTAGTCAGGTGACGTGTCCACCACAACGCACCTGCGAGGTGCGTATCTCTGAGCGCTATGCGGCAGTCGCCCACACGCCCGGACGCACCGCTACGCCTTATTTTGCGGACACTTGCTGCAGGTTTTCCCGTGCCGCTGCTGCTCTGTTGTGCCTCGCAAATGTTGTGTGGCTGTTGGTGTCGTTCCGTGCGAGTGATCGCTATTTGGCATTTTAATTGTGTCGCGTGCACGAATTCGTGAGTGTACATAAAATTGCGCGCCTGCGTCGAATTGAAAGTGGGTGTAAGATTGCTCTCGCACATGCGCATGGAATTGCCCGCCGATAGAACGTATTTATAAAATTGTCTTTTTTTTGCGTGAAATTGCACGTGCATTCAAAATTGTGTGCGGACGTGAAATTACATGCTTGGTCGCAGCAGGGCTGAGACCTACGTACAAGATACGCATCTAGTATTAGACGTCGCCGACCGCGCGATACCTGCTGCCGCGATACCCCCTGTTTCGCGATATCTGCAGCGAGGATACCGCCTGTTTCGTGATACCTGCAGCGAAAATACCGCCCGTTTTCGCGATACCTGCAGCGAGGATACCGCCTGTTGCGCGATACCTGCAGCGAGGATACCGCCTGTTGCGCGATACCTGCAGCGAGGATACCGCCTGTTGCGCGATACCTGCAGCGAGGATACCGCCTGTTGCGCGATACCTGCAGCGAGGATACCGCCTGTTGCGCGATACCTGCAGCGAGGATACCGCCTGTTGCGCGATACCTGCAGCGAGGATACCGCCTGTTGCGCGATACCTGCAGCCGCGATACCGCATGTGTCGCGATACCTGCAGCCGCGATACCGCCTGTGTCGCGATACCTTCAGCCGCGATACTGCCTGTGTCGCGATACCTGCAGCCGCGATACCGCCTGTGTCGCGATACCTGCAGCCGCGATACCGCCTGTGTCGCGATACCGCCTGTGTCGCGATACCTGCAGCCGCGATACCGCCTGTGTCGCAATACCTGCAGCGATGAAGACGCCTGTGTGGGAAATTGGAGCGGCAACAACACGGCCGGATCAGGGTGTGCCCCACTGCAAGACCGTCGCTCGGGCGTGGGTACCGCCAGCCCGTAATTATAAGGGTATGTGATCTAGAGCACAGAGCACGACTTGCGACTTGCGGTGTGTGCTTGTTATTGGGACGACCTCGTTGTTTTTGTGTCATCTGGCTTGTATATGTTTGGGTTAGAGTCTTACACCCCTTGCTGTTGAGTTGCCAAGCGTATGACATGATGAGTTTTTTGTTCTGTATGCTACCGAGCGATTGTCAGGCCCAACTAAAATATAGAAGTGTGCTTCGCATGCAGTGGTGTTTACTTATTTCTCCGGTTGTCGTTGCATTATATTTAGTTTTCCTCGTGTAATTCATTTTACGAATTATTCGTTTTGATTTGTTCGGCTGACTCGTCGTGTTTTGTACTGGCTTATGTGCGTTTTACGCGAGTTCTGGTGCTAGTGTTGCTTGCTTCTGCATACTCTAGAGGGGAGTGTTGGAGCTCCCAGCTCTCTGACTTGCATTGTTAATTCTATCTATTTCAACCTTCCGTTCGTCACCTGGAGTTGCAGAATACATGTGAGGTCCTCAGAATCATACGGTACCAAGCGCCGCTTTTTAAACACCTCAGAAAACGGCATCAAAGTTTGGCAAATTAAAAACCATCGCACCTCCGTTACTAACAGAAGTATTCGACCATTTTGTGCCTATCTTCCTGTACGTACGACTAACTCTTCAGACAAAGGAAAGTTTGGGGATGACGAGGGTATGCATTACTCACTTTCGCAAGATGTATTTGGCGCCTGGTATTGTTATATCCTCTGTTTTTCTCATCGATGTACGTATTATTCGTTGGCCAATTTTTAGGTGGCAATTCCTTTCTCTGCATTATTTTCCGTCATTTTCTCTTTGCTTTCATCTTCTTAAGGTCGAGACAGAAGGTCTCCATTATTCTATTCTGTTATTTCAATAAAGATCTAATTAAGATTCTGACCTTCCAATGTCATTAGTTGTAAATAATCATATAATCGTAACAAGTTAAGTAGGACATCACAAAGGTGAATGATTAGATGGCTGCGACGCAAATTTATGTTATAATGACGACGTCTTCAAATAGCAGATGGATGACACATTCGGGAAATTGAATAACACACAATATATATATCGCATTCTAAATCTACATGAACAATAATACCATCATATCTCGGTAATTACGTTAATTCTGATCTATCAAGTGACACAATTATTGGAATTCGCATTGTTACATCGAATAAGCAGAATGAACCTTATTACTTGATCAATAGACGAATCTATCCCATAAATATATTGAGAAGTCTGACAAGATCGATGTATAAGAGGTGGAGCCTCGGAGCTGAGTGATTGCTTGAGAAGCGAAGATCGTCTAGAGTTACATCGAACGAGGTTAATCTATCCCTACACCTAGACATGAAGCTACTAAGACATGAGTGAGAGCATGGATAGACAAATTGGGAATATACTTAGCTCGGTCTTGAGAAACACTTAGATAGTCTATGCACGACTTTAACAGCCATTGGAACTCCTAGGCAAAGAGCCCCCCCCCCCCACCTGTCCGCGAGGACAGGCGAGAGAATCACACGTCCTATCTCTATCACGGCAACCCTCCTAATGCCCTCGCGCACCTTGCTCAGAAGGAGGCTGTGCGACGCCGTCTCGAGTGAGAACGAACACGTTCACTCTTCTGGAGCTTTACGTTAAAATATTACAGAAAATAGCGAGTGTTGGGAGATGATTCAAATGGATAAAGCTTTATAATTAAATGGCAAGTAATTTATGTAGAATGAACAAGATCTTAAGCCAACAAGGAAGGAGTTGAAATATACAAGAAGAATGGAAGCGTTTGGAAATGATCCTCGGCACAAGCGTCGGTCGCGGAGCAAAGAGTACAAAGTCCAATGGTGGGTTCGTAGAGAGGGGGTGAGGTTCGCTGGTTGTTTCAAATGATGCTTGGCGGTTGGTGAATCTTGGCTCAAAGCGAAGGTTGTAGAGTTCAGAAATGCTGTGCTCACTGACGAGAATGCATAATCCAAAGCCGGATCTTTTTAGAAGATGGTTGTTTGGCCGAACAACCCTTCATTTTAACGTTTATTTGAGTACGGCGAAAGTCTGCCCCAGAAGAACCATGACAGTATCGTATGATTCTAGGTGGCTCATATGTAGTCTGAGGTGCTTTCACCTCAATATGTCACCCCTCGTTTTTAGGCCTGCTATCCTTCGTGTGCCCATGTGTGGCTTCTTTCCGTTTTTAGGCATTCTTCGCTATCTCTTCTTTGTTTTTTCTCATTCTTCCTGGTTGTATTTTTTCTGTGCGTGGGGTATCCAGTGTGGAAACACGCCTTGCGTATTGATTCCCCGCTTTCTAGAGTTGATGCTAAATGTTCCTTTCTAATCGGCTTCTTGAGGTCGCCTTTGTTGTATTAGGAATTCCTAAGCTGATATAAAAGTTATATTTATGATTCTCATTGTCGCTTCAAGGTTACCGACCGGTTGCTTATTCTTCATATTATTTGTTGCTTGAGGTAACCGGCTTATTGCATGTATTGCTTTATTCATTATGTTTTAATTTAAATTAACCAAAACGTAACTTTCTTAACGTATTTCATCTTGTAATAGCCAAACTTGAACCTATCGTCTGTGAATTAACTTGGAACGGTTCGTAAAAAGTGGACGCTCGCTATCTTGCTCACGCGTGGATAGCCTCCACTGTTAAATTCTGGAATTAGGGCTTGCGATTGCCGGCCCTATGCGGTAAAGTGGGCGGAGTGCGAGCGGGCGGTAGTCCTTACACAGGAAATTTTGGCTTAGCGGATGTTTGTAGAAGAAAAGCTTAATGGCAATGATTTATTTACTCACCCCAGTACAATGATGCTGATAGTGTGTCTGTAAAATATAGTCTGCTGTATCAGGATGATTCAGCTATCTGGTTGAACAGTGTGAATGGGTTGTTGTTGATTGATGTCATTGCAAAATAATACATTATTCTCTCTGCAATAACGAAAAATTGCAAAAATCTATGCAGTTGAGAGAAATTTTTGACAAAGTACTCCTGTGATTCGCGTAAGGGTAAAAAAGTACTCGTATGCAAAGCGTTTACCCTTTTTCAGGGAGCAGATAAACTTGAACGGTGTGCATATGGACATCTGCAGTTCTCAAAGGACATCGAACCAATTTCATTCTTATGCTCGGATTGTTTCATTGGTCACTTCTCACCATATTGCATATTTGAATAAGTTTATGAAATGTTTTCGTAATATTTCGTTCAAAGAGAAATGACTTGATCTTTGGTAAGTTAACTTCCACTGAGCGCGTAGTGCGTAAATAACGATACGTGTTTCGGTCACGTCAATCAAAAATGAACATTTTTTAAAATAATTCGAAAAAATCATGAACTGTATTTAAATCCAAATTTTATGAATGTTCCCAATATTGGTTCTTCCGAGGTCGAGGAATAGCTGTAGGCACTCGGGATAAATCTATGAGAGTCACGAATAACACTCATTAAAATTTTGGCTCCCCATTTATTGAAGCGTTTGACAGGCTTTAACTTAATTTTGTTGTGTTTCTCTTTCTTGTGGGGAAAGCTGGCGTACCATGCAACCAAATTCGTGTACAACTATTTTCGTTGTTTATTCTATATGCCATTTCACCCTTTCGTTTCATTTCGTCGACTCCTTGCGCTGCGGGTGTAGAGGGATGTGCTAATTCGGCAGAGTCGTCCAAATTTTACGTCATTCTGGTCGTAATTGAACTTCAAGTTAACTGAATTTTTTGTGATAGTTATTTCAGGTGAGCGCAAATGGAGTTCGAACCTTCAATGCATGATTGCTGTAACATTTGCTGAGAAAATACTCGAAAACTTTGTGATGCGTCGACGTCGGTAGCGGACTTTTTCATAACAACGTACGTACTAGTCTGATAATAAGTAGCAGACTGTAATTTCTGTGTAATACTTGGAGCATTGAATGCTAGTCAAAAACGAGTCATGAAACTCACATTCTGGAACGCTTGACATGACCAGGTGCGGATATATTAAAAATGTATGTTGACTTTGTACATAAGAATACAGGAAGTCATTTCAAAATATTAGATTTAATTACGTGTGTTGCGATACATTCCCAACGTCGTGTAAACATTGTGCTTATTTTTTTCTGATGTTATCTTTTGACGCAATTTCAACGGATATTTACGTTAAGGTTGGATCGCGACCACTTTACTTCAACCAACGCATTTTTTAGCTAATGTGAAAACTTAATGACGACCTTTACCAACCTTAAATTTGATCGACTTGAATATCAGCTGATGCGTAGTTTTATTTCTGACATCATCGCTCTATTTCAAACAATATTTCGCTCGTTCAGGTATGACCTCTACCACTCGCAGCTGATGCGTAGTTCGAGTTAGGACCTCCATGGCTTTATTTTGTGCATTCTATTTGGCGCAGTGCAGTATGGGCTCCGCCCTGCGCTGCACCTCCTTTTATGGACGCCCGTGCCTGACTCCGGCCTGAGCAGACTCATTCTCACTCTCCCGGCCCTCGAGGGACACAACCACTGTATCTGTTGAGATTTGCGCTGCCAAGCTGGAAATGTGATGTTCCGCGCTGAACGTTAGGTTGGCAGTACTTTTGCCGAATAGAAATTGTTGTTTTGTTACGAATCGTGATTTTTTCGGTTCACAGCTGTCTTGTTTTTTCAGCACTTCTAACTTTCTTCATCGACTTTCATCTTGTTTCATCGACGGCTTTCTTTGCCTACTGTTTTTTTTTACGGGAGAGTCTTTTGACGGAACACATTTTGTACATAACTTCCCCGTTCTCTAAACTCCACAATAAATGGTGCTTTCTTCCTTTCTCTCCCAAGAACACCTTTGCTGTAGATAAAAAAGCTTAAATTAACTCATTCAATCCAATCTTTCATTATTTATTTAGGTAAATATTTATTAATTTCGGCAGTTCGTGCCCATTTTGTGTCAGGTAGTAGAGGCGTGTGCCCACACTCATGTGCGTCAGCTCAGCAAAAAGTTCTTGTACTGCGCGGGTTTGCGTAGCTTGTCTAATTGGATAGAAATATTTTTAGATTCCAGGCACACCACATACGACAGTCCGTGTGTGGAGTGCTGCGGAAAACGTGTTGAGCGATAAAGCCTTGATATTTATAAGAAATCTTTCGAAAGTGTTGTTCGTTTTCGGGCAGGTCATACCTAGCCATTAATGAAGAAATTCTTCACCTTTCATCATGGCGTTGCCACCGATGTTTCCGATTTGCTCCTGACTGTTGCTCTTCAAGTGAGCAACACTGTTTAGTATATGAATGTTCATTTCCCCCTGCCTTAATTAACACGGTACAATCATTGTCTCCCATAGTGTTTCCTTGATTTATAAATGTATATTTCTCTTAGCCGCGCCGTGGTACCAGCATTTTCTCCCTTAGTTTCATTGCACGAGTCATGCTGTGTTTCACTCACACTGTTTCCCGTAACTTATTTTGTTCCCCGTAAGATATTTTGCAGCGTTACTCGAGTTGCGCAACTTCGTAGCTCTGGTTCTCCTGTAGCTGGGAGCTGCGTTAGGAGGTGTTTTTCGTAGCCTCCAAAAAGTTGTAAAAATTTGATACATACAAATACGAGTCAATAAGTTTTTGTTTTTAAAGATGTGTTGGTATTAAGGTCCTTATATATATTCGTCCTACGTAGATATGCTGAAGTAGGAATAACAATATACAAATCTTTGATGTAAGCGACTGTATAATAAAGGAACACTGAAACATGTAATGGTTAGATTGCTCTGAGTTGAGGGAAATGGTAACGTAATGCCGGCTTCCCAATAGATGTTATCGACTCGTTTGCATCGGTAGCTGCTCTCCATGGGTTGATGGAGAAATTGATTTTGTTTTGCCCAGAATTATTTTTTGACTTGATTATCCAAAACCAAAATTATCCAATTCACATTTGGATTAATTTTTTGTGTTATATATTTTTCAATATGGCATGTTCTCCGGGTAAAAATGGTTAATATAGCATTTTAACTGAAAAAATAATGACATTTTAATGGCAAAAATAGATTAATATTTTTTAAGGGTAGGAATTGCCCAAATTGGAATCATAACTTGTGAAAATGGTTCAATAGGGTTAATTTTTAGCAAAACTGGTCTAATTAGTCATTTTTTATGACAAGGCATTGCCAAATTTGGGTTTTTATGTTCAACATTTTACAGAGTGACTTGTTTTCTGCCAATACGGCCAAATATGACGTTTTGCCTTTTTCTAAGGAAAACGTTAGCGAAAAATTTCTCGACTTCCGACAATTTCTGAGGGTTTCAAGTGAAAATTTGGGGTTATTTGCAACAAAAAGGTTGAACTGGCAACCCTGCTTATCTAGTTCCGCTCCCTGCCACACTTGCCTGCTGACCGGCTCTGTTCGCTCTTCCTTCCGCGCCCTGGTGAGTGTTGCGTCATTTGCTCCTTTGCAGGCCCTGGACCCTCTCCGTCCTGAACCTCGTCTTCTATTTACCAACCTCATTCTCTTCTCCTAATGTACCCCATCATTCTTCTATCAATTCATTTGCATTACATCAGTACCATCCTTCCATTTTCTTCAATCTCATCTTTTATTCTTCTTGGGCCCTATTTGTCCCCTCTTCATCCACCCTCTCCTCCCTCCCCTCCTATCGAACCCTTCCTCCCCTCCTATCGAACCCTTCCTCCCCTCCTATCGAACCCGTCCTCACCTCCTATCGAACCCGTCCTCCCCTCCTATATCGAACCCGTTCTCCCCTCCTATATCGAACCCGTCCTCCCCTCCTATCGAACCCGTCCTCCCCTCCTATCAAACCCGTCCTCCCCTCCACCAAACCCTTCTCTCCATCAAACACTCCCTCCCCTCCATCAACACCTCCCTCCCCTCCATCAACACCTCCCTCCCCTCCATCAACCCTTCCTCTCTTCCAGCAAACCCTTCCCTCCTCTCCACCAAACCCTTGCCTCCCCTCCATCAAACACTTCCTCCCCTCCGTCAAACCCTTCCTCCCCTCCATCAAACCCTTCCTCCCCTCCATCAAACCCTTCCTCCCCTCCATCAAACCCTTCCTCCCCTCCGTCAAACTCTTCCTCCCCTCCATCAAACCCTTCCTCCCCTCCATCAAACCCTTGCCTCCCCTCCATCAAACCCTTGCCTCCCCTCCATCAAACCCTTCCTCCCCTCCATCAACACCTCCCTCCCCTCCTATCGAACCCGTCCTCCCCTCCACCAAACCCTTGCTCCCCTCCACCAAACCCTTCCTCTCCTCCACCAAACCCTTCCTCCCCTCCACCAAACCCTTCTCTCCATCAAACACTCCCTCCCCTCCATCAACACCTCCCTCCCCTCCATCAACCCTTTCTCTCTTCCAGCAAACCCTTCCCTCCTCTCCACCAAACCCTTCCTCCCCTCCACCAAACCCTTCCTCTCCTCCATCAAACCCTTCCTCTCCTCCATCAAACACTTCCTCCCCTCCATCAACACCTTCCCCTCCATGAACCCTTCCTCTCTTTCAGCAAACCCTTGCCTCCCCTCCATAAAACCCTTGCCTCTCCTCCATCAAACCCTTCCTCCCCTCCGTCAAACCCTTCCTCCCCTCCATCAAACCCTTCCTCCCCTCCATCAAACCCTTCCTCCCCTCCATCAAACCCTTCCTCCCCTCCATCAAACCCTTCCTCCCCTCCATCAAACCCTTCCTCCCCTCCATCAAACCCTTCCTCTCCTCCATCAAACCCTTCCTCTCCTCCATCAAACCCTTCCTCCCCTCCACCAACCCCAGCCCCCGTGGGCGTGGCCGCGTTGCGCATGATTCACTCGCAGCGCCTCCGCTCCGTTTGTTGCCTGCGCTGCTCGCTGATTTTCAAACGAGTTACGTCGTCGTTACTGTGCATCCGATTGCGTAAGTCAATCTAAGTCAGGATAAAAATCTTTCTCCTATGTCAAAGTCTATTTTGGAAAAAATTCGCTGCTAACTGTCACTACAATAATGTAAATTGTTTACAAATGCGCGTTGCTTTGATTTTTCCAGGTAGGAAAATGCTGAAATTCAGCGAAGACTTGAACAGCCATACGAGCACATTATTTCATTAAGCGTTCTGTATGTTATGATGAGCTCGTCTGTGGCTGGACAAGCTTCGCACAAAAAGAGGGAACAAAACCTCGACTGCACATGACAACGTTCATCAAGTCAGAGATATGGTCATTGTGGTGAGGTCGGTCACCGTGAAGTTAGGCGTTTACGGTCAAAGTCGGTCTAAAATCTGTCTTTGTTCGACAAAGAGTTCGTGTAATTTTCAGCGAACCCTCTTATGTTAATTTTGATTTAATGGTTCACTGATTTTTTTTTAAGACTGCTACTTCGGCGAAACATTGTATTAAGTATTCCAAAAGTCATTGTAGATCACCAAGTTTCGTTTATTGTCACTTCAAGCTGCAACTGATGGTGGTGCTATTAAATAGTCAGGAAGAAACGCCTCATACGTTGATACTTTAGTTGAGTTACTTTCAATATTTCCTGTTGTGAGTATTTATGAAACTAACTTGCTTGTGAATTATGGATTTTGAGTTTACGCTAAATGGTGCCTTCTTGTCTTCCTTCCTTCCTTCCTTCCTTGGGAACACCTTTGTACGTTGATACTTTAGTTGAGTTACTTTCAATATTTCCTGTTGTGAGTATTTATGAAACTAACTTGCTTGTGAATTATGGATTTTGAGTTTACGCTAAATGGTGCCTTCTTGTCTTCCTTCCTTCCTTCCTTCCTTCCTTGGGAACACCTTTGTTTTGGTTAGACACTTACGGCTACTCCTCCATAATCCAATCTGTATTCAATATTGAATTGCGTTAAGGAACGGGACACGTTGGTGCACACGGTGCACTGTCACGCACCAAAGCCACTCGCACACCCCGTATACCTGGCGACCTCTATAATCCACTCTGCATTGGATATTGAAATGGTTTTAGAGTTGGGAAACGTTGATCGTTGGTGCATGCTGCACATGGTGCACAATCACACACCAAAGCCACTCACAAAACCCGCATACCTGGTGATCTCCGTAATCGAATCTGAATTGAATATTAAATTGCATCTAGGAACGGGACAAGTTGCTGCACATGGTGCACAATCACGCAGTGAGCCACTCACAAAACCCGCATACCTGGTGACCCAAACTCGCCGCACCCGAACTACAGGAGATGACGCCGCCGCCGCCGCATGAGCAGCGCGCTTGTCCGTATAAAGGCATCACTTGTGGGCCGATCTTGGGGATTGCCCTAGTGATGTAACCGGCTCGCTATCGCCATAAGTTACTCAGTTAATTGACTATGAAGGCCTCAATTGTTGGTGTCCATCCTTTTGCCGCTCGTGGTCTCATCTTAGTCTCGTAAACTTCACGCCTGCAATGTTGCCTTCTTTAATTTAGTCCTTTATAATCAATGATACGATTGCAATGTTGGGAACTGATTGGTTGATTTCTCGCTTGTAGTTTTGTGTTCAAGTTCTTTAACATCATTGGTGGTATTGCAAAGGTTAGAAGTGATGGGTTGAATTGAGTTGTGTCGCCAACTGTGGGGAGATCTTATTGTGTTAGTTATATTATTAATGGGGTGAGTTGAAAGCATTTATGAGCCAGTTCAATATGATGTTTGATTCTGTTTAATTTATGGAGGTAATATATCACTTCACTCAATGAATGCAAGGGTATCTCAGGTGCTGCGCTGTTTTCAAAATGATGCTTAACGTGCTGCACTTGCCTTAATTGCTATGAAAGGTAAGTTAATTGTAGGAGTACTCCGCTTTGCTGGAGATTAAAATAAGCGTAGGAATCCAAGGCTATTGCAGCAACGAAAAAATGAGCTCATTTTTTCGGTGTAATGTACATTCTTGCAGATCAGTTGAGTCTCTCCTCTTCCCTGTAAGAACAATAAGAAAATTATACTGGCATTCATCTTTGTTGGATATGATAATTCACGTCGTTCTCCTACACTATACGAATGGCATAAATTATATTGAATCGAGTTTTGCTCTTAAGACTTGTTTCCTCCGATCGCTAGAGCCAGCTCATTTCCTTCCATTGAACTCGTCCTGCTGTTCCCATTTACGTTTCTGGTCGTGAGTGTAGGCGTTGAAGCGAGAGTTTTTTGGAGCTTTCCCCGAGCGTTTGTAGTTTACAGCTTTTCTCACTTCCTAATTTACGATGCAAAATAAAACTTGATGAGAAGAGAGACTAAAGCAATTTCTTCTTTTCTTTTTGCTGTGGTTTCCCGTTCACAGTCCCCTCTAGTTCTTTGATTATACATTTCGTAGCTTACTCAGCTTTTCCTGATAGGTAATATTCTCGGGTAATGCTTTACTTTGAGCCTTTTGATGTCACCAATTTTGTGTGCGCGTCCTGTTTCTCACAGGTTTTCTTGTACCGTAATTGGTCCTCAGTTCTTCATGAACCTGTTGCTCTCGTGAGCCAGCGTTTCCAAGTTCAGAAGCTAGAGTCATATAAGAGAAGTTCACTGCACACAACAATTGGCAGAGCGACAAATCTGACTTGCTGGCTTCAAGTTTGTCCAACTTGGCTGTCATGTACACACCCGATTGCTGCCTAAACGGCGACAACCTCAGACTGGACGTGCATGACACATTGTGTCAAACTCTGTTTACTCTCACAACACCGCTCCAAAATGCGTGGGTCGCCGCGCGTCTTCTGTCTTTTTTGGAGCTCGGACGGCAGCAAGGGGGATTAATGAAAAAACGTTACTTCGATTTGCAATATTTATCCAAGCGCTCTTCTATTGATAGCGTTCAAGAACTGCGTTCAGGACGGATGTCCAGTGTGAAGTTGTTAACTCTTCGACAATTTCAGCGATTGCAATTCGAAGAGTTTGAGACGATAATAAAGACTAATTTTTGCTCGTATTATATTGAAGTTATATGGTGTACTTGCTCAGAGTGATCTAACTTATCTACTCGTGCTTAGGTTATTTACGTGCGGTCAGGGCCTATTGGTATGTTAGCCTAAACAACAAATACGTTGGTATTGCAATCAGTGTACACATTTCCTCAAGTAATCAGTATGACGTGTGTCCATTTCTCGTCATGCCCATGCGAGGCTGCAGTGAGCGATGTTTCAAGGCATTAGCTGCGCGCGTGGGCGTGCATTTCTTCATTTTTGGGCGTGTTTGTGCAGTGGGAAATATTTGTGACGCCGCTGTGTTCCGAGCGGCGATGCAGTTAATGAGGACCGTAGAGGGCGACGCGCAGGGAGCTTGGGGCCTCTAAACGGCCACAAAGATCAAACGAGCACCGGGAGACAATCTCCGTATTTGTGTACTGCTTCCTCCTCCTAATTTACCATCCGCAGCTGGTTCTGTTGCGATTTACGAGCTCACCTGTGCCTCTGTTGTTTCTTCGTAGTTCGCCAGCTGTAGTCGAGTTTGTCGCGGTTAGCTAGATGCACATAAGTCTTCTGTATTTTCGTTGCTCGTAATTTGGAGTTGAATCTATAGTAGTCCGCCCTCGTTTTAAATCTTGAATTGCATCTACCGTGTTTCAATTGTTCACCATTAGTACTTATATTTAGCTTATATTTGCCGTGTCTAGTTCTCCATCTGTTATAGGCTGTACTTTTTTTGCAGTCGACGGTTATGACTCCCGTAGCCTTCTTCAATGCTTGGTTGATTATCTGTTCACCTGGAGATATCTCTCACGGGTTCTCTTTAGTCTAAAAGATCCGCTTAGTACGGATCCGTTTATTCAAAAGTATATTATGACTTATGTCACTATTTAGGATCTTGCAAATGGTCTCAAATCAAACAATTGCCTTTTTGGTGCTTAAGAAGTACAAAACATGGTTTGATCTGAGACAAACTGGATTGCGTTTTAAAAAGTGTTGAGGAATTTTGAATTTTCGGTTCTTTGTATCTGCGGTTTTGTATTTTTTCGATCTAAGAGTACTCATCTGATGAAAAGTTAATGTGCACCGCAATTCACTCTGTTCAGAGTTCAAATTGTGAATAATAGAATGAGAAATACAATTATCTGTATACTATATATGTAAACGATGTTAATGAAAGGAAGTTTTTATCGATTGTGTTGCACCTAGTCCAGCAGCCATGTTATTTCTCGAGTACCTTGTCAGGCGGCCATGTGATTTCTAAAATATCTAGTCTAGCGGCCATGTTATTCGTGTTCACCAAGTCCATCGGCCATTCTTATTCATCCAGTCCAGCGGCCATGTAGCTCGTGTTCACCCAGTCCAGCGGCCATGTAGCTTGTGTTCACCCAGTCCAGCGGCCATGCAGTCCGTATTTACCTGCGGCGGAGTCTCCCACGCTCACCAGAAGATGCTGCTGACTCACGGTGATGCGCCGCGTACGCGTGCCCACGTGCGCTCGTCATAATGAAGCTCGCCCGTGCTCTGGGCGTCTGTGCTCTATTGCCCCGCTGCACTTCTTGCACTGGATCATTCGCGAACCCAGTGTGTATAATGCCAATTGTCCAGTGCGTTCCTGGCGTTGTCATTTGGCTTCGTGAAGTGTTGCTTTGTACTGGATGTTTTGCGAACCCTGTTTGTATAATGGAAATAGTCCAGTGCGTTCCTGGCGTTGTCATTTGGCTTCGTGAAGTGTTGTTTTGTACTGGGTGTTTTGCGAACCCAGTGTGTATAATGGAAATAGTCCAGTGCGTTCCTGGCGTTGTCATTTGGCTTTGTGTTGTTCTGTGACCGGCTCCTCTACGGTTTTTCTCGCAGCAAGTTGTGTTCGTGTGTAGGGATAACGCAAAAAATATTCTTCGCTAATCAGTTGCTGTACTTTACCGCGTGTTACTGGGAACGGTGAATTTTCACTGTCCTCTTTTCCACGTTGTATTCTTAAATTTCATTTACTGAATATGAGCAAATTCTCGGAATGTTCAGTTTCACTCTTACTTTCAACTTTTTAAAACGAGTAAATGTTTTGTACGGTATTTTTAGTCCCCACCTTTTTACTTAAGCTCGAAGGTAGTGACGTTATTGCTTGAAGATGCTACACCTCGCGCCCCTCAGGGGGGTACAAATATTGTATCTATGGGAATTAGCGCTCCCAGGGAGACGATGTGAAGGCCCGAGGTGAGAGTTAGGTAGGCCTTCTTGTTGTTGAAATAAAATGCTTTTGTTATGTTAAGGACCATCATTTTTCGGTTTACTGCTGTCCTGTTTTTTCAGCCCTTACTACTTTCTTCTTCAACTTTAATCGTGTTTCATAATCTTTTTTCCCAACTTACTGTTTCTATACCCTTTCTGCATAGATTCCGCGTTTCCTTAACTCCGCACTAAATGGTGCCTTCCTCTTTCCTCTCATTGGATCGCATTTGTTGCTGCGGGTAGGGAGGCTAAAACTAACTACTAATCTAATCTAATCTGCTACACCTCGCGTGATACTGGTGCACTCATAAGCATCCAACGAAAGATATGATGGTGGCCTATATTTTCGAATTTTTGGGAATTACTTTTTCTCCTGTGCAAAGCGTTTGTTCAGAAATCGTTACCAGACGTTCCAGCAGGTCAATGCTTCCTTAACACATGTCAAATTCAGCCAGCAAACTATAGAAAAAAAAACATAAAATCAGTGTTCTCTAGTGGTGAGGTCAAACGCCGTATCTCTCCTATCGGATTGGACATTTTTAGGAAACATTGTTACAATTGAGGATCTGATCAAGCAAAGAAGTCCGGAGAATCGTGCTGAGTTTTAAAAAACGTGTATTGAAGATGGGGGCGATATATCGCCACAGGCTTGTGGACGCCTAATTTCAGCAGATGGAAATGATCTCCGAGCAGTGTGAAATGATCGACTAGTATTATATGTGAAATTTAGTTCAATGCTTTTGTCTTCTGCCATAAAAATTTTTACGTTGAATAAATCGGCATAACTTGAAAATCTAAAGTTTTACATTACATCTGTAGTTTCATCATTGAAAACTAAAAAATCTGCCTGTCTTGTGCTCATTGGCTAAGTAACAGCTTGGTAAACGTGTAATCTCACGTGTACAAATACTTTTGTCCCCTGTTTTATAATTTTTAAACTAGTTGTTCGAAAAATAAAGCATTGAACTTAAGGAAAAATGATGTAAAAAAACAAGTGATTCATTCGCAGTATTCCAGGTGACTGCACTGCAGACGGCAGGCGTAGAGGGGAGCAGTACAGGACTCAGATCCTTGCTTCAATGTTGATTTTACCAACACCCTTCAACATTATAGTTATTTCTGGTAACTTGTAGATGCTCACAAGGGCTTGCGGTTGTTGAGTTGTGTAGTGGACTGGTTGTTGTCGTGTGGTGGAGGTCTGCAATGCCTGATGGTGCTTTAATTTTGTTATGAGTGTTAACGATAAAAATCCTGTCACGTCAGCTGTGCCTCTGTGTGTAGCCAGCTGCTGTATAAATTTGAGGGGTACCCTTGAAAACAGTGTGTTCTTCTCAAATGGCATGTGAGGTCCTGAGCTGCGAGTTAGGTAGGCCTTCTTTTTGTTGATATAAATTTGTTTTTTGCTTTGTTAATTAAGGACCTCTTTTGTGTGTTCAATGCTGTCCTGTTTTTTCAGCTCCTCTGACTTTTTTCTTTGTTGCATAACCTTCCTTCTTATATTATTGTTTCTATGCTCACGGGATCCTTTGCGAGAACGCCCTTTGTGCATAGATTTTACGTTCTTTTAACTCCATTCTAAATGGTGCCTTCATCCTTCCTCTCTTTGAACGTCTTTGTTGTGGTAAAACTCCCAGGAGACAATGTGAGGGCCCGAGCTGAGAGTTGGGTAGGCTTTCTTTTTGTTAAAATCAAATGTTTTTTTTACGTTAAGGACCACATTTTTTCGCATTACTGCTGTTCTGTTCTTCAGCACCTACTACTTTCTTGTTCAACTTTGGTCTTGTTTCATAATCTTCTTTCACAACTTACTGTTTCTATGCCCTTTCTGCGTAGATTCCGCGTTTCCTTAACTCCATACTAAATATTGCTTCACTCCTCCCTCTCTTTGGATCGCATTTGTCGCTGCGGGGGCCCCCTCAGGGGGTTACAACTATTTTATCATTTTATCTATGGGAATTGGCGCCCCCAGGGGGACTATGTGTGGGCCCGAGCTAAAGGTTTGGTAGGCTTTTTTTGTTAAAATAGAATAGGTTTTTGTTTTGTTACGGACCATCTTTTTTCGGTTCTCTGCTGTCGTATTTTTCAGCACCTACTACTTTCTTCTTCAACTTAGATCTTTTTTCATGAACTTCTTTCTCTTCTTACTATTTCTATGCCCTTTCTGCATAGATTCCCCATTCCCTTAACTCCATACTAAATGGTGCCTTCTTCCTTCCTCTCTTTGGATCTCATTTGTTGAGGATAGGGAGGCTTAAACTAACTAAAAATCCAATCTAATCTTTTGTTGCTGCGGGTTGGGAGGCTAAAACTAACAACTAATCTAATCTGTTGTGGTTAAGGGAGGCTAAAATTAATTTATAATCAATCAATCTCAAATGGCACCTGTTACCGATCGGAAATTCATGTTTACTCAACAGTTGGAGTTTACAATTATTTCAACATCTTATTAAAAATTTTATTTGCCTATTTTTCGCGGACCACATTCTCATATAAAATATTCGTTTCGCATGTACGCCTCAACATCTTAATGATTGTGATATTTTATAGAATTGCATCTTTTCACCCTTCAATGTGTATGAATTAGGGTATATAGGATATGGGGGTAATTACAGTACTCAAATTTACCTCGCTTCTGTTCAATTTTTATTTTATTGAACGTATAACTAGTATGACGAATGTTCAAGTGTCAAACTGCGCATACTTGTAAAACTCCTTCGCTTTTACTATTTTTTTGACGCCACAGATCTTCGTATCAATTAAAATGAAACGTTCAAGCGACACACTATATTTTGGATCACCTATACATAACGCGTAACCCAGTGTTCCTGTCTGTAGTTCGTTTGTACCAACACAATGTCTTTGTTCAATCTGATTCAATTTGATTTAAATAAGTGACATTACGGGTGGTGCTATTTTTATCAACGGATATTTGTTACAATTAATGTGTGCATAATGTACTAGAGACCTTTTTATGGACTAGGGCTCGTGTGTCTCTGATTAACTTTCATACCAAGGCGATACCGAATATAACCAAAAATGAGCGAAATTTGTATAATGTTAGCTTGATCAGCAGTCGATGTGTCCACTTACTTGCTAGATATGATCGAGCGCTCTGTGATAGAGCTGAGGGTAAGGTTGGCCTTTTTGTGCCTTAAATACTGTGATTATTTCTAATAAAATTTGACAATAAAAACCGCTAAGCCTCTTGCAGTCTTGACGGATCACCAGACATCGAGTAGTCTTTTTTATTGTCAAGTTTCATTTAAAACCAAATAAAAACTTCGGGATTATTGCCAGAAAAAAGGGCCACTCTAGTAACCTTGCCCGGCCAGGCACTCCTGAGCGACAAGGATGCGTCATGCGTGTCGCGACGTGCCTTGCGTGTTGGTCACTCAGTGTGCGCCGAGCGCTCGCGTGAAGAGGCAAGGTGCGGGCGTGTTGCGTGCAGTGCCAGTTGGTGTGGCACTGTCGATTTGTTCGAGTGCTGCAGGAAAATGATTACATTTACATCATGTAATTCTCACGGCTGTTTTTTGCTCATTATCTTTAACTGAAGCACCATACGGAGGGTAATTTTCAGGATGTTTCAAGGGTTTAAGTTATAAAAACTAGACTGAGTTTGACAATAATTTAAGTTTCATTTTTACTGATTTTATTGGAACTGAGCAAATTTTTGTTTAAATTTACCTTGATCCGCTAGCTACCTTGCAGTAGGACCTATGGGATTGGGTCGTTTCTATTCCAGTATGTTTTTTTAAAATAATCTTGATTCATTTGTTACATTAGTTGAACGAGATTATCCTCTAAGTAATTGTGTCCACTGTACTGCGGATTATCATCCTCAGTTGCGATGTTAGGCCGTTGTGTAATGCCCCAAGTTTCGGAGTAGCGTGCGTGTTGTGATGGCGTCCGGTTTGGTCCTTGTGATACTGGGCTGCGCATGCAAGTTTTGGCTTTTCTTGGTCTCGATGTACGTCCAACAGCTTATCTTAAAAGTTATTGAAACTAAATTGATGGTTGAAAAACATTTCGTTCAATTTTGGAATTGAATTTGAATTCTGAAATCCTCGTTTGTGCGCCAATTAGGCGTGCATTATCCTAATGACATTGTCAGTGTTGTCTGGACACAATAATTCCAGTACGCTATTGAGACTTTATCTGTTCATATTACGAAATTTGGTGAAAATTTTACGCTGAATTTGGAGTCGGACGCTCGGGGCCAAAATTTAGTGTAAATTTTGCTCTGAATTTGGACACGGTAAATCGGCGCCTGAACTTTCGTTAGCGGTATGTCATCAGGTAACAGTTCGCTAAATGGCGAGCGATGCCATATTTGCTATGTAATCTCCGTTGAATGCAAAATATAGTCACGTTAATGCTTTGTCGGATTTACATTGAAATACGAGACTGCGCGTTTCTTGTTGGGTCGTGCTGATGGTGCAACTAATATTTTTAACCTTGAAATGGGTTGACAGTATTTTTTGCAAGGTTTAAATCATTATCATTTGAAAAAGTTTCTAGACACAATATTTCCTGTGTGTTCATATGTTGCCGTGCAAAAAGTTGAACAGTCCCTTCATGTTTGCCTTTGTTTAGCGCAACTGACCATGATGAAACAGGTTTTTTTTTAAAGCACACCAAACCTTTATCCTGTACTGACTACCTGTGACTCAGTGAGTCAGGAGATTCATATCTCATTTTTTACCTTAGAAGTTGGTTGGCATTAATACTTCTACATGAACAAAATAATTCAATACAACAATAATTTCAAAGAACTTGCTGAAGAGACAGTGTAACATCCTCTATGAAATACATATTTGTAGCATACCGTATCTACGATTCAGCGTGTGGGAATGATGCGAGTAAATGTTAGGACAACTGGAAAATAAATTTTTCCACACGTATTACTGAAAGACATTGTCTGCGTGGAGGAAACGGTAAATTTTGCAAAATGTTATGATTGAAAACTGGGTACCGCATTTTCCTGCATCTTCTAGACTGAAAATTGGGTGTCGAATTTTACAGTATATTCTTACTGAAAACAGGGTGTTGAATTTTCCTGCATCTTCTAGACTGAAAATTGGGTGTCGAATTTTACAGTATATTCTTACTGAAAACAGGGTGTTGAATTTTACTGCATCTTCTAGACTGAAAATTGGGTGTCGAATTTTACAGTATATTCTTACTGAAAACAGGGTGTTGAATTTTCCTGCATCTTCTAGACTGAAAATTGGGTGTCGAATTTTACCGCATATTCTTACTGAAAACAGGGTGTTGAATTTTCCTGCATCTTCTAGACTGAAAATTGGGTGTCGAATTTTACCGCATATTCTTACTGAAAACAGGGTGTTGAATTTTCCTGCATCTTCTAGACTGAAAATTGGGTGTCGAATTTTACAGGATATTCTTACTGAAAACAGGGTGTTGAATTTTCCTGCATCTTCTAGACTGAAAATTGGGTGTCGAATTTTACAGTATATTCTTACTGAAAACAGGGTGTTGAATTTTCCTGCATCTTCTAGACTGAAAATTGGGTGTCGAATTTTACAGTATATTCTTACTGAAAACAGGGTGTTGAATTTTCCTGCATCTTCTAGACTGAAAATTGGGTGTCGAATTTTACAGTATATTCTTACTGAAAACAGGGTGTTGAATTTTCCTGCATCTTCTAGACTGAAAATTGGGTGTCGAATTTTACCGCATATTCTTACTGAAAACAGGGTGTTGAATTTTCCTGCATCTTCTAGACTGAAAATTGGGTGTCGAATTTTACAGTTTATTCTTACTGAAAACAGGGTGTTGAATTTTACTGCATCTTCTAGACTGAAAATTGGGTGTCGAATTTTACCGCATATTCTTACTGAAAACAGGGTGTTGAATTTTCCTGCATCTTCTAGACTGAAAATTGGGTGTCGAATTTTACAGTATATTCTTACTGAAAACAGGGTGTTGAATTTTCCTGCATCTTCTAGACTGAAAATTGGGTGTCGAATTTTACAGTATATTCTTACTGAAAACAGGGTGTTCAATTTTCCTGCATCTTCTAGACTGAAAATTGGGTGTCGAATTTTACCGCATATTCTTACTGAAAACAGGGTGTTCAATTTTCCTGCATCTTCTAGACTGAAAATTGGGTGTCGAATTTTACCGCATATTCTTACTGAAAACAGGGTGTTGAATTTTTCCCCACGTTGTAACTGAAAACGGGCAGTGTAGCAAGCAAGCTCACTAACCAAAAAAACCTTTTCAGAGCTGTACGAGTATACTAAACTCATGTCCTTGGAGTCTGGTTGATTTTAGACCTAATTTTCAATCGTGAAATTGGTTTTTCATCAATTTCCTTACCGAGGTAAAAATTCAATATCAGTTGAAAATAATTTGTGAAATTGTATGCGGAAAAAACGGACGAAATATTTGTGAACAGAATGTTTATTAAATTCAGACCGTATCCAGAAAGCAATCCCCTCATGAGGATACAATTATAATATAATGTATATATTGTAGGCAATTGCATACAACTGTATTATATTGAATATATATTGTAGACAATTGCATACAATTGTGTTATATTATATATTATTGTGTTATATTTTATCTGTGGGAATTAGCGTATAAAAGACTTTTACACAAAAATGAAATGAACTGGAAATAAAAAAAATTTAGTAGTTATTGTCTTCGTGAGGTGACGCACGTTTCTGTCTCGAGATCTTAGCGCTGTCAGAGTCGCATTATTCCCATAATTGAACCGCAAAGCTGATGCAATTTATTCTTTGCGCCCTGAGTGAAAACGATGCAGAAATTGTAATATTTCCGAGTGGTTCTCTGCTGCAAGTGGGCGTGATCGTGACCATTTACATCACCAGAATTCGGAGCGATTTACGTGCTTTACTCGGCCTTGGTTCATCTCGTGTTGCTTTCTGCTTCTCATTTTCGACCTTGGTTCATTTTGTACTGCTTTCTGTCAATGATTTTTGGCTTAATTCATCTCGTGCCGTAGATCCTCATTTTTTTATTGTCTGCGATCTCAGCGTTGCGAGAGTGAATGCTTGCTCGCAGGTCTCAGAATCAGAAAACTGAGAATCCTGAATTTACCTTCATTTCAAAAGAGGGAAATCGCGATAGGTGTTTGAAATTTTGTTTGTCTGAGACACGCTATTGAAATTTTGTATTAGCGCACTCCTTGGAGGAAAATGTGAGGTCTGAGCTCAGAGTTAGTTTGGCCTACTAAGTAATCAAATAATTTTTTATGCCATGGTCTTTGTTGCGGTTAGGGAGGCTTATACTAACGTCTGATCTAATTCTTAACTAGCTCTATGCGGCTAATGTCATTTTGTTACCTTTTAATCTGGCACAATTTACGAGGCATGACATGAAATAGAGGCAACAATTTCACTCTTAATCAATGATGACATCATTTCTTGTCCAATTTCCGTGTCGCTTGCTTGGGAGGGGGGGGGGGGGGGTTAGGTGGGCGCATATTACCATGTGCCCCCGTGATGGCCGTGATGGCTCACGCTCGTGCCCCCGTGATGGCTCACGCTCGTGCCCCCGTGATGGCTCACGCTCGTGCCCCCGTGATGGCTCACGCTCGTGCCCCCGTGATGGCTCACGCTCGTGCCCCCGTGATGGCTCACGCTCGTGCCCCCGTGATGGCTCACGCTCGTGCCCCCGTGATGGCTCACGCTCGTGCCCCCGTGATGGCTCACGCTCGTGCCCCCGTGATGGCTCACGCTCGTGCCCCCGTGAAGGCTGAAGTGCAGGGTGCGCTGGTATGCGCACTGAAGGAGCGCACAGTCCCGTGCCTCTTGAGCTCCCAAATGTGTTGAGGGACCGGCAGGGCCTCCTTCTGCCGCCGCTGCTGTGCTGCCTCGTCTTGTTGCGTCGTGTGTGTTGGGTCTGGGTGTTGCAGTAGATGAGTGTGTGTATGTTGTCATGCGAGTGTGTGTGTGTTTGTGTGTGTGTGCTGTGTCATGTGTGTGTGTGTGTTGTCATGTGAGTGTGTGTGTGTATTGTGTCATGTGAGTGTGTGTGTATTGTGTCATGTGAGTGTGTGTGTGTGTGTTGTGTCATGTGAGGGTATTGCGTCGATTTATGTGTTGGATTTATATATGGGTGTGTTGTGTCATATAAGAGGGTTGTGTCAACATATATGGGTGTGTTGCACTATGTGAGTTTGTTACGTCCATATATGCATGTGTGTGTCGCGTTATGCGTGTGCGTTGCATCATCTGTGTGTGTTGCTACATCAAATGAGTGTGTTGCGTCACTATATGTGATGAGTCAACGTATTCGCGTAATATGTCAATATATCAGTAATTTTATTGCAAGATTTTTTCAAATTTTCAGCTGCTCTTGAGTTTTCAAGCATATTTCGATGCTTCAATGTACGGTTCATTGTCTATTGAGAGATCTGCTGGGCTGCTGTGTTCACTTATACACTTTAATTTTGTTTTTTTTTTGTTCTGTAATTTATTATAGTGTTTGTTTTGTCTTGTTGCTTTTTTGTATTGTTTGTCTTTTCGGGGTACTATTAGTTTACCTGTGTTTTTCACTGTCTTGTTGTGTTGCAACCCTGCTCGCTGCTCAAATTCTATTCAGAAAAATTACAAATTTGATGACTTTTGTTCAGGAAAAACGCTCGTTGCCTGGTCAGGTTGACTGAAGAATATACATTGTCAGCCGTACTTCTTATACGGTATAAATTATTTAAAAATATGACTTTTCTGTGGTTAGGAAAGGATTTGCAAAGCTCGCTCAATTGTATGGTGCTCTTCAGAACAAGTTACTGTACCCTTCACAACAGGTGTGCTGCACCCTTCACAACAGGTGTGCAGCACCCTTCACAACAGGTGTATGGTGTGAAGGGTTTAAGGGTTTTACCCTTCACAACGAAGGGTTTGAAGGGTTTTACCCTTCACAACGAAGCACAATTGTATGGTGCTCTTCAGAACAAGTTACTGTACCCTTCACAACAGGTGTGCAGCACCCTTCACAACAGGTGTGCAGCACCCTTCACAACAGGTGTGCAGCACCCTTCACAACAGGTGTGCAGCACCCTTCACAACAGGTGTGCAGCACCCTTCACAACAGGTGTGCAGCACCCTTCACAACAGGTGTGCAGCACCCTTCACAACAGGTGTGCAGCACCCTTCACAACGAAGCAATGGTATGCAACTTCTCGGAGCTACGGCCACCTGCCCCATTCACGAATCTTCCTATTCAAATGAAGCTGATTTACTTTGAGCGACGGCATATAGGAGCCGCTAATTGGCTGAAAAAATTGGGCTGTTCTTTACGTGGATTTTCGTGTGAAGGCTTCGTAACCAATTTTTTTTAGTATCTCTCTGGGAAAAGGAAATATTCGTTAAAAATAGCAATTGTTGTACGTGTTCACCTCTTCACGGGGAAACATCATAGACTGCTCGAGCTTACAAATAGCATCGCAAAGATGCGTGTCAGGCACTGTAGAGAAAGCAAGGTAGGGTCATTTCTATGGGAGAAAATACACCTCCTCTTGATCGGCTAGCCAATAAAACGGCGTCATTTCAATCAAAATTTATGAAATCACCATTGCGACATGTCGTTAGGCCAATAGTGGTGCCAGATTTGGGGCTAGCATTGTGGCCAGATGCAACATGAGCGCTGCTATTGGTTCGTTAGCAAGACGTCAGCATTGCCACACGGCCGACGCAAAAAGACTTGCTTGACCCTACCTTGTTTCTTCTACTGTGGTGTCAGGGCAGTAATCTGTAGACCTGTGAGCGTGCCTCTGCATCAGGCTCCGGCATCGGTAATGCGGTCTTCCTCCAAAGATTCTACAGCCATCGACGCTAAACACGAGCAGCTGCAGACGTATCTATGAGCATGGACACGACACTTTTTCGCTTGTTGGACCTGATTTACAAGGTGTCACATATTCGCTGGAAAATACAACGTGAAGCCTAGCTTAAGTTGTATTACTCACAGTGGGTTGGTACTCATCATTAATTCTCAGAAAAAACGTGAAATCCAGCGTAAATTAATTTTTTCTTGAAGTATATGTTCTTACGCATTTATAAACTCTCCGCAAATTACATTGTGAAGCCAAGCGTGAATTAGATTGTTTTGGGAGTATATGTTGCTATGCATTAAACTCACCTCGTACATTGTGAAACCAAGCGTGAATTAGAATGCGCGCAGTGCCTCCTGTCATGCCGCGGAGCAGGTTCTGTGTGCGGTTGAGCACTGTTGGTCTGGAGTCGGGTTTTTGAATACATTACGTCGTCGTTGCGGTACACCTGGCAGCGAAGGTTCTTCCGTCGAATTGGTTGCCCTACGTGCTTGTTTTGTGAACGAAAATACCCAAGTTGAAGTTGTTTTTTGTAGATTTGCGAAGACTTGAACTTAAATTAGAAAATTGTTCAAAAGTTGAGAATTTTTGGTCTTGAAAAATTGGACGTATGTAGGTTAGCCTAGTTGACTGAGTAACTTTTGTTGGTTACTGTACCGCGACGAGGACGACAAAATGATTAAAAATGCGGCCCCTGGTCGGTGAGAAGGTCTCGTCTATTTGTGGGTTGGCGCCAGTGCTGTTTTTTATGGGGGTCTGCATTCTCGGTAGAAAATAGGATCGAAGAATGTTGCTTTTTGTCAGCCCCTAATACGAGGAATGTTGCAGCAATCTTTCTTGAGATTGTCGTAGAGTTTTATTTTCTCTTGTTGAACCCTAAGCTTTTCTAGTTTTCTTTTTTGAGTTCTTCGTAGAGGTTTATTTTCTTATGTTGATGTTGAAATGTTGACATCTTTCTTGAAGTATATTTCATTCTGAAATTCTACCCCGTGTTTGGTGATTTTTCGCATTTTGTTAGACTGAGTCATTTTGACGCCTGTGACTTAGCCAGGAATGGGTTTGGCAATGTGACCAAAGAATGTTGTCTGTGGTAAGGTTTTAATAAAGTAATGCTGTGTCGAGTTATGTCTTCGCTTGAAATCTATGTTTAAAGTCTGTCCAAAACAACTTTTGTGGTGCTAATGTGTGTCGCTGGTCATAGGAACGACTATCCGCTCCTGATCACATTGGTATTAATGTATTACATATTGTTATTTGTAAAGTTTATAGCGTTCTTCAATCGTCGCTGCAATTTCCGCGAAAGTAAATTTGGTAACCTTGGAATCCTCTACGATATAGGCTGTTCTAAAACAATCCAAAAACGCTGCCTTTGCTATATGCGTTGAAACAGATGCTTTCGATACGGTTGTAAACATAAATAAAGTGTTGTTCACACTATTCATTTTTGCTCTATCCTGTTCACTTTCTTCAAAATAACTCAGCTCGCGCTTCTTCTATTTTTCATTCTTAATCTCTTGCCAAATCAAATTTTTTAAGAACAAATGCATTGACACCGATTTTTTGGGCCCGACGGGAGGTAGAACTGTTATTTCTAGGCTAATTAGTGCTCCCAGGGAGAAGATATCAAGTCCCGAGCTGGAGGCCAGTTAGGCCTAATTTTCGTCGAAATAGAAATTTTTTTTTTACGGATTTATTCCTGTTCTCCCGCTTTTTCTTCGGCGCCTAATATTCTCTTCTGAAGTTTTTCTTATTTAGTAAACTTACTGCAATCTTACAATTTTTGTGAGCAACATTTGGAGATATTCCCTGTACAAAAATTCCCTTAATTCCTCATAAAATTGTCCTTTTCAAGTTTTCATACCTTTCTTGGGAACACCTTTAAGGGAAGCTTAAGTTAACATATAACTACAATAATAATAATAATAATAATAATAATAATAATAATAATATAATAATAATAATAATAATATAATAATAATAATAATATAATAATAATAATAATAATTTAACATATCATGTAATCTAAACAACGTTTCTCGGCAACGCGAAGGCTCTTGTTTCAGGTCGAAGCTTCAATATCTGTGTGAAATTTCCTCGGAATTTGCACGAAGTTCCGTCACCAACAGCAGCAGCCAAGAACCCTTCGACCTAAAACGCTGCGCAGACCTGCGCGTATTCCTTGCACGTAGCCGCCCTACAGCTCTCGTAACAAGTTCACACTTGCAGCTCTTAACGAGTTCGATCTTATTGAGTGCCTGGTTTTTGTGAGCATGTCGCTCGCTCTGTAATGGAGGCCGCGTGCTGCTTTCTGCGCTCATTTTCGAAATTTATTGTTCGAAGCTTCGTTGATTATTATATAATTATTGCTGCTGCATAGCCTCGCGGCCTGCAGCGTCTTCTCGATCTGAAAACGATCTCCGATGTTAAGTGTTTTTGTCAACTTGAGAGTGGTTATTGTTACCAGTTTGTAAAATGTAATTGCCGTTTTGAAGGCTGTTATTGCCATTTTGAAGGCTGTTATTGCCATTTTGAAGGGTGTTATTGCCATTTTGAAGGGTGTTATTGCCATTTTGAAGGCTGTTATTGCCATTTTGAAGGCTGTTATTGCCATTTTGAAGGCTGTTATTGCCATTTTGAAGGCTGTTATTGCCATTTTGAAGGCTGTTATTGCCATTTTGAAGGCTGTTATTGTCATCTTGTTGGCTATAATGCCGTTTTGTGGGCGGTTGTTGCCATTCAGTAGGATTTTATTGTTATTTTTCAAGATGTAATTGCCATTTGATATAATTTTATTCTCCTTTTTAGGCTGTTGTTACCAGTTCGCAGACAGTTATTGGCAGTTGGAACAATTGTTGGCAGTAGCAATTCTGATATACATTTGTTCTGACGGCAGCCAGTCTAGCTGATGCCAGAACAGAATTTTGTTAGGGATCTTTTCACTACAAGGGTTGCCAGATATTCAGTGGTTATTATTGGCTTTTGTTTTTAGAAAAGTCATGTTAGAAAATGAGTGGAAATAAGAAGTCATTCTAACAATCTCGGTAACAGCTTCGACTCGCGCGCTTTCCTCGGTCTACAGCTCTTTGAGTCCTTGTGTTTGTTTGTATTTTTCCCTTCTCTTGCTTCGTTTTTCTAATGTCCTTGCGCTTTGATTTGCTTGGCCACTAAATATTCATTTTAATCAGTCGCATTGCATCTGTAGACAGTGTCTTTTCTTGCTACCTGAATTGTGTCCGTCAATAGTATACAGTGACAAAGTCAGAATGTGTTTATAAGTAGTAGTGGCAGTGTTAGTTTTATGAAACACTAAAACACGATCGTATGCATTAATTATAACAATGGCAGAAAATTGATCTCAGTTGTCACGAAAAATTTCATGCGCTTGCAAAAGAAACAGTTTAGGCAATTGGAATTTGGCTTTTGAGTACTTCCTGGTGCAAATATTGTTCGATTATTACGTAGATGTGTGAACCGTGGCTTAAAACAATATTAACGGATGCGAGATCAGGGCTTTCATCACGACTGTAAAAATTATGAAGGTAATTCTATGTCGAATGACGAATATGTTGTAGAGGGGACGGAGGGGTTGAACATTATTTATGTTGGTCAAATAACTTTTAGAAATGAGCTATTTTAGTGCTACAACCAGCATGTTCTTGCTAGAATTCTTGTATATTAATCGCCAAAGATATTCTGTTGGTGATAAAATAACAAATTCTGTTAAATGAACCCCATTTGCATTTGTTGATAACGTTATGGTTGAAGTAGAGAACTTCTATCTCTTTTATCACCTGTTATCAGTAGCAATGCAATTTTTCAACAAACGGCACACATCACAATGGTAACACCTGTGCGGGCGACAGATCTTATGCAGAGACCTGTTCATTTGTCAACCTTTAAAAAATGTATTGCTCTTTGTTTACTGAGGATGTGCCTGTTGGATATTAATGCAGTATTTACCAAGCATGTTTTTTTGAACTCTGAAACACGCTACCATCCATGATGAGAGCGCTCTTCCGGTCCTTTTTTTAGGTGTCTTTCATCAATTTTTTGCTGCGATGTGTTTGAGATTTTTTGTTCGCTACCCTGATGACGAAAATTACTGTATAAGCAAAAACGAGCAATTCTACCATTTATTAGTTAGGTTATTTGGTTGATCAGGTTATCGCCCGATAAAAACAAGATGAGACCCTTAATGTCAGCTAACGCAGGTTATTGCAGGTAATGTCAGTTATCTGAACATTCCCGCACGAGCATTGACCGCTAATGAATTCCTAGATATAAGTTCTTGCAACGCACGACTTCTGTGAGTCATGTACCAGCAATGGGTACGTAGCTCTTGTGCTGTGTTTGGGGCACGACTTCCACCTTATAAGTTGCAATAAATTTGGTCACCCGTTTGCTGTATGCCATTGTTTGGCATATTTTATTTGTGGATGATTCATCTCGAACTGTGGACGCTCACAGCACTCAATGCAGTCCACTTGAACTTTTTGTGTCCGTGTTTTCGAAACCCTTTTTTTTATGCCCGAGGTTTCATTAGGAACTCCGAGTTTCGTTTGATGCGGCGACGATTAATTAGTGCTACCGGAGGCCTTATTTAATGGACTTCTTGATGCTTGCCGCGCCGGCTAATTGCCTTGCTGATCTCAGCGGGCTGATAACTGCGAAAATGATCGTGCGACCTCTGTAGCTTAGATACGCGGCCTGATGTGTGGGTCTTTGTTCTGTCGTGCGGAGTGCCAACGTGCTTCCTTTTACAGGCGCGTGTTCGAGTGAGGTGCGTTTGTTGCTTATGGACATGGACGTGTTTGGCGCTGCCCTCTTGATTCAAGAGGGTAGTTGGAGCTACAACAAAACTTCATTCAGTGTTAAGTGACGTGCCTTACCTTTGCCGTTGCTTCATCGAGAGCCATGGGCGTAGAAACGGCTATACGTTATCCGTATTCTGCGCCCTTATTATAATCTTGGCAGACGGACGTTTTTTTGCGTGTTCTTTTTTATTTTTTTCTGTTTTTGAATGAAATTGGCTATGATGGTGTTTTAAGTGAAAATTTTTTTTCTTGCAGATGCATTATATGTGATCATTTTAATTCGTTCAAGTATCAGTTCTCATGCATTCTGTTGCTAAAGAAGGTGAACCAAAGTTTGAACTTGTGCGTCACGTTCGATACAGAATTTCTGACGAATCGTCTTCCGAGTTACCAGAAGTCTCCATAAAGCCTCTGAAACTTGATGTGCCTTCTAGTGAAATCTACAGTAGTAATTCCCGTAGAAAAAGTGATGAAACTATATTAAACCCTGAGAAAAGTGTCCCATCTTACGCCAACTCCAACCGCTCAGGCATGTTGAATAACGAAGTCAACAGAGATCGAGGACGGTCGCCCAGCATTGAAATTAGTGCGAAGTCTAAGAACAGGTTGAGCAATTCCAGCATGTCCAACCCGGCTGCTGCTGAGCAGCTCAGCCGTCTTTTCGATGACATCAAACGATGTCGCGACGGAGCCACGGAGAACGAGCGCCGTGACTCCTACATCGATTCTTCGACGTGTAAGGAACACGGCCGGAAAGGTAGCGTGTACGATGACCGCCGTGGCAGCAGTCCAGGTGTCGGAGGCAGGAAACCAAGCACCGCCACGAGTTCTGACCGTCGTGGTAGCATGGGCGAACGCTACCTTACCGGTGAGAAAAGGTTCATTCTCAACGGCGGTGTCGAACGGCGTCGGAGCAGCGTTCTCAGCAGCAACGGCAGAAGCGCCTTCGATGAACGTCGGGCCAGCTCCGGTAGTTATTTCAGCGACCGTAAGTTTATGAATTCTTTCGGTGGGGACTTCCCTGCTCCGGAGCGAAGGTCCACTTCCATCACCCAGTTGTCAGATTTGAATCCCAAGAAGCGCTCGTCTGCTGCTCCTAGTCCTGGAGTGCCCTTCAGTGCCACTGACTCCAATGGGAACCGTAGGTCCAGCATGGCTGCCTTAGATCTCAGGCGCACCAGCCTCAATAATAGCTTGAACTCCGATCGACGATTCAGCCTTTCTCCATCCCAGTCTCCTGCAAGTTCTCGCCGGGGCAGCGCCGCGAACGATCGAAGGGGCAGTTCCTCTGGGTTCTATGGATCCCTTGATCGTAGGCCGAGCACCAACGGCACGTCGTCTGTGAGCTCCAATCGTCAACCTAACGCAGGTTCTCCTCGTGTGTCTCCTCGTCGGGACTTCTTGTCGCCGCCGAAACTTTCTCCTGGAGATCCTACCAATGGGGTCGTCCTCCGTCGGCCATCTACTGATTCAGACTTCTCTAAAAATCGCAATTCCATAGGATATCAAAGAGATTCACTCGATATTGATGCACTTCTTGGCGTGAACCGTTTGTCGTTGTACGATTCAAGTATTCAGGAGGAAGACGAACTTTCATCTTCGCCTGGAAAGTCATCCAACTCCTCGCCATCGCGACAAGATTCTTCTCAAAGAGGCCGGTGGTCTCCCGTTCGTCGCGATTCCACAGATGGCGGCAGTTCTACTCTTCCGCGCACATCAAAATCTCCAGTCCGCTCCAGCGTGAACCGGACCACACCTCCGAGAACGACGCCGCCGAGGTCTTCTCCATCTCGCGGTAACTCTTCCAATTTCACCCCGGTTAAATACAACGACCAACTCACTTCGTCCTTCCTGTCGCCCGGCAGATATAAGAGAACCTCCCCTTCCCGCGAGTTTTCTTCGGCGCCTCGAGTGTCTCCTCCTCGTTTCGACAGACCACCCCCTGCCAAGAGGTCGTCCATCATGTCCCGTAAGAGTTCCGACGCAGAGCCTGGACCTCTAGATGACTTGTTCTTGAAGCGTGCCGGCAAGAGCCAGTCGCCTGGCCAAGAGTTCTCCCCTGCAGAGGTGAGTTGACCTTATTCGCCTAACGTCAGTCATTAATGTTGGAGTAAGAACATTGTTCATGCCAGGGCCCGTGACGCATCATGCCTTACTGGCGGTTGATCTGTTGACAGAATCTTGCTCAAGTGTGAGGGATGTGGCTAGTTTTAGAACATGGCATGGCGCTCTCAGTTTTTTGCATGATCGATTCTATTTATTTGATGTGCTCCGTTCTGATTAATGGAACCGTTGTCTGAATTTGAATTTATTTGTTGAAAGTTGCCTATTTTCTCGAGCAAATTCATTCTCGGATTAGTTAATCAACTTGAATTTCAAATGATGAAGTCCTCATAATATTGTGGGTTTTATTTCACTCATAATTATTGTAATGTACTGCAATAATTGTATTGTATTGTAATGTATTATTGTAATTGTAAATATTTTATTGTACTCGGAATTTCGAGTACCCATAGATACAGATAAAGTAATTAAATTTTAGTATGGTTTTTTCTTGGTAAATAACACATGTAGTTCTGCTACAAGCATTCGCATGCTGTACTATAGAACAGCTGTAGAGATTTCAAGTCTGTGTGTGACATAGCTATCTTGCGCGTTTTAAAATACGGAAGTGTCGATGTCGTACAGCAAGTGCTATCAATTTTTAAAACCTATACTATGAAGGTGACCGATACCCACGCATCAGTTGTCCAAATCTATTGAAAAATTCAATGTTAAATAAATTTGTGAAAATGTGAAATATTCATCAATGTAAATGCATTACATTCTGAGGAGCTTCTATTGTAGTGTTTTAATATAAACGGGTACACTCATACTTACCAGAGTGTCTCGAAGTAAAAGTGGGGTAATTGATTCAACAGTCCCCTACGGGCGTACATGTTAAAAGAAAATACGATGCCGGTGAGATTTCGTAGAAAGGAACGCTAACACTTAGATATTTCGAGTCTCTTTCCTCATGAGAGCTACAAATAATGATGGTTGTGGAAGGATTTGTTAGTAATGTTATGATGATGTAGCAGCAGCAGCTTGTCATGCTTACGTTGTGGGGCGCGTTTCCCTGCGCTGTACCTACGGCGAGCAATATTCTGATGGTTAATTTTCTCGAGAGGGATGGCTGCGGACAGAAGTGAGTGGGGGCAGTGCATAAGAAGGTAATTTTATTTTTGACGCGGTACTGGAAGTTGCCCGCGTGTGATGGGGTTGACCTGTCCTGTGCGGGGGAGGGGCTGCACTCAATGAAGTGGTCGGGGTAAACCAGCTATGGCTGTCGGGTCTGTGTGGAAGGTGGTTGTGCTGGGCTGCTGCTGATCCTGGCAGTTCAGGTGCGGCCAGTGCTGCCTCTCTCGCCTCCTAGTGACTAAGTGTGGTGATTGTGGCCTGCTGTCGGCTACCCTCCCATAAGGAGGATAAGCCCGGTATATGTATGTAATTTTCTCGTTATTTTAATGTCATCGTTGATGACGCTTTTGTGATTTTGATGCTGTCGATGCTTGATGGGTTTTCTGTTCAATGCGCTTGGTATTTAACGCTCCAGTCTTTTGTTTTTCGAATTAACGCTTTATAGTTTCTTTTGATGTATACCTTAATTTACGCTCCAGTTTCATTTTTGTGTTAGATAACCAGCGATCTAGTTTTTTTCGGTGTACTGGATGGTTTATATGATTGTTTTTCTTTACGTTAGGGAAAACGCAACAAAAAATGATTTCAAATCCAATTGATAGGATATTTTATTCAAATTTGTTTTATTGTATTCAGCGTTTATAAAAGATTTTTACTTCATTTAAAAGACTTGTACACGGACACCATTAGTTACACGAAGCACATCAAAACAGGACTCGGTGCGACAGAGTAGGGCGGATCAAGTCCGGCGTCACCCTGCCGCACCGGGAGCTGCTGGCGTGTGGTGGGATGCCCTACGGAGCTAGGGGTTCCCCTCGCCACCTGGGATGTTCGATTGGCCTGTCTCTGCCCTAACTCCGCAAATTTAACCTTTTGACTCATGAAAATGTTTTCCTCCTTTCGCTCTTTGGAACGTTTTTTGCGGTTAAGGATGCTTAAACTAACCTTTTAACTTATAAAATTTGATTGTGAGGATCCTGTAGCCTTTGGTAGTTCTGATAGGTTGCCAAATGCTGTGTGGTCTTGAGGTTTAAACGTAAATTGGAGAAGGCTGAGTTTTATGATTTCTGCACCAATTTTTTATAGTTTTTTATGAAAGGCCAAATTTGATTATTTCATCCTGGGGGGAAAAAGAGAAATTTCACATTTCCGGTAGGGAAACTTTAAATTTATTGATTTTGTTGAGGGAACAGACCAAATTTGGTTATTTCATCCAAGATAAAGAGCAAATTTTGTTGTTTCATTCAGGTAGAAAACAAGATTAGGTAATTTCGTCGGTAAAAAATGATGATTTCGGTCAGAACAAAGATTCACTTGGATAATGTCGAAAGGCTTAATTTGATTTTGTTGACCAGGACAAAGGCGAAATGCAACAATTGCTACCAGATGAAGGCCAATCTGGCAACCCTGCCCCAAGAGCCGCGATGCAGACACATGCCCATGACCTCTCATACCGACGAAGCGCCTTGCATAGCTCGCCCTCTTGCGAAACGAGCGCGTTTCTTGAGGCCCATTCGGCGTCTCCTGACTGATCGAAATCTGGTAGACGCATACCCTGTCGAATCTGGCGGACGTATTCCCTAACGAAATGTGGCGGACGTATTCCCTGTCGAAATGTGGTGGACGTTTTTTCCCTGCCAAAATCTGGTGGACGTTTTTTCCCTGTCGAAATCTGGTGGACGTTTTCCCTGTCGAAATCTGGTGGACGTTTTTTCCCTGTCGAAATCTGGTGGACGTTTTTTCCCTGTCGAAATCTGGTGGACGCATTCCCTGTTGAAATGTGTCGGACTTGTTCCCTGTTGAAATGTGTCGGACTTATTCCCTGTTGAAATGTGTCGGACTTATTCCCTGTTGAAATGTGTCGGACTTATTCCCTGTTGAAATGTGTCGGTCTTATTCCCTGTTGAAATGTGTCGGACTTATTCCCTGTTGAAATGTGTCGGACTTATTCCCTGTTGAAATGTGTCGGACTTATTCCCTGTTGAAATGTGTCGGACTTATTCCCTGTTGAAATGTGTCGGACTTATTCCCTGTTGAAATGTGTCGGACTTATTCCCTGTTGAAATGTGTCGGACTTATTCCCTGTTGAAATGTGCCGCGGACTTATTCCCTGTCGAAATGTGCCGCGGACTTATTCCCTGTCGAAATGTGCCGCGGACTTATTCCCTGTCGAAATGTGCCGCGGACTTATTCCCTGTCGAAATGTGCCGCGGACTTATTCCCTGTCGAAATGTGCCGCGGACTTATTCCCTGTCGAAATGTGCCGCGGACTTATTCCCTGTCGAAATGTGCCGCGGACTTATTCCCTGTCGAAATGTGCCGCGGACTTATTCCCTGTCGAAATGTGCCGCGGACTTATTCCCTGTCGAAATGTGCCGCGGACTTATTCCCTGTCGAAATGTGCCGCGGACTTATTCCCTGTCGAAATGTGCCGCGGACTTATTCCCTGTCGAAATGTGCCGCGGACTTATTCCCTGTCGAAATGTGCCGCGGACTTATTCCCTGTCGAAATGTGCCGCGGACTTATTCCCTGTCGAAATGTGCCGCGGACTTATTCCCTGTCGAAATGTGTCGGACGTATTCCCTGTCGAAATGTATTGATGAATGATCGGGCTAACATTCACGCCTATTGGTGCGCGGTGAGTGGAGTAGAGATTGATGACAAACCGAACAGGTATCTGAAGGGGTAGAGCTGAGATGTGTCGATGTGCTTGGAGTAAGATCGATGACAAGCCTGATACACATCTAAAGGCATGGAGTTAAGATGAAAGTGGTCGGACGGTTTATTGTGGTTTTCATCTTTCCTCTACGGACGTGAGATTTGGATTCGAGCAATGGGAGGCCATGTGGCTGAGCGTATGCTACTCTGCTACTATATACCGTTTGAAAAACTTCAAAATTACCTCACGCACAGTAGAGCTTATTATCTGGCAGTTAGATCACTCTGTAATATATTTCTTTTCTGAGAATACTTTTTTGGGACTTACTGGTGTTTGTATGGTTGCAGGACATGTTCTTTCACGTTATTCAGGGTGTAGTTTTATTTTTATATTGAAGATTTTTCTTTATTTCTTCGTTTCATTGCATGGTCTAATGTCGGGAGGAACTCAGATTGTGTACGTGTATTTTGTATATTAACGTGGGATGTTCGCTCATGAAGAGCCAAATTTTACTTATCATGGCTGCAAAGCACCAAGTCACGAGTACGCTACTCCATGCTTGTAGTAGTTCGGTGATAGCAGAACTTTGTCTGTCATAGGTGCAGTAAATGGCAGGGCGCATCGTCAGGCACTCAGCCTAAACCTCATTTTGTAGCCGGATCTGCCTGGTTCAAATTGTCTATTTTTGCTGTATCTGCGTGTAAATGAATGTTTTTTGTGCTGCTAAAATTTGAAAACTTCGTACGGCATTGGGGCTATAATTCTCGTTGCGAAATGCGCCTTCGTGCTGAGCTGGTTTAGTGATAACATGGCACAGGCATGGACTTTAGTGCTTTTTTAAAATTGTTAAAATGTAATTTCATTTTTGCGCTATGAATGTGCTTAATTTTGAAGAAGTTTCTTGGTGATTATTTTTGAACATTCGTGAAATGATACACAACTCAGCACAAGTTGTCGACTTAGACTCTCATCTATGACGCGCACGTTCACCATAACCTGTTGGTCTATATTCTGTATTGATTTTTAACTTCTTTTTACCCGTAACAAAACGTCAGTCGCAAGACCTCGATAATGCTTAGCGATTATCATAGTACGCAATCTTCTCTTTTTTTTTCACGGCAGCACCTAAACTTTAAATTCCAAACGACACGTTAACTGGATTGATTTTTTACAACCAAGAAATTATGGAGCTGGCACGTGCAGTTTTTGCGCTGACCATGCATGCACCTGCGCCTCGCCTCCTGCAGTGTGGGGTGCAAAAAGTTCAGGCTGCATTGTGGTGGACGCTTCATATTCTGCCTGGCCTGTCAGCTTGGCCTCGTTCCTTGTTAGAATGGTTAAATAAAACAGAGGGATTTTGTTTGGAGATATGGCTGTCGGATTGGCCTTATTTCTCTTTAGAATAATCAAATAAAATTGGGGATAAAGTGTTGCTGGTTAGCGAGGGATTTTTTTGGTGGGGCTTTACTTGGAAATATGACTGTCAGATTGGCCTTTCATCTCACTGAAATAATCAAGTACAATTCAGGAATAAAGTATTGCTGCATGGTGAGAGATTTTTATGGCGAGATATTGTTGGCAATAATGAAGATTCGGGAATTTCGACGGGAAAAAGGCTCATCTGGTTACACTTTTCAACCTGTTGTACGAGTGGGCTTGTTTCTCCGAAACGCTCGCTGATGAAGCGTCACTAGGTCACAATGAATCTTATTCAATTTCCACACTTTTCCTTGGGGAATAAGTGAATAGATGAAAAATAAAGGACTGCTGTTCTGCTTTTTCAGCGCTTACTCAGTTCTTCTCTAGCTTTTATCTTTTTTCATAAACTTATTTCCAAACTTGCTGCTTCTATGTGCAGGGGATTATATGTGGGAACACTCACTGTGCATAGATTCTCTGTTCCCTCACCTTCATGCTAAATAGTACCTTCCGTCTTCTTCTCTTTGAAACACCTGTGTTGTGGTTAGAATAGGGTAATTAACGTGATATCTAAATTGAAAATCGAAGGTAATTGGACGCGTAGCTTTGGATGTTGACCGTTTGAATTGCTTTCGCTATTGCCGTCCTTCCTTCGTACATTTAGCCGAGGCGGCCGTTTGGCCCCAGCGAGCTGTGATGGCGCTCCTGTTGCTTTTGTGTGTTCTTCAAGTGATATTTTCGTCACTAGTGTTCAACTGGGAACCCTAAAGAGTTGCTGGAAGCTCAGCGCTCAAATACTATTAAGGAAAAGCCAATATCGAAAATCTTGACCAGGAAAATAACGCGCAGCGCAGCTTAGTCGACAAAAGCGCTTCCATTGCCAGCTGTGCCACTACGATTGCGTATGTTCGGAAACGCAAAAGCCCTGAGGAAACACGCCTATGTTAAGCCGTAGTAGCCGTATACGATGTGCTTTTGAAGATCCAAAAATTGGCACCCCATTTGCCAGGTTATTTCAAGTCTATTTGAAAACGTGAGAATAATATTTATGATTTACAAATAATATAATTGTCTATTTATCGCATTCTTGCGCGTAGTCCAGCGTCTGTGTGCTCACAACACGTTGAAGCGCGTTTTTTCTTAAACTTTTATTACAACGTTCCAGAGCGCATCGAAGTGGCGCGTGATGCTATTTGTGACTCATGAACTGGGCTCCTGTACAAGTGGACCATTGCGTTTTAACAAAAAGATTCTAAGTTAGAAATAAATTTTATTTAATCATTGCCTATTCGAGTTTAAAACTAAAATTTCCTCGGAAAGAAGTAAATTACTAATTTTATACAAGGCTTTCGCTTAGAATTATAATTCGCGTTCATAGTTATCCTGGAAATTATTCTTTAGAGGTCATGAAACCTTGGTCAGATAGAGATGCAACACCTGCATCTAGAGGTATTCGCGATTCCAGAGAGAAGATGCGTCTCAAGCTTTTGTGTGAAACAAATAGTCTTTATTTTATTTTTAAACTATTTTTTCGATCAACTGCTGTCATTTTTAATACTCCTATTACTTATATCTTCAATTTCTATCTGGTTTCACAAGCTTCGTTGAATCGTGTTGTTTCTAAGCGCAGGGTGTGGGGGTATGCACCTTGTGGATAAATTCTGCGTTCTCATAAGTCCATACTAAATGTTGTCTCCCTCCTTCCTCTCTTTGGAACATCGTTGTGCTTAGGGAGGCTGAAACTTTCTCATAATCTAATCTAATATTTATCAGATGAATGCGCAAATTATTCTCAGAATGGTGCGAGCAGCACTTAAGAAGATAAAACCAGCATGCTAGATCTCCATACAAATGGTGTCTGGCGACTCAGTGCCGAGTCTTGCTTCCTGGTGCTGAGTTCTCCTCGTCCGTGCTTTGGTACCGGATGGATGCACATGTCTTGACATTTCCGTATAGTGTACGGTAATGGACAAATATTCCCGCTAAGTTGTCAAGATAACAAAGGACTCTTGATGCTTTAAGCGTCGTAGCGGTACAGCTGGCAGTGTAGCTTCATTTGAAAGAACTTAACTCGTTGATATGATTCCTCTAACATCTAATCTGATGTGATTTCTACGGTTAGTTAGGTTGTAATTAGCGGAATTGGAAGACTGACTTACTCTCTAGTACTCATTTTGTTCTTTGAGTGTGAAAAGCATAAGTACGAGATAATAATTTTACTTATTCGCTAATGTATTATTTTTAAATTAGTGAAAGAACTGTAATGGCACCCGTTCGTACCTTCGCGTAGATGAGCAATTTACGCGTACTTAATGGTACACCTATGCTCTACTACGTAGTCAGCTTGTTAATTAGGCTGCTAGCCGTTCTGCTGCGATGACGTATTTAGTTATGAAATCTGGCGTCAGACTAGGTTACATCGCCGTACTGCATCCGGTGCTTGCGTCGCTAATGGAGGTTTGATCATAGGACAACTTGCGTCGTATCGTTAGATGTGTTTCCTCGACTTCCATTATTAGCGTAACGTGAATGTTCATTGAGGAATGAAGCTGAAGTATGTAGTCGACGGAAAACTAGTAAGACACTTTTCATTCTTCGAAAAATGGTCGATTTTCCTTAGAAACTAGGTCTGAAGACGCTATATGTTTTCCGTCTATCTTGTGAAACTTGGAGTAAAGACATTCTCCTATACTTATACAGGTCAGCGGTCTCTTTCTTATTCGCCTCGATTTAGCTCTCATGATAGTATTTTCCTTGAAAAAAAGGTATTTTCCTCGGCACATCGGCTTAGAATCGAATCATGACGCATTCTTCTAGTACCTTTTGAAGGGCTCATGTGGTAAATTTGATAGAATTTTAAATTCCGTTGTACTGAACCAGGGTAATTTTCAGCATTTCTATCTGGAAAGACCTAGACATGAGCAATGCTCTTTTTTATTATTTATCTATTTCAATTCTAAAACATTGTTGCACAGGCAGAAGAAGGACTAAAGCACATGAAACTGTGATGAAGAAAAAATAAAAAAAAAACTTACGTTACCCACAGTATGCTGCAAAACGTGAGATAACCTATGCTTCAGCGGAGCGAAAGGAGGGTCTTCCAGTACTTTCGTTCTACACTGAATACGCTGCTGATGTCCACCACCACACATTGTGGTGTAGTGAATAGGACGGGCCGCGCGCGTAGAATACGACGCTTCTAAATAAGCTGCAGTGAAAGTCCGTCTCCGAAATGTTGAATGGTGTGTCGTCTGTAGCTTCCAAGGTTAATTGTGTGGCCTTTCAAAAGTTCCCGGCTGCCATTGAGGGGCTAGTGCCCTTCGTTGAGACGGCCTTTCTTACTCAATGAGACTATTCTGTTTTTCTCCTGCGCAGCTACAACCCCCTTGAGCTCTGTGCTTGTGTTTTGATCTCAAACGTGACGGTTCCGTGCGTGGTGTGGAGATGAAGTCGACTTCTGTTACGTACTTCCCATGTGGTCGTTGCGAGTTTGGGTATTCAATTTACTAATAGGAAACAAACTTATCTTGAACTTTTAGTCGAGTACAAGGAATCTACATCGCCTCGATATGATGTTCGGAAAATCGTTCACGAGTTCATTGTTTTTATTTTGAGGTGTATCTTTTGTTGTTGTAGGTCTGGATGCGTCATTTTTTATGTTGAGCGTCCAGTGATTTACCTGCGTACTATTTATTTGAGCGATCGATCTTTCGCTATATCATCAATTACGCGTTATCATATGCTATGTTTTTTTTTAACTCGTGGCCACATTAGAGATTTCGTACAGATACTTGCGTTCATGAAATGAGCTATAATTCACAGTGAAAACTATTTTCAAATGAACTTTTTAAATTTTTGTCCTTTTGATTGTTCCACTTGTGTGACAACGTAACTTTTGAATAAATTTAAATTGTGAGAAAATAATTTCAATTAAAAAAATAAGAATTAACAGTTGTTGTTTAGTTTTTGGGTATCCAGTTTACCGTGTGGGATTGCAGAAAGAACAGACGAAGCAAGGAAGCAAGCAAACAAGCGAGCACGCAGCTGTGTTAGTTAATATTGGGAGATACGAACTCTGAAGCCTCATAACTCTCTTCCTCTTACATGCATCACGCACTCGTCTCTCTTTCCCTCTTAGTGCATGAACAGACACTCTGTTTCTTTGGCAGAGTTTACTCGAGATGTATTTATACTTAGGGATCCTTCATTTGGAAGTTGGTTCTTCTCTAATTAAAATTAGTCATCGGTTTGGATTTTTGAAAATTTTTGTGCCGCATGCATGGGGGTTTTCAGTGTTTCCATGTTTTTCAGTCATCGTTAAATTCGATATTACTACACAGCGTTATTTTTCACTTCAGATTTCCCTGAAAGTTTATCCTTATACCTGTGTTTGATTACTCGCATTAGATTTATTACAAGGTGGTAAATAACGTCAAAATTTTAAGATGGGCCTCGTATTCAAGATATACATTGACACACGACCAAGTGCATATTTTTTCCAATAAAACTACTCATGGGTGTATTTAAATCAATTCACATTTAGAACTTGTCCTGTGGTTGACTTAATTTTTTTAGTTCTCGTAGTGTTGAGGTGGTTGTAGTGTTAGATCTCGAGTTGTTGCTTCTAGGTGGTATTCATTGTTTAATACCGTGTTTGCTTAGTATTGGCAGTTATGGTAACGAAGAATTTCATTCGTTTTAGCTAGGTGGTAATCCAATACTTCACGGTGTTTGTATGACCTTGGTATTATTTGTATTAATTATGAGTGACGTACTCGAATGATCTTATCTAGGGAATTTGACGATATTTTAATCAAGGTGGCTTTTTCACTTTCTGTATTCAATCATTTCATCTGCTGGATCACCTTATCTCGTGAGACATGTCGAGGCGTCTGTCAAATAGTCTTTCCAATCTGTCGTCTTAATCAACGGATGAGTGGCATCCGGCAAAAATATCTCTGAAAAATCGTGGTACATAAATGAATTATAGTATAACTTTATTTATTTTGATGAAGAATTGTGCTGTTATGTGCTGAGAGTTAATTAGACATTGTTGTACTTTTGCTTTAACGAAAAAAAAGTAAGCCTCTTAGTATGTTTGAAGCAGCGTATGTCAGTTACAAAATTTTCTTCATTGAGCGCTATTGGCTGGGCTGCACGTATACGAAACGCCAGTGTTCGTGATGCTTACACGCTAGGCCTCAATTCTATCATGCGAGCCACAAGTATCCTTGTGATGCCCTCCATTGGCTGGCCTGCAATGCTACCATGCGAGCTACAAGTATCCTCGTGATGTCCGCACGCTATTGGCTTGGCCGCAATGCTACCATGCGAGCTACAAGTATCCTCGTGATGTCCGCACGCTACTGGTTGGGCTGCAGTGCAACCATGCGAGCTACAAGTATCCTCGTGATGCTCGCAAGCTCTTAGCTGGGCTGCAATGCTATACCATGTGAGAAACAACAAATGATTCACAGGCCGGGAATGCCTCGCAGCGACAGATGGTCACGAGGCCGTGCGCCGCATTCCCATTCCCGGAAGGAAGTTGACGGCCCAGCGCTGAGCCACATAAATGATGGCATTGCTCAACACTGGGCGCAACAGAAGCGGACCCACTTAGTGTCTGCGTGCTATTAGATCTTAATAGTTTTCATTGTGCGATTTTTACGGTGAATACGTTCTCTTTTGAGGAATCTCGCTCGTACGATAGAAAGAACGGGAGATTTTTAAAATTAAATGTTTTGGAGCTCAGGTTTTCCAACCTTCAGGTTGAAATAAAGGGAACTTCAGTATTTATGTGAGAGAGATACTGTAGTTGAGCATTTATTTGATTACGTTTCGGTGATCTATTTTGCCTTCATTTAACTGCATTGCCTTATTGTTTTTAGTGGCAGCTTTACTTATCCAAGACACAAAAAATTTTCTTAACCATAGGTGCTAAAATTTAAAGATCTGTTGTTATGGATTCATTTGGCTGGATGTGCTCGATTTCAATTATCCATAACTTAATTCGTAACTGTAAGCTATTAATTGAAACGCTTGTGACCGTGGATATTACGTGCATGGTTTTAAATTGTTCAGCGATAGACACTTGACTCGGGCCTTTTATCCTTAATTCATTAAAAATAAATTAAAGCTGTCTGTAGCGCACGTAAGAGCCAGTATTCATTCTCCGCTCTAGTTACCGAACTTTCAACTCGATGCTCTGAGTTGTAAATTGAGATCTTGATTCCAGTACTGCTAATAGCTAACACCACTACAAGAACATTGACTGCTGACATGCAGGAAGGAAGAAGATAAAAATGCCGCTTCTCTGCCGTATGCGCAACACCTACAGACGTCTGAAGGTCATTATCATAATGGCGCAATAATATATCTCGGCATCAGCAGGGTACAATTGTACTTGGCGTCTTGCACCTGGTGATGCACCAGCCCTAACAGCTGGCCGCTGCAGTGCCATCTGTGGCTCTGGCTTCTCTTCCGGCCCATGCAGCTTTTCTCTCGCTTGCTTCACGCCAGGATCGCCACATGTGGCATTTGTCTGGCCAAAATGTTCGAGTTTGGGCCTGTTGCTAGTAAAATTTGGCTATTAAGGTGATTGGTATCGCGTTATCTGCAACTGAGTCTTTGTCAATATTCTTCAATATGGGCAGGTTTTTATGCATTACAGTACACCATGAAGATCACTCAACAGCTGGGAATCATTTGAGAACTGCAATATGTTGCGTGGTCTTTGTGGTCAGTTGATACACTGGAAAAGCCCAAATTGTAGAATTCTTGTTGAAGAAGCGCACCTGAAAACTCTGGCCCAAGTACGATGGGGATACGTTATAAAAGCAATGTATTTCCTGCACAGCGTATGGAAATATTGCTTCATGCAGCAAATACTCTCCGTGAAATAAGAGCCGTTCTTGTGTTTAGCGTAGATGTTGCGTGTGCTCTTCTATAGGGGCTGGGGTTGAGTGTGCCTCTCATGTTCAGGGTGAGGGGGATTTCCAAATAGTTCACATCGCAGCAGCACTGCTCAAAGCGCAAGTCAAGTGACAAACGTCTGTCGTCTGACGGCTGCAGAAAACTGTAACAATTTCTGACTGCACAACTTTCAGGAATATTATTTTATTATTAATCTAACGTGACTTGCCACGCTATTTGTTGCGGTACTTAGCGGTGTCGACTCACACTTCCGCTGGTTGTGTCTCGACGACATAAATATTTCAAAAACCTGACTCGTGAGGAGCCTATCAAATTGAAGCTCTATATGCTAACGTCGACATGAGGCTAACATGTCATACCCGATAGGCTAGTTTCGTGGTGTCCGTCGTGCATGTTCAGGCAGGCTTATCAAGTACGCCACACTGGCTGACCTTAAGAGTGTTCATATTTTTAAAATTCACTTTGCTCGTTAAACTCATTTAAAGTTTTCTGTCTTCATTGTTGTCGTTCTGTTTTGTTTATTTTTCATTTTTTATTTCTTCATCTTAGTGTCATTTTAATGCCATATTTTTATCGTTTCTACAATGCCTAACGTCGTGGTAAACTGGTCTTCTGGTGTATGTTATAACCCGTGACGTTTGAGGTAGCAATTTTACGCAAACGTTCGCTTATCAGGCAGTTTCCGCTGTGCTGACGTTCACCATTGTAATCGGTTGTGAATTTTCTGACGGTTATTTAGCAGAACATTGAGGTTGGTGCCATGTTATTCCTAGCTCAAATTTTGAGCTGTGAATGTCTATCAGCCACTGATGTTGAGGAACGTGAGCGTGATTTTCTTTGCCCACACTTCGGCTCGGGATTGTAATAGTCTTGGTCTCAAGTGTGTGCTGAAAAGGATTGCCCCCTAATGCAGAAATGGGAACTTGGCGTTCTTAGGAGGAGCTTTTGTGAGCTACTTATTTTTAGTCAGTGGTTGTTCCCGTCTACATTCTCGATTGGTTGTGCTCTTCAGAACTGAATCATGTCAATGGTTCTTATATCTCCAGGCCTGGTCCTCGATTTGACAGCATAACAATAGCTTCGCACCATTGGTCCGAAGATGGTGGCAGATAATAAAAGAATCTGATAGGTTTTTGGTTTAGGTTCCGGAAAAAATCGTCCTTTTCAATGAATCTCTGGCACAGTTCAATAATAAACGAAAAACTATGAAATTGGACATAATAACTTCGAAAATTGACTTGACTTCTATATCTTTCTTCCAACGTTGCACAACTCCGCATGACGACTGCGATCCCTCCTTTAGCCCTAAATAAAATAGATAAAACTCAATCTAAGAGCCTGAAAAATAAATATCAGGAGTCTGTTACGAATTGTTTATAGAAATTAATGGCTAAATTGTCATAAATCTGAACAATTCGTAACAAGTCTACATGTCTCCACATACCTGGTACATAATTTTTTGGTCACTCTCTATATCTTAGAATTTGTGATGGAAGTTTCGCGGAGCAACGCATTTACTTCGATTACATTCTTTCATTTTCTGCTGCCACCTTCTGACCACTTGTGCGACGTCGTTGTAAGGTAGTCAAATCGAAGTTATCGAGAACTGTTTTGAAAGTTCATTGCTTGCTTGTCAGTACCATTGCTGTTCGCTTTTAATTTCGTTGTCAATTTAAGTGGTGATATTGTTCCATTTTCTAATGTTGATTGTGACTTGATTTGTTCAAGTAGTGAAGCAACTGCGAGTATCGCGGGGTTGTAATTTTATTTTGCTTCGTCCAGCTTCGATGATAGCGAAGTCTGTGTTCAAAATTCAGCAAGAAAAAACGGAGATGATTTCAAAGAAAACAGGCTCGACAATAAATGGGTAACTCAATTCTTATGTTGGGTGCGGCCAATACACTCTGCTACCTTGATTAAAATCGTAAAAAGCTCTAATATCGTGAAAAGCTCCCCTCACAGATACAAATTAAACAAAATGCGTTTCGATTAAAGTAAGACTGGCAGTCATGCTTAAAGGCACCGGAGCACATTAAATTACTGCCACTTAGTCACTGATCGTCGGATCCGTGTACGGAAAACGTGAATATAATTGCCGTGAAAATCCGTCAGAACTGAATTCAAACGACCATATTTTACAATGAATTCCGACGTCGTCGTACGGTTTACAGCGTAAGTTTTTTTTAGATGATACGTGTTACGAAACGGGACCAGAACCATGCAAAGTGAGAACTAGCGCCATCAGCCGTACCGCCACGTTCAATTATGGGAATTTCAGCCTCTGCTCACCAACTGTTTAGCGTGAAATCACCTCCAAATTTATGATAGTTTTGAATGAATTTAAGATCATTTCAAACTCGATGCAATTTCATTTGCAACCGAGCTTTTTCTAGCATATTCAGCAATAAATAGTTTTACTGACGTTAAGTAGTCTCCAAGACCTTAAAGTAGCGCATCTAATACAGGATGGCTGTGTCTCATAAAACGTATTTTTGTTAATTTCGTACAGAATAGCTCTAAACGTTAGTTGAGAAATATCTCCGTTTTAATGTGCTTCAGGGTCCGGTTAGATTATTAGTTAAATTTGATCGTATCTTTCCATTCTTTCTACCGGAGATGCTCGGAACCTGAACTCGATCACAAGCTTACGGGAACCTAAACTTCAAGGTTTCTTCAGGCTTACAGTAACTGAGCCCTGTTGTTCTACTTTTCGAGACACGATATTATGCGACTTCTGTTCCTGTTGCACTGCTACGGCAAACTCAAAGGAAATATCTGTTATTTAATTTGGTAGGTTGTTGAATTGCATTAAATGTGCCTGTTCTACATTTTGTTCTATTGAAGCTTTCCAATAAAAAGATCATTTTACACATTATCTTCAAGTTCACTGACGAGAATGTGCTTGAATTTTACAACTACGTATCTATGGGATACAACTATTGTATCTATATGAATTAGCGCTTCCCGGTGAAAATGTGAGATCACGAGCTGAGAGTTAGATAGGCCTTCTTTTTATTGAAATGAACAGTTTTTCATTATCAAGATCATCTTTTTTTGCTCACTGCTGTCTTGTTTTTCAGCACCTACTACTTTCTTCTTCAACTTTTATCAAATTTCATAAACTTCTTTCTCAGCATCCTGTTTCTAGCACTTCGTGAATAGATTCCGCGTTGCCTTATCACCATACTAAATGGCGCCTTCCTTTTTCCTCTCTTCCGAACGCCTTTGCTGCGGTTAGGGAGGCTTAAACTGACATTTAATCTTTGACACACTTTCCATTGCTTTCGACGACCTCATGCTACCTTACAACCAGCTTATAAATGCCTCTCCCCGTTAGGGGGATACAACTATTGTATCTTTGGGAATTAGCGCTCCCAGGGGGACAAAGTGAGGGCCCGAGCTAAAGGTTAGGTAGACTTTCTTTTTGTTAAATAACATAGGTTTTTGTTTTGTTACGGGCCATTGTTTCGGTTCACTGCTGTCCTGTTTTTTTCGCCACCTGCTACTTTCTTCTTAACTTTGATCTTGTTTCATAAACTTCTTTTTCATCTTACTGTTTCTATGCCCTTTCTGCATAGATTCCGCGTTCCATTAACTCCATACTAAATGGTGCCTTCTTACTTGCTCTCTTTGGATCTCATTCGTTGAGGACAGGGAGGCTTAAACTAACTAATAATCTATTTTAATTTTTATAAATGCCTCGCTTGTGAAATTCTTTAGGTTTAGATTGAAAATATATTTTCAACTCTAAATTCAACTCTTTTTCAATCTCATCTCTTGTTGTTTATCTGAGTCCACTAAAGTCGGTCTGTAGTCCTCGGAACAAAGGAAATCCGAAGCAGGTTGTATGGGCCAGCTGTAACCCTCTTGCAATTTCCCTAGCAATAACAGCAGAATTCTCTGACCCGAGAACTTTCAACTGATCGGAATCAAGGGTTCTTGGACTATCTTGTTCATCTTTCAAAGTGAAATAACCGCTTCAAAAACGAGAAAACCATCTCCAAATTCTTTCATTCACTATCTCATCTCCATAAGTGCTCTTGATAGATTTTGCTTCCACACTAACATTATCACCTATGTGAAATTCGTATAGTAGGACATTTTATATGTGATCTTTAGAAGGAACAAACATGGTGCCAATATTTTTGATAACTATGGACGTGAAAGAGATAATTTGAAAAAAATCTCTTGGATTAGTCACACAAATATATTACACTTATACCAGAATGTTAATAATTGATGAATTTAATTTTAAATATCCGTCCTAAAAATCGGAAACAACTTTTGCACCAACCTGATAGTAGGCCGGCCGGGGAAAATTATTTCATACCAAAATTCGAGAGTGTGTCGTCTACAGTGTCGTCTACCAGTTGGCGTTCCTGCCACTCACTCATAAGTTAGATTTACCGTTGCTGCTGATCGTCAGTGATGTTTTGGTTAATATTATACTTACACTTCAGCACTAAAAGATTGGTACCCTTTTTTTTATAGTATTGTCAAATCGTTGGGAGTGACCTATAGCGCTTGGTGTTCCGATTTTTGTTATTGTTACTATTTTAAATGTATCAACACAAACCTACGTAAAACATATCTTAAGAATGTGTTCATTCACTGATCATGTGCGTTTATATTTAAGGCCAAAATTTGGTGAGCTTATAACAATTTTTCAAAGTGTTTCTATACTTTTATATTGTTGATGGAGTGAAATAGTTGGGGAGAAATCACGCAAATATTAGAAGAAATGAGGTCAAACCTCCTGTGAAGCTAGTGATAATTTGGTGAAGCATGAAATTCTCTTTACTGCTTTAAAAATGTCCTTGAATACCATTCTTGAATATTTTCTAAATTGTTCTTCCGTTTTTGAGGCTACTCACCTACAAGCGATCGCTCTCATTCTGCCGTGACCTCAGAAGCCAGCTTCGGTTGTCGCGGTTGATCAGTTCTTCAGTAGCCGTCTGGCTTCCGTGGTGCATGTGTGTGGCTGCGGGTCGTGCTCTGATGTTCGAACGAATTGACTTTTTTACTTGCGGGAGAGTTATTTTTTTCCGGTCTTTTTGGGATTGCTCCAAGTGCGTTCGGATCGTTTCGAAACGAAAGTAATTTTTCGGTCAAACTGTTAATTGTTATAAACTAACGTATCCATCGAAGAATTCTCAGTAATTTGTAATTTTTAGAACTGAAGAGAAGCCTATGAGTTTTTTGATTTTCGACACTAGGTTTAATATTTCAACTAATGTATTTCAAGTGTGTGTGCTTGGAGCAAAGGCCTTGCTATTATATCTAGGTGACGAATTCAGATAACTGATGTCCGTACAGGTTTCTATTTGCATTGTGGTAGGGGGCTGAAAATTGCAGGAGTAGAAAACTCGCATAAAAATTCATTATGGAATTATCGAGTATTAGTGAAAGTTATGAAGTTTAATTATCGAGAAATGTTGGCATAAAAAATGCAATTTATTAATTGAGTTTGAATATGTGTTGAAAATTGAAATTTTTAATTTTAATGCGGGGCTGAAGACGAGGAACGCTTGGTATCGAAGTGAACTGAGGAGTTACAAATTACATGAAATACATACATTAAGGTGACAGTAGTAGATGAAGAAGTATTATTTGACTGGGACAAATTCTAGCTATTGAGTAGAGCAGTATAACCGTTCCATACGCTTAGTATGGAGTTACCGGTTTTACGAATAAAACCTTGGGAAAGATACGGAAGTGACATGATGCAATGTCACCGCTCATTACTGGAATTCTTCACGTGTGTCAATGGTTAACGGAAGTGGGTGCTTTGCTCATAAATTGGATCGGGTGGTCGGGCCTCGTTTTTTGTCTGCGGTTGGTTTTGACTTGCGTTGTGTACGTGCGCGTGTTGCTTGCGTTGAATATTGTTGTAGACTCTCGTTGTTGCTTGTCTGTACGTTTAAGCGAGATTGGTTAGTCCTGCCAGTTTGTCGAAACCTTCAACAACCTTCACCATAATGTGCTACAAAAATTTGCGTTTAAAAAATTGATTCATTTATGTGTTGGCATTACAGAACTTGTCTTTTGTCTCGTGTAGAGAAGGATTCGATCGCAACTTTGTTTGAATTGATAAGCGCGTGATGATGTACGGATTATTTTTCCTGTGCGACCCTTCAGGGGGGATACAACTATTGCATTTATGAGAATTAGCGCTCCGAGGGGGAAAATGTGAAGCATCGAGCTTAGAATATGGTAGGCTTTAGTTTTGTTAAAGTAAAATGAATTATTCTGGTTTTGCTAAGGGCCATCTTGTTTTGATCCACTGCTGTCATGTTTTTCAGTACCTCTTCCTCCATTTTTAATCTTGTTTCACAGCCTTCCTTCTTAACTTGCCGTTTCTATGGGGATCTTGTGTGGGAACACATCTTGTGCGTAGATTCCGCGTTCTCCTCACTCCATACTAAATGGTACTTTCATCCTTCCTCTTTGGAACGCCTTTGTTGCGGTTAGAGACGCTTAAACTAACTTCGCTAATTTAATCTTTTCTTTCGCGAAGTCTTGTCGCTAGAATGCGTCTCATCTTCGTTGGCATTCCTCTGACAACCCTGCAGAGTTACCAGACGCTGTGTGAATTCTATGGTCAAGTGTTACTTCAAAAACTAAAAAATTGGAGAATTTCAAGCCAAGCAAGCGGTCAATCTGGCAAGCGTGCCTGACCTGTTTGACATCATTGTTGAAGAACACAGCGTTTACTGCTTTTTCGGGGGTGATGTCCGCCTTTTTCCGCCTTTAGCAGGCGGAATATCTCCTATCTCCTACCATGCTTGTGCTGTTTGCTAACGTTCATCATTATAGGCAGCGGAAACGAACGATTCTGCAATGTGGCTGAGCGTTACCAACTTTACCTATTCCTGTAACGGCTACCGTAGATAGACTGGTGCTATTCCGTGTGACGCCGAGCGGCTTGGTAGCTGTGAGTTATAACAGTGGAGTGAAAACTGCGGTTAAATCCATAGTTATTACTTGAGTCACGTTCCAGCTTGTTGCGTTCAGCCGTCTAGTAGTGAACAGTTTAGTGTCAAGCTCTCACCGTGGTGGTCGTGTTTGGATAATGTCATGTTTGCTAACTTATCACTAAAGTTTACGAGTGTCAGTGTGAAATACTTTCATAATAGATTGTGTGTTGCATTTGACGCTGCATCTTGTTAAACTGAAAGTAATTCCTCGGAAGTTCACAGAAACTATCTACTTTATGTTCTTTGTAGCTTTATTTTCTTAAGCAGCAAATGTAATTTATTATTTATAGCGAATGAGATATAATATATGATCCGTTGCAGGTTTGGCTGGCTGAGAATTTGTCGAGTCATTGCCCGGTGCTGATTACTTTCATCAAGCCATTCACTGATAGCAAGTCGATCCAAACCGCACTTCACTTTCACCTTCATATTGATACAATACTTGCTGGCATATGTTTTATCATAAAAATATAAGCTCATATTAAAGCTTCGCTCCTCTGCACATTTTGCCAAGTCTCTGAACTGAACTCTCCAGCGTTTTTTTTTCAAGCATTTACTTTCAGATCGTCATTCGATGAGCGTTGCGTAGCAAGCATTCCGCTGTCACTTGAATCTCATCAGCTTTGTTTAGTCTCATAATTTAGCATTCTGAGGTCCGTTTTTTACCATTTTGCTTCATCTTTAGCTCATTCTTTGTTTGGTTGCTTCAGCCTGCTCTTCAAAATATCTTCTCACTTCTGACCTGTGCTGTATTACGTACCGAGAGAACTTTTACGCCACTTTGGTACGAGGAGACTTCTACGCTCCTTAGGTACAGATCCTGCATCCGCTGCGTACCTGTCTGTTATATAAGCTGATTTTCAGTCCCATTCATTATTTTTTTTCTAATTTAAAATAGTTTAGTATTACCTAACAGTTTTGCGTATCGTGCGCTCACTACGTGCTTCGTTACGCCGTTAGATGTTGGGGATCCGCTATTAAAATGGGTAGTGGCGAACCGTCATGACTTAGCTCCGCTCGAAGTTATAAAATGGAATGGTGCTCCGACTGTGTACTGAGTTATTGATTAATAACTCAAACGTTTTTAGGCTGCTACCCTGTGCGCTGACTCTAGGATCATTGTGCTATCTACATCTGGGTTCTCCAATTGTTTCAAATTTTTAGCTTAGTTATTGTAGATGAGTTTATAGACGGACGACATGAATTGGTTTGGCATGAAGCGATTGAAATTAGTTGTTTGCCTATAAGAACAGACACAAAATATTAGTCAAGTAGACTTGCGTGAAGAGATGTAGTGTTAGAATTATTTTAGCATCACTCTAACACAAATTTCAGTAGCATTCCAATTCAATTTGCATAAGCATTTAGCGCTTGAGTTGTTTAACTCTTCGGGAACCCCTCGAGAAGCGGCGAGTTTCTTTTACTTCGTCTATGACCGTAAAAATATCTCATTAACGTCGAAAGTATGCAATTAACTTCGCTTAAAATTAACTTCTCGAGTCAGACAAGGAACACTTATTTTTATTGATCATTTGAAAGCACTTAGCAGAGTTCTCGATGAATTCACGATACTACTACGCTTTTTTTTGCATGCGAAAGCATGAGATGGTTGTTACTGTAAAGTTTCCTTTTATTGAACGACAAAACGTGAACATCTGCCATGCTGACGCTGTTGGAGCAATGCTGATTTCTGATAAATGAGGATTTGCGTTGCTGAGAACGCTTATGAGCGTATACAAGGTACAGTCGATCCTCCAGTAATGCTACATCATGCAATGCGGACCTCAACTCCCAAGGTCATGATTAATATCAGTAATTCAATGAATACGGTGCTAGATTTAAGTTTCGAGTAACCGGCTAGCTTTTATTTGTATGACTTGAGGTTTGCTCAAGATGTGAAGTCGAGGGTCGACCATGCGACTATGGACACGAACTGTAAACTCGAATTGGGCTAAGTGAACCGATGTAACTTAATAGATATTGGTTAGTAACGCTGTTATTCTTATATTGGATCGTACGTCCCTTAGGCTACGATGTGTAAAAAATATAAATTTCAAGTTGCAGATAACAAATTTATTAATGTAAAGGTATCGATACTGAAGCTCTTGTAGGCTTAGAGCGCTAACAGGAAAACCTTCAGGAGTTATCATACCTGAAGTCATTATTGAAATTTACAGCATCATGTAAATAGTTGTAATTTCTTATTGGAAATAAATTATGAATTTTTAGATGCTTGGTGCTAAAATTTTATCCAAAAAACATCTTCAGCTTTAAAAATTAGCTAAAAATCGGCACGGACAGTAGCCAAGTTGAGAGCATAACTTACGCTGCTGGACATGCCGCTACGGCGACGTAAAGTTATTGAATCCGGCAGCACGCGGCTGAGCGCTGAGTGTGTCCGCGGTGACCAATATAGCGGTCGTAAAGCTCAGTAGCTTTCCTTCAATACTGGAGGGCGACTTTCCCTTCTGCTCTACTCTCGCTCTTGCATTTTTTGTTTGTTCATAACTGTCGCGTTTTTGGGACGTTTTTTCTTGTCCCGCAACTGTCACGTAGTTGACGACCTGGGTTATATCTGATGTGCGGTCCTAATTAGGTGTTTCTTTCTTAACGTATCAGGTATATGATCTACCTCGTGTATACACGTCGGTGTAAATTCTAATTCGTCAAAGCAGTAATTATTCCATGTTTAACATCTACTGCATTCATTAAAGGAGGTCCTGATTATGACCTTATGCGTGCTGCTTTATGCTCGTAACTCCATACCTTTTGTCCAAAAACGTCCAAGTTTGGCAAAATAAATTCAAGTGAGGAAAGATTAAAAATGAAATCGTCAGCGGCGTGCTCATTATCGACATTTTCGTCTGTAGTGGGACTAATCAGTGCTGTCGGGCTGATGAACCCATAAACACAAACTTTGGCTATTTGTGCTCTATTTTGACTTCAAGCTCTCTGTACATTCGCCTTAGCGCCGAATGCGAATAGAGGTAATGTTGTAAGCTTAAGTGTGGCTCTTCGTGAGTAGTAGATGCCGGGCTAAAAATAATTTGCTTTATTTGTGGCATTTCTTTTACGAGTATGTATGTGAATTTTCACATGAACTCTGAGAAAATTCGGCCAAGGAACTGTTGCAAATTTGCAGTCATGGATTTGGAGGAAAGTAGAAAATAGCTGGAGGAACGAGCTGAGTTCCCTGTTCATGAGTGCTAACCAAGTCCCATGCCGTAATTGGTGCTCTCAGGAGGCATATGGGAGGTCCCAAGCTTAAGGTTAGGTAGACCTTCCTTCTGTTTAAATAAAACAGGTTTTTTGTTTAGTTATGGACCATCTTTTTCCGGTTCACTGCTGTTCTGTTTTCAACGCCTACTTTCTTCTTCATCTTTTATATTGTTTCATGAACTTCCTGTGGCTTGTTTGTTTGTTTCTTTCTATTGTTTCTTTTTACCTAATGAATAGATTCCGCGTTCCTAAAGTTCAGACTAAATGTTGCCTTCCTTCTTTGGAATGCCTTTGTTGTGGTTAGGGAGTCTTGAACTAAGATCTAATCTAATCATACCGTCAGGCACCGTCGTTATTCGAATAGTGCCCATAGTTAAATTTCGGTCTGAGTTATGAGTCACCCGGCCCTAAACGACTAAGTTGGTGGGCAGGAGTCCTTACACAGAACATTTTGAACTGTTTTGATTTCTCTAATAGCAGATGAGGTTTAGAATAATAAAGATTATGATAAGTATTGTAATTCAATACTCAAGTCTTTTGTATGTGGCACATTCGTTTGCTCTTGTTAAGTCAATTCCTGATTTTGTGCGCCTTTAATACATGTTTTCCACTCATTTTCGTTGTCTCCCTCTCTAAGGCATTGTGAAATTTTCTAGCGCACATTTGTTCCGGCTAGGCATAAAGCTTTGCATGTTTTTGTGTGTCAAGGAACGCGCGTGAAATTTGCTTGCTGAGCTCAAATTCCGCATGTGGAGCGATAGTTTATTGTGTGCTCGTAACCTGGATTTTTTAATGCAACAACACGGTGAGGCTGCGTTGCAAGGTGTTGTCTTCCTAGCTGCCTCTGGCCAATGCTGTCGCCGCCTGATCGTGTTCTCGCTACCGCCTCGCCCGTCTCGGTGCTGTTAATATGTTTTCTTGTGTCGTGTCGTACTCTAGCATCTTGTTTCCCTCGTCTTCTTCATACCCCGCCTTTCTCCGCTACTGTATCTAATATACGCGGCCACGACTCACATGAGCATCTGTTGAACCGCCCTGGTGCCTCCAGCAGCTGTTGGAGGTGTGCGTCTTCCGGCGGCTGTTAGTTTCAGCATTCTCTTTTGGGAATTAGTTGAATTTCTAATCTACTGTCGAGCAATAGCGCGGATGGTGTCGCTTCAAGTGGGGGAAAATAACTATTTTGAGGCCATCGTTCAGATACTCTCAGCAGAATCAGTTTAATGTGATAAAGAAATGTGTTGTAAGTCTTATTCGAGCTGTAGGCATTTACACGGCCTCCTGTTATCATTAAACAAGACTCCAATTTTAATATCATATGTCACGATAGAGCGAAAGAATCTCGTGTATGTGTGGCATTGTTGCGTTTTTCTAGCCGTAGCTGGCTGGCCTTCGTAATCGAGTCAATGTGATGTTTTCGTTGCGCCACGTGAGAGTTGAAATTTGGCTAAAGTCGCCAAGGAGATCCGTTCAGTTAAGCGCACGCTGCATTTGTACATATCGTACTGCTAATTTGAAAAATTTATCCACCACAAGCATTTCCATTGTTACGAGTAAATCATAGGTTTGAATTCTAAGGGTTAACGTTAAATCTTAGCGTTTAGGGCCAAATAAGCTACTAGTCTTTTATGGCCGTCGGTCAGCAGATCAGCAAATTTTGCAGTAAAATAGAGTAAGTAATTAAGCGTTTTTATGTTTCTAACTTAAAATTACTGAGGCATGCAAGACAAGCACGTACATAAGCTGAATGATAATGCAGTTCTGTTTTTCGCTTTTCTTCGTTACTTGTTTAATTTTTAATGGTAGCTTCATTGTTAGACATTAATCCTGCCCATAATTTATAGTGAATGATGTAGTTTGGGATAGATATTTTATTTAAAATTTTAATTTGCGTTATTTTTCCCTTATTTATATCAGTTTTGTGTAATTTCAAAGCATGCATGTTTCAAGATTATTTTTTAAAGTCGAATGATGCATCGGAAATATCAAAAGATGAGGAATTCTAGAATTTGTTGTCCCCTAAAAGAAACCTATTTTCAGATCTGAGTTTAGGGTAACACGACTTACACGAGACCTTGAGCTTATTGCTCTTCCTCCTCGAGTAATCATGGTAATCAGTCATTTGATATCGGAAGCCTAATGTTTTCAACATGACTGCTCCTTGTTTTAAAGGCCCTCTTCCTTTCAAGGAATTCTTTTCCAGTTGAAACGACGCTCCTTTCATTGGTGTGATGACTCTTCTTTTGCGGCGTTGACCCATTTTCCTCAAGTCGTCTATTTTTTCCCGATATTGTTTTTTTCATGAATCTCCATTGCTTCATTAGCGCATTGTTTTTTCCTCGCGATGACTTTCTTTCCTTATCGCTACTCTTCTTTTTCTGCTTCTATCTCGGTTCCTTTGTTTTGCACCTTGCTGGCATGCCTCTCCCACGGTGCCCAATTCAACGGCGCACTCCACCGTTACAATGGCGTTACTCCCCCGTTACAATGGCGTTACTCCCCCGTTAAGTATAGCGGCATCCTCTGCCTGTAGAGCTCTGAGGGAGGGAGGGCGGGGGGGTTGGGGGAGGTGGTGGTTTTGTGGAAGATGTGAAGTCCCGAATTCAGTGTCATGTAATCCTTCGTTTTGTTGAGATGAAATCTTTTTTTTTTATTTTTTGTTCCAGAATCATATTTTGCGTTTCACTCCTTTCCCTTTTTACAATGCCTATTATTTTCTTCTTCAGTTTTTACCTTGTTTATGAACTTCTTTCAATCTTATTCTTGGTACGCGCAGGGCGTGGAGACATTGTGGTTAGATTCGTTCCCTTAATTCTACACTAAATGATTCCTTCCTTTTTACTCTCTTGGGAAAATATTTTATTTGGTTTGGGATGCTGAAATTGACTCGTCTAAAAATGAAATCAACGACTGGTACCAGAGTATTTCTCCCGTTACCACGGCACCTCCACCATAACCAGGATGTTCCTCTCCCGTTACCGCGGCACCTCCACCGTTACCACGGCACCTTCACCGTTACCACGGCACCTCCACCGTTACCACGGCACCTCCGCCGTTACCACGGTACCTCCACCGTTACCACGGCACCTCCACCGTTACCACGGCACCTCCACCGTTACCACGGAACCTCCACCGTTACCACGGCACCTCCACCGTTACCACGGCACCTCCACCGTTACCACGGCACCCTCCACCGTTCCGAGGGCGTTCTCCCTGTCACTACAGTGCCCGCTGCCGTTGTGCTCAGCCGGACAAGGGTCCCGTTACACAGCATAGCGGGACCGCCTCAATAGTCCGGTCCGTCTGCTCGTCGGCCCGAGGTGTGCGGTCCGGCCCGGCGGCCTGTGGTCCTAGTCGAGTGTTGGTAGTGTTGGGCCCTCCTTCCGGTGGTGGAGTTATTGGACCGGACCCTCCATTACTCTTCTTCACCCGCGTTTATCTCTCAATTGTTGATCATTGGAACTCGCTTGTTAGTCAAAGGTGTTTCAGTGCGCGTTTTAGACTTATGTTCAGTTTGAAATTTCATTGTCTTTTTTAAGATAGTAATTTTCTATTGCAGGTATAGTTCTGCGTATGGATTGGGCTGATATTCCACTTCGCGACGTACTTCATATTTTTTTGCTGTGAATTGAACGTCTCGTGGTTCTGAGGGAGTGGGCAATTTTTTCTCTTCTCACCTTCTCTGTTCTGCAAGAAATGTTTGACTTGTTTTGTGAACCTAAAGCACTCGCTCTAAGTTTTTGCAGCTTCTCACTAATAACAAGTGGGCTCGGCTCGTCTGAAGAATGCTTTTTTGTTCTGCACCGTTCGATTTTTAGCATTTGAGTCGTTTCCCTTTCTCTTATTCTCTTTTGTGAAGCACTCGACTTTACTGCGTTAGCGACCTCTCATGAGTGTTGGTGCTGGGGCTTATATTTGTGTATCGCGAGGTGGTGTTTAGTGGGTGATTAATTTTCTTTCTGGAGGATACATTGATAGCTGTCGACGAATTCCTGTTAGGGAAAATTGCTACCTCAAATTTTCAGCGGGGAAAATGAACTGTAGAAATTTATTTTATGAACTTTTCTAGGATAAGGTTTTGTGGTTTAAGTATGTCATTGAAATTTTTGGTAACGTCATTTATGGTAGCATCACTTGCGTTTTTCGTTGCGTTGCCACTAACGTTGGTTGCATCATCGGTAATATTGATAGCATCAGTGATAACATTGATATCATCACCGGCAATTTGGGTAGCATCAATGGCAATTTTGGTACGAGTATCATCAGTGACAATTTTGGAAGCATCGGTGATAATATTTGTGGCATGACTTGCAATATTGGTAGCATGACTGACGATTTCACCATTAACAATATTGGTGTCATCACCAGCAAATTGGATGGCTCATCAGCACCACATCTCAAAGAAAACATCGCTGCATATGAGACCCCCGTCTCTTACCTATTCAGTGGCGTCACCGTCTCGCTGCTGACCTCCTTACAAAGCTCACAAAAAGCGCAGGCAACGCTTCTCATCTCCGGAGCTCGGCGTCACCGTCCCTGCCTCCTGTAGTGGTCCAGTTCTCCCCCACCTTTGTCACTCTCGTGGGCTGAAATTTTCCTAGAGCTTACGTTGTCGTAGCAGTAGCGTAAGTTCTTTTAAGTAGACTCTGCGTGTAATCGATTACTTTGTTGTAGCAGTAACGTAAGTTCTTTTAAGTAGACTCTACGTGTAATCGAATAATTTGTCGTAGCAGTAGCGTAAGTTCTTTTAAGTAGACTCTGCGTGTAATCGATTAATTTGTCGTAGCAGTAGCGTAAGTTCTTTCAAGTAGACTCTGCGTGTAATCGATTAATTTGTCGTAGCAGTAACGTAAGTTCTTTTAAGTAGACTCTGCGTGTAATCGATTAATTTGTCGTAGCAGTAGCGTAAGTTCTTCTTAACACATTCCCTGCGAAGGGACCCACCGGTGGTCCCTTAGGTTATTTTCATAGTGCTGCTGACCCCCCTGCACTCACTAACTCATTGTTTATTGATACTTAATGAAAGCTTAATAAAGGCCAGATCCAGTTAATGTTTGCTATTCTCGAAGTTAATTACCACAATTGACTTTAAATTTGAATTGAATATTGAACTCCAGTTTGACCCTTCGCAGTTAAGGTGTTCAGTGGATTCTGCGTGTAATCGACTTGCGTGCTGACAGCCAAGTCCACTTGAAAGAACTTGAGGTGCCAGCTGGACCGATATGACATCGTAAAAAGTTTGATAACTCGGTCTCGTAACCCTGAACAAAGTTCTTAACCATCTTAACGAGTATGGGTCGAAGTTCTCTGTTAATTGTAGGATAATAACATTGTCAAAGAAGGTCAATTACCATCACATCTGCTCCATTTTCTAAGCTAGTTGCCATGGCTGTCACCGAACTATTGTTAGTTTTGGCCGTCGTTAAGTATCGACGTCACGATAACCAGTAAATTATGTAACGATCGGTGTTGCTGGTTCTCTCGGACTTGCCCTTCTCTTATGTTTGCGTTTGTAAAAGATTCCCCTCGGATCCGTTGTACTCGCTTTACGTTAGTGCTAACTGAGCGCGCTTTATGGATGGTAAGCGTGTCGTGACTTCCTGTGAGATGACCGCATTGTGTCTTCAAGCTCCTGCTCTGGAGGAGGAGGCTGAAACTAAGTTATAATTTAATAATCGTCTCGTGAGTCAAGTGCTGTCCAGATGCAAACCTACCTCTTGCCTCTGTATATTTGTTCTCGCTGAGGTCAAGTGAAGTCCTACTTGTATTAGACACTAAGTTTTTTGCGGTCGAGTTGTTGAATTGGGCGAGGATGAGATACGTAATTTTGTGGTGGTTGACGCCTTTGGAAACATCTCAAGAAATTTTCATCGCTATTGGGTTATCGATTGGCGACGGTAGATGACACGTCCCTCTGAAAAACTCATAATTATGTCTTTTCAAAGATATGGAGGTACTCGAAGTGTTCGTGCTGCCAGCCTTCTCTGAGGCGGGCACCTTATGACATATGACATTACTTAGTGAGTTGAAGTGAACATGAATGTGACCGTAGCCTAGAGACCTGTTCTCGTGTTTGTGTGCACCTTCGTTAGCCACGAGCAGATGCCAGAATTATTGAGTACTTTCGCATTGTGAACACCGCTATCGAGTTCTGACGCTTAGACTAATACATATTTTTGGTTTGACATTTTGACGCGAGTCACCCCTCAGGAAATACGACTATTCTATCTGTGTCAATTAGCGCTCCCAGGGGGAAAATTTGAAGTTTCGAGCTAACACTTAGGTAAGCATTTCTGTAGTTGATATAGAACAGGTTTGTTCTATTTATGACCATTTCTTTCCGGTTCACTGCTGTCCTGTTTTTCAGCACCTCTGACTTTTTTTTCTTCAGCTCTAATCATGTTTCAAAACCTTTCATGTCAACTTACTATTTCTATGCACAGGGGATCTTGTGTGGGAAACGGACTTCGTGCACATATCCGCGTGCCCTAACCCGGCCTTCATTAATCCTCTCTTTAAAACACCTTTTTTTGTGGCTAGGGAGGCTGAAACTTAGTTATAATCTAATCTAATTTTCTCACGAGTCAAGGGTTGTTCGGATGTACTCCTGCCTCTCGCCACTTTATTAAAAAACGTTGTCTATGTAGACTGGACTACTGCCGAGCGGCCGTTCACTGCTCCAATGAACAACAGGGATTCGCTCTCGCTTGTTCAAGCAAACACATTACGGTAGATCTTACAGTTATACCCCGAGTTATTCTACGCAAGTATACGGACTCGTTTAATTTTTGTAGTTAATGAATGCTTCGTTTCTTATTTCTCTTATGCGAAAGGCCTAGACATCGAAAATGCTTGAATTATAATTCAGGTTGTTTCGTCCGTCCGTATGTGTGTGGGTCAGTCCATACGTTACAGTTTGAACTTCAAGCGGTATTGTACTTACGGGTGACTTGCTTTAAATAAGAGATTCGTGTTAATTTAGGATGCGTTAGGATAATTTAGGTTAGATTTCGATAGTTTTAGGTAACTTAGGATAGGTCAACATTCTCGACGATAGATAATGATAGGTAAAGATAATATAGATTAGGTTATGTTAGCTTAGGTTAAGATAAGTTGTGGTAGGGTTAGTTGGGTTAATATTGATCAGGTTAGGTGAGAATCACAAAGGATATGTACGTTTTTTAAGTTATTAATTGACGATGAAAATTTTCATAGTTAAACTTGTCTAATTAAATGGTAACTTTATTTCCCTATCATCTCTGTGTCCACTGTCTTGTTTGTTTGAAATGCTTACTCACATTAGTTTTATTAATTTAGCGAAATTCTGTGTTGGAAACCCGGATATATGATTTTGTTGTGATATTGTTTGAATTTCTTTGAAGTGAATTTAAATTTTACAAACTTGCCTGGAAAAATAAGTTTTTAGTCGAGTGAGTTTTAACAGATATTGTGAGAATTATGTTAGTGTTCCCGTAAATGTTCTCAAATTCTCTCTTTCTGAATATTATTGTATGCTAATATTCGGTTTGTTTGAATCGGAGAAATTTGTTATCTCACGTGGAATCAGGCGGAGTTCTGGAGATTCTCTACCACGAGTACAGCCTGAAGTAAAGTGAAGAGGTTGTAGTGTTTAATTCCTTTCTTTCAACGCGCATTGAAGCACACTTGACGATCTAATAGGCATGTATAGTCGTTGTATCAGCACATGTTTTCTTTTTCTTTCTTTTGTTTAGAAAAGTGATAAGTTAAAATTTCTGCATCGTGTTCAGTTCAACATCGACATCCATAGTTCGTGTTTGTATATTTACCTATTTTTTTTTTTTGGAGCCCAGGTGTTTGAAGAAGACACTTTCTCGTGAACTTGTGTGCCGATTTCGTTAAACACTCGCGTTGGCAGACTCCTTTTTTTACAATACTGTGGAAAAGATATAATTACTTGGTGAAATCTACTTATTATTCACATCACCCATCATGGGGATGATGGAAGACGGACCAATGGTGAGTTTCCTGTTGAGAAAATCCTGATTTTGATTGGGTTGACCAATGGTGAGCAAACTGCAATCTTGATTTCATATGGCGGTTCTTCAGTAATAGGGTTTCGCTAGGAGACCGTTATTTGAGTTCTTGCACTGAGGTTTATTTTTAATTGTTTTTCTACAGACGTGTGTTCCAGCAGCGCTAGAACAATTTTGAAACTCATTTCTTCTCAAAAAAGAATTATTTTTACCCAAACGTATCATGTTTTTTTGATAGGTTAAGAAGGTGGAATGACGTCCCGACAACCTTTTTTGGGGTTTTCAGTTCGTGATATCGATGTCTTTCTGAGTGCATCAGATTTTGAAAAATTATCCGTGGTCCTAATCATTTTCCATTCTATCACAATGCTTAATGAGACATTTTACTTTTTGGAAATAGTCTGATCGTTCATTTTTTACATTGTGTGCGCTGATATATGACCTTTCAGGTTTTTCGACGACTCTTTTTTCCGAGATCTTTTAGTGCTTTCAGACAGGCTCCTGATGTGAAGCTAGCGTTAAAAGAATTCTGATAACCTTATATCAAATACCATTTAGTTTTTCTAGTAATTTCTAGTATATTTAACGGTCGAAATATGCAAAAAGCACTTAATTAAATCTTGTTTTAAAAGCTGTACGAATATTTTGTTCACGCCGTACTTCATAAATAATTCATTTATTTTTTTATAAAAAAAAAGGTTTTCAATGGTTAGTGATGCGTCATTGTACATTTCTGCTCATTATGTCAATTTTAAGGTTCAGTTTCATGAGATCCACACTCATTAACAGCTCTTATATATTTTCTTCCAGGTGAAATTTGTGCTCTAACGTGTTCGAAGTTCATTGTCGAGTGGCAATCACTCCCTCGTGATGTCGGTCACTACATCTAATGATGATGGTTATAATAACGGTAATACGAGTAGAAAAATGCTGACGTTGAAGGGTTAATTTACGGTTCAATTAGATGATGGTTAAGAAATTTGTCGGTGTCTCCCTCAGGGTAAGGATGTGGAGACGAGCGGCAACAAGCCGCGGTTCCTGGCGGTGACGCGGCTGGAGGACGCGCAGGCGGTGCGCTGTGCCGAGTTCCATCCTTCCGGCCTGTGGTACGCCGTGGGCAGCAACAGCAAGACGCTCCGGGTGTGCCAGTACCCGCAGGACGGCGGCGCCTCTACTCTGGCCAACAGGTGGGCAAATAGATGCTATTTCCCTTTGGATATGAGCCATCATGTGCGACGTCCCATGCAATTTTCAACTACCACTTTTCGGGCGTACAGAAATGTACAGCTGTGTGAGATTATACGGAGTGTCCACAAAAATGTATGACTGATGTATGTATGTATGTATGAATGAATGATACCGGAGAAATGAATCCGAATAAAGCTGTTTTATGGTTCCGGTATCATATATATTTATATCGGTCAGCGGATACATTTTTTGTGGACACCCTGTATAGTATTGAATGACGATAACTCTGTTATTAATTGAAATATTTTCGTACGGCTTCTGCTATTGGAAAAAAAGTGTATCAGTGATATGTTGACACTTAATTGCATGCATTGCTCCAGGTTTTTGTGTCATTCAGACGATAAAAGTAGCGGATTATAGCTATATGCTTTTCGTACTCGTTATTCAGGTCAATTTTTCAACGAGAAAGTTATAGTTTGCCGTGTGGAGTGAGATGTAAAGCATTGCGCATACAAGTGAAAGATAAATAGGGAAGTCTTGTTTGTTTACTTGGTGAGAAGTGTGAGCGAAGTCACTGACATCATCCTCAATCCCATTCACTTTTTTCAAAATAGTTTATAAAGGTAAAACTTTAAAATTCAACGAGACAACAGATTACCTTCACTTTGCTTAGCTGACAACTTTTTTAGGTGACCATTAGAGCGACCATCTCAAAACTTCTGGACATAAGGTGAACTCCATGGTATCCAATTTCAACTAAGAATTGACACGTTGATTGCGATGGGTCAAACTGAAGTTCAATATGCAATTCAATTATAAAGTCTTCATTTGATAGCAATTTTAAAAATGCCAAACATTAACAGGGTCCATGAAATGCAATTAATTTTAAAAGACTGTTAACATTTATCAAACGACCCATCGATGGGCCGTATCGCGAGCAACGTGTTAGCATAACTAAGTGACAGGGGAAACTTTTATACGAAAAAATTACAAAGCACAAAAAAATACTTATGATTAGGAGGACATAATCTCAGGGGAATAAATTCCCCGATTACTTGATTTTAGTAGCTTATGCTTTGAAAATGTCTGGAAAACTGCATCGAGTCTCGCAGTAGCGGCGTTAAGTGTGAATGCCTGCGTTTTGAGCAGCCGAGGGAGCGACGCGGGTTACCAGCCGACGGTGACGCTGAAGCGCACCAAGCACCACAAGGGCTCCATCTACTGCATGGCCTGGAGCCCTCTCGGGGACCTGCTCGCCACCGCCTCCAACGACAAGACCGTCAAGTTGCTGCCCTTCGACTCCGACACTTGCTCCGTGCACGGTGAGTGCCCTGGTACTTGTTCACACGGGAGAGGAAATAAGGGAGAGTCATTTCCATAGGGGAAAAATGCACCGCCTCTTGTTCGGTTAGTCAATAGAACGGCTTTATTTCAAACTTTATGACGTCACCATTGCGACATATCGTTAGGCCAATAGTGGTGCCAGATTTGCGGTTAGCAGTGTTGTCAGATGCAATATAAGCGCTGCTATTGGTTCGTTGCCATGACGTCATCATTGTCACACGGTCTTTAAAAAAAAGATTGGATTGACTCTACCTTGTTTTTTCTGTCGTGCTTTCCACACATCATGTCACTTATTTATTTTTTATTTCTTTTTGTTCAGTGAAGGTAGAATTGCGTTTTTCTCCCCGCCCGAGCGTATGGCCAACTGTCTTATATAATCCAGCGTTTGTGAGGTTTAAGGAGAAAGTAAACACACAATCCGCAAGAATAACTCTTTTCGTTCAATTTAGGAAGGAAACGTTATTCTGCGTAGTTAATACAAAGTGGCGTCCCCTTGTAATTGCGGAGAGACGCCTGATTACGTTAAAACGTAAAGAAACTAGTTGAACAAGAAACATCGCTGTACTCGTAGAAACGTCGAAGTTTTTAAGAAAGTAGAACAGACACTTCAACGCGTAGCCGAAAGCTGAAACAGAAGAAAACTTGCTCAGTGAGCTAATTCTTCCGGCTGCCAACCTATTTATACAATGTAAGCACAGTGTTTCAGGGTCTCTACGCGCACTAGTCAGTCACAAACCTCGCCTAATTTACAGGTGACAACGAACAAGTCAGCGGGTGGACGCACAATAACGAAAAGGTTGCCGTCGTTCCAGAAGCGTCATTTGCGGCAGAATAAAACCAGAGCCTGGTTGATATACGGAGTCCCGGTGTGGTAGTTTTCTACGGAACAAAGAATTCGGCGTTATAAAGAGCTTCCGAAATTACGGTGTAAAGTATCAATGTCACAAGTTCAATGTATAGCCTATTCAGTACGGTATTTACCTTCGAATTTAATGGATGCGAAGATAATTCCAGTGTAGGAAGAGGAAATCAGTAGAACGGAGGCCTGCCAGTGTCTACAGAAATAAAGTAATAGGCAACGAAACGAGACTTAATTAAGGTTAGTATGTTAGACTCAAAGTTAATTAAAGATCTAAACTGACAGACCTAGAAGTTCAAACGTGCTTGAAGGGTAAACGTAACATAAGGAAAGGGAAGGGTTGTACAAATTAACAAGTAGGTAAGTAGAAAGAGGTGTCCTGGATACAGAACCGCCCGGGAGCTCCGGTCTTCGTGAAGTGTGTAATGCGTCTGTCAACTCAAGGCAAATCTCACGCCTCCACGCCTTCCGTTGACTCGTTACGGTTCTAATGAAATTCGTCACACGTTCTATATTAACTTAATCGAAATTTAATTCAAATTGAACATGTTTTTTCAGTTCTATTTATAATAAGGGTTTGACACTTATTTTCTTGGAACGTTTTTTCAATTTCAAGCATGTTCAATGTTAATATTCTTTATTTATAGAGGTGCGTTTCTCAACACCATGCATTTAACTGTTTATTTTAAAAAATGCTCCTATTCAACAGAAGTTTGATGCTAATTTAAAATATTTTATAAAGATTAGACTGCTGTATTCTCATTTTGTGCATGGGCCATATTTCCTTCATTGTGTTTGTTGAGGCAGCTTTTTTAACGTAGAAAATTGACACCTATACTTGTCTTTGAGCAACCTACTGTAGAGCCACTAGCGTTTCTCATTGCGGTATTATAGGTGAAGCATCGGCACGCATAATTTAAACTGTATATTTGATACCGAATTCCCTAGAAAGTAGGTGGCTCGAAACGACTATATTCTTCGTGTCGAGCAATAGAGTGAACCGCTGTTCTTGACTGTTTTATGTTTACTTGCCTTCAAGCGCATAATTTCTCTTGTCTAAACATGCAGGCCTTACCAAAAAACGTTTTACTACACTATTATTGAAGTTCTCGCATATGCTTTGTTTTGCGTGGTTGTCTATGTTTAATAAACGATTTGTTAAAGCTCAAGCTTAACCTTACCCTGCTCCGCGGGCCAGATATAGCTAAAACCAAACAACGTAAATTAAAGTAAAATATGTACTAAATTAGTACACATGTGCTCATTTACGAGGTGTATAACATAATCATTATTTATGATCATATTTTCTTCAAATGAGAGGCACATTGCCATCGTACACTTCACATTAAATGTACGTTCGAAAGGGAAATTTTTTAAGTTCGTAGTGTAAATGACGCAGTAGATGTTTTGAGAACCTTGATTTAAAAATTTAGAATTCATGTCTTCCCTGTGGAATAACATGTTCGTTAATTACAAATTTGTTCAAACAAAGTTAATTTTTTAAGGACAAAGATGGTGACTGAATATATGTGAAACTATACTGTAGACACTTAACTATACTTTTGAAAATCTCAAACTTATTTGCTCAGAAAGAATGAACTGAAAAAAAGATCTCCGAATTTTGCAACGCTTCAGGTGAAATCAATGAGGCAAAAATGTGCTTTGTCCGTTGCAACGAAGTCCCAGACAAAGAGAAAGTTGGAAATATTGCAGTGGAGCGATCGAAAAAGTTTGTGGGAACGAGTGGCCCAGTTTATAATTCTTTGCGATTCGGGAAAATGAAGATACGAGTTCGTGGAAGAACAAAGTTGAATGTGAGGTTTTGAAAATTCATTGGTGGTCGTAAATTAAATATGAACTTATAGATGTTTTGTGTTGCAGAGAAATGCAATAACTAAACACAACGATGCGCGAATAATATTTTTTTCAACTTCGAGAACTGGAAAAAAAGAATAATGACAAAGCGGACGTTCTTCATTCATGCATTTACGCGGAGAGCCGTTAACCACGTTACTTTTACAGCGGTGCGGTCCTCCTGTGGAAAATCGAGATTCATTCTAACTCGTGATTTGTTGCAAGAACCCCTAAGCTTAAAATAAAATGGAACAAAATGTGGCAACAGGATTGAGCCTAGTGCTTCATTTTTGAGTTACTACGAAAGTCCCATGCCGTCTGACGCCAGGTTGGAAACAGGAAACAGGTTGGAAACAGGTTGGAAACAGGTTGGAAACAGGTTGGAAACAGGTTGGAAACAGGTTGGAAACAGGTTGGAAACAGGTTGGAAACAGGTTGGAAACAGGCAACAGGATTGAGCCTAGTGCTTCATTTTTGAGTTACTACGAAAGTCCCATGCCGTCTGACGCCAGGTTGGAAGTATAAGAAAAATAACTGAGAGGTTAGATTATAAACAAGTTAGTCTCACTAACCACTACAAAGGTGTACCAAATAACAGTTACTGTCACGGTCTCAGTTTTTGTCTAAGTGATTATACGGATGAACTCCGTGGAGCTTTTTTACATGTAACCCCACTTCTGCTCATTGTTTGTACTGCTGCTCTCTCAGGACAAGAAACAGAGCTGACCATGCACGATGGCACGGTGCGGGACCTGTGCTTCGTGGAGGACAGCGGCAACAAAAGCTCGCTCCTTATTTCCGGGGGCGCGGGCGACTGCAAGATATACGTCACTGACACAGCCACCGGCACTCCCTTCCAGGCTCTCTCGGGCCATACTGGTGAGCGAGAAGGGCCTTGCGGTGTTGTTGTGTGATGCTACTTAGTCAGTTGGAGGTTTGATCAGCGCCGCCGATCCTCTCGACATTATCTAATGCGGCTCTCAACTTGTATTTATGAAAATTAGCCATTGTTAATCATTTGACTCAAATAGCGTATCAGTTGAATAACTGGAATTTATTTCTATGTTAATTTGAGGGTCGCATAAGGTATTGTAGAATTCAAGTGTTAAGGGTGCTAAGAAATTTTTTGGTATAAACAAGATGTGTTCAAATTAAGTAAAATTACAGATAGTGAAACTAAAAGAAATGTAAGAATTTTTAATTAAAACCTATAGAAACAATTAAAAGACATTTATTCTGAATATTTTTAGCTTTAGCTCGAATTAACCTGCCAAGTCTCTGTCCGAGTCTTCTTCAACTGAGGCATAATGCTTTTTTGTTCTTGGTGAATTTGCTCATTCCCTCCAGAGAAGTTTTTTTTAGAGTTTACTTCAGGGACGATCATCAGTAGGGCCAAGCTCTTCATACTCACTCATACTATGATTGGCAATTGATTTTGGCACTTTTGATAGCTTAACAAATTTCGAACTTGATATTTGCATGATAGATGTCAAGAATAGCTTCATGTTTTTCATTTTTTGTCAAGTCTAAATTACACCAATGAGTTAGGAGTTATAATAAGAATAGCAATAGCTTCTAACTTCTTGTAGTATTTTTTAAGTAGTTTTTCATCATTGCCCTCCTACGATTGAGAGAGCAAGCGAGTCTAGACTCGGTGCACACCAGCTATGGTTAAATGGCACTAAATAATGTTTTATTTTCATTAGGGGTGCTCTTCACCGGTAGGATTTTGTCTGTCGTCACAGCTTAGTTGCTGAAATAGGTATCCTAATGCCTTAAAACTGAACAAGCGTACAGTGTTTTTTTGTGGATAGTTAATGACGATTATGTGATTTTTTAGCCGCTTTCACAAAGCTATCTATTATTTACTCAGTAGCCCCCTCAGGGGGATACAATTATTGTATCTATGGGAACTAGCGCTCCCAGGGGGACAATGTGAGGGCCCGAGCTAAAGGTTAGGTAGGCTTTCTTTTGTTAAAATAGAATAGGTTTTGTTGTGTTACGGACCATCTTTTTTTCGGTTCACTGCTGTCCTTTTTTTCACCGCCTACCACTTTCTTCTTCAACTTTTTCTTGTTTCATGAACTTCTTTCTTAGCTTTCTGTTTCTGTGCCCTTTCTGCATAGATTCCACGTTCCCTTAACTCCATACTAAATGGTGCCTTCTTCCTTCCTCTCTTTACATCTCATTGTTGAGGATAGGGAGGCTTAAACTAACTAATAAACTGAACTAAACATTTACTCAGTAGCTCAAGTTTGAAGCAACGCGCGTGATGTTGTGTTCTCGTATTGTAGCCGGCCAAATGTGTGTCATGTGAAATTCTAGTATAGGTGAGAGAATATTTTCGTTGATTTTCTGTAGGCTAGATTTTGTATTTGATCATTTCTTTATTTAAGTTCAAAATACCAAAATGACGTTTTTTTGTATTCACAGTAACCAACGAGCACAGTACCCCTCCTTTAATCAATGCTTCTAATTGAATCAATGCTCTTCGAGAATTAATTACTACCCTCCTTAGCTACGGTACTCTCCTTAGATTCCGTACCCCACATGGATGCAGCACCCAGTGCAGATGCGGTAAACTGCACAGTACAAGCGGGTCGATAGCCACCACTTGTTCACACCTGCCCCTGCCCCGTGCAGGTCACATCCTGTCGCTGTACACGTGGGGAGGAGCGATGTTCGTGTCCGGGTCTCAGGACAGGACCGTGCGCTTCTGGGACCTGCGCACCCGCGGCTGCGTCAATGTCATCACTCCAGCCGCCACACCCACCAAACCTGTGAGCCTCTCTTCTTCTTTACCTAGTCTGACATGCATTATTTCTGTTAGTTTCATTTTTATTATACCTGTTAGTTTTGCTACATCATTTCAGGAGTGTCTTACGTTGGCTTTGATTGTGTTTTTTGAACTATGTGGTGTCTTCTAGTTACATGTTTTGCGGGGGTTTCTTTAAGGACGGCATTGTATGTAAATTCCCTCTATAAAACTTAACGGTATTCTCAGTGCGAGTCTCTTTCTATTGGCATACTCTAACGCAAGTCTTCTTTCCTTGTTATCAGTGGTTTGGTTGTTCCATGTTTATTAAGTTTTTAATTACTTTGCGATTCTTCTTATCAAAACCCACTTTCAAAGTTATTTTTTACGTTTGGTAATTTCGATTTCACGTCAGAAGGAAGTTAAAATATTTGTTGCTGTCCTATTAGTGATCCTTTGTTTGTACAAAGTGACGTCACTAATTTTTTGTGATGAATTTCATCATTAATTCTTGTTGCAAACTGTTCTGCGGTTCGAACACACGTTTCTAAACAGATATTTAGGCTTGAGATCGGCGCGTCTTCATAGGTGTAAAATTGTTGTTTAAAATCAGAGAAATGCCGGTGAAGTGATGCAGTATTCGAGAAATTGAGCATCACCACAGCAAAACTTTTCCAAATAAGCTCCCATTGAATTCATGGACTTGCGATAGCAAATGAATTTTTTGTGCGTTGCGTTTAGAATTATTAAATACCATGTACTACATTTTTTATTTGCCTTTAATCGCATGGGAAAAATCTCGTTCAATTTTATTAATGTTGCAATTTCCCTTTGCTCCTGTGAAACTCTTCTTCATAGTTCTAATTTTTTGTTTAGCAAAATTACGAGTGTGTACACTACGTTTCATTCTTCGATAGATTTCGAGGACACACCACCGATTTAATTTGTTACCCTGATTATTTTTCTCGTTTTTCTGCTACTTGAGTTACCAACCTGGGTAACCAAAGCTCATTACACAATACAGTAGAATCGCAACATTTCGAACCAGGAAGTTCCTTTTATTCACAAATGCAACGTGCATTTGAGTCACCTTGAAGCTACACTCCATGCTTTGGTTTCTCGTAACTCTTGAGTCCTTTAATCGAACCCGAAATTCAAATTGAGGATTTAGAACTTTTTCTAACAGAATTTCATGAGATATTCATTAAACCGTGCAGGGCTCTCCAGTGGCGTCGGTGTGCGTAGACCCGAGCGGTCGCCTGCTGGTGTCGGGCCACGAGGACTCACTGTGCTGCCTGTACGACATCCGCGGCTCCAGAGTCATCCAGACGTTCCGGCCGCACGCTGCAGACGTACGAAGCATTCGCTTCAGTCCCTCCGCCTACTACCTCCTCAGCGCCGGATATGACAACAAGCTTGTTCTCACCGACCTGCAAGGTGGGCCATTCGTTCTGTGGTGGGATTTTGTGGTCATTTGAACGTGATATTACCCTGATTTCCTCATCCGATCGCAAGTTGTTCTTCCTGTCAACACTTTGTGTTTGTTTTCTAGACACCATCTCAATGGAGAAGTCTCTCGTCAAACTTGCCGCGTTTTGTTAGTATTGTGTTTTTTAAACAAGTTCTTACTTTTTGTTTGTTTTGATTATGTTATCACCGCTGTACTGCTTCTTCGACGGTACTATCTCAAGCATGATAAACGTTTTTTTTATTATTTTTTTTTGGTCTATTTTACGTAATACGTTTTGTGAGTGCAACGAGAATAGTTGTCTTTCATAGCCTATGTTACCTCAGCTACTCGTAGACCATAACTTTCAGTTCATTAGTTTCTGTCTATATAATTTCCTATGAAAAATACGATTATGTGCGCCGATCTTAAGAGTTTACGCTAAAATAGCTAAGATTACAAAGATGCCCTATATAATACGTATTTTGGATGGAACTCAGTCATATGAAAGTGTGAGATAATGTATTTCATCGAGGGTATACTCTCCATAGAAGGTCTGTTGAACGTCAAGTGCCGGAGATTTAATGAAATTTCAGTATCTATCTGCAAAAGTGAGAGCTCAATTCTTACTGAATACGACTTTACATGAAGTTATAAAAGCAACTTCGAGAACTAGTTAGCTTTAAGGTTTAATTTAAACAAAAGATTCAACTTAACAGAGCTGGTGTGCTGGCCAATGATGTATTGGCTTAACGAAGATAGAAAACATTTTCGGGAATCCCTATCAATTATACTCCGGTGAGAGTGCGTTTTGCGCCAAAATGTATAGGATATTAGTCTGGATGGTGACAAGTAAAAAATGGAGGAGAGTAACGAGTAACTGACGTGTTGCAGGAGACCTGACGCAGCCCCTGCCATCTGTGGTGGTGGCGGAGCACGAAGACAAGGTTATCTCAGGGCGTTGGCACCCCTCCCAGTTCTCCTTCATCTCCACCTCTGCCGACAAGACCTGCACTCTCTGGGCCCTGCCTCCTGTTTAGCTTCGCACGCGCTCTGGGCCTTGCGACCTGTCTGCTCGGTTCTCTGTCTCGCCTGGTTCATTTTGTGGCTCTTGCCGTTAGTCTGAATATTACATTGCGCGCTGTCTACGTTAACTCCAGTGTTAACATTCACGCCTCAGGGCTTAAGTTTTCTCGAGCTCATTTTCACTGACTTGAGTTGAACAAAAATTCATATCTGTGTCGCTTTTCATATTATCAATTTCTTTCTTTGACATGATGGTCATTGATCGCCACGCTGTAGCAAGAGCAATTATTATTATTATGCTCAAATGTGAATGGGTTCATGCGCTTGACGTGGCGATCAATGACCATCAATGACATGATGGTCATTGATCGCCACGTCAAGCGCATGAACCCATTCACATTTGAGCATAATAATAATAATTGCTCTTGCTACAGCGTGCATTTTAATATCAAGAACACTTAAAAGTTATTTGTTCTTTAGTGAGCATGTTAAATAACTTCTGGGTCGTGTAGCGCGAGCTTTACAGTGGAGCTAGCCCTTGAAGCGCTCCGTATTAGTATTAGTTTTCTTATTGTGTTCCAGTTTTTGCAAAGAAAATTATTTTCGATGGAAGGATGTTGCTCTGTGATTTGAGATTTGTCCCTCGTTTGTGTCATTCATATTGATTGTATACATCTTATTCCCTTTTATTTTGTGTCTTTTCAATGACCACTGCAAAATAATCAGATTCACTTATTTCATTGAATTATTTCTCATGTACATGAGTTACGCCATGGATTTCTGTGTAAAAATATGAACCTTCTTTCCTCACTACTTAACCATGTAGCGCCGCAAAACTCAGTTTCCGCCCCTCTCTCTCAGGCTGCTAATGCCTCACACGCGCGGGGAAACTGCGTTCTCTCTCTTAGTTTTTCAGCCTTTATTTGGACGACGTAAGTGAGTGAGTGAGTTACCCGGCAGATCAGTATTTTATGTCCCACAGGTCAACCTCAGGTTCAGAGTCGACGTTTTCGTTTTGACGTCATTTCAGAATGTATAGAGAGTATAGCAATGGGTTGTTCTGTACTTGACGTTGAAAAAGGATTTCTTTATGGTGTGTTGTAAGAGTTTTCCCGTATGTTTCTCAGTATTTCGTGAGCTTTAGAAAACGTTGTAAGACTTTATGTGACGCTGTCAGTGTCTCTTAGCAAAAATTACGTAGCTACTGCATCGTGTGAAATAGAGTAGCGTATTACTCATTATATTTTAAATAAGCCGTTATTATGCTCACTAATATTTTCTAACAATTATCGACGAGTCATCTCGCGAGGTCATAGCGGAGTTGTGGGGGTGTCTGGTGGTGCAATTCCTTTCACACGAGAATGGGGGCTTCCAGATGTTCTTGCCAGGCATAACCTTTCGTTATTTTTTACTCTATCACTTCTCTCGTAGATGAATAGTTCTTGTATCTTGCTCTACTTCAAGTTTCATAGGGTAGAACTTTCTGTTTGATCGTTGTCATTTCTGGCTGGTTTGTGATGTGAAGATTGTGTCCAGGACGAACAATAAAACTCGCTTTTCAGGAACCATGTTCCCATCTACAGGACAGGCGAGAGAGACGGTAATTTTTGGGGAATGATGGTTCTTGGATGAAGTTTGGTAAATACGGACCTTAGCGTGCTACTTGAAGAATCCGTACGTGCATTGCAAGCATTTGTTTTTTTCGCGTTCCTTGCATTGTGTGTGGACAACATGTATATCAGTATACTATAAAAAATGCTCTTTTAAGTTTGTGTTGTATGTGTTGTGGTAAAGAGCAACGTTGCAGTGCTCTGACTTCACTGCAAAAATTTCAAGTCTCCATTGAGGTTTAGAATAAACATTACTAGTTAGTTAATCGTGGTAATATTGAACAACATGGCGTATATATGGCTATGATTCCTCGTCACATATCGTACGTTTCATAATGTGAACAGGAACAGAGAAGTTTCTCGCAGCAAATGCTTTAATTCAGATCTAATACAAATAACGGCTGATGCCAGACAACATTCAGTTGTTCGCAATCTGACTTGTAAGTTATACTGATAAGAATTCACTAGCTTTAATATTCGAAGAAATCATGTGCAATTTAAGTAATTAGAATGAGTGTAACCATTAAAATGGGTTACCAAATTTATATACGTATATTACATGTTCCGTGTAAAATGAGTGTAAAATTGATTATATTATGAGAGATGAATATCAATGCTGAACGCTTGTGTGGTCACAATTGCTCTGGATAATTTTCTACTGTAAGCGCATTATAGGGATATTAGTATTACTGTAATCCATTGTATTCTCCTTTTAGGCTTTACTTCGTTTACTTGCCATCTTGCTTTTTGTGGTTCACTTATGTCGCCTATAGGAGGTCCGGGTGCCGAGCATAAATCTACATGCCTGGGCATGGATTTTCAATGAATTCACGTCGTTGTGACGACGCAGCTGTCAACGAAAGGATTCGAGAGCTGCCAACGAAAGTTCTTCCGTCAATTTGCTCTAGGTACTGTTTTTCTGGAGAAAATCCTGAAATTTTGTTTGAAAAAATTCAAACTTCAGGAGCATTTTGGTCTGAAAAAACTGCACGTAACGTCTCCATGGCGACAGAAAAACTTTTGTTGCCAGTTGCACCGCCACGGCGGCATAAATTGTTTGAAATCCGACCCATTGACGCTAATGTAGTTAGAGATGAAAGGAGGTAAAAGGAGTAAGGACCTTCATATACAAGCAAATATTTTATATTTCGATGCAAACTAAAATGGTTTCGTGAATTCGTATTGATGTGTTCAAAGGCTTCATCGTCAAGATTTGAACTAGATCTATTGTTGCTTTTTAATGAACTCCTTACCCGTTTCGTAATAAACGTGTTGTGGTCCCGAACCTTTTATTGTAGTGACGTTACACCCTTACGTAGCGGTGTAAAGATGCTGCTACCCATGTTGTTGTCGTGGTGCACTAAATATTGTGTTAGAATGTATGCTTTACAGAGGCAAGTTAGCCGCACTAAGCCGAGGTGGATTATTTTGGTCATGTATAGCTTTGTAATTCTGCGCTGCGATGATCACACGGCTATTTTATTGTGCGTTTATGGTTAGCGTGTGCTGATTCTAAATTGTGCTGTTATTTAGTTGGAATCTCCGTACTCGCCGTCTTTCTTCTCTATTAGTTGCATTTGGTGTTTTAGTGCACACTGCAAGGACTCCTGGCTTGCCAGCCATAGTGTGGTCGCTGAAAATGTTTTTGTCCTGTCGCCAGCTTCAAGTGAGTTTATTTTACTGATTATATAGGGTTGCATGTTATCAGAGTCTATTAAATACGTTAGTTGAGGGTTTTTTTTGAGAAAAAATGCGCTTGTATCAATTTCTCTTTGTTGGTTTTCATATATGTGCGACCATTTCATCGACTCAGTCGTTTTGTTGCATCCGCTGATGCTTCTTTACTCTCTACGTACTTTGTGTAAAAATGTACTCTACTCATTTCTTATGTCCAAATTTCCGTTTTAACTTCAGTTTGACCTGTGACGAAGTGCTATTTTCTGTTGCCTTCCATCCTTGAATTTCATTATATAGAAAAACTGTGCCAGGTCATCCTGTGAACTGCGTGTAAGGAACAAATTTGTTAGAGGAGGATGTTCTTCTAGTTGATGTTTTATTTATTAACAACTCGATGTTCAGTGTTGCGTGCTGTAGACACGCTGTTGGTCGTTCATGCTATGATAGTTTATAGTGTTAATTTCACCGATATTATTATAGTTAAGAGAAACGTTCTATTTAACTAGAGATATGGGTCTTTAAGTAAGAGCACTAACACTTAACACCGAAGAGTAACCTTATGTGTTTGTTAGGTGTGAGCCTGCATGTTCGTGTCACAACTATGTATAGAGGAAACATTCCGTTAAATACTAGCTTTCTTCTTTATTGTAACATTGTAGGTGTTGTTTTTATCTTGCTTGTGTACTTCTCAGCTGTCTCACGCTCGTGCGTCGAACGCTACTGACATTGAGTTGAAAATGAAGTTAAGCATGTAAGATATCGATATGTCACACGCTAAAAGGACGCCATGCAGTCTTGACAGGACATTTATTCTTTAGGCAGTGGGCATGTTTTTTCAAACCAGTACCGGTACTTGGATCGACGGCGTTTTGTCAGTCTCAGAAACTGTTTTCTGGTACATTGTATTGCAGTTGATGTTGTACTCTCATTTCGACCTCGGAAAGTTGGTGTGGGTCATTTCGACCTCAAAGTTTCTAGATCCTAACCTTGCTGTGTCGACGCAGCTTGGGTCTGTTCAAATTAGCCGAGCAACTCACGCTGAGGTAAAGTATTCTCATTCATCTTCCCTCTGGAGAGTGCAGCTATTGTATACTCGTACATGGGAATTGGCGCTTTCTGGACAAAGGTGTCAGGTTCCGAGCTGAGTGTTAGGTAAGCCTTCCTTCTGTTGATGTAAATTTTTTTTACTGTCTATATATTTTGGTTTACTGCTGTCTCATTTTTCAGCACCTACTACTTTCTCCTTCTACTTTTACCTTGATACACAAATTTCTTTCAATCTTGCTGTTTCTATGCGCACTGTATGGGAGCGCACCTTGTGCAGAGTTTCCCTGTTCTTTTAATTCCGAACATGTGGCGCTTCCTCTCCTGATAACACCTTGATTGTGGTTGAGGAGACCTGAAAAACTTCTAATCTCATCTCACTCATATTACCTAAAATTTGGCCGTAAATTTTCATCTTCATCGTATATTGATGCTCCGCGGAAACTGCTGCTAATTTTGAAATTCTTCAGGAGTACATTCCTTCTTTGATTGCTTTTTCATTTCTCTCCGTCTTGCTGTCTTAGTAATGTAACTAACTATCGTGTCTCTGTGTTTCATTCTCGGAACTTGACATTGATTCCAGTGTTTCAAGGTGACCTCACGCTTTACAAGGTGCGTGCTCTGTGCTTCCTTTCTATGTGTTGCGCCCCGAGGATTTAAAGTCATCCTGGTTACCTAAACTAGTCTCAATAACTAGCGCTTTCTCCATGCTACTATTCTTTTTAAATTCAACGTGAAATGGGCTTCTTTTTCCGCATTTTATTTGATTGGCGTGACGATGATGTGTTTTGCAACCGATGTGGTGGATGCTGCTTCCATCATTTCTGTAACGTATCTTTAATTTTTTGCATTTCTGTTTCGATATTTTCATCGCTACTGTTAACCCTCATGTTTGAAGCTTCCGTGGTGAATTCCAATTTCAATTTATAGGTTCACTGTTCTTTTAACATCTCTTAATTACGGTTACCAATACTCAACAGCACTTTGTGGCGTTGGTGTCTCTGAGACTACAGGTCACTTTGAATTTATTTTACGGGTCTATGCGTGAAATTAACCCTAGCTCTCAAAGGCGGTTTTACACTCCACTTATACGTATTTTCGTAACATGAATCTGTGTGACCCGTGATGGCGGCATAGCCGAGCATTGCAAGAGTAGACGTGTTTTGGATTGTCCCTTTAGTTGTAGCTGCCGACTACGTTGGTCAGAGTAAGTAAAATATATACTTCTTTGTCAGTTATAAAATGTGCCAAAGAAAATATCACAAATGTAAGTTCGTAGTTTGTTCAAAGGGGCAAGCGTGACAAATTCAGCTAATACTTAAAGCACTCGAGTATGCGTCGACCAATTGGATCAACTTTTCTATTGGAGTTCCTTAGAACTGTTGGCGGTTTTTCGCGTTAATGAAGTCTTCAGTTGAGAATTTTAATCATCACTCAGTTTGATTGAAAGCAGTACCTCCGTAACACGGTTAAGTGTTACAGGTCAAATGTCAACCTCATTTCCCAGGATGGGGTCTTCTATGTACTATAAAAATGAACTATTTTAAGCAAAAGTTATATAGGAGATGCGCTGTGCATTTCGTGACCAAGACTCAGCCCTTCTTACACCAAACATTTATTATTCCAAAGTTACCCTAAACATGTACTTTGCTCGTGTTACATTATGCCCTGGTATTTTCCAGCAGCTGGGCGGGTAGTAACGCAAGCAGCAGCAGCAGTAGTAATGAAGTAGTTCCAAGTGTCGCAAAATTGATGGTCATTAACATCGTACATGTAACGTTGTGTAAGAGAGAGAGTACCTATAGTATACTGACTGAATATCGTGCCAATTTTGTGTGGGTTTTTTCAGGTATTTTACGTGCCAGGGCAAATTTTATGAGTTGATATTTTGATGTTGTTGTACTGGTACCGAGTTCACGTTCCTGTTTGGTTCAGGGGGCATTTTTGCCGGAAAAAGTAAGAAATTTTTAATTTGAGCGTGTTTTTATTCAAAATTAGTTGGCCGTGAAGACACCTCATCAATCACATGGCAACTCAGGAGGTCAAATAAAGTAGTCGTCCTGATCAAGTTATGTTAACGAATTAAACTATCACTCTAATAACGACGATAATATGTTGGACAAAATTTTTAACACGAGAAATTGGGCTAATAAAGTCATAGTTCAGTTGATATTCTATGAGTTAACTTCCGTGTATGAAGATCAAGTTCACTTTTCAATTTTCCGCTGTCTGGGTTCGCTTTAGTAGCCATACCTCGACTCACCGTTTGTCGGTGACGGCATTCGCTAAGCCCTGATGTTAGTTCACTGCACATTAGCTCTCATTTTTCTTAGTTCTTTTTGTACGGTCAAACTCTGTCTCTCGATAAAAACTTGGCTTCCTTTTGAATCAGTTCAAGAAAGAGAGCTTGGCGTTTATGTTAGTGGTTGATTTTCTATTAAGATTGGTATGTCTTTTTATATTTTTATATCGGTTTCAGGTTTCTTGAAACATTACTGCAATTAGTTATTTCTGTGGTATGTATTGTGATTTTAGTTAATGGTTGATTTATTAACTTCACCTGCTCCCGATTTTTAGGCAACAAAGTTATGCCATTCATATATATATATATATATATTTGCAGGTAGGTCTGTGGTTACTCTAACGCTGCTCAACTGGTGACTGAGCTGAATAGGGGTAATTCATTCAAGTCATTATGGCGGTCAAGACATTCTTTACATAGATCTTGTTTTCAAACTTCGAAAATATTTGGATTTCTTATCATATTTCGATAAATGAAATCGTTTTATTATGATCCATGGCCGGTGGAGTAGAATGTGATATGAAATTTTGAAAATTCGTTATTCAAAAAAAGCATTTGCAATCAGGATCCGTAAAGATAGAAAATTTTTAGTTGATTAGTTTTCTGGGTCTTTCATGCATCTCGTCTTCGTCTGTCGCTTCTGAAGGTAGCTTAAACTGTACCTTACGATTCACTCGATTACAATTACAATTTACAATTTACTCAATTACAATTTCTGTGTTCTGAACTCCTTTATGTTCGCGTAATGTGCGTGCTGATGTCAGCAGGTGTGGCTTCAAAGCGTCTTTTTTTCCTCTATTTTGTTATTTTATTTGCACTTCTATTCCAGTTGTAAATATTAGTGAGAGTTTAATTATTACTCTGGCACTCGATGACTAATAAATCTGAATTCCTCTCGTCGACTTTTCATTGTTATTCCCTATGAACTTGTTAGAAAATTGCTTCGTAATGAACTTTTTTTGTTTTACTCCGTCGATTGAGAGTAATTCATTTATTTCTATCGTTTCCTCAGAGTCATGAAATCCTGTTTCAGACAGTTTTCTTGCGCTGCTGTGATTCAAGGTTTTGCGAGTTGCATTCTAACTCCTTTTGTGTAAATTTGGCTTTGTTTTGTGATGCAACTCGTAAAGTAGTCAAGTCGTATTAGAACTTACGCTGCTAGCTGTACCTCTACAGCAACGTGAATTGTGAGAAAATTTGACTTTTGGTGACCGCAACTAACCTGAGCGCCTTGCTTAACTTCGAAAGTAGAAACACTGAAAGAAGGATTCACTTTCTAGCGAGTTATCATGAAAATTAGCCACTGGCTGTTCAAATACTTAGTAGTTGATTAAAAATCCCGATGACGGTTGTTCCTGACGGAATCATGTAATGCATCTGAATCGAGTGGAGAATTAATCGCGTTTTTTTCCTTTACCCAAAGGAAACGTTAGGCTTAAAAGTAGGGGAGTCCCGAACCCCATGACACAAGCGAGCGCTCTCGAATTACAAGGTCAAGGTGATATACTGTAGATGTAACTAGTACTACTTGTCATAAAACCGCCATAGCTATTGAAAATTTTCTATATTAATTAGCTTAAAATCCAATACAGCAAAGGAGCATACGAATAGCTGATTTATTCTTTCGTGAGATAAAAAATAAATAAATTTGCTTTACGTAGCAAATGGAAAATTCTGGTACATATACCTGATACCTGACATTTAATTTGACAGCTGCTTTTTCAACAAAAACACAAAAAAGGTTGCAAATTAACAACGAATCCATTTCCAGGATAATGCATTTAAAATTTCTGTTGGTGATATATAATAAGTGTATCTATGACATAGCCCTCCCGGCCAGCTGTTTGTATTCGGACATTATTTATTAAATTTAAATGCAAATACAAGCATTCAAATCACAAACAATTTTCTTAAAAGCATTTCTTGAAAGTTAGCATTATTTTCGGAAGGAATAGCCTATATTTAGTATAAACATGAAAAAGTCAGCGAACTCAGAGGAGCACCATGCGCTCGGAACTTTCACGTGACTCGATTACTTTGCAAACTCATTTGCGAAAAGGATCAATTGTATTTGAATATAGTTTTCAGAATTTAAGGGCCTACTTTATTTTACGAAATTTTGCTGCGTTCTAATTAATGTAATCAGGAAGAGGTAAAAAAATTGAAGAAAATTTTGTCCCTCACGTTGTTGGAACTTCTACTATTATTGTTATTGTGGCGGCCATATTGTGTCATTCTCTACCGATATACTTGGGTTTAATTATAAAATGTAAGTTAGTAAAATGTATTAATCGACTTAGGGATGAATTTGAAAAGTTTTCTATTAAATCAAATTGAATTGAGTGTAGTTAACTGGTTGTAATCGATATTGGTGCTGACTTGGGGTCTTGCTGAAACGTGGCAATATGTGGTATCATGTTTTTCGCGTTGAACTTGTCTTTTTTATGTTACATCTGTGTTATGTTAGCTGATAAGCTTAAAAGGCGGTTGACTGGCTGTTGACTTGACATATCTGTGGTAACATGTTTTCTGTGTAAAACTTGCCTTATTATTTTACATGTGTGTTCTGGTTGCAGATGATCTCGAAAGTAGTCTCCTCATTGACTGGGTGTTGACTTGAGATATTTTACACTGATTATCCGTATCAAGGGTGTAATGCAAACTACGTCATTGCACTTATATTAAAAAAAATATTACTGCTTTTAAACTTGTCTTAATAATATAGGCCTACCGCATTGGATTTATTTTGGTCAATGTGAAGTTTCATGCAATCACGGAAAATAATAATGCCGATCCCAGGAATCACTAAAGGAACACATTTCAGAACGTTTAACATGACTGACATTCTGCTCGCTGATGCGTTATTTTCGAATAATTGAACTTTGAAGTTGGCCTTTGTGCCAAAGGAAGCGAGCGCGTGAAACGGAATTTAATTAATAACGGAAGCTATTACAAACGTAAAGAGGTTGGGTCGTGAGGGGGAGGCACAGTTCTTCTAGTGAAAATTATAAATAAAGCTTCTAACCCACCCATTAGGGTGACGACCGCAATCTTGTTGACATCGGGTCCAAAATGGCGGCGCCCATGGTGGTCGCCATGTTAGACCCGATGTAAACAAGATTGCGGTCGTCACCCTAATGGGTGGTTTAGAAGCTTTATTTATACTTTTCACTAAAAGAACTGTGGCTAACCCTCACGACCCAACCTCTTTACGTTTGTATTAGGGGGTTAGCTTCCGTTTTTAATTAAATTACGCTCGCTTCCTTGGGCGCGCGACGGCCAACTTCAAAGTTCAATAATTCGAAAATAACGCATCAGCGAGCAGAATTTCGTTCCTGAAAAACGTTCTTAAATGGGTTCCTTTAGTGATTGCTTGGAATATAATTATCAATTTCCGTGATTGCATGAAACTTCACATTGACCTTTATTTTTTACTTCGTTTCTTCTGAAAACTTCAGTTTTAAGGTTTGGTTTATGTTAGTGCTTTTTGTGGAATTGGATCCAATATTCCAGTAACAAATACTCTTGTAAGTAGAAATATTTCATTAAAATGAGTTGTGAACAGCTGAATTCTGGTTTTTAGTTGAAACTCTTTTTCCAAAATGATTGCAGGACACTTGGAAACCAACAGTCTGTAGTACAGTATTGTGTAACAAATTGAAAATTTATTTCCTTTTTTTGTTTTGTTAACATTAAAGAATCTTGGTCATTTTGCAGTAAAAATTGAAGAAATATTTTGTTTTTTAAGTAGTTTCAATTTACTTGACAATTAGAAATAGGCTGCATGAAAAATTTAGGAAATTTTCCTGTCTGCAATATAGTGATTAATGGCTTAGTGTTGTATGTTTGTTGCAGAAGTTTGAAATGATGCTATTACACCTTTTATTTAGCTAACTTTCATTTCTAACATCATTGCTTTCCTTTTGAAGTTAGAATAAAATCTCAGAATGAATATCTCGGCTCTCAAGCCAAAGGTTAGGTTGGTATTCATTCTCTTATTGAGAAATAATTCTTTCTCTTATTGAGAAATAATTCTTTCTCTTATTGAGAAAGAATATGTTTCTGGTGTCATGAACATCTATTTTTAGTTTACTGCTGTTCAGTTTTCAGCACTTAGTACTTTCATTGTCAAATTTTTCCATGTTTCATTAACATTTTTCTTGGCTTACCGTTTCTATGCATCTTGTTCATAGATTCCATGCTCCCTCAACTCCTACTAAATAGACCCTTTCTCCTTCCTGTCTTTAGAATGTTTTTAGTGCAGTTAGAAAGGTTAAACAAACATCTAATCCGGCAAATTTCTGAGTTGATGTTTGATTTAAGAATTGAAAAATTAAGAAAATTAAACCCTTCATTCCTCGAGAGTTATCTTCAGCATTGGAAAGAACAAAAATGCAAGTGAATAATATGAATATTAGGTAAATGTGTAGCGTTGGTCAGTAATCAATTTTCCACTTTTCGGTGTCTAATTGTAGTTAATTAGATCGAAATAAACAAGTTTTCTTCTATGCACTTTCCGTCGTAAATGAATATTTTACAAGTTATAGCGGTAAATTACTGACCGCAACTTCAGTGTTTGAAGCGGGAACTAATTCAAACAGCTCGTCGGACGGCAACACTGCAATGCCGTCTCGCTTCTAGTTCGATCGTCATCATAGACGAAACCAAACCTACCGCTATACCTTGTTAAATACTCATTTGACAAAAAAAGTGTATAGAAGAAAAGTTGTTTATTTTGATGTTATTACCATGATTCAAGCAACAGAAATTTGAAAATCGATGAGTAGCTGTTTATTCGAGCGCATTCGTCATCAAAAACAAAACTAAACTTACCGCCATAACCCGTTATATACTCATTTACGACGGAAAGTGCATAGAAGAAAACTTGTTTATTTCGATCTAATTAACTACGTTTAGGCACTGAAAACTCAAAAATCGATTACTGACCAACGCTACACATTTACCGAATATTAATATCAACTGAGTTTTACGTGAATTTTTAAAGTTTTTTGTAGATTCTATTTTAAAATGAATACTACAATAACCTAACTCTGTATGAAAGAACGATTTTGTTTTTGTGGTTTCATATTTACCTTGTCAGTTTGAAAAAACTGGAGAAAATGTATTTCCTTTTGTTACCATTTTATGGAGATTGGTTTTCAAATATCACTAATATACAGTAATAAAATGAATTTTCTTTTTAATTTGGAAAATAATTTTTATAAAGCTATATCATTTGTTTATAAGTATTGTTGTGCGTATTGTGCTTCAGAGGACTCTGGGTTTTGAAAGAAGGCCCTCAATTCAAGTTGAGAGGAGCTTTGGTACCATTCTTTCCTGTGCATCTCCATTACAACCATTGTCATGATGATACAATTTTATCCAATCAAACTGATCTTCACATTTTCAAATCCTTTATTGCCATCATAGAGCTCTCAGGGAACACAGTGTAGTTAGGTTTATTTATCATATGCTATGGTGACGGACAACCTTATGGGAGATACTGTTAGCTTACCTCAGCTATAGATAGGTCATTTTGACTGGAATCTGTTATAACCTCTTTGGTTCTTCCGGTTTTTATATCTTTTGTACTACCTCTCCTTTGTTTTTGTTCATTCTCAGCTTGCTTTTTTATGTGCAAAGTTTTCTATGGAAGACTGCATAGCATAAAATCCATGCTTTCCTTGGTTGATACTGAATGGTCCCTACTCTTTCCTCTGTGGCAGCATCTTTGCAATAGGAATAGAGCTTTAAATAAATTTCTATGGCATTATCATCAGAGACAATTCAGTTTTAAATGAAAACTGTTCTTCTTTCATCAAATTGTTATGTGCATTTTTGTTATTTCTAATGTTATTTCTTGAGGATTGAAAGGTTTTGTTTTATTAATTTTTTATCCTTTTATTTTTAATCAAAAAATGGTGTGAATAATGGAACTCATTGAAAGTGACAAACCTCACTATTTTGTTCATTTATTTTTTGATATCTTTCAGCTTTGGTGTTGCACTCTGTGCATCATCAATTGAAGCATGCAGCCACACGACACTGGAGGAGGTGCTGCTGGTGCGGGAGCTGAAGAAGCTCTCACAGAAGAGACAACCACCACAGCACTGAGCAAGGTGGGCCATAATGTGATCTCTTTGGTACAACAAAGGTTGTTTTGTTTCATAGTTGGCCTTGCATGATGCTATTTACGTGCGTTTTTCTTAATAACATTATCCCAAAATACTTTGATTTTGTAAATTGATGCTTTCATACATTCACCACGTTTCCTCGTTTGCTCCGGTCAGTTTGGTTTGGTTGGAAGAAGCAAAATTGTAAATCCACCTTGACTGGTAGATTATATTTTTATCCTTTCCAACAATTTGGGAAATTATAATTGCACAACACCATTTTAACTTGTGCACCAAGTCTAAAAAAATTGTTACGATTACATAAATGAGCAATTTACCAAGTGGTACGCATGTGTACGAGTACGCATTGAATGTGTTATTCAGTGAAGGCATCCTGAATTGAAGACTGGCAGAACTAAATCTGAATATTTATTACTGAAGTGTACTGTTTACTGCTGTCCTATTTACTATGTTCATATCATGACTGTATGAATGCAGTTTTTAGTTCCATGTAAAGTAACTCCTAAATTTTTTCATAGTTGCTTTTACAATGGTTATTAGCCACTGTTAGCTATTTTTAACTGTTTTTTGTTTACTACTTATCACCACTGTTCAAATTGTGAAGTGCAGCTGATAGCACACACTTGTATCCATTGACCTCATAATATAACATAAGGTAATGCTTTTTACAAAGAATACATATAGCCCCTGTATAAACTTGCTGTTTATTCATATTGAGAACCAAGTACATTATAAATGTATGTCTTTTCTAGAGAATCATTGTGGTATATTATTTCATAATAAATAAAGTTTTAAATGTGGTGGTGAGCCCTAAATTTTTGTTACCAATTAAGACCGGGAAATTGTAAATTTTTTGGCTGGGACCACTTCAAGCTGGGGACTTGCATGTAATTTGTTCATGAGTAAATTGAGGTATTCCATGTGATTTTATGTGGGTTTTATTCAAGTGATGTGCACACCTCATGAATTAATTTGTCAGATGGCTAAATACAGGTTAGTATATGCATTGTATCAGATTTTACATACAAATAATTAGTTGAGATTTTTTTGAGGAAGGTTTTACTTGGTGACCAAAATAACTTCACCACGATGTATGTGCATTTTTTGGCATAAGAATTATTAACTGCTCTAGCACTATTGAAGAAAACATTAAGTTTTTGAAAAAAATTTTGATTTCTGGAGACAGAAAAGATATGAGAATAAAAATAAACTTTTTGTCAGTTGATAAAAAACTGAGTAAATTCTCTAGTCTCTTGTTAACATCTTTCCATTCTCACGCTTCTAATTTTGTTGAGAAAGTTGAAGTGAAAAAGCTATACATCAAGCATTTAGTCTGCTTTTAAATCTGCTAGTGTAAATGAAACTTTCCACTTAATGGAAAACCAATATAGCACTGCAGTTTTTTAGTACTAAATATTCAAATTAAATAAGGTTAGTCATCATTACTATATTAAATGTATGTGTTCTATCTATTTTACCATAACTGTTGCAATAAATGTTCAAATTGTGTAAATTTTATTATCAATTGCATTCAGGACCCAAATTCATTAAATTTTATCTTTACTGTTGTGCATATTCAAATTTTATTGTTTCCATCATCATTGTAGTGATTGAAAAGAATGAATTCTCAAATTTATTTAGGTGGAAAATTCTTAGTAAAATAAGCTAGCAACATTAGAATAACACCTTTGATCTTGAATAACCAAAGCAATGAATAATTTTAGGAAACTAAAATTTTTAATCAGGTATGGCTCAGAGGCTAGTGTGGTATTCCTTGGTATTTTTGCAAAAGTTTGTAGATCCTTTTTTATTTTTGGCTTTCCATTTTGTGGTTTTATTGAGGGGATTTTTTTCTATTAGTTAACACTGCAGCAGTATTAACAGTTGCAAGTTTACTTATAAGAGAGTTTTTAGTTTTTTATGTGGAAAGGGTAGGATTGTGTTGATTCAAGAGCGAGTTTATTACTTGCATCTTTCTGCCTTGTATTGCTTTGTATTATCATCAAAATGTTCATAGGAAACTTTTTTTTTGTGCTATGCATCTAATTAAGAAATTGAGTACATGCTGATATAGCTCCTCCTCCCCTTTTTGTTAAACATAAATATTAGATTCAGTATGTGTATTGTGATCATTTCATACACCTTTTCACTGCTGTTTCTTTGTATTCAAAACTGAAAGAACCATTGATTTTGCAGCACTGTACAAAACATTTACACTAATTAAATTTTGGAATGAAACTCATTCTCAACTGTAAAACGCGATTTCGTGCTTCAAGGTCATTCATGTCACATGTTTCTATTCACAGGTGATTCAGCTTCGCGAAACGGAGTGCCAGTTTGAAAATGGTGCCACTCCGCCTGTGCCGTTCAGGGAGATCGCTGGGGAAGAAGTTCAGTATGTGACGACGCTGCCTGACCGTGGGCTGCTGGCGCTGTCCAACTACAGGACGGCTGTGCAGCAGCGAGGCAAGCAGTTCCACGTACCGTTGGGGAACCTTGACTCCATCTCGGCCATCAATGATGTGTCTCTCGTCATCATGTGCAAGGATGGCAAGAGCTATGGGTGAGCAGAACTCTTCTTGGCATCTGCGGAAATGTTTGCGTGTGTGTAACCTAATCGTTTGAAATTATGAGGGGAGACAGTATTGCATTGCTTCATTGTTAGGCTGCGATTGTGCATATTTTATACACAAGGAAAATTAATGTTTATTTTAAAGTTGAAATGAAGTATATTTGTGCTTGGTTTTGAATTTCTATACGTTAATGCCTTATACTTTCTATCACAGCTACTGATTTTAGCAGTAGCTGGTTACACTGAAATTGTTCATGTTTGTTATTTTATTTTACACTTAGACCGCAACGTGCGCCGCCAGTGACCACTTAGGGGATTTTCACAATGCTGCTGACCTACCAGTAGTCACTAATTTAATTTTCTTAAAAACCTAATTAAAACTGAATAACTAAATGGAGGCATGATCCAGTTAATGTTTGCTGTATCCTAAATTGCTAACTACATTGTAATTGATTTTAAATTTTGGTTGAATATTGAACTTCACTTTACCCAATTCTAGTCATAGTTTATGCCTCTATGAGTGAAAATACTGTGATCAGAAAGTCCACTTGAATGTTGGATCAATATTTGATTTACACTACTTGTATTATTATTTTGTTGAATATTTTGGTTTTTATTCATGTCTGATTTTAAATATGGGCAGCTAAAATTGGTAATGTTATTACCAATTTTAGCTGCCCATATTTAAATTTTAGCTGCCCATATTTAAATTTTAGTTGCCCATATTTCTTCAATGCAAAGCGTACAAGAAGCTTATGCTATCGTTGTGTTGCCAAACTATAGGTCATTTAAAGCAGTAAAACATGTAGAATTATTTTAAATAAATTACAGAACAACAACCTCTCATAAAAAATAATTTATAAAATAAATGACCCTCAATTAATGGACATTTAATGTTTAAGGGAGTATTTTTGTCTGTAATATTTTAATTTTTAAATTCAGCCATTAAAAAAGTAATATTTTTAATTTTTCAGTAAGTTCCATCATGTATGCTCACTCCTATTCTGGGGAATTTCAGGGTGAAGTTTCACTCAGCGGAGCACAGCACCCTGTGGCTGGAGCGCCTCCAAGAAGCCATCATCCCTCCGGCCTCCCTGGAAAAGAATTTTGCCTTCAAATTTCATTCTCAGATGAAAGAGTTCCATCCTGAACTGCACAGGATCTTCACCAGCACCAACGTCTCAGGCTTGCCTTCGTGTGAGGACACCTATGAACAGCGGGCTGATAAGATCTTTGACATGGAGGTGCGTGTTGGTATCATCAGGAGCCTAGTGTGTCTTTTGTATACCTACATGTTCAAATGTACTCATGTGTCATTGTAAATTATGGTGTTGTTTTTAATTGGTGTTCGATTCAGAAAGGTCAATATTTATAACGACTGCATTTGTCTTTTTCTTTTTTATTATGAAGTAGGAATACATCGAAAGCATTAATAATAAGTGTTCATTTTTGATCGCTTGTGTGTAGCTAGTAACCTCGAATTTCTCGGTACAAATTACATCAGAAAATGACTATTTTAAATTGATACCTTCTGTTCTGGTAATATGAAGATTGCTACTTACCTCAAACTTTATGAGACATCTTTTTATTTTTGTCATAGTAATTTGTGAAACATCAAAACGTCTAGATCAGCCTAAAAATGAAAGAAGATTGAATCGACTAATGGTTTGGCTTGTAGAAACCAGACTAACAGTACTTAAGGAAACTTTTTTGGTTAGTGTGAATGAAAACTTTGCTCATGAGCTCATGACATTTCATTAATTATGAAATGCTTTTTATAGTACCCATAGCCAACAAATGGTTAAAAGTGGTATTCCAGTCTTCTGTTGACGGTGGAAGAATTTGAAAAAGTATCTTTGTGCTTAGTTGATTCAAGTGACAGGTTTTTGCCCGAGTTAAAGCAGTGTAGTGCATTTCTAAAGAATTACATAATGCACATTGTTAACTATTCGTTTCAGCCATTGACATTCGTGCATCAATATAATTGAAATGATTATTCAATTAAATAAACAATGATTAGTGCTAAAGCAATGTTTATTATTCCCTAACGCAAGGTAAATTTTTAACCCATCACCATGACCAAGTTGGAGTGCTAAATTAGTGCCACGCGCGCGTTCACTAACGTTTGCTCGGGCAGTTGAGCCGCCAAAAGATGGACGTGTCGGGCGCGTGGCGGGTGACCAGCATCAACAACGACTACAGCCTGTGTCCCTCCTACCCCCGCCGCCTCATCATCCCGTCGTGCATCACTGAGACCAATGTGCTTGCTGTCGCCCAGCACAGGACATCCAAACGCATTCCTGCTGTTGTGTACAGGTGTGTAGGGTCCTTGTCTAAACCTATTGAGTTTATAATCTACTAATTCTGTGTAACTTCCATACTAATGTCTTTATCTGCATTGATAGTCCTATATTTATGTTAGGTTTTAGTTTATAAAAAACTTCGAGTGTATTTTTACCTGCTGTTGTGTACAGGTGTGTTGGGTGCTTCTCGCCCATACTTCCTGAGTTGATATTTAACTATTTCTGTGTAACTTGTGTTCTAATGTATTATTCTACAAAGATAATCCTATATTGATATTAGGTTTTAGTTCTACAAAGAAGCTCTAAGTACATAGTTACTTGCTGTTGTGTGCAGATGTGTACTTTCCTTCACTCATGGTGTGCCAGTACATATTTGTTGAATACTAATGTCACTTTTTCTGTAGTGTGTAAAATTTTCGCATTTTTATTCCTGATTTTGGGCTTTATTAGGTTTCTTGTGTAGGTTCGTTGCCTGAATGGTCGTGTTTTGAATAATTAAAGCAAAATAATTGTTGTATTCTGTACGTTATGAGCTGAACTACAGAATTGTGCTAATGATATTTTAGCTTTCTTTTTGACGATCATTATAATTCAGATGTATAATTTAGGATATCTTTTGTGCATTACTGTAAAACTACGTTTTTTTGAATTATTTTTTGAGCACTTACGTTGCTGTACCAAGTGACGGCTAGATAACTGTAACATTTACCTAAATGGAACAGTGATCTACTGTAACTTAGATTTTTTGCTGGTAAATTTTGGATTGAATTTTTCATTTTGACAAGTGCTACAAGTTGAACTTTCAGTCGTCCATCATAAACCACTCATTCATTTCATTTGTTTTTAAATGTAAAAAATACGATAAAATAGATCGATACTAAAAGGCGTAATTTTGAATTTTAATTTTTATTTGTTGTAATAAAGCTTGCCTCCTCATTTTTAATACCAAGTCGCCACGGTTGATATGGTATGTGGGAGGAAAATTGACTCACTTCTGAGAAGGAAAATGTAATGAAAAGTTTCATTTGATAACTTTTGTGCTGAATCATATTTATCACATATTGACAGTCAGTATTTAGGCTGGCAATAAAATTGGTATATGCTATGGATCACCGGATATTGCTTGTTATCGAAATTGAATGGGTGTGACATTTATTACTTTTGAGTTGGTTCAATGTTTAATTGGGTGAAAAAAGTGCCTGCTTGAAATTAGAAGGGTAGCTTTAAATTTCAAGATACTAGGTGCTGAAATTGAATATTTTCAGTTATTTGATGACGTAGCCTAACATTATCATTTTGTATTGAATTCAAATGTTAAATCACTGCATTTTTCAGATGATAGCCAGGCTGTGAAACTGTTATTAAGGCAACCATCCCAGGCCCTTGCCAGATGCTGTCGATTCCATGGTCATTTTGCATGTTTTTGTTGTAAAAGGACCCTTAGGTGGTAGACTATTCATTCCTAAAATTTTATGGCGCTACGGAAAATAATTTCCCCCCCCCGGGGGGGGTAAGGCGACCAAACTTTTTCAATTTTTCCGATTTTGACCCCACATAGAAAGAGAACAAATAAGAAATGGAAAAAAAGCTCAATGTGAGTTTGTTAGAAATGTTCCAAGGATTCTAAAACTGTCTTTGCTTTTGTTCTAGCATCAAAACTGTTTGAGGAGTTACATTTTGAAATATCAATATAAATGAAAAGCACCCAAAATTTTAAATTTTTTCCCGATTTTGGCCCCATATAAAAAGAGAACAAATAGGAAATGGAAAAAAAGCTCAATGTGAGTTTGTTAGAAATGTTCCAAGGATTCTAAAACTGTCTTTGCTTTTGTTCTAGCATCAAAACTGAAGGAGGAGTCCCATTTAGAAATATCAATATTAGTGAAATATCAATACCTAAAAACCAATATGTCAAATTTTTGCAAAATCTAAGGCCTGAATCAAAAAAATGAATGGAATCAATTGTGTTTATTTTCAAAGGTTACATATCATAGTCAAATTTTATAAGAATCAGACTGAAAATAAAAAAAATCATTTTGTTGAAAAAAAATGATAATTTTTTTTTATTTTTATTTTTTTTTTGAAATCACAATTCACACTTCGAATATGAAGTTATGTATGGAAATTATCAAAATAAAAATTAAAACTGCATTCAATTACATCAATTGTTCATTATATTACACTTCAACACAAAATTTTATTTTTTGCTTATACTCAACACTTTGAATTTTCAACATTCATCCTGGGACTAGTTCTCGAGTTTTGATGCTAGAACAAATCCAAAGACAGTTTTAGAATCCTTGAAGCATTTCTAACAAACGCTCGTTCGGTTTTTTTCAAATTCGAATTTTTTGAAAAAATATATAGCTCTAAACCCAAAAAATTGTTGCTGATTTTTGAAATTTTGAAAATTTTTGAAAAAATAGAAAAAATTCGAATTTGAAAAAAAACTGAACGAGCGTTTGTTAGAAATGTTCCAAAGGTTCTAAAACTGTCTTTGTTTTTGTTCTAGCATCAAAACTGAAGGAGTTACAATCTGAAATTTCAATAAAAATATACCAAAAACACATTTTTCGTCAAAAAAAAGTAAGGCCTAAATCGAAAAAATGACAGGAGTAAAAAAGGTTTACTTTTACAAAATACATATACTGGCCAACTTTCAAACGAATCGGACTAAAAAAGTTGAAAAAGTGGGATGGTTTCCTTAAAATATTTTGATACATGAGGTAGAAGCGTTTACCTTTTCTGAAGATATTGAATTTTTATTTATGTAGCAGTGCTTAATTAATTTTAAGTGAGTAGCACTGGTACGCCGTGATTTATTCCTTTTTTTTGAGATGATGCGTAGCTAGAAACCTAATTTATTAATGGAAACTAATGCATAATTCATGGGTTGTAGCTTGTATATGCTGTGATACCTCTAATGAAAAACTATGCAGCTGGAAGCACAGCTCATTTATGGAAGCTGAATAGATAATTAATTCTTGAGATCTAGCGCGTATACAACAGAGATATTTAATTCTAGAGGTGTAGCACAGATACAACAAAGATAATTAATTCTAGAGGTGTAGTGTTGATATAATAAAGATGATTTCTAGAGGTTCAGCGCGTTGACGACAGAGATAATTAATTCTAGGGGTTACGCACGGGTACAACGTGAGTTCATGGCTCGATGATTATCATCGTTGTTGGATTTCAGGCACGAAAGCACAGGCGCTGTGCTCGTGCGCTGCTCCCAGCCGACGGTGGGCATCTGGTACTGGCGCTGCAGTCAGGATGAGGACTTCATGAAGGCCATCGCCGAAGCTTGCGCCTATGATGTGCCTATCAAGAACACCAGAAGCGTCTCTAAAAATTCTAGGTGAGTAGTTTGTTGTCTCTTTCAGATTTTAGAAACCACCAAATTTTGATGTACATAGGTATTTTTTGACTGATATATATAGCGTCTCGTTGTTTGTAGGTTCTTTCATTGGTTGGTGAAGTGTAAAACTGAAATTTTAACATCGAATCTCAGTTAGTGCGTTTAGAGTAACAAGTCATTTATTAGGTGCTGATCTAGCATGAATCAGAAACTATAAGTACTGTAATTAGTTGTGAAACAATGTTGCTGATGAAATAATCGCAGCGGAAGGAACCTCCTGCTATAAAATAAACAAAAACATGCTAATGGTATACCAAAATACCTAATTATATATTCGTGAAACAAGATTTAATTAATATTGTGCTAACACCGGGTATGCAGACAGAAGTTGTTCTTAGAGTGAGTTCCATAAATTACAATGACTGTTGTGTATCTTTTGGGCAGAATGAGGTGATGATAGCTGTAAGATTGTGACAATCATGAGGCTCACTCATGGAATTAATTCGTATAAAATCAAAACTGCGCTATATTAGTGAAGGAATAATTTGAATATAAAAGCTGCGGTACTCAAAATGTATTCATGAAAAATTATTAAATGATGGAGAACGGGTAAAATACTTACGTTGTTCTTTGGAAACTGTACTGAGCAACATATATGCATTCCAGTCATTCTCTCGCATCACTGGGGAAGCTTAGAAGGTAGGAAGTGATTTTTTTTTTAAATGGGTTAGTTCGTTGTAAACTAAGTTTCGTTCTCTCTTCTTGCTGGCCGGACATCATAGCGCCTGAAAAAGTGGATCAATTATTAAAATTAGCTAAAAACAGTTTAATATAATAATTTGTTGCATTAGTGCTCAATATTGACCAATGTTAGTGCTGAATGTTGAGTAAAGTTAATTGTTCAATGTATTTTTTACAGATAATGGATCAATGAAATAGAAGTTCGTTTTAACCATTAGTGAGTAAGTTGGAAAAGGATTTTTTCATTTAGAAGTGGAATAAAGGTTTGACAAATAAAATGAGAGTTGGATACATTTGTATTGACAAATTTTGAGATAATCCTAAATGAATGCCTGCTTTTACATGCTCTTGAACACCTCACAATGCTTTTTGAAGTGAATGAAAAATTTCAACATGAATTTTAGATATCATTGACAGACTAAAATTTGAATTGAAATGTATTATTGACCTATTCTGTTCAATAGTACAACAATAAACGATAATCAATTTTTTATGAAAACATCACATTAAGGGAATACTAAATTGTATGACTGACGTTTAGTTGTAAATTGTTTTACCCTGCATGCTTCCTTATAATTGTTTGTCTAAAAATTAGTTGGGATAAAACTTTTTTAGTTTACAAAACATTAGTGGGCTAATTATTTGTTCTAGATCTGAAGCATCTGCTGAAGTCCCAAAGATCACCAAGCAAGACGAGACAGTTATTATGGACAAAACTAGTGAGGATTTGGACTCTCTGCCGCATCCTCTGTACAATGGCCACCAAAGCGACGATGACATTGATGATAGCCAACACTTTGAAGGTAAACCTCCTTTCTCAGTAAGTCGCTCGATTGACATCGCCACGGGAGAAGGGTGTAAAATTCCAGTGTCCATGGCAAACGGTCGGCACACGTCTGACAGCTTCAGCAGCGACTCGACTTCAATTGCGAGCCGATCTTTTGACGTGTCTGAATTTGAAATGCATGCCGCCGGTTACAGCTCTGAAAGCAGTGGTCCTTTGTCGGCGCGATCTGGTGAACTTGGTTTTGACGTGCCTGATCCTGGTACACGGACACCAACCTCTGACATCCAGTCCTTGTACCACCTCCCTGATGCCCGGAAACAAACTGATATCAAGAAAGTTCTGATTGTGGATGCTCGCTATTACACGAACGCTGTCGCCAACAGAGCTCGTGGTGGTGGGTTTGAGTATCCAGAATACTACAGTAGATCTGACATTCAATTCATGAACCTGGACAATATCCACACGGTAAGGAAGATGCACCAGACTCTCTCACAGATCGTGGCAAATGTTCCCGACACTGCAAGCTGGCTTTCAGCTGTTGAAGGATCCCGTTGGCTATGTTACCTCTCACAGTTACTCAAATCTGCAGTGATCGTCAGCAACGCCATTGCAGTAGAAGGACGACCCGTTGTTGTTCATTGCAGTGACGGCTGGGACAGAACACCGCAAATCACAGCCCTGGCGCAGATAATGCTGGATCCTTACTACAGGACTCTTCAAGGCTTTGAAGTTCTGGTTGAGCGCGAGTGGGTTGAGTTCGGCCATAAATTCACGGACAGGTGCGGCTACAGCGGTGGCAGCAACGGAAATGAGCGTTGTCCTGTATTCCTTCAGTGGCTTGATGCCGTACACCAGCTGCTGCATCAGTTTCCTCAAGCATTCCAATTCAATCAAGCGTATCTGGTCAAGCTCAGCCAACATATCTATAGTAATTTATTTGGTACTTTCTTGTGCAACACTTCTCAGGAACGTGCAACTAGCGAGCTTCAAGGACGTACTTATCCTGTTTGGTCCATCTTTAACTTCAACACCCACCACTATGTGAATTACTTTTACAATCCAACAAAACAAGTGCTTTCTCCTGCCTACCATACAAAAGACCTAAGGCTATGGGCAGCTGTTTATAGATCTTCTCCTCTCGTTCACTCTGATGATTTGAACTCATCTGCTTCGTTTGCTAATCAACCGTCAACTCAGGACCTTTGCCCAGAGCCAAACGGCGAACATGACATCGGCGGCCCAGGTGATCTCGTCAAGACGCGGTCGTGCGATGACTTGACCCAGCAACCTCCTCTGTCTCTCGTGCGCCACTCCTCTGACAGTAACCTCAAAGACAGCGCCCCTAATCTTGCCATGCTCAACTCCGCTATCGGCAATGAAATTCTTCATGATGATGAGACTGAGGAGACAATTGAAATGTCCAGCCTTGATGCTCAGCTACTAAAAAGTAGTGAAGGAATTACAGGTCCTAATGATCTCAAAGCCAATCACTTTACTGCAGATTCAAATGTAGATGAGAAGCAGGACATGGTGCTCATGAACATGTGCAATGGAGAGGCTGATGATACCTTGGAAAAGCTCATACCTGTATGCAGGTGCATTGAAAAAGAAGAACGAAAGCGTAGTTTGTGCGATTGCGCAGATGAGTGCAACACTTCACAGTGCAGCGTTCATATGTCTTTCAAAAACTTGATGAGACTTTCAAACGCATCAGGTCTCTCTGGGTCAATTCTCCCAACCGAAATTCGAGGAATCCCTGAAGCGAGTAAGAGACGGTCAGAGGTTGCTTCCGAGATATCCAAAGGCAGCATCGAAAAGGCTATAGAAGCTGATGAAAATGGAGTGGTCACTTCAGATGAGGAGCTGGAACAAAACCTGGCAGCCATTACAAACGGATTCAGAAAGCTGAAGCTTGATTCTCGCATGCACAAAAGTGACTCAAACGTTGAGGATGTGCTCAGCGGCGCTTTACCTTCACAGTGTCTGGAGTCGGGTATCATCAGAGGTAGTACTGACACTCTTATATGCGAGGGAAACATCTGTGATTCCTGTAATGGCGTAGAACTGAGCAACTGCAGCCTTCACCTTCATGGCTGTAATTCCTCCAAAGTGACACCAAAGCGCGGCTCCTCGTCAAATGCTGGTTGTCTTGATGAAGAAATAGTTGAAAACCTCATGAAGAAGAAGCTCCAACAGCAGCAACCATCTAACAGCGTGTGTCAACATCAGACAACCACCTGCCAACACTTACCCTCTGGGGGTCAGCACCCTGGCTTCAGAAGAGAGCACTGCCACCACTCTCACCTGAATGATGACCAGTGTTGCGGTATGAACACTGCAAGCAGTTGTTCTGTTTGTATGAACAGCTCCAGGATACTTGCTGATGTTGAGCTGGTCATGCAGAGCAGCGGCACAGGTAGCCTAGATATGACGCGTCGCAACAGCGCCACAGACCCGTGTTTGACTACCTCGTCTATCGCCGGCCGACTGCTGGCGAGCAACGAAGGCAAGGTCTTTAGCTTCAGTGCTGCAGCCAATGCAGACAGCAGCGCCACCAACAACAGTGCAGATGGTAGTGGCTGCCAAAGTGTGCCGTGTGGCTCCATCAATGGTGGGAGTGGAAGTGGCAGCAAGGTGGCTTCAAGCAAGTCTACTCCAGGGCACTCGAGGACGCCGTCTTCAGGATGTGCTTCTCACGGAAATTCTCATCAAATTCCTGCGCTTCCTGGCAGTGAAGAAGAAAGGTAATTTTTCGTGTGATGTGAGATGAATTTGTGAAATATTTCGATTTTTTTGTGAAACAGTTTTCATATCAGAAAAACTTATTTGTATTGATTTTTCCTTTTTCTATCATTATTGATAGTTTTAAATACCATGAAATATATATTCATAAGGTGGCACAATACTGTCAGAATTGAGCAAAATAGACTATGTACTTCTATGAAATTACTGTCACTGAAAATTCGCTGAAAAAGTATATGGAAGAACTTGAATGCGGTTAACCTCTGCATCATGATTTCAGGGGCGTGTACTCACGAAGCAGTAGCAGCAGCAGCAGTGGAGGAGGCTGGGGAGGCGGCGTGGACGGTGTTGCGGAGGTGCGGGATGACGTTCAGGCGTTGGTGCACCAGTTGCTCGCCAGGCAAGAGGTGAGACGTTCTTCACTTCACTCACGCATTTCTTTTTGTTATTTGGGGTGTCTAACTTTTACTTAGAATAAATGTAGAACATGAATGTTAACTAGTGGCCAGTCGTAATGTACATAAGTGGGGAATCAGTAAGATTTATTTCGAACTCAATCTTGGCTATATTGCCATCTATGCAGAGCTTTACGTATTTGGCTTTAGTTATTACTCGTCCTCATTAAGAACAAGTTTGATGAAGATAAACTTTTCTAAAATATCCATTATATTTTCTTTGCTCCGCTCAAGAGACAGAATAGGTCTAGGTTGGTTAGGTTCGTCTATCCTATGATATGGTGACTGGCGTCTTCCAAGGACAGATACTATTAGCCAACTTCGGCTATATGTAGGCTTTTGAGATTATCTTTTGTGCTCACTTTGCTCTTTTCACTTTTCGTACCTTAGCTATGTATTCTTTGCCTTTTCTTCCTCTTCTATCCTAACTTGGTGTTTATACGTGCATAGGCACATCTCGAAACAATTTGTGCATAAGATCTACGTTTGTGTAAGTCTGAACTAAATGTTCTCTTCTCTTTCGTCTGTGGAAACAGTTGTGCAATGAAAAGGGAGCTTGAAATTAGTTCTATCTTACTATTATGTTTCGCTTGAAATCTCCTGCTGCTGAATGAATTTGTGCTGAGTCTTTAATGGGAATAAAATTGAGCATCAATGGTCGCTGATGAATATTAGAGACTAGCTGTGTGTTTTTTCCGACATTACTGTTTGATTTTTATTTATGTGGGGTTAATATATTCACTACTTAAAACTGGTCCTAAACTCAAGTTCACTTGCAGTGAGTTCGTTTAACATCCGACGGAGTTCACTAGAATCAGTTTTTACAGAGTAACTACTAGGTTTTGCTAATACACTACCTTATTCATATATGAGAACCAATAAGAAAAAATTATAGCGAAACTATTGTGTAGATATTTGTTGAATTATAACTGCATAATCTTGGAACAAAACATTCTAAAACCTTTTAATCCTGACATTTAATTGCGCTGATGTTTTGAAGAAATTTACCAAATGATGTCGCACCTGAACAGAAGCCTTCCAGCCCCGTTAGCTTCCGTGTTCATAGGAATTGAACCAAAGATAATGTGCATAAAAATAAAAAAGTTAAGGTCGAAAAAAATTCGGTCAGTTGTTAAGGTTAGTTAATGCAGAACGTGACGTGAATGAAGGACGAGGTAGAACTGAGTGATAATCTTATAGCGACCGGCTCTTGTTCTAGTCTATCTTCTCAGTTTGAAATTTTAAGATTTCTCTTCATTTGTTAGAGCTCTCGCGTCATAAGTTTTCTTCATCTCTTTAAGTAATTCTTGGCAGTGAGGGATTCATAGTCATTAGATGTGTGCTTGATTGCTTGATGTGTGAATGAATTGCCTGATGTTGACGTGACAGACCTTTAATTATTGTCTCAGAGCTATTCTGTACATGACGTAAAGTAACTGTTGCCCCCGAGGCTTGTTGGTACATTGATTTGGAATTTTTACTTTAACAATGGCATGCTATGCATTTTGCTCGTTCAGGTATGCATAATGAACACAATCCTAACGAATATCGTTGTAATAGAACCGTTAATACCTGAGTGCCTGTGTTGACTTTCTTCGTATTCATGTAGCAGGCCCTTCAGGGGGATACACCTATTGTATCTATGTGAATTAGCACTCCCAGGGGGAAAATGTGTGAGGGCCCGAGCTGAGAGTTAGGTAGGCCTTCTTTTTGTTGAAATAAATTTTTTTTTGTTAAGGACCACCCTTTTTCGGCTCACTGCTGTCCTGTTTTTCAGCACCTACTACTCTCTTCTTCAACTTTTATCTTGTTTCATAAATTTCTTTCTCAACTTATCGTTTCGATGTCCTTTCTGTATAGACTCCGCGTTCCCTCATCACCACACGAAATGGTGCCTTCCTCCTTCCTCTCTTTGGAAGGCTTTTTTAGCGGTTAGGAAGGCATAAACTAACATCTAATCTAATTTCCATGTAACAGGCCGAAGTCAATGCCCTCCGAGACCATTTGGCCGTGACACAACGAGCCCTGCAGCAGCAGTTGCAGCACGCCGCACACTGTAGCTCCGCACGACACTGCGGCCTCTCCACTTCGTGTGGCGCTCATGACGTGGATCAGGTGACTTCCTAGCTTGTTCCTATTTTTAACTTCCTGCCTTATGGCTGTTTGTATTTTAAAGAAGTTCTGAGACAGCAAGGAAAAGTAACTTGTTTGTACACCACTAAGCCCGATGAGTTTCTTTTTGTACCAACTTTAAACTCAACCACTCCACTTGGAAAAAATATCGGATCATTATACGGGTCATTTCGAGTTAAGAAGACATGAATTTGTAAAACTACAAAATTTTTATTCCATTCATTCTCTTTTATCCGTAAACAGGGTGTCTACTAGGTAGTAAAGTAGTAAAACGTAGTAAAAAGTAGTAAAATTTGAGAAGTAGTAAAAAAAGTAGTAAAAAGTAGTAAAATTTACCTCTGGGTAGTAAAAAATTGTGAAGCGGAATAATGCTTTGAAAATTGAAAGTAATGTACAGGGGTATAAAGTGTATTAAGATTGTTTAAAATTTATTTCTCCCAGCATTAGCAATTTGCCGCAGTTTATGTGAAATATTCCTGTATGGCAGGATGTAATTTCAGGATTGGGGGACCCAAAATAGAGAAATGTTCCAAAATTTTTGGAGACGACTGTAAATAGTTCATTTTTTCTCATTCAGTTTGATCTGAAGGATATCGACTTGCTTTTTGATGGAATGTTCATTTGGGCCATTTCAATGTTTAAATTTTACTTTTCTTCAATGCCATTTCATAAATTTTTAGGCATTAAATTTTTAATAACCAGTGAATAATCAAGGATTGTAAACTTTTCTAAGATTGAATTCAGTTTCCTGCTCGAGTCTTTTTACCCCTCAGGGGGATACAACTATTGTATCTATGGGAATTAGCGCTCCCAGGGGAAAAATGTGAGGGCCCGAGCTGAGAGTTAGGCAGGCCTTCTTTTTGTTGAAATAAAATGTTTTTTGTTATGTTAAGGACCACCTTTTTTCGGTTCACTACTGTCCTGTTTTTCAGCACCTTTGACTTTCTTCTTCAACTTTTATCTTATTTCATGAATTTCTTTCACATCTTACTGTTTCTATGCCCTTTCTGCATAGATTCCCCATTTTCTTATCTCCATACTAAATGGTGCCTTCCTCCTTCCTCTCTTCGATACGCTCTATTTTTGCAGCGGTTAGGGAGGCTTAAACTAACTTATAATCTAATCTAATCTCGAGTTTTTTTAAGCAATAACCTCAAGTGGCTATTTCTCTCTATAATATTCAACATTCATGTCTTATGCTGATTTTCTTTGGATATACCCCATAGCGTTACCTTCGAAGAACAAACTTATCCTTCGTTATATATTAGGCATTTAAACGTCCTTGCCCTAAGTTTAATAATAGCACTTCACTCAAATTATTGCATCATTTAACTATACCTCACAAATGTGAGTATAAAATATAAGCAGTGAAGAACCAAGTGATATGACCTTCCAACCTTATTCAGAGATGAATATTCTCACACTACGCTCTTCAATGTAAACAAAAATGGGATTTTATGTGCAATTTAAGGGAAAAACTGGATTGATATATCAACTCTCACATCACGTTCCTTGGATCATAATTTTGAATATATCATACTGCAATACATCATTACATCCTCAATTTAGCATCAGTACATTACAATCCTTCGGTGAAGATTTCAAAGTAACTTCGCTGCAGTTCATTTACATCCAGCAATAATATCTTCCTTTGAAAAGACTGGAGTTTATTCTGTCCGTTTTGGTGTGAGGGGAACAATAACAATTTACTGTAACTATGAATGTTTTTTTTGTAGAAAAGCTTACCTCTTTGTAATGCTGAAAGTTTTTCTCTTTCTCATGACATTACCCCTCAGGGGAATACAATTATTGTATCAATAGGAATTAGCACTCCCAGGGGGGAATGTCAGGGCCTAAGCTGAAAGTTAGGTAGTCTTTTTTTTGTTGAAATAAAATATTTTTTTATGTTAAGGACCACCTTTTTCGGTTCACTGCTGTCCTGTTTTTCAGCACCTACTACTTTCTTCTTCAACTTTAGTCTTGTTTCATAATCTTCTTTCACAATGTACTGTTTCTATGACCTTTCTGCGTAGATTCCGCATGTCATTTAACTCCATACTAAATGGTGCCTTCCTCCTTTTTCTCTTTCATTGCATTTGTTGCTGGGGAGGGAGGCTAAAACTAACAACTAATCTAATCTAATCCCATGACATTAATTTATGTCCAAATACTGAAAGAATTTTGCTATAAAATTGTCTTTTAGAACAAAATATAATCTTTCAAATGAGAATTAAGTTCCTTTTGGCAGTCATGGCGACTCACGGTTCAGTTCAGTTACCTCCAGGATGTTTTCAGAGGAGCATGGTGATGCTACATCTTATTAAAGTTCTGTCTTCTATCAGGTTGTAGCAGAAGTTCTGTCCATTTTTTTAGATTTGAAATGAAGTGAAAATCCTCTCAAAGATGCATTTATTTAGTCTTCAGTATAGGCACTATTTTTATTAATTACGTCCTCCCATTTTCCGGTAAGCTTTTTGATTCGTTCTTCATAAAATTTAGATGGTTTGGACGCACAAAGAGAAACTAGTTTCATTTCGACCTCTTCTCTTGTAGTAAGCCTTTATTCCATTAAATGATTCTGTAAGCCCCTGAAAAGGTGAAAATCGGTTGGAGCAAGATCTGGAGAACATGGTTGGTGATGCATGACTTCCCAGCAAAATACTTCAACAAGACTTTTAATTGCGCTTGAAGGGGGGGGGGGGGGGGTCTGCCATTGTCATGGTGCAGAATCACTCCTTTTCGATTGATCAAATATGGCCGTTTTCCCTGTAAAACTGCTTTTGAACGAGTTAGCTTCTGACAGTAAACTTCAGATGTTATTTTTTGATTGTCACCCATTAATTCATAATAAACAATTCCCTTCAAATCCCAGCATCCACTCAAAAGAATTTTTTTAGGGTGCAGTCCACTTCTCGGCTGTAGAATTGGCTTTGAACAACAACTTAGACACTGTCTTTTGCGCTTAACATTGTTGTAAAGGATTCACTTCTCGTCACCAGTTATGATTCGGTCTAGAAAAGGGTCTGAAGTTCATGAGAACGCAGTGAAACACAACAGGTCGCCCCTATGTTGCCTGTTGATTTCTGACAAATCGTGTGGGACCCAGTGTCTCAGCCTTTGAGATTTTGCCAAATCTTTTCATTACCCAATACATGGTCATATGGCTTACATTAAAGGTTTTGTTCATTTCTCTAGTGGTGCAGGTTTGATTTTCATCAATGGCAGCTAGCAATTGCTCAGAATTGAGTTTTTTTTAGCATCTTGCTCATGGTAAGTCTTTTAGACTGTAGTCATTTCTTTTATACAAAAAACGATCTTCTGTAGGTCTTTTCCTTCACAACATCATTTCCATGTGTCTTTGAGTGTTTTTGCTGCTGAGCCTGCCATATTGCCTTTATGAAATTCAAACAGTAAAATATGCTTGACATGCTCTTTACTTGGAGTGTATCTTTGGGCTAAAAATTGTTTTTAATTACGATAATTATCACAGAATATGAGAGAAGCAACAACATTTTATTAATTACCATAGATAAGCATACAACATTAACAAGCTAAACTGAAGTAATCTTGCCCCAAACATATATATAGCTCAACAATTGGACAGAACTCATGTTACAACCTGATACTATATGTATGTATATGAAAGTTACACGAAATTTGCATTTCCGTGATTCGTTCCATAATATAATGTTAATAACCAATTTGTTATCATTATTGATCGCAATTAGGGTGCCAATTTAAATTTTGAGGTACGTTAGATATAGTTTACAAAAATTCGTTCACATATTCAATTCGTTCAATTTCACAATCTCATATTTACGAAGTGTCATAGTGTTTAGTCACAATAAAGTTCCCTGATATTCTACCCTGCAGTGTAAAGTGATATGACAATCACCTGGTGTCTACTAGTTTCCAGTTGGTTTATTTTTTGGGTATCATGAATGGTTGTCCTCATAGTTGAAAGGTGTTAAGACGTGGTTCTTTGTCTTAACATTCGATGGAGTCCATTAGGTTGGGGTAACTTAGGAATTTAGGTAACTTTTTCTCAATGATGCTTTGATTGATGCATTGAGCATGAAGTATTTTAAGTATTAAGAAACTTGGACCCTTTTTGAACATTTGGTATTGCGTGTATCATTGACTCATACTACTCATTATAGGCTGATGACTTACATCTGGACATTTGGACAACATTCATTATGTAAAATATAAGTAGTAATTTTTTTCTGGTGAAGGTAGTAAAAAGTAGTAAAAAGTAGTAAAATTTGGAAATGAAATATCAGTAGTCACCATGACAAAAGGATCACACAACTACCATTGTGTGATAACTTTTTTATTAATATGTATCGAGTATCATCTTTAGTTAGATTTGTGTCATTGATTTTGAATTCAATTCTCGTATTGTCGTGACTTTTTTTCCACTATTGATTTTACTCTCGAGTCTGAAGTTGATATGCTTTTGAGTTTACTTTTGATTGAAAATTAGATGTTCATCCCTTATTTTAAATCACATTCATTTTCACTTACTATGACTTTCATTTTACTTGAACTATGTTGCTCTTCTATATCTAAGGTTTCTTCCCCTCAAAGGGATGCAATGAGGTCTCTATAGGAATTAGCACTCCCAGAGAGTAAAAGTGAGGTCCCGAGCTCAAAATTAGATAGGCCTTCTTTTTATTGAAGTAGAATAGGTTGTTTCTTATGTGTTATAGTATTTTTTCGGTTCACTACTGCCCTGCTTTTCAGCACCTGTAACTTTCTCAAACATTTATCTTATTTCATTCCCTTCCCTCTCTCAACTCACTGTTTCTGTGTGCAAAGGATCTTGTGTGGGAGCACACCTTGTGCATAGATTTCGTGTTCCCTTAACTTCATACTAAATGATGCCTTCCTCATTCCTTTCTTTGGAACACCTTTGTTGTTTAGGAAGCTAAAAGTAATTTATAATCTTATCTAATCTTGTGTTTCTTTTTTTCCTTGTTTTCAGGCTTCTATTTTACTAATGATGTTTCTCCATTTACTTTCGATGTAGCTTATACATCTGATCATTATATATTCTATTGGTTTTTTATTGTACATTTATTTTCATGTATAATACAGTCTTTGCTTTTAGTTGCACTTTGCTACCAAAAATGTTTATAAATGTAATAACGCTTCTACTTTCTTCTCCTTGCTTTTATTGTTCATATTACACCTTCTATCATTTCTGCTGTTGCTTATTATGTTATTTCTGAAATATCTCTGTTTCACTTCTGCTTCTAAATTATTTTCATGAATGTTTGTCGAGAATTCTATCCTGCTTCTGTTTACACAACAAGTGTTATTTTTAGCATAGGGTTTGACGATTCTTTTTTCTATGTTTTCATCATTATATTCATTTTTGTTCATAATTTCGATGCGATTCTTAATTTTTTCTTAAATAATTTACCAACTGCTATCAGCACTCTATTCCCCCTCAGGGGGATACAAATATTATATCTATGGGAATTAGCGCTCCCAGGGGGACAATGTGAGGGCCCGAGCTGAGAGTTAGGTAGGCCTTCTTTTTGTTGAAATAAAATGCTTTTGTTATGTTAAGGATCCATCTTTTTTCGGTTCACTGCTGTCCTGTTTTTTCAGCACCTACCATTTTCTTCTTCAACTGTGATCTTCCCATTTAAATTGCCTTGCAATTGCTTGTGGCAGAAATTGAGAAATATGGTCTTTTAGTGATCAGGGTGTCTAATAGGTAGTAAAGTAGTAAAAAGTAGTAAAATTTGAGAAGTAATAAAAATTAGTAAAAAGTAGTAAAATTTACCTCTGGGTAGTAAAAAATTGTGAAGCGGAATAATGCTTTGAAAATTGAAAGTAATGTACAGGGGTATAAAGTGTATTAAGATTGTTTAAAATTTATTTCTCCCAGCATTAGCAATTTGCCGCAGTTTATGTGAAATATTCCTGTATGGCAGGATGTAATTTCAGGATTGGGGGACCCAAAATAGAGAAATGTTCCAAAATTTTTGGAGACGACTGTAAATAGTTCATTTTTTCTCATTCAGTTTGATCTGAAGGATATCGACTTGCTTTATGATGGAATGTTCATTTGGGCCATTTCAATGTTGAAATTTTACTTTTCTTCAATGCCATTTCATAAATTTTTAGGCATTCAATTTTTAATGCTCAGTGAATAATCAAGGATTGTAAACTTTTCTAAGATTGAATTCAGTTTCCTGCTCGAGTTTTTTAAACAATAACCTCAAGTGGCTATTTCTCTCTATAATATTCAACATTCATGTCTTATGCTGATTTTCTTTGGATATACCCCATAGCGTTACCTTCGAAGAACAAACTTATCCTTCGTCATATATTAGGCATTTAAACGTCCTTGCCCTAAGTTTAATAATATCACTTCACTCAAATTATTGCATCATTTAACTATACCTCACAAATGTGAGTATAAAATATAAGCAGTGAAGAACCAAGTGATATAACCTTCCAAATCTTATTCAGAGATGAATATTCTCACACTACGCTCTTCAATGTAAACCAAAATGGGATTTTATGTGCAATTTAAGGGAAAAACTGGATTTACATATCAACTCTTTCACATCACGTTCCTTGGATCACAATTTTGTATGTATCATATTGCAATACATCATTACATCCTCAATTTAGCATCAGTACATTACAATCCTTCGATGAAGATTTCAAAGGAACTTCTCTGCAGTTCATTTACATCCAGCAATAATATCTTCCTTTGAAAAGACTGGAGTTTATTCTGTCCGTTTTGGTGTGAGGGGAACAATAACAATTTACTGTAACTATGAATGTTTTTTTTGTAGAAAAGCTTACCTCTTTGTAATGCTGAAAGTTTTTCTCTTTCTCATGACATTACCCCTCAGGGGAATACAATTATTGTATCAATAGGAATTAGCACTCCCAGGGGGGAATGTCAGGGCCTAAGCTGAAAGTTAGGTAGCCTTTTTTTTTGTTGAAATAAAATATTTTTGTTATGTTAAGGACCACCTTTTTTTGGTTTACTGCTGTCTTGTTTTCCAGCACCTGTTACTTTCTTCTTCACCTTTGATCTTGTTTCATAATCTTCTTTCACAATTTACTGTTTCTATGCCCTTTCTGCATAGATTTCGCATTTCATTCAACTCCATACTAAATGGTGCCTTCCTCCTTCCTCTCTTTGGATCGCATTTGTTGCTGGGGAGGGAGACTAAAACTAACAACTAATCTAATCTAATCATATGACATTAATTCATGTCCAAATACTGAAAGAATTATGCTATAAAATTGTCTTTTAGAACAAAATGTAATCATTCAAATGCGAATTAAGTTCATTTTGGCAGTCATGGCGACTCACGGTTCAGTTCAGTTACCTCCAGGATGTTGTCAGAGGAGCATGGTGATGCTACATCTTATTAAAGTTCTGTCTTCTATCAGGTTGTAGCAGAAGTTCTGTCCATTTTTTTAGATATGAAATGATGTGAAAATGCTCTCAAAAATATATTTATTTAGTCTTCAATATAGGCACCATTTTTATTAATTACGTCCTCCCATTTTCCCATAAGCTTTTTGATTACTTCTTCATAAAATTTTGATGGTTTGGACGCACAAAGAGAAACTAGTTTCATTTTGACCTCTTCTCTTGTCGTAAGCCTTTATTCCATTAAATGATTCTGTAAGCCCCTGAAAAGGTGAAAATCGATTGGAGCAAGATCTGAAGAACATGGTTGGTGATGCATGACTTCCCAGCAAAATACTTCAGCAAGACTTTTAATTGCGCTTGAAGGGGGGGGGGGGGGGGGGGTCAGCCATTGTCATGGTGCAGAATCACTCCTTTTCGATTGATCAAAAATGGCCGTTTTTCCTGTAAAACTGCTTTTGAACGAGTTAGCTTCTGACAGTAGACTTCAGATGTTATTTTTGATTGTCTCCCATTAATTCATAATAAACAATTCCCTTCAAATCCCAGCATCCACTCAAAAGAATTTTTTTAGGGTGCAGTCCACTTCTCGGCTGTGGAATTGGCTTTGAACAACAACTTAGACACTGTCTTTTGCGCTTAACATTGTTGTAAAGGATTCACTTCTCGTCACCAGTTATGATTCGGTCTAGAAAAGGGTCTGAAGTTCATGAGAACGCAGTGAAACACAACAGGTCGCCCGTATGTTGCCTGTTGATTTCTGACAAATCGTGTGGGACCCAGTGTCTCAGCCTTTGAGATTTTGCCAAATCTTTTCATTACCCAATACATGGTCATATGGCTTACATGAAGGTTTTGTTCATTTCTCTAGTGGTGCAGGTTTGATTTTCATCAATGGCAGCTTGCAATTGCTCAGAATTGAGTTTTTTTTAGCATCTTGCTCATGGTACGTCTTTTAGACTGTAGTCATTCTTTTTTAAACAAAAAACGATCTTCTGCAGGTCTTTTCATTCACAACATCATTTCCATGTGTCTTTGAGTGTTTTTGCTGCTGAGCCTGCCATATTGCCTTTATGAAATTCAAACAGTAAAATATGCTTGACATGCTCTTTACTTGGAGTGTATCTTTGGGCTAAAAATTGTTTTTAATTACGATAATTATCACAGAATATGAGAGAAGCAACAACATTTTATTAATTACCATAGATAAGCATACAACATTAACAAGCTAAATTGAAGTAATCTTGCCCCAAACATAAATATAGCTCAACAATTGGACAGAACTCATGTTGCAACCTGATACTATATGTATGTATTTGAAAGTTACACGAAATTTGCATTTCCGTGATTCGTTCCGTAATATAATGTTAATAACCAATTTGTTATCATTATTGATCGCAATTAGGGTGCCAATTTAAATTTTGAGGTACGTTAGATATAGTTTACAAAAATTGGTTCACATATTCAATTCGTTCAATTTCACAATCTCATATTTACGAAGTGTCATAGTGTTTAGTCACAATAAAGTTCCCTGATATTCTACCCTGCAGTGTAAAGTGATATGACAATCACCTGGTGTCTACTAGTTTCCAGTTGGTTTATTTTTTGGGTATCATGAATGGTTGTCCTCATAGTTGAAAGGTGTTAAGACGTGGTTCTTTGTCTTAACATTCGATGGAGTCCATTAGGATGGGGTAACTTAGGAATTTAGGTAACTTTTTCTCAATGATGCTTTGATTGATGCATTGAGCATGAAGTATTTTAAGTATTAAGAAACTTGGAACCTTTTTGAACATTTGGTATTGCGTGTATTATTGACTCATACTACTCATTATGGGCTGATGACTTACATCTGGACATTTGGACAACCTTCATTATGTAAAAAATAGGTAGTAATTTTTTTCTGGTGAAGGTAGTAAAAAGTAGTAAAAAGTAGTAAAATTTGGAAATGAAATATCAGTAGTCACCATGGTAAATAAGATTTGTATTTACAATCTTTAAAGCTTCAACAGTTTATTTGAAACGATTTTACAAATGGTAAAAGATTTACTCGCAACAATATCTACCAAGTGAATATTGAGAATTGATGTACAGGTGATTTTAATAAGAGTAATTATAAAAAGAGTTTATAGTATGAAATGTTGCTTCGAGTTGATCAAATTTGTTAGGAATACATTTTAATGAATGCCACGCAAACTTTGTTTTGGTCTAAAAATTGTCGATGGGTAACTTGAATTGCAGATTTAACTAGAAAAAAAAAGCAGAGAAAGTTGCGAAACGAATATTAGCGTGACTGCTGTTTACTAGCCAATATTGAGTACGTTCCCAACGACCCACACGTCCGAAAGAAAGTGATGATGTTCTCTTCACGCTTGTGTCTTGCTGTTAGCCTAATTTTTGAAAGAGCTTAATCACTCAAAATTAGGTAACAAGGAAGTTTTCTAACGTGGGAAATAAATACAAAGTAAAGTTAACTAAAATTAAATGTTTATTATTCGAACAACGCTTCTATAAACCCCGGTGTAAAACGTCTATTGCCGTTAACTGCGTTGTCTCTGTAAAACTTTATTTCTAATAATTGAGAAAGCGGTATATCGCAGGTATAAATTCCATGCATTGAAGGATGCACTTAATAAGTTCATTGCAAATTTTCAGCAGAATTCACTCGCTGAGAGCGGCGGAAGCTCTGCGAGCTCATACGGCGGAGGTGGAGCAGAGTCAGCCGGTGGGATGTCGGACGCATCTTGGGAAAATCTTGTGCCTGAGGACTGCGCCCCCACCTCCACTCAGGGTGCGACTGCCCCTGAAAATTCAGGTGTGCCTCCCGGAGTGACGATCATGGGCCGCGCTCCCACTCTCTGGGTACCTGACCACACAGCTAACAATTGTCACTCTTGCCACGCCAAGTTCTGGGTGGGCCTGCGCAAGCATCACTGCAGGTGCGAATCTGTACAGAACTCTGTCTCTAAGCAGGACTAGTGAGGAAGTGCTCGACTCTATTTTTTTAAATTAGTATTATCTTTGCTTTTACGTATAACTCTGCATGCCATGTTCTTTTCATCATGCAAAGTTATGTTGTAGGTCGGCTTGCAAATGCATCAGTGTAGCTGAGAACCATTGTTGGTAGTACCTTTCCAAGACTCCTGATATGCTTACAATTTAACCCATGAGGATGATGTTCCTCCTAAAGCTGTCAGAATTATGTGTGCGCAATGTATCTATAAAGTATGCTATTGAAAATGTCTAAATAAATCGTCATATAAATCATTTCGAAGGAATAGCTCACCTGGAGTCAAACTCAAGTCCGAGATGAAAAGGATGAAAATTATTGCAACAATATTTAAAGTGCTAGAGTACGAGTCTCCTTCTAAGCCTAATTGTAGAGACAATAATAATTGACGTTTTTAAAAAGTGATGCTGTTCAGGTTCGATTGCGCGTCTTGAGCTTCTAATTATCTTTCATCCCGCCTGCATTGCGCTTTATTGTCAGAGCAGAGCCCATATAATCCTCACTTTTTATCATAGTTGATTTTCAACATAGGGCCGTCTTAATACATTTCCTAGAAAGTCTTCATTTTACAACTATAATGCGTTAAAGTAGTATCGCGAAGTAATGTTTCTCCTACGTTGCTCTCCAGTTCGGAAGGATCAAATGTTAAGAAATGACGCGTTAGAGCAAGCTTTTTTTTAACTTAGACAATACTGTGTGGTAAAGAAATTACCAAGTAATTTTCTACAGCGAGTATTTTTGGAATTTGTCTCCAGGAACCAGTGTGTATTTTACACAAAATATAACTTATAGCCAAATTAGGCGTTTTAAAAAAATTCTTACTCCAAGGAACAGTAACGTTGCTCAAGCATACAGTTATGTTGCATTACTGTGATAGCGATTGGAATTGATTCAGAAAATAAATTTCCTTTCCCTAGGATTTAGTAATTTTTGCAAATAAAGTATTCTCGTCTGAGAGAAATGCCGAAAATGTTCTGTTGTTCATAATTGACTTTCCCCAAAAGCCATACGTTAACCTTACATTTTTTTTCGATTACTTCAACTTGTGTTCCTCGTGATCAATCAAACGTTTACTACCCGAGTATGGGAACTTAATAAATCTTTTCCGAATTTGAAATGTGAATCAGAAAATATCATCAGCTTTGAGCAATCAGTCGGTGTGGAAGATTCATTTGAAATATGGTATAAAACGATTATGCGTATAAGACATGCTCAATTTGAAGAATATTGATTTATATTTAATGAATCATATTAAACTATAATAATTTATACAATTATAACTCATCACTTCCTGACGTAGACACTCTGAGTTAATTATTTAGATGAAACAATGAATGAAAAAGTATTCGCCCATAAACATGGCTAACAAGTGAATATTGGATAATATGTTAATGAAGGGAGTTATAATGAAGGGGTTTCCAAAGAGTTATGAGAAAACTTAGATTTGAATATAATTAACACTTTTACTCATCAGGAAATTACTTGTAACATTCGCTGAACACACCTGCACTAAGGTAAAGCAAGTCACGTTGAGTATGCTCAAGCAAATAAAATACTCAATATTTATACTTCTAAAATACTCAAGCAAATAAAATCAGGAACCAAATCGAACCACGCAATTTTACTTGAATATTTTAACTTGAAAGCAAAAGGCGTAAAGGTGGCCCATGTTCCATGAATACACTTTCAAGACTAATTTTTTTAAATATATGCTTTTATTGTAATTGATGATCGAATAATTCTTACGCTAACCTGCCGTTGCAGCATAACATCACCTTAGATTTACTTTGCTACAATCCTCTCTAGATGACTCCATCAATCTTCATTACTTTTGTTGCTACCTCCACCTTAGTATATGAAGGATATCGTTCAGTCATTCAACTCGCCGAGTAAAGGTCAATTCCAATACCCCACCCAATTACGTACGAATCCCTAGTCGCTTACGTTGAGCATTTGGTCACCTTTTATCACTCGCATATCACTCCCTGCATTCCATTACAGATGATTACTCGCCTTGACCGGGTGTCTATTATGCCTTTTTATCTCTCCCCTTATCCATCTCTCGTCACTGTAGGTGCCTCGTCGTGAGTGAAAAATCATTTCTCAATTACACTCTACTTTTGTTCTTACCTACTACTACACGATATCTAAATCTTTTCATTTCCTCGCTAGATTCAAGTAAAATTTTTCATATTCGATATCACTTGAGTTGTCAGGAATAAGCAGTGATGGAATGAAATCCTTTTATATGTTAAAATTTTTCTTGACATATTCGTAGTATGGTCATTTTTAAAATTTTGATACCATAAATTAACACGTTAACTGCGATGGGTTGAACTGAAGTTCAATATTCAATTCAAATTTGAAAATAGCAAACATCAACTGGATAGGGCCTTCATTTAGGTTTCATTAAGTATTAATAAAAAATGAGCTAATGACCGCAGGTGCGTCAGCAGCACTACGAAAATCACTTAAGTGACCACCGGTGGGTCACTTTGCAGGAAATGTGTTAATTATGCGTTGATTACAAATATTTTAAATAAGAAGCACGTGTTTTTTACGCATCAGCTTCGGGTGGTATCACAGGAAAATGTGCATTCTTTCACAGCGCCCTTTATTCAAAGTAGTCTTGGCTGCATACTAAAATGTTTTTTTTTTCCATTTACTTCCACATATTTCATCATCTTTTCTCCTCCTATATCCAACCCACTTCTAATACAAGAGCCTTCCTGCGTTTCATACGATAAACTTTCCAACATATCTCAAACTTTTATTTCTTACCTTTTACATTCTATGTACCTCAATTGCCTAATCAGAATCACCCTATTTTCTATTAACGGTTATTTTTTATCTATGAGAAAATACATGAATTAGACTAAGCTAATTTCAGCCTCCTATTCCAAAGGTTTTGAAAAAGGAGGAAGGTTCCTTTTTAAAATGGAATTAAAGGAACGGGGCATCTATGCACGAGTTGTGTCCGACACAAAGTCCTTTACGCAAAAACCTAATAAATCGGGAGGAATTTCGTTAAACAAGATAAAAGCTAAAAAAGTCAAAGGTGCTGATATAAAGCGACCTGAAAAACCTATTCTATTTCAACAAAGGGAATAACACTAATGAGAGGTGTTGATACAATCAAAATTAAAGCACGGATGCGGGTCCTTTCAACAAAGGAAAGGCCTGCGTAATCTTCGTCTTGCGATCTCACATTTTTCTCCTAATAGTGCCAATTCCAATCGAAACAATAGCTGTATACATGTCTTGTCAGAAGGGAAATAGAAAATAGTGGAATATCTCACTCATCTGGTACGTTTAAATATCAGCGATTTGATACAAAAGTATTGGTCACTGATATTTTAGCGTTAACACTTCCAACAACGGCGTGGCCTATCGGTGGTCACTGAGAAGATTTTCATTATGCTTCTGACTGACCAGCGTTCACAAACTCAATTTTGATGAATACTTAATGGAAGCTAAATGAAGGCACGATCTTCGATTTAATGGTCGTCATTTTTTAAAGTTCATCTCTAAAATTAATTGTAATTAGAGTTGAATAATTGACTTCAGTTTAACCCGCCGCAGTTAACGTGTCGAGATAATTTTTAATATTTAAATACCCGTGCGAGTAATGAGCGCAAATAGTTCTTGATAATCGCAGTATTACCGCAATACTCAGATACTCGATTACCAGACGTTAGTTATCACCAACAGATTTGTGATTTGATTTCTTGTGATTTCTTTGTTATTCCCATATTAGTTGGTATAAAATTCTCTAGATACATCAAAGACGATTGTTAAGAGAACAAAGAGAAAGGTCTATTTACCATGGACTGCATAACATTAGGAATTTGTGCACAGGGTGCGTTCCCACATAAGATACCCTGCGCATAGAAACAGCAAGCTGGAAGGAAGTGAATAGAAAACCGAAGTGGGCACGAAAGACAGAAGTCTCGCAGGCTTATTTATAGCTGAAGTAATTCAACAGAATAAGGGGACGCCAATTCCCATAGGATAGACAAACTTAACGGCTGCAAAGCTAATACCTATCCTATGTATGTTTCCTAAAGAATGGAAGGCACTACTTTCATTACCTTACCTAATCTAATTTAATCTTGGATAGATCAACAGTGTTGAATATTATTTCGATTAGAATTGATTACTTAGAGCATCCCTAATGGCAACAAAGACATTCCAATGACAGGAAAAATGAAAGCACCGTATAGAATGAAGTTGGAAGATCACGGAATCGTTGCATGAGTGTGTTCCCCTATCAGATCCTTTGCGCATGATAACAGCAAGCTCTTAAGGATGGCTGTGAAACAAGATAAGTTAAAAAAAAAGTTGTGGTCCTTAATGAAGCAAAAAAAATCATTTTCAATGAAAAAAAAGGCTTGCCTAACCCTCAACTTAGGAACTCATATGCATCTCCCTGAGTAGTGTTATTTCAATTGAGTCACAAATGTCGCGTCATAAATTAAGTTTAAATGCCAGGACGCAATGACGAATACTTCCGGTCGAGCCAGTACCTATTTCGTACAATTAGTCCAGAAATGATTGCTGCTAACATTTTTCCGACGGAATGGAATATCAAGCTACAGGGTTTTAAACTCACAACTTTTCTCTAGAAAAGCGAACTTTCTTGGTTACTAGGCTTTTGTGTCTATGCGGTGCCCGAAAAGAAAGCTGCGTTTCTCGGCATATCAAATCATTTTGTATTCTCATACATGCTGTTCTGATAAACGACTTGTTAAATGTTCCTGTAGCTCGTATTCAAATGATCGATTGCGACTTGGCAAATATGATGAATATCATTGCCAGCCATTTTATAGTGACTTAAAAATTATAACATACATTAGTATAATATTACAGAATGGAGACTCGTTAAGCAGAAGACTTACCTCTCCTTACCTCTTTATTCTGGCAGTTGAGCTTGGTAGTCTGTTTTATTTCACACTACGGAAAAAATTCACTGTTGTATCAAGACGGTTGCCTCATAAGATGTCACCTGAAACGCAGTAATAGAAAATATTTTAGTTCTATACTGTAATAATGATAAAGACAATATTTGAAAAGATAGGTTAACATTTCTTGTGACAACACTTTGATCATTTCTTTTCAGGGTGAAAAAGCTTCAAGTTTCAGTAGAAAATCTGCACAAAACATTGCAATTGTTATTATAACAACACATATTTTACCGCAAAGTTCTCCATTAAAAATTTCCATTTTCTGAAAACTGACCGAGCAGGTTTTTCTTTGCTGTATGGATGTTCTATTTGCTCAATTTAAGGGCAGGTCAAAAAGTGCTTGAAAGGACCGTCAATCCCAGAAATGGTTAAGTTTCATTTGTCAGCTTCTTTCGTGAATTGATTCAGCGATTATATCTGAAATCGTATTCATAGTTCCAATCCCTGCAGCAAACCGTTGAGGTAGGAGTGACAAATGCATGGCCTGTTAAGGCAATAGATATCCATTTCACTTCAGGTAATATTTTTTATAATGCTCTGGTGAAATCTTCACTTTCGATTTCTAAAATGCCACTTCTTCCGCAGTTGAACTTAGGTAACTAAATCGATAATGGATTTACGAAAAAATAATCTTTTAGATTACTCTTTAAATTCAGCATGTATTTTGATTTTCATCGAAAAAAATAACTCGTATATGGCAGACATTCATTTTTTGGCATAAACAATCCTCAAAAACTTTATAATTCAAATTTTAAGAGACTGCAACGTGCTTTTGTTGAATACGTCATGCTGAATTCAGAGGTGAAACCCGTTTCTGTCTGTCAAAACTTGAGGTTGTGGCGTTTAAAATATCCCTTTTTTCCATTACCAAAAGTTTCTTGAGTGACCCTACTCTTTTGTTTTTAACGATTCATGTGCACCAAATTTTAAGACACAAGGTCTCATTGAAAAACAATTGAAGTGCTGACGGTCCTCTTCAACCGAATTGGAACCAGCGGACCTATTAATCTTATTTCGTCTTCGAATATTTCAACACTATTAGTGTTATAAGACGTAAGTGACAGCATTGTGATAGTGTTGAGTGTTCAGGTTTTAAGGTCGAGGCCTCCTGATTTCTGAATGACGAAATACCGCAACTACGTTATTCCTCAAAACTCCTTTGTCCCTTAATTATTCACGCCATTTGGTAACGGGCTAATTGGACAGGTATAGAAACGACTATACCTGTCCAAAGCTTTTTGCAATTATTTTTACCTTTTTACCAAATAACAAATGTAAATGAGAAAAATTAAATAAAATTACAAATGAAATATCAAGTGAAATTGTTTCCGAAAAACTTCAGGGAGAGATGGTGCATTACACCATTATTTTCACAATGAAACATAGAACAGCATCAATTACATGGAAAGTAACAAATTTCAAGTGGTGCATTTAAATAACGACCGTATTTCTTATTTTCAGGAGCTGTGGAGGCGTTTTCTGCAGTAACTGTTCGGGCCAATCAGCCGCAGTTCCTAGGGAGCACTTCTACCAACCGGTAAGGGTGTGCCGGCCATGCTATACTGCTCTTCATCAGCACAATGCTGCGTCAGCTTCCACTGCCAGTAACGGTAGCAACGCCATTGCTTCTGATAAGGGTGGAAGTAATCCAACTGAGCAAGTTTCTTCTGAACATTCGAGCGAAGCTACGACCCGAAATTCGACCCCTCTTTCAAACTCAGCGTCTGGTTCTGCGACGATCACCCCTGTCAACACACCCAGAAATGGGTCCTATTGCAGCACGGACAACGCACCTTTGGTGTACGCGGGAGGTAGAGGAGGAACTGGTGGTCTAAGCAACAGAGGACAAGTTCTCCCGTTGTCCTCCAAGTGCGGCCATGCCGCAGGGCCAGTGTCCACTAGTCCCAATGGCAGCACGGGGTGCAGAGGTAGCTGCAGTAAGGTCAACTGACACAGGGCACTGATGAAGACTAGGTCCTGTGAAGATGACAACAAAGCAAATCATGTTTCTGGCCTGTGTCATCTGAAACATTGGACAAAATATTCGCGCGTGTCAAATACAAGTGCGTGTTCGTTGAGGTCTTACGAAATCAATGACTTATGTTCAAATGCAAATAAAATGATTTGTAAAAATTGTCAAGCCGTTTCTACTACAACCAAGGCTAGTAACTCTCGTTCTTCCCTGAGTACGCTTACTAAAATGAATGCTTTATTTCATTTAAATTGTCCTAGCTCAAGACCGTTAATTGGATGTCCTTCCAATAAGTCTGAGAGAAATTCATCTCTAACTAGGAATGGAGGCAACTGTACTGAACACCAACCCTGCTTTCTCAATAGAACTTTTGTATCAAGATTTGCCAGAGAAGAATACAAAAAATTTACAGGAAGTTCTAGGGCATTGCCTTCTCACGTGTCCACACCATGTGACTCTATTACCTATAGCAGTAATTGTAGTGCTTCTGTTTGCACCAACAAAGTACGCACAGTTGCCATCTGTAGCGCTGGACGGAGCAGGGACTCGTTTTCACGTTATCAAGGAATGGAGGGTTGTTCGAAGACCAGATTCAATTCGTTCGATTCACCTTACACTGCGAGTAACTCAAGTCAAAAGTTGGTTTACCATGAAAATTTCAAAGAAACTGCCGCTAAATGCATGGACAAAGTAAAGTGCGTCCTCTGTGGATTAACTTCTACTCCTGTCAACACTCACCCTTCCACCGACTATCGTTGGCTTGTAGCGAAAAGAGTATTAACTCCTGCATCGACAATCGTCAAGCACGCCATCTCTAAAGATACTTTGGACTTATCGAACTTGAGACTTAAAAATAACAGAGTTCACCTCCAGGCCCTTAAAGAAGTGCGTCGTACTCAAAACTCAGATAAGTCAGCCGATTTTGAAAATATTGAACTTATTAATGACCAAGGTAGTGTCCCCGAGAAAAATTCCTCCCAAAATACATCAGCCGATCCGCAGACGCATGGTGGTTTGAAGGACTCCCTGAATGATATTGAAATTTTGAAACCTACTAATCCAAGTCTCAACATGCATTATTCGAATTCGTCTGATTGGACAAAAATTAACTCTATAGGGGACTCAGAGGCCTCTTTTAATGAGCCAATTCATAATTTAAACTCATCTCACATTTCAACAGAGGATTCGTTTTCAGTAGAATCAACACCGCACTTAGAGAGCTCTGAGCTAGAGAAGTTGAGTTCACTCGAAAATCTTCAACCCTTACTTAAAACCACAAGTTTTTATGGAAAGGAAAAACTTCATCAGTTGGAGGAAGACGAATCTGTTTTGAAAACAAACGAAAGTTTTAGTTTAGAGACAGGTCAACAAGGGGAAAACTCACTTGCAAGCGCAGCTGTGAATAGTCAAACTTGTAGCAGTGGTGTTGGTGAGGGAACCGCCACTCCTACCACCAGCACAAGCAGTGGAAAATCATTCTTGATGCGACTGCTTAGCTCTAACAGGTTCACCGCAGCGGTTGCGTTACTCAACAACCCCGAACCAACTGTGACGAGTTCATTGAAGAGCAGTCCTCAACCTCTCTCCCAACAATCTGAAGATCAAAGAGATGAAAATACGTCAAAAATAGTGTTACACCACGACCTTGGAACAGCTACAGCATGTGATGAACTAGATGTGAACAAATGCGTAGATGAACAGAATGAAAATCAACGAGATTTTAGATCAACAATTGAAATTGAAGCAAGTAACAGCGCGTCGGTCTTCCGCCAATACAGTGTTAGCCAAAAGTGCGGCATGGAAGACTCAAGGTCCAATGATGGCAAAACTAACCCTCGAATGAACATAAGTACGCCAGCTAACTAATTTTCTTCGTATCACCTTTCCAAACTCGTGAGCTAAAAATTGAGGTAGTATTCCTCAAGGATTTTCAACCGAGGATAAGTTGAGTAGGACCCCAAAACTGGTATCTCATCCGAACGTATATCGTAACTTATGATCTAATATGATATTGACTGATTACTTTGAAATATAAAATAGTTTTACTTGATCTGTGTACCGATAGCAGTGTCTTGGAAATGAAATGAGATTTTATAAATATTTAGTATAAACTGATAGGGTGAGAGTATCGGAATGCCTAGATCCACTCGGTGTGCTGGATTTAAGCTTTGCTCAGTAAAGTTTTACGTAGGTTAATCATATTGACGTGTGCATGCGAAGAGTGAATCATGTATTTTTATTTGGGAAGTTTGGGACAAACTTATTTTAAGGGCACAAAAGCTTTTTATGGATTTGACAGATTCGTGTTTATCATGCTTATCAAATGCTTAACTCATTGTGCTTGTGCTGGAGGCTATAATTTTTTAATTTAATTTTATTATTAGCCTATGAAATACATCTATTATTTCTGTTGAGGAATGAAAATTTTGACAAAACTGTGAATGGTTAATTCAATAAATTTTAAAGTTTTACCTTCGCAGATTCTGCTCTTTAATATAACTATGCATTTGTTGTAATATCCCTATTCGAATGTATATTATACTCAATTGATGAGTAATATTTTGACAGAATTGAATATGTGCCGCCACCTTTTCGTCAATGTATCTATTTTCTGTACTTATTTACGTAATCTAATGTCCTTTAAATTTTACACCAGCAAGGAGTCTTAAGTTTCTGTATCGGCAAATCGCTGACAGAATTATTAGGTACGACATTGCCTCGTCAAGGAAAAACTACACCGGTTATTTTAACCTTTCTCCTCTTTCATAGAAACCTACCTCAAAAAAATAGAAGTGAAATCAGGCTTTTTTTATGAGCTTTGTGCGTCTAAAACTCTTGAAAAGCTTATTTCAATATTTTCAACTTACGAGATAATTAACTCGGAGGTCGAAAAAAATTCGAGTAGATGGGGGGGGGGGGGGAGCAATATCAAGTAGGAGAGCATAATGAAATTTGTCTTCAGGCAGTATTGAACATTGAACATTGCGGGCAACGTACATGCAGTGTAATTTGAAGAAACGACCCAGATAGTTATTTCAGTACCGCGATTGTGGTGGTGCGTTGGTGATATATATACATAAATATGTAACGGGCTGTGTACCTTACCGACCGTCTGTGTAGATTTGTTGATAATTTTATTCATGTAGCTGTAACAAAATACTGGACAGCAAATGCGCTCGTAGGTTCCGCAAGGAACGGGCTGTAAATAAGGTGATAATACCTTTGGTGAAGGTAAGTGACAGGAACGTTTCCTGCTTTAATCGAAAAGCAGGTAAAAACTTTTTCCTGTAACCTTTGTATGATGAACCAACGCGTAAAAAGCAAGTTTTCCCCTATGAACGACGTTGCACGATTTTCTGTGCAAAATTACTCTGCCTACATTTGCGGCAGGGAACATTGAAATTCTAACGTTGATTAGTATGGATCTCTTTCCTGTCCTAAAATTTCGTCTTTAAAAAAATTGTAAATGATGCGAATAAAAATAATTATAGTCAAGAAAGAATAATTCGTATAATCGTAAAACTTGGAGAGTGCATTTAGAAATTTAACATTGAAAAGCCTCATTTTTCTTTGATGTTATGTTTTTTCTTTGAATGTTTTTTCTTTGAGTTATCATTGGCATTGAAGGAATACTGTAAAGATGAAGTCCTGTGACGAAATGTTTCATTATACTGAAAAACATTTACAACATTCTCAAAGTAAGAAAACACTATTTCATCTTAATTAATCTCGTCCATTGGTTGACGCTATAATTTTTTTAAAAACTTCTTTTCGAGATGCTCTCGGAGAAATAACTGTCAGTAACCAGTCTTTAGTGACATGTGTGGAATAAACTCGTGTGGAGAGAAAAATTAGGTATTTTGATGAATTTCGTATTTTCTTAGTGTAAATATTCGCTTCTGTTGCTGTGTGGGAAAACCCAGAGATATCTATCGAGACTCCAATTTTTGCTTATTCATGTTTAGCTGTCATGCATGTATTAAATGTAAACTATTTGCGTCAGAGAAGTATCTAGTTTACCATATTTCTTTCATTTGTGTTTTATAGAGTTATTGTAATAGTTTTTAGCTGAAGATAAACTTGTGTGATCATTGCTTTCCAATAAATAGCTTTATACTGAAAGTTATTGCGTAAGCTATACATAGTGTGGGTGACATTGTTAATTTTGGAATGTATTTTTCTATGCTTGCTTCTTTTCAAGAGTTTTCTGATGAACTCCTAGTTGGTCTCTGCTCATTATTTTACCTAATAGTGAATAGTAAATGACACAATTACTCTGCTTATTTCCAGTGGAGATTGTGTGCAAGATGTGAATCAGGTCTACAACAGTTAGTCAATTTCAGTGATTTAATGTAATGGCAGTTGTAACTCTTATGGAACATGCGGATTGCTACAGTGAACAACAGCAAACAAACAATTTTAAGGAAAAAGTTTTAAAAGGAGATTATCCAAGTCATCATCTAACATCTTCAACTAACAAGCTAATTTTTATATTTTTATTGAACTTATTAAATCTTTCGCTAAGCCGACACATCGATTAGAGAATATTATTATTATTCACAGTTAAAAAAGTTCTGATGCCAAGTATTCTCCTGCCTACCTGGCGAAGGTTTCAGATGGGTTTGACATTGTTTAAGAATAAAAATTCTAAAGTTCTCTTACTCGGTGACTCAGCACTGGCTTGATTATTTATTCTAGAAATGACTTCGAGAACATGACGTTGAAGTTAACGTAGTTCAGTTTGCCGTGACACAAACACAAAAAGCATAATTTACTACTCATTGTGCTAATAGCTATTGTATAAATCACACTCGCTGCTAGTAATGTTCCCGAGGTTCCTTTCGTAATTTCAATCTTTACTTCAAATGTGAACTTACATAGGTTATCCTTGCAGCGATGATCATGTTAGTTGGAACTAGTTATCTTTAGAGAACTCGACATAGATTTTTACGTCTCTAGAATATCAGCTTGTTACAATTATATAGTACGCTACTGGTTTCTCCCAAAATGTATCAATCTTATTAGAGGTAAATTTTTCGTAGAGGGCCCTGAAACGATAATTTTTTAAGGCATCTTGGATATTTAGCTCTTCTGACACGGTAGATAGAACTCGTGACTTTTTTCCTCAGGAAAGGGAAATAAGATGATATTTGTACTCTCAAGCCTAACTTAAGAGTCATGAGTTCTTCAAAAATTATTCTACTTTCAATAGCGGAATAGAAATCAAATGTTCATCACTGGATCCTGCTGTGGGTTGCGTTTTATTTGAAGATTTGTTTAAATTTTTCCTTGTGTTCTTGTCATTTTCGAAGGTGCTGCAGTAAATCTCATCTAACTTTCGCATAGTTGCAGTGCTCTTTATCATTATAGAACTTTTCAAACATCTGCCGCTACATGATTGGGTTACTTTGAACAATGATAGGCCAGTATCAGCAGAGAAGTGCACGTGATAATAGAAAATTTCGACACACAATGCCAGTCCAGTGATGTTTGAAATGTTAGCATACGTGGATACTTCCATGTAAATTGTAATACTACTGTCTGTGTCGTAAATGTTTGATTTTCAAATGTCAGTTTTGCTCGCCCTAAGCTGAAAACGCTTACAACTATAGGAGCGGTGTTTTGAATTGTTAAATTATTAAAATCAACTGAAGCAAGTACGATGAAATTTCATGAAAGTTATTCGACATTTACATTTTTACAATTTGAAAACTCAATTTTTATCAAAGAAAGAATCTTAACGAGTAAAAACTTTTGCACTTAGGTTGCATGATTGGTTCAAGTGAATCCACTATGAGATAAAAAAGACTAGTGTCTTGGATATATCAACTGTGAAATTACGTGTTGTTAGACCTTAGTATATTTGATAGAAATCTGTTATTAAAGTTTTATCACTCATGCGTGTACGGTGTGTTGGGATTGATTATCAGGGGTTGCGTTGCAGTTGTAAGTTTTGTAACATCGCTGTGGAAATTTAAATATAGGTGTCATTTATTAGCTCCCAAATTTCAACGTTTAAATAATAATCAACTTAACTTGCTAAAGCATTATTAATCGTTGCGTGTACACTTAACCAAAACTTCATTCACTAGCACTTGTGAGAAACATGTCATGTCCGTAATGATGTCAACTAACGTGATGCGATTATGACATTGTAGACTAGTAGTCATCTAGACCTTCTGTTCCATTATACCTCTGTTCTTGCACACCACATAACGTATTCAAGAGCTGAGCTTTATTTTAGGTATACTCTAGTCCGTAGACGCTGTATTCCCCAGTAGTAAATTTGTGCTCACACTCTTGGTCTCTACTTATCCTTATGAAGAATGCTGTAAAAAAAAAGAGATCAAAAAAATACCTAGAGACTAAAAAGCACGAATAAAAAAAAGTGTGATGAAATAAATGAAAAGTGTTTTTACTTGAAACTTCTGGCAAAGCATTATTTTTTAAAGAGAAAAACACAGGTACAGATATTTGTTAAGGCTCTCATGAGAATGTGATGTATTTGAATATAATGAACGTGTTGTGGGGAGGCGAATTATTTTAAGTACTGAAGAGTCGTTCATTGCTGAACGGGAAAACGAGGAAGAACGGAACAGAATATATGCCATGTATTGGTACCCAGGAAAGGCACGTGCTCGAGAAACGCGGTGTAGTAAAGTGAGATGGTACGTAGTCGGTGTTGCAAGCACGTATCACGCGGGGTATTAGGCCTGTTGTGAACATGAGGAAAGAGTTGGCAATTAATGGCCCTCTCCAAGAATGTGACGAAGCAAATGAGAGGTTGTGAGGGAACTCACTCCTATATGTTAATGTACAAAACTGAAATATCTACTTGAATGATGGAAAGAGACCACGAGACTATAAGATGGTTGATAAATTCTATTTCACGCGAATTGAATGTGATATATGACCAAGAATCGCGCTATTATTATTTCATTAGCTAGCATAAAACTCGCTAGCCACAACAGAGGCGATCTCCCGAGAGGGAAGAGAATTGGACAGTAAAAAAGGCGAATCAACGCATAAAGCATGTTCCCACACAAAATGCCCTGCGCACAGGAACAGCAAGTTATGAAAGGGAGAAAAGACAAAAGAGGGATAGCGAAGAAGGTATAAAAACGTTAAGAAGCAAAGTGGGCACGAAAGACAAATCCTGATGGATGGTCTATCTACAGCTATGGTAACCTAACAGTATCTCCCCTGTGGCGCCAATCCCCACTGCGTATAGATAGAGAAACGTTACACCTTAAGTTACGGCCCACACTATGCTCTCCTGCGGGAACAAAAATAGCCTTTGTCCTCTTTTCAATCTCGTAATAAAGTTAGTTAGAACGGGTTAAATATTTAGTACGACAAACCGAGTAAATTAGTGACTATGAAATTTCTCAAGTTAAACTCTAGCGTTGAAAAAACTGGATCTGTTATTGCAATGAAAGAATTTTAAATTCAAGACGATGGACTTCATTAATTAAAAACCAAATGTAGAATGAGAGAAAGAATAAATTATCAGCTGTTAAGAGGTATGTGCAAATCATCTTTTTACTGTGTAGTCCATTTCGTAAAATGACCGTTGTAAGTGATCCTGAGCATTCTCAAATCGACAAACCAAGCTTGCCAGGTAATTTTACATTTTCAGGCCATTCTAATACCCTTGAATTCACATTCATTAAAGAGTTAACTAATCGGTAAATTAGGTACGAGACAAACCTAAACTGAAAAAGATCTTCAAGAAACTCAATGAAACAAAGAGCATAAACTTACCGATTTCACCGTTTCCACAGGCAATGTTGAAATCATCATTTCCGAAATATGAAGCGCAACTTTCCGTCTACGTACGTACAGGATCACAGGAGGCCCAGGTAAACCCTGAAAAAGAAGAATCAGATAAGGAAATGTTTCATTTCCAAAAGTAGATAAAGCTACAGAAGTGATGAATGAGAAAAAAGTGGTCAATAGAAATTCAGTGTACTTGTATAATCAAATATTAATGTTTGTGCTAACTTGAGAGAATGTTCTCAACTTCCATTCGTAGAATAAATCAATTTCGCTTATCAATTATTCACTTGACTAAAAGTCGTGTGCGAAGCCATTGAGCGCCATAGAAATTTTAGAGCATCCGTATCGCTTGCTCACTCTGTACAAATGCTTGGTTCCTAGTTTAACCGATAAAAACAAATTATACGTGTACTCTTAGTGTATAGTTTTCTATAGAGAAGAATTTCTGGTACCCTATACGTCCTTAAATCCATTGAAAATAATTCCCATTATTTTAAATTAAAACCACAGAAAATATATGCAACGACAAGTGCTGAGTCATTGAAGAACTACTAATTGGATCTAAGTGATGTAACTAAAACACACACATGGAGGTGTTAATTCAAGTACTCCAAAAGAGCTCAAACCCCAGCAATTGAGCGGAGGCGGCTTTCCGCTGGAGCTTATCGTAAAGCTGAGGAAATTTTCCGTCCTTTAACGTAGGGAAAGCCTGAACCGATTGCTCTTCAAAAATACAGGATATGCAAACGCACGAAGACGTACTCTAATGTTTAACCAGTGAAGCACGGACTGCCAGTTTGTATCCGTTTGTTGCAAAACAACTTGAAGTCTCATTTGCAGAATGAGTTAAATATTTCAATCTTCATCAATGACACAGATGAAGCTAATTACATTGGGAGGAAGTATTGCACATTTTGCGCGACGGTCATCTGAACTGGCAGGTAAACAAAGAAGTTTGAGGAAGACTCATTGTCGGAGATGGAAGAAGAAAACAAGGAAACTTTAGAACTAAAGGCAACTGACACTTCCAAGCTTCAAGACAACATTATACGTGGTCAAGGAATGTAGCCGTCAACTCCAGTATAGTAATGCAATCTCCAGTCGAATGTCTCCAAGACAAGCAGCAAGAAGATTAAGACCTCATCAAAAATGATTGTCTGATTGAACAGGTATTCCATGTTGAATAATTCCATGATAATATTCCTCAAAATACCTTGAAACTTCTAATTGAACTTTTACATTACTATCTAGTGTAACCTTCTAATTTGGCATAATCATTTTCAAGATAACTCATCAGGGCTACCCGGCGCTGCAAAATAATGCTCTGCAACAAACGACTTACTAGATGGCATGTTCATCCGAACACCTTAGTAAATTCAACTGCATCTGCAATTGGATTAAATCATGTTTGATCAAGCCTCCCTAAACACAACAAAGGTGTTCCCAATAAAGAAAACAAAAGAAGAAAAGCAAGGAAGCTATGCACAAAATTAATAAATTGAAAAAGCTTGATTAAAAACCATGAAAGTTCTCTCCAAAAATAATAGGTCCTATGAAAAACATCAATAAATTGACCAAAATGACTTGTATAAAGCAACAGATTAGATTAGATTAGATTATAAGTTAGTTTAAGCCTCCCTAACCGCTGCAAAAATAGAGCGTATCGAAGAGAGGAAGAAGGAAGGCACCATTTAGTATGGAGATAAGAAAATGAGGAATCTATGCAGAAAGGGCATAGAAACAGTAAGATGGGAAAGAAGTTCATGAAATAAGATAAAAGTTGAAGAAGAAAGTCAGAGGTGCTGAAAAACAGGATAGTAGTGAACCGAAAAAAGGTGGTCCTTAACATAACAAAAAACATTTTATTTCAACAAAAAGAAGGTCTACCTAACTCTCAGCTCGGGCCCCCACATTTTTCCCCTGGGAGCGCTAATTCCCTTAGATACAATAGTTGTATCCCCCTGAGGGGTTGTATAAAGCAACAAAAAAAAATTACTTTTTAATAGAGTGAATGATTAGACTGTTAGTTACAGCCTCCCTAACCATAAAAAGTGGTTCCAAAGAGAAGAATGCACCATTCATTTATTAGGAAAGGCAGAATCTAAGCACAAGGTGCATAGAAAGAGTAAGTTGAGAAAAAAATTAATGAATCATGATAAAAGTTTAGGACGAAAAAAACAACACAGCCATGAAGCAAAAAAAGAAGGCCTGCTTCTTAGCCCGGTACTTCACATTTTCCCAAGGGAGCGCTTATTTCCGTAGATATTATTAATGGCTATATATCCCTGAATGTCCCCTTTGAGGGGATACGCTTCTCAATCACGTATAAATACAATGACGAAATTATGTATTGATTATAAGTTAGCTTTCGCCTCACTTAACCACAACAAAGATGTTCAAAGAGAGGAAGGAAGAAGGCACCATTTAGTATGGAGTTAAGGAAACGTGGAATCTATGCAGAAAGGATGTTTCCGCAAGGAAAAAAGAAAAAGAAAAAATGTTTATTTCCAAGTTTCCACATGAGATACATGCCAACATATTGGCTTTTAAAAAGTTTCTTAATATAGGACATCCTAAAACAAATGTTCCATACGAGGAGTACTAATTGACAAACCATCCGAGGTGTACAAATAGATAAGCCATACGAGGCATAATAATAGGCAAACTATACGAGGTGTACTAATAGACAAGCTATTAGAGGTGTACAAATAGATAGACCATACGAGGCATATTAATAGACAAAATATACGAGGCGTACTAATAGACAAACCATACGTGGCGTGCCAATAGTCTATCTCTGTCAAGGGTAGTTAAATGAGAAATGAAAAATATGCCCTAAAAATATGCAAAGCCCTATCACCATCAAAAACATATTTCTTATCTTCTCGATATTCACCACAACATCATGCGGACATGGGTACATGGGATAAAATGGAGATACAGTGTAAGCCGGTTACCATTCATGATTGACAAATATCTACAAAATATTGGCAGAAATGGGTAAGCAAACATATACTCAAAATCAAAATTCATAGCTTGTACAACATACGGACAGAAAGATAATTTCACCACGATTCATATGCTCAAATTGCACTTTATTTCATTAATTATATTTGTCATTACTCCGATTCAGAGAAACGCCCTCTGGGGAAGTGATAGATCTATTTTTGAATCATTTCGCTAGTGCAATAAAATTTATTAACCGAATGGTTTTTGCGTAAAGAAATGAAATAGAAACATGCATATCTATTTATGTAGATACATATATACCTAAACACGTACACACACATATTGATGTATATACTTATTGAAAATGAAATATAAGAAAAAAAATACGTATATGAAATAAAAAGATAAAAACAACCTACCATCAACTACACAGAAAATGACAGTTGAGCTCAGTGTAATCCTAAGAAATTTTTCGCAAAAAAAATAACTAAAAGGAAAAGAAGACTTCGAAAAACATAATAATGATGAACTGGTTTTTAATTTCTTCATAGAATATTTTAAGAAAACTCAGGTTACAGCCAAGAAACAACACAACTCTTCAGCATTATACGGACATGTGTACATGGGATAAAATGGAGTAACATTGTGGCCGGATATCACATCTGAGTAGAGAATATTCACAAAATTTGGCACATATAGGTAGATTAGGCAATGATCCAAAATGATAATTTTAATTACAGAAATTTAGAGTTTTTTCCGATTTGAAAGTTCAGTGCTAGTGTGCGCTGAACGCACGGAAAAAATAAAAAGACTAAATGAAATGCTTATATTACCCCCTCCCCACATCTCAGCCGAAAATCGATTGAAAACATATTCGAAAATGATTTTGAAATAGCGAGACAACGTTAGCCAAAATTTAATTCATTAAAAACTTTGCACAACCCTCACATCTATAAACCTGTTCATTGGTGTACACACAAAATGTATTTCATGGTATATTTGTCACACGGACGTTAAATATTAATACGGAAAAGAGAAAGAAATAACAAAATAAAGATGAGGAAATACTCCTAATTATGAAAAGAACGTTCGTTCTGCTGCATTGAACTGACGGCTGTAGTGCTCATTGTTGTCGACAGAAATAAGTAAGATGAATATACGAATGGCATAGCAAACTTAAAATGAAATAGTTTCTAATTCTCTAACAGAAATTTCAGGAAAAGTAAAATTTCGGATAGATGGGAAGTTCACACCGAAATGCTGCAGGCCCTATGACAGAGATGAAAAATGACGAAACACATTCACTCTAAATTCTTTAACAGTTTTAGAGTTTTTGATATGCTGGGGAAGCTTGTTCCACAAAAAAGCTCCAGAAACTGAGAGAGCTTTTTGTCCCACGTTAGATGAACGGTAACTGACTAAAACACCGTTCCTCCGATTTGGTCTTTTGTTTGGGATATTAGATGGAAACAATTTTACCACCTCTGCATTACTTTGGGGGAGGTACAGAGAGGAGAATACTCGTCGAGCTTTTTGGATCATGAATCTGTTCGGTATTGGGATCCAGTCGAGTTTTCTTGAAAGAAGGGTGACATGATCGTATTTATTGAAATTTCCTTTGCATACCACTTTGGCGGCAAATTTTATACATTTTTGCAACTCTTCCTGATGACATTGAGGTAAATCTCCCCACACAAGACTGCAGTAGTCCAGACGCGATAAAACTAAAGACTGAATCGCTAATAATCTAGATTTTTCGTCAAGTGTGTTCTTAATGCGATGAAAGAACATTAAGGTTCCGTTAATCTTGTTGCACATTGTTTCGACGTGTGAATTGAAAGTCATATTTTTGTCAAACCAAACACCCAGATTTTTAACCTTATCTACTGGTTCAATTGTATCGTCTCCAAATGTTAGCTTGAATGGTGGTAAATTTTCAGTCGTATTCTGTGATCCAAAAATAATGCATTGCGTTTTACTTGCGTTAAGTTTGAGGCCATTATGGTCATACCACAATTTCAGATTTCTTAGAAGGTTTTCAGCGTTGGCTTGTGTTTCTTTTAAATCCGCTGCTGAGCTTGTCATGGTGTTACGCAACGCGGCTCGGTCAGAGCACGTAACGCAGGAGGAATTGAAACCCCCGAAAGCAAAAGAAAGAAAAATACAGATATGAAATACACAGTCTGAGAGTTGGACAGAAAGGTAGGAAATTAACAGTGTTTAATTGGTGTGTACTCCGCGAATACCAAGTGGACAAGCATGGGGAGAATAACAAACTTTGAAAGATTAAAACACATTTATTTTTGAGATGAACACGTGGGTATGTGCACAAGGCATTTTTAGACAGAATTGACATGAGAGAGCGCAACTGCGTTAATGAAAGGTACGCACATTTCTGCCGCCATAAAACTTTAAACACGACATGATATAAATGTGATGTTTACCAAGAATTCAAGTTACCAATACTCAAGAGCTGACAACGATTCACGAAAGAATGCACAAAGTTATAGAAACCCCTACGCAAAACAAATTACAGAACAATGATGACAAACATACCGTTTTCCTGGACTCACAAGGCGTCCAAAGATACATCAATGCTTCGCATTCTGTCGCATAAACATAAGACACAAATTCATTACACAGCGCGTCCTTTTTACTGCAGCGTACCACTTTGACTTCCACTAATACACTTTAAAGCACTGTTTCAAAATACTCGATGCCACAAATTTTCAATTCCTCTGGGATGCGTTGCAGGGGTCACCTAGTTTAGGGCCCTGTTCAACTCTTGAAGGGCGCTCGTAATGTTTCTTCGCTGCGGCCGCTCCAATCACCGGCGTCGGCCGGTTGCTGAAACATCGAAGACGCTGCGCCTAGAGCGCTCGTTCGTTGCGCTCATGGCTTCATTGCCCGAACAGCTCAATCACTGTAGAATTTGCGACTTTTGACGTTGTTGAAGATTGCAGCTGTGCGAGTTCAAAATAAAATGCAGGCTGGAGTTCATGCTCTCTTGAAGACGACGTAAACTGACTTTTGTGTTCTCTCAGGAGAACGATTGACACATTTTTTTCTTCGTATCGGTGGTCCTCGACGTTGTTGCGTATCAAGCGGAATTTGATGTCGGTGGTACTTCAGTGTCTGCTGAGTCCGTTGCTAACTTTGGAGATTCGAAGGAGCACTGTATAGGGGCACTTTCGCGATGTTTTTTCTCGAGTAGCAGATCCAAGGGGATCTCGGCGGCGGCCGGATCCCCGAAAACGTGCACCAAAAAGACCGTCTCTCGTCGTGTAACCAAGTCAAAATCCTTCCTAATTTCTCTTCTGAGCTCCTTATAAGTCTTCCGCTTGTTTCCTTCGAGAACATACCCGACTGTTCCTTTGCAAAGCTCACGTGTTTCACTCACAATTGGTTGAGCCTTACTTGTTTCGGGTGTTCTGAACTGTCAATTGGTCCGCGCTCTGCCACACCTACACGCCTGATCCCTTCCAGAGCGCTGATTGGCTGACGGGATGTGCTCCCCTTTGACGCTGCCTCGTTCGGGCGTTCCCACGCAACGCATCTGTGTTGGGCGCTTTGTGTTGTGTGTGTGCCTGTGTGTGTGTCGATGTGCGTCGTGTGTTTTGTGCTTTTCTGGTGTGTGTGAGTCGCTCACGATGCCTGCGCTCGCAGTTCTGGTAGTGTGCTGGCCGCAAGGTTGGCATTGATCAATGTTGGCTCTTGAGGCCGTGAAATATGATACACACCTCTCCTCCAGCTCAGCTTTTCTTATGTCGAGCTAGCACTTGCGATGTCGCTCAAAAAATCGCTGCTTGTTTTCGACAGAACAGTGAAGAATTGACCTTACACACACGGGTAAACTTTGGTTGCTAGAATTTCCTAAAGTGAAGTATTTTCCCAAAAACATTTTACGAGCATGTTTCCCCAAAAAATATATTTTACGAGAGTTTTTCTTAATAATTCCCAAAAACATTTTATGAGAGTAGTATTTCCTCACGAAGGAGCACTGTATAGGGGCACTTTCGCGATGTTTTTTCTCGAGTAGCAGATCCAAGGGGATCTCGGCTGCGGCCGGATCCCCGAAAACGTGCACCAAAAAGACCGTCTCTCGTCGTGTCCCCAAGTCAAAATCCTCCCTAATTTCTCTTCTGAGCTCCTTATAAGTCTTCCGCTTGTTTCCTTCGAGAACATACCCGACTGTTCCTTTGCAAAGCTCACGTGTTTCACTCACAATTGGTTGAGCCTTACTTGTTTCGGGTGTTCTGAACTGTCAATTGGTCCGCGCTCTGCCACACCTACACGCCTGATCCCTTCCAGAGCGCTGATTGGCTGACGGGATGTGCTCCCCTTTGACGCTGCCTCGTTCGGGCGTTCCCACGCAACGCATCCCAGAGGAATTGAAAATTTGTGGCATCGAGTATTTTGAAACAGTGCTTTAAAGTGTATTAGTGGAAGTCAAAGTGGTACGCTGCAGTAAAAAGGACGCGCTGTGTAATGAATTTGTGTTATGTTTATGCGACAGAATGCGAAGCATTGATGTATTTTTGGACGCCTTGTGAGTCCAGGAAAACGGTATGTTTGTCATCATTGTTCTGTAATTTGTGTTGCGTAGGGGTTTCTATAACTTTGTGCATTCTTTCGTGAATCGTTGTCAGCTCTTGAGTATTGGTAACTTGAATTCTCGGTAAACATCACATTTATATCATGTGTTTAAAGTTTTATGGCGGCAGAAATGTGCGTACCTTTCATTAACGCAGTTGTGCTCTCTCATGTCAATTCTGTCTAAATGCCTTGTGCACATACCCACGTGTTCATCTCAAAAATAAATGTGTTTTAATCTTTCAAAGTTTGTTATTCTCCCCATGCTTGTCCACTTGGTATTCGCGGAGTACACACCAATTAAACACTGTTAATTTCCTACCTTTCTGTCCAACTCTCAGACTGTGTATTTCATATCTGTATTTTTCTTTCTTTTGCTTTCGGGGGTTTCAATTCTTCCTGCGTTACGGGCTTTGACCGAGCCGCGTTCCGTAACAATGGCAATTTGTACGTCATCAGCATACATTGAGATTTTTGTGTTTGCCGGCATGGTGGGGAAATCATTGATGAAAACTGAAAATAGGAGTGGGCCGATGATTGAACCTTGAGGAACGCCAAAATTATTTGGTATGAATGATGACATTTTGTTATTCAAGCACACTGCATGAGAGCGGTTTAGTAGGTAGCTTTCAAACCACTGAGTGTCCATTCCGAGGTTTGAAATTTTTTGTAGAAGTTTCTTATGCTCAACACTATCGAAAGCTTTCGAGAGATCAAGCAATAGTAAGAGAGTTAATTTTTTTGGTCAATATCATTGTAAATTTTTTTTTTATGTTTAACAGGGCGTCCTGAGTACTGGTGTTCCTTCTGTAAGCATATTGATTGCGATGCAGTAGATGTGACTCGTCTATGTAAGACGAGAGCTGGTTTGTTATTACTTTTTCTAATATTTTGGACATAACAGGCAGGAGACTGATAGGTCTGTAGTTTGACGCTATGTCGATATCACCAGATTTATGTAATGGCTTAATAATGAATAGTTTCCATTGATCGGGAAACTTGTTTGTGGCTATAGATGTATTTATTATCAAACGAATAAGGGGTGCTGTGACAGGGAAGCTGTCTTTTATATGTTGGAGGCTTATGCCATCATGTCGTTGCTTTAGTATTCTTTAGTGAGTATAAGATTTTTCGTATTTCTATGACGCTAACTGGCTTTGGTCTCCACTTGTTGCTACTATTTGGGAATGAAACGTCGCTCAGATTTGCCCCTGTAGATGTGTCTGAAACTGTCATGGATACTTCATTGAAAACATCTTCGCCAACTTTTGAGAAGAAAGTGTTAAAGTCATTCGCTATTTTTGAGGGGTTGTCAATAGTGCTTTTGAAGTCTGAATTTTTATACTGAGCAACTTGTCTAATGATTTCCCAAGTTCTTTTAGGGTTTTGTTTTGCCGCCAAGAGTTCTTTGTGGAAGTAGTCCCGTTTTGCTTCCTTAACTCTTCTTCGTAGGATCTTCTCATGATCTATATATTATTTTCGACGCGTACTGTCTGATTTATTCAGTTTGTACTCACACTGCAAATTTCTTTTAGCTCTGCTCAACTGTTTTATCTCATCTGTTAGCCATTTAGAAATTCTTGGCTTAACTTTCTTCGTTGTGAAAGGTGCGTATTCGTTAAGAGCTGATACGAAAATTTCGTTGAAAAGCGAAACTTGTAGATTGACATCATCGGTGTTTTCCATGCCTTGAAATTCACTCCATCGGTCTAATAGCTTCTCTTGAAATATTTCAGGGGAGTAGTGGTTTTTCATGCGATATGTAATGTAACTAGATTTCTGTTTCTCTTTTGCAATATTGATTTGGATTGGATTGAAGGGATCCCGTGAGCATAGAAACAGTAAGATAAAAAGAAAGGCTATGAAACAAGACAAAAGTTGAAGAAGAAAATCAGAGGTGCTGAAAAACAGGACAGCAATGAACCGTTAAAAGATGGTCCATAACATAACAAAAGGCATTCTATTCCAACAAAAAGAAGACCTAACTCTCACCTCAGGACCTCACATTTTCCCCTGGGAGCGCTAAATACGAGTGCAATGACGTAAGTAAAAAGTTCGATGCTCTTAATAGGGTGTCTACTGATATTCTATTTTTAAATTTTTTTACTTCCTTACTACTTTTTACTACCTTCAACAGCAAAAATTTACTGCCAATTTTCATAATGAATGTTGTCCAAAGGTCCAGATGTAAGTAATGGGCTTATAATGAATAGTTTGAGTAAATAATACACGCAATAACAACGGTTCCAAAATATTCCAGGTTTGTAAATAATTAAAACACTGAATAAAATACATATTACTAAATGCAGCAACCAACGCATAACTGCAAAATTAGACCCAAATTATAATGTACTCCTTCCTAAACGGACTCCAACAAACGTTCACCAAAGACCCTGTTTTAAGATTTTCCAACTATGAGGAAGAATATGCAAGAAATCAACTGACTGGAAACTAGTTGACATTGTAGATCGTCAGATCCCCTTACCGGAATATTTCCCGTGAACTGCGGAATATTTCTGATTCTGGGAGAAATAAAAGTTTAAAAATCTTTATACTCTTCACGCAAATATACATTACTTTCAATTTTCAGTGAATTATCCCACTTCACAATTTTTACTACCTTGACGGGTAAAGTGGACCCCGAGCGCATCCGTTTCCGAACACGTACGAGTACACAAAAATATTGTACAATCAGTTACGCTTTCCTGTTTTGCAGAAGAAATGTTTCGATAACATTGAGCGACTTCCCACCGCGTTCAACAGACACACCTAGCAAGAGCATAACCAGACCTGGCTTTAAAAGTGACATGGCTACATGCCAAGCCGCAAATGCGTTCGTGCATTCTTCGAGATGAGTAGGCGGTAGAAAAGTCGCACCGGTTTCCATTATGAGACGTTTTATGTGAAGTGACGGTTCAAATTTAACATGCTCGCACTAAAGAATTTTCTGCCACTTCAATCTCATTTGATAGAAAGTACTCAAATGTTCCATATTGGGAAAAATTCAAATTTCATTTTAAGTAATGAAATAACTCTTGCAATGCAAGTTAACCTACATCAAAGGAAATTTCAACACATAACGTTTCAGTAGGAAGATTTTCTCAACATGTGTATCGGTATAGGTGAACAACCAAATCCCGTAGTGACGCTCTATTAAAGCAATACCAGCGACTAGCTAACAGATTTCATTCAAGGCGAATCCAGTCTCATTTTTCACTTCATGTTCAATGCAAGTGAAAAATTTGAAAAATGCAATTATTGTATGAAGAGTTTATGGGTTGTGAAAGTGCTTAGGGTTATCAAGCCTCCAATTTTACATAATTTAATGGTACAGTAAAAGAATATTAAATACTTACTTTGTCGAAAGCTATTGAAGACTTCTGTTTTCGTGAGTTACTGTTTCAAACTTAGCATGTAACGAGTATTGCACTTTGAGATTTGGGAGACAAACATCTAATCAAAGAGTTTGAAGTATCATTTAAAAAAAATATGCAGTAGAACGAGTACCTAATTCTTCGCAATCTCTACCCCAATGTAGCTAAAGAAGTACAAGCAATACTTTTTTAGACCCAAGCCCTGTGTGTAGTAATTTTTTAACGAAAATGTAAAATATCCTGATAGAAATATGGCTCTTAATGCGTAAAGTTTCGAGTTTCGTACTGAATATCGTTCAAAAATAAATGCAGAAAGTTACGCAGATAATTAAAGCTTAAAATCTCGACATTTTTCAATGAATATGTCATTCAATTGATCATACTCGAGACGGTAACGATATCTGTTTATATATTTTTTATATTTCAGGTTTTAACTTCGTCGTAACATTCTCTGAAAATCTAAAGCGAGATGATAACCGAGGCATGTTTACTGATGTTGGCTGCGGTTTGTCTGGTGCACGGCCAGTACAACAGACCGACCAGGCCGGTCTCTGGCATCCAATTCCCAGGCCGACCTGGCAACGGCAATCTCAACGGGAGATGTAGCGGAGTCACCTATCAAAAGGTAAGGCAAGAAATAACATTAATTAAGAGTAATCAAGCTTTCCTCGCGGATCTTAAAGGCAATTTCAACTCCTAATCTGCGTTCAACTCCTAATCTGCGTCCTAATCTGTACTAAAAAAAATGTTAAGTTCTACCATGAAAACCAACTCGTCCAAATGGCAGGTGCTAAGAAGCAATAATCTACGAATCAGTAGCGTCGGTTAATTTTATGCATTGATTTAACCGATTAAAGTCAAACCTCCTTTCACTGATATCAGAAGTTCGATTTTTGCATCAATTAGATTAGATTATAAGTTAGTTTAAGCCTCCCTATCCAAAGAGAGGAAGGAAGAAAGCACCATTTAGTATGGAGTTAAGGAAACGCGGAATCTATGCAGAAAGGGCACAGAAACAGAAAGCTAAAAAAGAAGATCATGAAACAAGAAATAGTTGAAGAAGAAGAAAGTAGTAGGTGCTGAAAAACAGGACAGCAGTGAACCGAAAAATATAGTCCGTAACAAAACAAAAACCAATGTTATTTCAACAAAAAGAAAGCCTACCTAACCTTTAGCTCGGGCCCTCACATTGTCCCCCTGGGAGCGCTAATTCCCATAGATACAACAAAGATGAGAAAGAAGTTCATGAAATAGGATAAAAGTTGAAGAAGAAAGTCAGAGGTGCTGAAAAACAGGACAGTAGTGAACCGAAAAAAGGTTATCCTTAACATAACAAAAAACATATTTCAACAAAAAGACGACCTCCCTAACTCTTAGCTCGGGCCCTCACATTTTCCCCTAGGAGCGCTAATTCCCATAGATACAATAGTTTTATCCCCCTGAGGGGTAGACGATGAAGAAATAATGAAAGTTTTCCATCCCACCCGCCTAATGTTTTTAACTTTACCTACATTTTACAGATGACGACTGTGCAGACCATGTACGTACAGTACGAGGAGTTCGCGATCGAAATACCGCAGTTGCAAGAATTCTCAACCTGCTTCTGGATGAACGTAGTTGAACCTCTACGGCCAGCTACCATGCTTAACTATGCGAGTAAGCAAACGAGATTAACTATAAAGACAAACCAAAATTTGAAAGCCATAACTCCACTATAAGATGGATTTGAAGTAGAATGTTTTCGACCAGTCAAAAACTGAGTTAAACGAAGAACACAGAAAAACACTAAGTAGAGAGCACGGTAAAATTTAAAATCATTATCAAATCGGGATTATGATCCTTAGCTACAACTTCATACAAAGTGTTCCCTTACATGCAACAACCGTTAACATCCAAACGTACTTCATGTTGATGCCGGTAACACGAGGAGAAATCTTAATAATAGCATAGGCTGATGCAATAATCAGAGAAGACATAATCTCCAATTAAAAACTCAAGAAGCACAGCACGCCCCTTATGTGCTTGAAAATTAAAAATTCCTCCTGTCCATTGCAGTTGACGAGCCGGTGAACAACGACAACATAACTTTGCAATACTTTGGCAAGGAGTTGCAGTGGACTCTGAGGATCAACGGCCTGGTCGCGTACAGCAGCAAGGCAGTCCAGCTGCCCGCCGGTACATGGGTCCATTTGTGCCATTCCTGGACAGGCAAGACAGGAGAATGGAGCGTCTGGCAGAGTGGGCAACTTCTTGACTCGGGAGTCAGCCAACACGTACGTGCTCTACTTGATTGTTAAATATGGCTTAATTGACTTACCTCAATTATTCCAACGACTCAGTTAGCATGACTCAATAGCTTGATTGGCTGAGTTGCCAAGCTCAATAGCTTGATTGACTGAGTTGGCATGGCTCAATAGCTTGATTGACTGAGTTGGCATGGCTCTATAGCTTGAATGACTGAGTTGGCATGGCTCAATAGTTTGATTGACTGAGTTAGCATGGCTCAATAGTTTGATTGACTGAGTTGGCATGGCTCAATAGTTTGAATGACTGAGTTGGCATGGCTCAATAGTTTGATTGACTGAGTTGGCATGGCTCAATAGTTTGAATGACTGAGTTGGCATGGCTCAATAGTTTGAATGACTGAGTTGGCATGGCTCTATAGCTTGAATGACTGAGTTGACATGGCTCTATATCTTGAATGACTGAGTTGGCATGGCTCTATAGCTTGAATGACTGAGTTGGCATGGCTCAATAGTTTGAATGACTGAGTTGACATGGCTCTATAGCTTGATTGACTGAGTTGGCATGGCTCAATAGTTTGATTGATTGAGTTGACATGGCTCTATAGCTCGAATGACTGAGTTGGCATGGCACAATAGCTTGATTGACTGAGGCTGCATGGCTCAATAGTTTGAATGACTGAGTTGACATGGCTCTTTAGCTTGATTGACTGAGTTGGCATGGCACAATAGCTTGAATGAATGAGTTGGCATGGCTCAATAGCTTGATTGGCTGAGGCTGCATGGTTCAATAGTTTGATTGATTGAGTTGACATGGCTCTATAGCTTGAATGACTGAGTTGGCATGGCACAATAGCTTGATTGACTGAGTTGGCATGGCTCAATAGTTTGAATGACTGAGTTGACATGGCTCTATAGCTTGAATGACTGAGTTGGCATGGCTCAATAGCTTGGTTGACTGAGTTGGCATGGCTCAATAGCTTGATTGACTGAGTTGGCATGGCTCTATAGCTTGAATGACTGAGTTGGCATGGCTCAATAGTTTGATTGACTGAGTTAGCATGGCTCAATAGTTTGATTGACTGAGTTGGCATGGCTCAATAGTTTGAATGACTGAGTTGGCATGGCTCAATAGTTTGATTGACTGAGTTGGCATGGCTCAATAGTTTGAATGACTGAGTTGGCATGGCTCAATAGTTTGAACGACTGAGTTGGCATGGCTCTATAGCTTGATTGACTGAGTTGGCATGGCTCAATAGTTTGATTGACTGAGTTGACATGGCTCTATAGCTTGAATGACTGAGTTGACATGGCTCTATATCTTGAATGACTGAGTTGGCATGGCTCTATAGCTTGATTGACTGAGTTGGCATGGCTCAATAGTTTGAATGACTGAGTTGACATGGCTCTATAGCTTGAATGACTGAGTTGGCATGGCTCAATAGCTTGATTGACTGAGGCTGCATGGCTCAATAGTTTGATTGAGTTGACATGGCTCTATAGCTTGAATGACTGAGTTGGCATGGCACAATAGCTTGATTGACTGAGTTGGCATGGCTCAATAGTTTGAATGACTGAGTTGACATGGCTCTATAGCTTGATTGACTGAGTTGGCATGGCACAATAGCTTGAATGACTGAGTTGGCATGGCACAATAGCTTGAATGACTGAGTTGGCATGGCTCAATAGCTTGATTGACTGAGGCTGCATGGCACAATAGCTTGAATGACTGAGTTGGCATGGCTCAATAGCTTGATTGACTGAGGCTGCATGGCTCAATAGTTTGATTGATTGAGTTGACATGGCTCTATAGCTTGATTGACTGAGTTGGCATGGCTCAATAGTTTGAATGACTGAGTTGACATGGCTCTATAGCTTGAATGACTGAGTTGACATGGCTCTATAGCTTGAATGACTGAGTTGGCATGGCTCAATAGCTTGGTTGACTGAGTTGGCATGGCTCAATAGCTTGATTGACTGAGTTGGCACGAATCGATTACGCGATCGACTCGGTGGACATGACTCAACTATTTGATAGGCTGAATCGATTCAATTCAGTTGCTTGAATTCGCATCATATCCAGATACGAGCGAGTGTAGACTTAAAAGCTGCGAGATATTCCTGGATTCATTCCGTTGGCAGCAACCTGAGGTTCCATTGATCAATAATTCAAGAAGAAAAAACGCCCAGAAGTAACTGATAGCAGTACTGTACAGAGAATTGATTATTCTCAAACGATGGTAACTCGTTTTGCAGAGCCGAGGTTGGATCATCCCCGCAGGAGGTGTGCTGGTGGCCGGCCAGCACCAGAACACCATCACCGGCGGAGGCATGGACAGAGGAGAAGGACTCAGAGGGAGCCTCACGCTCATGCATGTGTCCGACAAACACCTCTCGCCCTCACTTCCGCGTGAGTACACAGGAATTAATGCTTTGCCCAATGAATTTTGTGGCAGTTGCACCGTGGTTACAACCACGCTCATTAGCCTGCACTTGGTATCAGAAATGGTCACTGACGTCAGATTAACGAATGAACTACCATTGGACAGTTTATTACAAAAAAATACATAAGGGCACAAGATCCACAAGAAATAAATAAGTATTAGATTATAATAAGTCAGTTGAAGCCTCTCTGACCACGACACAGGTGTTAACATAAGAGGACTGAACAATCCAGCATGGGGTCAAGCGAATGGGGAATCTATGCACCAGATGTCTTCCCACTCTCTGTGCATAGAAACAGCTAGATAGAAAGATTTTGAAGCAAAATAAAAGCGGAAGAATAAAGAAATAGATGCTGAAAAAACAATGCTATGACCGAAAAGATGATCCTATGCAGACCAAAAAATCTGTTTTCTTTCAATTAAAGGAAGGCTTACCTACCTAACTACAGTTGGGGACCTCATATTTTCACCCTGGCAGCGCTTATTCCCATAAGTACAACAGTTTTAATCCTTAAAGGAGGATATAAAATGCATTGAAAATCGGCAGAATTGGATTCGGAAATCGAATTTAACATTGGAGGGTTAACTTGTGCATCTCTAAACTCAAATTTGAGGAATTTAGAGAAGTAAAACTCAAGCTCAGAATTAAAATAAACATTTTACTACGTCACAGTTAAATAATTAATTTTCTGTCTTATTCTTCAGTTGCCAACTTTAGTTAAATTATTTTGATGTAACCCACTTTGCCACTCCAGTTTTATTCATTCCAGGATTCAAAATACTCGAAATTTAACGCGATGCATGTAGAGTAAACACGAAATACTTTCATTAATGTTCCCATATAGATAACACAGAAACGGGAAGTGGAGGGAGCCCTATAAAATACCATTTCATCTCTATAATTTATCAAAAATTCGCTTGTTAACATTCATTGTAGTATGACCCACCGGTGGGTCGTGCTTAAGTTTTTCCAGCTGCAATACGACCCATCGATAGGTCGTTGGAAAATTTGTAATTTTTTTAAAATTAATGGTATATATTTTACCCAGTTAATGTTTGCTATTTAAATTTTAAACAACTTTTGACTTTAAATTTTAGTGGGATATTGAACTTCAGTTTAACCCATCGAAGTCAATGAGTTCATTCATTTGATATCTTATTCCAATGTACTCAAGCAAAAGTACCCAATCCTTGAAGCGAAGCAGTAAATAAAAATAATGAACTTCTGTTCACAAAAACCATTAATCGCAATAAAAACTTCCAGTATTTCTTTACGAACATATTCAGAACAGCTCCAATGCTACAAGGCAATCAAACATTATTCACGTTCAAAAATATTGCGGTATTATCATTATTTTTATTATGATTATTATTATATAAGAAAGTTTTAGCCTCCCTTAACCACGACAAAGATGTTCCAAGAGAGGAAGGAGGAAGGCACCATTTAGTATGGAGTTGAGGGAACGCGGAATCTATGCACAAGGTGAACAGAAACAGTACGCTACGAAAGAAGTTCATGAAGCAAGAAAAAGTTGAAGGAGAAAGTAGTAGGTGCTGGAAAACAGGACAGCAGTGAACTGAAAAAAGATGGTCCGTAACAAAACAAAAACCTATTTTATTACAACAAAAAGGAAGCCTACCTAACCTTTAGCTCGGGCCCTCACATGGTTCCCCTGGGAGCACTAATTCCCATAGATACAATAGTTGTATCCCCCTGAGGGGTCACTGTGACATCTAAATCGGACTAAGTTAAACCTATATATTTTTTGTTACTCGAGAAGTAGCAAAAGATTTTCAATCATTATAAAATAATAAAATTCTCTGAACTCCTCAGACGCTCGGCGATACGTTGCGCAAGTCTCACAAGACTGCTCTGCAACAGCGCGAGGGGAGATCGTGGATTGGATGCACACGCCCCGACGAGGCTACGGAGGAGTCACCTCAGGCCCAGCAAAACCCATCTGTGGAGCCTTCTGAGCACCCAGCAAAATTTTGTCTACTCACTCTATCTTTGAATAGCGACGTTTGCCACAGAAATGGCAACAATATTGGCCACCATCAAAAAACTGAATCGTTAAATTGAAGTTTTTGTAGACTTTAGACAAGCCTTTTTAGAGCTATCTGATGTGACGTACTCGTAATTTTTTCTCGAAGTCCTGGGAAGCGGGAATATTTGATATTTTCAATAAAATGATCCAATAAAGCATTAATTCCCTTCGTATTTTTTTCTGGAATATTAATTTAACGACGACTCGCAGACCGGTATCAATCTGTGCATCTCCATTGAAGTGACTGGTGTAGAACAATTCGTATTATATCAAATCCTACTTCAATTTTCAGTAAGCAAATCTTCTCAGACTATTTATTTTAAATTCTTGATAATTACTTCGGAACAACTAGATTCACACCTAGATGTCGACTAGATGTCGTGTCACACTCAAGTTCAATTGATGTTCCAAACACTAGTTAACTATTAAATTAGTAACTTTTGCAGCAAATTCTCCGGAGAAAAGAAATACTACCTGCCTAGAAAAATAGATTCCGACAACAAAATGTGAATCCTTACCGTACGGCGACTTGCCTTTTTGTGACAGGACGTCATACAAATTTTTTCACGATTCATGAAGGTAAACTTTGAACTTAAGTAACCTTTTTGAGCTTGGCCACCGACATCAGCAACGTGCAGAGGGGGATAGTATGGTGCAACTCATCCAATTGAGAACCAACGGTTCCACACGCACTATAAGTCCCTATTGTTCTCACTGTAACCATCTGAATGGTGAAGATAAAAAAACAGAGGTAAAGCAATATTTTCTCAAGAAGGAACATTATAATGAACTTCCCACCCATCACATGAAGTTTAACAATCGTTAGCGATTTTAATGGTTAGTCAACAACAAACAAAAGCTTCAATACAGTCATGCTAAACACTAGTTACCAGGCAAAATGTCAATGTGTGTTAGTGGTAACCCTACCCAAGGGGAAAATCAAACAAACGCATAACTCAAACAATTTAATGCAACATGAGAGCAATCATCAGAGCTCCATGAAAAAGCTCACAAAATGGTAACTAAATTCCCAGTCTTAGCATTAGGCAAGCATCACGGCGAAGGCGTCCAAAACGGTCAGGCCACATACGAGAAAATAATTCCAAAAACAGGGAGAATCAAAATTTTCTATCTGAAATATTTTCTGAAAGAAGACAAGTCCTAGTTACGGAAGCAAAACCAATACTGGAGGCCCCTCCACTAGAGTAGCTTGTACAATCTCACCTGCCTGTCCTCAGTGTACCAGCTACGAATAGCTTTTTCTCTGTAGAAATTGGACGAGATAATATGCGTCTTGATTCAAGTGGGAGGGTATGGTAAACAATCACTATGTCCTTTAAAGTTAGGAAATTCGAAATAAATTTAGAGGTGGTATGAAGTCGAAATATTCTGAACGTAAATTACAATGTTCATTTTAAATTTTCAATTACAATCTTACAGTTAAGAATCCAAAATGAAATTTCTAACTCTTCCATCCATAAACAATCATGAGGCTACTAACAATTTTGTTCCCTTCCGCAAAGGAGAATCACGTTCAGCCGACCATTAGATGTTAATTATGCAGATAACATCCAAATCACAATGTTATGGAGCACACAGCATTTCACGACTACAACTTTAGCTTCAGCGCTCGTTCGAAACGCATGCTCTCTTCAAATCCTGTATCTGTGTCATCGAAGACCCAAATAATCAAACCGAATACTCATACGTGATCGTTTCATTCCAGAAGTACTATTACTAATTTTGTTTCAGAATTCTTCAGAGCTACTTCTTTCACCAGAAAGAATCAAGTACAAATTCAAAGATTTATAGTTTGAACAACGAGCTAATTTTTGTTCATACATTAAATTTTATCCACGCGAGACTTTGAATAGCATAATTTCTTTGTAAGCTATTAATACATACACAACCATTAGCGTAATTTCTTATATTTTATATTTTTGCGCTACACACGAACATTACATAGTTAAAAAAATAGTTAAAATCACAGATTAAATAAGATGCTAGTTTTAGCCTCCCTAACCACAACTAAGGTCTTCCAACGAGAGGAAGGAGGCAGGCAGAGATGAAGTTGAGAAAGAAGTTTCAGAATCAAGATAAAAGTTGAAAAAGCAAGTAGTAGGTGCTGAAAAACAGCACGGTAGCGAAAATACCGAATAAAGATGGTCCGTAACAAACAAAAACCTCTTTTACTTCAACAAAAAGAATTTCTATCTAACCATCTCGGGACCTCACATTTCTCCCTTGGAGCAGTATAAATCACAAATTACAGCCCAGTATTTGAACATGAACTTTAAAAACTAATGGTCATCACAAACGTGGTAAAGGTAAAGCTAACAGCAATTGAAGCTGTTTATACCATTCCTTCATTGCTCAAGAGCAAGGGAAGCTATTCCCTCAACTAAGGTAAAGAATTGGAAGCCATTGGACAAAATTGGACGTAAAATATTACAACGGCAATAAACTAAGATTCTCTTTAAGCGTATAATTTTTCATCCTTATTTTGATAATATTCAAACGAAATCCCATTCATGAGTGAACAAGGAAGTCTAGCATGGAAGCAACACGAAGTAGGCAGCAACAGGATTTCAACACGTCACAGTTTTGACATGCATGAATTACGTGGTGGTCTTCAGCACAGTAAGTTGTGACCAACCGGCTAGCACGTTTCCAATCCTCTAGCACCCATACCAGCCGAGTGATACAGAAATGACCACTTTGCAAAGGTTGAAAAACAACTAACTATAATTGCATCGACTCAACTTATATCAACTATGATGATCAAACTCGAGGTTTAGCAACTACTTCTGGTGAATTGCGGGGGGAGTCATTGGGCGCAAAACTGGGCACCAATAGACAGGCAAGAAACGCACACGCAATAGAAGAACATGAAAAACTCTATTTAATGACCGAAAAATAAAAAAAATAGTCATTTGCAATTAGTTACACAGCACACGAGCTTTTATCAGAAGTGAGTAATAAGAGGAGAGATGCAAAGACTATGACAGCACAGCAGAACTGAACCTACAACACTATTTTGCTAATGTTGATGTGACGAGAACATTCCTCTTCAATAGGTAGGAATATAACTGAAGAGTGATTTTTCAAATTCCAATACGCCGACATTACCACCAACCCCCCTAAGGAAACCCAGGGATCTGACACTGATACGCAACGCCACATCTCGCAGGAGACAACACAGCTGAAATGGATACCTGGCATGTACTCGTCGTAGAAAAATGCTTGTAACACTTCGTTACAAGGAGCGCAATTTTATATTATTATACCGCAATATCACACCTCTGGTCGATGGAGACATTTAGAGTAAGTTCTAAATGAAATTTAAGATAGCCTGTAGGCTAGAAGAAACTCTCATCTACTGATAAGCTCGGAGCTTGCATTGCAGACATCTTAAATGAGCCCATACATATAAATTACAGTAAATGAGTGGTTTTCACTTTACTGTATTGAAACAATCTATGACACGAAATTAGAAATAATGCCACAACACTGTGTGATCGCGTCCGAGGCTCGACACCCAGAACGACAAAGCCTCAGCAACGAGACACAGAAGTCAGAGAATTATACGCAAAAGCTCCTGAACTTACAAATTTAATATTTTTGAGTTTCTCATGTTCACTTTGGCTGAGATCAGCCGATAACAGCTTCATAAATTCTCCATTGAACAAAGCTGCTTGATATTCTGACTGAGGAAATACTATTACAAATTCAATGTTTTCTGTAATGTTATATTAAAAACAAAACTATGCGCAGCCCAATTTTGTTGTCACAAGAGTCATATTACGTTATTTAAAAGATAATAATTGTGGAGGCATTTTCGAGCACACTGCATTAAAAAGCAAACACGCAGTAGCATTATGCACTGGACTTCAACGCACAGAATTTCACATGAGCATACGTAAATCAAGGCACAGTTCCAGGTACTTCAGGCTTCGGTTCTAAACTAAAAATCAAAACGCTTTGCGTACGTGAGATTTCATCGATATTAGTCACTAATAAAATAGCTGGCCAGTGATATTCATGGCAAAACTGCACCGTGAGTTCCAAAGCAATACAGGGGCTCTGGTTTCTTAAATATTTAAAGCTCAAGAATGGACTAGTCAAGAACGCTAGTAGCTCAAGGAAACGATCAGAGAAATAATACGAGCTTAATTCAAGTATTGATAAGGAAACCAGTTTTGCGCAGTTGGAATTTAGACTAGCTTTCCCTGAACAGGATAAGTTCAATGCATCAGGGGCTTACCTCACAACCATGCGCCATCTTCAGTAAGTGGAGGCCTAACCAAAACTCGTTGCATTCAGAGCTATCCATTTGGGCAAAGCTCAGCACAAACCATACCGTGGTTTTTTGAATACGTTCACTTAGATCGCCAGGAGCAATAATAACAAAGTCATTAATAACAGTATCAACTATTTTCAACTTCTGCAATAAATGTCACTAAGAAACCTTAGACTTAATTTCTATAGGGTAATATTTAAAACAAAGGACAATTTGACTTTAGGGTACACTGCCTATACGTTGAGTTCAGTGGTTAGCACTGAACGAATTAGTAGAAATAAAAACAACTATTTCACAAAAAAAGACATCAAAACTTGGGAATTATAAAAATTTTTTAATTTAACAAGAGTTTTCTTTTAACGAATGAATTGACAATGATGTTTACGTGAATTGTTGAACAAAAAGGAAAAAATTGGTGACATGATATGCACTAGACGGCAGACACCATCGCAACGCAAAGGAAGGAGCGCTGAGAAGAAGAGAAGAGTGAATGATGAATTTTAGCACGCTGAGTTCATAAGAGTGTATTATTCATTGATGAAGGCAGACTGAGATACCTATTCTTGCATCATGCCGCTACTCGCGAGAGCGAGCAAGCAAGCAATAACCCCATGATGAATCACAAGTAAACCACCTTGAACTGGTCCAGTACTGAACATTTGCTATACAAAACAAGCCAGTGTTTTAAATAAATTGTGCAAATGGGAACTAGTTAAGCAACGAAGCGTTTGCAAGACTAACGCCCAAATTAACAAAAATGCCCACCATAGTATTCTATATCGGGCCCAAAACAAATTACAAAATTGAATAATGCTACTGTGTAAAGATTAACATTATTTACTAAACACAAAAACGAAATTTTAAAAAAAGTTCAACGCACATGCATGAAAACTACAAAAATAAAAACAAGTCAATCAACGACAGAAAAATCCAACGAAACATACACCATCTGCATCGCAATACGAGGGCGGCCACTAGTTAAAATGATCACACCCGGTAAATCGAGTGAGAGTGACCATAGCTCGCTCGCGTGTCCAATCAACACGCGTACTTAGTACTAACCGTTGAGTAGTAATGCTTGCTCTCACGAATGGAAAACTGTTTTACTCTATGCACACAACCATGTCCTAACGAGAAACAACGTTCTTACTTTGTATTAACTTCTAGTTGATCAATGACCCAGACCCCGTTGTATAGTCTAGATCTTGCACACACGTATTTGTACAGATAATGCGATGTAGAATGCAGCGAATTTTTTAATGGTTTAAAATATCCTTGCATAAAGAAAATCAGGTGATAATATAACGAGCGCAAATAAGTTTTGCATCTTATAAAAGTCTTTTCACTGTCGGAAATACTGTAGGCTGGAAGGCTCATGCCATTTAAAGGCATAGAGTTATTTGCAAATAGACTTGCTTCAACAGCTGCGAGTGTAAAGGATATCTCCATCACATTCTGCATACTGTTCAAATGGCTACAATATGATCCTTCATTCGACTTTACCGTGCACTCAAGTCTCGTAAAATTGAGGTGAAAAACTGGAAATATTAATTCGCCTTCGGGACAATACATAGCCGACTCTGGTAAACTGGATGCGTATAGAAGGCCGTTTGAAGTCTGCTATATCTTACTATCCGTAATTCGAACATAAACTATTTAAGTATTACAAAATCCCCGACTCTGTACACATATTTAATTTGGTATAATTAGTTTGTACGCCTCACAGCCGGTACAATCAATTACGCACGAGTCATCACTTGGTTAGCTATGTGTCCAGGAAAATTGTTTCAATGCCCATTATCGTAAATTGCTCACAACACTTAGCTGTATATAAAAAAGCGCGATTACATCACAACTCTGGCGACAAACGCCAAATACCAAACAACAACAATGATTAACAAATAAGCAAAAAACTTTCAAGTACCAATACGATGATGAATATCGAACAACTCCCGGGGTTGCAGTCACCCTTGCCTTATAGCTCCGTAGAGTCGCTGGAAGGAAGCTGGTCAACAGCACACCTGAAGCCAAGATTGCTGGCTGTGCTGTCAGGCGTGTTCTGGCTCCTGGCTGCACAGCGGTACCTGACCAGGCCATCATCATTATTTCAACGTCAACACCTGACCATGCCATAATTCTCATTATGTGCATATCGGTACTTGACAATGCCATGTTACTCAATTTAATACACCTTATAGGAATATATGTACCTGACCGTGTCATGATTCTCATTTTTAAATTTCAATACCTGACCCGTGCCATTATTCTCATTATTTGAAAATCGGTACAAGACCAAGCCATTTTTCTCATTATAATATGCCTTATTTGGAAATCAGTACCTGACTAGGCCATTATTCTCATAAAATTCTGAAATTATTCTGAATAGTTAAACAGCTTTCAATTTCAATATTCTTAAGTTAGTCCAATATGAATAACCTCCTCACAAAAGTACAGCTACCGTGCAAGTTTGCAAACTGTATGTATGTATGTATGTATGTATTATACTGACACTGAAAAAATTCCTCCTAAATCAGAATAGTATTGAGTTTGAAGCAGCTTCACGCAAATGAAACTCCTCACATTAAAACAAGCTGAGAGGCCTCGAAACACCTGACGTTTTTACATCAATCGTCTAACTCATTCCAGTTTACAAGGAACACTAATTTATAAGAAAATTATAGAGAAAGAATAAGCCGAGGGAAATAAAATACATGGGGTAATAAATGTGAAAAAACAAGCGGCGAAATAGACCTTAATTTTTAATGTAAAATATTTATAATTTAGTTTCAGCCTCTCTTGACCAAAAATGTTCAAAGAAAAGATGAATGATGGCACCATTTAGTATGGAATACAGGAAAAGCGGAATCAATGCAAGAGGTGCGTTCTCACACAAAATCCCCAGCGCATAATAACAAGAAGTTGAGAAAGAAGAAATTTATGAAACAAGATGAAAGTTGAAGAATCAAGTAGTAGGAGCTAAGAACAGGACAGCAGAAAAACCCCCCTAAAAATGGTCCGCACCAAAAAAAAAAAAAAAAACTACTGTATTTCTGGAGAAAAAAAAAGCCCCCCCTAATCTTCAGCTCGAAATCACAAAATTTCCTCGGGAGCGCCAATTCCCATAGAAACAATAGTTATATACTCCTAAGAAGAGGGTAAAAATTGGAGCAAGAATGAAAAAAAATACAATTTCGGTTGACATCAACATGTAAGTGCGTATTCCCCAGGGTTGGCATTAAGAACACACCCCTGAAAGATCAACTAACAACCCTCAAACTCTCCATCCTAATCAAGCAGACCAGTACACTTAACTCGATTATGAAATGCACAAAAAAATCAGCTTTTCATATTTATATTTAAATTTTTTACTTTTAAATAGCATTGCAAACGTGAAACCTACTTCATTACAAAATACTAAGGACAGGCATATTTTTTAAGCGGTAAAATGTAATGAAATTTGGAATCGCTTTCAGACCTCAAGTGCCTTTAAATTTCTATACGTGAAGGGTTTTATCAGCTTGAAGCCTATTTTGCACACTGCTCTACACACAATCAAACAAAGGAAACAGTTTAATCGAACAAGAGCTTGCTGGACGAGTAAAGCCGCGTACTCACTTGTAGACATGTTGCTCTATGTGTCTATAGACATGTCTATCGACAGTCTATAGACTCAGGTTTTGCCTCGCCTAGCGTCGACACTACGATTTGAATTTCTCGTTTAGTCTCAAGCGGTATGTCATGGAAGATATTGCTTTGTGCGGAGTAAATTCCTGATTAGCGCTAATTGCTAGTGAAAGAACAAGAACACGTAAACCTTGGTGGAGTCGCGAAGTGTTTGCAGAAAGACTCAGTTTCGGAATTTCATTATTAAATAAATTAAGACTGGAAGACGCCATGGGTTTTCGAAATTTCACACGCCTAACCCATACTGATTTTGAAGATTTGCTGCTGATGGTTGAAAGACTGATAACAGAAAAGAATACAAAATATAGAGAATCTATCACAGCTTCTCTTCGACTAGCAGTCACACTGCGTTTCTTAGCAAGTGGAGACTTTTTCACGAGCCTCATGTATACTTTGAGAATATCTAAGCAGGCAATATCGCGGATGGTACCAGAGGTTTGCGAAGTAATTATCTCATCATTAAAACATATAAAGGTATATATGAAACACGAATTTACATTAATCGAAAGTATTTATTTAAGTTTTGGACCTCCTTTCGAATATGCTCCGCACTCGTACAAAGGGGGGAATATCTTACACAAAAAAAACCTATGGCCCACGTATCTTATTAAAAATATATTATTCAGGGCTTAAAATAGATGCCTCTAACTCAAATGATTTTATGGTAACATACCGTTGGGTATTAAAAGTACAAAATATTTCACTGTCTATATCTGTTAATTTTTCAAAGAAAAGCCACGAGTTATATTGACATGTACTGCTTCCTTGTTCATATTATTCCAGTACAACAGTAAATCTTGCGCAAGAAAGCAAGCAAGATAGCGTTCAACCACAAAAAATGGAGCTAATTATACTCTTAGTACGTAGTTATAAAATTAAAAAAGGAGAAAATCCGAATGGATGAACCTTACGTCAATACTGTTGTATGATGAACGAAGGTCCTATACTTTTTCATCAAAATATGCTACTAACGACTTTTCTAACATCGCCTTTCGTGAACAAACTCGCAAGTTTCAGGCATTATTGTTCTAATTACATATTGGTTAAGGTGTTCGTGCACTACAGAAATTCTTGCATATCATTGATACCTTCAACCCTTGACTGATTGCTGCTAAAATGGAACAGGTGATGTGTTTGGATAACGGAAGAATATCTATAGAGGCATTATGTTGTATATACTAGCAAAACGTGGCGCAACGTGTCTACCGTTGCATGCTGTCTCCCATTCCGATCGGGAGACCATAGACCTGACACTTTTGGTCTCGATATTTGTGATCCACCAAAACACGCTGAAGGTGAAACTAGAGCATAAAACCAAATAGGTGAGGTGAGCTGGTATAGAGGTAGAGCCACACTCCACAAGCGAATAACATAAGACTGATTCAATTCATGAATCAGACACTTTTGGTCTGTCTCCCATTCCGATCGGGAGACCATAGACCCGACACTTTTGGTCTCGCAACCGACTCGCAGACAACGGTTGGTCTATAGACGCGTCTACGTAGACTGCGATAGGCAGGTCTCAGAGACCCAAATCGCTCAACATATCTACAAGTGAGTACGCGCCTTAAGAAGCTACACACTATATGTGCAAAAACCTCTTGCCAACTGTTTTGATCTTTTTCCTGCCTAATTAAAATTCATAGCTTCTCTGAGGTCAGGAGAACATAAAAGGGAATCAATGAGCACGTGAGACATATCTAAATGTAAGACATTCATGTACTACTTTGCTACTCGTATTATGCTTAACAGGACAATTTCAACTACTACAACAATGAAAGTCGACAGTATCTTCAATACTTCCAATTTGCTGAATTAGTTTCCACCATTTTCTTTCATTTCGAAAAACACAACTGTCTCCAGCGCTAGTAAACTCACACCTTTCTCATAAAGAAGGAAAGACTGAGGTTACTCAAACATAAAATACTTTCGAAAACTTTCAAATACTGCAATTATCATTTTTTACGAGCATATATCTGTTGAATTATGTATCAAGGGTCAGTCAGGCAACCGAGAGATTCAGGCTATTTTACAATTAACAGAACCAAATTAAGCCCCCATAACGCGACACAATCCCCAATAAAACCTACTTGAATTGATATTTTCTTCTAGATAGTCTTACCTAACCCTGGGAGTCACAGCGCTCCATTCAACACAAGCATTTTCCTAAATGATATTTGTGATCCATCAAAACACGCTGAAGGTGAAACTAGAGCATAAAACCAAATAGGTGAGGTGAGCTGGTATAGAGGTAGAGCCACACTCCACAAGCAAATAACATAAGACTGATTCAATTCATGAAGTGAAGATACTGATGGTAGAGCTGGAGCATACACCAAACAGACAGTTAGTGTGGAGGTAAAACACACCGAGAGAGGGATGTAAGAACTATGGACGCACCTGTAGCAGTATTGCTGGGTGCACATGAACGAGCCGCCCTTCTTCACCTTTTCCGTGCCTGTCGTGGGCGGTGACTGCAATGTACAAGATCATATGAAACTTGAAAACTAACCAATCAATTCTATTAATAAGTGCGCTAAAAAAATTATTTCAGAACAATGAATTAAAAATTCACTTGTGAATTGCTGTGATTATGGCATAAATTGTCCGTAACTAACTTATAATTCATTAGTCAATCATGAATAATAATTCATAAAAAATTAGGATAGGTTGAAATTCAACATCAACTAATAGGTACAAAAAATTCTAAGAAGACGATAATATAAATCTATTCTAAGTGCCTCAATAATCTTAGAAACAAATCAATTATATATCACAGTCGAGAGTTATCAACTACAGCAACCTTTCAATTAATAATGAACAAACTTTTACCGTCACATATTTTCCGAGCTAATCACTCATCTACACCGTACGAGTTGAAGCTAAAAATATACAGGAATATTCATTCTACAATACTATAGAGCATCACACATCAATTAGCACATTAAACAATTCTGAACAAAGCAATCTTAAATCATCATAAAAATTTAATTCCTCAGATGAAATACTGAGCGATTCTCGTAGATAGTTTCTAAATTTCACTGAAAACAAGTTTAATTCATTACATAAACAATTTGCATTAGGAACAGCTCCTGAAATGAAATAGGTAATTTCATTTGAAGAAAGCGTTAGCAGCCATGTAGTTTATGGTCCACAATCCCCACGTCACCACTACACCCTGATATCTTCTACCCATTGACACTTCAAAGTTACTTGGTTGTAAAGGGAATTACTTGAACTACCATATCTAGGTGGACTCCTGAGTTACCTGGTTGTAAAGCATATCATTTCAACTACCATATCAAAGTGGACCCCAAAGTTAGCTGGTAGTCAAGTATTCCATATCAACATGAACAGCAGAGGTTTGACACCCACAATGCGCACCTGGTTGGAAACGTGGTCTACAGTCCACCAGTCGTCGACCCACTCCCAGACGTTGCCGACTATGTTGTGCAGCCCGTATGGGTTGGGTGGGAAGCGGCTCACATCACAGCGACCGACACATCCGTCCGTGCCGTTATCCTCTGTCGGAAACTGGCCCTGCCACGTGTTTGCCCTGTGTACAACACACACAGGTAATGGCAGAGTACTGCTTATTTTATTCATGTTTAAATTATGAATAGATTTTTTAAATTCATTGCTAAAGTAAAAGCAAGTAGCAAAAAATGTATGCATGAGTAACGCTTTACAACAATCAGAAGTGAATTAATGCTAATAATTCTTCAAGAAATGCTTAATCCACACATTCTTAAAAGACTTCAAAGCCTTCAGAACTACATGTGTTCATTGAACACCAATTTTACCATGAGTGAATTATCAACATATAATAACACGGAATATTATGAAATTCCAGAAAAATACAAGCATTCAAGCCTCTTTCATATGCCATTAGATCCTTTGGAAGGAGTTAGAGTCCAGAAAAAAAGGCATTCTGCCTGACTCATTATCCAAGACTTCCAGACGAAAAAAAAAATACTACTTACATAATTTTTTCCCCAGTCCAACAGTACAAAACTCCTATTTTCTGTAAGCTTTATGATTTTTCATATCATCCACACATGCTGATACCTGAGATGAAAGCTGTGCTTCACTTTCAGAAGGAACGACTGACCTGTGCACTCCACCAGGTGTGAAGTTGTTGCCCCAGGGGAAGAGCCTGCCCTCTTTGCCACCCCTGCAGGCCCTCTCCCACTCCGCCTCAGTGGGCAGCCGCTTGTGCAGGTGGCGGCAGTATGCCTTGGCGTCATTCCACGACATGTGCACCACCGGGTGGTGCCACGCATCTGTGCACAGAGCAAAACTAAGTGAAGTGCTAATGAGTCTAAAAAAATAATTGTGGGAGCTCTCAGTTAATGGGGATAAAGAATTGCTAAGGAATTGAAGGAAGTGGCTGGAAGAAGTCTTATCAATGTGTTTTAGTAGTATAATAATTCTTTTCCTTTTGTAATTCTGCAGTGCAGTGTAAGTTCTGCCACTGAATTCTATGATACACCTCGGCCAATTATTTTTATATTTATAGATTAACTATGTACACTATAACCACAAATGAAATATCAGCCTGCCACTGAATAAGTTCACAAATCTAGCAACTCCAAAGGAATATGAAGTTGTATAAACAATAATATGAGCATAATCTTGTCTATTTTCTAAGAAATAATGTTCTGCATCTTTAAAGACTATAGATAAATCAAAAACAGTTTTGGATACCAGATATTTTGCAATTTATAAAAATAGGAAGAAAAAATCAGTGCAGTACCTCCTTTGAGCTTTTACTGATGTCATCAAACATGTGGGCTGACACATGGGTATCACTATGTTAGAGGCAATTCAACTTGTCACATACAGTGAAGTACACTCCACCATTGAAGGGAAAATTGAGCCAGCAGATGCACTGAACATATGTCATTTTTGAACTGGTCTACATCACACATTGATGCTTAAATAGGGTGAGTTAAGATTTGAAATAGAAACAAGAAAATTTTGACAGAGCAGTGATACACCGTGTGAACTTATAGGCTTGTTAAAACATAAATCAACTAAACTATAACTTATCAGTTAAGTATAAGGAGTTTTTAATTATTCACAGTATAAATAAATGTTTTGTGATTCAACATTAACACGTTGACTGCGACACGACCCACCGGTGGGTCGTGCTTAGGTTTTTCCTGCTGCGAAACGACCCATCGATGGGTCGTTTTGAAAAATTCTAACAACCTTTCTAAATTAGTGGTATTTAACAGGCCCAGTTAATGTTTGATATTTACAAATTTGCTTATCACTTTTGACTTTAAATTCAAGTTGAATATTGAACTTCGGTTTAACCCATCGCAACTAACGTGTTAAATACCACTTGAACTTATTCATAAAAAATTGATTTTAGCCTCTCTTACCACAACAAAGATGTTCAAAGCAGGGTGACGGCACCACTTAGTATGGAGTTAAGGGTACACAGGGTAGTACATGGAACCTATACACAAAGGACATTCCTGCACAGGATCCCGTGTGCATAGAAACAGTAAGTTAAGAAGGAAGATTATGAAACAAGATAAAAGTTGATGAAGAAAGGCAGAGGTGCTGAAAAACAGGACAGCAGTGAACCAAAAGAAGATTGCCCTTAACGAAGCAGAAAATACTTGAAATATCTCAACAAAAAGATTGCCTACCTAACTCTCTGCTCAACTCCCCTTGGAATACTAGGAAATATCCTTATGGATATCTTAATTTTAGTCCTTACATAAAAGATTATCACACTAGTTCAAGACTCCCTACTCCAAACAGGAAATGGTAATCTCAAAAGAGCAAAGAGAAGGGACTATTTGGTATAAACTTCAGAAAATGGGGAATCTATGCACAAGTAGGATACCCTGCACATAGAAATATCAAGTTACAAATAAAAAGGAAGAAATGACAAAGAAGGCATGAAAACTGCAAAATGCAAAGCAGCCACACAAAAAATAAAACTCACAAAGGCCTATCTATACCCGAGGCGACCCAACAGTTGACATGAACAGTTAAATTTTACACATCTTAAATTTTTTATCTTGATAACCCATATAACAGGGTTACATAGAGGAACACTTTTTTTAAATGTCTGCTACCATCACTTGGTGTATGTGGTACATTAGTGTAAATGGCCTCATCAATGAGGATTTCAATGTTTTATAATATTGTTTTCTGGAAAATCTAATACACTCACAGAAAAATAGGGAGTGCAACCTTGTTTAATGCTGTTGAGATGCTTTCAGGTTTTTACTTTGAAGTTCAAAGTTGAATAGAATAGAGTCTAAAAATCTAAAAACATACCAGTAAGACTTGAGTCAGGCCCAGTAGGATGCCTCCAATCTGTACCCTCGACAGGGAGCCACCACGGAGCAGCAGCAACAGCTTGAGTGATCTTTGATTTGACGGCTTCTGAGAGCTCAGCCTCCAGGACAAAGGAGTCACCAAACTTTTCAGCCTGCATGACAACATGATAAATTAGTACTGTAATACTCAAAAATTATTACATGCAATCATTATAAATTCTTTGAAGTTTGTCCAAGAAAGTTTAATCTAGGCACTATTAAGAAAACAGGAAATGTAAGCCAGAATATAATTTGAGGTATGACCTTTAACTAGATCCATTTATTGATTTTTGTTTCGGGAAACGTAATCTACATAAAAACAGAATAATCAAGGAGGGTAAAACATCAGACTCGCCACTTGGTGACGCGCATAGCAGAGCATAGGGGGGTGTCAGTACGTACTGGGAGAGCTACCACCAACACTTTGCACAGCAGTATTAAGAGACCACTCGCATGCAGCTGACCGGCCAATCACTGAAAATTGTTTCAAAATTATAGGCCATAGCAATAAACTAGATATTCGTTTGTTAGAAAGCTTACTTATTCATCACACTAGGCCTACGTTAAATGAAACAGATTCGTCTGCACCTCTGTATATTTTAAACTAGGACTCCCATTTAATCTTGTATCACTTTTTCAGTGTTTATATACCCTGCTGCTATAATTTGTGAATGTTTTTTTTGGTCCAGGTGCTGAAGATGAGTATAGTTTTTACCCAAAAGCTCTATTTTTATAAAGAAGACTTCATGAATAATGTTTTTACCCTCCTTGATTATTCTGTTTTTATGTAGATTCATTTAAAATAATCATAGCATCAAAAACTTGGCAATTGTTAATAATATTGCAGTTAGATATCACTTCTTCATTGGATGAATAATTGAAAGCATTTCAATAGAATTCTTAGCCAACTCTTACCTCGGTCACATAGCCGGTCTCCTTGACAAACTTGGCAAACTGAGCATTGCTCACTTCATATTTGTCAAGGTAGAATGACTTCAACTCAACTTTCCTCTCTGGACCTTCACCATCAGCAGTAAAAATAGGAGCATCAGTTCCCATTGTAAATTCACCACCAGGAATGAGCACCATGTTGTCAAAATCAGAAATCTTTTCATTTTCACAATTTTGCAATAGTGTATTTTCAACTTCACCAACTGACAACACATCCTCACTGTACTTGGTGCTGGAAGGAGCTTTTGCATCAACAGAATTTGGCTCATCAAATGCTTCATTCTCTTTTGAATCATCATTTGTAATCAGATTGTCATTAATTTTTTCTTGTCCCTGAGAAATGGAGTCATGATCACCCATGTGCTGCCTGTTGGTTTGACAGCCACAAGATTGAGACTCTGCAGCAGCATTTGACTGGCAGGACTGGCCATCTTCTCCCAATGCTGACCCAAAAACCACTAAAACTGAGAAAATATAAATACATACTACTTTCTTTAGCATTTTAAAGGTTTAATGTAAAAAAAATAGAACTGCATTCATGAACTGAAAGTAGAAATATATTATAATAAATTAATTTCTAAGCATGTGCATATAAAATACTAAATCATAATATAATCATACATTAAGTACATATTTAGACAATTTATCTATTATTCTTTGTAACATTTAAAGAATTTATTTTGTAACATATTTGAAGTAACCTACTAATTAGAAATAAAATAAAACAGAACACAAAAAGCCCATAAAATCTATTGCTGTGCAAAAATTGCAAAGTAACTTAACTTTGTTGAAGAATTTAAAAAGTTGCATTTATCATACCTAGCTAAGCTCAAAGTTGAGATCATTGTTTTGCATATTTTTTTGGTATCTTGCACAAACTGGACAAAAGAATTACTACAAATTACTCGTTCTATAGGAATTGAATGTAGTAAGCCTTCTTACAACTCTGCATATTTGAAAATTTTTACTTAATATTGGGCAAGATCCTTAAAACATTTCAAAAGTTCTGGTAAAATATCAGTGCCACCCTAGCAATATCCAAACCCAATGCAACCTAGGACCAAATTGCAAATACATACATGTGCAAGTTATACAATGGAACCAAAAATACAAAAGGACAAAACTTATTAAGATGAGATACATTTCAATATATTATTCTTTTATCATATGCAGTAATATTCTATGACACTTAGCAATTATTACTTTTATTTAACATTAATACATTTAACATTAATTATATTGCAAACACAAACCTCAATTTAGTACTTAAAACAAATATTTAATTGAGTCATTCAATAACTATATCACTTAACTGAGTAAATTTGTCTGAACAAGTAAGTGATTAGTTTTGGTCTCAACCTTTTCAGAAACTTATAAATAAAAAAATCAAAGAAAATGAACCCTCTTTTTTACAAGAACAAATCAATATGTCCTTTAAATATAAGATCAAAGTTCAAGCAATGGCATGTATTAAAATATATATAAGAAGAAAATGGTATTCTTCAACATTCATTCTACAGCTGACACTTTGATCAGAAAACCTGAACCCTTTCCCATACCTATATAAATTAAACAATATTAAAAGACAAATGCAAGGAAATTTCCTAGGTCATCCATTTATATACAATATTTTGATTCAGTTAACAGAAATAGTGTTTTACTTCCATAACTCAATACGTAACCTATGATACAATTGCCCTCACGGACAACAAGCTTGAACTGGAAAGTGAGGGCGATAGTGCCTAAGCCTTCATAATGGCCTACAATTCCCTCTGCAATACTCACAATATGCACGCAAGAAATCAGGGCCTGTGAACCAGACTTGTCCAATAAACTACTCAGGATCCCCCAATCTTTGTTACAAAATACCATTGGACAGCGTCACTGAGATAACCAGTACGTCAAAAACCACCCTCAGTCAAGGTGGATCACTGCAACCCGCGTCACTGGGATAACCAAGACGTCAAAAACCACCTTGAAGTTGAAATTGAGGGCCGACAGCGCCGGGGCCATTGTAACGGCCTACAATTCCCTCCACAATTTTCACACAAAGAGATCAGCGCCTGGTACCAGACTTGTCCACTAAACTACTCAGGATCTACCAATCCTGATCACAAGCTGCCATTGGACGGCATCACTGGGATAACCAGTATGTCAAAACATCATTGCCAGGCATATTGAGTCATTACAGCCCACTCAACCTGACTGGCTCATTCCAGTGGCTGTCTCTTACCCCAGGCACGCACAAGAAACATTTTCATAGCTTCACTGATACTCAAATTACACTCCTGATCCAATCCAGCAAGACAGCTCATACCGCAATCATCTTCAGCACATCTGGCATACCACTCATTCTCTCCATACTGCTCAAACACCACATTCATTAAACTTTCTCTCTCTTGCTCATACTTACTACATTCCAGCACAAAATGCTCAATTGTTCCCTCCACTCCACTATTACATTGCCGACATAATCGGTTATTATTCTCATTCCACCTCCATGTACGCCTATTCATGCTCAATGACTTACACCTCACAGCAAATAAGAGTTGACTTCCAAAACTACCATCATAGAACATCTCAAACTTAGGTGCTTCCTTTTTCACATACTAGTTAAGTGTAGGCTTCTGCATCATGCTAAGCTTCCACTTATTCAATCAATACTCTTTTGTTTGCCTCTCAATCTCTCTTTTCCACCTCTTGCAGCCCCACTCAGGCCCTACACCTAAAACATTTATTAAACTTCAGTCATCCACATGTCTCCCAATTCTAACATGAATAATCTTTTCCATACTGAGTTTCCTTGCATGCCCCCAACATACTTTCTCCCAATAGCTTACACTCAGATTCCATTCAAAAATTCGGTTTACCCACCTGCTATTCTGCATTCTTTCAATTCTCACCTTATAATTCAGCCCTCCTTTCATCATTCTTTCTGAAAATAGGCTCCACCCTAGGTCACCTCTAATAGCTTCTGTAGCTGTCCATATTGGAGCACCCAATGCTAAATGGCCTACCTTATTTTGTATCACATCCAGCTTTTCAAGATCACTTTCATTCCAGGCAAGAGCACTCATACCATCCATACATGACACTAGGTACAGCAACATACTTCCACATTCATACTTGTTTGCTCTGTATCTGGCCACACTACTTAACCGTCCACTCCACTGCATTGCTTTTGCCACTTTCTCACCCTTAGTTCTAGTGCATCCATCTTCACTTATCATACAACCTAGATATTTGTATTCTTTTGTTCTACCTATTCTGATTTCTCCAATATTCCACAGTCTGTCTCTATCAGTCTCATCACTATTTATAACCATAACCTTACTTTTGTTGGCCCAAAGTTCATTTTGAAATCTGTACTATATCCATTCACAATGTCGAGCATCCTTTGTAGTTCAAATCCTCATTCACTAACCCTAACCACATCATCAGCATACAACAAACAGCTCCAGTTTTTCATTACCAACTTTCAGTCCTAAGCCACTCATTCTCAGGCAAACTGCTAATTCTTCTGTGTACAATCCAAACAACAGGGGAGACATAGTACAGCCCTGTCTCACTCCTCTAACACTTGCCCTGTTTCCAAATTTCCTAACCTGTAGATAGTGCTTGTGTTCTCATACAGACTTTGAACAATTTATACTATTTTTCTGCTAAACCTAACTTTTCTCAAAATTTCCAAGAGCCTAACCGGATCCACTCTGTAATACGCCTTTTCAATATCCAGGAATGCTAAATATACCTTCTTGTTATCCTTCTTCATTTGCTCAATTATTTCACTCACTACAAACAGATTATCCTCCCCACGTCTATCTTGCCTAAAACCATTCTGTTCTTCTCCCAGGACTCCTAATTCCTCAACTAAGTTTTTCATTCTCTCATTCAAAATACCACAAAAGATCTTACATACGGTGTCACCCAGTGCAATTGGTCTGTAATTTTTAAGTTCTTTCATACTCTTATGTCCACCCTTATGCAACAGAACTACATTACACTTGTTCCAGTCATCCGGTACTCTTTCCCTCTTCCATATCTCATCAAATAAACATTTCAACATACTGACTACACTCTTTCCTCCACATTTATAGAACTCATGTGGTATCTTATCAGGGCCACATGCCTTTCCATTTTTCACTTTCTTCAAAAAACTTACAATCTCTTCACAAGTGATTTCATCTTCTATTTGCAGTTCATGTTCATCTATCAGAAAATTTATCGGTTCATCACCTGTAACCTGCTCATTCATTCCACCAATGTCCTCCCAGTATTCTTCAACTGCTTTCACCATTTGCATCCTATCTTGCACACTGCACCCATTGACTACTAATTCATCAACTTGAACTTCACTACCTCTATCATTACCTTGTATAAACCTATACCAACCTTTTATTCCATCTGGACCTTTCTTTCTTAGATTTTCAACTTGGTGTCTCTCTTCTTTAACCCTAGCCTCATTGATCATTCTCTTTACTTTCTTATGCTGGTCCTTGTACTCATTCCATACACTCTGCCATTCATCCTCAGTAACTCTGCGTCTTTCATACATTTTCCTCATACAGCGTTGTTTTTTATTTAAAGTCTTCCTTCTCATTCGTTCTTCCTTTATCTCACTCGTAAACCACCTAGCATTCCCTGTACTTTTCCTGCATTTCATTCTACCAATCTTTTGCTCTGCCACATCATACAAGGTTCTTGCAATCTCCTTATTTAGGTCATTTACATTTCCACACCTGTTCCAGTTACATCTACTCAATTCATTTCTAAATTCTTCCCAGTTTGCCATTTTAATTCGCCAATTTTCTCTTACTCTGCTGGCCTTCTGCATTGACTCCTTTCCACCCCAATTATATTCTAGTACAAGCATTTTATGGTCACTATCAATATCAAAATCATCTTCATCTACAAAGATTTCTCTGACACATATTCTTGCTCTACTATTCACTATCATATAATCAATTGCAGTTTTACATTCCCTGCTTTGCCATGTATGCAAGCCATTTCCTATTGTTACATTCAGGTTCTCAAGTTCATTCTCATCACAGAAATCAATCAATTTTTGTCCATTTGCATTCACAGGCTCACCAAGTATACCAACATGGCCATTCATGTCACCCATCACAATCAGAGGGCACCTGCAATGCTCTTGCACAATTCTTGTTAATATTTCATACTTTTTTACATTCTCTTGATGAGCTAAAATACTATCAGTTGTCATATAGCATACAACCACAATAACACATTCTCTCACATGCATTCTTTCACACTTTATTACTAACAGATCTTCACTCTCAGGTTCATTTCCAACAGGAATTTCTGCTAATTTCCAATTTAGAGCATTTTTTACAATGAGACCAACTCCACCACCTCTTTTTAGCCAACTTACACGCCCTTTTCCAATCATATAGTACTTACTCTCCTTACATTTTAAACTGACTATCACGCATTTGGGTCTCTACTACACCAACACAATCCAAATCTCTATTCTCAAATTCTGCTACAAGGTCATTTAACTTTCCTGCATTCCATCCACGCACATTTATACATCCAAACCTTACAACACTATTGGACAATTCACAACATTTTTCATTTTTGCTCTGATAGCTTTCCATTCATCCAGTTCCATCTTCCATTACAATATGAGTACACCCAATCCACCGGATGTATCTCCTGGAGAGTTTCATCTCACCTTCTTGAGTAAGGTGGACTCCATCTCCACGAAAACATCCACTCTGGATCAGGTTATCCATATCAAGGAAGCTGGAACCCATTTCACGCTTTCTCATACTCTCAGCTTTCATACTCATAATCCTTTCATGCACTTCCCTATTTACCTCCTTTCACACCCTTTCATACTCCTCACCACATGCAGGCCTTCTCAGCAGGCTGGTCACAGCCACTCTTACATTCTTCTTTCGCGCCCTTTCAACAACATTCATAATTGCATTCACCGTACGCTCTCTCCTACATTCAAGCAATCCATTGCCACCTCCTTGCAGTACAACTATCCCTTCATCCATTCCATCTATCACTTCCTCAGCATGCCTACAAATCTCATTCATTCCCTTTCCTCTCATGCTCGTACATCCACTACGGTCAGTCATACTCACAAACCTATCCACATTCTTCACCATGCTGTCACCACATATTCTAATCGTAGGTCTCACTCTCCCTTTCATACTACTCTTTCGTTCAACTCTCCCACTCACATCACTCTTTCCATCCATCTTCCTTTCATTCACTTCCACTACAGGCGCCTGCACCTCATGTGTCATATCAACAGGTTGCTCCTTCACTCTCTTCCCATTCGTACTTCTTTCATCATGCTCATTCATCCTTCTACTCTCATCTGGCACATTTGCACCACCATTCACTTCATTTATTACATTCACACTCCTTGCACCATCATCCACTTCATTTGCACTCCTTGCACCACCACCATTTACCTCTTCATTCACTGCATTTGCACCATTCTCATTCTTTCCTTCATTCAACTTCCTTTCATCCTTCAAATCAGCCTCTAAAGCAACCATCAGAATTGTCAATCTCTCAACCTCCTCTTCCAACTTCTTTCTCTCGTCATTCAAACATTTCCAGCACGTAAACACAAGATCATTCAACTTCCTCCGACTCATTTCTCTCAAACTTTTGCATGCATCTATATCTACCCACTCTTTACAAGTCATGCACTCAATCTCCTCATCCATTCCACTTGCACCTCCCTTCCTACGACCAGTCCTATTTCTTGCCATCCTCAAACACAGACTTCTATCTCAGTACAAATTTCACAGGCAGAAGAAGTCTTCACTCACCAAATCTACTGAAAATCAAGTTATCAAACAAAAAGAAACAAAAACGTTTCCTACTACTCACTGTCACTCTCTACAATGTCACACACTATACTCTTTATATGCAAAGAAAGCTTAACTACCAGTCAAAACACCTCAGTCAAAAATTGCAAGTCACCACACCAAAGTCCAATGCTCAGTCTCAACTCTCACGCAACAAAAAACTACTCTCACGAGCACTCCATACAAAGTCACACACTGTACTCACGTGAATATACAAACTATACCATTTTTTAGCAACTTCACTTTAATTCACCACAATATTCTTCAGAGGACCAGAAACACGTGCACACCGCTCGGAACAAAACGGAACCATTGCTGTTCCAGTTACATCTACTCAGTTCATTTCTAAATTCTTCCCAGTCAAACAGAACGCTTGAACTTGAACTTGAGGGCCGACAGTGTCGGGGCCTTTGTAACGGCCTACAATTCCCTCCACAATTTTCACACAAAGAGTTCAGCGCCTGGTACCAAACTTGTCCACTAAACTACTCAGGATCTACGATCCTTGTCACAAGCCTCCATTGGAAGGCATCACCGGGACAGCCAGTGTGTCAAAACACCATCCCCCGGCACATTGGGTCATTACAGCCCATTCTACCAGACTGGCTCATTCCAGTCACTGTCTCTTACTCCAGGCATGCACAAGAAACACTTTCATAGCCTCAGTGATACTCGCATTACACTCCTGATCCAATCCAGCAAGACAGCTCATACCGCAATCATCTTCAGCACATCTGGCATTCCACTCATTCTCTCCATACTGCTCAGACACCACATTCATAAAACTCTCTCTCTCTTGCTCATACTTACTACATTCCAGCACAAAATGCTCAATTGTTTCCTCTACTCCACTATTACACTGCTGACATAATCTGTTATTATTCTCATTCCATCTCCATGTACGTCTGTTCACACTCAATGACTTACATCTCACAGCAAACAAGAGTTGACTTCCAAAACTACCATCAAAGAACAGCTCAAACTTAGGTGCTTTCTTTTTCATATACCAGTTAAGTGTAGGCTTCCGCATCATGCTAAGCTTCCACTTATTCAATCCATACTCTTTTGTTTGTCTCTCAATCTCTTTCTTCCACCTCTTGCAGTCCCACTCAGGCCCTACACGTCCAACATTTATTAAACTCCAGTCATCCACAGGTCTCCCAATTCTAACATGAATAATCTTTTGCATACTGAGTTTCCTTGCATGACCCCAACATACTTTCTCCCAATAGCTTACACTCAGATTCCATTCAAAGATTCGCCTTACCCACCTGCTATTCTGCATTCTTTCAATTCCACCTTATAATTCAGCACAGCTTTCATCATTCTTTCTGAAAATAGGCTCCACCCTAGGTCACCTCTAATGGCTTCTATAGCTGTCCATTTCGGAGCACCCAATGCTACACGTCCTACTTTATTTTGTATCACATCCAGCTTTTCAAGATCACTTCTATTCCAAGCAAGAGCACTCATACCATACATGACACTAGGTACAGCAACATACTTCCACATTCCTCTCACACATTCGTACTTGTTTGCTTTGTATCTGGCCATACTACCTAACCGTCCACTCCACTGCATTGCTTTAGCCCCTTTCTCACCTTTAGTTCTAGTACATCCATCTTCACTCATCATACAACCTAGATATTTGTATTCTTTTGTTCTACCTATTCTGATTTCTCCAATATTCCACAGTCTGTCTCTATCAGTCTCATCACTATTTATAACCATGACCTAACTTTTATTGGCACCAAAGTTCATCTTGAAATCTATACTATATCCATTCACAATGTCAAGCATCCTTTGTAGTTCATGACCACATTCACTAACCACAACCACATCATCAGCATACTACAAACAGCTCAGTCTCTCATTACCAACTTTCAGTCCTAAACCACTCCCTCTCAGTCGAACTGCTAATTCTTCTGTGTACAATCCAAACAAGAGGGGGGACAGAGTACAGACCTGTCTCACTCCTCTAACACTCCTCACTTGCCCTGTTTCCAAATTTCCTAACTGGTAAATAGCACTTGTGTTCTCATACAGACTCTGTACAATGTTCACTATTTTTCTGCTAAAACCAACTTTTCTCAAAATTTCAAACAACCTAACCCGATCCACTCTGTCATACGCCTTTTCAATATCCAGGAATGCTAAATATACCTTCTTGTTATCCTTCTTCATTTGCTCAATTATTTCACTCACTACAAACAGATTATCCTCCCCACGTCTATCTTGCCTAAAACCATTCTGTTCTTCTCCCAGGACTCCTAATTCCTCAACTAAGTTTTTCATTCTCTCATTCAAAATCCCACAAAAGATCTTACATACGGTGTCACCCAGTGCAATTGGTCTGTAATTTTTAAGTTCTTTCATACTCTTATGTCCACCCTTATGCAACAGAACTACATTACACTTGTTCCAGTCATCCGGTACTCTTTCACTCTTCCATATCTCATCAAATAAACATTTCAACATACTGACTACACTCTCTCCTCCACATTTATAGAACTCATATGGTATCTTATCAGGGCTACATGCCTTTCCATTTTTCACTTTCTTCAAAAAACTTACAATCTTTTCACAAGTGATTTTGTCTTCCATTTGCAGTTCATGTTCATCTATCAGAAAATTTATTGGTTCATCATCTGTAACCTGCTCATTCATTCCACCAATGTCCTCCCAGTATTCTTCAACTGCTTTCACCATTTGCATCCTATCTTGCACACTGGAACCATTGACTACTAATTCATCAACTTGAACTTCACTACCTCTATAATTACCTTGTATAAACCTATACCAATCTTCTATTCCATCTGGACCTTTCTTTCTTAGATTTTCAACTTGGTGTCTCTCTTCTTTAATCCTAGCCTCATTGATCATTCTCTTTACTTTCTTCTGCTGGTCCTTGTACTCATTCCATACACTCTGCTATTCATCCTCAGTAATTCTGCGTCTTTCATACATTTTCGTTCTTCCTTTTCATTCGTTCTTCCTTTATCTCACTTGTAAACCACCTAGCATTTCCTGTACTTCTCCTGCATTTCATTCTTCCAATCTTTTGCTCTGCCACATCATACAAGGTTCTTGCAATCTCCTTATTTAGGTCATTTACATTTCCCTACCTGTTCCAGTTACATCTACTCAATTCATTTCTAAATTCTTCCCAGTTTGCCATTTTAATTCGCCAATTTTCTCTTACTCTGCTGGCCTTCTGTATTGACTCCTTTCCACCCCAATTATATTCTAGTACAAGCATTTTATGGTCACTATCAATATCAAAATCATCTTCATCTACAAAGATTTCTCTGACACATATTCTTGCTCTACTATTCACTATCATATAATCAATTGCAGTTTTACATTCCCTGCTTTGCCATGTATGCAAGGCATTTCCTATTGGGTAAATGCAAAGGACTTGACCATAATCGATTTCTCACTTTTTGATCAACAAAGACTGTTAATTAAACCAAAATAAACAAGTTTTCTTCAATGCACTTTCCGTCGGAAATGAGTATTTTAAAAGGTTTGGCATTAAATGAGTTACCGTAACTCCAGTCTTTGAGTCGGGGAAAAATATACCGCGCGGTCCGACGTGAAAGTAAACAGGCGTTCCCGCGCGCCAACCAAGCCAACGAAGAGCAAACCCCCTATTACAAACGTAAAGAGGTTGGGTCGTGAGGGGGAGCAACAGTTCTTTTAGTGAAAATTATAAAACGAAAAGAACTGTGGCTACCCCTCACGACCCAACCTCTTTACGTTTGTAATAGGGTGATGCACAATGGAGTTCCAGTAACTCATTTAATGCCATAACTTTTAAAATACTCATTTCCGACGGAAAGTGCATTGAAGAAAACTTGTTTATTTTGGTCTCATCAACAATATTTGTTGATCAAAAAGTGGAAAATCGATTATGGTCAAGTCCTTTACATTTACCTCCTATTGTTACATTCAGGTTCTCAAGTTCATTCTCATCACAGAAATCAATCAATTTTTGTCCATTTGCATTCACAGGCTCACCAAGTATACCAACATGGCCATTCATATCACCCATCACAATCAGAGGGCATCTGCAATGCTCTTGCCCAATTTTTGTTAGTATTTCATACTTTTTTACATTCTCTTGATGAGCTAAAATACCATCAGTTGTCATATAGCATACAACCACAATAATACATTCTCTGGCATGCATTCTTTCACACTTTATTACTAACAGATCTTCACTCTCAGGTTCATTACCAACAGGAATTTCTTCTAATTTCCAATTTAGAGCATTTTTTACAATGAGACCAACTCCACCACCTCTTTTTTGCCAACTTACACGCCCTTTTCCAATCATATAGTACTTACTCTCCTTACATTTTAAACTGACTCTATCACGCATTTGGGTCTCTACTACACCAACACAATCCAAATCTCCATTCTCAAATTCTGCTACAAGGTCATTTAACTTTCCTGCATTCCATCCACGTACATTTATACATCCAAACCTTACAACACTATTGGACAATTCACAACATTTTTCATTTTTGCTCTGACAGCTTTCCATTCATCCAGTTCCACCTTCCATTACAATATGAGTACACCCAATCCACTGGATGTATCTCCTGGAGAGTTTCATCTCACCTTCTTGAGTAAGGTGGACTCCATCTCCACAAAAACATCCACTCTGGATCAGGTTATCCATATCAAGGAAGCTGGAACCCATTTCACGCTTTCTCATACTCTCAGCTTTCATACTCATAATCCTTTCATGCACTTCCCTATTCACCTCCTTTCGCACCCTTTCATACTCCTCACCACATGCAGGCCTTCTCAGCAGGCTGGTCACAGCCACTCTTACATTCTTCTTTCGCGCCCTTTCAACAACATTCATAATTGCATTCACCGTACGCTCTCTCTCTCTCACATTCAAGCAATCCATTGCCACCTCCTTGAAGTACAACCATCCCTTCATCCATTCCATCTATCACTTCCTCAGCATGCCTACTAATCTCATTCACTCCCTTTCCTCTCATGCTCGTACATCCACTAAGGTCAGTCATACTCACAAACCTATCCACATTCTTCACCATGCTGTCACCACATATTCTAATCGTAGGTCTCACTCTCCCTTTCATACTACTCTTTCGTTCAACTCTTCCACTCACATCACTCTTTCCATCCATCTTCCTTTCATTCACTTCCACTACAGGCGCCTGCACCTCATGTGGCACATCAACAGGTTGCTCCTTCACTCTCTTCCCATTCGTACTTCTTTCATCATGCTCATTGGCTCCTTTCCACCCCAATTATTTCATTCTCCAAACGCATCTCCAAGTGCATTCGACGATCTGATCCGCTTCCGCGTTTACGCCTTCTCATAAACCTGAGAGTGAAAGATTCTATTAATTTTCAAACTAAAAAATCCTAATGTGGGATCATCATCTGAAGTAAGAACCTTTGAATTTTACAAATACAATTTCTTCCCTCGTCTGAGTAGAGAATCTAGCGTGACTAGATACACCATTAGACAACTAAACGTTTAGGTCGCTGCGATCGGTGGTGGTTGTAAGTAATCTTGCTGATATTACTCATCATCGTGGTTACGCCTCGTTCTAAAGTGCATCAAAACTAACAAATAGCAAATTTAATTTCAAGATCCAAAGAAGAAACCTTTCGAGTGACCCTCCGTGTAGGAGGGTTACCTCGCCTCTACTATTAAAATGTCCCAGCCAACGGCCAACAGATATGAGGCCCTGATGGAGTCCAGTGGTGACGAGAGCGAAATCTCTGTGGCAGGGAGAGAAACCGTGAGTGAGACTACCGTCAATGGAAAGAGCAGCAACCCGGCCGTCGGAAATGCAACAGTCACCGAGGTCGAAATGACCCAACTGAGGGAGACTTCAGATTGCGTTATTGAAGGATCTTGGTTCCCAAAAAATAGAAGATCCAAAAGGTTGAGAAACAATAATGACTCAACTTCATCAGACTCTGCCACGGAACTAAGCAAGAAACGCTTAGCTGCTGACAGAAGCAACAAAAAATCAGAAGTGAACTTCCCTACCAATAAAACCCAGGAGTCAATGGGCAGTGAAACAACTGTGATCATTACACAACTAGTAGACAGTAATAACAATCTCATTGGCTCTCTTGCAAAAAAGTTTACATATGACCCAATTGCCCTTTCAAAAGGATTGAAAGAAATCCTCAACTATGAGGTAGTCAAGGATGTTCGAGTGAATAAGCGCAGAAATTTGGTAGCAGTTGAATTTTGTCAACCTAACCTCACTGAGAAACAACAGCTTCTACAAGTTACCAATGTAGGAAAATTTGCTGCTAAATGTCATATACCAGCTACAGATAAAAAAGATACTGTCTGGGGAGTTGTTGGTCCAATTGATCAAGATGCTGACCTTGAAGAGGTTCGGGCATCTGCTTCTTGTGAGAGTGCTCCAATTTTAGCCATGCATCGTCTTCAGCGATTCACTCAAGGGAGAAAAGAGCCCTCATTATCTGTCAAGGTATCATTTTGTGGAACTGAACTGCCACAGACAATCAAAGTTGGATTTATGAGATTCAAAGTCAGGCCATTTGAGCAACCCCCACTCAGGTGTTATCGGTGCCAAAGGTATGGACACTTTGCCAGTGGCTGTACTGCTTCCATCAGATGCTTAGTTTGCAGTGAAAATCATCTGAAAGAAGATTGTTTATCCAATGTAATTCCAAGATGTGCCAATTGTAAAGGGTCCCATGTGGCAAGTTCGAGAGATTGCCCCATAACACAAGATGCACTGAAAATTCGTTCACTCCAGCAAGACGGCTTAAGCTTCAATGATGCCCGAAGGGAAATAGTGCAGCAAAAAAATGCAAAATATAACCAAAGACCACTTCCTACAGCAGGTACTAGTAATCCTACTCCAGGAAGCCAACATGGTAATCGAGCGCAAGATCAACTGGCAATGAACTCTACAGGACAAGAACTATCACAAGAATCTCCACAAGAAGGCACTTACAGAGGACTTACAACTATAGAGGTGGAAGCAGATGTCCACCAGACACAAGGGTCGTATTATCTGCCGCGGAGAGCCCCAGGGAGGAGAAGCACTTATGCAGAGACTCTGTACAAAACTACCTTACATAGTGACCTCCATAGCACAGAGCCTCCAATACAGCCATCAGCTTTTTCCAACATAGAACAAGTTATATCAGAGAAGCTACAAAAAACAATTGTTGAAAAGTGTCAAGAAGCAGTGCAAGCAGCAGTAGAGGCTATTTTTTTCTAAAATTAGCAAATTCCTCTTAGAAGCTCTCTCTGCAAACCTGATGAAAGAAAGTAAGAAACAACGAGACCTGCTTCTGATAGGGATGGCCCGCAACCATTTTGGCCCCAAAACTGGTGAAGCACCTCTAAATGAACTTCATCATGCAGCAGAGCCAAATCAAGAACAAGCCCCTTATCAACAGTCTGCAGCTAATCAAAAAAATAAGGCTACAGGGAAAAAACAAGGAAAGCTATCCAACATGCCCAAAGGACCTGCAGAAGCTCAGCCAGACTCAAGACAGAAGTCCTTGACGCGTTGGAGCAACTCCCAGATAAATTCCCACAAGAAATGAGAAATAAGTTTGTCCTTACCAATCAAAATTTGAAGCGGCAAAACTGTAGAGAAAGTCAATTTATGTTAATTCAATTTAATTGTAATGGTTTAGTGAGTAAGCTGTCAGAGCTTAAACTTTATGTTTATACTAAAAAGCCTGATATAGTCTGTTTATGTGAAACTTGGTTACATATGTGTGAACCCAAGTTTGTGGGTTATCAGGCTGTTTGGTTGCATCGCGATAGAGCCCAAAGGGGTGGTCTGTGCATTCTTATTAGGAATGATATTTCATACTCATGCAATAAATTGAATGCTTTTCCTGGTGGTAAATTAGAGATCATGTCTGTTAGAATAAGTGCAGTGCTGGGAGCTTTTGACCTATGTAATATATACAATCCTAATGAAAATGTTCTATTAGAGGAATTTGTTCACTATTATTCACAACTTCTAAACAATTGTATCATGATAGGAGACTATAATGCTCATTCTCCCTTGTGGGACGTTAGAGAGAGACATAATTTTACAGGATGTAGCATTGAGCAATTTATAGATTCCCATCCCATGGGGATATTAAATCCTCCTGACCTCCCAACATACATTGACAAAAGAACTGGCACTGCTTCAACCCTGGATCTTTGCATATCATCACATACTCTTCTTACCAGAGGAGTGCTATGTAGAGGTGCTGATTTGGGTAGCGACCACTTTCCAATTGAGTGCAATTTTGGCAAAATTTTGCATAAATCAGAGATGAGCTGTCCAAAACGTTGGATAGTAGAAAAGGCTAACTGGAATGCCTGGATTGCCTATTTGGACCAACTAAAATGCAACATTGTTTACCCTGCTTCAGCTGAAGAAATAAATTCCACTCTGATTCAAAATATTTATGATGCCTCTACTAAGTTTATCCCAAAAACCTCTGGAAAACCGAGATGTCACCGAGCCACTCCATGGTGGGACTCTGAGTGCGCAGCTGCTGTAGCTAGGAGACGCAAAGCAAAAAATGTCCTTGCTCGCACACCTAATGCTCACAATTTGCACTTGTATCAAGCTGCAGAATCTTCTGCTAAGCACTTGATCAAAAAGAAAAAAGCAGACAGCTGGAAGTCATTTGTTGGCTCATTAAATGTTGACACCAGCATCACCAAAGTTTGGAGAGCTATTCGTGGTATGAATGGATCAGCTATGCCTAATCAGCACTTCCCTTTGGGAGCATTGCACTCTTCCTGTGCTACAAAGGCTGAAATGTTTTTGGAACATTTCACCAGACATGAGATTGCTTGTGATGGAGCCTTTCCAGCTCTGGTTTCAAATACAGTTAAAGAAATTAAAAAGCTACCCATTGAAGAAAATTAATATAATTCCCCAATCACTTTATCTGAAATCTTTAAAGCCTTCCATGGGTTGAAGCAAACCAGTCCAGGGAGTGATGGTATTTCATATTTGATGTTGAAGAAATTGCCGGAGAGCTTATTGAACAGACTGTTAATCCTATTTAATGCAAGCTTCTTTACAGGTATTGTGCCTTCCTTGTGGAAACTAGGAATAATATGTCCTATAAAAAAACCTAATAAAGACTACACAGAGGTGCAAGGCTATCGACCTATCACCTTACTACCCTGTATAGCCAAATTAATGGAGAAAGTCATTAAAAAGAGACTAAATCATTTTCTGGAATCTAAACAAATCTTTTCCATGTACCAAACTGGATTTCGACAAGGAAGGTCAACCTGCGATGCTCTTGTGCTTATTAATAATTTCATAAGGGAGTCTTTGAAAAATAAATTGTTTTGTGTTGCAGTCTATATTGATTTAGATAGTGCATATGACTGTGTCTGGCATGAGGGCCTTTTATACAAGTTAACCAAACTTAAGTGTGATATCAGGACTGTTCAGTGGGTACAATCTTATCTTCAAAATCGTTCTGTCAAGGTTAGGATTGGTTCAACCCATTCTCAACCTAAGAAACTAAAGTGTGGATTACCACAGGGTGCTGTTCTCAGCCCTACTCTGTTCAATGTAATGTTGCATGATTTACCCAGTGGGGAAAAAGTAAAGGTTGTGTCTTATGCAGATGATATCACGTTGCTGTGCTCTGCTAAGTCTACAGAAGAACTTAGAGGTGCCATGCAGACTTTTTTGAATACATTTAGTAGATGGCTGTCAAAATGGAAACTTGTAGTCAATCCCCTTAAATGTAAATACCAACTATTTCATAATAGGAGGAGTAATCATTGTGTTAACCTAAGACTATCAAATGTGCTTCTGACTCACATAGAAAATCAGAGAGTTCTAGGGGTTATTTTTGACTCACCCAAGTTATCACTCCATAGTCATGTGAAGCACATTCGCACAGAATGTCAAAAGCGATTGAATGTGATGAGAGCACTTTCCAGTGCCAAATGGGGATCATCACAATTGCTCCTGAGAAGAGTGTACATATCATTTATTCGCAGTAAAATTTCATTTGGGTCAGTCATCTTTCCTAACTTCAACAAGAAACATATGCAAATGCTAAATACCTTGCAGAACTCTGCCTTGCGATGTATCTTGGGTGTGCGCGCAACAACACCTATAATGTCTCTTGAGGTTGAGGCGTACATTATGCCTCTGGATCTTTATTTCCAGTATCTCTTTCTAAAGTGGTGCCTTAGAAAACAATGTGATTCTTCCGAAATGTACTCAATTTCTGCGTATTTGAAATTATTTTGCAGACCTGGTGGGAGTCCAATAGCCTTAAGATTGAATAATATTTTGGAGAGTAGAAATATGAGATTGTTTCCAAAATCCAGTAAGTTCAGCCGTTTGACACTACCTGCCATTACCAATTTTGAAAATAATATCTCGCTTGATATTCAAAATGTAAAACTCCTTCCCCCAAATATTATCAACTGTGGTTTTGATCAGTACTTGAGTGATGTATATGGTTTGTGTGAAAAGATTTACACTGATGGGTCTAAGACTGCTATTGGGTCAGTCTCTGCTGCCATGTATGTTCCATCTGTGGGTATGTGTACTACTTGGCTTATCAACAGCTCTCACTCAGTCCTTGGTGCAGAGCTTTTTGCCATTCTCCAAGCATTGAAATACATTCAAAGTTTGCCAAATCAGGATGTACCTTATGTTGTATTGAGTGATTCTCAGACAGCACTCCAGCTTATTTTGAATAATTACAATGATGCTTATAGGGGTTTCTGTTATGAAATACAACATCTATTATTGAGTTTACCACAACCTGTACATCTGCAATGGGTCCCTGGTCACTCTGGCATAAAAGGTAATGAAGTTGCTGATAAATGTGCTAACCTGGGCCACAATAACAACAAATCTGCCTGGACTAGGTTGCATTATGAAGAGCATCTTACAGAATTAAAGGAACAGTTCCTCAAACTGTGGTGCACCCAGTGGCGCCTTCAAGTCGAGACATCTAACAAAGGTCATTTTCTTAAGAATCTTTTTGATCAACCTAGAATGCTAATTCACCCAAGGGGAACATCCCGTATTGTTGAAAGTGCTATTAGCCAATTGAGAGTGGGACATGCAGGTGTACAGGCCCATTTGTTTCGTTTTAATATGAGCCCTACTCCAAACTGTGACTGCTGCGATGTCCCTGAGACCATCCCCCATTATATATTACATTGTGTGAAGTATAGTCAACAGAGATTCGTGTTTAAGGTGTGTATTGAAAGTATGGAGGTTGAATTTAATCTGAAAAATGTATTAGGAGGAGGAAATTATCCTATTAGCACTGAGAAAAGAATATTCAGTTCCCTGGGTACTTTCCTGAAAAGTACTGGGAGGTTATCTATATTGTAAGGTAGATAAATGTCCTCAGAATAGAGGCCTGATAAAAAAATTTGTTACTGTGTGTTGGAAGACTAATCGCTTTTGTGTTATGATGTTAGAGGAGCTGTACAAAACTACTGTACTTGTAATGCAGACTTTTCTGCTTTTCTGTAAACTCAACCAATAAGGAAGAAGAAACCTGTGGATGAAGAACTTTGATAATAAGCTCCCAGGTCCAACGGTTCTCTTTGCAAGACCAGCGGCTTTAAGAGGGATAGACCATCCCTCACCTCGAGAAGAAGAAGAAGAAGAATTAGACAACTAAAATCTGCATAAATAAAGGAAGAAAGAAAGGAAAAAAGAAATTAAAGAATAAAAAAAGCTAGAGAAAGAGCGGAAAACAAAAGAAAGAAAAACACAAAAAAACAAGTAGAGAGATAGATAATATGAAAAATAGAAAATCAATAGAAATAGAAACAAACAATTGTCAAAAAAATTAACAAATATGGCAGAAGCATTAAGTATGTGTATTTTGAATGAAGTTTCTATGAAAATTTTTCTACTTCGTTTGTCTTAATATCTTAAAGTAAAAATCTTTTGCTGGTAAATATTCATGGGTATCATTATACCCACGCCAACGGGCAAACAAAACATTGAAAGAAAACATAAAAATATATTCCATTGATTAAGTTATTCTAAGTTTGATGATGTACAATAAATTTACAGGAGTTCCTGTATCAGTTTTCACATTAGTTGACTTTAAGCTTTTCTTGTTCTTGAACTTAATTTTAAGGATATAAGTAATTGATAATAAACCATAAATAGCCCTTCAAACCTTTAAATTAAAATTAGTGCAGATAATTTAAGCAAATTCAATAACGTAAAACTTTCTATAATCCAGCTCTAGGCTTGTCTTTGGTTTACTATCCTGAATACATCCTAATGAATACACCATTTGAGCCAAGCCGTACCTACCTCGTAAATTTTCTGGATGCAAATTCAGATCGCCTCCAACCTCCACTAAGCAAACATCTTCCATCAACTTTATTGCTTATACAAACTTGAGCTTACTCAGCCTTCGTCTCGAACACCGTGCGGAAACTGCCTGCAACCAGCCCGGGGACACCGGTGGTCTTACGTCAGCTTCGCTACGCTCTCCGTCCCTTCTTCCGAGGACCGAGCGGACAGAAGGTGAGAGGCTGAGGCGCCTTCCTTGCTGCTGACCTGCACCACTCACCGTCCACTCGCCTGACTGCGCTTCCTGGCCTCCTGAAGCTCACAGGTACTTGTGGAGGTTCGTAAACTATAAGTTTAGGACCAAATACTTGCCATGCCGTGAGCTGGGTACTTAGGACGACGTTTCCCCATGCATTCTTATAACTTATAACTTGAAACTATAACTTACCTTATAACTTAAAACTATAACTTACCTTAAAACTTAAAACTATAACTTACCTTAAAACTTAAAACTATAACTTACCTTAAAACTTAAAACTATAACTTACCTTATAACTTGAAAAATTTATAACGATAAACTGTGCTAAACCTATGATTAAGATTACATCACGACTAACCGCAACTATCTTCACAGAGCACGGTTTGCTTTCCTACGACGGCACTGTCGCAGACCGAAAGTCCAGCGCCCGCCTGTCTACTTGAAGTCCTGCTCCGAAGAGTTTATAGTTTCTTGGTTCATTTAAGTTTAGCGGTTTGTCCTTCTTCCAAATGTCGGACATTTTGACCTAATAAATTACGGCAAATTTTCCCATTACGGAACTCCGCGTATTTCTCTCTCCTATATAATAAGTAATCAACTCCTTTTTTTTCTATAGATGACACGTTTAATTTAAATGCAAGTTAGAAAACGACAGCAATACATTGATGAAGAACGCTTTGGAGGATCTTTTGCGTTTTTGTTTTGCGACATTCAATGATATCGTTGAAAGTATATTAGGCGAAATTAAGTCATTCGACAGCATCTGAAATTTGAAGATCGACGGGACAGAAATAGAAACACTTTTCTTTCGCATACATATCGTCAAGTACCTAGTAACTAGCTCGGGGAAGATAGCTTACCCCACGTTCGATTTAAATTACTTTCTACGTAATAAACACCGGATCTATTGTGGTTTACAAAACCTTTTATGTTGCATTTACGAGTTATTGCAAATTCAGGAGGACAGAATGCATCTAGCTCTCGCACTTCTCCACATTACGTCTCAAAAAATATATTAGGTGTTGATTCGAAGATGTGTTCTTGTCAAAACGATTAAGCATTTGTTCAATTTTTTACAATCCTTCAGAGAGTTTTTCAGATCTAACACGGATAATGCCACCCAGCTTTAGCCCGTCGTACTTGCGTCGGCGTCGCTTGAGCGCCTACCCTCACCCCACACCCTCATCATCTCTGCCAAGCTTATTTGTGCGCCCCCAGCGAGGGTTCCACGTCACGGCGAGTTACCACTGCACTTCGAAGAATACATTTCTCTGCCTTTATAATTTTAATTTCGGATGATATTGCTCATTTATAGAGATTAAATGTAGGATTTAGTTTCTCATTGATCAATGAAGATTTTGGGTTTTCAATCAATTAACTTTCAATAACACTCGCAACGCGTTTGTTCCTTCTCGTAAATAGGGCTTGGCTTAGATGGTTGCTTGGGGAGTAGGATTCTATTCCGGGAGATGTTACTTTAGTGCTAACACAAAGGGAGTTTCTTCCAATGCATGATCTTTGCTGTTCTAATGGTAATGTCGTTTCTTTTCTATGTGGAATGATATCGGTGAAACAAAGCGTGTTTGACTCAAGCAACACAGTGTTGTGTGGTCCATCGCAATTAATTAGAAAATGAGAAGCCCACTCTTACCTTGATTATACACAACTAAAAGTAAAATTAACTATACGAACAACCTCTCCGTATTCGCACCACTAATCCTCAAAGAGGCTCGAAAAATAAATGCCCAATATTACCATTATATTTAATCAAAATTCTCAATTAACAGCTTTGCGATACTAAAAGTACCTTTTTTTGTTAACTTCAGTAGTGAAATAAGAACTCGTTCAATTCTTTGAATTTTTGTTTTTAAGTTAGGAAAAGAGAAACCTCGAGGATCGGAAAAGAAGTGATGATAACCATGAAATGATACCTATGGTATTGAACACGCAAGTATACCAGATTACCTTGAACATACGGCTATATTGATTTACTCGGTACGCTTAACAAAAAGAATCAAAATATGCAAAAGTATTCGGTCCTTAAATAAAGATTTCATTTGACTTTTTATAAATCGATTGCTTCCGAAAGCGTCCAAAATTTACAAATTCTTACAAAAATTTATCATTATTGGTGCCCACTCCGTTGTCCCAACAATTTTTAATCTTAATTAAATTTTTTAAGTCACCTCAATTCCGCGTTTTCCTTCGTGCTAACTCTAAATAAATGCGTAAAGGGTTGATGGACCCAAGGCTGAACAACTTAAGGTAATTGAAGCAATTAAGCCAATTAGACAACTTTCTCAGAGAGGATTATGCAGTACAGCGGCTGTTTACAGTATTTGGAGCTTAAATAATTACCTTCAGGAATTACAAATTTAGGGGTTTATTGTGAGCCAGAAGAGTAGGTGTGGCAGATATCGTTTTATTATATTATCACAAGCCTTCGCCTTCGAATATTGCAAATTTACAGAACAGTATGAGCAACTGTAAGAAGATACACTCCCAAGTGTGTATATTAACTAAGGATCTTTATATTAAAATATTTTGGAAACTAATGATGTTTTTTTAATCATCCTCATTAGAAATAAACTATTTTTTCTTTTTTAACGCCTGTGAAGTCTTCGCACATTGATCGCCTGATGAAAAGAAAACCAAACACAAAGTTAGCAAACGGAAAAAATTCAAATCAAGATCTCCTGAATAGTAATATATGTTTTAATAAGTAAAATTTTTAAAATTTAATTCATAATATCTTGACATTTTTAAAATGAAATTATGAATAACGTTGGAATTTAAACCGTTGTTATTTTATTATATTTAAATTAAAAGCAAACTAGTGTTTAGATTCGGAACTGCTATTTCAGGCCAAGCTAGGGAATCAGTTCGTGTTGAATGTATTTAAACTAGGCTAAATAAGGAGAATTAATATTTCTAAACTAAAAAAGTCAAAATTACATGGTGATCAAATTTTATTTCATGTACAACAACGACTGCTGATTTTTTCCGAAAAAGAGAAAAAGAGATGTTCTCAAAAAAGATCGGTTATGGTCATTCTCTATTGACACATCCAATATTCATTCTAAATTTTAAAAATGATCGTAGACATTTACACCAAAAATCTGGCGTACTCTATTTTTGTGTGTGGTAGAATACAATTTATAGAAATAAAATTTTCCACGCCCGTTAAAAAAAGCCTTGCGGATCGTTTCTATTTGTTGAGTTGTATTTGCGCTTGTTTTCATTACTTTACGAAAATGAACTGCATTTTGAGTAAAAGAGCCCTCAATTTTATTTTTGGATTCATGGTACTTTAATCTGTTGGTCTTTTGTTGACAGGCTTCGACTTTCATTTGAACTTCAATTGAATCGCTTAGTTTGTGCAATCGTGTATTCACCTTGCGAAGTATTTAATTGGCAGACAAACATTTATGGACTACAATTCAACAGAAGTAAAAACTACCCTGAAAGCATAAAGTTTCCAGGTGTCACGGACTACCAATCACATTATTCGCTTCTATTGTCAGGCGAAGAGCAAAAGTGAATGGCAGGTTATGACTGTAATAAGTGAACCAATTTTGAAAGACTGGCTCCTGCGGTTTCACGTCCGCGTGTTATAACATCACGAAGGACGTTTTCATTGGCAACCGATGATGGCGATCAAAATAATCGGCTCCATGGAAACCGTCACTGGCGGATGTGTTTCAACGACACGGCTGTTATTTAAGAAAGTGCAAGTCGGTTGTGAGAAGCCATCAGAACAAGGATGAGCGATAAGAAGTGCAAAGGGAAAAAGTGGTGCGAGTTGTTGGCTTTTGAGAGAAAATTTTGGAGCCTGTTTTTAAATCAAAATAAGATTAATTCGAATTAAAACTTTTATTTTCCGTGAAATTTAAGGTTAACTCTGCCTAATCACAGACTTTAAGGCTATGCTTCTGATTTTATCTTATAAATTGTGTGATGGATCTCATAAATTGTACGAAGGAGAAAGGTATTCGCAGTGAAATAAAATCATGAACACATTGACAGACTTAGCATTCGACGACACTCAATTTTTTACAGATTTAGGTTGAGGAATAAAATGACGTAAGTAACGATAAAATAGTAGAAATACTTTATGGGCAGATTCATGATAAGAAATTTACTCCGAGGAGAATACAAGAGAATAAATATTTTGTAAATAAAGCGATAAGAAGAAAGTTTTTATCCTGTGATGCAATATGTAAAGAAAATGAGACAAAAACTTTTTAATTCAAATATTGTCAAAAATGCCGCTCATGCCTTAGAAAAAACTTTTCACTGCTCTCGCTCTTGAGCTTCGACAGTAGAGGTCTGCAAACACGTCAAACCCAAATATATCCATTTAGGCTTGGCAATCTAAGGAGTGCAAGATAGGTAAATAAGGTCGTACATTCTACAAGCTCTAGTCTATAACTTTTTTCGTCACTCCGTTTTCAAATTGCATTCGTGAGCTGTCACAATGAATTTCCAGCCCTTAACCTTCAAGAGCGTTATATTGAAATCGAAGGTCAATTGAGTAGGAGGGTTTCCCGGCAATTTCTTATATCTGTTTTTGTTTTTTACAACACCAGAGGAGCTGTATGCTTTTGTACATACGGCATACCGCGTATACCGCGAGAATCGAACCACTGACATGTTTTTCCAAAGTGCAATGTTCTGTTGTTGCTTCACGTAGAAGACAGGCAGGCTATGAGAAATTTTCATGTACTGAATATGTATGACTTTTTTTAAGTTTGAAAAAATTTCCACGAGAACCCTTCAATGACCGTCAAAAATCTCTTAGTTCAATCTAAATAAAATAAAAATAGTGACAATTTTCTTTGATTATTCAAATCCAAAAATCTGTGAGCCACTTAAATACTCGCTCTTGTTTGTTGAGAGCATTTGAACGGGCTAATGCTGTATTTTACAGTGAGGAAATTATATTTTTGGCAATGGGATCAGGATAATTATTGCCATTACAATTACTTCTACTAAAAATAACCTTATTTCGGCTTGGCGGGAGGTTAATCACATGAAGCGGGTTACCATTTTAAACAAATCACTACAAAAATTTTGTTTTCATCAGTTTTCGTAGTGCACAAACTTACTAAACGAGTGGTCAATATCAACATTGGTCTGATAGATTTATTTATTTATTTATTAAGTTATTCTAATTTTTTAATTTTTGCGTTTTCCTGTTCTCTTAGCAAGAAAATCATTAAAATATAATAAATGACACATCTTATACAGAATTCACGCGAGAAATAAACGTTTTTCACAATTAAGCGTAAGTAAGAGACCCAGTGAAAAAATGCAAAAGCATTGCACCGCTGGATAAAATCTTAAGTAAAACATTCCTGCATGTATTATCCACTGATCTAACCTGGGAGCCTAGGGAAGAACACCATCAACAAAATTTATAGACCTTGCAATGTCAATACACGCAAGTCGAGTTTTCACGGTCGCAGCATACAAACAGCTACGCAAGCATGGGCCGTCATTTCGCACAGCTCGGTAAAATTAATGGCAATGAGAGGTGTAGGAGCCATTAGCATATTCGTGCATGACGGGTTTGTTATGTAAGCCTCACTCGCACAGTGTTAAGTAATAAATTCTGCCCAGAAGTGTCGGGTTTAGGACCCGAGTTCCACTCGGAGCGTCACGGGTGCCAAGTTCACAAGACTGGGGTATTTTGGTGACGCACGGCAAGTGGAATGAGTTCACAAGAATTACATTCACTGATGATGCATCTTGTGAGTACAATTGACGAAATCTATGACCGAAATGCTTTGTATAAGGTCATGGATCCTTACGTGCAAAAGAACTTTGTTTTCCTGAGCTATCTACATAGTTTGGAAAAATCTGCGCTTAAAATAAATGTGTTTATTTCTTTGGGAACATTCAACTCTCTTTTCAATGAAGATCCTACGTCCGAGTTTGCTTGATTCAAGTGAAATAGGTTTGCAAATGTTTGCAGGTGACCATTTTTCTGTCTAGACTTTTGTACGTATATTAGTAAGCACCAAGGTGAAAGAATTAATCAGCGAAAGTTTATTAAGTACCACTGAGTATCTGAGAGCTCATGGGGGTTTCATGTCTCCCAGATAGAAAATGTGGGTATATAAGTTCTTAGTTACTGCAATGGGTCGAAAATATAGCACTTTGCGCATCATACAGTTAGCTTTACGTGTTTCGAAACTTTACCTGAGACTGAAGCCCATTACAAATTAAGGTAGACTTAAATGGCTGTATTTAATACGGCCAGCCAAACAATTGATGTAACAAATGGGAAAATTGTTTCTGAGTGCACATAAATCTGTAAATGATACAACTCGTTAATTGTACTCAAAGTCTTTATCGCTAATGACTGAAAACGCTTTAATAAATTAGTTCTGGGATTGCTTGAGTGTTCATAATCAAGATGAAATTAAAATATTAGCTAGAGAACAAACAAACAAACAAACAAAACCGTTTATTTCCAAGTTGTCACATGAGATACATATGCCAACATATTGGCTTTTAAAAGTTCCTTAATATAAGACGTCCTAAAACAAAAGATCCATACGAGGAGTATTAATTGACAAACCATCCGAGGTGTAAAAATAGATAAGCCATACGAGGCATAATAATCGACAAACTATACGAGGTGTGCTAATAGATAAACTATCAGAGGTGTACAAATAGATAGACCATACGAGGCATATTAATAGACATAATATACGAGGCGTACTATAATAGACAAACCACACGTGGTGTGCTAATAGTCTAACAAAGTTCCATACGAGGAATACTAATTGACAAACCATACGAGGTGTACAAATAGTTAACATAATAATAGACAAACTATACGAGATGTAATATTAGACAATACTATCATAGGTGTACAGATAGATAGACCATACGAGGCATATTAATAGAAAAAATATACGAGGCGTACTAATAGACAAACCATACGGGTCGTGCTAATAGTTTAACTCTGTCAAGGGTAGTTGAATGGGAAATGAGAAATATTATCTCTTGGATATTTTATATTCCAAGAGATTCCGGTACAGCGCTTCTTGCCTTTTTTTTTCCTACTTCGATAATTTAAACTAAGAACTTGGCAGTTTCGAAGAATTCTTTAGTAGTTTTCGAATTATTTATAAGATCATCGAAGTAGAAAAAAAAAATAAATAAATAAATAAATAAAAAAAAAAAAAACGCTACACCGTACTAGATTGAAACACCACCGTAAATGACAATCAAGTATTGAGAAAAAAAGATAGTCTCGAAATAATTTGTAAAGAACATCGCGCAACACAGCACGCACATCTAGAAATGCGTAAACAAACTTACACTCAAAATTGGAATGCATGGCTTGTTCGGCATACAAATATAGAGATAATTTTTGCACGAGTGCTTTATTTCCTTTGTCTGTTTATACTTTTTAATTTCTTCTGTTCACAGAAATGCCCTTCGGGGTCGTGATAGATCGATTTATAAATCATTAAGCAAGCGCAATCAATTTGTTTATTTCTGAAATTTGGTGCAGTGTTAACTGATCGCAGAGCTGTAGGTAAAATGTAATGTGTCTTGAGGTTTTGCTTTTTATGCAAAAAGTAGAAATAGAAACAGATATATGTACATGTGCGCATATATATGTGCGAAACGTGTGCATGTTTACACTGATACATAAACATTTATGTTTGCGTGCGCACACGCACATACTCACGCACACACCAACACACATATTCATATATATACGTATTGAAAATGAATATAAGAAAAATGCTAATAGACATGAAAAAATAATCTTAATCTTTCAATATTTAAAATGACAGCCCAAGCTCTGATGAATCGTAAGAAATAACCTGAGGAAAGATAAGGAATAGAAAAGGAACTATCTTTTGAAACCATTGTAATTTCAATCAGACCGCAGTTCTGAATTGGACAGATGAAGAATAATGCATTTGTGTTCATAAAATAGTCGTTTCTTCGCATTATATTTTAAGATTATAATGTGTTGCTTAATCTAGATATTTTGGTGTCGTTTGGAACATTAGAGTGTGTTTTAATGACCTTAATACTCAATTTAAATTTATATTATGCTTAGATAACGAGATCCTGCTCCAACTCTCAACATAACAAGCGAATTTAAAAACATTGCTATTAATAGAACGAAAATTTGTAAACTACATAAAGCAACATCAACATCGGCCGCTAAAATAAGTGTTGCAACAACAAACAAAAATTTTGAAATAAAAAATGAATAAAAATTAAATGAATTTCGTTTATTCCCCTATTAGCCACATCGTTCTCGAACTGAAAATCTGGAGCTAATGGAACGATTTTTTTTTGAGGTGATAATTCTGTTAGTTTTTGCCGTGTTGAACTTTACGGGAAGAAGCGTAGTACCGGAAAATGAATGGGGCTTGTCAGAGGCGGAAGATGAAACAAGCTTTCGGAAAAGTTCAGCGCTGCCCGACTAATTGCCGAGCCGCTACACCGTCAGCGAGAAGCAAGTCCTCACGAGCGAAAGGCAGACCACCTGAGAGCGGAAAATGACGTACTTTTGAGACCGTAAAATACGCTGAGGAAATTCAATGAACCGGAACCACGGGCAATCGCAGCACGCTCTCTCCATGAACAGGTGTTCGCTCATGCGTGATCGAGTTCTCATGTGGACACGCATGTCGCACGATGTGAATTTTCATGCTGTCCTTTTCATGTTGTCATGTCGTAAATTAAAAGCATGCATAATACATGGAAGGCAATGGTGGGGCCACTCCGGGCCAAAGGTCAGAGCGCTTCGAGCACGATGCAAATGACGTAAAAAGAGCACTTGCGAACTTAAAGAGCGTCTTTAGACTGAGTGCGTGAGTGGTTGTAAGTGCCTCTTCGTGTTCAAGTTCAAGACTTTCTCGACGTGTGAAGCAAATGATTCTCCGCTGGTTGAGATGTTTAACCTTCTAAACTTGTGGAAAACGAGACGCAGCAAAAACTCTTTCTTGGAATTTCAGTTTACAGTTACTGAATGTACGACGAGAATTAATTAATTAGAACACGTGGTGTATTTCAATTCATATCGTAGCATGTATCCAACTATATTAATTACGATACAAACCTAGTGGACGTTTCGGAATCGGTACCCTAACTAATTGAAAAACAATGGCTTCAATTTAATATTTTTTATTTTAAATTCAGTCTGCTTTTCTAATTGCTATAGTGCTGTTTCTACCGATCTAGAACTCATCCCAAACTCAGGACATGAATTTGGCTTTCTAAACTGTATGGAGCACAGAACTTAAGGCACGGCAGGCTACTGACGTCTAGAGTTCCTTACCGCGTTGGACTATGAGTGCACTATTGTTCAAATAATGAGATGCAGAATTTGCAGATGTTTTTGACATTTATTTCTTCGTATCGCTCCAACGACAAAAAAGAGTTCAATGGGATGAAAATAAAGAGAAATCACTTCTACGATATAGAACCGAAGTCACTCTGTAGGCAGATAGAAGGTTTCATAGTATGCGTAGCTCTTTGCTGCACTGTTTACTTTACTTTAATTCTTCAGGTGAAATTCCTCAGCTTGAAATATATATTTGAAATAGTTACAAGTTTGACAGAAGGATAGACGTAGCTTTAATTGGTGAGATTTTCGCTACCATACAAGCGTCAAAACTGCCATTTTCTCGGTACAAAAACAAATGAAGTAAATATTCAGGTAGCTTATAGGAACTGACGTAAAAGTTTCTAAAGCATTCACACATGGAGTCGCCATTCAACGGAATTGAACAGCCATAGAATTTGGAGAGAGGAAGCTGCAAAACCTTATAAACAACTCAGAACTAAATGAGGGAATCAATGTCCCGTAAGGAGTAATATACGCAATTCAAAAATGCATGTCTTAACTATAGAATATATTATTGGTTACATTTTAATTTATGAGATATGGAACGTGTAAAATTAATACAAAAATCCTGCGGAGTTTACTCTCATGTTTTGATGGCCACATTTAGAATTTTGCGTTACTATATTCAGTTTTACTATAAAGCCATTTGCCCGTATTTCGGCGAGCTAAAGAAGTGTTACCGTAATTTTTCGTAAAATAGAGAGCAGAAGACAAGACCATTCATATTGAGCGCGTCATCACCCAAGACAAGCAGTTCGGCCAGGTCCGGCGGAGTTCAGCTCGCCCAGATGACGAGATAAAGTCTGCTAGTTGAACGAAACGTTGTAAATACTCATATTATTAAAGACTTCATCAGTGAATTGATACGAAGCAATGGAAAAAGTAAGCTAAAATTATAAAATGAAAAATTTGGTGCCACTTTGCCAGCATTCGAATCGTGCATCACATGAGCTTCGGGTGATGCTAAGATGTGAGGATTATAAAAGGTAAAAAGCTCTGTATTGAAAGACTAAAAAAAAATTAATCACTACTACACTAAGTATGCGCTTTAAGACGTCTAACAGTCATTAACCATAGATCGTTGTTTGAATAGAGCATTTATTAATTTATGCATCACGAATGCGGAACGAAATAAATATATCGTAGCGAATTTATATTAACAGATATGTCAAATTAACCAGTTTTCGAAGCTTCGTAGCTTTTCGCTTATTTCTGCATGGGAATTAGGCTCTTCTGAAAAAGCGAGCGTTTTTTCGTCGTGAAAACGTACTGTTGCGAGAGTTGTTGAACTTGTCAAAATGAACGAATCTCATTCGATGAGACCCAATGTTAAAGCACGCAATCGCCTCAATTTATCGCTCGAATATGATTGATTTTCTAAGAGTGTTAAATTTGCTGATGAGTGTGTGGAAACGAATAAAGATTAGGATTTTCTTCTTAAGCATTGTTCAAGGGAAAATTAAAACCCCATTGCTTACCACTCTTAAAATACCTCATCTAACGGAGAATAAGATAACTTTTCTAACGGAGCCGTCAATATTTTTTGATTAACATTGGAAGCTCTCCTCACATGGACTTAGCTTCTGTTATTCCCGCTATTTAACTGACTGCTCCCGAATCCCGAACTATGCACCTGCACCGAATTGACTGCACCAAACTGTGACAATTTGTGTCATACTGTAGTTGGGACGAGCTTCTGCATAACGCCTTTGAACGCGAAGTTATCACGTAACGACGTGCAGCGTACGCGATATGCTGCAATTTTATTTCTGATATTCATAAAACGGTGTGAATGTCGCAGTGCGAGTACTGTGTCGTCGAGGTCAAAGTGAATATTGCACAAGTATGGCACTACGTATACAGCAACGTTGCAATTTTCATGATAAATCTTAATTAAGCTACCATGCTTAATTTGATTCACCTAAACGCAGTTCATATAAAATCTCTACTAGACAACTCCAACGAGAAACTCTCGAATAGCATGTTGTAAGAGATAAGACATAGAAATGCATTTTTTTAAACTTACATCCGGACACAGGTGAGATGCCTCGGAAAGTCACAACACCGCAGATGACACTACGAGCGTTGTTGAAGACGTCCATTACGGCACAGCGACAAGATTTACGCTCAACACAGCTCATAATTAGTAAGTTATAACCCAGATAAAAGATTACTGCTACGAATTTCATGGCTTTTTACGATGGTAGGACCGCCAGCGCGTGCGGATAATTCATGCGCAACCCATCATCCGTTGTGGACGATGTGCAAATCACTGTCAGCTTTCCGGTGGTGCGGCGCGCTGTGACCTTCTGTGGCGACCTCCGTAATGTGCGCCAGCGCGCTCCGTCACTGCGGTCTTTGGCACCCCCGTAACCGACGGCGGTCGTTGCGATTTGATGGGCTGAGGTCATTAGATTGGCTGGCTTCACGACCGGCCCGGTTTGCCATTGGCAGGTTCTGTGATAACACTGAGAGAAATTTTGACACACCTGGGTGTGTCAAATGGTTATTCAGAAATAGTTTGATGCACATTGAATAATTTCCTTTGACCACATATTAAAGAGGTTGAGAGACTTGAAACACTTATTCACATTTCAAATGGCTCAATATTTTTTGTAGAAAACCGAACTGTGTTTAAATTTTGTGATTGGAGTATAATTCTCCCCAAAAAACCTTCATAACTTCGCTAATTTTTTTTCTAATTCTTGGACATTGTCTGTATATCAGTGTAGTTAGTTGCTAGTCAGAGAACGTGAAATATTTATGAGAAATAAAATGACTTACGCTAAGTGTGTCATGTTTAACACTCTTAAGTGTGTCGTATAAGCCCATTACACACTAAAGTGTGTCAAAATACATAGGCTAATCATGTAAATTGTTGACACACTTTTGTGTGCCGGTTTTGCGACAACTTGACACACTAAAGTGTGCCGCTTTTGCGACAAAATTTTTCTCAGTGAAGTTGGTTGGCTGGTCGCGAAATCGGTTGTTGGTGTGATGGGTTAGTCGTTCGAAAGAACGTGAAACAAATATGACGTACTATAAGTATATAGTACGATATATCGTTCGATGAGTAGGTCGTAATATAACCAGGCCGTGCGATGAACAGGTCGTACGAAAAGTACGTCGTAAAATTAACAGGTCGGACGATGAGCTTGTCGGCAGCAACATTGTTATTATCGCGGAACAGGCAGGTATTACTATAGGCAAGGATTGCGATAGATTTATCATGCTCCAGTCATGAAATTTGAAAAAATAGAGATAAAATACAATGAAATAAAATTAAAAGCCCTTAGAATTTCTCGCTGATATATTTTCACGAGTGTTTTTTGAGTTTCTTACACCCTTTTTAAAGTGCGTTTGCAAATGAAAAGTTTCTTGGGGATTAGAATAATCATCGAAAGAAATTTTTTTTTCATGTTAATGAAATTCTCCTATAGCAAGCTGCAACACAATGCGCTCAGAGCCCAATATTTCATGACGAAAATACCTCTTCTTTAAACCCTTCTTTGAATTTAAAAAACCTTTTCTTTAAACCCTTTAGTGGTAATTTTGTATAAAAATTATGTTTGAAATGTGGCATCAGATACTGGTAACGTAGAGCAGTACACACGCTTCATATTTTCCGCCCAGGCCAAGAGCGTGGCCCATCATTGAAATGCTTGCTGGGAGAAGTTCCTCGTTTTCCCGCCCTGCATTCTTCACAGATTTACTATATGTTGCGGAGCACGCAGAACACCGCGCAAGCGTCAGCACTTTCTGCCTCACCCACTGTGAGACTCAAATCTCGCACTGTCTTAGAGTTTGTATTTCAAGATTGCAGTGATAAACGCGAGGAGCAGCTCGGAGCCATTTCAAGCAACATCCTCATTTCCTAAAAGAACATAACATAGCAATGTTGTGTGACTCCTTCCGTGACTTCTGCTCCCACATGTTTTCAGCTGTTATTATATTTAGAACTGTTTAATTTATTCAGAACTTTTTTATTGATGCGTCAGTGCTGATCCAGTAGTTCTGACCAAACTCTGACGAGAAGTGATTTCGTAAGCGAATTTAATCTACGTTGAAGTTATACTTATCAGATTTTCTTCCAAGCTTAGTCTTCCTGATGCAGCTATTCAGCCGTTTGAATCTCATTGATCCACGTACCTGCTTCACTGGAGCTCCAGTTTCCCGTCCAGCAAACCCCCATGCAGACCCCTGGACCTGGACCCCCCACTGAAGGTTGTGTCGGTCAGACACCGTAATGACCCTCATCACTCACTCACGACTGCTTGCCTTCTTTGTGCTGCTTTGGTCCCCCCGCCCCTTGTGCGGGGCTCCGCGAAGCTTCGGTTACATGACGGAGAGGCGGAAGGGGAGCGGTGCTGATTTAATGGTCATCTACGCGTTTTCTGCTCTGAAAAGAAGAGATAAAAAATGAGATCTCAATATGTAATGAGTTCAAACTAATAATCTGGATGAATATATATGCTGTTGCATGAGTAATACTTGCTAGCAAGTACGAAAGTAATTGTCTTTCATTTGAATTTTCCATGTCTTGCATTGGAAAATATATATTGATTCATAGATCTCTATATTCATTAGATACTCACGTGTAATTTACAATGCATGAATTGATATTCACCTCTGAATTTACTTGAATAAAACTAAACTTCACCCCTTCCTTCCCTCCACATCCCCGAGCAACCGTCAAAACTTCGGTAAAAAAAGACTCAAATCTTACCTACACGAAATGAATTAATTTGACCGCTAAATCCGGCATTCACAGGACAGTTAAGCCTAATACCGTGATCAAACCAAGCTCATTGCCCCTAATTCCTTTCATAGAACAAAAACTAGGGGTTTCTTTTAAAAAGTGTTCCACCCACTGGAGCGAGCAAACGGGGGCGATTTTTTAACTGGGTTACTTTTGATTATCTAATTTTTTTAAGATTACGAGCTCCCAAAGACCACATAAAGATCAGATGACCATGTCTTGCTCCTCAAATGAGAACTTTGATTGGTTCCTCTCTTCATGCAATTTGACACCGTTAAAAAAAACATTTTTATCATGCGTTTGATGATAGTGCAGTCGCATCTCTTCTTCACCAATTAAGAATACATTACTGACGCGGTAAGGGAAAACAGTGATAAAGAATTAGAACAGTTTGAATTATTTCTCTCCTCGTCACTGGTTACTTGACGAGTCTCCCTTTTCAAGTCCGAGTTAAGATCCTTAAGTTACATCATGAACTCGGCTTAGCGTCGTAAGTGTCCTTTTTCAAATGAAATTTGCTTAGTTCTGTTCACTTTAATTGCAAATACCCTACGTCAATAGGAACATCATCCCAGCTTAGTCTTATCTGCAGTATGTAATAGTGTGTAATTACTGTAATTTGTAAATAATCCAGCATGAACAGTCCAGCGCTCGGAACATATGTCCCTCTTTCATAGCTTGCCCTTAAGAATCCAACATTAATAATTAATGGTCCATCATTATTATAATGTCACTAATAGCCCATCACTAATAGCCTACTATCAATAGTCCACTATTTATTGAAAGTTCCTCGTTGATAGTTTTTAATAAATGGTTCATCGATAATAGTCATGGACTAATAATCCTACAGACTATTAGTTCCTGCCTAATAGTCAGGGACCACCCGTACATGACATGAAAGTCTGAATGAGCATCAGGCCACCCTTACAAAGGCTGTTGGCCCAAAACACGGAGGAAACGAGACTGAGACAGAGCAAAGCTTTTGCTACTCCGCGAGCTCGCCCTCCTTACTACAAACATTTCGCCCAAAGTGAGAACAAAATGGGCAATAACTCTTTGTATACCAATTAAGCCCCATGCACGAATGACATCTCGAATGCAGGAAACAATTGGCATTGCTAGCATAACTGCTAAAAATCGTTTAAAATGTAATAAAAAGTGCTAGTATATGTAATGTCATCGTGCAAGGAGCCATGTTTTTCTCCAGAAATTATAGTTTCACATGCATGGCGCTACTTCACAAAGTGGAACTTGGAAGCAATGAAAGCAAGAGGCTCATTTTATTTTCCCGTAGTTATAGTCAATAGAAATTTATAATTCCTTTTCCTATGCCTGAATTACACGGAGGGCTGCAATGAAAGAGTGTGCTATAAATGTCGTTAATTCCATGAGTCAAAAGCTTCTTGATCAGAAAAATTATTTAAAATTTATGAATGTGTCTAGTTTCGCATTTATATTTTGTCAAGCTTCCTCCTAATACACAGGATCATGGCTTAAGAAACGGTTGGATGAAGCGAGATGTGCGTGTATTGGGGTCATAAATACGACAGCTACCTGTGTTGCAACAGTCGCGTGTGCTAATATCACGCTTCTCAAGATATTTATTACCTTTTCTTTCGTCATATTTCATTCCTGAATGATAATTCGAAAGATAGTAATGTTAGGAGTGATTTTCAACGAGTGCAATGTAAATTCATACTTATATATTGGTCGAAAAATAACTTCCCAGATTTCGATCAAGTAGAAAGCATTTTCACCTAAAGATCAAGCCAAGGTAGCTTAGAATCAATCAACGTGAAAATCACTCACATTTGCTCGCTAAAAGAGGAACACAAGGATTTCAAACGTCCCAAGAATTGCATCCGCACATACTCGTAATGCTAGAACAATAAGATCATAATTGATGCAACTTAGGCGAAAGTGTCATACTGTTTCCCCGCATTAAGGATTGCGTGTTAGGGAACACCATTCAACTGCTCGTACCTTAATTTGAACTTGTAGTCATCCATGTGCCGTAACAAAAGCAAAAAACCCTAATTTAGCACACCAAGGGAAGAAATTCGGCCCTTACATTCATAGAGGTTTTAATGGCTACAACATTTTACGAATAACCTTAAACGGCGATCTATTTTATAATAATACAAATACATTTTGTCGAATTTTGCGCTGTCAGAATGTCGCATTATATTGCCTTTAAAACGCTTTCCACAAGCATTTATCCAGTAAAGACTTATTGAAGTTTTAAGTTGCGTACAAGCGCAAGCATGGCACGGTGAGCTCCATTGAAGCAATAGCAACACCAAATGATAGCAAAGAGCAATAAATAAAGGCGCGGTCGACGGCGAGTGGCTAGGGAGGCTATATGATGGAGCACCGGCAATCACGGGTCGGTCTTGCACATCCGGCACTGCGGAACTGGTCAAGTGAACACCCGCCAATGAAGCGTACTCGGAACTTAGTCCTTTGCTGTTGCCAGCTTGCTCTTGGCTGGGACTTGTGCAGCGTTGCTCCGCTCGTGTACAGAGCGCCATGCATCAACTTTACTTAGCTTGTTTTACTAATAGGTATTATTACTAGGATAAACGTAGACAATTGAATGTTGATATTATGCTTCATATGATGTAGATCTGGTGGTAAATGACGCACTACAGTGATTATCATCTATGTTATTCGTCTTTCTGTAGCCCCTTACACACCGCGCATCATTCAACATTTTAAAACACTGACTGCGAACGGAATATTAATTCTTGATATTTTTTCCTTTATTTTCAAGTTTATTGAAGTTCTATACAGTTCAAAATATCAAAAGTTGATCGCAAAATTAGAAATTTTATCATTTTATTCAGTATTTTATTCAAAATGGGCACTACTTTAAATCGATTATATTCACCGTCAAACTAGCCAATAAACAGACGTGACCCACAGGGAAAGTATGAGCTAGTTCATCAGATGCCACTGCCACACTGCATACTTTCGCGAGACTGCTCCTGTTCGCGCTAAAGTGCCACTCTCTGCCTCTCCTAAAGGCGACAAAATTTTCCGGTCCGAAAACTTAAACCAAACGACCGCTTAGGGCGCTGCTCTGCCTCTCCGACTACTACATTATCACGAGCGCAAGATCTACGCAGATTAACATAGCGTAATAAGCGTGTAGTTATTCCGTCGTGCCAACTGACGAAGAGCTAATAAGCAATTTCACCCAAATTTGCTTCAGCATCTGTTGCTATCTGATGCAGTGTATGTATGAGCCGTCTTGTATGTATGAGATGTCGTGAGCAGGTACAGAGCTTTCACTTGACGTGGTTATTTAGAAGAGGACCAGCGACTCTCACTTGAAAACTTGAGGTCGTTTGCAAATGGAACTCATGAATTTGAAAATTCTCAAAATGATGTAAGTCAAGGTTGTCGTTCGATAGTTTTACGTGTCCTGCGAATGTTGACCGAATGAGGTAATTGAGATGAGGTCAACCAACGGTATTAGCGCTCCTAGGGGAAAATGTGAAGTCCTGAGATGAGAGTTAGGTAGGCCTTCTTTATGTTGAAATTTCCTTGTTTTGTTAAGAACCATCTTTTTTCTGTTTACTGCTGTTCTGTTTTTCAACACCTACCACTTTCTTCTTCAACTTTTATCTTGTTTCATAAACTCCTTTCTCAACATATTGTTTCTATGCACCTTGGGTATAGATTCCACGTTCCTTTAACTCCATACTAAATGGTGCTTTGAATCTTTCTCTCTTTGGAACGTTGTTGCAGTTAGGGAGGCTGAAACTAACATCTATCTAATCAAATCTAATCTGATCAACCAATGGATCGTGAAAAAAAGTTTATTAAGGAAATAAGTTTTTCCAAAATTGGCTACGGAACAAAATCAAGAGACTCATTGAAATTTTATATAAAATTTCGAAGTTTTGCTTCCTGCAGCATTAAAGTATAATGATGGTACCTTGTACGCAAGTTTGCGTTAGGTGTAGACGCGTACGCATGCAGGCGTATATACATGTTGCCGCAGTTCTGTCATCGACAAAGCAGCGCGACCCTTTGTGTTAGAATTAGTTCGAACTTCGTTGCCTCTTGGCCTGTTCTTGTCACTTGGCGTTAGTTAGCGTAGGGCTCGGTTGCCTCCGCCGGTGTAGCATATGTTGCACTTCGGTTGGGGCATCTGTGTCGCTGCGCAATAGGTATTTTTATTTCATTTCTCTAGTTTGTTCATTATTCATTTATTGCATATTCGCTTGTGTAACATTATGTATCCTTTTCAGACCAATGTTTATGACCTGTTTGTAGTAACAATAAAGACTTGCTGCTACACGTGTTTGATAGACATTGTAAAACCAAATCAGGTCGTAGAGTTAGGGAGATGCGAAGTCGCACGACCTGGCAAAATCTTGACTTCGATGCTCTCCCCATGTAGGCGTGAAATAGACCCTATAATTTATTGATCCAGAGTGAAATTTAACTCATCACTAATAATCTACCGCATCATGAATCGAAGCACAACACCCGAACTTGTACTATATTGACAATGAATTTAATCAGATTCTGAGATAGTATTAATAGATTTTGGCTTCCTACATAATTACCTTATTTTTAAAATGTGATTTAATTTATTCTTAGCCTCATAAGGTTCATGCTGATGATAATTTTTTACTACTGAATCTAAAAAAATGGCAAGGATTACGGAAGGGTTTGAATGAATAGCGCCGTAACAGGTGGCTCGTATCACTTGCGTGAGTTTTTAACTTACAGGTAAGCCTGCAGTAGGTTGCTGGCGCCTCGAATATTTGAACCATTGCTTAGTACCAAATGCAAGCAGATTAGTTTTGCATTTTTGCTTTTTTTACAAATGTTTTGCCAACTGAATTCTTAACATGCAGAATTTAGGGAGTGGTTTGAAATTAGTTACTAATGAAATAACACTCCAAAACTTGGAGTTAGTTACCATTGGAATAACACTCCAAAACTTGGAATTCGTTACCAATTGAATAACACGTCAAAATTTTTCGACGAAACACTAGTATTAATAATATTTCTCTACCTGTAATGCTCATTTTTTATAATGTTCGATGAAATTACCACATTAGGTTTAATTTTTGACAACCATACAAACGGAAGATGAAAAAATGTCTACGGATACTGCACAACATTTTCTAGTCCCAGAATGCCACTGGAAGTCTAGATAATTAAATATATTGAAACAGTTTTACCACGTGGTCAAGAATATTTAAAAATAAATACGTATTTTCAATTTTATTGTATTATAGAATGAGAAAAAAGTGCTCAGCATTTTACTTTACCTATTTTAATAAAATTTGCATTCCGACACATTTTATCCGAGCATTTCACTCTAACTGTTGTCCAGTAAATTGTACTTCACTATATGTTGTTAACGATAGTTAAAGTCGAATTCACCCTATATCTCGAAAAAATGATGCTTCGATTGTGATCGTTTGAATACCAGAAAGCATACATGTTCAGTTAATCATTGAATTGAACAGCATCATCTTCTGCGAACCTCAATTGGTGTGTGCCAGTTATTCTAATGAATAACTGGCTAATTATTACTAGCTAACTAGTGTTAACAAAAAACTAGTGCCAGTTATTCCAGTTAACGGTGCTTGATTCAAGTTATGGATAACCGAGAATAAGTGGAAACTTATTCCTATACGTTTAAGTAAGTCGATTTTCACGTGAATTCATGTTTCTAGGGCTGACAGCATAACAACCAACTCAATAGTAACGCGACACTGTCTTGCTTTAATGATTGCGCTCTGTGTCGCGGTATTTGGCACAAGCGGCAACAGTCGTGTAAAGTATTCAGAAGTATTAATTAATGTTGCCTGCCGCAGTATTTGGCACAAACAGCAGCAGTCGTGTAAAATATTCAGGAGTATTAATTAAAAAGAAAAAAAACAGGAGAAAAAGGAAAGAAACTTATTCGAAGTGTTCAACGAATTATTCGCACTGCATGCAGGCCTCTTCCCTTTAGAGGCAGAATAAAGAAAAGCGAGAAAACAAACCCTGACCCCTTAACATTATCATCTACAGTAACACACATTGAAATTTCTGTGGCGAGTGTGTAGACTTTGTATTTTTCAATAAAATGTGTCGCTGCGTGACATTTTGACGAGAACATACACTTTTAGCATTTTTATTAAGTAAGGGCAAAGAATTTTATATACATGAAGTGATATTCAGAAGGACAATCCTCCTCAACGCGCTTCCCATTTTTTCCAGATTCAAAGGAAGTTGCATGGAGAAAATAACTGGAAGAAAAAGTTTGAGCCGCCATGGGCAATCCGGCAGGTGCAGCAGAACTGAAGTAAAAACCTCAGTTTTGAGGAAACATGGGACAAACGTCGTCAAATGAGCTTCCCGTGGGATCATCTGGGCAAATTTTCCCACGTGTGATGATGAGTGGCCAACGAAGCAGCACGCTAGCGCAGGTGTCACTCATACACCAGGATCTTGCTCTTGCACCCAGCGCGACGCTTGCAGTGATGATATATACGCCACATATCCGGGCAGCCATGAGAGATGGAACAGCGGCGGTTTGTCATCATCACAGAAGCTGCCAGTTAATCCAGTAATGTTAACCCTGCAATGGCTCGGATGTGCACGTAGCTTTGATACAATAAATCGGGTTGATAGGGCGCTATTTATGAAGAGATCCGCAAAAAATGAAGCTCAGGTCGGTAACACAGATTTCACAGCACAGTGGCCTAGGTTTAATAGGGAGGTTGATACAATATGACGTAAGACGTAATTATAATGGAGAAAATTTGGGTGAAAGTTTCAGATAGAGATGTAAAAGAATTGATGCATGAGCTCTGGGCTGAAATGTGAAGCATAGACTGATATTTTGGACAAACACCGGAATATAAAATTGCCAGCGTTATGAACATCCTTGATGAAACCTTGGAGTAAAATTTAAACAGAAATCTATCAATCATTTACTCGTCAGCGCACCACTGAAAGGTGTGCGTACGCTAAAAAAGGATGGTGGGCAACGGATATTCCTACAGATTCGGTGTGTGACGATTCAAAGTTCTAGATGCCATAGTACATGAGTTGAAATGAAATCGTTGAAAGTACTCGTATGTTGCTAACTATGTTCTTTAGTTATTTTCTCATATTAGGTATTTTTCCTCATAGTTGTAATCGATCTTGAAGAGATGTCAATCCCATCTGAATGATTTCATTCAACTACTACCTGTGGCCGCAGTCGGAAGTGACAGGCAAAAACATGCACATGGAAGACGGCAGCTTGAAGGGGCCAGATCAATATTGGCAGTTGACCTCTTTCTTCATTAAATGATAAAATTGTGCAATTTTTCATCAAAATTTGTTGAATGGCAAAACTGAGAACAAAAAAAGCCATTTTAACAACCAAGGACAAGAATGAAGAGCAAGAAAAAAAGGAGCAAAAATGAAAACACGGAAGCAATATTCTGATTGCAAAGAGAAATAAGTGAAGCCGTGGTATAAAATGCTCGTGGCAACGAATGGCATACAACTGCAAATGCTATTAGAAGCGTATGAATTATACTCTACGTATTCTTGTAAAGATATGATGGGAAATCAGCACTTCAATTTTAATAGAACAGAACGTTGTCTGAAGAGTAAACAACTTTATATTAGTTAGCGGGCTACAGTATGTGGTTGGTTGTGCGTTTATCAACTTTAAATGATAATGGCTTTTAGTATTTCATTTTTTGTGTTCCACACACCGAGAAATATTATGCTCAAACAGGCAACAATGAATTAAAGTCTTGCTGATGCTAGATCATGGAACAGTTGCATGATTGCACGCATGTTCAATAGAGAATATGGAACGAATACGAGTATCATATGTGCACGGTGATGTAAAGCTGTGAGATAGTTTCAAAAAGCTGGAAGTGTTGGCCGAAGACACACCAGCATTGCTGGACACGTATTGAAATGTGCTTTCAAAACAATGACAACCATTGAAATATGTCATGGAGACAGTTTCTTTTGATATAGAGCGCAAATTAGTTAAGAAAACTTATGGCCCACTCTACTCAAAATGGGTGATATTTATTAGAAGTTATTCTTACACGTCTGAGCGTTTGCTGTAGATTCCTTGACCAAAGTAATGCCGTTAAGCTGTATTTGGGTTCTCAATTTGAGTATTTGCCCTGGTTCTTTAATCGAGGCAAAGTTTTTAAAATTCGAACATTTACGCCGCTAACTTGAGTATTCGAAATCAAGCGAGCGACTCAAGAGTTGAAAAACGACCTACGCATGTCTCCATGCCGCGGTCTCTCCATCTTGTTTTGTTTTTTGAGTGCCAATGATTACTTGAGAATTTACGACCGTGAGACGCGCTCCGATAAAGTTTCAAGTGATCAAAATACGTTTGATTAATGGGATCCTCGAAAAATATCTTAAAACTTTTGCAAATAGACGCCGTTTGTGAGAGACGCGAAGTGTATGTACAGAGCAGCAAAACAACGCAAAGAGTGAGATCTGAGGGGTCAGTGAGACGATGGTACGTCTGGTCGGAGGTTAACGAGGAACTTTTATAGACATTTGCTTTATATAGTGAGTGTGTGAAAATATTTTAATATTTTAAAAATATACAACTTATATTTCGAAAAAATTTACTGCCTCTTGTTTCATTTTAATATAATTATTTTACAATAATCTAGTTGTACGAAATAGAAGTAAGTCGTGTTAGGAGAAAATACTGAAGGCAGAGGAGAAGCAGAATGAGCATCTCTGAAATATTTTAGGACGGCTGAAAATTCGAGAGCGCAAATGATAATTTCGATTGAAGTTAAGCTCGTTTATAGAACCATGAAAAAGACTTTTCTTACATCAACTTTAGATGGAGCGAAATGTAATGTAAAATGATGAATGAGCGTTAAACAGTATCCTGAGTAAATTATTTTCACTTCGACACGTGTCACTGACGCTGTAAAAAAGCTTGCGTAGATAAAGTGCCGAAAAATTTTGTGTTGTCGAGCAAGAATTGAGACTGGCAAGCGAGGGCAGCGTATGCGCGTACAGTTCTCAGTGAGCGATGCTGTGTGATGGGAATGTTAACTTAGTGGGTGAGTGTTAAGATAATGGTGAGTATTAAGATCATGTTTCTCCGCCATAAAAGATAACTGAAGGTTATTTCATGAGAATTTTTTTTTTCAAATAAAGTAGTTCCTATTACTGTCTGCTTTTCAGGAGTCGTAGAAGGACATTTATGAAAATGGATTAGATTTCACGTACATTGAAATTTAATTTGATTACGATCATTCAGTATGTATTACACCAATCAATGCTGTTCATTTAACGTTAAAACGAGAAAAAAACAGCTACGATGAAATTAGCAGTCCTATACGGATCAAGCATACCATCAACAGTTGTCGCAGGACAACTTTCAAAATCACCATTTCACAGTATCACTAAAAGAGCCACTGAATAATTGGATCGGTGAAAAGAATTCAAATAGAAATTAGGGCACAATATCTTCAAGCAACACGAGTATCCAGCCGCGGTCTCCTGCTCAAGACAGGTTCGTGCGTCAGCATGCATGCCTAGAAGGCCTGTATCCTGCGACCGGATGCGGCTCTTCCGCTTTCCATTTAAAGAAGTCGGAGCGGAACAGCGGAAAGGCGGATAGCGCACCACACTCCGGATACAGGACCGCCAAGCGCGAATCTCCGCCGGTAAACATTCCGAGCAGGTGCTGTGTGAGTGGCGGGTTTCTTCAAGTGCTGCCGAAGCCTCTTCACAGTTCGTTTCATGTGGGAAACGGCTCTGAGGTCTCATAAATTGCACACACTCAAGTACGCACTTGAACTTTAAGAGATTAAATCCGTTCCTCTACAGACGACTAAAGCATGTTTTCTTAGGTCAGTAATATTCAAGGCTGAACATTTTTTTAGTAACTATTTTTCTGTAAAAATCTGGGAAGGCTTTCAGGCATTTCGTTTTACTATTAAAAAAAAATTACCCGTATGATTTTTGAATCGACACACTGCATTTTAAGAAAGCATTTTTAAGTAATTTACAACGCAGCAATATTAAACTGTTAAAGAAATAAAGATATTTGTATTTTTTCTCGTAAAAATAGTAGGTCGACGATCTGAACTATTTTAAGCAGGCACGTGTCACAGGAAGACTAAATTTCAAGTGATAAAACTTATGCCAGAGAAGTTTCCTTAAAGATTAACATAAAGTATTTTGTCTGTACATTTTATTAGTACAACTCATGATAACATCAATTCATTTTTGATCAATTTTTAGGTAGGGTGTAGGTTGCACTTAAAATTAAAGTATTTTCATTTAAAATATTTAATTTTTGGTTTTGGTTTGCGAGCGCTCTACTTATTTACACAGACAGTCTCTCCCGTTCCGTATGAATGAGTAGATCGTTGAAAAGATTTTAAATAAAAAATAAGGCTTCTACAGACTGTACAAAGCGGTACAAAGGTCTCAAAATTAGTACTGAGTAATGAATTCAAAAAGCATAGCGGTAAATTTTGGAATAAATCATCTACACGTTATGAATGAATTGGTTGTTGGGGACAGCATGCCGCATGCTCGTAGGATACAGAATGTTCATCAGGGTAGGCTATGGGAACAAGTTAATAGGAAATCTGTCTCATTAAACTTTGAATGTCTTTATTTTGTAAATAAGTATCAAGCTGTGATTCAGTTCGTGTTGATCTAGAAGTAAGACTCATGTTTTTGAACATATAAATGCGATGGACATTGAAATCACAAGATGTACAAGCATTTCCAAACAACGACACAGGAGTCTGGTGCAATAATCTTTAAATCAAGTTCATGCATTTTCCGTAATACTTACGAGTATAAAAGTCCTAAGAAATTGAAGCATTCCAAATTCACGATAAAAGAGTTTACTCCAATTATCCATAAGTTAGGCCCGTAATGAACATATGTATAAAGGTCCAAAGACATTCAGGCAAGCCCATTTACCAACACTAGGGAATTGCGAGAGTTCAACGAGTTCTATAAACATGTTAACAGTTTGGTGCACCACTGATGATTATTGAGGGGATTTCCAAAATGTGGATCACGCACCGGTGATAATAAATTCATTTTTAGCAATGCAACCCAAGCACGATGATGACGACACTTTTTTTATTAATTTTTGTTCATTTGAAAGTCGAACCTTGAATTTGAGTTTAATTGAAGTTATGTTTAATATTCAGAGTGGCCCGCCACAATTCATGTGTTATAGAAAAAATTGTAACTGAGGCAGGAGTTCGTCTACCAGCAAGCTGTGCCCAGAGCGCTGCTCACATCTGGGAGAAGCGAGTGTAACGCTCTCAGGGAAAAAGCAGTCGTTCGAAATGAACACTATAGAGATATGAATATTCAGATACTTAAAGAATATAGTTATGGGTCCTAGCATAGCCAATTTAAGATAATGTTTACGTTATCGGTTGTAATGGAGACTAATTTTCTCCAGTCTTAGTAAATTGGTGCAAATTTACGGTGAAAAAGTGAAACGAGTAAGAAGCGATTCCACGTCCCTGGAATCATTCCCGCTCGTCAATTTGCAGGTGCGGAATATGGACAGTCGCTCCACAGGCGCGGAAGCGGACGCGGCGATGCGGAACGCTTTACTCCTACGTTACACGTTTAATGGACCTCAACTACAACAGGTAAAAATTGGTCCCAGCTACTCTTAGTTTTTCACATTCCAAACCGCATTAGGTGAATAACTGGGACTTCACGTACGGTCGACCCGCGAATTTCCGATCATGCTAGGCGAGCTTTAACTAATATGCATAATAACTAATCCGAGCTATTCGAAGTTGTTCATATGATAGAAAAAGCATGGTTTTGATTGAATAACTGTCGCTTATTTTAATTTGCATCGGCCTAGTTTCTTATGTGACGATCAATAACTTTAAGATGAACCGTGCACGGTTTTTGCCAGTCACATGTATCTTGCTCGCGGTCTAAGGGCATCGTAGTATATGTCTAGTTTAATATTTTTAGACTTTCCATGAATGAGCCGAAATATAAGTTGGTCTAATTGCTGGACGTTCTGATTTCAAATTCAGTATCGTGTTGATTGATTCCTTCACTTGAATACATATTTAAAAAATACGATCCCTTCATTTCTGAATTAGAAATATTTTACTATTCATGCGTCAGAGGATTACTTTGGCTTAATAATAATATGTAATAAATTAAAGGCTTAATTTCTACTCGTTTTGACTGAAAATTAAGGGCGTCGTCTTTGAAAAGAACGATAACTTAGAATTTCAATCCCTGGGATGGTTGTAGCCGAAGTTCCAATATGATAGGAACACTCGGCCGTAGAGAAAGAAAAGTATGTTTATTTTACAGAACCATTTCTTGTCATAAAGCGTACAAGAGGCGCACAACTGATGTGCTCTTGCGGTTCAGGGATTTAGAATTAGCCCATGAAATCAGAGTGAATCCCAAGGGAAAATGTATGCAGGGATAGAAAAAGTACGGTAGATAACTCATGCGATTTGTTTGCTCAGAGATATCGGAGGTAAGGAAAAGTATGACATAAAACCATCACACAAAATAGCAAGAAAAAGTTTGTTTTGAAAAATAAGAAAGCAAAATCCATGCTGAATAGATATGAGCAGTGCCGAGAAACAAGGCCATGTAATTCAGGCATCCAAGAATTAAGAGCTTGCAATAAAGTTAATGCAAAACAGCACACGAAACACGAACAAATCAAGTGAAACCGAAAGCACCGACAGGCTGCTGTGTGGCGATAGCCGGCAGCGTGAGTCCTGGCAACTATTTTGTTCCGCAAAATCTTGGACGGACGCAGGAAGGAAGTGAGCGCATCCGTCCGGAACTGGCGGCGGTTACGTGCTCTTCGTGGTGGTGGTGGTAATGGTGGCGGGGTGAGGGAAGGGGGGGGAGTGGCGGTAGTAATAGTGGTGGTGATAGTAATGGCGGGTGGGTTATAGGAGTAATGCATGGTGGGCGGGTGGTGATAGTAATGAGGTGGTGGTGGCGGTCTATGTAGTGATAGTGAAATGGTAGTATTGAGGTGGTGGTGATGGTGTTGTAATGGTAGTGGTTATTGTATTGTAATGGTGGTGCTTATTATAGTGGTGGTGTTGAAGAACGGTGGTATTGGTGTAGTTGTAGTGGTGATTGTATTGTAATGGTGGTGCTTATTACAGTGGTAGTCATGAATAACGAAGGTGAACATTCTAAACATTTATTGCACGACTAATGATATACGAACAAAAATGCGTAATATACGAAATGAACGAGAAAATCTTCAAGTTTTATTTTGTCTCAATGATACGGATTTGAAGTATATTTTGTAATTAAATTTATACAATTATCATATACCAAAAATGTTGACATACTGCGAGGAACAACTAGGGAAAGTAGTAGGAAGAAGCTTTAGTTCGTAGCAGCTTTAAGCAACGAAGGTCTTCGAAACATTGCATTATTGCAATGATTTCAAAATCTAAAGATTTCAACTCAACAGCAGATAAAGAACGCTCTAGCAGACCTAGATCGGAACGAAATACATGTGTAATTCAACGTGTTTTATTGAGCGTTGCAGTAGATCAATATGCCTAATACTCTCCATGAGTTAAAAATACAACGTCATCGAAAAAATAAACAGAATAACTTCAGATATTTCGAAAAAAGTCATTGAGAATACCGTACGAAGAATGCGCTTGTGTTTCAATGATAATGGTCTTCAGGCAGCGATTTAAACAAGTTTTTACTACCGCACCGAATGGCGCGGTAAATATATAAATATTTCATCTAAATGATATATTTAAATCACAAAACTTGAAGATTTTCTCGTTCATTTCATATGTAACCAATTTTTATAGGTGTATTATTGCCGTGTAATAAATGTTCAAATGGTCAAGTGACTTGGTGCCACTCTGTATCAAAAAAACTAGTGTCATGAATACGGTAGCGAGACTTGCTTAAAACGTATCGTTTCATTGAAGCAAAATTTCTGTACTACCCCTGTACTAACAGACGATGTTTCGTTGTTGGTATGAGTTATACCAGGTCTGAGGTACGCCGATTGTCAAAAACTGAAGAATCATATAATTGGGGGGCTGCTATCAAAGCAGACGTTGTTCTATTGGTTATGATGATATGCAGTATGTCCTACAAAAACCCGAACTGAGTATTTATTTTCCTGTATCAGTATAATACCATCATAAGAATACCATAAGCATTGAATTTCTAGCAAAATTATTCTTCAAAATTAACCTATAGAAAAGGTATTACTGATACGGGAAAATAAGTACTCGGTTCGGTTTTTTGCGTGACATCCTGTAATACGTATCGACACAGTTGCCAGTGAAATGGTTCAGGCTGTTACAGTCGTTTATGGTCGAGGAGCTATTTTAAGAGAGGCCAGCATGAGGCCTGCTGCATGAGAAGCCGTAAATGTACCTGTAATTCTCACGTGACCATGTTCCGGAGAGCTGTTTTACGATAAATGCTGTTTCTGAAACAGAAAGTTTAACATATCATAGCGCTATACGATAAAGAGATACCGTAGTTAGAAGTATTTGAAACGTAAGCACAGAGTGCTGTGTTTTACGACCAATCTATTAATTTGATAGCGGTACTTGGGAACTTAAACCATGCTTTACGCCAATTAATCCTGAGCCTGTAGATGTGTTTAGCCATTCGGTGCGGTAGTAAAACTTGTTTAAATCGCTGCCTGAAGACCAGATGCGGGCTACACACAGCATTCAACCGCAGCGCACGATCTGACTTAGCACTTCTGAGAGATAGGTAGCTGGGAACTCAGATTTCTCGACGAGTAACTACCTTTTTTCGATTTTTTTTGTAGAGTGAGCGTACATTACGTGCGTGCACATGTAGTTCACGCTGAGATAGTCCGCAACTACGGTATTTTGCGGTCATTCACCAGCGTTGATGTGATACGACAAGAAGCGTCAATTTGTCTTCGGCTAACTTCTTGAGCGTTCAACTTCAACGACATTGCTACCCAACTTCAATATTTTTTGACATAGATTTTTTCTTGGAAACTTTGTCTGAAGACCACATAGTGGGGCAGAAGTTATCAGATGTAAGCTTGTCTTTGATTATGAACACATTCTAAAATAAACCGTGTTCGCCCTCCAATTAGTTCACTAACCTATAAAGAGCTTAGTGCGCTTAATTTCAGACAAATATTAACCAGTTCAAAAGAAAAATTAGGCCGTAGATATGTCAACTCAGCCGATGAAACATTGAACTTTAAGCATATATTTTTTGACTTTAATTTTTTCCCTCTCATTTGATTTTTTTAACCACGTATTAGTGAAGTACAAGAATAATGATGTAGTTCTTTTATTTTATTTAGGTAATACTTTCACACTGAGCTATGATTTCATCACTTAAAGTATGTATTCACAGAAAACGGTCTCGGACAATGTTTCACGTCAGTGTTTGTTCAAAATTGGTAAAAACGGGCATTTTGAGTAACAAATCATGTGAAATTGTCGTCCCAAGAGTTGAGCGAGAAAGTCACCACGCAGCATCATGTGCTCTCAATTTGTGCTGACATTTTACTCTCAAGGCGTTTCCTAGACAAGTTTATTGAAGCAAAATTCTGTGCGAGGTTTGGCTTTCGTGTATTGCTTTAGGGTGAGATTTCCTGTACTTTTTAGAACTAAAAAGAAACCACACATGAAAACACAAAAGAATTTCTAACATTTTTCTGGTCATCGTGTCGCAAATAATACCTTTGAATTGCATTAGAAGTCGTTAATTCTTTAGTATGAGTTTTCCTCATACTCTCAATGCTGCAGTTTCATGGTAGAATCACTGTTATACTTGGTAATGAGTCTTATGTTTTGCCGTACAACCGTAATACTTGTGAAAGAATATTGCGTTCTGCAGTGCAACAATAATTTTTAATATGGAACTTATAACTCGCTTCTGGCTACACTCATTGACATAACCATTTCTAATAAAGAATACCACCATAATCTCTCCTGCATCATCACTCCGTCATCATTACCAAATCACCACCATCACCCATGGCTCACTACCACTGCCTCACCACCACCACCTCACCAACGTCAGCAATACAGCCCCACCATCACCACAGTTCTTCGTTACCACTACCGTAATAAGGGGCACCATTGGAACTCCATCACCACCACAATCACACCCTCACCACCACAACCAGACTATCACTTCCACAACCACACCCTCACCACCACAATTACACTATTACCCCCGCAGCCTCACCCTCACCACTACAACCACAACCTCACCCTCACCACTGCAACCAAATCCTCACCACTACAACCACACCCCCACTACCGCCACCACAACCCCACCACCGCCACCACACCGCCACCACAACCCCACCACACTCCCACCCTCACCACCACAATGCCACCACAACCACGCCCAGGCGCCACTTCCCAGCGCTGCGTGAGAACACACCGCAGCTAAGGAGTGCCTCGAGGGCTCGTCTCAAGCAGACGCTTTTTTAAGGTTTTTTTTATCGCTAATGAAGAGCGCCCAGAGATAAGGCTCTTAAAATCTCAGCCAACGTGTTCTCCTTCCGCTCATTCGTCAATTACAGCAAGAGGGCAAGAAATAATAATAAGAAAAAGCGCTGGGAACTTACTTGTTAACTTCACCGCTGAGATGGAACAGATGCGTCGACCGCATCCTCTAGGTGCTTGAAGCAGGTCTTATTATTTGCGATGGAGCTCAGATACAAGAGATAGCGAGGTCTGCACGGTATTTTCAATTATTTTCTTAGCCTTTCGGCTGCCGAGAGTGCGTACTTTATGACTCTGTCAGAGCTGTGTTACACTCTCATTTTATTCTGAAAGATGTGGTGTTTTTCAAGCATTACGTTCACACTTAGAACAAAATCGTAAATGCCAACCTTTAGGCTGTGCTTGAAACGTGAATGTATTTGCCTCCTTATTTATGCGATACAAAACCTGCGCTCGCGCATCAATTACTCGAGCAAAGCCTGCACTCGGGTGAGGTTGAGTAATAAAAATGTTCATACTTGAAGGGAGCAAAAACTGAAAAATTATTGATGTTGAGGTAATTTTTCTTTCGATTTTTGTCTTCCAGCTTTTAAGGTACGAACAAAGTGGGAGATAGAAACGAGAATCCCCGTTGGCGCCTCTTTATGCCTTATCATTCTTGTGAACATAACCAAAATAAACCTGAGAATATTGCCACACGTACAGTGATACGTCGCTCGGAATGTTATCATATTCCTGCGCTTCACAAAAAACAGTAATCCGATGTTGCTGTCCTTCGAAGTGGAATCACTTCCTCATCTGAAATTATTTGCTAATGTTTCAGTTATTTCAACCCCAGTCAGTAGACTGGGAGTGGCGTCTGGTTGTTGGCGACGTCGGAATAAGGAAGCAACTGCCACTCGGCAGCCAGCTTCACATAACAAAATGGGGTACAAATATGAGAAAAGGAATATAATAGAGTTGTTTAAAGCTGTCAAATTTTACATCCAATTTAAGGGTGAAAGGTTTACAATCCACTGTCTAACTTTTTTGCTTGGACATGTGCGATTTAGGCGCCCAAGTATAGCTCCCGCTCTGGGCGGCTGAAATCACGGCTACCTCGGGGAAAAACTTAGACAAGATTTTGTCGCAGAATGATTAATGATGAAAATTGTCCCTATTTATTTATAATTTGACTCTATTTGAATGTTAAATTAGTGAGCGGAGACGTGTTTCCGCACCTACCAGGGCAGCAGGGGACACTGCGCGACTGCCAGAGCGCACACTTGGTAGACGAGGGCAAAACTTCGGTCATGTGAATAAGATGAACGCGGTTTTGATGTGGTGCGTTTTTCTCTGCCTAAGGTTAGTAGTAGTAGTAGTAGTAGTAGTAGTAGTAGTAGTAGCAGTATTATTATTATTATTATTATTATTATTATTATTATTATTATTATTATTAGTAGCAGTATAGAATTTAACTCAAGGCTCTGTTTCTACTCCGCAGATCTTTTCACAGAGGGAAGAGAAGGGACCTTTGTTTTGATATAGACTGAGGAAAACGTGGAATCTGTGCACGAGGTGTGTTACCGCGCCCAATGCCCGGGTATAGGAACTTCAAATTTTAGTAGAAGACGACGAAGATGCAGCGGAGAAGGTACGAAAACTGAATGAAGCAAAGTCGGCATGAAAGATTAGAGTCCCGAAGCCCTTTCCCTAGCTGAGGTGACCTAACAGTATTTCCCCAGGGGACGCCAGTCCCCTAAGCATGGGATGTGCAAACCTAACAGAACTAAGCCCGTTGCTATCCTGTGGCTAAGATTGGCCTCTTTTAGGGCCTAATTTGCAACTTTAGCCTTTTTATTAATCAAATATAATTATAAAACTACCAAGGAACCCTACAAGGCTGCAATGACACAGGGTGGTAACTAAATTCTCCATAATGAAAGTCTACCGATAATTCTAGCCAAAGCTTGCGAATTTTACTCGGAAATAGTCCTATTTGAAAACTTTGGCAAAAAATATATCGATCTCGATACTTGCAAAAAACTGAGAAGCAATTTCAAGTGTCATATCGAAGGAAATATTTCAATGTTGTAATAGGGGGTGGAAGTTCGATAATTAAGTTTCACTCACAGCTGAATGCGAATAAATTCTTTGTCAATCCTGTGTTGTTGAAATTTCAATAAGAAAATTTTATCATCCGTACCATACAATTTCTTTTGCGGCACCAAACGTGAAGATTAGGAACTGTAGTATCAAAAGTTCTGCTAACTGAAACAAAAACCGAAAAAGTTTGAGCATGGGAGAAGAAAAAAATATATTGAATAGCGCGCTCGTGCAGACAAGAACGCCACCCAAAACCCAACGCCTACCTCATAAACAAATTCAGTTATCAAGACATTTATCATCATAGTCAACCAAAGAAACAAAGCCTACGCATCTCTATTACCAAGACGATCAATTTCCAGGGACTATTTAATTACGCGAGACTCGATGATGTCCATAAAGGTTATCCAAATCACGACCTGTAATTCTCACGGGGGGTCTGGCGTTGTACAGCGTGTCCGAGAGAGACGCTCAGGGTAGATTTCCTTGCGAAAAAGAACGTAGATTCTACGCGGAGGCCCGTGTGCAGCGAGACGCAAAGGTAATCACTTCCCATGAAAAAAGAACGAGGACGCATTTCGGGATTTAATGACTGCCTCGCAGTTGATATGCAAGAATTCTGGCCCGCGGTAATGAGCCATTGCGAGGATGGACGTAACAACGGACGTCGTTAATCTTGGATTTAACTGACAAAAAGTACGAGACTTTTGCTGGGTTTTTGGTCTCATTTTCGGGCGCAACTTTGTAGCAAGAGGACAGTTCTCCTCCTAGACGCTATGGTTCTTCTTCTCCTGGCTCTTTTTATCATTCTGCATAATTATGACCAAATAAATACTGACACTTTCGTATAACTGTTGGATGCAGACGGAGGTTAATATCAAGGTGAAAGTTCGAGAAGTTCATCAGAGAATAAGTACAAGTATTCAAGTCGATGAGCGAATATTTATAGACAATAGTGCCATCAGTTTAGTATACTCACAAAATCCCCCCCTGTTTCTAGAATGAGAACATTATCTTTAACCGCTTTAACGTTAGAATTTTTTGCTCTCAGCATACTTGCGCTATTACAACCACCGTTATTACACTGGCAATGGCTGTATGTTGCTACAGTCATCAGAAGTAGAAAAGAACTGCCACTTGTTAGTGAACTTCAAATAACTGATCATAGTGTAAACTCAGGAAAAATAGATATATTTAAAGAACTTCTAGATGAGAACCGTTTGGTCCTCATGAGCTTTAAAGGATTGAAAGAGACTTTGCTTTGCAAAACCCACCATACTGTAGGGAGGTTTGAATTTCTATTCATTTTCGGGCGGAAAATTTAATGTATGTAGGATGTCTTGAAGCAAAATTTTTGAATTTTAGTTCCAAGTGAACAAAACTTGTGGTCATAATAATGTTTTTTTAACTATGCTGATGGACGTGTGATGAATTCGAATTATTCATTGGTAGGCATGTTGTTCTGGGGAATTTCCGGAGAATATCATGAATACGGAAAACGTATGAGGTGAATATCTTCAATTTTAAAATTAACAAAATATCTTGGGCAATGAGTCGCAAGCGAAATAAATTAGTCAGTTAACGCTAAGCTTATTATTCTAGTTTTACACGTGTTAAAATACGACGATAATCACTCATCATTTTTACTAAAAAAACACTCAATTGTTAAAATGAAAATGGTGATTATCTTCGTGTTTTAATACGTGTAGAACTAGAACAATTTCCCAAGGTTGAGTAGTTGGAAAAGGTAAGCCTATTAATGTTCATTCATCATGACTCATAGAAAATTTCTTCACAATGTCCACAGAAAACGTTGAACGTAGTGGGTGTTTTTATACTTAATAAAGAATGAATTAATATTCGATATAGCACGATGACATGAGATGAAGGGAAAGTAAATGCAAGACTGGGGGCGAACAAAAGAATAATCAAGATCTGGATGACTTACGCTGTAAAGAAATGCCGGAATACATGAAGGCAAACTAAAGTACAATGATGATAAAATAGAAGTTTAAATTAAACAAAAGTTGAACGGATGAAAAGGGAAACAGAGAGTAAGGATAGGTAGCTAGAAGAAACTTCACTAGAAGACAATTTAAGCCTGACAACCTTTACTCCGAACCCCCCAAACGAGCCCTGGTTGAAATGTTATTAAACTGAAAAAATTAAAAACAATTATGATTTCCCTGTTGATGCGGTTTCCCTAAGCGGGATTTTCTCCACAAACTATCCGAATCAGTATGGTGATCGGGAACTTATCCGTAACCATGATACCGAATGGTAGGTAGTAATGAAGGAAATGCATAAAATAGGAAGGCAAAATCTAGAAAAGGACAGGGATCAGGGAAGATTACATGGAAGTGCAAAGCGAACTATGCGAAGGACAGAACAATGCTGAGCTGCCAGGGCAATGTGCGTGCCGTGTGTCATTAAGGAGGTGAAATATGGGCTGGAGCCGCAGCAGCCAGGCGGGCTGTAGCGCAGCTCCTGCCATTATGCACGGTAAGGAGTTCAGTCAGTTCTCGAGTTGCACGACATCATTTTATGCGAACCTCAACACAGTTGGGCGAAAATAAGTCATAGTTATTCCAAGTGATTCTCAATTTGAAACAAACAACGTTCTATTTGAATAACCGGGACTATTTTTTTCAGCATAGGTCGAGATTCACATTATATTGTAGCTTACGGTGTCTTATGAGAGCATCCAGGAGCGAGTTGTAGTTACTGGATCATGTATTAGTGGTTTCACTGCTAAATAGCAGCAAGCTCACCAATGATGATGACGGTCGAAATAATACATAGCTCTGTAAAATTGCATGTACTTTCCATCGCTTTCACTCAGTCAGTGTTCAATCTCCAGCATGCATGGATGTATTAATATTAGAGTAACGTATACGGCCAATCAAAAATGAAAGCATTTGCAAATTTTCGACAGAATGCGTAAAATTTTGATAATTTATAGCAATTATATGAAGAATCTACAATCCCATTACTTGAACAAGTGGATGCTTGTACAAGTGGATACTAAGCGAAGGTGTCACTCAGGCTCATCAATACCTCTCATATTTTTCTTATATTTGTCCATCAGATGTGGATACTATGTAGAAAGTTTATCTTTCCTGCTAGCAGCTAAAATTTTTATGCTAAAGTAGTACACGTAGCGTCAAAATTGATCCCCCTCAGGAGATACAAATATTGTATACATGAGAATTAGTTCTCCCAGGGGGAAATGTGAGGTCCCGAGCTGAGAGTTAGTTAGGCCTTCTTTTTGTTGCAATAAATATTTTTTTGTCTTTTTTCGGTTCACTGCTGCCAAAGTCCAGTTTCCAGCACCTCTGACCTTTATCTTGTTTCCAGACCTTCCTTCTCAACTTACTGTTTCCATTCGCACGGGATCTTGTGCAGGAACACACCTTGTGCATGGATTCTGCGTTCCCTTAACTTCATACTAAATTGGGCCTTCATCCTTTCTCTCTTTGGACTTACTTTGACTAACTTATACTCAATCAGTAAATATTGGCGGCATTCAAAAATGATCGATAAAACACTTCATCACTTTATTAGGTTAGTAAATAAAATTAAATTGCACATAATTTACTTGCACATTTAAAGTGCGTTATTAGCGTATCTACGACACGTCTTTCATTGCTTCTTGAATTTTCAACCCATGAATCTTTCGCGAATGAACAGCAATCAAATTTTTCTATCTTAACAAAAGACCTGATTCAAATATCATGTTTATAGCCGTGAGGCAGGGGAACCCGTATCACAGATACTTTCATGAATCAAATACTTCATGCTACGCGAGTCAAAAGTTTTAGTAGTTACAAACAGAAAAAAAGGCATTGTAAATGTCTCTTATACAGACAGAAAAAACGGCATTGTAAATATCTTTTTAAAACAAGAACACGACGTTTATAATTATAATTGATGTTGATAAATACACTACGGATATTCTTGTCATAAACTCATCAAAACTTACGGATGCCGTTACTAATGATTTTTATTACGTGACGGGGTGGGTCACTCAACAGATGCTCAGTGAAAAATTTTATGCATTCACTTATTAAACTTTCTTGATATTATGCAAACGTTCTTTATTCACTGTATTGAAAATCAAGTGATAGTGTAGCAACAAGTGTGAATTTGGCGTAGGAATACAGAAAAGTTTTCTTATAAATAATAAAAAAATTGAATCTAGAATCACACACCAGACATACTTGGGAATGAGTAAAAGGGAACTAAATCATTGAAATATTTCTACTCAAAACTTGTCTTCACTATTCCATAGATTAAGATCAGTTTGATAATAAAAATTGAACAGCAATTTATAAGGAAATTAATCCTTGGCAGGAGTTGATCATTTTGGCTTTGTTTGTACCCGAAAGTATTAACTACACCTCATGCGAAGAAAAAACATAATAAATCCTCCCATGAGGCAAACATTGTGCTTCCACCAGGTAAGATGTACCTCTAATTTTAACTAGGAGAAAATTGTGTCTCCAACTAGAAAGATTTCCAATTTGAGAGAATATGAGAGCTTTAACTACGAAGAGAACTTTTTCTCTGAAATAGGCAGGCATCGTATCTTTAAGTAGGAGAGAAACATGGTTCTTCCAACTAAGAATACTAGGAATACACTATTGTACTACTAACTAGGCAGACATTGTATTTTCATTCTGAAGGAAGACATGGCACCCACGAATAGGAGAGAATACCTGGTAATATTCACGCTAGAAATCAGGATGCATTGCACCTAACCAAGTTTTTAATTTTAGCTTCAAGTGAACAAAATTTGTGGTTATAACAATGTTTTTTTCAGCTATGCTTTTTGACGCGTGAGATAAATTCGAATTAATCATCGGTACGCATGTTGTCCTGGGTAATTTCCGGAGAATATCATCAACAAGGAAAACGCACGAAGTGAATATCTTCAGCAATTTTGCGAAATCAGGATGCATTGCACCGTAGCCGTGTGGTTAAGAACGCGTCTTTCACGAGAAGGTGTCGGTATGCAGTTTGAATCCCGGCATTGCCGCCCGGTGATTTATCCCTGTGGGGAAAAGGATGAACTCACCCACAATTCCCCACTCCATCCAGGTAACCGTCATTGCGTCCTGGTGTTAGTTATACAGCATTTGAAAAATCAATGAACAAAATGATACGTATCAGGCTTGATTGATTGGAATAAAGCATCCTTTGCACCCTCGACCTCCGCTGCACGGTGAGTGGGGCGTCCCCTGCTCTGTTGGGTGGACTCGACTCACGCAGCCTCAGCCTCTGAGTGAGCGGCGCTATAATGTCTGCTAACACAAAAATTGAAATGGAAATTCAAGAGTGTCTCTGTCATGAAGGTTTGAGCGTGAAATTGCACAACGAGCCGTGTCCAATCGTCAAGTTTGTGGCACAGCGCATGCTTGCGCGGGCGTGTGCACCGCAGCTCCCATCGAGGCCTGGATGTGGTGAGCAAGTGTGTGGTGGACGCAGTCTCAGTAAACGTGTATTTTCCATTTCAATGTCGTTTCCCGCTTTCAATTGTTAAGGAATTATCACTGTCATCGTGAGTTTAGCTCATATTCTTCGTGAAAAGAATAAATGAGACACATGAGTCCTCATTTGCGCTCAGAAACAGTGTGCAAGACTAAATGAGTATGGGAATGAAAGTCTAATGCCCAGAGACTGAACAAGAAAGGGTGCTTCTTCTCGTAATTATACGCGTTCGATTTTATTTCATAAAGAGGAGCACGGTATAAAATATCTTAAATTTTTAATCGAATACAAAAATAAAAATTTTCAAACGTGAAATTTTACAGTATTTTCTGCATGTAGGTTCTTCGCTTGCTTTTTGTCATCTTCACTGCTGCGAAGATCTGAACTCTACCATATTTTGGTCCGGTCATGTGCGTTTGCGTATCAAGGGATAAACTTGATAATGCAGCGCTCGATCGTCAAATTTAGAACCAGCACCATAGTGATGGCTGTGGAGCCGAGAACACGAGTCCGGAGACTTACGTTTCTAGTACTGTTTGGCCATTGCGTGGTATTCGCCGTAGATGTTAGCTTAGTGTTCTGTGTTAAATAGCGCACTATGTGAACAGGACCGCACACATACTCGAATGTTGAAACTAATGAGCACAAAAACTGCCATGACAAATCTGATCGTGAAGCGAAATTACCCCAGCAAAAAAGTTGTTACGGTATCTGATCTCATGTTCTTTTCAATTTTTCTCTTTTGGATTGTACACAATTACCTCAGTTGTGCTAGTAATGACAAGGTAGTCTTCGTGCGGACGGGATATTAGTCTGCTGATAGTGAACTGGTTAGCTCGCAGGTCTTCCAGTTCTTCATCGCAGCAGCAACATACGCACACGCACAAAAAAAAATGAAAACTAGTCCGTGGGAGAGTTATGACTTAGTTCACAATTGCGCTTTGTTCTGTTAATTTTTCGCATAAACACTCACAAAAATGAAAATCAGCCTGTGGGAGAGTTATGACTTAGATTACAATTGCACTATGTTCTCGACGTCGTGAGTTGAGCCAGTAAGCTTCACGAAGAGAATGTTATCAACAGAATAGAGCAGCCCCAGTTCTGCTGCTGATGTGAGCTCGAAATAAACTTAACTCGAGTGTGGGGCTTATTACAAAATTATAAAAACTCTCATTACGAATAATAACAAAGACTGCAAAAACGATATAACCGAGTTCAAAAATCAATTACTTTTCTTAGCATTGGCTTAAGAAAGCAGGCAAATCAGAAATTAAATTAGTCTTATTGTGGAATTAACTGGAACAAAATAAATAACAAAGTTTTACTTGAATCAAGAGATCAAGAAGTTGGATTAGAAAAATTACAAGTTTCTCAAATCCGTGAATGAACCCACTAAATTATTTTGTGGCCATTATGCCTTCCAATATTGTGAGACATTAAGTGAACAATAATGAAAATATGGTAAAACATCGCTCAGAGTTGTGGGAGACACTTTATGTATCTGAGTATAGGTATACTGGAGGTGGAATGAATGTAAAAGAAATGGTGAAGTGACTGGGTAAGAAAGCGGTGGAGTGAGTGGTGGAGTGAGTGGGAAGAGAAGTGATGAAGTGAGTAAGAAGAAAAGAGGTGGGGTTAGTGAGAAGAGAAGAGGCGGAGTTGGTGGAAAGAGAAGAAGAAGAAGAATGAGAGGGAATGGAAGAGGTGGGGTGAGTATGAGAGCAGAGGGGGGATTGGAAGAGCAGAGGAGGGAGGGGGTGCGGGGGAAAAAAGAGGTAGAGCAATAGAGACGATTAAGGCCGCCCCAGGGACGGCCAAATTACAGGTTAAGTGAGTTACTGAGGCAAGGTCAGGATGGGGTCAAGTTAGACCTCAAACTTGACCGTGCTATTAGTCTTTTTCCAGTCAAATGAATTATTCGGCTGAGGCAGATAACAAAATTACACGCCCCGCTTCTCTTAAGAACTAGATGCTGCTTTCGTCACGGGCTGCTTCTTTGAAATATACCCTTCACACAGAGATACTGATACGGACAGAAAGCTTTGCACCTTTTATTTCATCTTGAAGGTCACCTACTGCTGAGCTTGAGTAGGTTGGAAACGAGTGGTGGACACGACGAATGCCTGCTTTCATTTTCGTATTATGGTGATATCTGATAAAATTGCACGACCTTGTGTGCACGGTCGAGTTATCTCGTTAGTGACTTACGTATTATATGTTCTCAAGATGAGTTCATCAGCAATTGGACGGATCCTAATGTGTGCAACATTTCGCCCTATATCAATTGTTCGTGGCAGTAAGTCTTTTAAAATGAAATAGAACGTTCAACCATTGACATAGTAAATCTATTTACGTGCATTTCTCAACGAAAAGAGAGATAAATTGTGATGTACGACAAAATAGGAAACGGAAATTTCGTTGGAGAAAATCATTTTTGATGATTTTGGGCAGTGGAGCTTTCATTTACATCAATATTAGTTATTTTCGTTACATTGAAGACAAATTTGGAATATGGAATCATTACCTTTTTGTGAACACTTGTCCTGTTACACATTTAATTGTTTCCTTATATTAATACATGCATAATAAATAAATACATACATTACTAACTCTATTTGAGAGGAACAGGTTTTACATGAGCAATTTCTCGTCAAATGCGTGCGTCGTAAGTGGTATTTTGGAGTTGCGTTCTTGCGAATTTTCTCTTCTCCCATCGGCCTGTAATTGCTGTATTTTTTGTTCAGATTTTTTTAAATCCCTGCACTGAAATATGGTCATGCGATAGTTGTAAGTTTTGCTTCGTGTTTTACTCTGTCGTTTAATATCTTTGCAGGCGACCATAAAATTAACTCTTGCTGAGCTTGTCACTCCTGCATGCAAACTTTGGGAGTCTGCTTCTATTGATTGCGTCAGCAGCAAACTGAAAAATGAATGACTCACCCTCTACATACTTCACCTCCATTGACTTGATATTTATTATCAAAAAAGGTTTATGATAGTTTCAGAATTGGACGAAAAAAAAATTAAAGAATGACTGCAGAACTGATCTGTATTTCGTAAAATGACGTGACCCCTGAAGACAGTCGTATATTCCGAGAATTTCCGACTACGAACACGTTCAAACACAACGGTCTGTGAACAATTTGAAAACTCTAGCCTGTTGTAGAGATGCACAGTTGTGCTCGCTTATGAGAATTAAAAACAATGAGAATAGCTCAATTTTGAAACATACCCGTGTGTGAACGTGTTCGTAGATGTTGTGTGTGTTCGTAGTTTCGAACTGGTGTGATATGTAAAAGTAGGTTAAATTACTTCTACTTTGGAAGAATAAAATCAACGCTGCGGAAATGAAATACGTCTAGCCCACGAACCTCCCCATCAAGCCTCGGAAAGATCCGCAATAACGACCCGCATGAGATATGTCCTCGTTAAACGTCAAAACATCTGTATAATCTGCTCTAGAATCCTTTAAGACGTCATGAATATTTAATACTTGGAGCACCAACTTCCCAGCGTCATGCGCAACGCGTCCAATGCGGTGTAACCGGCACTGTGTGCCTACCTTCGACGCCTTCTGCTCACCGCTACCCAGCCCTCCCTTTCTCCGCAGCGAGTGTTGCCATGCCACCGAGGTGCCGCATCGCTTCCGAGAATGTATTTCTATGTCTTCATACTTCTACCATTCACAAATTTACCCAAATAAATGAGATTAGGCGTGGGATTTATTTTCTCAATTATTCAACCAGAATTGTAGACGTTTCAATGGTAATTTGCACATTTTATCCTAGCCGTGTGTAACACCTTCGTTGTCGAGAGTAAAAGCCGCACGGCTTGGACGCTTACCCTCAGATGAGGCACAGATGTCAGATCGTAAGCAAGAAGCTTGACGTCTAAGCGACATATCACCAGTTGGTAATAACTTCCGTACTTTGGGTGGTAATGACTTAATAGAACGAGCTTGTTTGACCAGGATATCCCTCTCACACTATCGTATTTCATCTGCTCCAAAACTTACATCAAAGGAAGGATCAAAACTGGTCTGCATCCAATTTATACATATAGATATTTGTAAGAATTAAAAAACATCCCTTTGTTTTCACATCGCCGACACCAAGTTGGAATATCGTTAGATACGGATGCCTGCATTTTCTCAGTGTCTAATCATGATTCCCTTCCAATAGCTTTGTGATTTCTTATCGTGTACAATGGTTAATCAATTTCAAAAGTGAAATCAGTAATATTTTGTGTCATTTATAAGTTAGGAAGAGTGAGACAGAGAGAAAAATAACGAGGGAAGAGAAAAGAGAGAAGAAAATCATGAAATACTTTTGACGAAACTTCAAATGCACGAATAAATTATTGCCTTACAAATGCGGCTTTAGTGATATATGCACCACGCTTGCCAAAATGAATCATTTTATGATATTCCTCATTAGATGAATAATATCATAGCATTAAAATAAATAGCTTCGACTACGAAACTGGTAATACTGCGGCTTGTACCGAATATATCATTGAAATGATTCATGAAAAGGTGATTTGAGTCATAGAAAAAGAGACAGCTAACATCTGATACAACAGCAGTGGAATAATGAAAAACAGAAAAACAGGGCATATAACCGATACATCCCTTTATCAGTCTACCGCTCTCCCAATTAGCACCGAAATTATTAGCTTTATTATTATCACTGACATCATTGCTCAAATAATTATCATTTTCACAATTACGAACATTATAATGCAATTTTCAGCCTCGATATACTATAATTCGATGCATCAATGCTCCCACTTTTAAACTTGCATACGATGGCATATGATACTATTATTAACATTAAAATAATGAACTGGCACGATTAACTATAATATAGTGGACGAAAATATTGCAGCCCAATGCTAGTTCATTGAATACTCATAAACCATCGATCGTGGAGAAAAGAATTAGTATTTTTTAATTAATCTTTGTTTTTGCCGCCGGCTTCAAAAATTTTATTGTCGACCAGTTCATTAAAGCGCAATGGTACTCAAGAAGCTGCAGAGTGACGCCATTTCCTTCAGACTTTACGTTCGATAAAAATTTTCTAATATGATTCCCTATTACGCTTTGAAATGTGAAAAGGCAAACAGAGATTAATTATCACCAAACAATTCAATAAAATGTCTATTGCTAAAAGTAATTTATTTTCGAAATTTCCGTTAAAGGCCTTGTGGTTCAATTTAACTAAATTTTGCACACGCCATAGACATTTCCGACATTTTGTCATTTTCCTAATTACTTTTCTAATTAACTTAGGATCGTTTTTAACGACGTTGACATTTATTTTACTTTAGTCACGCATTTTTCTTAATTCCGTAAGAGGGGTCTTGAACCCAGGGTCCTTCAAGAAGCCACGAAGGCAGAAATCACTGGGCGTAAGGTCGGAACTTTCTAGGCTGCCCAAGTCTTGCGACAGCTCCCTGACAGTTCATTTGGTTTCTCACACAAACAGATCTCTGGCATGGAGCGCCCTCCTGCATCTTCGTGCACTGTTCTGTGTGAGGGATATTGTTTGTCTTTTCATTTCCCAAAGTATGAAGGGGGATTAAATTAAGAGAACTTTCACCCTACGTAAGTCAGAAGAAAATGGTCCTCCTTCTTAACATCATTGTGCATAAATTAACTGATTAACAATAAAAAATTCAAGCCGGTACTAAACAATGAAATTTTGCATAAAAAGAGTCTACAGCCATCTACCCTGCTATTAACGGTTACTGAGCAATTCATATTCTAAAATCAGACACAATTTTTTAAGCCCGCCTTGTATAAAGACGCAGCGAACGCTTACCAGAAATGGGCTGAGACTTTTCTTCTGGTGAAAATTCTTAAATTTGATATTCCAAACAGAAGTACTTACAAACATTTCTGAAATTGAAAATGAAATTATTTGCGAAAAAATATTCAGCAAATGCAACCCAGAGAATTGTCGAACGCTAAGTAATTTTCATGCCCACATTTCAGCAGACAAAAAATGGTAAATTTGAAAATTTTTGCGAAGAAAACGCATCTAGGCAACCCCAAGGCTGGAGCAGCTAGGAGCACAAGTCATGACACATCCCAGGGCTGTAATTAGTATGAATAAAAACCTGCAGCGCTGATGCACCAGCACTCACACGCATCTAAATGGCACTTCGCCCAGAACTGCTCATGAGCTGTGTCGTGCGCCCCTCTGCCAACGCTGGGGTACGAGTAGGGTGAACCTCTCCAGAGCGCGGCTGGGGTAGCAGAGCAGTTTTGTGAAGGAATACGCAAAGTTATACTATGTTGCACCCCTCCGAGTGAGGATTTCGGTAAATATTGCTCAAGAACTAAAATTTTCTCTAATTAAGAACTTCAGTTAAAATAACAATAAAATTAGAACGAAGGCTGTTTCAAATTTCCGCTACGCAAGTTTACATAAAATTTGAAGAAACACAACACGAGACATTTAAGCAGCAGCTCGATGTTTCGAGTGTGTTTTTCGAAACGAGTATTACCTCATTAACTAAGGAGCGCAGCGCAATAGATCTAGATAAGATGCAGACGTAAACAAAACGAAAATACTGACAACGCAAGACGAGCGTTACATGAACCCGAGATGAGCGTCAGACTAACGTGACACAAGCACGGCTCGAACTTCTCACGAAGGAGAGAGGATCATATGAAGAACGTTTATCGAACGCTAAATGAACTGGATGATTGTTAGACGAACGCTAAACGAACGCTAAGCGAATGCTGGATGATTGTTAGACGAACTCTAAACGAATGCTGGACGAATGCTAGACGATCGCTAGACGCGTACGGACGCATTGGCGCTGTCGTCAGGACGGAGATCAGAAGGTCGGCCGTCATCCGGCAGAGGTCAAAGAGGTCATCTGCAGGTGCCTGGAGTGTAGGGGAGGGAAGGAGGGGCAGGGAAGGGGGCTGCAGGTACTGAGCACCAATCAAATTCTGGGAATTTAATGGCGGGAGACACGACAGACAGTGATTTTGCTGGGAAAATTGCATAAGGTAAAAATAATCGACCAAATGACGTAGTCAGGAACTTATGCGGGGACACCCACCGCAGTAAAAAAGGATTTCAAAAAAGTACAAAGTTGTCCCTGTGTTTTGTCGTGCTCTAAAAAATAGATCACGAGAAACTCATTAGCAACGTATTTTCCGCGCAGGAGACGTCTCTGCGAAAGAAGTACTCAGAGAATCGCATGTTTAACTCTGTCGCCTCAGGAGTTTACGCACTCAAATTAAAATATTTGGCAATTAACCTGGATGCAACCGAGAACTTTGAGCCACCAGCGTAAGGATTCGTATGTTTGAGGACCGTGGCTGAGACACCTCGTCTTTTAGAACTCAGTACGATCATTTAAAGTTATTTTTGTTAGCTGCGGCGTGTTCTCAATTAAATTGTGCGTATCTGTACTGTAAAAATTTGTAGGATGCAACGTATTCGAAACACAGAAAATATATGCAACATATGTATGTTTTCCGAATGAAATGAGAAAGTATATTTAAGCGAGTTAATAAACGAGGAATATATCTGGTTCAAACAGCTTACATATGTAAATAAGCATGTAAAAATATATACTGACTCGTACTATGGGAAACTACTGGCTGTACTGAATGAAGGGCAGTTGTTGAAGTACAGATGCCACGTCAAAACACATGACTGAAACAGGATCACGGGGAAGACTTGGGTAAAATAGTCGAAGGTAAACAGTATCGAAGTCATTCGGAGCTAGAGTGGGGAAGGGATTAGAAGCTACACGTTAACGAGCACCGTTCGAACATACATTCACAAATAGTGAATAGAACCACAAATAGCTGATTAATTTAGACAAATTTGCGCGTTAATATGTCGATGCTTGATACGCACTCACTATGCAATTAATGCTTAGATGATGTGCAAGCCTTTGGAAGTAAATGTTACGCATGATGCAAGAACACTCGCATGTAAACTGTAGCGGTTGGACAAACAATCCATGACAATGCCTTTTGAGCAAACATCCGAGAGCAATTATATGTTTGTTGCCCAAACATTTCGCAGTAAATAGGGGCATACCAACCAAACATTAGCTGTCAAATCATTGCTTGTTGTTCAAAATTTTTGTTTAAAATATGTTCCAGCATGCTGCACGTTTTCAATAACTGCCGCACGTGCAACGCATGAATATATTTATAAAATACGCCTTATGTTGCAATTTTATGTAAAACAACAGCTGTGTGACACAAAAATACCATGCTGAGGATTTTTGCTCGCAAATTTCTCCAAAAAAATAATGTAAATTTTGTAAAATATTCTCCATGCTGATCGCCTACGTCAGCATGAAAATCGAAATCATTTAAACAAAGACCGACTTAATTGCTTTCAGTAACTTGTGACCCTGGACGAGTAGGTGTATTGTTTATTATAATTTACATTCGACAGGAAAAATAAAAGTTTTCCAAATCAGTCAATGTGTAGAAAAAATTATCATAATCACCATGCATTTCACAGAGAAAAAAAACTTTGCAAGCACTGAGAGAACTGAATGTTTGAGTAATTTGATGCTTACCAGTGTGTTATAGTCATATTCTGACGTTAAAAATAAAAATTAATCTCGAAGAATTTCTCGTTCAGAATATATGTTAATCCCAAACGTGATTGTTTCTCAACACTTTATTAGAGCTAACTTCGTCATTGCTGTACAGAGCAAGATTTATTATTTCGTGTTGAGAAGTAGTACAAATGATACAGCCATGTTCTCAACGTACAAGTAAAGCCGGTTCTCAACAATTCTCAGAACTGAAAAAATGTCCTTGACTGAGTATATCTATGTAAGCATTGAGGCTTGCATGTTGAAGCTCGTGTTTCTGGCTGCCCATTCTCACGCTGCTCGCTGAAATGAGGCACCCCGCGTGAACCGGCCCCAGTGAAGCTAAGCGAGCGATCTCCGTAGGTTTAACTTCGTGACATCTCACGTCGTCATGTTTTGGGGATGATTACGGTCTTTTTCTGAACACATCTATTAAAGTTGAATACTTTCAAAACTTATTTTAGGATAAAAAAATCACTTAATAGTTTTTAATGAACAATAATTATACGAAATTAATTAATATTTGATCATTTAACCCTGTGCTAAGTTACCTGATGCTGTACTGGAAATGAGGAGAAAATTTAATTTGTGTGGCCATTACACGGCCAATCAAGCCGTCTGGATTTAACATACTATCTTTTTAATTCTCTTCAAAACTCAACGATGTTTACACAAGTTGGGTTAGACTCAGGTTTTATCTGACAAAACTTATAAGATGATAATAACTGGGAAAATAAAATCCCAGGTAATTCTGCCCCGCTAACAAGGCGTGTCAGTCCCGATGTTAGGAAACTCATGCCTCTTATAGAATTTTAAGTTTCACACAGTTACACAAAATTGCCATACATAATTCACATAAGTACCTTAGAGTATTCCCTCCAAAATTAAAATATAAGGGTTTTCGCAATCAAAGACCAGTGAAAGGAAACAATTTTAATACACTGCGTTATACTGAATTCCGTTAAAATTTTAGTGTAGAAATATCACAAACGTTCTTGGGATTCATACTTAGATTCATACTCAGCAGCTAAACGCTCCCTGAGCTGAGCATACAAGACAGAAATGTACATATAATCTAGGATAACTGTGCAGTAAACCTAGCCAGCATCTCAGACTTAGCAGAATTCCATCAATTCTGTACTTCAATGCGAGTATTCAACGGTAATTCTGTTTTCACCTTATCAGCCCATTCTAAAACGCAAAAATAAAAAGAATTGAATGCTTTGGTAATAAAGGGTTTAGTCAATACGTAAGCTTGAGCTTTGCTCAATTTTTATCGACTCAAGCTGACGATAGAAATAAACATGAACTCCTTAAGTAATTGGATTCCTTAAATTTATAAAGTAATTAATACTTCTCAGATTTTTAGGTGACATAATTTATATGACATATCCTTAACCTCATGATAAATTTGCACTGGTACTGACGAACACGACAGAGCATTATCAAAATTTGTTTCGGAAATCTATTCATTCATTTCTAGAGGAAACGTACCATTGATCTCATTTTTTCCAATATGTGTGATTGTTGAAAAAAACTAAATTAACTACATGTCAGGAAACATTCCTGAAACTTAAAACAACTTAAATATATGAACACGATTAGTTTAAATGTATAGGCGTAAGAAGCTACTAAATAAATAGGTGACATTAAAATAATATTCACAATAATTCCATAGCGTTATGCTGTCGGCTGGACCGTCCATCTCAAGCTTCTTTCAAAATAATGTTTATTTATCTTATAAATTGCAATTTGGCAACCCACTATTTATATATATATATATATATATATATAATTCAATATAAATTGTTAACAGATGTATCTCAAAACAGAGTGGGATTTAATTAAGAATAAATCTTTCGTAGTGGTTTTACTCTGTAAGCAAAATAATTTTAAATCATTCAAAAAATTCATTTTTCAGCGTACATTAGTCTGTTGAAACACAGCAAACGCTTTACAAAAGCGAGAAAAATATTGTCAGAGGTAGCTGTGCCGAAAGTTGCTCAGCGCTTTAATCAGAAGTTCTAAGCTGATGAGTTCTAAATATGTGTTGCATATTCCTTATAGTCTCTTCTGTCACATGACTAACGTACCTTCTGCTGTAGTTTTAAACACAGAAAAAATTTCCTCAGACATACTAGATGATTCATGTAAAAAATGACTTTTAGTGTGTTCCTTCCAATTCTATCACGAACAAAAAGATTAAAATAAAAGATAAAAAAGTTACAAGAAAAAAATAAAAATAAAAATAAAGATGAATTGAATGCAGTCAGTCAAAATGTTCTGGGAACTCATATGTTAGTTTACGTTCGTGAAGACGATTGAGCATTTGTCAAAGACAATGATAATTCACATCAGAGATGTTCGGCGAGCAAAAAATACTTCAGAATTTTAATTTGAAGAAATCTCGATAGTAAATCCGCAAGCAGAGTAGTTAACACAGTTAGGCTACTATAGTTTAAACTTCTTTACCTTTAACTCATGCAACCATAGTCTCTCATGTTAATTAACTTTCCCCAGTTCATTCTCTCGCTGATATTTATGGCAACTACAAACTTTAATGTTCAGTAAACGAGCACTGGTAAATTAAATCAACCCTGCAAATGAAGATAAGCGCCCAAGAAAACGATGATGTATCTTGCATTGAAACAGCCTCCCTTCCATCCATCTGACATCTCGAAGGCAATTCAAAACTCTCTTACGAATATAATTTCACTGTTGGCCTACCAACGAATTGGTGCCATCAGTCACGGGCTCAGGAAAATCAACGCCGGTGGGCAGCTAGGCAGTCTGGGAGATGGTGGATCATAGCGCGTTAATTGAACAGCATCGCCTGCGTGCTGCCGCGCTCGCCAACTCATAAAGTTGCGGCTATCTCAGCGGTGTCACACTCCATTGACCTCTAGGGCACTCTTGGGAGCAGGCGCTGAGGCGCAAGTCACTCGGTTGCTCCGTTTTATTTCATTCTCAAATGATGTGCGATCATATTAGAAAGCAGATTTCAGAAGTACAATCCTTCCTCGAGTTACATACATCATTTATGAGAACTGCAGCTGAGACGGATAGAAATTAGTCCCAGTTATGAAAACTCGCTATGCCAGATGCAGGATGCTGAAGATTAACAGGGAATTGCTGAGATTAATTTTGATCCGTAAAAGTTTGAGTACGTATAAGGTGTCATATAACTCGAAGACCTACTGTAGCTCGAGAAAATAGTGACGTCATGCTACAAGAATAGGAAAAATAGACGCGGCTTTGAACTATGTTCTTTACAGAATACGTAATATTTTTGGTCTGTTAAATTTTTTTCTCATCAGTCTCCTATTTTTCCAAAGTGACTTGTTCTCTCCTTCAGGAATAGATCCAATTATGGGCCCGAGATTTACTCTGAAAGATTCGTTGTCAAGGAAGAAGAGAAGGCTGTTTGTAAAGTTAAGTTGAAGATAAGAAAGGTGTTACGCGATAAATAACAAAACTGGCTGCATGAATTGGGTTGACAATTTGAGGGCTGTACAATCCAGTGATTGATTCCATAGTTTAAAACCGTAACTCCTAGAAAGTGCCTTACATTTCTGGCACCCTCTCTTTTGTCTCTTAAGTATAGATTAACAGATGATATCAAGTAACACGACAGAGGTGTCACCCTGATCCAGAGTCGGTTTCACACTGTGATGGCGTATACTCCTATAGTGAGAAGAAACTATTCCTTTGACTTTAATGCTACTTTAGCGACACTTTTTCAGACCAAGAATAGGCTTTACTGAGTTTGCTGTGGGTATTTACAGGAAGAAATGAATTGACAAGGTTCGCAAATGACAAGAACAGACTTTGCGCTGCTTCTTCAGAGAATGGATCCACCATATCTCAAGCAGTACCAAATTCCTTATGATTGCTGACCGACTTGTCACGTCATAGTGCTCATCCTGGATGGATTTACTATGACACTTTTAGCAGGAAACATTAAGCATTTGCATGAAATAAAAAAATTTAAAGTAAAAACTACACCCTGTGTCATGTTTACTTACTTGCATTTAACAAACGAGGGTTCAAATCCTGTAACTTGTTGACTTGTTTCTGGAAATATTAAGTGTGCTCATTTTAATAATATTCTTTTCTATGATTTTCCACTCATTCTTTCCATGGATTATGTGTGCTTTCTTTTGAAATACAATTCTCAGGATTCTTATCTTCCCTTATTACCTTTTATTTCTACATATCTTCGCCACTCCTTTTTTAATTGATCTTGCACGTGTGTAAATTTTGACAGTTTGTTAATTTTTCTATTTCTTGTTTTCCTTCTGATGGGATAATTTAGAAAAAAATTATTAAAATAAAATTATTTGCGGCAGGAAACTTCAGAGTAGGGTAGGCGTACTCAAAACACACGTCCCCCAAAACGTGGAAAATGTTTTATTAAATTCGTAATGATTCTATACTCTAAATGATTCCCTTGAAATGACCGGTGCGCTCAAAAACTACAAATTTTGAAAGGCGGATTACAAAACTGAAGGGGAACTTCCGCAAATAGAAGAAAAATTTGGCTTTATGTTACTCTGCTTTGATTGAGAGTCACTGAAAGCACAAGGTAAAATTTTTAATTTACTACTTTGAGTGACTTACACGAGGTATTCAGATCCTTAACGTGTTTTTTATTTGTACGTCCTCGAAATGTAACTCTCAGGCTAACCTTCTTTCATGGCCAGCATCTCATTTTTCAGCATTGTTCTTACTAGACTCTGTATTAAGTTTCCATTGAAGCGTGTTTTATTTGCCTCTCGTTTCGTCTCTCGTCTTGCTAGGGCTTATATATAGCACACCTGTTCCGTGACTGGCCACGGCTATCTCACCCCATTTTTTCTTATTACACTCTGTACAATTCCGGTCACTTTTATCGAAATGATCAAAAACGACTGGCAATGGCCAGGTTGGAAGTCTTGTCGCCGGCACTGATCAGTTTTATGTGCCTTTGTCAGGGCTTTTGGAAGGCCGCACGAGGGGCGGGCCAACCGTCCAACGCCCGCAAATTTTCTGCAACACAAACGACCTTCCCACGAGCGAGAAGCTACGAAGATCTATTTTCTGTTCCTTGTTTATGCGCTGTCTGGCGTCAGACATTCTCTGGGTCTCGACGAGACGCGTACATACGTTGCAATCGAGGTATTCGTACTCGCACTTACCTATGGGCACAAAAGTCCAAATGGCCAACCTTGTCCTTAGAGAGCAGATGGCTCGGAAGTTATGTATCCCAAGTTTGTGTCAGCAGAGGTAATAGAGAGTTGGTTTGAATTCGACAAAATTAGTTCTGCATGATATGTGCTACTGGTCTGAGTAGCTGATCTAGAAAAAATTTGATAAGAGAATAAAGGAATACGAAACGAGAATGAGAAAAAACTTTTGCATACAGCTTGTTCCTGAGATTAAATGCGAAGTCTTATTGCTTTAACCCGTTTTTGCTGACTGGTCATTCTAGGTACTAGTTCAAAGACTCACTGGCTCAACTCAATAAAGAAAGTATGTAAATTTTCTTTTTCTTAACGAGTGCCATGTTTCAGAGACGTTTTGAATAGTTATTTACGGCTTGCAGTACAATTAGCTATTTTAGTTTTCCTTTATAACTATAATGAACTGAATTTAGGACAAAAAGGATCCGAGAGCAGCCCGAAGAGCTCATCAGAATTGAAGAGGAAGACAAGCCACGACTTGAGCATCCATAATGTCAATACATTAATCCATTATTTTAAGTCCTGTTATCATACTTGCTGGGAATAGCTTAGAGCCAAATAGCATCCCTGTAACCAGCATGGCAACTCGATTTGTCCATATATTTGTCATAGTTGGATGGACAAATATTGTTTTTATATGATTACTTTAGCACGCCGCTCTACTGTATATGCATAGGTTCTGGCCAAGCTCACTCGCTTACTGTTACTGTTATTGAGTTACGGTTATGTGACAATTCGATCCTCTGACACATCGAATAGCTCTTTTTTACGCGTCTATGTTTTAAATGATAAGTATATAGATCCTAATCCAGTCTCTCTTCTTCGCCAGTGCATCTATGACTTTAGCTGATCTATCGTGAAGCACGGGAATGTTTTCATGGGTAAAGCGCGCGAATGTTTTCAGATTGACTTTTGAGGGATGTTAATTGGCGGACCAGAACATCAGTTAGTTGATGTTATGTGTTAAACCCTTACTGATTTAAAGTTCAAGTTAGACTTTTGAACAAAATGATCTTTAACTTGATCGCACTTTTTAGCCAAGTTCAGAGAAACTGAACATGTAGAAAAAAAATGAACTGTGTTACCATAAGTTCCGAAAGAAATTCTGGAGCCGTTTCCTCAGAAGCTCGCAGCAAAATTTTCTCATATTTGGTTTATAGTGATGTCTAAAAGTGCACCATAACTCTGTTTTGGTGGCAGCGAGAGAGGGGAATAGCATAGAGCTATACGAATGCCTTCTATATCTATACTGACCGCCCGGTGCCATTGCGTCAGAGTACAAAAGCAGAGGTGTTAGTTAGCGCTTATATTTAGTTGGTTTCGTTCGAGGTTATCCACAGTTAATCCTGGAGAAGAAAGTATAAGCGGAGTAATTTCAGCCGAATGTTGTCGAAATTTCCTGAAAACAAATTCTGATGAGCGATAAATTTGCTGCGAGTCAAAATTTACAAGAATTCTAAGTTACTTAAAAGCATGTGAAATATTTCGATCAATACAAAGCTGGTGCATTTTTGTTCGTTTGATGAGACTAATGAGTGAGATACAGTGGTGGCTCACAGTGTCGAGAGCTAACGCCAGCAGGCAGTGAGATTACCTTGGTATCCATCACAAGACAATGAGATTACATGGGTTCCCTGGGTTCCCAGGTTGAGGTTTGGGACATAAGTCACGACGGTCACGACGATGCGCTGCCTTGAAAGAAAAACAGGCGCTCATATTACTGTAGTAGTGTAGTAACTTTTATAGTCCGGAAAAATTCAAAAGATTTGCTCTCGGCAATTGTGCATCAAAACAAATGAGCTTTCTCGGGTGAGCACTTGTGTGCCATGAAAAATGAATGGCTGTGTTTTACTGTCAAGGTGTAAGAAAGGTCCTGGGTTTCGATTTGAATCCATTCCCATAACAAAAACGTTTCTTTTTATGCGACAAAACTGAGTGTAATACTTTGAATGAAAATTGAAATATGACACAGTTCTTTTGGTACTTTTACGATACCCTCATAACTGCAACGGAAACTCGGCTGTGGAGCAAGAAATTTCGTTTTAGCTCTAGAGATGAATTCAAAATTATTTTACAAAGCTTGGCTACGCGTGTGTACTTTACGCAGACACACAACACAATTCAAAATTGCATTCATGTGTCATTATTCTAAACTAATTAAGATAACTGTAATCCATTCTAATAAGTTCTGCTTACGAAACAAGCTTGGATCCCGATAGAAAATTATCTTGTACATTAGGTGTTAACCTGATGTCCAAGATAATTTTCTTCTGACGCGCATGTGAAATGAAGCAAATTACTCTTCGCTTGCATACATTTTCGACCGCCTACTTATACGACGCTAAGTAACATCCTATACAAATCTATTGACTTGCAACACTAAGCGCGCGTTTAGGATTTGCATGTTTGGTGCGTGTTGATATTAACACCTGCTCAATCTAAATTTCCATCGGCTGCTGATCCCTCAGTCCTTGTTTATAATAAACCTAGAGCAGCAGGTAAACAAACAATCTTAATCAGTCGATCTGTTATAGCGAGCTTGCCGGCAAAGCAAAGTACGTAAAAATCATTCACAGAGACAGGAATGCCTATATTTGTTAAACTCGTACATAAAGAGCAGCTTGCAAAAAAATAAAGTAAAATAACACGCTTATCTACTTCAGAGCTCGTCAATGTTTGTCAGTTTGCCTCTTACACTGGATCTGTTAATGAATTAGCTTCTCATTCTGCCAGCCTGCCACTCTGCTCGCCTCTCATGCAGTCACAATGACATTATGGTTGCCTATCAGTTTGATAGTGTGCAAGCCCATTGGTCTACCAGCTTTACATTCTACCAGCCAATCAGTTTTCTAGGCGACTAATCTGCCAGCTCATGAGTCTCCAAGTTTGGCCAGTCTTTCAGTGAGTCAAACTAACATTTAGTCTACCCTTCAGTTAGCTACCCGTCAGCCATCAGATCCCCGACCTCCCCAGCAGGCAAGAGCAGGCTCACTGCAGGTAGGCAGGCAGGCCCGGGGGCACAAGACCCCAGAGAAGCTCCAGGGGCGCAGACGCACGTGAGGAAGGACGGCGAGGGACCGCATTAATGGCCCAAAAAGAGCGCAGGTAGGCCAAAGGTGAAACTGAATCGCGGAAGCGGCTGAGGCAAGTCCGGGAACTGCGGTGGCACGTCGCTGTGTTCTTTGGGGCCTCAGCGACATGCGGGTAGTGTTTCTTCCCTCCAGAGTCACTCTTTGAGGTATTTCCAACGCTTTTATATTGTGTTCAAATGCGTTTTTTAGCTGCGGGTTTGGTAAAATGGGGGCCCAATTTGTGTCTTCGCACTAGAAATTTGATGGTAACTTTTAAAATCGATGGTGAATGATGATTTAAATAGACAATGCGAATAAAAAAATTAATAACTTACGCGTATTTGTTTGTACAACTGACAGAGGGCGAAAAAAAAGCTTAGCATTTCGAAGAGTCAAAACTGGAAGGGGAAAGAAAAAAGAAGAAGCGAAGATTATTTTATAAAGAATACGCTGAACTTTGCGTAGATTTTTCCCAATTGAAACACAAAGAAAGGGAAGAGGAAGAGAAGCATGAGAACTAAATTCTCAAATTCACGACCGACTTCATGAACTAGCATTACATGACATCACCGAATGCAGCAAGCAAATTCCTATATATGAGAATTTTATTTCTCTACGGTATGCTGCTCGTACATATACTTGTATGTACTGGCACAGACGATTACATTCACCATACCCTCTAAGTAAGAGTTGTATAGCCTAGTGCTCCTGCAAAAGGCCAATCCCTAACATTCTGCAAAAAACTATTCCTCTGGAAAAGATAGGTCAGAAAGAAGTGCATGGATGACTCGTTACATCATGTGAATTTTTAACAGGAAATGGGTTATCCATAGTTTTAACTTTTGAAATGAATTAGGAAAAAAATTTCAAACTAGACACCTTAAAAGTTTACCAAGTGAACCTAATTCCAAATAAATGCGCAAGTTATGTTGATCAAATTTCGTGTCAGAACAAAAGTGAAAAAAACAATGTTTTATTCATTAGAGCTAAACTACGATTGATGATTTTGTACAGTAGATTCAAATTTTACAGTACAGTACATTGCAATCTGTTATGCCCGGAAGGTAAAACGAGGCATTCAAACGGCGTGAGCTGCGACGGTTATTCGTTTTTTAATATTCAAAGTAGACTGTGTGGAGGATTTATCAAAAAGCACAAATGCAGGATTTGTCCACGAAAACACATCTCTCACAAAATGACGATTTTTAGTTTCTTTCGAGGCAAGGCAAGGAAATGTTGGCCAGACGCAATCCTCCCTCGTAGTGTTGCATTTATTGGACGCTGCGTGAAACTTAAAATCAATTTTGTACTTCAAACTAAGCGAAGTAAGAGGTAACATGCGACTTGTAGCAGACGTCCGCACGGCCCAACGATCTGATCCCGGGTCCATATTCGCATGTAGCATTTTGCAGAATAAATGTGGCCGAGTATCATTATTTGTATAAAGCGCACTGACCATTTGATGTTCGGTAATAATAGAACGAAAAGCGTAAAACTTCCAAAAAATGAGAGAAACCTGACTAGAAGCCCTTCGCACAACAACCACCCTCACGGGGCAAAGCTTTCTGGCACCTTGTAAGCCAGCGCTCGTGTTCGGTGGAATAAATGAAACGAGTATTATTTCTCCATCCAAGTGCATTGACCGCTTCACGCTCGGCAACAACGAAACGAAACGCGCAGAATGGCCAGGAAGCGAAAACAAAATTAGCAAGGAACCCCGCAGCTAGACAGGAGCGGGCAGAGCGTGAGACGGGCGGAACCGGCGTCGTCAGGTCAGGAGGGTCACGTGCGGTACGACTCTCCAGCGCTGCGACGTGACCGCGCGTAGCGGTGGCGCGCAGGTGGGTAGGGCGCGCCTGTGCCACTTGTTGCCGCTACGGGGCGAGCCGAGTGGCGAAATCATCAAAAACATTGTCAGCGTTGACAGATTGGCTTTTCCTCGTCGAAATCTTCAGGTTTTCACCTAAAATATGACAGCAGAGATCCCCCTCAACGCCTGTTAACCCGGATGAGCTGCTTCATTAATTTAATATTAGTTCAAATTTGAGGATTTTGGTCATAAAAAGGCAAATCTGGCTTAGCAAAATTATCTCATCCACATGTTGTGTTGTGCCGATGCCTTCTGGAACTTCAGGAAACATTGGTCGTGCCCGGCTACCGTGTGCAGTTTGAAACTTTAGATTGCCAAGACACAGGATGTCGAGTGGCTCGTGAGAATGTACAGTCGATCCCTCGTGGCACCGTTTGCCCTTCAGAGCCAGGTAGCAAAGACAGTGCACATGTCTTGCATTCCAATCTAATCCCAAGACTTCTGGAATGATAAAACTTTAAATTTTCTTCTTTAGTAAACAAAAGATGGTTTTTAGAGAAAGAGTGAGATCGATTTAGGAAAAATTAATTAAGGATATTTCTGCAAATGATCGGAATTCTTAGAAATGGGAACTTCACTTCCTTTGCTTGCAGGACCTTGTATTTTTGCCTGATACTATAACCACATTACATAATTAAATTTCATAGAAAATGATAACTTTCCATTTAGCTGCTTCGCGCAAATATATGTTATTCATTTTAAATCCTTGCAACAATTTGTAATGTTTTCAACATTAATTGAACTCTTATCATACAATGACTCGAGGATTTATCAAAAGTTCCTTTATATTTAGCTTGACGCAAGTCTTGAAGAGCTTTGCTCTTCATCAACGTTGGTAAAGGGGCTTTGGCTCTAAATGTTGCTGCCTTCTTCCGCCACTTCTTAATTCATCGATGTGGTGCGCGGAATTTATGCACTCTGCGTTAATTATTTATGTACTTGATTTATTTATAAAGTAAACTTATGAACCGTACATTACACTTTGTCTTGTATAATATCCATCTATGTAATGTATTCCAGTTAATTTAATTTTGTCATAAAAATTCGGCAGAGAGCATCAGGACAACATAGAGACACTCGTCGGAGCAACACAGCTCGTTGTGGTTGTGATGTTCTCACTTGCACGCGGTGGCCTTCGGACTGACGCCTCCGCTGGCGCAGCACACTTCTCTAATGTGCTCGATATGTCAACACAGGAGTGGCTGCGAGGCGACAAAAAGAACTTTTATCGTGTATCACGATGTGTTTGTGCTAAATATCAAATTACTCTCAGAAGAGTAGCTGAACTACATTGAACTCGCAAAAGGAGTGTTCAGCTACTCTCCAACTGCAAGTTGAATCATTCACGTGAAATTTCTGTTGAGAATAGTTTGTTCAATGACTCCATTGCGCGAAGACCTCTCATTTCACTCATGGTAGAATATTTAACTGCCTGTGACCAAAATATATAGCTGAGAAGAACATGTTTGCACAACAAATGCACCATCATAAAAAAATGAAGCTTCCATCCTTATAAATGTGCATGGCTACGTGAACGAATAACATTGATAGTGTATGTTGCAGCAAGCAGTGCTCCAGCAACAGAACGGGACTGGCGAATAACTCGGCGCACGGAATGGATAATATGCCGTTCCGTGACGTCGACAGGGGTCTGCATGATTTAGGTGCTCTACCATTACTGACATTTTCGACTGCGAATAGCGCAGCGTTTAAACGTAGTTTTGCATACCTGTCCAAACAACGCCTAGATTGTTTTATCTTTTATATCGAGGTAAGTTGACTTTAAATGTTTGCAATATTCATCAGAATTCAAGCAAGGTCCAAACAGCGTTTGACAGCCGCTCGCAAACGTCAATATTGAGGTACCTCCTCCTATTGAGGTCAATAGGAGGAGGTTACCACCGACGGTGTGTCGGATCTGAGGCTTGTTTTCTGGTACCATTGCTTCTTAATAACGCGTCAAATTGCAGAGAAACGTCGTGATGGAATAACGCAAATTGCAGGTCAGCATCACACGCACACTCGGACAGTCGGCTATCATTGCTGGCCGATGGCTCATGACAAACACGGGGTCGTGCCAACATTGAAACTCTCTTTTCTTGGAATCAATTAGAAATGAAATATTTTAAATTCCCTAATCAGCAGTTAGCCATGCTCATTCTGGCTAGTTAATGAGAAAGAAATTGGCAGTGCAAATACTAGCTTAATGTCTCCCCACGGTAACCCAGTCTAACTTTTTCACGACCTGCATGCATGTTTTTCACCGCCCAAATAATTAAATCGCTAGAGCGGCGAAAGACATGCATGCTCCTGCGAAAAAGTTAGACTGGGAATGAGCCGATAATATTAATTAATAAAATTTGTTCTTCCATTCTCTTAAACTTACGGACTTGATCTAATTTTTCACGTGTGAAATTTGATTAAAATTACTTATCATTTCTATTCAAACAACTTGACTCTGTAAAATACTTTATCAATGTCAGGTCGTTAACGTTTCTACGTTAAAAACATCTTCAGGCTGATAATGTACAGAAAAAATTACAGTTGCATCACATTAGATTAGAGTTAACACCACTGATAAATTCATGGACTCGTGCGATATTCTTTAAATATTCTCGAGAAAATGGTGAATACCCGGCATAAATGTTAAGGTTAAATCGTCAAGAATTTCGTCGACAAAAATAGCATACGACTATAAAGCAACGGCAGCAATTAGGTTACCGCACGATGTGCGGTACGCAGGCAGAAGCCAAAAGGAAACGCCATTGTGGAGACGATAAAATGTTATGAAAGTAGTATCTAATGAGCTAGTCGTTTGGCGACTTGGCAATATTATACTTAAACATTTTGCACCTAATAATGCACATCTATTTGTGTTCCCTTCCGTTCTATTTCGCCCAATTCTAAGATACTTGGAATTCAAAGGGATTTAATACTAAATAGAATTCTCATGACGTCACAAGTTCCTCGAAAAGTTGAAATTGAATTTCAAAGACTTATTTCATAGGAGAGCAAAACAGCGCTCTCTCGATTTGCTTTTGGCGTGTGACGTCTACTGTAATGCGGAGCATCGCAACCAACAACCTCAATGTTATAGACAGAGCAGCAACAGTAATGTTATTTGAAATGAAAACAGACATAATATAATGAAAAACAGCATCAACCACAGCTTAATGAAAAATACAGAAGAACTGCATCAGTCTTCATGCGTATCAGCTAGAGCAGCTCAGTATTCAAAACTATTTCATTATAGCAAATGCAATATTACCGTACTGACATGCATTTACTCATTATTAAAACAAGGTGAGAACTTAGCAAAAGTTAATTTCTTTAGCCGATTTTGGTTGTATAAGCTCTCATCTTCACAGAACTCAACAGTAAGCCACCTGAGCGTTGTACTCTAGGAGCACAAAACTGCACACCACCTGCACCCGCCCGGCACCACTGCAACACCAAGGCACACACCACCAGCACCCACCCGGCACCACTGCAACACCAAGGCACACACCACCAGCACCCACCCAGCACCTCTGCACCACAAAGAAGCACACCACCAGCACCCACCCAGCACTACTGCACTTCAAAGGAGCACATCACCAGCACCCCTTCAACACAAAGGCACACACCACCAGCACCCACCCAGCACCCCTGCACCACAAAGGAGCACACCACCAGCACCCACCCAGCACCCCTGCACCACAAAGGAGCACACCACCAGCACCCCTGCAACACAAAGGCACACACCGCGCAGTCCAGTACTCAACAGTCCTCACTTGGGCACGATTTACAGGCAGTTTGAGCGCGTGTAGTCAGCAAACGTGAGCATCTACTGGACGTAGATGGCTGGATACTGCCGTAGATGAGTAGATGTTGCGGTAGATGGTCGTGACTGATATCAGACGGCAGTAGATAAACCCACCCACTGCATGTCCGCCTCGAGAAAAAATTAATCGCCCAAACTACTGAAGATAATGAAGACCCAAGGTCTACGCTTGAGGCTCCAGCCGGTGTGCTTGTCAGAGACAACGTCAGAGGAGAGTTGACTTGTGCCCGTCAGGGGCGGAGCTTGGTGGCACTCACGGGTGAAAATAGCCTTATGTAACACAAACGTCGTTGTGGAATTGAGAAAAATGTAACTAGTCTCGTCTTTTTGTGTTGCTGTAACTAGTCTCGTCTTCTTGTGTAACTTTTTCTCGTCTTCATGTGCTCATCTTGCTCGTCGTAAACCTCCAATGTTCAGAGACACTTTTCACCTTGACAGCCAGAGTACGATCAGGAAATATAAAAACTTTAAATAAAATCGCCACGAACGGGTTCAATAGTGAAGCGACCGCAATAAACGCATAGAAATTGTAAGATAATGTCCCTATCTAAAAGCAACGCTCACCAAAATTATTCTCCCGCCTTTTTATTGTTTATTGAGCGGTCAGAGACCGACTCATCGCGTGGCAAATGTTTGAGAATCTCTTAATATTTACTTCATTTCAATAATTGAGGAAAGAAATTGAGGCCGCTCAATCAGAACTAATAAAACAAGCAACTGCACACGCACTCAAGGTTATTTTAATAACTTTAAGAAGGACGAAGCTGCTCAACTTTCTTACGACGCCAAATTGGAGTAAACTCAATCTGTTGGAAAAACACAAAAATTCAACTCTCACCTTTGAAATACATAAAAATTAATGATGGTAAAACTTTCAAGTGAGAAAAATAGGAGAGCACTAAAGAAGTTAATGAGGGTAGAAAACTGAAGTAGTTAATGGAAGCAGGGCACTGAAATATTCCTTAGGAGCAAAACACTTAGATAGTCCACAAGAGCAGAACAATGATGTAGTTAGTGAGGGAAGAACACTAGCGGGTTATGAGAGAAGAACGCATGAGTAAAACTGAAGGTGGAACGCATGGAACACGATTAAAAGTTTTGAACCACCCCATAATTTTTAAACTTGGTGTGTAAGAAAAAAACTCGATGAAAAATAATCCAACTGAGGAACGTAAGGGTAAGTGTAAAGAGAGAATATAAACAAGGAAATAAGCAGTAAAATTAAATGAACAGTTATTTTGATTATTGTTGAATTACTGTTTTGGAATAGAAATATCGACTTGCACCACCTGTCCGCAGAAGTCAAACCACGAGTGCTCTAATTACCACCGATATACAGGCTGACGGATGCGTGAGCTATGAGCACGACATGTAACTGCTGTCAGAACCACTTAAACTCTGACAAGCAGTTGTTCTATATGTATAGGACAAAATATCATCCTCGATGTCTGGAAATTACGTTAACATAGTGCCCTCGTCAAGCGTCCGCGTCTCTTGGAGAGCGGGCAGTTTGCGCGGTCTTGAAGTTCAATCATTTATTGTTACAGTCGTGAGGTAAACGAAGGCATATTTAAATGATCACATCTTTTCTGAATAGATCTTATTGAATATGAGTGAATCATGGTGATGGGAGCCCTACCAGACATTCGTAGGTACAGACTTCAAACCAGGAGTTTTATTTTAGATACTAAATATTACTTCCTGAAGGCTTTCATCGATATTATGCTAATTTGATTGAACTGCGAGGTTTGTGACTGGGAGGCACGAACACGGTACGTCATTATATCTACACCGAGGACTGGCTGGCCTTTCTAGAGCCACGAGTCCTTTCATTGGCATCAGAGGAGGATACGGCACAAATTGATTGAAGCAGAAAGGAATCCAACACCGAATTATCGAGACGATTCGTTGTAGGTCGTAAATTTTTATGTGCAACTTATGCAAGAGTTGGGCGTTACGACCACAATAGGTCGTAAGTTAGGGAGGATGGTATCAGCTCAGAGGAGTCAGATTGTCTTTTTTCTGGCCTTAATCCTTAATTTCCCTAATAAATTTGACCATAAAGACCTCTCAGCAGTTTGTAACTCTGCAGGGTTACTACATGCTGAGGAAAGCAAACTTGAGGATATCTAGCGTGAAAAAAGCTAATTTAGCAACTCTTTCAGCCTCTCTCCCACCATCGCGTTTCCTGCAGTAATAGAAATTCGATCGAACGCCAAGTAAGAATTCTTCGCTAAAAAAGTAGGTCAGTGGCCCACGGTATCTGCTTCTTTGAAAAATATACTCTCTTCAGTTGAAATTATAAGACAGCTCCTTGTTGTTCTCTAAAGAATTTATCGCAAGGCTACGATTCAAGCGTCAATAATAAATAAAATCATCGGAATTTTCTAAAATGAAGTAAGTTTTTCATAAACTTTAAATACACGGTAAATACATAGACTTAAAATATCACAAAAATACATAAGAAGCCTGTGAGCCAAAACACTAGTAAAACTATACTTCCAACTACCACTACAATTATTAACATTAAAGCAGCAAAATTGTTTAAAAGGTATTCAAAACGGTGATTCTGGGCCCATGAAATTTTTCATTTAAACAATTTAAACAATTTAAACAATTTATTTACCACAGGTGATACAGGGATAAAATGTTTCTTAAGTCTAGTACAATGGTCAAATTTGAGTATAGCTACCTGTGGGCCCGAATAAGTTCAGTGACTTCTAGGGCATCCTACCATCAAGGTTAGTCTTAGGAGTACAATAATGTTTAACCTAATTCACTTAAACTAGAGACGTATTAGACTGATCAATGAGATAATTAACTCGAAATTAGATACTTCATTTCACAATATAGTTCATATGGACTTGATTTAACAGTATAGTCGACAAACGATTCAAGAACAGACTGAAGATCGGCGAAATTAACCAAGGCGAATTACATTATTAGGACCAGTTATGTAGGTGACAAGGTTTGACTCTGTGATCTTACACGACTAGTAATCTGATAGGAAGTGAGACTCAAGATTATTTTTGAATACCTTATAAGAATTACTTTCACGGATCTCCGCAGGTATTGAGTTCCAAGTTTTAGTTCCAACGAAGAGGATACTGTGTTGTGACCGAGCCTTTGAGTAATAAGGAAGCATGAATTTACTTCTATTTCGGGTTAAATGGTCGTGATGACCAGTTTGCGCAGTTAATAGTTGTTTTAGGCTATTGTCGCCATCATTTGTTAATGTTTTGTAAATGAAATTGCAAATGGAGATTTTGTAGAGATCCGAGAGCTTAAGTATTCGTAAATTTTTGAATGAGTCATTTGTGTGAGCATTATATTCTAGATTCTTTACCGCTCTTATGGCTCTTTTTTGCATTCAGATTTATTTGTCTTGAATTATACCCAATGGAATTCTCAAGTTAAAGACACCCGTTCATGATTTTCGTAAAAATGAGCTAGTTTATACTCATGAAGAACGGAGTTTGAATTAAATTATAAAAATATTCACGATTATTGCCCTGAAAACAGTTTAACAAAGTCATACGAAAATTAAACCTCAACGACATTCAAAAGTTTGTTGTTTCAATGATGAAAACAAAAGTTTCCACAAAGGACATATCTGAAGAAGAAACTTGAGCTAGGTTACTGAGAAGCGATTAGTTATTACTGACTCGAGAGGTCTGTCCACCCCTCGTGTTATTAAGGAGCTAGCGCATTAAGTAATTACGCGGCCGCGCAACCGCCAGCGATCAAGTGAAAGCTGTTCATTGAGAGGTCCTCCGAGTTAGAATCTCGTCTAATAAAGAACATTCTTGCGTGACAAATAAGCCCCGCACGGCCACACCAACGACTTATTAAGAGGCACATAAAACGTCTGGAATTTTAGGCACACGCCTGCCTCCCATGTAATTAAATGATGACTGCGCACAAAAAATTATTGGCCGATACAACCGGATATCAAACACAAGAAGACACTACCACGCGGACTCTGCTCGGGAGACTCGTTTGACGGCTTTTACTCGCCAAGCAATTCTTGGTAAGGTTCCTGGAAAATGAATGGTCCCGAAGGATTTTTGGTCTTTGCCATAATTGATTTGATTTCGTACTGTTGTGCCTACTTGCATTATGGCACAAGTGTTCGTGTTGCTAGATCGAGAATATATCACCGGTCTTTGATGCTTGCCTTAAATTTTGTTGCCATTGGTTCTTATTGCAAATGATGCACTTGAGTTACACACATTGTTAACGTCATTCCTTCAGTGAGTTGAATTGTAAAACTGAGACGTGAGTGTCGACGATAAAATGAAATTTGTCCGATATAGAGACCAATTAAGGAGTTTCTGCCCCGTGATTGTCGTTCCTACTGAAATTAAAGCATACATATTGGTGTTGTTATTACGAAAGACTTCAGTTCTTTGAAAATTCACCGGTTCGCTCAAAAGGTGAAAGTGTGATTTATATTGAAGTAAAAAACAAGTAAAAATACGCGGCGTCATTTGCCCTCTGACAATGTATGTATGCTGAGCTGTATTGGGTAATGACAAAATCCTTGGACAACTAAAATTGTATATTGATATTTATGGGAAAATAGAGATAAATGTTTTAAAACACAACAAGAACATCTATCTAGATTAAGGCCAAGTATAATTCATAATGTCTCGCTCTAGCTCGAATCCCAAGCTCGAGTATCACTCCAAAACTCGCTACCTCATCTATAGAATATTCTGCTCGTTCCTTCCTTAGTTCCTTAGTTACTTAGTCCGCCCATAACGCTTACGTCCGAGTTTGCAGTATCGTGGATACCGTATTCCTCAGTAAAAGATGGCCTTCACATGCATTGATATGTTAGACATTTTATAAGGATAGGACACGAAGGACAGGATGGGTTATTTTAGGTTAGAATAGGTTAGAATACGATATGTCAGGATAGGATACCAACACTCACCACCACCACACCAACACTCACCGCCAACATCACTCACTGCCCGCCGCTACACGCACTCCGCCCAGCTCGGCTCACGACGGACTTATTCTCCCCCCATAGGCTGGACGGGCTTCTAAGAATATTTTTTACGGGAGTGTCCAGTGTAGTGGTCAATGTGAGAGTCGCAGCATGACTTCCTGTCGACTTTAATATTCATATTGCTACGGTGGAACGAACTCGCATGACTTAACGAAAAGTTAATTTCTCAGAAATGTACTCGGCTAGTTTATCCGTAGTATTGAAAGAAGCCCGAGTGTGACAGGAGGAAGAGGCTCCCACCCTCGCATATCGCGCCCAGCTATGAATTAACGCTGGAGCGTTGGCCTAGTGTGCCTACATGAAGCTTCCAGGCCTTAATTCTTATGAGAAGTTTATGGAAAAATTAACCCTATTTATGAGGGTGCTCACCCGTACTCAACACGAACCAAAGTTTCGTTAAAATAAATTTCCCATTCAGATTTCGATTCATTAATGCTAAAAAAGGCGTGTTTTCTATTCGCTTAGGTAGCTGTATATATTTATTTAGCTTACACAAAGAATGGAGTGAGGAGCTAAGCTGTTCCACGCAAGGGAGTGATAATAGTACGTCAAAAAACAGAAGCGGGAAGGAGTACTGCATGTGTTCACCCTGAACACTATGTACAACACTATGTACAAGCAAGATGAACACTGTGTATAAACTTCGAAGCAAGCCTCAAATACCATTTGACAATGTTACTTTATTCAAATATCTCTATCGAACACAGCGGCGGTGTACGAAAACGTAATGCCTAACTTGATCCCGCGTGAAGGCACGCTGTTGAGTGCGTGTACTGCAGGCATACTGTTCAGGGTGTGTGCTGCACACACGCTGCTCAGGGTGTGTACAGCAGACACGCTGCTCAGGGTGTGTACAGCAGACGCGCTACTCAGGGTGTGTACAGCAGAGAAGTACACTATAAAGAAGCAGCGAACTCAACACCGAGTAACGCAGAATATCGAAGCATTCCGCACCCAGACTGTACACCGACTGCAGTACAAGGAAGGCGTACACTGTGCGCAGCCGTCACTTGCAGTACAATGAAGTACTCAAGTCGACCATTGTGAGGAGCGCGTTGTGGCGCACAATGCTGTTGACGGATTGTTGGTGTGGAGGCCTGTTATTATTGGACCTGAGGCGAGATTAGTGAGCAGGAGAGGCGTAGAGGGCTCGGAGTTGGAGCTCCTTTCATACCCGGTCTGGATTTGTTTAACTGGCGCGTAATAGAGGAGTAATAGGGACTGGAGCACGCTTATGGAGTGCTCGAGCTTTGAGGGATTAATTTAAACGAGTAAATATGATCTAAACACAGGGACTCTGAGTGCACCGATCATATCAGGGTGAGAGGTGAGTGGGATGACAGGGTGATATGAATAGCTAATACAAGAATGACGCTCATGAACTGCTGACGCTTTGAAGGGATAAATTTAAATTAGTGAATGAAAGCTAGAAAAGGCCAATCCAAAAATGAGGGTACATGTACGTTCGTGGGAGCGTGTGTTATGCGGGCCAGCGGATGCAGCTCGCGCGTCATCGCGACTTCGAAAGAAATTCTGCTGGGTTCATGGGGGAAAACAAATTCACTCACAAGTTGGCCGCAGTGCGTTGTCTCGGTCACTGGAGCGGACAACTAGAGTTTCTCTTTTGCTGTTATGGAAGGCAATTTGATGTACAAGGACTCTCATATATGTTCAGGTCTTTGAATTATGAATTAATTATAGGCTGTATGATAGCATGAGGCTTATGGAAAATCTGAGTGATTATAATTCTCTCGAATTGAGGTGAGATTAACTCAAGAATACATCAAATGAGGGCTGTAATGCGATGAAATTAATTTGCTACACTACTGCTTTACCAAATTGCATGAATGTACCGCATTAGTTAGTCAAAATTTACTTATATATATAATAATAACTAGAATTGATAATGAATAGATTAATGGAAGTGTCCCTCAGCAACTGGCGTGTCACTGGGGAGTTGAGTAAAGAGGTTTTCCTTGGAGAAAGATTCGTCCTCTCGTGACTTTCGTTTTCGGGCTTTTATCAAATAAGAAAACAAGGCCATAGCGCGTCTTCAACAGCGTGTCTTCAATGCTAGGAGGCATTGGTAATACGTTCTCTTTTGACCTCAAGATGACAACGGAACCATCGTAATAGTGATCACTGCAGATTCATGCGCTGAATAACAAGCTGAGCAAACGTTGAAGAGTACGATGAATTGAATCAAGCGTTATGAAAGGGTACGTTTGGTCAAACCACCGAATCGAGGGGGCTTTATTGGTGTGGCACTGCAGAGGCTGGAAACAGTGACGGATGATAGGTGGGTATTGATGAAATGTGAGACTAAATTATTAATTTGTTTCAGCCTCCCTAAACCAAACAGATGTGTTCAAAGAGAGGGTGGATGAACGCACCATGTAGTACGGAGTTAAATGGATCGCAGCATATATGCACTCGGTGTTTTTCCACTCGAGATCCCCTGCCCATAAATACAATGAGTTGAGAAAGAAGATAGTGAAACAAGATAAAAGTAGAAGAAGAAAGTCAGAGAGCCTAAGAAACAGGAAAAAAGGGAACCGAAAGAGATAGTCCATAGCAATGCAAAAAATCCATTCTATTTCAAAAAAGGCCTTCCTGTCTTTCACCTCAGGATCTCATATTTTCACGGGAATGCTAATACTCATAAGTGCGATAGTTTTCACCTCAGAGGAGATTAGTGAAATGTTAAATGAAAACATTTGTACGGTATGAAAATGAGGACTCATATCAGCAAGTTTCTGGGAATGGGGATTGAGCACTAACATCCTTCGAGTGGAAAATACTAAAAGATTGTGGGATAATAAGCAATATTTACTTGTTTACGAAGCATGCGAGCTGTGAATTCATGGCTAACATTTTGAAAACATGCTCCTTCTGACAATACTTTAATGAAGGCGTTTCTGAGAACATTTCCCACGGACAAAAGCAATGGGCGTTGTCGCTCTGACAAGCGTTTACGGAGGCCTTCAGTCTTGATGGGAAGCGTCGTGCTTGTTGAGAACACAGCTCCTGCGAGCTGCTGCTGCCTTATGGAGGAGATGAATGCTATTCTTCGCTCTTTTTCCGTAAAATAGCTCTGTCTTGATAACCTAATAGTTCATTAACCCTTCTCTGCATGAATTATTTTCGGAAGTTTCATTCGAACGCATTCATTTTATGTTTTGTATTTAATAACAGTTTGAAAAATACATTCCTTAATTGTATTATTTTGAAGAGATTCATGGGAAGATACAATTATACGTAAGTAGGTAACAGTTTAGCATTAGCGCTTCCTTCAATTACAGCATCGCGCAGTTATCACCATTACACTCCAAAAACTCGAGGTCAACACCACCACCACCACCACCACAACACCACAAATGTATCAACACCCTCTAGTCTGACCAGCCGCCATGTTTGTTTCACCACCACACAAGTTGACCATAAAATTAGCAGCTAATAAAGCGTTGCACGCTGTAAATACAGTGTTTAAAACTCGGAAGAACATAAATTGAGAAAACGTATAAATCTGCTCCGTTGGACCGTACGGTCGTGCGAATGGGATGAGGAGAGCGGCGTGGCGCGGGCTCGTGGTTGTGTGGAAGAATGAATGAGTGTACAGGAAAGTGGGGGGGCGATTCGAATTTATTAAAGTGCTTATACAAAATACTACCTACTTGCGTTGCCACATGCGTGCACTGAGTTGCCACTCCCTTGCGCTGTTTTGCCGCACCCGTATGCTATCTACAACACACGCGTACTGTTTTACCTAAGCGATTTCAGTGATGCCGCCAAAATTTTGTGCTGAATTACCACTCATGCAAACTAGCTACCTCACACTGTATGTATACTGTGTTATCATGCTTCTTTGCTATGTTGTTGCACTCGTATTTGCGACAAATGCATGCTTATGTGCAACGGTTGGGTGTATTGACATCTTCTGCCTGTGAATGGAAGATTTTGAAGCAACATCTTTTCACCTCACATATCATCCATTCTCTATTGCAATGCTCTGTACAGGATATGCCGGGAATTGAGTTTGAGGAGTGTTTAAAGAACTTCGTGATTTGTGATTGGGGTTTCCGGTTACTATCATATTCTCAGGCTTGCTTTTCATTTGTAACATTTAACAATAACGGAGTGAATTTGATAACGGAATTTGGTGGATTTTTTTTTTCAAAGATGAGCATTCGTAAAGATCCAGTAAGCAGAATCGTGAAATGTCAAGCATTAAAAAATTGTACAAGCTTGTTCTATGCGTTAGGAAGTTCACGGCTTAAGGATTCCACTGAGACTCTCTAACACAGCCATTCTCAACCTTTCCTCCATCGTTGACCACCTCGGCTTTATGTATTTCTCCATTTACCACATACTCCCGTACAAAACACACACACTTTCTTTGCATTCCCTCTCTCTCATTTTACAAAATTAAACTAAATTGAATTATTTTTGAAATTGTCAGGTATTTCAATTATTTATCCCAGACCATATAATTTTTCCCCACTAGGTGTTAATTTACTCCTGGTTAAGAACCTCTGCTCAAACAGATCTGGATGCCGTGAAAGCCAGAGAGTGTGTGGGAATGATCAGCTTTCGACTAAAAGAACATGCAGTGCCTAAGTGTGATGTTCGTGGCTGAGTCTCTGATTACCGCAAGTTATCGGTTATATCCTTATATATAGTAGTGTTCAATATGCGTTAATTGACACAAGTCATCAATGGAACATTAGACAAAGGTGGATAGCTTTCGACTGCGACAAAAGCCGAGTATCGCATTTTTTTTTTTGAGACTTCAGCCTACATCAAGACGAATTTGTGCGTCCAACTACTGGCTCTTGAAAGAATTTTCAGTCCATATTTCATATTTCACTATTTCGTGCTCAGTTTGTAATCGGTTTGAATACCGAGGCGTGTATTTTTAATCTACAAAGTGTACAGTGAATGTCGCCATCTGTTCATTCAGTTGTGAGTGTGGATTTATGTTCGATCCTCTTGATATTTGAAAGCGTTTTTAATTGAACGTTTCTCACTTTCATACGTTATAAGCAAACGCTTTTTTGATAATTCTTCATGCGGATGGATTTAATAAAAGCCTGAATATAGCAATAGCCTTGAGGACGGCCATATCCGGGCAGATGACAGGCCGCAGCCATCTGTGTAGTATTGACTGTCGAAGACTCGTCCAATTCGCCACGCGCCTTATGTCTGTCATGGGCCTGAGTGTCACCACCCCCATAACCGTAGCCATCAAGCATCTCCATACCCATAAGTGAAACCATAAACCACGGCGGAGTTTCTATATAAGGGCAGCACTCGGTGATACGCTCGCCAGCCCGGTGCTCCATACATGGAGCGTACAGGGACGCACAAGATACACAAATAAGATAATACGGCCATAATAGGGGACTTGACACGCCTATACCTCCCTCACTCCCTCTCTATCTCGTGAGGCACGAAGCGTCGGATGCAACTCTACGGATCTGCCACCTCATTTTGGACGATAACACGGCTATCCATAAATTTTGACTGTATTTCAGCATTTTGGATGTATGGTGCACTTCATAATTCGAATGATAAGAAAATAATTTGTTGAAACTATAATGTAGATGGTGTTCAGAGCCGAACATAACATTAGGTTGTATTCCCTGTAAACTTTTGCAACTGAATTGGAGTCAGTGATCTTCGCTTTGTGTTAAGAAAATGCTCTGAGAACCACTTCAGTGGAAGTGAAGAAAGCTAGGCGGATAGGGTGATGACTATAAAAGTGATAATTTCAGAATTCATAATAGTGTAAACAGTCTTCTTGTAGGAATGCGAAGGAACGAAAATAGATATCATTCAGGGACTACATAAAATCTTAAAAAGGTGAGAAAATTTTGTTCTATAGGAGTCTTATGCAACATCATGAGCTTTAGCTCAATGGTCATGCTTCCATTGTTGTTGCTAGCTTTAGTGTAAAACTAACACTGATGCTAATACACGCTTAGCGTACACTCTCGAGTGTGTTACACATACAGGTTGACTGTTGAAGTTTTCTCATAAATGTAGGTCTGCTACAACCTCACAACCTCTAATGTAATTTTACAAACCGTAACTTGCACGTCTAAGTTATATAATTATGTAATGTAATCATATTAACTGTAACTTGTTTAGCCAAGCAATGTAAATCTGTAATGTTTTCTTACAAACCGTAACTTCCGCAGCTAAAAAATGTAAACATGTAATGTAATCCTACAAACCTTATCTTGCGTATCCAAGTAATGTACTCGTAAACCTGCAATGTATTCTTCCAAACCGTAACTTGTGCGCGTAAGTTATTTAATGATAAAGGCTGAGCCATGCACGGTCTCTGGAAGTGACCTCACCCGTTTCTTTAATCTCTGTTTTTACAAAAACTTAAATCGGTGCTTTGAATTTAGGACATTTGAAAATAAGACTGTCTCAAAAACGTCTTATCTTTTTTTCAGCGTGCTAGAGAGATGAAAATGTGTTATACTCGTACCTATATTTATTGTTTTAGCCCATGTGAATGTCTCCCATCCTAATTTGAAGGCTTGAAAATTGTAATAAATTCATGAAAATACATGACAGTAGAAGGTTAATAAAAAATGCAACTCAAATGACAGTAACTATTTTCAGTTTTTAAGATTTAATGAACATAAAATACTTTCTTCAAAATGTTGCTTACAATGTCAGAGCACATTTTTTACTTACAATTATTTTCAAGTGAATTGCTCAATATTCATGCCGAGATGAGAGCAGGATTTTACAAGCGTTCATCAGAGTCAGAGTCAAGCGCTCATCATTCACGTTTGATGCGCTGCTCAGTTTTTTATTCATTTGCTCGTACTCAATGAAATTGTTGATGGCTATTCAGTGTCGTTAACAATAGAGATAACTACAACCATAGTTTACTGGTCGTGAGGTATACCTAGGGCTTTTTATGTAGGTTTACCAAGCGAGTTTGACTGCAAAATATTTTTTCCGTTATGCTCAAGGATATTAGCTATGGGTAGCTTGACTATCTTTATAGTCAAGAGCATTAGCTCTTTCGACTAAAATTCAAATGACAGCTACGAACTTAGTCGCGTCTTGGACCTCATTAGAAAGTTCTGTGATTAACGCTCAATATCAAGGTGATCACAAATTTCTAATATTCCAAGACATTAAATGAATTTTATTGCTCCAACGCGTTCAAAAATTGCAGACCGTTGATGACAAAAGAATGGGTGCATGCAATATTCTATAGTAAAACTCGATGACATACTTGTAGAGTAAATGTCATAGATATCTTGACTCGTAGACTGAACTACAGTCTACGAGTATGAATAAATAACAGATTATACTCAATGAGCGAGACATCAGAGAACAATTAGCCCTCAAAATGCCATGCGAAAGCTTTCAAACACTTGCAAAAACTCTCGTAAGGTTGTGGTGAACGAAACTCTCTCGCAGGGATCAATTAGCCCTTAAAATGACATGCGAAACCGACCAAACTTTCGCAAGAACTCTCTTAAGGTTGTAGTACACGAAGCTCTCTGGCGGCGTCGCAGAGATTTTATCTCGTTATAAAGTAGAGGTCTCCTGCAGCGCTCACACCTCACGTGAGAAGCGTGCTCGTGCAGTGCAGGGGCGGCTGCTGAGCTGCCTCCTGCAGCGCGGTCCCCGCAAGGGAGGGGTTAGCATCACCAGGAGGGCTGCAGTGCTGCTCAAATTACCCTCGTCTTGAGCATTGGCGCACCAGTGGTCAGCTCTCGCTCGTGCACGCGAGATGTGACAATGGTGAAGCCAGCTGTATGCAGCACAACGCCATATGTTCCCTGAGCAGCATGCACTGCACTCCACCTGCTTCTTGCAACACACACTTCACTGTTTAATGCACCAGGCGCTTCATATTAGCTGCTTCAGAAAACTTGCTGTCTGTGACGTGCACTCCACACTATGTTTCCAGCAATACGCGTTTCACACCCCGTGTTAGCTGCGACATACACTTTGCACCACCTGTTTCCGGTAACACGCACTTCAAACAGTTGTTATTCAACAACACGTAAGAAATACGAAGAGGGTTCGGGTTGTCGCCTCCGTAGGTATTGAAAGGCTTGTATTTCTACGGCATCTCTCTACAGCACAGGGTTGAAATGAAAAGAATCCCTTCAAAGCTTGAGCATTTTTAAAACAACGGTCAACAAAACCCAGATCGAGGGTCATCGCACGTGTCTCAATAGCTGCCTCTCCAAGCGTGCGGACGTCACAGAGCAAGCATCCTGTAGAACTTATGCGTTCACTCCGGCCGTTGAAGAGTATTCTGAGAGACTACCCGCTGTTCTAGCGTGTTCTATAGAGAACACCCGCTGTTCGCAGCTTTGTTCACAGTATTGTTCACACGCCCCATTAGACACAAAAGATCGGTTTAGCACAGGGCTCGTATTGTATACATTGTTTGCACGGGCTGACCAGTGCTCTATTGTTTGCGGTTCGGAACTTCAACTCCAATTACGCGCGTTGGTTTAACGTACGTGCATTTCTGACGTAGAGTCAACTCACTTACGGATAAAGAGATTATTCATTACCCCTGGGGCTATTGGGAATGACCACGGAATGCTAATATGACGTAACGTATCCTTTTGCGTTTTCATCTTGCACTAAAGTGTTTGAAAAGGATTTTGTTATCTACCCTAAATATTAGAATAAAATTCAGTTAATTTTTTAAGTTTACTAGAGACGATCGAAAAATTTTCAAGCCTCTCTAACATTTCTGCCAGGGTTGATGAGAGATTCCTGAGCCTCGCACGAGTGGAATCAAAGTACAAGGTAAGGCTCACCGTACATTCAGACCACGGTGCTGCCTCGTCAAAGGATCTCTGTTTGAGATCGGTTGACCGTGAGACAATCGGTACAGCTCTGGCCAAGAGTCCCTGTGAGCCTCAAGTGTAGAATTCCCACTCAGAAACGAATGCTTTGGGAAGCAACCTCGTACTGAATAAAATTCCAAACAGCCTACGTGAGAAACGATGTCAAATAAAAATACAGTCACACACGGCTTTATATTTAAAAACGCAAAATATTTGTATTTTGAGTGCACACATTAAATGAAATAATGAATGCTGCGGATAAAGACAGGTAATTAGGAAATGTATAATAGGAAAAGTTAAATCTGCATAGATGGAAATGATGATAGAGATACACCTCACTGTACTGTGTGTCTTGCTTCCGTACTGTGAAACTACGCCTAAGTAATTAGTATGCCGGCTTAACGCATCATCTGTTTACGACAGATTTAATCACTGATCTACCATCACGCTCTACTTGATATATCTTTGCCTGCTCTCTTAAGGATGTACAAGACGTGAAAATTTTACTAGAAGAGATAATCTTCTAAGCCTTGTCTGGTATCAATAATTGACCAAGTCATTAATTTCGACATCGGTAAAAATTCTGGCACTCGATAATTATGATTATGCAGGTAAAACGCAAACAATTTAATATTTTTGAGAGTGACAAGCACTTGAAACTCAAGAAATTTTATCCCGCAAGCCGCTACGTCATTTTGGTTTGTGCATTTTAGATCTGTTATCAATGCACGCTCGCTTCTGTAACATTTTTCAATTATTCAGAGAAGCCTAGACGTATTTTTTACCAATACTTTTAGGAATAAATAAGTTATATTTACAGCGATTAGTTTTCATTGGATATAGGTAACTTTAAACTCAATTATACATCTTTTTTCAACTTATGCACAGTTGATCACACGGTACTCGATACTCGATTTACTCATCCTTAGAAAACCTCAACTAACACGCATAAAAATCAGACCCAGTTATTCAATTCTCAAGATATCTAAATTAAATTATAAATAAGTGAAAACAACTGGTGTAAATTACCAACCCTCCAAGCTGAGGTTCGCCTTAGGTGATGCTGAATATTTCAAAGACGTACTATATTGCAAACTAGGTACGCACATTGTATTGGTATTTGAAGTACCGAGTGGGTTAACCAATATTTTGCATTACAAATTTTCTTGAAATTATTTTGGAAATGAACTTTGAGAAACGCCTAAATGCTATCAAAGTTTTGAATTTGATTTTTATTTGCATTTATGGCTCGTGGGGTTCATGGTATTGGAGTTTTACACAATGCAATCCTGCAATCAAGTTCAAACCAAAAGGAATCCATAAATCTGCTGGAGTATGTGGTCGCGCCCAAACCTGGACCTGCTGGAATTGAGGTGAGAAGAACCGTCGCGCGTGCTAATGAACTAGCATGTTGAGCCCAGTCTTGGCGAGGCCGGGCAGCTAAGCACGACCGAAAAATAAACTCAAAACATGAGGACGTGTACGAAGGATCTTTGAAAGTGCTGGGTGAGTTCGATTAGTGCTCCTGACTTTTTACATAATTTTTAATATTTATTACAAAATGCAACCCTTAAGTGCCGCGAAATTGTTATCAACGTGAATGTTTGTGCTATTAAAAAGTTCATGATATGCTTGAGGTATAAGACGATAAACTGTTCAAGAATATTCATTCAATATCAATATGTTGGTCACTTTGACGCTTGTTTTGGGTGGTTGTCTGGTCGACATAACTGTCGTCCAATCTAGGGTTTTGTGAATGAATAATATATCCAAACTTTTCTGTACTTATATGATTCTTTGTTTGTTTATGATGAGAAAGATTTCTTGCCCAGAGAGTTAATAAATTTAAGCTCCAAAATGTGTGATTGAATTCTACTCAACCTCGTCATGATGCTCGACTTGTGTTACTAGCAGCGTTTTTTCACTCAATGCTACTTTCGTGCAAAATGAGTTGCGTTCCTTTTCTCGACTTACTAAGCCATTGGGATTTGTTTCTCACTAGAAATCGTAATTCACCAAAGACAATGAGGTTTGATTTTTATATGAGAACGTAATTCACCCAATTTATTCTGCGCTGTAGACAGTAGACTTTACTCGTTTGCACTTGTGTCTCAAAATTTTCGAGAACTCCCAATTACACTATTTTATGGCCGTTCTCGAGTTTGCCCCTGAGTTGCACATTACATCCTGTAGAAGATACGCAAATATTCATTTGCGGTTTGCTCATTTCACTTCTTGATTGTGGGTTTCGCAGATCTGCCGGAGGCATTGGATTACTAGAAATCATCCTGTATTTTATTCTTGCGTTTCTTTTGCAAGAATCTTATTCTGATTTTTCTTGTTTATTCATCCTTGAGATTTTATACTAAGCTATGGTTATGAGAGGGAGTTTCTTGAGGCTGCAATATAGAAATACGAGCATTTCTTCAATAACTCTTGGGTATGAATATTCCATAAACCGTTACAGCCTTAGGAATTGCAAAATTTACTTTAAATAAATGTATTTTGCACGTATCTGTAATTCAATTTTGAATAGATACTGTTAATTATACTATCCTTAAATTTAAAAATTTCCCTAAAAATAATCTAGCTTGCTGAACTCTCGCTAAATGTGAGCGAACATTTTTTTTTACTTGAATAATTATGACAGTGAATTGTAAATTTTGTTCTTTTGGTCATTGTATACTTAGCAGATGCTATCATATTTGTAGTGATTTAATTTCTACTTGCGAAGTGTTCCGATAATATTTTATCGCGACGTTACAAATGCCCGTACGTTCGACGCAACCTTTGATATTAGGTTGTGTGCATACTTAATTAAAGAAAAGTGAGGCGCACAGAGGTTGAACGAAATGATAACGGTACTTCCCTGTCGTTTTTCAGCTTAATAAAGTACTAGTACTGTGTATCGGGATTAAAAATGAAATTCTTATGGTATAGAGGAAGCTCACATTATTTGCCCAAAGATTTTGAATACTAATAACGTTGTAGCGTAAGCCATCAATTAAAATTTTGGAAACGCCACCTCCTGGAAGGTGAATTGCAGAAGCCTCTATGACAAACAGCGAAATCTTTGGTTCTTCAATAGCTATTTTATGAAGGATCTGTTACAGAATTCATGAAGCTGAGAAAATCTTCACCAATTGTCCGGGGGAACTTCATGCTCTTTATGTAGAACCCAACAATTAGAAACCTAAGACTTATCTTGACGAAAAATTAAAAAGTACTGCCCGACAACAACCACACAGTCACTTTAAATAATTTAAAAATTTAAACAATTTATTTACCGCAAGTGATACAGCAGTAAATTGACTCTTAAGTCTAGTGAGTAGAGCTACTTGTGGGCCCGGATATGTTGTGCGACTTCTAGGTCATCCTATCATTAACGTTATTAAAGGTGCACAATTATGCATAACCTAATTTACTTCTGGTTTCAACAAGCCATTCTCATTGTTCAATAAATCAAGCTCAGACTCAAAAAAGAGCTGCTATCACGAGACCAAGTTTTTAGTAAGGTGAGCAGAAGTTAATAGGCCTAGAAGTAAGTGCAAATTAAAAGTGAACGTGACCAAAACATGGTCTCTCGAGAGTAAAGGTTTCACTCTTTCCCACGGCCGAGTGTGTCGACTTAGGGAGGCAGCTTAAGAAACACTGAAATAACAACTGACATGTTAGTACAGAGAAACAGCTTAAACAAGGGTCGATAACAATTTGCGCTACCGTATTGGAAAATTTCGCCCCGTCCACTTGTTACTGGGGAAAATGAAAATTTTCACAACAGTTACTCGATATTCTGATAGATGAAATACAATTTCATGGTTAAATATTTTGCTCATCTATGAATATATCCTATTATGACAAACACTTGCTGTACATTAAATTTTAAAATGGGCTCACTTTATACGTAGAGCGCAATAACAACGCAGTACACATGTACTGACCATAGTCTCAAAATTCACACGTGACTGAGGATATCCAAGGGCGGGTTTGCATTTGCTGCACACATGTAGCCAGCGTCGCAGAAAAAGCTGGAGCAGATTTTACGTAAATATTATTGTGCATGAAGTTCAGGATGGTTGAAGGGAGTGTTCCTCGTAGTTCAAGGCCTCTGAAAAATCTCAGTTCATTCCTCATTAAATTCACATTGAATAAAATTTAAATGGTACTCGAATTGTTCAGCTCATCCCCTGTGTAAACGTAGGCATCGGACCCGTGGGGTGCATCAAAATGTATAAAACAAATAGGCAGGATGAGTTTGAAATTAAAACTAAGACTTTTTCATACTTGTGTACGGGTGGAGGGTTCATGAGATGAAATTTTTAATGATACTCAGAGATATTCATGCAGTTATTTAGATAACCTTGTGCATAAAATATGAAGCCATATATCAATGCAGTTGTTATATCACAGAGACGAAATATTATCGTGGCATTGATAAAGATATAAAAAAATGTGAAAAAACATGTGACTCGCAAGACGAATGTGAAATGAAAAAAACAGGACAATGAGAAAACACGATGAATCAAGAAAAGAAAAAAAGAAAAGAAAAAATGTTTATTTCCAAATTGTCACATGAGATACATGCCAACATATTGGCTTTTAAAAGTTTCTTAAATATAGGGCATCCTAAAACAAATGTTCCATACGAGGAGTACTAATTGACAAACCATCCGAGGTGTACAAGTAGATGAGCCATACGAGGCATAATAATAGACAAACTATACGAGGTGTACTAATAGACAAACTGTCAGAGGTGTACAAGTAGATAGACCATACGAGGCATATTAATTGACAAAATATACGAGGCGTACTAATACACAAACCATTCGTGGTGTGCTAGTAGTCTAACAAAAGTTCTATACTAGGAGTACTAATTGACAAACCATCCGAGGTGTACAAATAGATAAGCCATACGAGGCATAATAATAATAGGCAAACTATACGAGGTGTACTAATAGACAAGCTATCAGAGGTGTACAAAATAGATAGACCATACGAGGCATATTAATAGACAAAATATACGAGGCGTATTAATAGACAAACCACACGTGGCTTGCCAATAGTCTATCTCTGTCAAGGGTAGTTGAATGAGAAATGAAAAATATGCCCTAAAAATATGCAAAGCCCTATCACCACCAAAAACATATTTCGTATCTTCTCGATATTCACCACATCATGCGGACATGGGTACATGGGATAAAATAGAGATACAGTGTAAGCCGGTTACCACTCATGATTGACAAATATCTACAAAATATTGGTAGAAATGGGTAAACAAACATACATTCAATATCAAAATTCATAGCTTGTACAACATACGGACAGAAAGATAATTTTGCTACGATTCATAGGCTCAAATTGCACTTTATTTCATTAATTATATATGACATTAATCCGATTCACAGAAACGCCCTCTGGGGAAGTGCTAGATCTATTTTTGAATCATTTCGCTATTGCAATAAAATTTATTAACCGAATGGTTTTTGCGTAAAGAAATGAAATAGAAACATGTATTTCTATTTATGTAGATACATATATATACCTACACACGTACACACACATATTAATTTATATACTTATTGAAAATAAAATATTAGAAAATAAATACATATATAAGATAAAAGATAGAAGCAACCTACCATCTACTACACAGAACTCATAACTCATCAAGAACGATACAAGAATAGTTTACTCAAGTCAACGAGTTGTGTGTAAAAAAAATTGACCCGCAGAAATGTATACGTAGTCGAAGGCATGCAATAAGGCGAGCGAAATTTCGAAAGCAACAACTCAGCACCTGAAAGTACAAACGCTGTATACTCCAGAATGAGAGGGAGCTGATGCCCAATTTCATGAAGCTACGAGAGCAGAGCTATGACAGAGGAGGCGCAAGCGTAACAAGGTGAGCAGAATTTCGAAAGCAACCAGTCAGCATCTGAGAGTACAAACGCTGTATACGCCAGAATGAGAGTCAGCCGATGCCTGATTTAGCGAAGCGACGAGCGTATCTGAGAGTACAAACGCTGTATTCGCCAGGATGAGAGTGAGCCGATGCCTGATTTAGCGAAGCGACGAGCGTATCTGAGAGTACAAACGCTGTATATGCCAGAATGAGAGTGAGCCGATGCCTGATTTAGCGAAGCGGCGAGCGTATCTGAGAGTACAAACGCTGTATACGCCAGGATGAGAGTGAGCCGATGCCTGATTTAGCGAAGCGACGAGCGCAGAGCTGTGTCGGAGGAGGCACAGGCGTGGGCAGCGCGCCTGTTAAGGGCACGCCCTGACGCGCAGCTGGCGCCTCGAGATGCCCACAGCTGTGTTGCTCCCGGGGGAAAGCTGTCCTGGTCCCAGGGGGTGACGCGAGAGCGAAGCTGTTTTGCTGGAGCCGCTGTCCTGCCTCCTGGAGAGCGCGGCGCCTGCCTTCATCTATGACTCTCTAAATGAAGTCAGGCGCCGTCCAGCGTCGTTGATATGCACTCTCGCGGAGTTGACGATTTCGTGGAAATGATCGCTGGAAAATTTGCTGCTGGCCGATCAGTGGTTTGGAAAATTCTTGAGCTACGCAAGACTCGCTGTGACGCGCTCGGAAGCGTGAAGGTCGTTCTCCATTTGGAGCTCGCGGGAACGTCCCACATTATTACTCGTGTCATCATTATTATTTTTGTCATTAAACCACCGACCACAGGTTGAAGTTATGTTAAGTTACCGTTAAAGAGGATAAAATAGGTTAATGATGTTTGTTCTCGGTTCATTTTCTTTGAAAAATTATGGAGACAGGTCGGCAATCTTGAATAGGAAGGAATAATAATTATAATCATCATTATATTCACATTCGGGATTTTACTACCGAAGGCTCTAGAATGGCGTTCCGTCAGTGCATTTAGTGTGTCTCACAATTAAAGGCTTGTAATGGTCACAGCACGGATGAGCTCACAGCTGTGCCGTGGGAAGATAGGCTTGTCAGACTTCCTCTAATTAATTGAGTCACACTTGAGCTCAGCTATTAAATGGCTGGGCAGCTTATCTATCGTTTTTTTTTCAAAGCACTTTATGGGTAATTTGTGCTGAGTAGAGGTAACTAAATATTTCTCCAACAAATGAACGCACTTCAATAGTTACAGAATTACATTTCTTACATGAGACGACTTATGTCGGTTTAATTTTGTCTAGCTCTTATAGTTTATGAAGTTCAATTGCTAAGTTTATTTCTCCGTAGACATGTTTTAATCATTCAGCATGTATAGTGTTTTATTTTCTATTTTCTCAAACAGGTCATAAAACTTGTATAATGTTACAGTGCCAACAATTTTGAATTTTTTTCACTAGTTTTTGGAAAAAGGGAAATTTGCAAGCTCTTTCTGAGTGTGTGGATGGTAAACTTATTCAAAGTTCACACGGTGAATTACAAATTCCTGGGAAGCTACCAGTGTTAAGTGTAGCAATGGTTTCATAACTGACGTTCGATGATCAACAAAGATTGCAACTATCAAGCCGACCATCACTCACGTTTGCGCCGTAAAAAAGAACGATGCCTACTGATGCTTCACGAAAACGAGGTCGTGAAGGCTCTCTGGATGAATGATGGTACAAAAAACGGACACGGGCAACGCGCGTTCTGAAGGTGTGCGTGTAATGATAATGTATTGCCTCATGCATGTAGAACAAAGCGCCAGTTGGGCCCACAAAGCGGCCGCCGAGCTAACATCGCCGACTTCCCGAAGTCGCCTTAAAAAGAAACTTCCTAATCTTGCCATCGGGGAACAAAGATGGCGCCAAACTCAACCCCACGTTCGGGATTTGTGAGAGCTTTTCTGATCGCACGGAGATCTCTGCCTCTTTGTTTATTGCGAGTTTTGCTGGGACTGCTCTTATCGTGTCAAAATATCGACTTGTGTTTCATGAAACAATTGTAAACGCAGTCTTGAAACTGACTGGTTTCCAAGTCACAGAAAGGCCTTTTGTCATTAAATTCTTCTTCGTACGTCAAAATTCTCACGGAATCATTTATCATTCGGACATTTAAGCTAAATAAGATATTAAAAGCTCGTGCTGTTCCAATTGGTCACGAAGCTCGGCGGTTTGTTGATCGGATGCTTCAGAGCACATTTTCTCGAGCTTCAAGGCGGGAAAGCTCGGATGGACCACATGAAATTTTCAACGACGACAAAAATTCAGTTAAGTGATCAGATTAATGCAATTTCATGAATAATTTTATATCTTGATGGCGAGGAACCCCTTTCGCTGTTCAAAACATGAGCGTTTTGTTTCCGTAATCGTTTTTCTAGTGTCGTTTTGACAGCGTGAAGCAGCCGTCATACTTGAACAGATTACTCACGTTGAAATAAGAGCGTGGAATTAAAAATTTTTTTTCATGAACCTGAAATTTTCTGGGGCGTTACGAAAACAATGCCAACTCTTTTCATATGTAACACTCCACCGACACCTTGGCCTCATTATCTACTTGTTTTCAACAATAACCAATTGTGTTAAGAAACTGAAAACAAGTTAATTTTAAATTCGAGTAAAGGAGTGTGCATTCGAGTATTTTAACATCGCAGTTCTGCTCGGTGACTTCATTTGCTATTATACGTGAAGTGTTGCCCGTTCTATTACAACTTACGTTACGCTGTCCCAATGGAATTTGAGGATGCTACACTTCTTTAAATATGTTGATCTTACCGTAAGAGTTTCACTCGACTGCCAAATCTTGTAATTCGAGTCGCCAAAGTTTCCCTGTTTAATCGAAAAATATATTACCCAAACGATTGATAGACCAGACGACGTGTTGGCCGGACTTCCGACTAAATCCAGACTGATGTCCTCGTAAGCCGAAGTACTGAAGCTCCGACCAGATGTGAAGCATGACAACACAACGCGACCATTTGTTCAGATTAAACAGAAGCTCGTATCACGACAAAGAGTGCTACAGTTAACACATAAAACAAGATGTTGTGCGGTAGAGGAAAATTGAATTAACGATAGCGTTATAGAGCATGAAACACTCGTTAGTTATCACCTGATCGTTTATATTGAAAACGCAACATCAAAATTGAGCTGTCAGTGAGAGCTGCTTTGCATAGAAGCGCGATTTGATATTTTTCGGGTTTTTAAGCAGCACTGTTGTCAGATGATATACAGTGTAGTTAGATGAATACCACTATATTTACACCCACATTTCCAATTCTTCAACAATCTTTCCGTCGCAACCTCTAAGCGTTATTATCATTACGCATTTAATGCACTGTAATTTAATTTGAAGTGCCCGTCACAAACTATCAGTAAAAGAAATTAATGTCAGCATAGGGAAACGAACGTCAGCAACTGCAGGTATGTGACGGAGTGACGGAGTTGGTCCAGCACAGGCTGCTCGCAACGAAGTTTGACACTAAAAAAAGCGAAAGGCGGAGGCTGTCGTTGCACCTATTGTTTGAACTGCGTTCGTCCTGACGCACCGCTTTCTCACAGACGCATTTGGAACCTGGATTTGAATTCAGGTAATTTGAAAGTCTTCTGGAATAAGGGGAGAATGTTACCTAGTCTCAAAAAATTGTCATGAAACTTCTTCGAATTTTCAGAGAAAATATTCGATTGTGTTGTTCGAAAATAATAAAAGGTCTTCCAAGTATTTGAGTCAATCATAAGTTATAATTTCTAACGATTCTACTTTTCAAAAGACTCTGTTAGCTCAGTTTAGAGACAGTTTACTTCGAAAGGCTACCAACATCAGGTTTCTCCATAAACATACTACAAAAGGATTGACATTTAGGAATATTAGATGCTCATGGTAGCAATCAAGAGCTTTTACCCATGTCAGAAACTATTATACAACCAACCATGGTCATCGTGTGACACGACCAAGATTACAACAAACATGGCCCTGAGAGATACAACCATGACATAACAACCAAGATACCCGTGGAGCATAACCGGGGCACAACCAGGACACAACCATGACACAACCATGGCCCAGACAGCAATAACACTGGTGTGATATAACCATGGCATGAATTGCTATAGTACTGGTGTGCCCATACCAGGGCACAGAAACTTATGTACCCGAGTGGTACAATCGTGGCCCAAACAACCTAGGTACTAGCGGGGCACAACTAAGGCCCAAACAACCCTAGCTTTCGCCTAGCTCATAAGTAGAGCTGGCAGAGCTACTGTGATTGAGATATTAGGGCCGGGATGGCGGGTCATAATATGCAGTTGTAAACGATTCAATCCTAATTGGCAATGAGGCCAGACTAATTGCCGACACAATGGGCCCGGATGCTGCTCTGCTGCACATGTGTGTGGTGCAGGCATCCCTCTCTCGCTCTCTTTTTTTTTCTCTCGCTCTTTTCTGTCATTTCAGAGCGCTGTAACGAGGTGATCTGTGAGCCCCTATATGTGAGAGCTCGCTGAGGGCACTGCACTACACACGAGGAGGAAGAGGAATTAAAATGACTGGGAAGAGAGCTGAGTTTCTCATTCAATTTTATAGTGATTGTAACATGAAGGCCTGAAAATGTGAGGAGGAGTTAACGAAACCGTGAAAAATCTGGTTCGTCCATTCATTTTTGAGGTATTGAAGAGCATGGCGGAATAGCGGGGTTAAATAATTACTGGATTTTGTTGAGCTGTTCGATAGTTGTCAGTGAATTGAATAAATCATTGTTTTACGGGCTAACAAGACGCCTATGGGTTGCACTACACGAACAGTTGTCAGCTAAATAAAGAATCGATTGATGTGCTGGCTAACAGGAAGTGTGTGGGTCGCATATCGCAAAAAAACGAAAAATGCTCCTACATTCAAACAAAGAACATTGCATGAAGTAAACAATAAGTGTTGTGTGATGAAAAAGCTTTCACACAAACTGCAAAAAAGTTAAGAATAATAATTAAAAGTCATCGAGATTATACTATTGACAGTGATAGATTTGGAAAAAAATGTTCGTCAGGAAGTAAGGGTAAATGGAACAGACTCAAGTTTCGGGTTACTCTTGCGCTCTTGTTTATGATGGTAAACAAATGAATGAAATAAACTATAGTAATTAAACAGTTATCAAAATAATTGTACGGTGAAACACTTATAGGTTCAACGAATTATGGCTGTTCTTTGGGCATGTCCTGGTTTTCTATTGAAGAACAAACGACTCATGACTGCGACAATGCTGGCATTACCGCGCACAATGCTGCCATCATAAACTCTTACTGACGATGATCTAGTCATGGAGATTAAATTAAAATATAAGTATGTTTATACCTCCCTAACAACAACAACAAAAATGTCACAAAAGGAGAATGGATGATGGGACCTTTAGTATAGAGAAAAGGGAACGTGGTATCTATGCACAAGGTGTGGTCTCACACGAGAACCCTTGCGCATGGAAACAGTAAGTTAAGAAAAAAATTAACCAATCGAGATAAAAATTGAAGGACATGATAGATGCAAGATAGCAGTAAGCCGAACAACCGAAAAGAATGTCCTTAACAATTAAAAAAGTCTATTTTTTTAAAGAATGATAAACCTCCCTAATTTTCAAACTAGAACCTCCCATTTTTCCTCTGGAGCACTAATTCCCATAGATATAATATGTGTATCCCCCTGAGGGGATCAGGTAATGGAACAGTCCTTCAGCCCACAAGTCAGCTGCAATAGGAGCAAAACTCTGTCGTGTGCTGTTGCAGGAGAATATTCGGCAGTTCAGTGCTGTGTGATAGTATGGTTTGGAAGATAGTGTGCTCAAACGTCTTACCTGAACTTCGAAAGTTGCCATTTTTTATCCAACAGCCTGCAGAATGGTGTTTCTGTGAAAGAAGGCCGAGAATGTACATATTCGAGCATCCACGGAGAGTTCCAATCAAAAGTACCTAGATTGAAGCAATATCGTAAATAATTTTCTGTCCGGTTAAAGTTAAAGTTCTCCCGGCGATAGCGAAGAGATCTAAGTCAACTTTTACAGCTGTGTGAATGCGATTCACTAAGTTAAAGAGGAAGAGGAAAGATAATATGCGATGATGAAATTACATTAACTGAAATCATAAGGGTCATTGATTAGCGGTTCACCGAAGAATAAGGGAATCCCTCATTCAAATGACAAGCCAAAATATAAACGCATCGACAGAAGTAATTGATAGAAAATTACTACAAACCGCCGTGGAAACGAGCTCGAAACAAGTCATGGACTTTTAAACAATGCTTTTACAATTCCTATGAAGATACTATGCGAATATTAACTTGGGTGTACTAAGGCTAAGTGTTAAAATAGGCATTAAATTTATCACACACAAATAAAAGCCCAAAATTAAAATAACTGTGAGCTAAATACAAGTACATTTGAAAACTCAGAAAGAAAGGAACGCAAAATTTACCATGAAGGTACCGTTCGCAATCAGTGATCGAATCGTGTTGCAAAAGTTCTGCAAAATACGCAGAGCAGCTTGTAATCATCAAAAGAACTCTTATATAAAGGTTATCGAATGTGCAGCGAAAACTCAAAAAAATTCTTTGACCTACTTAATAATGGAACAGTGTTTTTTGCTTGTATGCTCAAAGAGATCGCTTTGTTTATTATTGGTTTTATTTTAGATGAAATAGGAGAGTTTTTAAATTTTGTTATACGTAGTGAAAATAGAGGTACATTTCTTTAGAGAGAGGCACATTTCTACATTTGGCTGATATCTTTGGTTCTGAGAATAGACGATACTTGAATACACTTGAAACCATTCTTGAAGTATTAATAAAAGATGAACAGAAGTATTTTTAGAATCCAATCAATACTTACACTAATAAGTTCAAAACGAGTGGACAAAAAAAAAAAAAACGATGAGGCGTAGCAAGTTGACAAATGAGTTTCAACGAATTGGCTGCATAAAGTACTTACGGATATCAATTAATGAAACCCGAATAAACTTTCACAAGCAGGATAGCAACAATGAATGCTGCTCGAAAAGCTCTTAAGCCATTTCCATAGTAGAGACGCAATTATTTTCTATGAGCCTTTCACAAACATATGAGATAAACATTGAATAATCTCTTGAACAACCCTAGTGTTTGTTCAGCTTTAGATCTCGCATCACAATCCCACCAAATATAGATTCGTTTGCATTTACTTCAATTGACCCACCGATGCGTGCAAAATTCCAGGTGCAGCAGGGTCACACTAGAACAAACTCATTGTGGCACATTAAAGGGTGAAATATTGGAGCACTGTTGAAATTTTGGAGAGCATCACACAGTCACAGGGCCGGAAGTAATTTGCATTGCGTGCAGTAAACGCGGCCCTCACGCAAACATGAACTTCAATGATCTGCGTCAAGGGAGGCGCGATTCTAATTGTTCGCAAAATGGGCCCTTGAAACTTTCTCGCACGCATGGTGATGGGAAATGTAGGCAGTTGAGGTGTTGTTATGTCGTTATTTGCTCCATGTGTAGCCAGTTAATTAAGTCGTTGATCGAGTTATGATGTTATTTCTTCACACAGACACTCGTTTCTCCCGGTTTTGTTTAATTCAATGTTTCTTAAATATTATTTTATCGACGGATATGAGCTTTTATGTGATTTATGTTCTCTTCAAGCAAACCTTTCTTTAAAATATTGCCTACCTGTCGTTTTTCGATGATTCATTTGACACGTTTCCTGCGAAGGGGCCAACCGGTCGTCGAAAGGATTTTCATAATGCTACTGACTGACCGGCAGTCATTAACTCAATTTTTATAAATACTTAATGAAAGCTTAATGAAGGAATGATCTAATTTGTTTTCTTTTTCAAAACTGTTTACTATACAATTGGTTTTAAATTTGAATTAAATATTGAACTTCAATTAGCTCATCGCAAGAAACGTGTAAATAAATAAGACGCACGTGGATCATCTTCTCCGGGTAAAAATAAGTCATTAATTTTCTAAATTGGTAACTTGCAGTACGCCAGCAAAAGTGGAAGACTCAAAAATGGTGTGGAGAGTTTTATTTTTTCTTTTTCAAATCGTTAGGCAGCGGTTTTCAATTTGAAGGACATGCAGGTCGCTGGGTGCATGCCCTGAATAACTATGATGTTATACATAGAGACCTCTTCGATAACGTTATCCCAATGATGAGAGTTTTTTCTCACAAAAACAGGGTGATCATGTGTGCTTTGATGATTTTTATATAAATAAATCACAGGAAGGATATCAACTCCTAGGTTGAATGTGACCCAGTAAATTCACATCTAAACATGTTAAATATATAACTCTTCAATTAAAATACTTACAAACTGCAAAACTTTACCAGGCAGAGCTAAAAACCACTTCGCAGCAACCCTGAGTATGCATCTACTAAAAAACACACAGAGAAAGAACCATTCAATCCATCACAGGAAACATTTTTGCCGACTTTACAAGTGGTTCCATTTAATTTGGGTAGCGTTAATGTGTTCTTTATTTGGCGGGCGGAATGTCATCGTCTTTTATGCAGGCGATGATTTATGGCCGCCACTCATTCACTCAGCTGAAATGATTCGTGACTCAGCACTTATTCATTGAAGCTTTTACATTTCTAAGAAAACGTCCACTCACGCGGCTTCGATTCACGCATCCGACCTCAAAGTTTTTGCTAATTTGTGATGTGTTCAGCACAGCTCGCAGGGGAGCCGTAGCGAGTCATTAAAATTATTTCAGCAGAATGTATGAGCGGATATTACGTCGACACAGCGTTCAGTGGCTCAACGAGTGTATTAAATTACACCTATCTAAATTAAAATTGATTACTAAATTACATCATCTATCCAATTATATCTATCACAATGAAAATTTTGATACAGCGTTCTATCACTCATTGCAGCGGCTCAATGATTGAATTATATTATACTCTTCAACAAATACGAACGACTATTGCTCCGCTACTCAATGATTAAATCCCCTTTCTAATATTTCCACGTATATGTATGGAATGTTTCTTCTCTACAGCGGGATGAGACATTACGACAGAATAATATTCTATAAGTTGGTATGTATACAAACATGCGAAATGATGTTTTGTTAAATCGAGTATGCAAAGAAATTGATTTGCACGCTTAACAAATGATATCGAAGTACGTGAAATTATTAACCTCTACATTTTTTATATCATAAATATCTACCTATTTCCTTATTCTTTATTATCTAAATCAAAATTATCCTAATAAGCAGTCACATTTTAGTTTTTACTTCAGATTTAGATGATATTTTATTAATTTACTCATTTTGTTATTCATTCAGATTTAAAAGTGTAAATTCTTCGTCATTGTCATCATGAGCGACTGTTTAATGATCGAGTGCGTATGTAATGCAAAAAATACCTATAATTTTTCTTGCTCAAATGACTACACTATATTAATTACAAGTCAGAGCTTAGTTGCGTTTGCGTTTAAATAAGAGAGTCAGCGTTTAATATGAGCGAAGTTTGACTTTGACTGCTGCTGCCACAAATACGGTGACCATAATCTTCAAGGCCTGTATGGGTATCATAGTTACTAATGAAAATTTCTGAGAGCTGGCTAAATTCTCGACGAACATGCGTGCTGCTGTTCAGCGCAGAGCAAAACGAGTGAGATGTTCCTAGACTCGTTTATTTTAGTTCCTTTTATAGCTCTTCGATGGAACTTCTATTGTAGGTTTTTGCACTCTGTTCTATCTTCATATTTTGGGAACGAACTCTTCGTTATTTCATTGACGACAGAAGAGGAAAATGCACCTATTAAATGTTTATGAAGTACCTTTTCAATGATTTGTATGGCGATGATGCACGAGTTACTCGAAATATAAGCAATAAATTTAGTGCATGTGGAACTTGGAGAGAGAAGTTTCAATTGTGAGATCAGCCTCTTTATTTACAGTGCGTATTTTGAAATTTTTGTTACATACTTGAGTCGTGGCTGTTTTGTGAAATGGAAAATTTTAGAGGAAATAATACTATCTACTGCCCAGCTGAATCATGGGTGGCGAAATTTCACAGATCAAAACTCTTTATCCCGTCCATTACAGCAATGCACGAAGGGGGCCAATTCGACAGTCGCATAGAATAACTAAATTTAGCAGATTCACATGCTCTACTTCATCTGTGAACTTAGCCTCTGACTGAGCTAAAAAACTCAATCAAGATCGACGAGTGTGCTACTTATGAGTCGAAATCCACTAAACAAAAATTAAAAAAAAACAGCCTCGTATCACCATTACTGAGAGATATTACATAGCTATAGATACATAGCTAAATATACACGCGCTGAAGCAACCTTTTAAGAATGTCGTGATCGGCCTGCTCAGGCATGAAGCAGTTCAGGTATAACTTTATTTGCTTACTCTTACTGCGTAACGAACGTAGCACCCGTTTCTAAAGCAGTGTTTGGGCTACTGCACGGGTATTTTCAATGCTTGACCTGTCTGATTTGCATCTTACAAGCGTCATGATTTTCGCCAGTGTATTGTTAAGTCAGACGGAAACGCGCACCCACATTACGCAGCGCATGTAATGCATTCAGTCAATTTTGAGTAAATCAAGAGTGCCTAGCCGGGGAAGAAATAATGAGGGACAAGATTTTACCATACAGCTGGCGCACAAGCTACCTACTAGGCTCTAGGGAGTTTACATGCGTAAAGAAGCGAAACTGCTGAGCTGAGGCGGGAGGCTCACATGTTTTGACAGTAAGATCACACGATTTTACGATTGAAATCGCTCTCAATAAAAAACGACGCCGGCTTCCAAAGGTGAATCAGTTCCGGGCTCCCTCTCCTCGGCCCCCTATTCAAACACGGCAATTAGGAATCTTTTTTGGCGAGCTGAAAAGAAAGTTTTTAGGCTTGCGTCCATGCAGGGGACCGCGTGCTGCGAGTATTGGCCGTGGGCATGACAGCACGATATTGTACTATGAGGACTAGCATTATTGGTGTTGACGCTAATGGTGACAAATGGGGGTGCTGTGGCAAATGGTATTGTCAAAACTGCTCTGCTGACACTATTGTTGCCTCTGTGACACGTGCGTTACCCTTTGGTAGTGGTTGAGATGTGGTGGGAGAGGTTGGTGGTGTGATGTATGAAAAGCAGGAGATCGTCGTGCGTTGACAGTAGGATGACGAGTAGAAGACATGTTCTGTTCGTTTACCTAAATTTTTTAAATCTAGCTAAGCCCTCGAAAATGCTGTTTTTTTAACTCAATCAATTACTCTAACTGAGCCTCAATTTGGTTTATTATTATATCTATTGTTCAGACTTTCACAATCACGAAGTTAAATTTTCCCGAATGGAACTTTAAATCCGTGATTTTTCAGCTACGTATTTTTTGTAAGCGTGACACACTCAGAGATAGCCTGTATGAGGAGGGTAATAACACGTTAGCTGCTGCAAGTTATAAACTGCAGTTCACAATTTAATTCATATTAAAGCCTATTTTAGAATTCAGCACTGAATGTGATAAACATTTAATGGATCGTGTACGTCTGCTTTTAGTTTTGATTACGTGTGAATGGAAATTGAGTATGTGTCTCCTGGTTAGTCTGCCTCTGAATAAAAATCCCCTCAATGAGCAATGGGGCGTTACGCGGCAATAGTAATGTGTTTATATACAGTATACGTTCGAAAAACGTATCATTTCAAAATTTTAGATGCCGTGGTTTGCAAATTTCTACAAAATTCACAGGTGTTGGGGTTTATAAAAAGTCGGATATTTTATACGAGGTAAATTTAAGTGAGTCTTTTCATATTGAAACGGACAATTCCTGTAGTGAGGTAAAGCTCAACACAAACACACTGCCTCGCATGTTATAGACCGTCTATTGACCTACCGACGGCTTTGCATTTTCTTCTCTTTTTCCATACGTCCTTTAGAGCCACCCAGATCAACATAAATCACGCTGCGCTCCATGCTAAAGAATCCCTCTTGGTATCGAAACCGAGCCCCATGAAATTGACCATAAAACGTCCAACAGAAGACTTTTTAGAGCAGGACGCATACAAAGGAAAATGAAGTTTGGTTCGCAGTTTAGATGATTCTTCCCACAGTAAATCTCAGTGCACAAAAGATCATGTAACAAAATGGAGACGAACTCTGTACTCCATGAAGCAACTGAACCTTGGATTGGACCGTGAAATCTAGCGCAGTAATGCAAACCGGTGGCGCTCTGTGCAAAAATCCCTGCGCGTACGTTAGTGCATGTTGGAGGCTTGCTCTTTTATTGTGAGTAGCATGGAACTCCCATATATTCAGGAAGCTGCAATCGAACTGCGAGAGCGAAAATGAAATAAAATTTTCGTTTTTTTTACAGGGTATGTGCTATATTGTCCTTGTTAATTTGTCATAAAACTTTTGAATCATGTTTGCAATGAGTGTCATTCCAAGATTTTATTTACTTTGTTTAAAATTTAGAAGCTTTCGTTTATGATAAACACAGGAAATTTGCTATTCATGGTGCAGCTACAGCCTGTATGATCTACATGAAACAAAAACTGAAACAGAAGCAGAAACTGCATTAAGCACTGACTTCATTGAATGTTCCCTTTTGCCGGACTAACGTTGAACTTGTTTCATAAAAAGAGCATCGGGAATATTTTTCTTTTCTCTCTGAAGCTCTTAATGTTCCATCACAGAAATTATTATTCTCGAAATACAACTTGATGCAACATTTTGCAAGTTCATAAATGTGTTATAATTAATCATAATATCGCAGAAAAATAATGATAATACATCGGTAATCGGAAAAACCTTCACCTCGGGTGTGCTCTCTAAATTATGCATCGGTCTCAAATAATACTATCGATGTTTTCAGAACTGGAGAAAAAGACGTATTCATTTCAATGAAGTAGTACATGTTTTAAATTTCAGACGCTACCTCATTCCGGGATTGGGGCATATCATAGTTTTTTCTCAACGAACCAGTGATGTTAAAGGCTTAATAACTTCATGGTAAAGTTACTCATTGCGTCCGTTGCATGGTTATGATGCATTTTACGAAAATTTATGGGAAAGAAATAGCGTTTTATGCAATTCGTAACTGACTTTGGAGAAGAGATATAAATAAATTAGTTCTTTTAAATTTTAGTATACGGTTTTCGTATCATATATACCCATTTACATCGATTATGCTAAAACCTTGCAGAACATTCAATGAGTTTTTTACAGAATCTCATTAAGGTGAGGAAGGGGTTATGCAAGCAACAAATGCGGTGGCTTTGCTCAGAAGTGCGCTTTTGTTTCAAACTTTACGTATGAAATAACTTTATTCAAGTCAAATGCGTAAATTGTGCTTTATAACATAGTTACGTATTCCTAAGTCATCCAAAGGCACCCAATGAAAATTATACGAGTCCAATTTGTAGTCGAAATGCAAAGAAGATATCCTACTGCTATTTTAGGAATAGGAAATTATACCGCTTACCAGCTCAAGCAAACACGTAGCAATTATTCAGTGGAAATATTACGTTTAAATTTATTCAACTAGTTGGTAAGTTGGTAATGACCCTGCTATAGCTTGTAAAAGTGCAGTGTTCACTAATGAGAGTAGGAAATAACATGGGCTCTATGTAAATCTTTTAATTAAGTGCGGTGAATTATACTATTCTTGGTTTGACGGACGTGGGTATACTGTTTAATTTTAAGATTTTGATTTGATTACAAAATTTAGCAGCAATATCTTCACTGGCCCTGGTTGACATAAGAAAGTATTCAAGAGGAATTTTACACATTCTCAGAACAAATTCTCGCGGGAGTTATAGTCCGTCATTGCGGCTATACCCACATTGTCTTTCAGGTGCGTCATGAACAGAAACTTAAAACGTCACTCATGATCAAACATTTCTTTAGTTCTACTTTTTGACGAAGACTTCAAGTTTTTTGTTTTACAACCGCCCTCTTTGAGTTGCGAGTACCGATCAAAACATTTAGAATCTGATTCGTATTTTGTCATATAAACTTTCATGTGCATATGTTCCTTCTTCATCTACCTTTACTTCACTTTCGGTAGACTTTACTTCATCTACCTTTACTTCACTTTCTTGGTTAACATTACCTGAAAATTTTTTTAACAACCATGCTGAGGATGTCCACTAGGACGACAAACTTTGATGATCGTGAAACAAGAACTTTTACTGGAGGAAAGTGGACATCCTCAGTGGATCTGAGACAGGCATTTATGACGTGTTAACTGCCAAAATAGTAATTAGTTTCCCAATTTCTAAGTATGAAGAACTGATAGTTTGAAAGGAAGCATGAGCAAAATAACTGGTCACAGCATCTCTATTCCATTAACACCCAGCGCATGGCTGGAAACCCGTGATGTGAGCCATGATACAATCTAAGGGACAGATGTGCGGTAACCTGCAGATGGCAACAGCGAGCACGAGCGCGGGCTGCCCACAACATGTGGTAGGAATCCTCCTCCCTACAAATAAACACAGGGTGCAGTGCTAATTAGACAGCTGACGGTTCCCAGCTACACAACGAAGCACGGACCATGTTTTTAGCCCTACTGCTGCTTCTGAATGATTTCATTTGTTAGTACTACTCATTGTTGGGGTGTGGAATATAGAACAAAAAAAGGAACATTTTTCAATTTATTTTACTTGATTAAGGAATCAAAAACCGCACGACAGATTTTATTTACTTCTCTAAAAAATGAACAAAAAACATTTTGGTTCAGTTGGTTGTGAGCTGATCGAGCTAAGCAGAAATGGAATTAATACTGCGTATGATATGCAATTGCTACATCTTACTGAATCTCGTTATTCTGCAGTTATTCGGAATCCAAACTCTTCCTTGGAAAAAACAGTCACTCTTATGCGCGAAATGTGTAGTAGTTCCATCAATTTTCTCTGAGCAGTGAAACTCAATCTTGAACTCATGTCTTGAAGAAGTTGTTCTAAGGAGTACAGCCCGTTATTGTGTCCTGAGGAGTACTTCCCGTTTTAGCGTCTCAGTGAGTGCAGCCCTTACAGTGTCTCTGGGAGAACCTCCTATATGTTTGTGTCCCTAAGAGTCCTTCCCGTTTTAGCGTTTCAGGAAGTCCCTATAGCGTCATAAGGAGTACAACCCGTTGTGGTCTCAATGAGTACAGCCATTATAGCATCTCAGGGAGCACATCCCGTTTTAGCATCTCAATGAGTACAGTTCTTTATAGCATCTCAGGGAGCACATCCCGTTTTAGCATCTCAATGAGTACAGTTCTTTATAGCATCTCAGGGAGCACTTTCCGTTTTAGCGTCTCAATGAGTACAGTTCTTTATCCATAATGTCTCAAGGCGAACAACTCTCAACTGACAGAATAAGGTTCTTGTAAAAGCTTCCGCTATTCTCTTCAGAGACACGAACAGTAATTGAAAAGAGGACACGCTCGCTTCTCTCCCCTCCGACGACTTATACGAGCAGAGTAAGGCCTGCCTAGCTCGCTACTGTCTCACACCTTGAAGCTCTGTAAAACAGCTCGGCTGATGGTGGTGGCCCTTATGGGAACAGAAGCTCTGTGCCTCCCATCCCTGTTTTCCTTACGAGGTCTACTTCACTAGAGAGAAATTCTGTGTCCGATAGCAAAAAGAATAGAACATTTGTCCCTAGGAAAAAAACGCATTCCTCCCTCATAATGATTAGAATTAAAATGGAGGCAAAGTGTTTGAGTTGCATTGTTTGCCGAATGACCTTCGGTTGGAGATTTACCAAGCACGTTCTGTTAAATAAGAATGAAAAAATGAGAATGTGTTAAGCGTGTTTTGTAACGTAAACGTGAGAGGCGCGGTTCCTTTCTTGGTCGGTCGGTGCACATTGTGCATGCCTACCTTTGTAATTAGCATCGAAATTAGTTAAAAGAAGGTTTTGTTGCCAAGTTTACGGTTTGATGGAGTGCAAAAATTGCAGCAAACTTTCCTGATTATGGTAACCTTATTTGCTACCCTTTGATTTTGTGCGAAAGTTTCCGCAGATTAGCGAGTAGAATTTCACCATCGCTGGCTAAATTAAAATAAAATCGTCTGATTGATTTTCATTCAGATGCTGGGAATGTTGTACGAAAAGTTCATTCAAATTTTGATCATGGGCTTCAAAATTTCACCAAAATAGCATAAATGGACATATCCTAGTAAATTTTACAATCAAACTCTGATATGGTTGTAAACATAATGTGCTCAGACATACATTTATGTTAAATTTGGAGTTGTGCGTATTTACCCTAGCATAAATATGCTAGGTATTACCACTTAAGTCACCTTTGAAGAATTTTAACTACTAATCCCCATTTAGATCCATGAAATATGTTGAAGAGTCATTCACAAAGCTGCAAATACAAGAGAGCTTCTACGTTTAAAAAAAAAAAAACATTTGCTAAGCAATATTTTGCAAAGCCACAAGGGAAAGCATAATTTCAAAGTCGACTGCTTTTATCAATTGACTGCAAAAACACCGGCATGAATGAACTCGCTTTCACTCATAAACGTGCTGAGACTGTAGTGAGGTGAGTTAGAGCAGTGTCCGCGGCGCGTTTTTTCAGGGATATCAGGCATTGCTCTGGGAACGCACAAATATTTGCAGGATGCCAGTGCCCGGCGTACCGTGACTGCAGTCGTCCCGTAGGCCAGTGTCAGTCCCTCTCGTCCTGAGTCCTTCGTACATAGATCTGAAGGGGAGTTATTTCCATGCCCATGTATTCCTGAGTATTTCGTGCATCGAAGAACAGGAGTTACTTCGAGGCCTATGTATTGCTGTTTCATGATTTTCTTTCAAGCTGGAATTCACTATTGCTTGTACTCTGGTTACTAAGCCACACTTCATACTTATTTAATGTATTAGTAGCTATATCTCGAAATTTGAACTGGTTAGTAAGAAAGACTATGGTTTAGTGTCACTGTCGCTCAGAAACTTTCAAATAAACTGCAATTAAGGACACGCTTTCTATCTGTGAGTTCATAAATAATAGCAAGCTATTGAACACACTTCGATGCCAGAATGTTACCCGCCATCACCACGTGCCTCGCTGCCCAATCTGAACCAATATAAACTACATAACACAGCACCTAATTTGAGCCCACTATCAACACGTGCGTCAAAGCACAACGTAAACCAACATACAGTATATTACTTAACATTTCAATTTCTGAAAATAGAACACTGCCTCATGTCTCATAACAAAACATCATTGACTATCTGATATACTTTAACTTTTTAAAATAGCTCACTACCGCAAATCGCACTGCCCAACATGAACCAACATAGACTAACAAATCCATGTTGCAATTCTGAACTTACACACCCTCACCACAACCTCAAACACGCCTACCGCAACCATCACAACCACAAAAGTGGTACCCAGTAACACTACAACGATAGATGTGGCAACCAAAACCATCACAAGCACAAATTCGGTAACCAGCAACCTCGACAACCACAAACGTGGCAACTAGCAGCCACCTCAACCACAAACGTGGCAACTAGCAGCCACCACAACCACAAAGGCGGCAACCATCGACACCACAACTACAAAGGCGGCAACCAGCAGCCACGACAACCACAAGCGCGGCCACCAGCGCCACCACAGCGGCCAATAGCTCCCATCATCACCATTATCGCCAGTTCGACCATTACCGATAATGGCGCCCTCTCTTCAATCTTCGCACAGCTCCGAATATTTTGGCCTGACCTTCAAATGTTTCAAAGGCTCGAGTGTAAATATTACTCGTTCAGCTTCGCTATTCTTCGCTTTACTTTGTGTCGGTGCATCGATCTTACATTTGAATGAAAATTTACGTAATTCTTTAGTATATGTGTCATTAATTTTATAACTTTCTTAAAACTTTAGGGCTAGTTCACACGAGTTTGAAGCGATGCCAACCCAGTCCTAACTTTTTCACCGCCTGCATGCATGTTTTTCGCTGCCTTAGTGATTTGAGCGATTAAATCGCTTAGGCGGTGAAAAACATGCATGCATGTGGCGAAAAAGTTAGACTGGGAATCGTCGCTCAAATGTGTTCACTGACAAATTTATATTCATTATTCAACCAGTAAATACCATTTCAACTCTGCGTTTCAAAAGTGTAAATATTCTGCGGAAAAAAATCTTCTTGAAGAATGATTTTAAACGAAGTTACATTGAAAACGTGATCAAAAAGTAAATGGATGGACATGTGAGTTGTGTAACTTATGAGTGCGGAAATTGTGGTTTTAGAAGTAGCTCGTGCAGTACGAAGAATCACAAGGCATGTATATACAGTATATGTAACAATGAATTACATTGAATAACTATATTGATTATAAGGAATTATAGGTGCATATGATTCATATATAGATATGGCTGAAGTGTCATAATGCTGAATGTTTCACTGAATATTAATGTACGATAGAAGCAAACGCTGATCAGATCATAGTAAAATGAGTCTATCTTGTTTGCAATATCTTAGATGCTTAGTTGCTTCGTAGTGGCTGCAGTCACCTGCAGTCTTGTTGAGTACATTTGAAATACGTCAAATATGTACGGGGTAGGATAAAAATCGAGAGTAACTCATTGCTCTACAAAAATGCTTTTAAATAGATTGTGAAAGCGCTGTTCACTCTGGGATTTTCTTCTCAATTAGGGTTTTTCAGAGTAGACTTTAGGAGTCGTACCTATAATCGAATACAACTTATAATTATAGATATTCTCCGGTAGTTACTGTAGAGGAAAATAAACCACCGACACCTTCTTAAACTTGCTGGTTAGCATGACATTTGTTGTGTCACTAAAAACTTTAAAATGAACTGCAACGACAAGCTTTCAACCAAAGAGTGCAGAGACAACGGATCTATGATCATGGAGTGAACTTGTTTTAAATTCTTCAAAAAAGTATGAAACTTTGCTTGAGAGGCCATTCAGTTGTTTGCATCAGAAGTTCAGCCCCTAGCAAGAAACTACTGTAGCTACTAATATGATTCTGAATTTAATACTTATCATAACACATGGTAAAACATATATGGAAAAAAACAAGTTTCACATCATGAAAGATACATATAAATTTTCTCCAAGCTACATGTACTTGATTTTCCACTAGGACAATGCTTTCCCAGTAGAATAAATGCTAAATGTAGTTTAAATAGAGATGTTCCCAATATGAGAGCAAGGTAAGTGGATGGATCGCAACGAACGTGAATAGGCAGCTTTGCGCCTACTTGCCTTATTGCATCTAAAAATTAAAGTCAATTAATATACGTAAATTCTGATGCAGCAAACTTGATTACTGTGTGCGTGACCCGGCACACATTGCTAATGCTGTGTTTTGCACAGCACCGTGTTGAAGATAAATCAGGCGTAAAACATCAAGAAAAATGTCATCACATTCTGTTCTTGAAAATGTTCACGACCTATAAGGTTTTGATTCAAGCAGTATAACTTGAGTAGCTGTGCTAAAGCAAGAAAATAATCGGGAACGATACGATGCCAGGTGTGCAATATTCACTTCATCTATGAAGAGCTGGTTGTAAATTGTAAATTTGTAAATTTAGCGTCAAAGAATCGACGGACGCAGCAATTGATTGGCACTGAAATCTCTGCTTTAAGAATTCATGATCAATGAACAATTCGAGAACTCGTCACTCAAGTTTTCATATGTATTCATGGATTCTTGATCAAAGCTGCATTCATGAGGAGGAATTTAAGAATATTTGAAATAAATGATATTAAAATTCCTGCACATCATGGGTTACTAAGCTGAATGTTGAGACCTACACGTATTGCATTGCAGGACGAAAATAATGACTCGACAACAGTTTTTCATGAGGTGCATTATAATGTTCGGTAATATGATCATTATTCTCATGATAAATACCCCGAATTTATGCACGAGTATATTATAATTTTAGTGTGACTTGCATTACGCTGCATATTACTTAGAATGCGACTAATATTTTACTAAACGGTCGCTGGGACATTGTTATGAAATGATGTACTGCGTTACAGTTGATGACTCTAAATGAGGTACTTTGTGGCCTGTACGTGATTGGCGTCTGATGACAGGAACTTAGGAACACATCGAGATTCGGCCGCTTGGCTCGTTTCTGTTGCCATTTTCCATGTTATTCTGTTCTTTGTAGAGTACAAAGCGTTAAAAAATGTATACGTCACTTTAAAATACTATGAAATTGAAACTGGCGAACCGATTTTAACATACTTGGTCTCATTGCTTACAGAAACTAATTTTCTATCACATCCTTGTAAATCTTTTCCAAATGAAGAAAAAGTTTTGAATTCAGAAAACAGTAATAAAAAAACAATAATCAAAACAATCTTGTTCAGTGAGTTGTTGTAATTGAATTTTGTATGGATAACAGTTCGAGTCTTTTTTTGCAGAACGCATATAAATTATTTCTTAGATACAAAAACCTTTGATTTTCTTAAATCACCAGGGAAATCAAATTAATATTTCCAAATTAATATTTCCCTGAATTCTTGCAGTTTTTTCTGCCACTTTTAGCCTTATTCAAATTGAACACAGTTCCTTCATTATTGAATTTGCGCGCATTGCGATACATGGTTAGTTCAGTTGGAGATGAGCTGTCAGGAAAAGCTGCTGAAAGTAACTGAGACACTTGTTTGTAGCTTCTTGTTTGAATGTAGTTCTTCACGATAAAAACTAGCTGTTCCTTTGTTAGTTGCATCTTAAAAGGATTGGATTAATTTTTCCATAATAGAGTAGATTATTCTGTATTTCTTACGATGACTCTACCCTGTTTACATCTAAGGATGTGATAAGAATTAATTTCTGTATCTCAAAAAAAAAACAAATGTATTAAAATCGGTTCACTATTTTAAATTGCATTAATATTTAAAAGTGAGGTATGCTTTTTTAAAAACCCTGTAAAATCCCCTCGCAGCCGTCGGCTAAATATAATTACTGCTCCAAAATCTGAAGTCTACGGAGAACGAACTTCGCGCTTAAGTTCTTTTTTGGAGGACGAGTGTTAATAAAGTTAACATCAAGTTAATGTGAAAATCAAAACTTAGGATAGAACAAATTGCAAATTGAGTTAGCTAGGGCCATAATTTTGGTAGCAAGGAAAACACTCGGACATTTATTGGAAGCAAGCGTACGACCTAACGTGAATGCAGTTACCATTAATATTACAAAAGTGATTTTTCCTTCGAATATGAGATAAATGAAGTGTTCAACGTAGGCAGATGTTGTTCATTAACTAATGTTATAAAAATATCGAGTGACATAGTAGAGACCGTAGCCGAAAACTGGCTGTTGCGCGCCTCAACGACAAATATGCTAACATGCCGTCAAAGTCATTTTATTCCCATGCTATATTTATGAAAAACAATAAAAATTTCGGTAAAAATTCAACTATAACCTCTAAAATCGAGTATAATAAAATACAGATACATTTGCAGAGTAGAAAATGTAGCTGTTACTAAGGGCTATGTGAACTCAAGAATTGGGAATGAAACAGGGAATCTATGCACAAAGTGCGTTCCCCCTCAAGATCCTTTGAGCATGAAAACAACAAGTTAGGCAATAACTTTATAAAACAAGATTAATTAAAGTTGAAGAAGAAAGTAGCAGGTGATTAAAAACGGAATGACAGTGAACCGAAAAACTATTATATTTCAACGAAAGGGAAGGCCTATCTAATTTTCAGTTCGGGGGCCTCATATTTTGTCCATGGTGGCGCTAATTCAAAAAAATATTATAATTTTACCCCTTTTAAAGGAGTGCTGCGTAGATCTTCCGTGAAGTTACTCGTATGTATAAAGACGTGCACTACAAACTAAAAATTTAAGTAAAAATGTTGTTAAAATGCGATTGCTTCCAAAAGTTTTCCACTGGAAACGCATAACTTTGGGCAAGGAACTCAACCTATCCAAGCGTCAAAATAAGTGCAAGCAATGGGTTTTTTAGTAAGTAGCTGATGAGGCGCCGAATTGTGGTTCACTACCAAGTTTGTGTAGAAACATAACCACCAGCCGGATTAACTTTTCTTTCTATTAAATAGGGGCAAATTCGGAGACTGATGAGGCTCCGAATTGTGGTTCACTACCAAGTTTGTGTAGAAACATAACCACCAGCCGGATTAACTTTTCTTTCTATTAAATAGGGGCAAAGTCGGAGAGTTTAAAAATAAATTTTCAAACCATGTCATCTTTGAATGCTACAAATTGAAATAAAATGCTTTTTAGCTGAAGTGTTTATGTAATCATTTCTGAAATTCCTTCTAGGATTTAGCATTTTTGATAAACGCTTGAAAAATGCACACAAAATATGAACAATTCTATACTACACGAATTGTATCAGCCGGCACCAACAGCGTGCTCTACATGCATGATCTCTCGTTTTCAAACATGGTACAAAACCCAAAGCAATTCTGTGAATAGGAACAGAGGTAAGCTGTTTTACGAGCGTGTTATGAGAGAACCTATTGATAAATCCACACGCTCCGCAAGTCCATTGAACCTCGACCAATTCCATCGCTATGCGCACAGGAGCCGCCGGAGGGTCGGCAGCCGATGAACTCTCAATATTTCTATTAAATATACAGTCACGCGCAGAAGCCGGCTCTGAAACCCCCATTGGCTTGGAACGGTTAAAAAGTCGCATGGCCGCTAAAATTTATAAGTTTAAAAAAAATTGAATAAAAGTGTGTTTGGTACGAATGAATTATTATTAATTAAATATTTATTAGAAATTGTCTAGGGTTGAGGGGCTCTTCAATAAATCAGCGCAACATGCTTACAAATCATGAGAAACATTGTTATCCTTGGCCGCAGCTTTTGCATTATGTTGTATTTAGTACAAATATTCTAGTCATTACCATGGGTTCTGAAGCAGAAGTCAGAGCAGTAAAGTAGAAATGGTGAATATTTGTAAGAAAATCACTGACACTAAAGCAGCCGGCGCTAGTCTCATACATATAGGCCGATTTAAACGATATAGATGAGGTACGAAAATCGTCATTCATCGATGAGTCCAACAACCAGTATCCAACATGGTGGAGAGCGAAGAACGTAATTATAAATTACAAAAATTATAAAATATTGTACAAAAGTTATAAAATATTCCAAGAATAATTGTATATTTGGTGTTCTACTTTCTTCTTTCTCAATGAAAATACAGCAATATTTTTCTCTACTTTTTGAAATATATCAAATGCAAATAATCGTAAAGTGTAAAATGGCAAGGAGTAACAATTTAAACTTATGATTATCCCTATGATGTTCACGATGAAACCATCGTCTGGACTAAGTGAAAATGATTCCTAAAGAAACATTCGAGGACAAGAAAGGGAAAGAAAACTGATCAGACAGAAACCGGAAAAGTCTACTTGACTGAAACTCTCCTAAAAACAGTTCTTGAAGCAAGTGTCACAGATTCTGCAGTGGTGGAATAAGTTAATAAAATCAATTTTATATTAGATGTCGAAATTATTATTTACAGTGACCGAATACCAAACAGGAGCTCACGTAGCTGCCTTCGGTTTAGCTCATGCTCTTTCAGGAGGTTTTGAGGATAATTACAAGTAATCTAAGTTTTTATAGGCTTTCAAACGCCATTCCGAAGGACAAAAAACTGGACAATCTTACAAATGTGATGCTTAATTTATCCCCGATGAAAGCGCCAACATCTAAAATGATTTCCAACTCACAGCGAGTACAGGAGGAAGTTTTCTACCAAGACTGTATAACGGTTCAGCATTGATCAAATAAAGGCCGGCCTTACCGCATATCGTGTTCTCAATATTCCCACCGCATCAATTCAATACCTCCTGCATCAATGGGCGTTATGACAAGCTGCGGGATCACGTTCCCGATGTGATTCCCATCAGTCTTTCACTTTCAAAAAGGATATTAGGAGTTGGGTTATGTTTACAGGAAATGGTTTAGTGAGAATAGAATAGAGAGAATAGGATAATGGGGAACGAGTAACGTGCATAGAATGAAAAGAATATAAAAAGTGGGCACGCTTGATGCACGACACTGTATGAACATGTTGGTAATCTCAAGCACATCTGAACAGTTATACTTTTGTGCTATGAAAGCCATGGATACTTCAGTTTGTGGGCAACACCAATTTACACTTCTTTAGCTACCCTTGGACAAGCTATACCTAGTCACACCTTCCTACAAAATGGACAGCTAGGCCTTTTTAAGGCGCATAATATTGTCTGTGCCCATGAGCCCATCATTAGCCTCGTCTAACTTCTTTACCGGAGCTTCTACGATTCCTGATTTTAGTGTTGCCTCCGCACTAGGCGGAAAAAATCGTCAAAACTTCGGTTTAAAAGTTAAACTGTCCAATGTGTGAATGTTAACCCGTTCATTCTTATAGGGTTATCATATTTTGCTCTCAAATGTAGAGTAATTTTTAATCATCCATTTTTGAAATAAGTAATTCTGCGTGAGAAACCACCTCTCTCAGCTTATCCATGTGTACTAAAGTTCAGACACAAAGTACGAACATTCCCTTACTGCAGTACACAAGAGTTCATTTCTGTATTGATGAAAATAATTAAAATCATGTATTCCGTTTCACCGTTCACTATGCTATAGCTCATCAACTGCGTAGGATTCAACTACCTCGATTGCCTTGAACGCCTGAATTGCAAACAAGTAGTATAATCTTTACAAATGAATTATGTACAATTCTTTGGGCAATTCACTCTCTCGTGCATGCTGTCAGAGAAGCATCACGATTCCTTTCTCCATGCATGTGCACGGATCGGAAGATTACAGAAATTTGCATGATTCTCGGTGCAGTCCTGTGTGTTTCCGCATTCATGAATGAAACTTGAGACTGAACAGGGTTTGAATATTAATAACGTGCGTGACTGACCGTGTTGTTCTGTAGGTAGTATCCAAGAAATACTTTTAATTACTTTCCCTGAAAAGGATTGTATACTTATATCGAAATTACTCGCACTGCTACAAATCAACTCTCATTAAAATTTACACACGAATACGACGTAAGAACATCACCTGCGGTCTACCAAATGTAGTTGCTGAGCACCATTTCGAGGAAGATCTTCCAAATACATTAATAAGAATAATGGCAGGAGTACAATTAGGAAATTTAATGAGAGTCACGTAGAGAGATTGAGGCAGAAGTGTTCATTATTTTCATTAACATAGCAGCACGCACAGGCACGTCTCTCCGTCGCCGGCACCGGGAAGGAGAGCCAAGAGAGATGGAGCAGCGCTCGAGGCAACTCACCGGACCCCAAAATTGCCCGCGAGAAGAGTTCGAAACGACACGCAGCAGATCTCAAGGAGAGACGCCAGGTCGTGAAAATTACATTTCGCTCAGGCAAATTCAATGACTTTGGCAATCATGAATTCAATGTGTCGGGTTTTTCTTCGCGGCATTTCAAATTGTTTAAAGGAAGTGAAAAGATTTTGGCCTTGCAGTTTTACTTCATTAATATCAGATTTTCAGAGCTTGTTTTAAATATTTAGTTCTAAGCAGCTCGACTTTATTTGAGCGTGGAGGACAGATATAGGACAAAATATAGCCAATTTAACATTTAGAGCCATGATGACAGCGAGTTTCACTCCCGTAATTAAGAAGAGCCTGGAAAAATAGAAGACTTTGAGATGACATTCTCTCTGCCACTCCAAGTCTCCTGAAAATTAAAACATCAATTTTGAGTCTGGAATTGAGATTGGAGATGAAAATGACAACAAAAATTTCGGATTACGACAGCAACTCAGTCAGCTGTTGTAATTCGCGTGCACAAAACGTGGACCACAGGTTTAAACTTATATTTTGTCACGATAATTGGTTTTGGAAACTTGCTTTGTGGACACAGTCTTCAAAGCACACTACGAAAAAATCAAAGGTCTGGTAGGAAAAGGCTTTCCAGAGCACATCTATTAGTGCAAGACCTTGACATCAAGGCAAAAATTGGAAATTGTGAAGTTTTATTACCATATCATGAAGTAGGGAAACCACTACTAACTATGAACTTGATACCAGATCTCTGGCATTGTACTCGCTGCGTGCTAGGAAGGTGAATACGTTGCTGAACTAAACTCAGTTCAGATGTTAAAAAAGTTGCAATTTTTTTGTTGTAATTTTCCGTTTTGAATTATAGTGAGAAAATGAACTTGCTTTGAGTTGTCGATGTAGCCATATGCTGAGGTGATCAGAACCGTGGATATAAATTGGTTAAGTATTTTAAACCTAGGATATTCATTTATGTTACTCCATTTTTAAACGATACAGTTTAATAGTTATAGGGAAATACAGAGCAACCTTAATTAATGGAATTAATTTTAATTTCAGGCCACTTTAGCCGTAGTGTCAAGGGCCTTTAAGGCTAATTTTTCTGAGCGAAAAAGTTAATTTATTATTTTATAAAAAGACAGAAGCCCTTTTCTAGTTCAATCATCATGACAATGATGCATATTCAATGTTATTTGCTTAGGAGACCCCTTTTTTATTACTGATGCTGGTCAAACAATGCTAGGGAACGAACAGTGTTAAGCACCAAACACTTTAATAACATAATATTTCTTCTGGAATAAACGTATCATTTTTACTTCATTTTTGGGATTAAAATTATTAATTTTATATAATTTTATGCATATTGGTGGAACAAGTGTTTTATCTGACTTTCAAGCGCGGCATAACTGAGGGAATATAAGGTCAGAATGACAGAAAGAGATCTCGACTGAATTATAAGCTACAAAGGATATGAAATTTTTAAAATTTGAAAGCGACTCAAATGTCATAAAATAGGTTATAATTTCAGTCCTGTTTGATAGCTCAAAACTGCATATCTGACGTTAAAGATGTAACGGTTGGATGGAATGAGGCAGTGTCCGAGGCTTTCAGACGATTTTTAGGCAGGATAAGCTTCGAAGTTACCATATTGAACAGCAGGCCTGTTTTGATTTGTTTACCTCGGTTACGCTAGTAAATTGGTTTCCGTCTAAATGGGATAGGAAGGAAACATTTTTTTTTCTTTGTCTGTAAAATGAGACCGATAATAACGTCGGTGATTGCGACACCTAAGAATCAGCAGAGCTGGAGATTGTGACACCTGAGAATCAGCAGCGCTAGAGACCGGACAAGAGTGATGATGTCTGCATTCGCAAAATTTTAGTTTTGAGGTAAAAAAATATTTTTTTTTTTGCATTTTATGCACTTACTGGATCTCAATTTTCAATCAGGAAGAATAATTCTTGTGCCTGCACACAAGGGATGTTCATTTGCACTTTAAATGGCAATCATTTTCAGTGTCTGCACGCACAGATTTTAAATTTTCAGTTAAAAAACAATTAGTGACAGTACCGATATGATATAGCATTGGAATGACGGCACAAATTTTACTGAAGTACCAATTGTTGCGACGTCTGTTTGAGGATGAGTGTTAGAAGCACCAACTTTGGCGACGTCTGTTCGAGGACAGGCGCTAGAAGCTCCAATTTTGGCGATGTCTGCTTGAGGATAAGCGTTATAAGCACCAATTTAGGCGATGTCTATTTGAGGATGAGGGCTAGAAGCATCATCTTTGGCGACGTGTGTTTAAGGACAGGCGTTAGAAGCTCCAATTTTGGCGATGTCTGTTTGAGGATAAGCGTTAGAAGCACCAATTTTGGCGATGTCTGTTTGAGGATGAGGGTTAGAAGCACCAACTTTGATGACGTCTGTTTAAGGAGAGGCGTTAGAAGCTCCAAATTTGGCGTTGTCTGTTTGAGGATAAGCGTTAGAAGCACCAATTTTAGCGATGTCTATTTCAGGATAAGGGTTAGAAGCACCAATTTTGGCGTTGGCTTCACGAGACCCAGGCGCTGGAAACACCAAGCATCAATTCTGACGTTGGCTGTACGAACAGGAAGCTTGCGGTCTGGGAAGCTGCGCAGGAGCTGCCTTGCAGATGGCCGGATTGCGCGCCTCCCAACGAATTAAAGAGGATAAACAACGCTGCTCAGGGCCGAAATGGACGGCCGTGATCGCGCTCACCTTTGACGGTCGCAGTAATCGCCATCTGTTCTTATAGAACTGATTTCAACTTTAACGGCCGTAATAATCGCCATCTGTTTTGATTTTACAGAGCTAACGTTCACGTTAAATTAAATTCCAATTATAACTTCAGCTGTAATCTTTACCTGCTTCTACAAAACTGATTTCAACTTAAAAGGCCGCAGCAATAGCTCTCTGTTTTCACATAGCTGATTTTTTTCGACGGAGTTAATAACTGTTATGTGTTGTTGCCAAAGAAAACCAATTCTGAATTTAACTTTAATACTTACTTCTTCGGCACAGTAATCGCCACCGATTTTTAAAAAGTTTTCTTAAAGTTACATTGCTTTGCCCTGTTCTACTATACATAAGACTTTTCAGAACAAAATGAACGGCAGCGACAAATTTCAATCCGTGATACCAATTTCGAATCGAAATACGTTCATTTATTTTTTTCAACAGTATCCCTCTACAATACACGTTGTCTATTCCTTTTAACGTGCTCAGCAATGACCATTTACAATTTTTAAAATCATTCCATAGTGTATGGAGAAAAAAATAAGTAAGTGAAACTCATTCAATGCAATTTAATGGTTCATTTTCTTCGAGAGGCTCATTAAATGATTCTACTAAGTTTGACTTGGCTAAAATGATGAGGATAATGTAATTTAAAGTAGTATTCAGTATATTTGGTGTGTCTCAAAAATGCAGTGCCACCATCTCATTACAGGAATTAACGGGATGCTATAGTTAAATTTCGATACTTACAACAACCTCTATTTATTTGCCTACTTGATCGAATAACTGAAGAGTTACGTATAGCTTCATGAGCTATGGCTTTATTCTGTTAGATTTAATTGCGTGGGATCTTTTTGCGTACGAGTAACTTTCGCTAATGACGCAGAAAGCGGTGTTTGTTAGATTTCAAAATGCTTTAGTTTTTGAATTAGAGCCTTGACCTGTCAACAACTTTCACATCGATTTAAAGGATGTAATGAATCGCGCTAGAAGCGTGTGAAAACTCTCAGTTTAACGAGCTTTAAATAAATCTAAATAATCGCGCTTCACTGTTCATCCACGCCTGACTTATCTCCGACATTCCCACGACCAGCATCATTGCGAACCCTCTACTCTTTGGTAATATATTTTAATTTTTGCTCCACCAAACTTATCACGCATTCCAATCTCAGCTGAGTGGGTAGATTCCCCTCCGAAATGCGGACTGTGACCGGCAGTAATCTGCGATAGCGCGGCGATAACAGGCGGTGACGCTTTCCGGTCACCCGACAGCTCTGGGCACCGACCGTCGATCACACCAGACCCTGATGTGGTTGGGTGCATTGCTGGCCACGCTAGTACCAACAGACACCGGGTGTTGGTGCGGTATAGTCTTCTAAAATATTCTCCTGATTGTGTACCTTTTCTTGTATTTTTCTTTTCGACATTCCTACTCAAAGTATTCTTATGAATGTGTTGGTAATCTTCCCTTCTTTATATTCAACATGCCCACATGACTTAAAAATGTTAAAATACTTTTCTGATTGAGTAGGCTTTCTTCCATTTTTCGTTCCAACACACCTTCTCATAGAATTTGTCTGAATGTGTTGGTAATTTTACTTTTTTTCTATTCAATATGTCCACATCATTAATATGAAAGAGTCCAGCGTCACTAGGGGAAACTGAAGCATTGTCTAATTGATGATGTTGTTTGCTGGAAAATTACTAACGTGGAAGTATTTTTGCATCTTGAATCTTCCTGGTTTGTGGACCCCCCAACAATTTTTGCGACTAATTGATATGAACATTCTGCATGGTGATGGCAAAATTGTAAACTTTGATACTTCGAATATTGTAATTTGATACTAGGGGCTGGCATAGTCCCATAATTTTGTTACTCTAGCGCCTCTTGACCAGCGTTGTCAGAGTTAGGCTCATGAATTGTCCCGGCCAGGTCCACTCTAATTAGGGATCATGCCAGTGAAAGCCACAAGTAATTATTAGGGTTAAAATAACACTCAAAACTTCAAGGAATATAACTGCTTGAACTGTTTATCATTACCAACATTGCGAGTGGTGTGTTAATGAGAGAAATGTCTCTTCACGAGGGAAAATATACCCTAAGTGCCCACGAGTGTGGTTTATAAGGTCAATAAAAAATGTTTCTGTAGCTAGTCACCGACCTTTCTAGTCCGCTTATAGTGTACACGAGTCGTCATTCTGAGGTGTTGCCCCGTAACCTGCTTGAGGGACTTGGAAGGACACGGTATCAGGTACCGCATGCAGATCTTGAAACTGACCGTATTTCTGTAGCTGCGACGTACAAATCAACATATGACGAAAATGAACCGGAAAAAGAGTCTTCGAGAGAATACTGACATGAAGACCAACGTAATCCCAACGCTATGCATACTAGACAGTTGGGCGAAATTTAACTCGGAGATGAACACCGGCAAGTTTCTTTTAAATTTGTTTATTGTTCATATGATTCTTTCGACTCTAGCTAGTCCTGAAATGGAAAAGGGGGCGTACGTCGAAGACAAACGCTAAAGGTATTTGCATAATTTTTTACGAGGGTTTTGGAGCGATGATGAGTGGCCAATTGAAAGCAAACAAAAACGAGCGCCGTTGAGTACATAACGCTAAATGCAACAGAATATTTTATCGTCTTTTCGATGAGAGGAGAGTTGATACAAGAAGAACTGAGTGTATGCTTTAAAGAGAGAGAGAGAGAAAAAAAATATGAGTGCATGAGAAAATAGCAGGTGCTAAAACGCAGTTTTCTTTCCCTCGAAAGTTTGCATTTTTTTCGATTACCAGAGAAGAAAGGCAACAATGAAATAAAGCGTTCATTTTGTTTTAAAACCCCCGTTATAACTGACGCGAACAAAGAAACCAAGGAAACACGATCCCATTTTAGTATTCATGCAAAGCATTGCCAGGCCCATCTTTATGGTTGATGAGGTACGCACGCGCGCTCAGATCTTGAATACCAAAACCAAGATAGAGCCAATGCCAATTAAGAGCCCTTACTGAACAGGCCAATTCCAATGCTATGAATCCCATCATGGGTTCCCCCCTTCCACGGACAAACATACTCCTACCCGCGTCTTGAATGGACAACGCGTCATAAAGCTGTCTGATGCTGACCCAAGAGCAATGAATGAATAAACAAATAAATCATTCATAGAAGTAGTCATTCCGAGGAATATGGATCATACTGCGTCCTGACCGGCTTTTACTCGCGCGCATGACCGAAATTTGAATAAGAACGTACGTACTCCTGAGAGTACGAGTACAAGAGCAGAGATGAACAAGCCTGAGAAAGCCATGGGCCACCTGTGCCTTGAACCTTAACATTCGTCTTGCACTCAAAACCTCAACGAACTCCTCACAAAATTCCAATAATTTTTTTAAAGAGAGATCGTAAAGTTAAGAGCACAAGAAATAAAAATTTATGGCCACATGAAAACAAGACTAGCATTTCTACCCTCTTCAAACGGCCAATTGATGCAGGAAGGACTGTTCCGCTTGTGCTTCTCAAATTTAGGCCTATACATAGATAACCGACTTCTTCCTAGAGAACGAACTCATTTCCCATTAAATTCTTAAAAAAAGCTGAAGGCCAAAGAAATCATGATTTGAATAATCAAACTCTGAACCGTTGACACACTACCTGTACGTCAAAACAATATGTGGGGAAATTTTTCGCTCTGTTCTGTATTTTTTCACCTGCGTAAGTCATTTAAAAATCTGTTTTTCACATCACACGGCGAGGTACGATTAATATATAATATATTATATGAATCTCATAATGATCTGAACAGAATTTTACTCCAGCGACGAAATAAATCTCTCAAGAGGTAAACTTCAAGCGAGGTGTAAAACCTAGAGATAATTGTTGCGTGTATCTCTTTTGAACTTTTGCGTTTCAGCATTCAAAATACCAGTACTTGGTGAGAAGTATATTCCAAAAACACAATAAATAGCTCGGGAAGTATAGCTTTTACGAGTTGAAATCCAACGGCAAATTTGCTGTCTGGACTTCAGAACAATGCCTTCCTGTAATTACAAACATGTTCTAAAAATACATGAATTTCAAACTTCATTTCTGTTATCGGAGACGTAGCACTTGGCTAAAATTTTACTGAAGTGGCATCACAAAGTTTTAGGCGACGTAGCACCCAATGCAGTTCCCAGAAGAGGCAGAGTAAACAGCCGCAGCAGGCAAAGTAGCAGCAGGTCAACACAGGCCAAGCCAACAGAGAGCAAGAAAACTAACAAGGCCTACCCAGTAGTGAAACTGAACTTACAACAAACACGCTCAACGATCTTACTAACAACCGTAGCTGCCTGAGGACACCCTGAGAAACACTTATCTTAAAGTAGGATAGAATTCTTTAGATGGCTTTGAGAATGACTAATCTGTGGAGGAAAAGCACCCACCGCTTTCTTATCTAAGGGTACCTGCATAACTACGTATACACTTGTATTTGAAGTTTAACCCAAATTTTTGAATTGCAATTGAATATTTTGACAGCTGAAACGGAAAATATAGGAAATCATATGATCGTTCACAGATCTCAGTAAACTATTGGATAAAAGAATTCTTATCAAAATACACAAATGTTTTCTCAAACCCATACATATCTTTTCCTCAATGTTGGGCATGCACGAAAAGCTAAGAAAATATTACTTCCCAACAAGCATGACATACAAGTGTATTTTGTAACGTAAGTCACACGCTGGCGCTGTCCCCTTGAGTTGGCAAGGTGACTGAATATGGGAGGTTGGTTCGTGATGATAAATCTCTCCGTCTTCTTGCTCTATGCGTCACGACGCACCATATCGAGGGCCGAGCGAGACAAGGCAGTGTGAGAGCGTGGACGTGGGTTACGCGCAGGGATAGAGTCCGGGCGTCTCGTGTTGAATTCGACATCAAGAGCTTCACTTTGCCAATAACGGGTAGATCGGATGGTACTGAGGAAAATTTGGGTAGAAATTGGAGGCCGCTCATGGACCCTCATAACTAACCGACATGTGTAAAATAAATTCGCGACGCGGGTACTTGCATGATCTAGTGTCTCTGTTGTAATCAGTATAATTAAAACGAGTATAAAATTATAATAGATAATATGATAAGTACATTAATAGGTTTTATTGTATAATAGTTTGCTGTGATAGGTTTTGGATAGACAAGCACGATAATAAATCTTTCAAAAATGACGTAAGTCCGTAATATATGCTTCCTAAATGTTTAATTCGGTTGACGCTATCATCCTGATCTCTGCCTATTTACATGTACACGTGCTTTTAGAATTTTTTTTTCTTCGTATTCTCATTATTCACCTCAGTTCGAGTAACCGCTTTAGATCTTAACTGAATTTGATTTAGAATCAACACGCTGAAAATTGTTCAAGACAACACATAAAAAAAAGAAAAAATGGTATTATTCAGAATCTAATTAACGAAAAAATAATTTAAAGAACCGCCTGAAATGATGGGTTGTCAATTTGACTTCAAAACATAAATATCAGTTATTTTTGAAACGTGGAAAGATACGTATAGTAAACACCAATTTATTACGTTCAACCTTGGACAACCAAGTGAAGTTCTTGCTCGAGGTTAATCAGAAGTTGTTTTATCTCGATTTCGTAATCAATTTACACAGATTTACTAATTCATAATTCTTTCCATTGAGTTACGATAGCGGTTGGCGGTCAAAAAATTCATTTCATGTAGCTAAGACGCAAGAAATGGGGAAGCTAAAACTGATGTCTGGCAACTAGAAAAATAAAAACATATAAAACACTTTTGATCGCTGAGAACAGTACGAGCATTTGTATTGCAATCGAAATTGTTTTCGGTTTGGCCGCCAATATCCAGCAGTCCAGAGCAGTACGCGCATTTGTAACGTTGAAACAATGATTTCAGTTTAGACAGCCAATTTCCAGTCGTCAAGCGCATGACGACCATTTGTAATGCAATCTAATTCTTTGCCGTTTGGAAGCCAACATCAAGCTGTCTAGCTTTTGCATTACACACACACAGAAAAAAGAATAAGTGCCCGGAATTTCACAAAGTGTGTTCCAATGTCGACAACACTGCACCAAGCTTTCTGCACGAAAAGAAGGAAAAAAACGAAGTAATTCCGAGCGGGAAGGTGTTTGTTTTACGACAGATTTTATGACCCAGCAAGCGCCTCATTTTACGGCCAAAAGTGAGAGATGGCGGGCACTTGAAGCCGTTTATGGGCAGCCAGGAAGGTAACAAGACACCGCTCTATGAGGGTAAAACATACTTCAAAAACCATCGCCAAACTGCCTTTGCTTGCGGTCAAAATCACGGTTCAAATACATACCTTTTATAGGACCAATATCCTCATTTTTCTCCAGGAAAATTTAACTGTAAAGGCCGATCGGCATCTAGAAACCCTGTAGGATTACCAGGTATAGAGATTTATTTGAAAAAAGGTGAATTCTAAAGAGTCAAAAATTCAAATTAAATTAGAAAATAAACAAAAACTGTATCTTGGTTAGAACAGAGTCAACCTGACATCCAGGGCCTCGTTATAAACATGACACTTAAAAACTGTCGGCTCATTTAGGATGGGACAGGATTCATAACCTGGAATTATTTCTGCCTCTGTTTTGACAAAAGCGCTAACTTTGATGTACAGCCCATACTTTATTTTAACTTATTCAAATTGTTTGGCTTGCAAAACACATCTGATAACCACAGTGCTTGATTATTTGTCTTAAAGCCCTCACTTTACTTGGAGAATGGCCATTAAAAGCTTCAAATGTTATGTATACGGACATCACTAAAACGAGCTTGATGTAATCAGTGCTAAGATTTTTCGTCTTCAAGGTGTTGAGAATTTAACGATTTTACCCACGCTGGAGTCAAGCGACACATCATAAATGTAAGAGCCCTACATTAATTTAAGTTGTGTTTGAATACTGGAAACTGGACAAAAAAGTTTGTTCGGCTTTGTCGTTAGCTGGTATCAACGAAATTATGTTCAAGTATAGAAAATTAGACAAAAACGTTTGTTAGGATTTGCAGTTAGCTAGTATCAACGGAATTGTGTGGAAGTATATAAAATTAAAAAAAAGTTCGCCTGGCTTTAAAGTTAGCTAGTATCGACAGAGCAGGTTTTACGGACAGGCAACTACACACCTGCATCCTACAATCACGACACGCAAATGAAGGGCGCGATCAATACGCGCACTACAGATACACTACGAGTCGTGGTGACATTCAGGAGCGCTCAAACACTATACGCACTCTCTGGCGTATTCAGGGCTTAGCATCATCACCACACGCATACAACCAGGCATCCTCAGTACACAGTACTGCAAACACCCCAGATACAAAAACACGAACACAACACACAACGCAGCGTACCCCACAACACATTTCACATATTAAATAACACAACGTGACTTGCAGCACACATGGCCCAACACACCCTACACAAAAGACACATACTAAGCAACACGCACACAGCACAACACATAAACAATCTACACGCAGGACGCACGTAACACTCATACCACAAAACAACGCGTGCTCACAGCCTAACTCGTACCCACGACCCAACACGCACACAACACAACATGCACATGGGATGCAGCGCACAACGCAACACTCATTCGCAACATAATATGCTCATAACTGTCCCTATATAACACACAACGCTACTCAACACAACACACAACACTGCCCAAGGCAACACACTACACCACATAAAACAGCGTATAATATTACAATACTCAAAAGCTTACACAACGCAACACACAACACAACACACAATACAACACAACGCACAAGACAATCATTAACACAGAACACAACACACAACAAATCATACAATACAGTTGACAAAATACAACACAACATCGAACACACTACACACACAACATAACACACAACGCACATCACAACACACAACACACACAACACAAAACACAACACACAGCACAACACACAATACAACACAACACACAGCACACACAACACACACAACACAGCCCCCGGATGCGGCAGCAGCCCGAGGCGGAGCAGGAGGAAGTGAGGCAGCCTGAGGGCGGATGCTGGAGTGGCGGTGGCGGCGTGTAGTGGTGTGTGATGTGCGGCGTGTGGTGATGTGTGGTGTGTGGCGGTGTGTGGTGTGTGACTGTGTATGGGGGTGTTTTGTGATGTGGCGGTGTGTGGTGTGTGGTGATGTATGGGGGCGTTTTGCGATGGGGCGATGTGTTGTGATGTGTGGTGTGTGGTGATGTGTGGGGGCGCTTTGTGATCGGGTGATGTGTGATGTGTGGTGTGTGGTCATGTGTGGGGAGTTTTGTGTTGGGGCGACGTGTGGTGATGTGTGGCAGCGTGTAGCAGTAAAGTGTCAGTAAAGCCACAAAATAACACACTGGTAATGAAACTGCACCTACAACACACAAGCAACATTGCACCAACAACACACAAGCAACACTGCACCAACAACACGCAAGCAACACTGCACAAACAACACACAAGCAACACTGCACCAACAACACACAAGAAACACTGCACCAACAACACACAAGCAACACTGCACAAACAACACACAAGAAACACTGCACCAACAACACGCAAGCAACACTGCACAAACAACACACAAGAAACTCTGCACCAACAAAACGCAAGCAACACTGCACCAACAACACACAAGCAACACTGCACCAACAACACGCAAGCAACACTGCACCAACAACACACAAGCAACACTGCACCAACAACACGCAAGCAACACTGCACAAACAACACACAAGAAACACTGCACCAACAACACGCAAGCAACACTGCACAAACAACACACAAGAAACACTGCACCAACAACACACGAGCAGCACTGCACCAGTAACATTACAACAGCACAATTAAACAATTGCAACTTGAATTAAAATCAAGTTATTGTGAGAATTTAAGTTTCGGAAAACTTATAACTCACATAACTTATAACGGCGCTGTGCTGTACAATTCGATGAAAATTTCAGTTAATGAAAATCATTTAACTTCTGTTTCAATATCATCACATCCGCATGTGTTGGATTTTATATCTAGTAATCTTCACGGTACTTCTTAAAATTCCTTTATTTTGCTACACTCACAGCAGCTTTCAATAAAAGTTCGCCAGCACTCTCGAGCTTGACATGAGATCTGTGCTCCAATGGAGCGCGCTGGGGACGCTGTTTCTTTTTCCTCTGTGAAAACATTTTTACAATGGAAATGGTGCCTAAAACTAACTACTCTGCTACTACTTACTCAAGCCCCAAATCTCGAAGGAACTCATCAGGCCGGCGCGGTCGAGTAAAACCCTTGCTGAGAACGACAGACTGCTACGCTGAAAAGATTATACATTCTTCTATCTGGGAAGTTAGGAATATACTTTTTGATTTATTTTATCTTCTATTATGATTATAGTTTCACATTATACCTCTCTCATTATTTGTTTTAATTTATTTTTTAAGTGGTTTTAAAACCGAGAGTTTTTAAAATATAATTTTTAATTCCGCCATGATGCATTGACGCTGTGACAGGTAGAGTCTTGTAAGCTTTTAAAAACATGGAACGACCATTAAAGTGCATTTGGAAAGTGGACCATGCATTCATTATTCGTTATCACAAAAGTGTTCAAGCTGTTAGAAGATGAACACTTTATACAACGCAAAATACTGGGGAACCGAGCTGACTGAAACATTAATAATAATACTCGTGCGGAAATAAGCTATTCGCGTGATATTGCCGCTGCTCCTGTTTAGCGGAGGTAGAAAGAGAAGAAGGATTAAATGAGATCATAGCCACATGAGAATTAAAACAAACAAGAAAAGTTTCATATCCGGTGAGGCTATTCTTCGTAGGAGCGAGCACTGATAATGTTGACCACTTTTTCAGAGTTCGTATAGGAGACTAAACCAACTCTATCGGCGCAGCTCAGCTAGAGTTTTGCAACGACTTTGCGCTTGGAAAAGTAGTTGTGGCAAAATTTACATTTATGATAGATATATATTTCAGTTCATGAGGGGATGCAGAGAGCGCAAAACACGAATAGCCTTTCATTTATGAGGTAATATTCAACGCTTCGCAAGTCTCAATTTTTTCACAGTTGCTCAGATCTTATCAGCGAGCTCTCCATGATGCTGCACAGCTACATGCTGCAGCATCATGTAAAGCAGCATCATGCACTGCTGCTACATGATGATGCAGTGCAAAAATAAGTGGTTATCCAATCTAACGTATTTCGTTCACTTTTAGCATACATTGTAACATTCAGTTGGAACTGCTGATGAAAGTGAATAAATTTTTTTTATTATTTTGAAAAAAATAGATTAGCTATGAGGGCTGTATATCACTTGAGCACGCGAGATGATCAATGGTAGTGCATGTTGACTGACATTCTGCAATATACGCGCTGCTAGTATGCTCATTTTCGCGCTTTCAGGACGATATAAATTGATGTGCAGTCCTGTCAGTGCTCACTTCGGGGCTCCATGATGCTTGCAGGTGTACTCCATAGATTTATAGGTACCGACCAGCCGCTGGTCACACTTTGATTCTTTGCAATGAAGGAATAAAAATATAAATGAATATTTTTTACATTTTTCTTCAGGTTTTAAAAAGTGCTGTACGGACATGTGTGACATTATATCTGGTGAAAACAACCACATTCTCTTCCGAGCAGCCTAGACTGGGAGGAATTTTGCAAGCATTTGCGAGTACGCAATGGGAGGAAGGCACAGGATGAAATACGCTCGCACATAGAAGTGATCCTACGCATAAATAAATCTCTGCAGTGCGCATGCAGCAGCACATGTGAAATAACGCATGCACTTGTGCTGCGCAATAGCAGCGAATCTTTGTGACGCAGACACGGCGCTGGAACACACAAGGCGCAACGCACACGCATGTCAGGCGCAGATTTACTGCGCGTTGCGAGGATGACGCGCGTTTTTTCCCTCGTAATGACGGCCCTTGGCGGCGGGAGACAGGATGCCACTGACAGAAGCTGCTACCGGGCACACAGACACGGACACCTGTACGCCTCTACCTCTGCTGTCGAGTGCGAGTGGTGCTCACGTAATGATGGTCGTTAACTTGCTTGTACTGCGCTTTTGTTGCAAGTGGATGTAAGACGCAAAGCATTTTCATTGGAAGTACGCGTTGGGCAAAATATGCAAGTTATTATTATCATTATTATCCGATGTTGAAGCATGATATAAGTACATATGTATTGTATACTCTCGCTTGTCGCAAACATGCTAACATTCAGTTGCAACATGTGATGACAGCGAACATGAAGTTTATTACTTAAAAACAAAATAAATGAACTATTAGAGCGAACATACATATACCTATATATGCTGCTTTTCGGCATAAGTTGCTCTGTTCTGCTAAGTAGATAACTTTTCGTACGTAGCTACGACAATTGTAAAGTGTTCTGCTGAGAACGCAACAGCTCCTGCTTGTATACAACGCAAAAAGTTAGCACAAACAAAGGCCTTCAGACTATCACTATTCGTAATAGCTACAACAATCCTGCTTGTATACAACGTAAGCTCAAATAAAGGCCTTCAGACTATCACTTTTCGTACGTAGCTACAGCTATCCTGCCTGTATACAACGTAAGCACAAATGAAGGCCTTCAGACTATCACTTTTCGTACGTAGCTACAACAATCCTGCTTGTATACAACGTAGCACAAATGAAGGCCACCAGACCACTTTTCGTACGTAGCTACAACAATCCTGCTTGTACACAACGTAAGCACAAATGAAGGCCTTCAGACCACTTTTCGTACGTAGCTAGGACAATTGTTAAGTGATCTGCTAAAAACGACCCAGCTCCTGCTTGTATACAACGCGGCGCAAATGAAGGCCTTGAGGCCATCATTCTCCACGGCTACCTGCAATATAGGCTTGTCGTGTCGCGGCCTCTCATCAGGCCTGCAGCTCAGCTGCTCACCGACACCGTTGCTCAAACGCTTCTGGAGTTACGCGGCAGGATGCCTTATTGAATCGCTATATTTTTAAATTTCTTTCAAGATTTCAATCTTGTTGTATTATATCGGTGCATCGTCACGATGAAATGTTGTACATATTGTATTATATCTTGGTGTTTCATTCCTGATGTTTGTGAAGAACTACACGGAGATCCTAGATCTGTCCCAATAGTCTATTTTATAATTCCGTTTGTATTTCGTCTGTCATTACTGAATAAGTACGTTACGGTTTTCACCTTGCCACAACTCACGACGTTAGGCGACTGTCGTTACCGATTCAACTGCATGGCGTTCGGTAAAAGGAAAATTCATGGTTAGGTCAGGATAACTTAGATTAGATTAGAAACATTAATATAAGTTTAGTTTAGGATATATTGGAATTGGCAACGATATGTTATGGTAGAAAAAAATATTAGATTGTGTACGGAAGATTAGATATAGTGGGATTCGTTTGGGTAGGATTGTTTGAATTATGTAAGAATAGGTTATGTTACGACGTTAAATTAAGTTAGGTAAGGTTAGGTCAGGATAGGTCAGCATTATGTTAGGTCAGCATTGTCTTACTACCGGATTATTTGAGTTGAAAAATAACCGTGAATATTTCAAACATCCAGCTAGCTTTCGGATATTTTTGACCGTGTAAATTCCACGGCTTCTGGTAAAGTCTAATGGATTGAAAATCTCTGTGCAGAACAATTGATAAACTTATAGAACACGACATCGAAATGGACTAAAATGGAGCCAGTTTGCCTAAAGCAGGACGTTCAAATGGATTAGTGAATAGTCTGAAACCGAAAATGAACGGGTCCTCGCCAGCACACAGTTACACAAAGGATAGAATTGTAGAAGTTTAGCTAGGCTGATATGTATGATCATACACTAAATTTCTCCTACAAAGGCCACATAACTCGCCATATGTTTTTTTTATAAGCAGCTATTTCACAGTTTCTCATGCAGGGAAGAAAATAACTCATGCGTTGAAGGAAGGGAGATTTTTAATGTTAGCTTGAAGTTGAAGGATGAAGGTTTATTACCGCTAAGGAAATGGTAAAATGTTGCATTTGAGGAATAATTTCCGCAGCGACTAACTTATTTTTATAATAATGCAATTTAAAGCAAGATTTTGGGCTAATTATTCTTCTACATAATGAAGAAGGCTTCATCTCATAATTTTAAAACTTGTCTCTGGAAATATTATTCTAACAGAAAATTTTCCTCCAGTTGTTTTCACCTGCCACTGCAACTGCCGAGCTTGACGGAGAGACAGTTAAATTAGAGACTTGTCAAGTCGCAACCCGTAATTTTAGCCGCATTGTCCTACTGTCTGAACAGATATCGTGAAGTGAATTTGTCCTTGTCGAAGCAGTGGTAACTCTGGATTGTAAGACCACCAAGCATGTGCTGTGTTTGGAACAAAGTTGCTGCAGTGTTCAGAATCATTTCTATGCTTTTTAACACAGCGTGGAACAAAAATTGATAGGTTGGAAGTAAAAAGTTTTAACTCGTATATTCATGTGTAGACGTTGGTTCGAAGCGCAAAGACATCATATATTGGCCAATTTCTTGTGTGTAGCTTCCTGCTATTGATATTATAATACTATTCGAGAAAGTTCATATTATAATTGTAGTCGCAGGGTCCGATCGAAAATTTCAGAACAGAGTGTGCATCTGCTCCGTTCACTTTATCGTCTTAAAAAATGGAAAACATTGCAAGTCATAAACGTATTCTATGGGCCTCGCGTGCATCATCACACTATAATGCGTGAGCAGCACAGATGATATAAAATAAAATACTATTGAGAATGACTGGGATTTATGCGGAAAAAACTCTCCTTATAATGCGTGTGGTAAATCAATAAGTTTTGAAAATGAAAAACAGTTTAACAAGTGTAAAGATGGTGTATCACTGAAGACTTTTCTTAAATAGGAAATTTCAGAACAACCAATACTTTCTAATGCATGTTGTGAGATTTCTCTAGATGAAGCCATTCATTGTATTTCGGTATGCAATTGAACAGACAGTCGGGTAATATATTACCAATTGTTTTGAAAGGAATGCTTTTTTTGTGATTGTCTTAAACGTTCTGCAGATTCAATCAAGCTCTGTTAGCGTACGAAGAGCAATGAAGTCCAATTGATGTTTTCTCATTACAAAAGTAATTTATGAGACTGAAATAGGTTTCTCAATTCGTTTGTATGAACTGAAATTCTATTCAAATTTCTATAGATAACACAGTCGGAAATTCATTCATTTCTAGCGTATAATTTTTTAAAATGATCTATTCTTATTACGGCTAGGCTGGTGCTTCGGAAGTTTATGTTCTTTCAGTCCAGTCAGTGGTTGCTTGAGTTCAATAGTGAGTTAAGAACTGGAGATTAGATAAGCTAGTTTAAGTATTTCTAATTACAACAGAGGTATTCGAAAGAGAGGAAGGAAAAGGCAACAATTAGTATGGAGTTAAACGGGGAATTTATGTACATGGTTTGTTTCCACACAAGATCTCCTACGCATGGAAACCGTTAGGAGAGAAGTTTACATAACAAGATTGTAGTTAAAGCAGAAAGTATAAAGCAATAAAAAAGGAAAATAATGGACTGGAAAAAGATGGTCCGCAAGGAAACAAACGCTTATTTTATTTCAACAAAAAGAAGACAACCTAATTTTTAGCTCGGGGTTTTATATTTTCCCCTTGAGAGTGCTAATTCTTATAGAAACAATAGTTGTATCCCTCTGAGGAGGGTGCCTATTATAAATATGTACCTTCGTTTCTTCGCTGACTAAGAGAGCTTTTCTTCGCTTACTGCGAAAAAAGGCCTGCTACAAAATTCCTCCCAATCTCTGAAATCAGAAAGTAACTCAAAGCCATTGAGAGAACTAAATCAAACGGCCCGTAATTTTTCAGAAATTGGTGCTACAAAAGCGTGAGGTTTACCGCCATAATATATCGCCTACCCAGGTACAGGTAGAGATATGCAAATTAGGTATTTATCGCTAAATTAATTCCTTGAGCAATATCCTTTAGTAACCTAACCTAAGCTCGCGCTATAGTGTCTAGTACTAGCTAGAGGTAGATCTAATGCTATAGTGTGGTAGACCTCACGCTATAGCAGCGCCCAAAAATTTATTTTGCTCCATTGTTCAAAAAATATGAAACGATGCTACTTTAATTCAACTCTCTTCGCGTAGATGATGATGATGATGATGATCATGATGGGAACGAGCAGTCTTCCATGAAAGTAAATGTAGCTTTTCCACAGAGCTCAGTCACTACCGCCATTATGTTCCCATTGAGAAACTTCCATGACGACCAATGCTCCCTCGTCGACTTGAATCCTCCGTTTCTCCCTTTGAGGAACCATCTCGTGTATCCTCGCGTACAACACAGCCTCGCAGATTGAACAGCCCCTCTCAGGCAAGCCAGCATGAGGCCTCATCAATTCGTGCACCTCTGCGTGCAGCGGTCACGTCACGCACGACGTTTTTCGTGCGTGCGAGCGCGCGCTCATGCATTGCAGTCGTGCAGCTCGTGCGATAAACCGCAGTCGTGATCACGATACGCGACCCGATTAGCACGATCGCTCCACCTCCTCCCAGCGAGAAGATCTGCTTTGCCTTATAGGGACTGGACGCAGCCTGCGATACGACGTAGTTTCAGAGCAGGGTAGTGTCTCACCCTGAGGCTGGCGCAGTATAGTCTTCGCATGTCTGTCATTTACTCTATAGTGTAGCAGTGCTGCTATTGGGAACTTTTTGTGCGCTTGCCGCATGCTCGGCTAATACTGGATGCGTTAGTAAATAAAACGATGCTTGGCTTACGATTTGTGCCTATCGGTATGGCACTTGATGAAAGTAAGTAGTGAATAGTAGCTTTAACCTTTTTTACTCTGTTTTTATTTTACTCAACTCAACCACAGAACAGGCACATTCGATGTTGCACGGCCAATTCATATTCATGTTTTACTCTAAAATTCATGACGGGAAGTGGATTTCATTCAAAAGTAAATCAAATATTGCACACATGACCTGAACAGATCCGAGATATTCGCACTTACTATTTTCGATGATGCAATCTGTTGCATATCAAGCAAAACGTAAGCCGTTAAATACGTGAACGATTTCTCTGCATAACTTAGACTGCTTAGCGTAAAAATAAAAAATGTTCAGGTCAGGATTCATCAATTTTCAGCTGGCTATGACTGTAATAAGTGGACATTATCGGCTTGAAATATTCTTAAGTCGACGTGAATTAAAGCATTGCTTCACTATGCACATGCCAATTGTCCGCACGATTGCTCAACTTTAATGAAAATAACATATCAGGGAGCGAGGTCATAAACAGCAGTTGAGGGGAGGTACATTCACTCAACACAAACTGTAAGTTGTATTTTGCAATAAACGTCATCCAAGGTGAATATGATCGAACCATTGACCATTTAAACGACTTCCTATTGCCTGCAATGATTGGATTTGAAGCCGTCAAATAACTTTGAAAATCATGTTCAGAACTGATATGTTACAAATTGATTCAAACGGAAATTAGTTCAAATTTATATTCTACAATACTAATTAGTTTGATGCTACAAGGAGGCCTCTTCATATCCTGATTGGAGATTGCTGATAGACCCGACACCTAACTTTATAGCCAAGAGCCTAGAAAATTAATGAGTGACTTCATTAGTTGAATCAGTGTGCTGTTGAACTCCGGCGTTTCCATCTATTTTAATTTCTTTCCAAATTGATGGCGAAAATGACCGATAACTGAACCAGTCCCCTAGAAAATGTGTGCAGGGAAACGAAATTTCGAATGACTACAATATTTTGAAAAATATCGAGTTTATCTGCTTCATGGTTCTACATAACTTGTTACCAACGGCACAAAAATGTAATTCTTCAGATTTGCAAGAAATATGTCAACGCGTCATGAGAAAACCTTCGAGAATGTATGTTACATTTGAATTTCAGCTAGGATACGACATTTTTTTACACGAGTAATTCCTCACAATCGTGAGGAAACGGATCAACGGGCCATGAAAAAACTTTCGAGAGCTTATGATGCAATAAAAATTTCTATACGAGTTGTTGGAAGGAGTGGTAGCTGTCGAGTGAAAGAAGAACATAAGTTTACTATAGCTGTAACACAGATATACCTAATCTACCAGGTATAATGGTTGCATTTGAGAGGATGAAAGGATAGCTTTCGTATACATAATTTGTTCCGCAGCCCCAGCCGAGTTCGCAAATGTGGGTTAGATTTTTATGTTCCAATACGAGACAATTTAATCTCTAGTACACAAACACAGTCCACAATTATTTACATAATAAAGATATTCTCGTAGAGTAGGTACTATCGGTCAAGGCGCGAAGGTTTAACCCTTCAACGTCTACATTTTTGCTCAAATTAGGGTATTGCAATCACCGTCATTCTACTGGTACTGGATAATGTTGTCACCGACATCAGAATGAGGAAGGAACTGTCATTCAGCAGTGAACTTCAACAAATTTATTAAATTTATTAGGGTTTAAATTCGACCAGAAATAAAATATGTTAAAGTTGTTTTGTAAAACGCACACCAGTGTCATGATAGTCGTGTTGAAATGAATTTAATTTGAAATAAAATTCATCGGAAAGAATTTTAATATGCTTCTTCTAGATTACTCGTCACTATTAATACTTAAAATATACAAAATATAAAAAACACAAAAGGCTGAGAAGTTTCTCACTTACAGTTTTCCAATGAAAAGAATGAAAATACTATTTTGAGGTTCCTGGCTCATTCTGACACTTAGACTCAGCATAGAAAAAAATTCAATGGTGTGATGAAAAGTGAAGAAATAAAAGAGATGCAAAAGATGATTTTACCTGGTCAGCTTTTCTCGAACAGATGGGTGGTAAAATTGTTCTGTCGGGAGGCTGCATTCGAAAAGCTGTGAAAAGACAACAAAAATGGAAACCCAATCTTTAGAAGAGAATCTTACCGTAATTTAGTAATTTGCTTCCACTTATACTCAACTTTACTTCTCAAGTTCCACAGTTAAATCATCAAACGTTGGCAAATATCCATAGAATTCATTCACAGAGTGGAAGATTAGATTGTGAGTTAGGTTAAGCCTCCCTTACCACAAGAAGGTGCCCCCGAGAGATTAAGGAGGAAGGAACAATTTAGTATAGAATTGAGGGAACGAGGTATCTATGAACGAAGTGAGTCCCCCTCATTGCCCATAGAAACAAAAAGAGTTAGAAACTTTTATGAAACAAGATAAAAGTTGAAAAAAGTTATAGGCGGTGAAAAAAAGACAGCAGTGACCCGCAAAAATATGCTGCTAAACAAACAAAGTAAGACACCGATTTTATTTCAGCAAAATGAAGAGCAGCCTAATTTTCAACTCGGGACCACAGATCTTTTCCATGGGAGCGTCAATTCCCAAAGCTAAAATAGTTGTATCCTCCTTGGGGGACTCCGATTGAAAGTACAACTAGACCAGGGAGGGCATATGTAATGAACAGCTGGGAACTGCACAGCTATAGTGCAATGAACTCATAACTATCTCCAATGTACCAATCAGGAACTACCTCTCATCCCGACAATATCATCGTAGTTCTGTAAACGCATCCTTGTAGCCTAGTTATCTCGAAAACTTCTTCATCAGGAACTGAGCTCACTTCGAAACCCTGCGCCTTTCTATAGCTTTCTCGTAACTCTTGCAGAAAGCTGTTCAGTACTAAACGAACATTACCATTCAGCTTTTGAGCAGAAAATCGGTATCGTCTACGCATTTGCCAATATTGAATTTACCTTAATAGCATGCTCCGTACTCCCAGTGTTAGCTTTAATTACACATTCTACAGGCGAAACCCTATCCCGTTCATAAATTGGCTGGATAGAAATCGACACCAATTGTAAATTTACGGTTTCTCAGTCTGCCACTAACGTCAAATTGCAAACTGGAGGTCATAAGCAAAGCTGAGCACTGAGTCCAGCCTTGTGGGAGAGGACCGAGTCCTTTAATCAGTAACAAAGGTTGTTTGGAATGCTGAAGGTCAGCTAGAGCAGTGGCTTGTGAAAGAGAAAGAGAGAGAAAGTGAGAGCACTGCTCTGTATACACACACTTGACTCCTGGGCTATTTACTCAATGTCCTTGTCCCAACGCTGACCTCTTGGAACGGTTTTTCACGTATATAAAAGGGGGTAAAAATTGAAGCTGAAGGTTGTCAAACGACATGCGTGTAAAACGGGATGGCCTTTTTCTAAGTAAAAGTACTGGGGCCTGTCGAGGATATTTTTCAGATAAATTGTGTCGGCGAACAGTTATTTCTCCTACTTTTCAGTACGACATAATGAATCTTCAGTTAGTTTATCAAGTAATAAAAAAGTAAGACTGTGTTCTAATTTATTATTTTAATGTCCTCCGCACATTCCAGTCCTGTAATGCTAGTTCATCTGTGTGGCCAGGTGTCCTCAGATATTAAATGTTTAAAAATTTTTATTTATTGTTTGAAGCAGTGTACTGTCAAACCATTATTTATTCATCCCCGTGTCTGTGTTGCTATTGATTGTTTGAAGCAGTGTACTGTCAAACCATTATTTATTCATCCCCTTGTATGTGTTGCTATTGATTGTTTGAAGCAGTGTACTGTCAAACCATTATTTATTCATCCCCTTGTATGTGTTGCTATTGATTGTTTGAAGAAGTGTACTGTCAAACCATTATTTATTCATCCCCGTGTATGTGTTGCTATTGATTGTTTGAAGCAGTGTACTCTCAAACCATTATTTATTCATCCTCTTGTATGTGTTGCTATTGATTGTTTGAAGCAGTGTACTCTCAAACCAGTATTTATTCATCCCCGTGTATGTGTTGCTATTGATTGTTTGAAGCAGTGTACTGTCAAACCATTATTTATTCATCCCCTTGTATGTGTTGCTATTGATTGTTTGAAGCAGTGTACTGTCAAACCATTATTTATTCATCCCCTTGTATGTGTTGCTATTGATTGTTTGAAGCAGTGTACTGTCAAACCATTATTTATTCATCCCCGTGTATGTGTTGCTATTGATTGTTTGAAGCAGTGTACTCTCAAACCATTATTTATTCATCCTCTTGTATGTGTTGCTATTGATTGTTTGAAGCAGTGTACTCTCAAACTATTATTTATTCATCCCCGTGTATGTGTTGCTATTGATTGTTTGAAGCAGTGTACTCTCAAACCATTATTTATTCATCCCCTTGTATGTGTTGCTATTGATTGTTTGAAGCAGTGTACTCTCAAACCATTATTTATTCATCCCCGTGTATGTGTTGCTATTGATTTTTTGAAGCAGTGTACTGTCAAACCATTATTTATTCATCCCCGTGTATGTGTTGCTATTGATTGTTTGAAGCAGTGTACTCTCAAACCATTATTTATTCATCCCCTTGTATGTGTTGCTATTGATTGTTTGAAGCAGTGTACTGTCAAACCATTATTTATTCATCCCCGTGTATGTGTTGCTATTGATTGTTTGAAGCAGTGTACTCTCAAACCATTATTTATTCATCCCCTTGTATGTGTTGCTATTGATTGTTTGAAGCAGTGTACTGTCAAACCATTATTTATTCATCCCCGTGTATGTGTTGCTATTGATTGTTGGAAGCAGTGTACTCTCAAACCATTATTTATTCATCCCCGTGTTTGTGTTGCTATTGATTGTTTGAAGCAGTGTACTCTCAAACCATTATTTATTCATCCCCTTGTATGTGTTGCTATTGATTGTTTGAAGCAGTGTACTGTCAAACCATTATTTATTCATCCCCGTGTATGTGTTGCTATTGATTGTTGGAAGCAGTGTACTCTCAAACCATTATTTATTCATCCCCGTGTTTGTGTTGCTATTGATTGTTTGAAGCAGTGTACTCTCAAACCATTATTTATTCATCCCCTTGTATGTGTTGCTATTGATTGTTTGAAGCAGTGTACTCTCAAACCATTATTTATTCATCCCCTTGAATGTGTTGCTATTGATTGTTTGAAGCAGTGTACTCTCAAACCATTATTTATTCATCCTTTTGTATGTGTTGCTATTGATTGTTTGAAGCAGTGTACTGTCAAACCATTATTTATTCATCCCCGTGTATGTGTTGCTATTGATTGTTTGAAGCAGTGTACTCTCAAACCATTATTTATTCATCCCCTTGTATGTGTTGCTATTGATTGTTTGAAGCAGTGTACTCTCAAACCATTATTTATTCATCCCCGTGTATGTGTTGCTATTGATTGTTTGAAGCAGTGTACTCTCAAACCATTATTTATTCATCCCCGTGTATGTGTTGCTATTGATTGTTTGAAGCAGTGTACTCTCAAACCATTATTTATTCATCCCCTTGTTTGTGTTTTTATTGATTGTTTGAAGCAGTGTACTCTCAAACCATTATTTATTCATCCCCGTGTATGTGTTGCTATTGATTGTTTGAAGCAGTGTACTCTCAAACCATTATTTATTCATCCCCTTGTTTGTGTTGCTATTGATTGTTTGAAGCAGTGTACTCTCAAACCATTATTTATTCATCCCCTTGTATGTGTTTCTATTGATTGTTTGAAGCAGTGTACTCTCAAACCATTATTTATTCATCCCCGTGTATGTGTTGCTATTGATTGTTTGAAGCAGTGTACTCTCAAACCATTATTTATTCATCCCCGTGTCTGTGTTGCTATTGATTGTTTGAAGCCGTGTACTCTCAAACCATTATTTATTCATCCCCTTGTATGTGTTGCTATTGATTGTTTGAAGCAGTGTACTCTCAAACCATTATTTATTCATCCCCGTGTATGTGTTGCTATTGATTGTTTGAAGCAGTGTACTCTCAAACCATTATTTATTCATCCCCTTGTTTGTGTTGCTATTGATTGTTTGAAGCCGTGTACTCTCAAACCATTATTTATTCATCCCCTTGTATGTGTTGCTATTGATTGTTTGAAGCAGTGTACTCTCAAACCATTATTTATTCATCCCCGTGTATGTGTTGCTATTGATTGTTTGAAGCAGTGTACTCTCAAACCATTATTTATTCATCCCCTTGTATGTGTTGCTATTGATTGTTTGAAGCAGTGTACTCTCAAACCATTATTTATTCATCCCCGTGTATGTGTTGCTATTGATTGTTTGAAGCAGTGTACTCTCAAACCATTATTTATTCATCCCCGTGTATGTGTTGCTATTGGTTGTTTGAAGCAGTGCACTCTCAAACCATTATTTATTCATCCCCGTGTATGTGTTGCTATTGATTGTTTGAAGCAGTGTACTCTCAAACCATTATTTATTCATCCCCGTGTATGTGTTGCTATTGATTGTTTGAAGCAGTGAACTCTCAAACCATTATTTATTCATCCTTTTGTATGTGTTGCTATTGATTGTTTGAAGCAGTGTACTGTCAAACCATTATTTATTCATCCCCGTGTATGTGTTGCTATTGATTGTTTGAAGCAGTGTACTCTCAAACCATTATTTATTCATCCCCTTGTATGTGTTGCTATTGATTGTTTGAAGCAGTGTACTCTCAAACCATTATTTATTCATCCCCGTGTTTGTGTTGCTATTGATTGTTTGAAGCAGTGTACTGTCACACCATTATTTATTCATCCCCGTGTATGTGTTGCTATTGATTGTTTGAAGCAGTGTACTGTCAAACCATTATTTATTCATCCCCGTGTATGTGTTGCTATTGATTGTTTGAAGCAGTGTACTCTCAAACCATTATTTATTCATCCCCTTGTTTGTGTTTCTATTGATTGTTTGAAGCAGTGTACTCTCAAACCATTATTTATTCATCCCCTTGTATGTGTTTCTATTGATTGTTTGTAGCAGTGTACTGTCAAACCATTATTTATTCATCCCTTGTATGTGTTTCTATTGATTGTTTAAAGCAGTGTATGTACTCTCAAAACATTATTTATTTATCCCCTTGATCGTGTGGAGTATTTATACCTCACTAAAGTATTTAATCTCAAGGAAAAAATTAAATTTTTATCAATAAAGATCGACGACGAGCTTGAAAAATTTTGTCCTTCACCAACTCCACACAACAGTGACTGCATCAACAGCTGTACTTCTCAGTTACACTCGCTATGAGCACTTCAGTAAAGCCTACAAGCAGTATTACACTACCGAAGCCACTCTCGAATATCACTTCAGGCGAACCTCAACTGCAGTAAAATCCTCAGCTTCTCAAAATTTTGATTTCGTGTTAACCGCACATCCCACCCAATTTGAGCACTCGCGCTCACACGCGTGTTAATGATTCGCCAGGTTTGCAGAGCCCCCACTGTTTGGACCTCGCTCCATTCCAGCTGTGATGGAAGCACTATCTCAGAATAACTAGCGCCAACGGCCGACCTGGCAGGAGTAATGAATGCCGCTTCCTCTCTGCAATCACTGCAATCAGATGGCTTCGGGGTGAACGCTTGCAATCAAAGCAATTGGGCCTGATTGCGCCTGTGATGAGATTGCGTGTTATTAATGGGATGTCCTTCGCAGTTCTTAAGTTAGAATTGATGGTTCTCTGCATGAACATTTGTCTGGTGTAAACATGCTTGAGAATGGCATAAATGGGCCTAGAAGTACGTAACCTTATACTTAACAAATCTGTAGGAAGACTGTGAAGAACTTTCCTTAAACTTAAAAATAACAAAGGAGCAAATATTCTCGAATATAAAGTCATTGCATTGAAATCAAGGTTTTCACTCAACTCCAGCAGCAAACAAAAATAGTAATCGAAGCCAGACACAAAAAAAACTGGGAACACATTTAAGAACGAATGCCCTGAAAAATAAAGTAAGACATTCAAGACAACACTATATCCAAAGGATAAGAGCACAACTGGTTGTTGAACATGGGTTTGGTTTTAAAAGTAAAATGATGTTGTAAAATAAAATGGTATTATAAAATAAAATGGTATTTAAAATAAAAAGGTATTATAAAATAAAATGGTATTATAAAATATAATGGTATTATAAAATAAAATTGTATTATAAAATAAAAGGTGTTATAAAATAAAATGGTATTATAAAATAAAATGGTATTATAAAATATAATGGCATTATAAAATAAAATTGTTTTATAAAATAAAAGGTATTATAAAATAAAATGACATTATAAAATAAAATGGTATGATAAAATACTGAGATCAATTGCATTAGGCAAAAATTTGAATATTTTGAATTGACTAGCGTGAGCTATGAGGTTGAGAGACAAAATATATTCCTTAATAACCGAGTGTAGTAGACGAGTTATAATGAGTCCCGTTAGTTCGGACACTAGTTTCCTAGAACTCAGCAACTCAGTCTTTAAGCATACGCGTATAGTCATACCAACGTACTTGGCTGGACATCGTGCAAAAGACTACCTAAACACTAGAGAGCATTGAAAAATAAAAGCTTAAACGTTTATGTTTATAGAGCTTTTACCATAAGGTAGGCTCGTCTGAAGGTTAACATTACACTGTTGCATAGAGAGTGAATGTTGAAATTCGCTATTCAAACAGCTAACACTAAGAGGCAACAGTAATTTCTTGAAGCCATTCGGAGTGGTCTCGAAGATGAGTTTTTGCTGGCACTAAACGTAGGGAATCGATCTCACTTGAAGTGTTCGGAATGACATAAAGTAATAAAGTAAAGTCAGCTCAAAGCTCAAATCTGAAGCAGATTCCTTTTGATTTTACTGAAAATCAGCGGAGACGGCCGAAAGATCATGGAGGCCCGGAGGTATCGAGATGATAATTATAAGACGTCATTCTATGTACAACGAAAGAACCTCCATGTGTTACACGCAATGTTACAATACTCTGACTTCATACCTGCTTTTTCTGTAAAAATCCAGTGGAATAGCCAATGAAGAAATGTTAAAGGTGAGACGGAGTGTAATTAATGGCTTCCTTAGGGCTGAATATGAAAGTCCTGCAGAATATTCTAACATGACGTGCATAGATTCCATTTACAAAATAAATTTTAGGATTGTGATCTTATTTTCATTTTGTCTTCAATTATTCTGCATATTAGTTAAATGCTTTTTACTTTTAATACTATAGGATGGTCATAGCACACTGTAAAGTGCCCTAGGTAACATTTCTTCATTTTATTTCACAAAAATGTTTCGCACTCAGCACGAACTGTAGTAGAAAGAGATTGCTGCTCAGCTGGTCAAAATAATTACCTAGACAATACACTCTCACTCAGCGCGTAGAGGCAGTGCGTCCGAGAGGTCAGCTTCCAGCACATATTGACCGTCTGGCAAAAACCTCGTTGTCCGTCGGCAATGAGATCGTTTGTATGGCCGCGGATGTCGGACAGTTGTGGGAGGATTGTCCGGATGGGCGAGTCTCTTTGACTCTTTTGTAAGTTTCAGCAAGATCTTTTGTTTAATTTTAGTGAAAGCCGAAGTATTTATGTACAATGCACTGGCCGTCAGATCGATGTTTTCACCGTCGTTTTTATTTACTGCTTGTGGTGAGAGCTCAGTAAAAATACGCTAAACCACTTCTTGAGAATTCACTGAAGCGACCCTCAACCACTTCTTGAGCGTTCATCATAATTATCCCAAACTACTCCTGAATGTTCAGTAAAATTATACAGAACTACTTCTTGAGAGTTCAGTAAAACTCTTCGTCATTTTCTGCGTTGATGAATGCTGAAGGTGAGAGCATCATTGATTTTAGCTGTTTAACAGGAAAAAGCCATTAAATTGACTTCAGTAATTGAAAAATGTCTCTGAAATAACTTTACAACTCTGAATAAACTATTAAAAAATTTTTAACCACAGTGAAGTTCTTCATTTTACGTCATGTCGATGGTTCTGAAATAAACTCAACTTCGCTGGTATAATCTGGAGACTCACTCTAATTTTTATCGAAAAACTTCCGATAATATGTAATTATTACGTGAAGAATCTTACTCTTAGATGACCACGCTGTTATCAGTGATCAAAAATGTACTTTTTCTCTTTTGAAGGGAATGTTGAATGTTTTTTTGTTAAAAATATGTAAGGAAAATTAAATCTTTTTCTCATTTATTTTATGGGATAAATATACGAATAGAGTAAACGCTCGTCTTCCCTCCACGAGGCGATTAATACTCTTTATGAACAGAAGTTTGACGTAACACATCACTAGCAAATGGTTCATGCAATGAAATACCTTTAAATACAAACTTAATCCGACAACAAGTTGCGCCACCAATTCTGAGCTTCTGAGTTCATGTAGAGGTCCCCTGAAAAGCACCAATGTTGGAAAACAGAATATTGCAGCCGGATCAAGGTACACATATACTAGCAATTCAGTCTATAAAATTATATTAATTTAGTGACCTCCATATTAATTAACCATTCAGCGAAAACAAATTCCAATTATAACAAAATGTGAATTGATGAAAGGAGTCAGTATTGAAAGTCGCAACTGAATTCGCTTCTCCACTCGAGGTGTGCTCGTATACTCTTTTATAACTATCGAGTTTTCAGAATAGGTTCCGCAAGTGTGATAAAATACCTGTCCATTAAAGCTATTAACCTACTTATTTCAGAAGACTTCCATCACACACGCAGAGTACATTTTGCTCGCAACCATGGAACCAGTTAATTTGAGGTCGAAATTCCTCTGAGTGGAATGAACTTCTCATCTGAACTTTATTATGAGGCTGTCAAATAAGCATCCCTTAACATGAGACCAGTTTATCTGTTATCTCTCTTACTGATCTCATACTATCGGGAAATAACACCAAACTAATTTTGAAAAATCATTGTTGGGGAAAAATCGCAAAAAATATGTTCTAAAAACTGCTCCTCAGGTATCTTATTTTCAATTAAGCCCTCAAGATGAATTATCCGAGACAGGGCATGAGTGCTTGCAGGTGACTTTCTGTTTTCCCAGGCTGTGATTGGACGATCCAATACCCATTATTGACGGTGATTGGTTGCTTCAATATCACGGTACGAGACATGATTGGCACAGAAGAGTGATAGGCGATGTCGTAATTAGTGAGCAATTAAAGTGAGTATCATTGGATGTTTGTACAAGGCACAGTCACGCTCTCACAAGACCTTCAACGAAACCCGAATAATTCCTTACAGAGTTTTGGTTTTTCCTCGCAATGTTGGCACATTGCGAGATGAAGCCATGGCAGTGACAGACGATGTAATTGGTGAGCAATTAGGCGAAGCATCATTTAATATTTGTAAAAGACAGAGACATGCGCGGTCGAGGCGTTCTCCAGTGCTACGGGGATTTTGTTCTTCCTCCTAGAGAAGTTTCTCCATCATGAGTGCTTCGTGCGGCGTCATAGGTGAAAGGCGAATAAGGAAAATAAAATTTTGACACTTTCGTTGTAAGCTTAGAAATTGAAGAAAAAACATATTAACCACATGAGTTCACATTTCGAGGGCTATATTTTGTTTATTAGTACTCCTGAACTTATAAAATAATGCTTAATGACAATTTAAAATATTATATTAATTGTCAGCCCAATCACTGCAAGGTTTAACGCAAAAGATTTAGCTGAGCCAAACGAAACATATCATATGTAAAGAAAATACCGTTGCACGCTCTCCACGTAAAAGATTTCAAATACATTCATAAAGCATTTCAGCTCACTAATTTAATCTGAAAATTCCATGAATCAATTTTGCTTCTTCGTCTTCCAGCCCGGCGCTACTTAAAAACTTCATGTTCCTGGAGCGTTTACATGAACGTTTGGCTTGTATAAAAAATTCAAAACCGAACCACCAGATAATATACTCACCAACATTTTTTCAATAATTGTATTAATATTGGAACAAAGGGACCTTGAATCTGAGGTTTCACGCTAACGTAATTTTGGTCAAATTGCTATCGAATTAGAATGCTATGTCAAAATTCAAAGAACATCTTCGACTAGATTGGGTAATGATGGTATAGAGACCACGACTCGAAAATTGTTCCAGGGGTGTGGCGCTACGAATAGTCAGAAAAATCAGTGCTTCAAGAACATGACTAAATATGCCTTAATTTCACGCAACATCTATGTTCAAAATCTTAATGAATGTCATTAATTCTTTCACCACATCACGCTTACCTCATTCCAAAATTTTATATTCTTTTGGTTCTTAATTCTAATGGCATAAAGAAATGCAATCTGAAGATCAAAGGTCTTCCTGTACCTGTTCGCTTTGTAAAAAACGGTATTTTAATGTCTTTTTGCGGTGTCTGTGAGGAAGTTCAAAGATTTTCTGCGACGGGGAAACATTTTTCTTCAGTTTCAAGTTGTGTTTCGGGGGTCGTGAAGCGAAAAGATGTTGCGGGTGGTCTGTCTCGTGAAGCATGCCTTCCGAGGGGCTTGATTTTACGATCGTGAGTAACACGTACGTCAGTGATGCCCATTTTTCAATTCGCCAGAAGCCTCATTCATGAGAACATGATGATGGGTGAGAGATGTTATTTCTAACGAATCTACGGATATAAGAATAATAACTATTCAATGAGATTACCTCTCGATGAAACATAGAACTCTTCGAAGAATTTCCAAAAAGTTATTGGTTTCCGATTTTAAACAGCCCTATTGCTTCATTTTAAGTAAGTGCACCGATTAAATCACTGATAGGATCACATCAGGTCAGCTCGTCTGAAGTAAGTTAAAATATTGTTGAAAATTCTTGAAAAATGCGTAATCACAGCGAAATTCAAAAAGGATTTCCAGATGCCATCAAATTTTGTTCAAAGAAAAGAAAAATGTGCCTTTTTTCAAAATTTATGTTTAGTGATAATTTTTCTTCATGAAAGATCCTGAAAAACTGTAGAACCACTTTCGTGAAACGGGTGTAAAACAGTAACCATAAGTTGTTACGCTTTGACACGCACATGAACTTGAAAGATTTGAGAGCAATGTTCGAGTACTGCAGATGCAGTTAACCTATATTTCTGTTAAATGTTTAGTTCTTTTGTTGAGTTATATTACAACTTCAGAATGAACTTGGATTTGCAGTCCCGTTCATTTCTACTCCGAGGATAGTCAGAAATTAATGTCGTGGAAAACTCGTATTTCAAACGGCATGAGCATCTCACCCCATTTACCTTTCGAGCTTGAGTTCTCGACATTGTTGTCTTAAAATGAGTTTTAATACTAATTGTACTTCATTCCAAGTAAAAGTTAAATTATTTAAACAAAACATATGGAACAAAATTGCTTCGGCTCGAATTACATTCTCATCATATTCACATTGTACTTCCACGAATATCTGTCATTCAACACTCGTGTTGAGGTTCAAAACTTTTGCCTTCGTGGTTCCCACAATCGAAGTAAATTTTTGGAATACCATTTTTAAACTGTTATGAAATACCACAGAATGTTCCTTTATTTAGATTGCCGATGTCTCATTTCTTAAAGTACATAATAGGATGTTCCCTGTATTCCAACGTTAAAGTCTATTTCACTAAGAACAGGACTGTCAGGACGTGTAAATAGAACGCGATCGAAGTTATGATGTGTCAGTAAACTTCACAGTTTGCAATCGGAATATGCATACAAACTATGTCGTAAGCTGCAAAAATAGTGAGCCAACAGTCACCATTGGCAAAACAGTAAATGACGCACAAAATACACATGAAAACAATGGAATGACTCGAAAATGAGGCGACGTTCAAGTTCTACCATATAAAAGAAATTAAAGGATCAAAGATGAGAATCAAAAGCCCACATAAATTAAGGAATCAGAACAGATGGACGAACGAACGGATATAAGGAAGGGACAGATCGGAGGTTTTCACTCGGTGCGACCGAGCCCCCTTCCTCTGCCTGAATATTTAATCCGACCATTGAATCTTCGTTACAGTCACGCGGAGTTCTGCCAGGCTCAGTCACGGCAAACTCCCTGGAAGAATACCTGAGGACCTCTCAGGTATTCTGTCTCGGCTTGATCACGACTATTTTCCGGAAGAGTAATGAGAGCAATCTTACTCTTGCAACCTTATCCTAATGATTTCTTCTTTCAAAAAATCGAAGTAACAAAGTTTCGCATCCACGATCGGTCGGTCGGAGGAATCTGAAACAAACTGTTTACTTCAGGTGGTGTAGTTTCGTTCCATTTCTATTTCGTTCTATTTTAGTAGAAAAGTTATGGTTTCATCGTTTCTTACAGGGAATAAGGCAGGTGATAACGTTACTGGACGAAGTAGGAGAATAGATGCACTGGGTGTAATAAGTTGCCTAGAGCAGGAAGCTGGTGCTATCGCGTGTGATACGATCTCAAACACAATAATTTGGCAAAACAGCCGTAGGAGAGATACTGATAACCACGAAACTTCAAAACACTGCCCTTAGCAGTTTCCAAAAGCAAGACGCTAAATCTGTAATGAGCTGCTACACACAATATTGAGAGAACCTTTCTGATACAGCCCTCGCCGCCTGAGGGTTATCAGACGAGAGCAGACACTATCAGCAAGCATAGATCTTCTCTCCATGACAGTAAATGAAAATTATTTCATTGAGTAACTTGAGGTATCACTCTGGGAGGTAATTCTCAGTCGTGTTGATTACTGGTACTTGAGGGAACATTTTTTCGCTTTCACGAACATCTCCTTAATTTATCCCTAAATCAAATTTCAACTTTATAACGCTGAAAATTATTGGAATATTTTTGAACATTTTCTTAAATAAGTTATTTGGACATGAATTTAAAATTTCCAAATAATTATTTTCAGAGTTTAATACTTTTGTCCACGAATTCGGGCTTTAGTTGTATTGACAAAATTCAAGCGGTGTTGTTCCGTTTTCTTTGATCTGATTTCCCAATTGAAATCGTACTCTCTTTGTTCGCATGAATAGTGAGTTGCCAGTATTCGGTCTGGCTTCAGTTACGGCAGGGAATCTGGAGCCAACCGTCGCGGTTAGTTCGTTAGCAGTCGTCACGATAGCCGTTAACGACCGGCCGTTGGAGGGCCGGGAACACGGCGCTCTCAGGCACTCGATGCAACAGACGAGGATGCGCTGCGGTAATGGCCGGCGCACGCGGGAGAGCGCTACGTTCGGCCCAGGATATTGCTGTGCGTAATGCGCTCCTCAGCATGGAGTGCGAGGGAGATGGTTCACGCGAAGTAGGTATGTGTGTTCTTTGAGATGTAGCGCGTGGAGGTGGGAGCGTGATGGTAGTGCGCGAAGGTGGGAGGGTGGTGAAGTACGTTCCTCCTCATGTAGCACATGGAGGTAGGAGGGTGATTACACACGATGTGTGTTCCCCAGAATGTTCGACATGTTTCTCACAACGTATGATGGTACGTGAAAATGGGGAATTGAGGGATTTCCAGGGTATCATCTGGACAAAAATTAACGAGAAATTATCTTTTATTATATCACTTTTAGTGTATTACACTGAAATATCAGAAGAAAATCAGGCGAGATCCCTTTTCTCTCGCACGTTATGTTACTACCTAAAAGATCGCTGCGTGAAGTCTTCAGGATCTGAAAGTATGCAAGATAACCTGCAAGAACGATGCACGATTTCCCAAATTTTAATTTTAACTGAACTCTTGAAACAGTGACAGTTTTCACCGCTTGAAACTCTACTCCGTCTTTTTTTGCATTCAGAACAATTCAGAGAAGTTAGTAATTACATCTGTGAAACAACAAATGGGTTACAAGATATATTAGCCCCAAGCAGCCATGTAATTTATTGCAAAATAGCAAAATAATGAAATTAATGTTTTCGTGAATATTATGTTTATTTAGACAATTATCTTAAATATGGAAAATAATTTATCTAACTAACGTTTCTATCTTATAATAAATTACGTCTCTAAGATAGGTATGCTTATATCAAATTGAAAGAAAGTACAGTTTTTACTCAAGTCCGTGTTTTTCTTTACCATGAGTAATTGTTTCTGTATCAGTAGCTTCGTAATTAGTGTTTTACCATGTCCATTATTTTAGGGGTGAATAAAGTTTGGAAACGATATCCTGTTTGATTTTTCCTTCATTTATTTAATATTTATTTACTTTTCATTTGTCTAGTAGTTTTAGAAGATGTAAGACTCAAGCTTACCTTTGATCGCTCAATGTGAGGAGTATCGCTAAAATCGTCAGGTGGGGAATTCCAGAATTTGGCACCCGCCAAAAGGAACCTGTGTTGACGTTCAGTTTTGAGCATTAAGGGATGATGAGCGTGTGTCTATTTCTCACCAAGTAGTCATTGTAACCAGTTTGAAAGTAAACATGTTGTCAAAATAAGAGCTTCGCTTGTTTTCAGTATTTTGCACTCAAAACTTCCAACTCAAAATCGGTAGTTTTGAAACACAGTTTCAAAACTTTTAAATTCTTGAAGCTGTAAATGAAGCGGGCGCTGTATTCCAAGTTGGAGACACCCCTAAGAGTTTTTTTGTTGTGATGTGAATATAATCTGTCAATATTATTTTTATTTGTGCTTTGTCCGGTTATCGTGTCATCATGAATGGGCGGATGAATTGATATGCGGAAAAGAAATATTAGAGAATCTTTTGTTAAGAAATGCCTGACTTTGAGCAAATTCTGTTGGATTTGGATAACTTTGAGCGTATGTGTTTGATATGAGTTTCCAAGGTTGAATATCTATTAGGTTTGTTCCCAAAAAGTTTGTAATTATCAAGATCAATATAAGAAAATTAGCCTGACGACCCCAGAATTAGAACTTTTAAAACTGAAGCATAATTAGGATTATTATTATTTATTGTTTATCTAACCAAAACTTCTAACTTTTCACAGGGAAGGCTGGAAGTTTGTCCAGCCTTCCTTACTCAGTAATTCGTGTTCATCCTATTTAAATACACACTTGATAACACTGAATACCTGCTTAAAAGTTGGGTACTATAATTTTATATTTGCTTCAGGAAAAGGACATGACTCTTTAAAAAAAATTTCACTGTTTATCATCAACCAAAATCTACAATTTTGCTCAAACAGCAGGAAAATTCATCAAAACATGTTAATAATAGTAAGTGTGAGTAAGTGATCGGCTAGTTTTATAAATTAACACTTCATGAAATGTCAAAGTGAGAAAATTAACACATCGCAATTATTGAATTTATCACCCAGAGAATCACAATTCCCGTTTAATGATGAAAACTAAATTCCGCTAGAGCATTCATTTAAAAAAACACAGAACAGGTGAGAAAAATATAAACAACCTACAAAAGTTTAATCCAGCTTTACCAAGCCACTGAAAATAAGCTAACAAATTTAACTCAAAAACAAAAAAATCTAGAGAACACATTATAGAATGGTCACGAAGTTGATAAAACAGTGCTCATGCTAACCATGCCCAAGTTGAATCAGTATTAATAAGCACATTGTGGCTGGATGTGACAAGTAATTGGAGTAAGCAGACCAGGTCTAAGGGCACGACTCAATTAGCTGCAACACACGTAAGAGAGAGCTGATGTTATTTGTGCTAATATGGCGAGCTCTGATAGTATCTGTATTAATATGTAGACCGCTCATAATATCTGGATTAATTTGTTGAGCTCTCATAATATCTGTATTAATATGTTGAGGGCTCATAATATCTGTATAAATATGATGAGCGTTCATAATATCTGTATTAATATGTTGAGGGCTCATAATATCTGTATTATTATGATGAGGGCTCATAATATCTGTATTAATATGTTGAGGGCTTATAATATCTGTATTATTATTATGAACCCTGATAATATCTGAGTTGATATGGTGAGCGCCTATAATATCTGTGTTGATATGGTGAGAGCTGATAATATCTGTGTTGATTTGGTGAGAGCTGATAATATCTGTGTGAAATGGTGAGCGTTGTTAGTACGCGACTGGGCTGTATAGCAACAGCTACAGTATATCATGGTGCTGTACAGTAGTCACATATAAATTGTTAATAAAAACGTAAGTCGGAAACTGAGGATTTAATTAACTTGTCTGTCATCTGAAAGCCTACAGCTGTATTGCAGCACTCAAGAGAATGAACATGAAATAATTAAGATCAGTGGGATGCCAGTCCAGATGAACATGCTTCCGGTTTTCAAATGGAATAAAAATCCTCCTGAAAACAGTTCAACCGCATTTACTTACAGATGTCATTGAACATTGTATTTTCTCAAGAGTAATATTAATTGGCCAATAGCGTACATGCACAAGGCTTCGTACTCACTGCTGTGAGAATTCAATTTTTTTAAAGAGGAGAGATTTTTAAATTGAAATGAAGATGTCGGTTTTAATGAAACTCTTTCGTCAAATTATTCAAATTTTGTGAAGTTTTGCAAGGTTTATCGCCAACTTTTGCTAGTTTGAGGGTGAGAAGTGCTTGCCGTATGATATAACACTGGTAATTATGAATTATCTGCTCAACATATTTTCAACCATTTCCTAGACGAAGAAACTATCATTAATACAGTCTATTTTGTGACTTTGAATATCGTCACTGGAGTTATAAATCTATACTGAAAGTACTTACTTCTTAAATCAGGATGATTATATTCATCACAGTTATTCTCATTATTTTTATCAATATCAGCAACGAATGTTACAGAAATTATACGATCACCATGTCATCAAAACTAGTTTGAAGACGTCATAGGACCTGCAAAAACGTCCACAAATCTTCAAATCACCTGAGCTGCCTGACCACCACCTGGATTGCTGAGAAAAGATGATCTACCATCACCGACGGAAGAATGTCCCAGTCAGGACACACAGACGGCACACTGTAATTGAGCACCGCGGTCACAAGCCCAGCCAACACACACGGTTGGTTGGTCACGCTACAACGGTGCCACCGAGCGCGCTGTGTACCTCAGTAAGCATGATGTACGCGAGCGCTGGCGGCCTGCCTTCGGTCACGCTCCGGCACAAGGGTTTTTAGATCGACATTTTCCTTGGAAGAATTCTCAATTTTTTTTTCAACGAATTTATCCTCTGAAAAGGACTCCGTCAGAAGCAAGCTTGCAGAGATGCCATTCTTTAGCGCAGTGCTCTTTATGGTCAAATGTGCTTGAAAGCAGGCTAAGTTTGATCATTTTGGTAGTTCAAAAAGCCAGTATGGCAATACAGCCAGCACTAGTATTGGAGACGAGTCCTGCCCATAATGTCGGATAATGCCACCAGTGACATGTGGCCGTGGGCAGCTGAATGGAACTCCAAAGAAACACTGGGCTTCATAACTTAGACAGGGGTGTCGGACTTGGTCTGATTACGAAAGCTGATTCTTTCTTCTTAAGGAGTTTCACGAGTCAATCTTCATTTCAAGAGTAATTTCCATTTCAAGAGAAATTTTGAGCACCCAATAATAATTTCTGTGTGAACTAATAACCGACTTTTCAAATTTCAGTAGCGTTATTTCTTTGATTAAAATTATGAAATAATTAGTCGCCTTTCGACAGAATTTCGGGAATTACACAATAGCCTTAAACGTGTCCTGCTGAGATGAGTTATAATTGTAAACTGAAAATTTCCCTCAACACAACTGAGAATGAAAGCTAGAACATGTTCATGATAGCTTCAGGGGAACTCGGTTAATGCTAAAACGTCAAAATGTCCGAACAGGTTTGAGAAGGAAAGAAAACAAGAATTTAGCCAAGGAAATAATTGCAAGACGAGCTGTTTGCCGGGAAGCAGACAGGCGCTCCGGGCTAATGGTATGAGCAACAATTATAGTGACTCGAACAACAACTTTAACATTCACTTAAATCTGGCAGGAATGGGTGAAAATTGACATGGTCGGGAATGCGTGGAAATAATGAAAACAATAAAGGAAATGAGAGAAAAATTGTAAACTCTTGCAATGATGATGAAACACGGAGAGGCCGAAAAAATACCTGATGCTAAGAGTTAATTTACGAAAAGAACATCACAAATTGAGTAATAGAAATAATAACTTAGAGGATTTCTCCACATTTGATGTAGCAGCCGAGAAAAAAAAAACACTAAATGAACGCTTTTAAGCAAAGCTAGCTGTGCGAAGAAAACTTTTAAAGCAGAGTGAAAGTCGGTAGCAACACAAGTAAAAAATAAAAAAAATGAAAATTAAGGGCTTTAGCAGCAACGAAATTAAGAACGCACATTTTTTTAATGAAGAAGCGAGACGAAAGAACCCAACAGTATCTTGAAGAAGTTACACACGAGCGTGTAAAATACAAGAAGGAAAAACCAATCAGCGGTCGACAGTTAATTTTAAAAATATGCCAAGAACATCTAGATACGATACGCAGGGCTGATGGACTTGATTTTTAAGTACATTTGGAGAGTGATTTGAAAACCAGGGGTTGGAATTGAAGCAGGAGGTGGAGCGGAGGTTCTTTGTTCCAATTCCAGCCTTGGGCTTGAAGTCGAGGGTCGAGTGTGAGCTCGAGTGGAGACTGCAACCTTGGCTGGCAAAACTTCGAGCAGGGACAATGGGATGGATTGAAGAAACGAAACAAAGAGAAAGGATGTGGGTTATTTTTGCGACAAGAACAATATCTACCGACACGCAACAATATCGAGGACACAAGCAGCAGCTGGTAGAATGGCTCGCCAGTTGCAATTTCAGCATCCGGGAGGGATAAATGACTGACAAGTTATTATTACTGTTGTAAACAGAACGCTAACCGCCACTCAGGCAAATTCCAAGGCTTCTAGTACGTGTAAGTATCATATGTTATGACTATTAAAACTTCATCTGCAAGAGCGCGAGGCCGCACAATTGAATAAACAGCGTCCATTGACCGCAGCAAAAGCACCATCGTTATACGATGCTCAGAAGCGTTGCGAAGAAGTTAGGAGCAGCGCAGCGCAAGGGAGTCGCAACACTCGTGCCCTCAGGTCTGGACGACAGTAGTGGCGGAGTACCCTCAGGCACCAACAGCTGCGGCAACAACACGAACAACCCCTGCGGCACGGCAACACCGCCTCCTCAAATCACTGCGTAGCTTCTTCAGACTTGCCTGCCAGCCACTCAGCCAGTCAGCCAGCCATGCCCCGCAGCCACTCACCTGACGCGGGCTACCCACACTCTCACCGCTCTCACACATCCTCCTTCCTTTTTCTGTGCGATCGTTTTATTTTGCGAGGTTTTCTGGGGCCGCGGTCCTTCCTGCTCCCACGCCCCTCAACTCCTAAATCTCAACCGTCGCTCTACATTGTTTCTTGTTTCTTTGGCGTTACTATCACACAACGCCCGCCCTCAAGGCTTCGAGCTCCTTGCTCCAATAAATTTTACTGCCGTGTTATTTGAGATTTCTTAAATGAAGAAGTTAAACAGGCGTGTAATATTTGGGGTATAAAATAACGCAACGCAGCAGCCGCGCTTGGAAGTGCAAACAAATTTGTTATTTCGTGCTTGTTCAATTGTAAATTAAAAACTGTCTGATAAATACACATATTTAAAGCACATTAAAGACGTGACAATGTCTAACTTTGAGCCTTCATAACAATTACCGTGAGGTGTTTGTAGCAAGGAGTTTAAAGTAGTAAAAAAATAAATGAAAAATTCACGAGGGAGTTAATTTCAATCTACTTGCCGTATTTTTTCGTATTTCAGATTAAAAAATTGGTTTTGACTTGATACTCGTTCACTCATTCTGAAATTTGTCATATTGTTTCTGTTTGTATAAATTTCATATCTAACTAAAATATTAAATGCTACTCATTTGTCGATATCTTATCTACCAACATCATCGAATAACTATAAGTTTTATTTTCATAACGGCAGCGAAACCCTTGTAAGAATAAAATGACATTAGAACAGGAGACCTGCAGGTGAGATACCAGTCCATATTTGTAAAAGTCGAAAAATATGTACTTCATATTTCGAAAAGTATTTTTCATACTCTAAAAACAACTGTTAAAACTTTGAAATAAGTAAATCGGACTAGAATATCATTCAAAAAAGGAGTAGGCAATCCCTCCCATGAGAAAAAGAAAATGTTTTCTTGACTCGAAGCTCTTACAAAAAATGGCATTTTGAATTAGCTTTTCCAAGTGGAACCCCCTTCACCTAACCCCCCCCCCCCCCCCTTTATCTTGCCACTACCCGTGCAATAGCCGTAGGCCGTCCAGCAACCGTCGCCGTGATTTGCTCCAACCGCCGCACCCCTCCGCGGCCGTTGAAAAATTTGAGCGTACAGGTCAAGCCGCAACTTTCGGGGGGTGGATTGCTAGGCTCCCTGTGTTCGCGTGTCAACCAAGGGCTAAATTTTTAGATAATTTGAGTCGTTGCATCAATTCTACTGACAGCAAAATCTGGCTTAATCAAATGAGTTACGTCATTGGTAGCAGTACAGCGTTAATTTGTTCAAAGTCTGCTCAGAAGGCATTACGCTGTCAGTTGTACTGCTACGATGACGTGACTCGTTTGAAAATCCGTTCCTACGGCCGGGTGTTCGTGAGTGAAGTTCGTGTTTTGGGACAACGGAAAAATGTACTGGGTTACATGATACGATTTTACACTCGAGAAAGCAAAAGCAAATAGATAGCTTTAAAGAAGGGAGGTATAGTCAGCAATGATAAAATGATCGTTTGAATGAAGAATTTGATCATATCTGATTGAAGGATGAAAATATGCATTTAAATGAGCAAATAAAGCGTTGCAAGTATGAGAATTGAAGTTTTAAGAAATAATTATTGGAGAAAAACCTAGTTTTCAGATATGAATCACATGCATGTAAATGAGGAGGAATTTTTTCACGAGTAATGTTCAAATACGTAAATATAACGTTTCAGAAAAAAAAACAGAAATCGATAATGCGAGTTCAACAAATGAAATCCAAAACGTTTGATATACATCGAGATAATAATTACTCCATTTTAATTCATATCTGAAAACAACATTACAAAGTATTTAATAGTAAGGGAACACCATTGAGAAATTTTTGGTAAAGTTTGTGTTCATATTTTACTAGCCCCCAACAACGCGCGTCGCTGCTCACCCAAGGAAAGCTGTCGTGTCGGCAGTGATTGCAAGAAAATTGATGACCACGTTATCTAAAGGTAAAGCGTTAGTCAGTAGCTTTATTTTTGCTCCTGCAAATATCGTAGGTAAATTTACAGATATTCTGTTGCTGAATAGCGAAATTTTTTATTTAGAGACAACTACTTTTGCGAAACTTTCTCGAACGCTCGTGGATGTACGCCTTGGCAATCAATACCATGTTCGTGTATCCCTCGGTAATTCGTCAAGTTATTTTTTCAAGGATGTGCAGTCAGAAGAGGTAAACAAATAACGCTGAAAAGTTAAAGAAATAACATTTTGTGTCAATGAATACAAAATTAATTGCTGTTACTTTTGAATAGTTAATTACCGTTGTTACTCTAGGTATGATTTTTTCAACAATTTTTCCTATACAATATCGGCAATAAAAGCTGTGAAAATCATTCAAAATTTGATTAAAATAGATTTATATAGCCTTATAACGTAAACGACTTGGTTATCACTCCGTGAAATAAAAGTCAGCATCAACTAATTCAGAGAAAAGAGAATATGAACTGCAGTAAAACAGAACGAAGCATGGCGAGAATTGCACGAGATCGTTTTAATTGTCAGAGACAGGGAGACAGAGACCGACCTCCGTCTCGAGAGAGGCAGGGAATAAAAGACAAGGCCTGCAGCAAGTCAGCTTGCTGTGCAGTTCAGTAAATAGCTTTGTTGACTGTACAATGAGTAGCCAGGGATGCCTCTGTGTAGCCCTAATTTCCATGATGCACCCACGTGGATTGCGATGGTCAGGAGTACGGCCTCAGATGAGTTAAGGAACCCTACATACCCTTCTAGAAATGAAAAGTTTCTAAAATTTTTCGAAGAAAGTCACTTTGGATGGACTTTCTGAAATAAAAAAGCTCCAACAGCATAATAGCATTCATATTTTAAGCCTTTATTACGAGCACGGTTATACACCAATGTTGCTCATATGTGGATCGTTACTTCTGAGGCATTGAAGTCTCTAAAATCAAGTTAAAATATGCACGTTTATTGACATTTGTTGTGCTTTTCGTCTCTTAAGTTTTGTACTCAGATTTTGGTTCTCATCTACTCAATGAAATAGTAAAATTATAATAATAATATTATTAACGGTTCAGAGAAGCCGTTGAAGTAAGTGGGAGTAATAAGTTCTAGATCACCGACAAGGACGAACAATAATTATTTTTAACGAAAAACTCTTTCAGCAACAGTAATTTATCGAGGTGAGAATTTTAATTTCTACAATTCAAATAAACCCATGGAATTAAACTGTTAACTTAGTGGCAGGAAGCAAAATATTCATCTAACTCCAAAAACCGATTTAAAGACCTACGTTTAATCAAGTATAATTATCATACACAAAAAACCTACACACACAAAAAAATAGATCTATGTCCCGAAGATGTTTGTTGTCCAATTAAAAAGCTCGCCAATTTCCTAAGTGTAAAAAGCTGGTCACGACCTCAATCGAGATCTCTATTGAAGTGATAGCATCAAATAAATATACATATGATACCAAAGTTTTCGTTACAAAGATAGACTGAGGCATCAGTATCAAAAATGTGCCTCAATGTCTTACCTGAAGTCTTGGTTTATTCTTACACTGAGTGCTATTAGAAGCAAACTAATGAACTAGTAAGGAAAATTTAAACAAACCCTATATAGAGCGTACAGGCCACCTCGAGGTAGGGAACACCCTTAAAACTGTGCCAGAAAGAATTGTACAAATGTTTTTCAATAAGGTTGATTAAATGTTTCACAATGAACACTAAACAGTGCGGTTAACCACGGTCGAACCAATATTCATTGAAAATACCTCATGAACTATGGCACGTTCTTCCCATTCCGCAAGGGAAACCCATGCTGACCTCAAAAATCATCATGAATCTGTGAGATTTGAGTTAACACACATGTATACTCAACATAAAGGAACAAATAAAAATAGGTATGTGATTGTACAGCGTGTATAAATGTTTTGCGATCATAAGCTGTTATATGTTTATGAAGCACGTACTAAGAAATTGGCGTCTAATTAACTGATCATTTATTCGTTTTACTGCATTTAGAAAGGTTGAAATTCTGATTATCATTTACTGATGATGCTGTGCTTCAGAGAGCAATGCCTCAATGACGACTGCAACATAATTTTTATCAATGCAGAATATTTAGTAATGATATTCTTGATGTATCCCTCTCTTGGGGTGAACAGCCCGTTCAAATTGTTCTTTTCACCTTATATACCTTAAAGAAAATACAAGTTAATTTCTGTGTACCTACGTTCCGCGGCATGACCCACGCCGCAACCTGTACCCATTTACGGCCTCCGGCTGGGCACATCCCGAGGCGATGGAAGTGTAGGTCGATCCCGGAGGCAACGGGGATATGAGAAAACAGAACGGAACACAGAGTATCCAGAAATGTCTCAGTACATACTTTAGATTCGAAGATACTTTCTAATTGAACCCCGTAAATGATTACTGATGAATGTCAGCAGTCGATTACCAAAATACGATTTATTTGCGCACATCGTGACAGGCCAATTATATTAAACGTGGAAGAAGAGCACTCACAACAGCTTCTGATGTTTATTACTGTCATGGCATGCTGAGAGTACATATTTCGAAGCTCGAAGTCTCACTCCTCCGAAAGATAAATTTATTTTCAAGTCTATACTTATAATTACCTGGCCATGAATCCAACATTTCCTCTAAAATGAAAAAAATGAGCAAGCTGTTCGAAATGGGCTTTAAAATCTAGAGTGAGTTTTGTGCAAAGTATAGACGGAAGAGAAACCTTGCATATCGCATGTTAGAGATAATCGATTTTAAGGATGGAAAAACAATTTTATTCAATCACTAACTAGGGCAGAAAATTTCTTACATGAGTTAAATGTCAAAGAATGAGTGAACTATCGTATTGCAGAAATTAATAGTACTTCACGTAAGCTCGTACCATTTGTGAAGTTTGATAAAAAAAATTGTGTGAGTAAAACGAAAAATTAGAAAATTAAGCCTACTTCATTCCCTATTCAACCAATATAAAAGTAACTCTACCTTAGAAAGGTATTTTGATATTCACGAAGAGAGCAAATGTCTGATGGGAATTAGTAAAGACGGATCCCATCAGCGCACACTTTCTTAACGGCCGCTCACAGAAACTCTTCATGAATTACGAAAAGCCATACGTCTAGCAAAACAATCCTCTCTCTAACGTACTTTCTAAGGAGAGGATTATTTTCTGCTAAAATATCAATGTAAATTTATTATATGCACTAAAAAATTACAATGCCCAGCACACAGTTTTTATAAGTACAGGCCTCATTCGTACCACATGAGCAAGTAAACACTGGCGAGAAATGAAACACAATGTGAAATATAATTAACATCCGCAGTGTAGGATATCTGGAATCTCATGAGTTAGAAAAGTAAGTATCTCCTTTACTTGGGTCGAAAAGTTCGTACTAAATTGTGAGTGCTTTGTTGTATTATCTTGAGAGTGAATACACGTTATGCCATGATACTGGCGGGAAAGACTTGAGTTGCAGAAGAAAGTTTCCGGAGAGGAGCTACAACAAACAAAGGGCGGAAACCCAAAACATCAACAAAGAACCGTAAAAGGCTTGGTGGCTAATTGTTAAGGAGGCAGGTAGTTCGTTGGGCGTTGGTGACATTGCTAAGGAAGTGGCACACACTTCATTGAGCACACAACACTGTTTCTACTGTCGGAGTTTAAAGAAAAACGAAAGCCTTATCCTCCACCGGAACTTAACTGCGATCGCGTACGGCAAATGAAGAAAGTGTTCGTCTGCTCTCAATCTTAAGCTATGAAGTTTGTGTGTTTTATCTCCATAAAATTTGAGAATATTCTTTACAGGCAGTATTTTAAAAATTACTTACGAACGACAGGAGTTAATAAAAAATTAATTTGCTTATATCTACTGATGGAGTGCAATAAAAATAAAGTAAATTGACTAAATTTGTTTTGACTTTCTGAACGAGTTGTTCTTTGAAGTTACTCTTCTAAATAAACTAAATTTTCGTGAAGATATATTAAATAATTGATGCATTGCGTTCTGAGATATATTTCGAGGAACATGGCGCACAAACCAATTAGCCTTACGGTAAAAATGAGCAATCTGAGGGAGTCTAGCTTTCAGCAGTGAGTAATGAGAAAAATTGCGTCATTTATTGCGAAAAATTATTCAAGGCACGGCAAAAAAATTTCCAATGTAATTGACTTCATTGTTTAGAAAACTTAGCGTAACTAATATCAAATACTGACGTTGGAGAATTAAAAACTCCGGAGCCAAAAAATCTTCCAATACAGCTTGACTGTCTCCATTCTGGTTTTGTTTATTCCTAATTACTTAATTTGCGCAGTGTATGTATCTACTTTGGTACGAGAGTTGTACCAGAAAGACTGCGTGTGGCTGAAATAACCAGCAAATTATGAAATCGCATGGAGCGTTTCTGACGAAATCTCTACGTAATAGAAAGTTGACGTTCACACTCTGGTGATTGAAAATTATTTCTGTGATCACTTTGAAGTGTGATAAATTATGGAAGGCACAGTTGATCATTCCATTTTGTTTAGCCATTCTGAGTTATCATAGTATCTTCATGTGAAAACAAGGCAAAGATTTTCTTTTAAAACAATCTTGCAAAGGTATTATCAGAGGTTAAAAATAAATTATTTTAACTAGTATGTTGGTATTTATACACATAATCTAGCACGATGTACATTTAAGCTTCAAAAACTTAAAACTTGCGCGCATATTTATACAAATTTAAACCACGAAGTAAAGGAACCTCTTGCACATGCTGTAGTATTTTTTCCAAATGAGGTGAGCACGTACGCATTAGTGAAGAAATAAACGCGGAAAACCAGAACTAAAAAGTAATTTTTCTTTCGTCCTCGGCAGGCGGCGTTTTTGAAGAGACGCAGTCATTAGTTCCAGGCAAAAATATCAGAATGCTAATGCAAAATCCGTTTTTTTTTGCGCCTGTCCGCCTACGTTGTGGTCGGCATGTTAGATGAGACGAGGCTATTACGTGTTAAAAAAACAGTGAGGTAGAACCCGTTCTTTTCGCACCTGTCTGCCTTAACCAAAAGCCTGACTCGCTCATCTACGTTAATTAGCACACGAGTTTCCGCCTTTCATCATTTTACTGGAGCGAATTTTGAAGAGTTTTCCGGTTCTTTGTCCGTCGTTGGCTGATCAGGAAAGGAACGCTGGAGTGACACATCGGGACTGGAATAACTTCTTCCGAGGAGGAGCTTAGGGTTCAGAGGTCATAGAGACAGAGGCAACGGGAAGCTTCGAGTGGCACCTTGTCAACGAGTTTATGTCTCACTGAACGGACCCATTGAAATAAACACTCAAATTTCCTAGATTAGAATGTTGAGAATAATTAAAATTTTCAACTTTGTACTGCAGCCATGCCAATCAGCGCTGATGATTTCATACTAGGTAAAAAAATATCAACCCATAAATTATTGAGCGGCTTTGTTGTCGTTCAAAATAATTCATGGGCAATAACAGACAGCTTGAGAGATAAGTCTAGAACATTCCAACGACATTCGAATAAATGAATTTAGAATTCAAATTTGTAATTTTGATTGCTTCTTTAAATATTGCAACAACGAGAGTTCTCAATTTCTATCAACAAAAGCGTTTCTCTCACATCTGAGTAGGTTACGTTTGTCGCGTGTTACGGGCATGTTGGTTGTAATATTCAAATCTCTTCTTAATTATTAAAGCCAGTGAGCAGCATCCCAAAATTAGCAAAGGTCTGCTTAGTTAACTGAAACTCCATTATCTGACCCTTTCAACTATTTGTCGACGTTCTGTGTCATGCATTTTTTACTTATAAGAAATTTCGATGAGTTGAACTAAATAAAAACTACGATGAGAGATTCATCGTGGGAAAGAAAAAGACGAAATAATGATAATTAGTAAAAGAACGTTACACACTCAACTGAATTTTTTGTGACTTTATCTCGTAAATAATTTGAATGCCTGTGACATGTACGTTCAGACGTGTCTAGTGAATTCATAGCCTAAGTCAAGAAAAAAGGGCCTTTTGATATACAGGAAAAAATATCCTTGATTTGTGGTGTTCGTACGATTAGATGGGTAGTACGCATCCGCACCACTGTTATTCGTATAGAAGCTGTTATTCATACGACTGGCAAAAAGCATTTTGCCCTTTCCACATGGTTTGGGTTTATACACAACCATGCCGTCTCGTACTCCAATAAAAACACATGACGTACTAAACAAATTTCCCCCAGATCCTCAAAATTTCGGAGAAAAAAGCAAATAAATAAGTGAAAATTCCCCATAAACCTCCTTTGATGATGAATGGGAGTAAGATAGACTATCGGTCACTGAAGCAAGCACAGAGCAAGTAGTCAGTGAAGATTCCCCTGATACTTCTGATGATGATGATGATGTAAGAACAATTGACCATCGGTCACCGAAGCAAGCACAAAGCAAGTACATGTAGCGGGCTCAGGTGGTCGAGCTAGAATTACAGGCAAAATTTCCCACAACCGCCCGCCATTGTAACAAATTACGTGACCGCTCTTCAGCGGAACAAAGGCCCATTCCCGACACATCGGCCGGGATCAACTTTCTTCCCATGGGTCAAGTTGTATGCGGGCTGAATCTACACCATTTCCGAACTGGGCTATCGGGTTCAAGTTTGTGTTGATGCTACACGGAAATGAGGTTAGTCATTATTTTCCCCGAGAGTTAAATGTTCTTACTCTATTCGCCTATTTGTTACATTATATTTTTTAAAGGTTTTCCTTAGATTACTTTCGGATGCATGCAAAAATACATCTAGGTTATCAAATAAAAAGTCTAAGGAGAAAAACAAAGACTTAAATGAGAAGGACAATTGTAATAAGTAAATGCATAAATGTGGAAGACAAAAAATGCGGTATTCGCAGTGCTCGATATTAACAGTGATGCATATCTTGAGTCATTCTATTCTGAGAATAGAACATGACGGCAGGAACTAGCCGTGTGGCCTTTTACAGATCGCTACTCGAGTCACACGCCTTCACAACCAATCATGCTCAGGCACCAGAGTAAATTAAAAGGAAAATAAGCCCAAGCACCAGTGTAACCGTATACTGGGAAGTGCCTGTTTAACAGGTTTTGGGCCTAATAGTTTGACAATTTTTTTGCATTGTAAGTATTTTAATAGTAAAGCCGTTACTTGTTCTTTTCTTTTGTCGTAGATTGACTCTATTTTCAGATAAAACTACCAAGTGAATCGTAAACAAATGAATTCCGATCTTATAAATTTTGTTTGATATTTTTTTAACTTAACGAAGTTTCAGTCGAGAATGGGTTTGACAGAGAAGAATATTCAGTACTTCCCACCTAACAGTGGTCAAGGCGATTTTTAAACGTAGTAAAATTCTTGATATTACACTTCTGTAGCTATTAGTTACATTTCTCACTACTCTCTCCCGATTCGTACAATGTCATAGTTATTTTTTCAGCGACATTTATCAGAGAAATTCTTGGATTTGAATATCTTATTTATTTCACTTTAACTTTTGTATCTCAAATTCTAGGATTTATCGATGTTCGAGAGGTTGTTAAGCTATGGTATCACCTATTCCTAACAACATGTGTTCATGAAGGGGAATTGAGAGCTATACACTGATACGAGAAATAATGAGATTGGGCGCTCTACATAAGGTTGATTTGAAATCTTTCCATCATTTTTTAGAAATAGTTACACAATTCCTGATAGTTTTAATATTTTGATAGTTTTTATGTTGTTTAATTGCCAAGCAGAAAGGAAATCAAGAAAGTATCTTTAACAGCACATACTTCGTACCCTCACAGTTCAAACTCACGTCTTATCAGTCGACTTGAATATTAAGCCCCTGTGTGCTTACAAAAGACAAACAAACACTCTGCTTTTTTGCAAACGAAGCCCACACGCACACCAGAAGTCTTGCAGCAAGCACTGGGACATTGATCACGGTTGGCGTCACGTGATCGTGCCGCTGTTGGGCACAGATTTAAGCTCTTGATTTTAGCAAGGCTCTCAAAGGCCAGGTGCTGAGGCGGCTCTTTAAGGTCATGCTGCCCGGGCTTACTTGAAGCGGCCCAGTTCTTCCAAGGTTTCATTTGAGGCATGAGAATTGTGCGGCGAAATCGGGCAAATCTGGGCTTCAAAGCGGCGCTGCTAAATTTCCGATTCAAAGGCCTCCTTTTTAAGGCGGTGGGCAGTTTATGGAGTGGCCCCATTGTGGAGCTCTATTTAAAGGGTCAAGTCGGGCCCGGGGCGGACACGCGGCCTTTAGGCCTAAGCAAAGTCTTGGGAAGACTTCCGAGCAAAGGAAGGGCGTGACTCGCGACCTGGACCTCCGGGGCTCGCGGGGGAGAGGGGCTGTAAGGAGGCACCGGGGGGAGAGAGGGGTAAGCGTGTGCGGGAGCCTTTGAAGAATGGGTCATTTAAGACGGGCTAATGGCGGAGAAAACGTGTATCCAGAAAAACGGGAGGAAAAGAGTGCTGTAAAGAGAATACGTACCGAGTTTCGAATCTAAATGTTGTCTCATTGCGTCATATGTTTAAGAAGAAAATACGTAAATCGGATATTCGTATGGAGTTACAATGTATGACCTGGTAATTTAGGAAGATATTCGTCATCAAAGAAAGATAAGCGGGAGCCGAGTGAACATTAGCTGTTTTAGTTGGAATCGTGTCAGAAGAGGCAATGTAGGTAGGAGACATGCGAGTTCTGACCTTGTAGGTATAGGGGCTGAGAAAGTAGGAGAGAGCAGATAACTATGCACGCACTGGCGTGTGTCGGCGGATGGGGTCCGTGTAAGTAGAGGCCGTATAGGTCTAGGCCGAGTGTATGGCTGAGCATGTATGGGCTAGGTCTAGACCTATGTATAGGCACAATAGGTCTAGGGGCAGAGCATTAATGGGCCACATAGGTCTAGGGGCCAAACATGTATGGGCTAGGCCTAGACCTATGTATAGGCCACATAGGTCTGGGGGCCGACCATGTCTGGGCTATATAGGTCTAGGGGCCGGTTATACAGGAGCCGTGTAGGTATAGAGTGCGTGCATGCATGTACTGGTTGTGTAGGTAGGAATTGTGAACCTGTAAACCACGTTGAGTGTGTGTGGTAATAAGTCTACCATGGAATTAATTTAAGGACCAAAACGTGAAATGATATCCCTCAACAAAATTGCGGTACATTCAATGAGAAGTATTGAAGAAATAATAAATGAGAAGCAAAAACTCTGCTAGCGACTCATATCTTTAATGGTTGAACTTTACAAGTTTTTTCACTAATACCAAAAATATCAATGAGCGCCCACTATACTGCAAGAGATGGTGCTGCTGCATGGTACTGCAGTCCGTCTCCGTTGCTGCTGTACGGTGCTGCAGTCCGTCCCCGTTGCTGCTGCATGGTGCTGCAGTCCGTCCCCGTTGCTGCTGCATGGTGCTGCAGTCCATCCCCGTTGCTGCTGCATGGTGCTGCAGTCCGTCTCCGTTGCTGCTGCATGGTGCTGTAGTCTGTCCCCGTTGCTGCTGCATGGTGAGCTGCAGTCCGTCTCCGTTGCTGCTGCATGGTGCTGCAGTCCGTCCCCGTTGCTGCTGCATGGTGCTGCAGTCCGTCTCCGTTGCTGCTGCATGGTGCTGCAGTCCGTCACTATTGCATGTTCTGGAGCAGCTCCAATCAGCAGGGTTGCAGAATGACGCTTCTCGTGGCCGAAGTTATTTAAAATAAAATTTACAGCGAAGCCAAACTACAGCAGGTTCACAAAATCCTGAGAGGTCATTATGTCTAAAGTTTTAAGATAAAAAAAAACTCAATTAATTATTTTTGGCTGAGATAAGGCTAATTTTGGATCCATTTCTCATATCAACCTCATGAGTTATAGTGAGGTCACTAGCGGCGTCCCAGTAGCGAGGATGGCGGCAACACTAACAGATTTCAAACATGATTTAAAAAGTGAAATAATTTAAAATAACAACAGATTTTCATTGTACGGCTTGAATTGTCAAGATTTGTTAAATTCGAAAAATTCTGAATCATTTGAATGCAAATAATCTGCTGCGAGGTGTAAGCACTTGCTCACTCTAACCTTGTGTGTTTTTTTTCAAAAAATGGCCTTACGCAGCTGGTTCAATTTAAAAGCTATATAAAGTCATATCACTCACCGGATTCATTTTAAGTTTAAATAATAAAATGAGATCACTGAATAAAGCTGGGTTTGAAAGCAGTACTTGCAGGCAACCTAACATAAACAATTTGACATAAGAGAAAATCGTCAGCGTACGGTACAATCGTGTAGATGTTTCCGATAAGACAATTAGTGGACAAGAACAACTATTATGATTAAGAGTCAGGATGAAGCACGGTGGTACCTAGGCTCATATGAGACGGACCAAGTGGAGGCAGATAGATACATCTTTCTTCATGGACCCATAATGATCACTTCAATATAACAATCGTGCTGGTTTTTCACATTCAACGCCTAAAAATAGGGAATCAGTGAGTTGAGTGCAAGATCAGTTGAAGAGTTCCCCTCTAACTTCTCCTACTTGTTTTCTCTTTGTGCTGTAATCAGCAGAGAAGCTTCACATCCGGAGGTGAAAACACTGCGAGGGTCGGACTGGTATCGTACCAGGGTCTCCCTCACCCAGAGTGTGATGCCCCGGTAGAAGAAACAAGGTAGTCCCAAACCAGTCTTTTTTTTCCCGACCGTGTGGCAATGCTGACGCTACGGCAACGAATCAATAGCAGCACTCATATTGCATCTGACAACACTGCTAGCCCCAAATCTGGCTCCACTATTGGCTTAACGACATGTCGCGATGGTGACGTCGTAAAGTTTGTTTGAAATAAAGTCGTTCTATTGGCTAGCCGAACAAGAGGAGGTGTATTTTCCCTCATAGAAATAACTTCACCTTGTTTCCTCAACCGTGGTGATGCTGAGTCTCCCGCGCCACCGAGAAGACGGGACGCGGCAGGAGGAGCAGGGCACGGCCGCCACCCGTCATAAATACGGGCCGCCGGTCGTGACACCAGCAACGGTACCGAGCGCCGCTCGCTGGTCGGCCGGCACGAGTTATGCCGTGCGGTTCACTCCTTTGGCGGTGTGGGCATGTTTTTTTTCGCGAGATGAACGATGATGTTTTATTTCGCTTCTTATTCTTTTTTCTGGGAAATTATGCTTATAGAACCAAAAAGGGTTGGAATTACAGCGCTTATAGTAACGCACAATCTAACGTTATCCCTAAAATATGAAAACTTTTTGAAAAATATTATTAAGCGCTATATTATCTTATAAGCGTTAGCGAGGGATAAATTTTTTAGAATAAAGTACAAGAAATTGGGCTCGACAAGGATATTGTTTGTATCCATTCACTTTAATACATAGAAAATTCATCATGAATGATGAGATCAACCACCACCAGCCGAATATCCAGCAGGATGAAGCTGTAGTCTGGTCTGCAGTGACTTCCGAGAGCTTAGGCAGGCTCGAGGGATGAAAAAATATTTTTAGTTGGATATTTCCTTTCAGTCAGGTGCGAAAAGAACGGGTTCTACCTCACTGTTTTTTTAACACGTAATAGCCTCGTCTCATCTAACATGCCGACCACAACGTGGGCGGACAGGCGCGAAAAAAACGGATTTTGCATTAGCATTCTGATATTTTTGCCTGGAACTAATGACTGCGTCTCTTCAATAAATACCCCGCTGAATAAATACCCCGCTGTGGGACTTTCAAACGCCACATAATTATCCACGACTCTATAACTGTTACCCGCGGTTGAACTCGTTCTCATTTTATACACTCGAGTCAAGTTCGGAACTTGGCTAGCCTCTTTTCCCAACAGTAAGAAATACCGGGAGGCGTTTCTTCTATGTAAGGATTCTCAATCATCTCACCCAAAAACGAGAGCTGTGAAGCACTAGTGTACGGTTATCGCGTACCTGCGTACCCAAGCAGGTGTTCCTCTAGCAATACTTGCGCGCGTCTTTATGAACCGCTCAGGTTTCTTGGCGTGAGCGCAGCGACACCTGATCAGACATACGAGTACGTGACAAGGCAATGTAAACTTGTGTGGTCCTGCCACCACATAGGAAATCCAAGTCACTGCTCCAATTTCTTTCTTCTTCGATTGCGCCACCAGCTGTGTAGCACAATTGTTCCTACGTTAGGAGCCACATTTTTGTGTTGACATGCTATTTTTGGACTTCATTAAACAGTCGTGTAAGTAAGTGTTATTTATTTTGTCCACTATGTAAGTTTTGCGTTATTTTGTTGTTGAGCACCGAATTTGCAAAAGCGAACGTTCTCGCGCATAGTACGGGTACAGAGAGCAGAGATGTCGTTCGCTGAAATTAAGAATTCAGATTAAGGAAAAAGATGCATGTTCTACCTCAGGTAATTGTCGTCGCGTTTTGACATAGTTGTACAACATTTAAATGAAGTTTGGCTTCGCGCACCGTGACGTTCAAAAAACTCCGGTGAGGAAAACGAAGCGGATTAACTTGGAGCAAGTACCAGGTTGTCTCCTATGAAATGTTGTAGTTTTCTTTATCAACTATCTGTATATAAGCCTCAATATTTGTATGCATACGGTTGATAACAAGTCTATGTTATTCCAGACTAAAACTGTATTCACATATTCGGTTGATTACTTTGTGATGTCACTACATCTAATGTTATGGAAACGTTGACTACCGAACAACATCGAGTCATTTTCTAATACAAGTACAAGTTAGGTAACTCGGCCGCTGAAGCCTTATGGAACACCAAGCGAGTTTTTGGTAACGACGTTGATACAAGAACTGTTCAATGATTGTTTCGAAGATTTCACGCAGGAACCCCACACATCTAGAGCTATACGGTTCCAAGAAACCTCACTCCTCTAGAGCTACCTACGATCGATGATAAGTCTAAATTATTGAATTTTGCCTCATTCTCCCTATTCTACTGAATTCTCTCCCATTGATTATCACTTCATCAAACATTTCGAACTTTTCATTCACAATTAAAATTTCTCAAGTAAAGATAGTATAATTGAAGCATTTAAACAGTTTATTCGGGAAACAGATGAAAAGTTTTTTGAAGATGGAAAATAAGCTTTAGAACAATATAAGGCGAAGGTCATAGAAAAAGAAGGACCAGATTTTGTTCACAGTACACACTTCACAACAATTATTTTATTTTATTTTCAAATGCTACATTTCATGTGATACGACCTGATACCTGTACCATGAAAATCACAAGACCTTTTCGTGCCCACAGATTCATTTTACAGCTCAAAAATAATTTCCTTATGATAAGAATCGAGCATAAGACAGAGCTTAACGTCGTGAATATTTCTGTTGACTATTTCCAGAGTAACAGGAAAATGAAGGACAATTTTCCTAGCTCTCTGTCCACTACAGTATGTAATTTTTTTATCGTTGTATAGGTTCTCACTAATATTTGATTTCACGACAAGCATAAATCAAGCTGCGTATTACTTTCCTGCTCCGGATAACACTCACCATCTTCCGTAAGATACATTTCTTAACGATACGACCCACCATACGCCACGACGACCAACGGTCTCCGCCGTGCGAGGCTCACTTGCTCAGTAACCAAAGCCTGGCTGCGATGCACCAGCGACCCGCTCACGTGAGTGTTCAGTCTCACAGCGACCAAATGAACGAAACTCTACACGGAAACTTGTGTGAATCTTTTTTGAGCTCAAGTAGAACATTTCATTATGCGCTCACCCATCTTCAAGAGAAAAAAAAGTCGATCGGAAGACAGCGGAGAAAAGAACGCTGCCTTTCCCCATATTCTGTGGCATTAAATGAAAAAGTCCATGTAGGAGTTTAATGGACGGACTTGTAATGCTGGAGCGCTGAGAGGCTTGGGGCGTTTGGGTGGGGCGGCCTGCCTGCGGGTGCCGGAGTGGGAGCGTACAGGGCGTGAGTACGGGCTGGGAGTAGTGCTTGTATAGCTATAGCTGGGAGCAGTGCTGGGATAGCTAGTAGCAGTGCTGAGATCAGTGCTGGTATAACTAGGAGCAGTACTGGGATAGCTAGGAGCAGTGCTGAGATGGCTAGGAGCAGTGCTAAGATAGCTAGAAGCAGTACTGGGATAGCTAGGAGCAGTGCTGGGATATCTGGGAGCAATGCTGAGATAGCTAGGAGTAGTGCTGGGATAGCTAGGAGCAGTGCTGGGATAGCTAGGAACAGTGCTGGGAGCAGTGCTGAGATAGCTAGGAGTAGTGCTGGGATAGCTAGGAGCAGTGCTGGGATAGCTGGGAACAGTGCTGGGAGCAGTGCTGAGATAGCTAGGAGTAGTGCTGGGATAGCTGGGATCAGTGCTGGGATCAGTGCTGGTATAACTAGGAGCAGTACTTGGATAGCTAGGAGCACTGCTGGGATAGCTAGGAGCAGGGCTGGGATAGTTTGGAGCACTGCTGGGATTGCTAGGAGCAAGGCTGGGATAGCTAGGAGCAATGCTGGGATAGCTTGGAGCAGTGCTGGGATAGCTAGGAGCAATGCTGGGATAGCTAGGAGCACTGCTGGGATAGCTAGGAGCAATGCTGGGATAGCTAGGAGCAATGCTGAGATAGCTAGGAGCACTGTGGGATAGCTAGGAGCAGTGCTGAGATAGCTAGGAGCAGAGCTGGGAAAGCTAGGAGCAGTGCTGAGATAGCTAGGAGCACTGCTGGGATAGCTAGGAGCAGAGCAGTGCTGAGATAGCTAGGAGCAGAGCTGGGATAGCTAGGAGCAATGCTGGGATAGCTAGGAGCAGACCTGGGATAGCTAATGGTATGCTAAAATGATGATGGTATAGAGCACCACTAGTATAACGTAAGGGCGAAGATAGAGAGCACTCGAAAATTGAAAAATAGTTGCAAGAAATGCTCTCAGAGTTCCAATAAAGAAAAAGACGGCTACAAAGACTAATTCAACTGTGAGCTCCAATGAAGACGTTACGTGAAATGCTGGAGTTAAAGGTAAAAGCTAAGGCAACTGACAGTAAAGTCTACTTAATTTGAAAAATGAATACAGGTAATGTAAAATATGATTAAAACAATTTATTTTAATTCTCAGGAATGAGTGACTGAGCACGAGGATATCAATCATTCTTTGAATAAAATAATCATAAACTTTATGTTAAACATAGAAGAAAAGCGACGAATTTTTGGCGTAAGGTGAGCAGACTGAGAAAGTTTTTTAGCGGGATAAAAACAATAGAAAACCGATTACTGTCATCAAGAGTCAAAGTTAATTAAAGAAACACTCACGCCAGCTGGTGTGATAGCTGCTATGGTTCTTTCTAGTGACCAAGATAGTCTCGGAGTGCAGCCCCGGCGCGCCCCATTTTTCTCCCCCCCCCCCGGGATCTGGTCGCACAAAGAAGCGCCACATGAAATTGTCAATCTGGCAATTGTGCTCGGCCATTTCTATTTTTTTGTCTCGCCCTTTGCCGGTCGCAAGACATCGACTAACTCACTGAGATCCTTTGTATTTCATTATTTTTTCTCCTCAGTTGTTTTGTGCAGTCGAGCATCGTTCTTGTTTCTTTGTTTGCCATTGTGTCGCGACAAATTCTCTGTTGGGAACGCCAAATCTCGTTTTTTTTCGGAGATGGGAGGATTTTCATCAGCGACAACATCTCAGCAGGGCCCCGCAGCGGCCACTTTTTGCGCGGTCCTCCTGAAGACGCTTTTTTTTCTCTCAGAAATCGATGGTTACACTCGCTTGCAAATTTATACTACTCAGCGAGATGTTTTAGTTTATTCAGATGCTACACACTAACCTACGGTGTAATTTTTTATCATCTTTAGCCTTTCGAAAATAATTGCATTTAAATCATGTGAATAATCAGTTCATCCACGAAAACCTTTAAACTTACGCTTAGAACTATTTTCATTAGAAATTTGAGGAGTTTATCTGTTCGTAGCTTCACCCTTATTTAAACCTTTGTGTCACCATTGAAGTGGCTACCATACTTTGTGTGAAGATGAAACCTCAGATTTCTGTCCTTTCTATCTCGAGCTTTCCTTTGACCAAAAATTATGCGGGCTTAACTCATAGCTACTCGAGTGTCCTTTTTATTCGGGGAATTAGTCTTCCCTGTGATTTTCACAAGAAAAAAATTTAACTTCTTAGACGCTGGTCTCCATAAATAAATTATATTCAAACGTTGAGGTAACTCTCAAAAAAAAATTCATACTTCGGAATGATATAGGACTTAAGCCATTATAGATAATACAAAACATTTAAAATGGCAAATACGTCAAGTTGAAGCAAGACATATACCAAGTCTAGTTGAAATAAGATAACATTTCTTGTTGAGCCAAAAAACAGCTAGGTCGAATCGGAGTAAGATGACGAGCAAAGAATCAAATTGTAGCAGGACGACAACGACCAAGTCGAGTTGAGGCAAAGTGACGAGTAACCAAGTCAGATTGTAGCAGGACGACATCCAAGCCGAGGTTGGGACGAAGCTATAGGCAAAAAAGTCAAATTACAGCAGAACGACAACCAAGCTGAGGTTGGGACGAATATACTGGCAACCAAGTCAAACTGTAGCAGACCCACAACCAAGTCTAGCAGACGCCATGCAACCAAGTCAAACTGTAGCAGACCCCCTACCAAGTCTAGCAGACGCGCTGCAACCAAGTCAAACTGTAGCAGACCCACTACCAAGTATAACAGACGCGATGCAACAAGTCAAACTGTAGCAGACCCACAACCAAGGCTAGCAGACGCCATGCAACCAAGTCAAACTGTAGTAGACCCACTACCAAGTCTAGCAGACGCGATGCAACCAAGTCAAATTGTAGCAGACCCACAACCAAGTCTAGCAGACGCGATGCAACCAAGTCAACTGTAGCAGACCCACAACCAAGTCTAGCAGACGCGAAGCAACCAAGTGGAGTGACAGCACAAGAACGACCTCGTCCAGGGCAGACAGAGTATCTCATCTAATGAGTGGCGTCCAAGGCTCATCTCGGTTAATGCGCGCCTGCCTCTCTCGCTAATTCCTGCTTGCAGCTCCGCGCCACACAGCACCAAGAGCACAGACTTTTCTGCTTTTGCAATAAAGAGGGATGAGGAGTCTCCAGTGCAGCGAGGCACAAATTTGCTCAACTCAAAATTGAAAATTACCCAGACTTTGGGTTGCATTACCAGTGAGGCAGTGAATATATGGTTGAAGGCAAGTAAATTGAGTTATCTTTCATGAGATGTCCATGGATAAATTCTCTTGTGTGGTCTGGGTTGCCCATCACGATTCAGAAGGGAGTAATTTATGTCTGAGTAGAATGAGAAATAGTGCGCACAAATATGATGTGATCGATCATTTGAAAAGTGTGAACGAGAGATTTTCTGAGTGTTGATTGATTCATATAACTTTGGAACTCATTATGCGAGGTCGGTGAAAACTATGGCGACGCTATTACTGTATATCAGCTTACCAAAACTTATTCAGTGACATACTAAAAACAGTAAAATGAAAAAGTGAATCAAGGTGGATGCGTAAGAAGCAGTAGCCTTCAATGAAAAATGCGGACGTGGGTACGACAGTCAAAGAAGAATTTATGAGAGTATGGACCGTTATCAGACGCACAGGAGGCTATTTAAATGTAAGGAAAAGCCAAAGGTTAATTGACAAAATATATCGATGAGGAATTCTAGCGAAATGAAATGAAAGTTAGGGTTACAAGCTTAAAGCTGGCTTCTAAAGGCAAGTCTGTGTCCGTAGATCAACAACGAGGAAAAACTCGTTCAGGACACTCAACTTCGCTAACTCATTCCAGGAGGAGCGAAATACCAAGGTTGAAAAATCGCCGCATACTTCTGCGAATGAGACGCCCATTCATCATATGAAGCACAATTCACAACTTTGAACATCAAAATACGGATGACGCGGTCTATGAGGTAAGATGCACTCATCGACGTTCATATCAAAACCTATAAAAACTTAAAATTTACCTTAAATAAAGCTTCAAAAAAATATTATGAAAACTCTTACTTCTTTCCAGACATAGCGGTTAGAAAAAGTGGAATATTTATTACTCCAGTCTGGGAAAAAAATAGAATTCTGTAGCATAGCTTTCTTAATTGAATCTTCAAACGGTGATACATGTCTTATCCAAAGAAACTCAAAAAATTTTGGATAGGTCGCAACTTATGGTTTTAGAAGTAAGCCTACAATACACAGATAAAAGCAAGGGCGGCAAAAGAAAGCATGGAGCATCAAAATTCGTAAGTCAACGTGATAAAACATTGTAAATATAACTTAGCTACCAAACGAGGGAGTAAACATTTCACAAAAATGACACAAATAGCACTACTCCTCTTTTCCAATCCTTGTCCCAATATGTTGTACGGTCTGTGAGAGATTTACACGCACATTTTATCCTCAAGCGCAAGGCCAACAACCAGCAAATTGAGTCGTAAATTTTGATGCCACGAAAACAGAAAACGACACTAACATATAAGAATGAAAATACGAACCCAGAAAGAATATTGACTGTATCAGTTTTGCATATAAAATCTTATTCAATGAATATGTGTAAAAAATACTGCCTTAGGAGCGAAAATATCTTCCTCAGTGTTAAGAACAGGGACATCAAGTGAGAGGAGAGCTAAATCTCAGCAAAAGAACAGATGCGCGAAATTCCCCAAGGGCCTCGGCAGCGGTAACTAAATTGTACCATCTGCCAAAAATTGTGGTGTGCAAGGACTTCTTTCAGAATGGGACAAGTGGGACATTGGCTCACTGCTGCGCAGTGGTTATTACTCTGTTTTTTCCCCTTTGAACTCCAGAAGTTTGGCTTGTAGCTATGGAGCTTGAAAAAAGGTTGGTTGGTTGGTTACTGCGAATGAATGTTGCTGTATTTCTAAACACATTTATGTAGTTCCGTATTTGCGCTCTGTCTTAGAAGTTAATACACAAGCTTGAACTTTTGTACCGTTCATCATAAGCTGGATTTCCATTATCACTTTACAGATGAAAAAATTCTCTAATTAAGCTAACCTTAGAGAGCGTAATTGAATAATTAAAACACTTCACTGCCAGACCAAACTAGTGACTGTCTTTGGTATGATGAAACTTAGCAGTTCCCTGTTTTCCACTGACACCTCGTTTAAGTCGAATCGTAACTGACGAATAAGAAGCCTAAAGCAACAATTTCCAAGCTCCTTTTGAAAAAAAGATGAGCTATCACTCATATGAATAAATTTTTGTTACTGTGTACCGCAAAAGCTTACCAAATTCAATCAAATTTAGTTCGTAAAAATGACAAATTCTTTTGGAACAAAGATAATTTTACTGTACTGTATATTGTTTAATGTGGGGAAGAAAATTTCATTCAATTGAAGATTCAAATTATTAGCTCCAAACAATGACGGCCCCTTCTTAGGGACTTACGGAACTCATTCTACAAGGTCTAAAAGCCAAATTCCAATGACGATTTATTCTCCGATTTTATCAATGGTTAGTCTGAGATTCCCCAGCCACATAAAGTCAATCTCAAAAGGGCGAAGAGAATAGACTATTTGAACTTGGAAAACGGAGAATCGATGCTCAATATGTGTTCACACTTAGAATACCATGCATGAGAAACGAATGAGTAAGTTAAGAATGAAAAGGAAAAAAGACGATGAAGAGATAGCAGAGCAGGTATGAGCACTGAAAGAAGCTAAGGGGGCTTGAAACATAGAAGCACCGAAGGCCTATCTGTAGCTGAGGTGCATACCTATCAGTATCCATCTGGGAGCGGCTATCCCAGAATCCATCGCTCATCCTATCCACCTTGCGAAGGAAGATTCTCATAACTATTGCGTCGTCATTGTCATTCATTCCAAAGCAGTTAACACTTGGCTTTATGCCAAGTGTTTACGGAATTATGTGCAGAAATGGTGCTAAACTTTATCATTCAATGAGGTCGGTTTACCGCTATTGGCTTAACAACCTGTACGCTCACATATGTTGCATTTAAGGTTTATACCCTGCTGTATTCTCAGAAATTTTTCACGTAATTCCTTATTACACTCATCACTGTAAAACAATTATTGATTTTAGTCATTAAACACAATAATTTGAAACAATACTTCATCATTAATACTAGATATTGTTGTATGAACAAAGAAAAAATATAAAATAGCGCTTTTAAGACTCTCTGTTGGGATTGGCCAAATTTCATGGTTTTACTGTCAAATTTACGAGACGGCTAGCAGCAAGTATATTGATTTGCTGTACGTTTCAGCGCACGTGAGTGACTTCGACCCACGAAATCTGTGAAAATAGAACTAATTTAGCATGCAGATGTTAATAGCGGCACTCACTAATGAAACTTCAGGAAATACGTCTCTGCGCATTTATAGACTCAAAGCGTGTTTTGAATGCTATTATTTTACTGAAAAAAAATTTCCACCTATGTGGATACTTGATGATCAATTTCTAAATTTATTAAATTAGCGTATCCGGTGATCTAAAAAGTAACATTAGTTCATAGCTGTGTATCAATAGAGCAAACAAGGCTTCTCTAGATTGCCAAAGCACATGTTCTTGAAGAATTTTTTCATTCATGTGCCTTTACGGAATTTGGAATAACTTTCGCAAGTTCAAGGAACGAGAGGTTAAGAGTTCAAGGAACCCTTTTTTTTTGCAATTTTGAAACGTGAAATGTTGGGATTATTTTCAAGGAGCAAATGTGGCATTTTACACTATGATTCGTGGCCATGTTCCTTAATTGCTTTGCTGTGCAATTTGCTAGTCTTCGTTTCACTCTCAGTTCCATCTCACGCTCGGCCCCGTCTCACGCTAGGCCCCGTCTTACGCTAGGCCCCGTCTCACGCTAGGCCCCGTCTCACGCTAGGCCCCGTCTCACGCTAGGCCCCGTCTCACGCTAGGCCCCGTCTCACGCTAGGCCCCGTCTCACGCTAGGCCCTGTCTCACGCTAGGCCCCGTCTCACGCTAGGCCTCGTCTCACGCTAGGCCCCGTCTCACGCTAGGCCCCGTCTCACGCTAGGCCCCGTCTCACGCTCGGCCCCGTCTCACGCTAGGCCCCGTCTCACGCTAGGCCCCGTCTCACGCTAGGCCCCGTCTCACGCTAGGCCCCGTCTCACGCTAGGCCCCGTCTCACGCTCGGCCCCGTCTCACGCTAGGCCCCGTCTCACGCTAGGCCCCGTCTCACGCTAGGCCCCGTCTCACGCTAGGCCCCGTCTCACGCTAGGCTCCGTCTCACGCTAGGCCCCGTCTCACGCTAGGCCCCGTCTCACGCTAGGCCCCGTCTCACGCTAGGCCCCGTCTCACGCTCGGCCCCGTCTCACGCTAGGCCCCGTCTCACGCTAGGCCCCGTCTCACGCTAGGCCCCGTCTCACGCTAGGCCCCGTCTCACGCTAGGCTCCGTCTCACGCTAGGCCCCGTCTCACGCTAGGCCCCGTCTCACGCTAGGCCCCGTCTCACGCTAGGCCCCGTCTCACGCTAGGCCCCGTCTCACGCTAGGCCCCGTCTCACGCTAGGCCCCGTCTCACGCTAGGCCCCGTCTCACGCTAGGTCTCACGCTAGGCCCCGTTTCACGCTAGGCCCGTTTCACGCTAGTCCCAGCTTAGGCCACAACGCCCGGCGCAGAGGTGGCATGCATCAGGACGCTCCCCACGCACCTGCGTTTGCTTAGCGCCTCTATAAAAATGTTTGCAACGACTGCAGTCTGCGAGGAGAAGTGCTTAACAAACGTAGTCCGCAGATAGTGGGAGTTATAACTATTTTATTGCTATATGCTACGTTTACAACTTTGCCAGTGGAAAAACAGAAATCTTGATTTATAGATAACAGATGGATGTTTTTCAAATAGTATTTGCGTCGTTAAAGCGTTTTCCGAACTACTGGCTTCATGGTCAGCTCTAGTGATAGTACATAAATTGAGCTGGTCGTAAAACTAAAACAAACACCTTGACGCCGACTAATGCGTGGATACACTGATGAACTGGCCTTAGGTATCAGGTTTTCGAATTATCAGCGGAACGGCATTGAATTCGCGATCATTGGCATAGATTACAGCAATTCTACAACAATTCATCAGTTAAATGAATGTTGGCCTTATGTAATTATAATGTGGCAATACGGAGTATGCTGCGCGAATGATCCTTTATTGGCACTGGACACAAACATTCCAAACGCATGAAATCATGCTTAACAATGCAAATAGCACGTTAATTTCGTGGAGTGCGTTTGGCTGTACTGTTTTGAAATTGTTAGTACATAGGGCTTCATCAAGTTTTTAATTTGGTGCATTTAATGTGAATTTGGGTGACTGTTCATATATTGATCTTTTTTCAACCGCTAGACGGTCCTCACATTAGGGATCAGTACTCCAATTTAGGAAGTAATATAAAGCGAGGAAACTTGTGCTGTCTCGAGAATGAGAGCGTATCGCAAGAACGACAGTTGAGCAGCACGGCAGTTACAAGAGGGTTGGCTTATCAGGAGCGTATCTGTAAGAGCTGCACAACTTATCTCGCTCAAACCCTTCCATGCTCTCTGCTTCTCACGGACAAATCTTACGCTGACCAGAAAAAGCAGGGCTTGATTTTTATGCTTTACTGGTCATGCTTAATTACAATGTGAGCTACTTTATTTTCAAAGGATACTATAGTTATATATTTATATATCTCAAAGAATAATTACAGTTTTACAGTTATATAGATTAAAAAATACTTATTGCGTTCATAGTTATATATTTATTTATCTTAACGAATGTTAAAAGTTCACTAGGTGCCATGATTTTTCTCTGTGCATTTATTTTAAAGGTGAAAGCGTTTAAAAATGATAATTTAGTTTTCATGAAAAAGAAGAAAATGTTTTTGAATATTCAATCATATTTTGAGTGGAATTACTGAGCAAAATGATAAATGGAAGCATTTCTGATATCGTTTCATTATTTGAAAATCGAATTAGAGAATTTCATACGTATTTTACATTAGCAACACTCTTCACTGAAGTGTGCATCCAAGACAGAGTTCACTAGACTGTCAATCAGGAGAGAACTTTCACTCCTTTAGCTCTGCTGTAGGATACGCTTATAGAAGTTAACTTGTGCAAGTGCACTTGGTGAACACTCTCCGGCCGTTGCAATATGAATTTGAAACAATTGAGGCTTGAAAATCAATCAGAAACATTCTTTTCTACACTGCAGTCTTATTATACTGTCATTTCTTTCGCTAATTACCAAAAAGTTATGAAGGCACTTATGTGTTCCATTGAATTCACGGCCTCCTCTTCAATAGTGCTTGACGATGACACAGCGTCATCAAAGCTGTGAAATGGAAAAACATCCACGTTTATTCTAGAATGATGTACAGAAAAATTTGCATATGTAACCATCTTCGCCATCGAAACAATAGAAAACATGAAGAAACACAAACTCGAGCTTCGTTGATAAACATTAAACGGTTGGATTGCCGAAAACATACATATAAGTTTGCACGCTGACGTTTCATTTGCTGTAACTAATGTATGCAATACCTCGAGCACCAGAGCTCGAACTCATTGACAGCACACGGAAAAGCTCTCGTGTTGTAGTACTCGTACATTCAAGCCACGCTATTGGCGTGAGACACAGAGCAACCTTCGTACAGGTCTGAAGAGCTTTTACTATAAGTGGCTTGAGATTTAGTAGTAGAGTAGCGCAGATAAGACCCTTTGTAATGCTATTGCGCACATACGACAGATAAAGCCCCACTCCATGCCGGATTTCTAAATAGTCGTTGGTAAACATGATACTTAATGGAGAGAGTTGGTATCGATGATATCAGACATTTTCAGGGCGCCGTGCGTTGTCGTAGGAACCTAATTTCTAATGTAAATTGTCGTAGGAACCTTAGCACGAACAAATTAGGCCAGAGTTTGCTGTTTAAGTTTGTGACGTTCAAGCTCTTTAAATTGTAAATTTTGAACTTTAAGATATTTCTCTAGAAAGAGCAGACAATGCATGCACTGTACTCGTGTACCTTCTGCAAAATTCCGGAGAATAAAAAATTCATGTTTTTTAACTGTCTTGAAAAGCTCAAACTATAAAAATACAAAAAAATCTTTCATATCAGTAGTGATTCGTTATCGTTGAATAAAATAAACAAATAAGTACCCACTTTACAGATAATTTTTAGCGTTAATTTAGAATTCTTAATTCCGAGAGGACTACTGTAAGCGGGCAGTTCACAACCCCGCCTGCGACCAAAGCAGCTCTGACGTTGGCGTGAGCATGGGGGTGAACAGGACAGAGCGCCATCTCTGGTCTGAGGGCAGGACTTGAGTCGCTGCATCTGTAGGTCTGCCAGTGGCGCAAGTGCTCGCGGGAAAAGATAGTATAAATAAAGCTGAAAAACTCTCATAAACTAAAACAAACAGGAGAAACTGCGTGACTGCTGCCGAGTATGAGCACTGATGTTGTGCAAAGACGCTATTTTGTGCGTGACGAGATCACACTTTATTATGGGAGCGGATTTGGTGCTAACGACGAGGTCCTTACGACGTCTTCTGAGGAAAGTGAGGATTACGTTTTAAGATCTTACTTGTTAAACAAACAATGGATGAATTTGGAGAAACCGGGTATTCATTTTAAACTCATAATAAAACATGAGAAAATATTATGAATATTCATTGGATTGAAAGGCATTCTTTTTCACCCTTATTTCCTCATCTCCTTAGATTTTACGAACTTGCTTGTTAGACGAACATCAAATTGACTTTAACCAACCGGGTATTCATTTTTCAATGCATGAATTTGGGGAAAATATGATGAACGTTCATCAGACTGAAATGCATCATGTTTCACATCATTAAAATGTCATAAAGTCGTTCAATCACAGAGTATATTCAAAAAACCGTTCAGTTTGGTCTCAAAAAGTAAGACATTTTTTCAAATTATGCAAAATTTAACAGAAATTTTCATCTCGACAGAGATAAGGCTGGAAGATTTCAAATCAAAGAAGAAGATTTCAGAAGATTTCAAATCAAAAACATCAAAGAAAAACATTTTTAAGCGAAAAAGTTGCTTTCAAGAAAAGAAGTCAACGAAATTTCAAATTGTATCCCATTGAAGCAGATGAGAAACATTTTGAAGGAGAAACAGTTTCAAGGAAATATGAAAGCATTTTATAACTTTTACTCGCAACACAGATGCTCAATTTACAGCATTCAAGTAAGAACAACTGAAAGGAACTTAATGCTCTTCTGGCGACACTACGTACATATAGCCCGTCAGCCAAAGTTACAGCACGCATCGTTGGGAAAAGTTCGCGAATTTTACCTTCAAGTGTCTCTAAGAGGGAAAATTCCGCAAGATTCGCAATCCTTATTATAAATACTATTTGTGGCATCTTATTGCACACAATTTTGTTCCAAAGGAAATAAATAGATAAAGGAAAAGATATTTTTTCTTTGTAGGTGCTCAGCCTTTTAAATCAGATTCTGCTGAACTAGAAAAAAAATGAACGAAATTTTCTGGTCTGTATATAAGGAGCTGAAATATCGCTACTCGTGGAGCCGCACTCGGGCACAAATTGCGACACGATTCAATGCACGATTCATCGAGTTCTCTTTGTTATTAAAGACTTCTCTGCCGCACGTTTTTCTCGAAACTCGGGTGATTTTGTCGAAGTAACTACAAAACGGGGCTCATTACTGCCCTTCTGAAAGACATTCCCATCCTAGTAGCTGGAAAAGCTATCAGAGTAGCTATTTTATTTTCCGGTTCCTCACGCGTATGTCAATATCAAGAAGGAGCATTCGAGGTTAGGTTAACTGATAACTGATTGTAACAGCCGATTTGTAAAATCCAGTCTGTAAAAGACGATTATGAAAATAATTGTAACAAACGATAGACGATAACGAATTTGAAATCAATTATAAGAGTCAATGGGTGAATTCCAGTTGTGAACGCTGACTGTAGTTTAAATGTCGAACGTGAATACCAATTGCAAAAATAATTATCAAATCCGATTATGGAAACCAATTAAAACAGAGCTAAAGGCAAAAAAAAATTGCAAAATCTTCCCAAAAATCAACTAGACAAGTATCTCTACGTGTACTACTGACATAATTGGGACGCCAACATAGGCGGTGTTTGTGAATGACTCGCGTTGTGAGAACGAATGACTCGCCCCTGCCGCAACAAAGCAGCCAAGCAAGAGGAGGTCAGAGCGCGTCTCTCAACACCTGCGACCACACCTGCAGCTGATGGATCACCGCTGCTGAACAGTTGCTTCTCTGCTATTATCTTGCAACACTCGCCCCTGCTAATTTCTGTCTCCCCATAAGCCACAGAGCAGGCTATTAGCAGCTCACTTTACTGCAGAACTGACCATCACTTGAACATTGACTTCCCTCAAGTGAGCTTGAAACGCAGAACATGAATATGTGTTGTACTACAATAATAGGAAAATTAGTATACTTGCATTACTGCTTTGAAGAGAGTGATGAAAAAATGCTAGATAAAGTAATTTTCAACAGGAAGTTAGAGGAATTAATTGTTCAAATCACGTACATTACTTACTTTCGCATCTGCTGAGCATTAGTGAATTATCGCATAGCAGGGAGAGTCAATGCACTTAATTTAACTAAAGATTTAACTACTATTTCAAATGAGTTCAGTCATTGTTTCATGAAAACTCAATGAAATTCAGGCTCAAATGGTACGACGAGAGCACAAAACTCAGGCATCTCTGATGCGCATCTCTCTAAGCTGGCAAAAAAAAAGTATCTTGATGAGTTGAAACCTTTAAATGAGAATGTCGGATGAAAAACAAAGACATTGGTGCAGGAGGTCGGTTGCACACTACACCAGCCTCCTCTTCGAGAGACAAAGTAAAGAAAAAAAAAGACAGATAAAGCCTATACCTAATTACACATCTAAACCCACTTCAGACAACTAATGTAACTGATTTTGTGGCGGGTTGCTAGGGTTACTCCTGATGAGTACTAGACGCCCAACCTTAGCAAGTTCCTCGATCCCTCTCTTCATTACGCACACCTCTGGCTGGAAGCCTACGCATCTCTGGAGAACACAAATTCCCCAAAATGCTCTGAAGCACACCTCTCTTCCGGGATGGAGGGAAAGATGAAATGAAATGAAGGGATGATGTAGTGTCTATATTAAGAATCTCAGAAACACCAACACAAACGTAAATACAACCTTTAATTAAATAATTCGATAGAGATTTTTTAATTGTTGGCGAGAACAATCAGGAAATTTTGCACACGTTCGTTTCAGCTGTAAAAATGAGATGCGGCCGGCACAGCTCTCACCAACGCACCCTCCAGCTCTTGCTTTATTCGACACCGAGGAGCAACAGCGCTCAGCACTTCACTTCAGAAGGAAAACAAGCTTCAACAAAAGCATTATTGCCCTAGAGAAGCTATTGTGTTTAAGAGTTCACAAAGAGGTCATGGTGTTTAAAGCTTTATCAATGGCCATTGAAGTAGTTGGGTTCGACATTATGACGCTTTTGTGATGGCCACTAAATGAGTTACTCGAGACCTAATGAGAGCACAAAGATCGTCAGTTTTAATGAGCAATTAAGGAGCTTGGTCTCGGTGTGTCGCAAGGCTGGCCTCAGCGACGCTTAGGAAAATTGCTCATGTCAACGGTAAAAAATTGCGAGCTCCAGCGATGCAGGAGCTCATTACTCGGTTGTAGATCATGAAAGCTTTTTGGCAGAGATGTTGCATGAAAGAATCTTTGAGAATATTGTTTTAAATATAAGGTAGTTATTGATTGATGCCTCATTAGCAACTTCGTTTAAACATAATGAATGATGTACACGAAAACATGAAAAAACAAGCAATTGGAGCTAAAATGACATGAGAACAACTTGGACCCGTAAAACATCAAATTATTATAATTGATTTCTTATCTTTATGGTTTAAAGTCTGTTTTTTAAGTTACTTTCTGCGTGGCATCTCAGGAGACGGAAAATTTGGGTTTCTTGGCTGGCACAGCCCCCTATACCGGGTGTCCCAGAAAAAGCGGAACCCAAAATCAAATAATTATGAAACGGAAACTACTTGATGCATTTTAGTTCTGTTTTCACCAGTGACTTTACTGAATCTTTTAAAATAAATGTCTTAAATTTTAATAAACCAGCTTCAAAATTTTAATAAACCAGCTTCAAAGTCTTATTGAACCAGTGTTTTACAACAATAATCTGAATGGTGCTGGGTGCATAGATATCATCAATGAACATGCATTCCCTGAACTCCGGAATATTTACGTCAATCGAGTAAACAGAATTTGGTGGTTCCAGGACGGCGCACCGGCTCACCAACTGACTGCTGTAAAAACACGGCTAAGAGAACTTTTTGGTAATCGCATAGGGGCTTTAACTCACGAAATTGAGTGGCCTCCCCGATCCCCAGATCTGATACCGTGTGATTATTTTCTATGGGGCCATTTAAAGTCAAAAGTTTATTTAACACCTCCTCAAGACGTTGAAGAATTAAGAGAAAGAATCATTAACGAATTCTTGCTTGACAAGATGAAAAGGTGAAATAAGGAATAAAAAACAACACTCGTGCCGGAGGTCGGCTTTCAATACTTCGGTCTCCCTCACGAGAGAGACAAAGAAGTACAGGATGAAAAATAAAGCCAACCTATTGACGCATCTAAATCCACAGCAGACTCCTCCAGTAAGTGTTACTGATTCGATGACATGTAGTTAGGGACAGTAAATAATTTAATTTACTAATTTTTGCCTTAAGAGTTCCCGCTGATGATCAGATAGTTGAGGCGACAGGCACATGCATGTCGACACTTGCTGTCTAGGCTGCAGAGGGCGAAAAAAACAAGGAGAAACCCTAAGCACATATTTTCTGTTATCAAGTGAGCGCTTGCGCAGGGGTTGACCTTGAGCGCAGTCACTTCACTAAGTAATTGCTGTGGTTGAAAACCAATTATATTCTCTGTGTTATCTAATGCGTGGATGTTCATACTTGCGATACTTTCCCAATTGCGATGGGAATTTAATTTCTGAGCAAGCTCAACAGTATTTAACCGTTTAAAATCACAAAGAAAGTGAGGGGTGTTATTTTTAAAAAATCGTTTTTGCTGTCTTTCAAACAAACTTTCAGTGGAAACCACGCTCAATTTACAAGCCTTGTTACTGTGTGTTGATGCTGAGATATTCTAGCAGAACTTCCCAGTGGCACAAAAGTCATCTTTCTTGACTAAAACGGCAGACTCTGACCACGGTGCCAGCTTTGCGCAGCTGGCAAGCTACAAGCACGAGGATTTATGCACTATATATCCGAGAGAATTACCGTTTTCCTGAGTTCATTAAATGGTAGGACATATGACCTGCAGGTGTTATGTTCCAGGGAACAGAAGAGGAAGCAAGAATAGAACTGCAATAACCGTTCCTCGCGGTGAACTTTTTCATGCAGAAATTACATTGTTATAACATATTTTCAATTTAAATCAAACAAATAATTGTATTGAATTAGAATGAAGTTACACTGCAATACATGTTACCATCAGTTTTAAATTTCATAATCATATTGTTTCAAAAGAATTAAAATCAATGCAAAATTGATGGTTAACTTATGTCTAGACCTTTACTAAACAGTAGCGATACTAAATTGACACAATATCCGTACAGCTAAGTACATTTTCTGATGGTTGAGCATAAATACAAACAAGTATGGCATGAAAGAATTCAGAATAGGGGACGCTTTCAGTGCATCGCTTTAAGGGGAGATTGAATGACGAATACATATTCATGAATTTTTGACAGTATTTTTGGGTTGCTTGGTAACTTGGATATCACCACTCAGGTTCTGCTTCTAGTTATTAGATAAGGCAAAACTAAGCACCGTGCTCCAGTAATGAGGAAGGGCAAGATTCAACTTACTTTTTAACACCACATTTAGTTCAAGGCACTCAGTATATATTAGGGAGGAATTAGCGATCTTCTTCGTCTAAATTTTCGTGTTTTTTTTCTGCACGTTATGTGGTGGAGACGGTCTGCTATAAACGATCAGCTTACGAACGATATCCACAATTGTTTTAACAGCTAATTTTTTCTCCATCATTTTAAAAAGATCAAAATATTTGCATTGATACTAAATTGTTTCCATCGTCGTTAGAAATGCGATTAGCAACCAATTTCGAGATAAAAATTGATCATAAAAACAACCTGACCCTCGGGGGCACATGCGGTCTAGTAATGCATAGAATGTAGCTGCTTAAGTTTTTTGGTAGATGAATTATACAACGCAAGTTTGTTTTTAGACGCAGTTTCATTTTTTGTTATCTCATTGATTCGAATCCCGTTGCAATAATTTTTAGTGTCCACTGAGAGCTGAATGAATATTTGAACTCACATCCAGGTGGGTTGCCCTGTCTTTCCTAGCAATGCAAATAGTGCACGTAATCGCCCTCAGTTACTCTTACATAATAAAAGAAGTGTGGAGTTTCATTGAAATTGTATGGTTTACCCCAGAGTTGAGTTTGTGAATAATTTACGTGGTAGTAACAGAATATCGAGCAGCGTAAGTCTACTTCAAAAAACTGACCCTGTCTGTTGTTCCAATACGAGAACCAAACTTATTTGACTACCTGGCGCTAGACCGATCAGGTCTTCTTGTCTTTCCTCGATGGCAACGAGAACTTGAGAGCTCCAAGACCGCCATCGATCTCAGTGGCGAAGATTATAGCAGTTTCTGCACTGCTAATGAGCAGGAAACCTAGACGCACGTACGCCGCTATGTTCACATGTTGTTGTTCAAGTGGAGCGCTCGTATATTGTAGTTCAAGTGGCAAAATTATTGCCGTTAAAAACATCTAGTGATTTCAGTGATAAGACGAGCAGAACTTTATCAACGGAATTCTGAGAAATATAGTAAGGGATTTACATCTTAAGAGCACACTCGACGTTAAGATAAAACTGAGGAGCTTAATGTTTCAAAAATAATCGGGATGTGTTTTGCAATTATTTTAGTAATGATGAACTAGAACACTGATAGGAGAGCTGCTCGAAACTTGAGATCAGTGAGAGGAGGACGTGTCAAGAATGGTTTAAACTTGAGTGCTTTCGAGAGGCTGAGGATAAAATTTAAATATTCCACAGTTTCCTGCCTCTCTTTCCTCTGAGTCATGATGCGAGAGCCTGATAACCACACACTTAAACCTATGGGGATACATATATTTTGGCCTAATTTCAAAACTGTGATAAGCCGTGATGACTTGAGTTTAGCCGTTGCAAAAGTCATAAAAGAGAACTGCCGCTGTAAAATCATAGACTGATTTCGAAACTGCCTCGCTTCAAATGTTAGAAGAGTTGAGGAACGCTTCCCATTGCAGGTACAGTATGCTAGGCTTGATGAGGACGAAGTGAACGTCATGGTTAAACGTTTCCTAATATCTAGGATTCCTAATGTTTATACTGCAGAAAATCTCATGTTCATATTAATGTCAAATGTTTAAATGAATGCATGAATATTCTAACAACGTTTTATTAAGACACTATTAGTTAAAAATGAGAAGATTGGATATTTTCCCTGTGTAAATCTTCTAGATGTGGATGATAAACAAATATATCATCTTAATAGTACCTGCGATTAAAATATTCTTGTACTTGTGCACTGGTGAAACTCGTATCACAGAAGCGGTCATTACGCATCTTTAATAGCGTCACAGACACACGGACCAATCAACCAGCCAGCCAAGCAACAACTGTATGTTATTATAGAGTGAATGTTATTCGTCGCATTCGATAAATTGGTTGAGTATGAAGCGTGATGAGGTGGGGAATAGCGATGTTGAAATGAGTTGAGTCAGTGGACACCAAACAATCACGAACTTTCGTAAGATACATATTCATGGATATTAAGTTCAGTTATAACTCAAATGAAAATTCGTGTAAGAAGTGACAACTAAAGGGTTACACATTAGATTCATTCAACACCAAGCAATAAAGAGCCTTCTATCGTGAACATACCATCTACTAAAATTATTTTAATTGACATGAAATACTTATCCGAATAAAATTATCTCAAGCATTACACATAAAATTTAATTTTAGCCATAAAGTTCACAATCATGAACATAATCATAAGTGCTTTGAGTAAGTCATTTCTATGGGCCGTTGACCGCACCTGCATCAAAGAAAATGGGGAGAGGTGTTCGCCTTCTTTCACTCATAGGTTAGCTAAAGACAGGTGTGGACGACGCTTGATTGATTCATTATAAGTCAGTTGCAGCCTCCCATACCACAACAAAGATGTTCAAAGAGAGGAAGGATAAATGTACCATTTAGTATGGAGTTAAGAGAACGCAGAATCTATATACAAGATGTGTTCCCGTACAGGATCCATTGCGCATAGAAACAGTAGGTTGCAAAGGAAGGTTAAGAAATGAGATAAGAGTTAAAGAAGAAAGTCAGAGAGGACGAAAAACAGGACAACAGTGAACCGGAACAGATGGTCCTTAACAAAACAAAAAATAATTTCAACAAAAAGAAGACTCGCCTAACTCTCAGCTCTGTTCCTCAAAGTTTCACCCTGGGAGCTCTAATTCCCATAGATACAACAGTTGCATCCTCCTGAGGGGATTGCATGACCTTATCTGTAACTCTCCAAACAAAGAGAGATAATTTGATATTTCACTAAAGCAGAGAATGGAACTGTATGTTTACTCAGGTGTATCTTGGGCAAACAATGAAACTTCAATATAAATAGTTCAATATTTTAGCCATGGGTCATTCAAACTCCGTTAGCTATGCGACTTTACTCGGATAATTGATATCGATATTTCTTCAAATGATTCATCTATTTTGCACCATGAAACTTCTAAGCCTACGTAGCGCGAATATTGGAAGAATACAATACTGAAAAACCATTTAATCTCTTGTCATTTCAGATCTATTTCAGAATTTCGTTTGATTTTAAGTGAAGAATTTAAATTAAATAGTACGCGTTATTTCCGTCATCGAAATTGAAGTGACAAGAGCACATATAGCTGAGTGATGTTCATACGGGTCACCGGCGTACAAACTATTGTAAAAAACAATGGTGTTGTGAAAATGCCCGAGGCGTAAATCTTTGAAATCCGGATAAAAATTGTCACGTGGGTGGGTTGTTGAGGTGCCGAATTTAAAATAGTACTCTCATTGTGCGGTGCATTTGAGCCAAGACACTTCTGTCAAAACGGTTTATAGGCGATCAGATAAGGCTGCTTTGAAGTTTCCGCTTATTGATTTACCCTCTTCGGACCACAAGGGTGCTCGTCTTGCGACGGCTCAGCGTTTTGAAGACGTGGAACACTGGCACCGCGCATGGGAGGTGTGAATGAAGACTTTTATGAACTCTCAAGTCTGCGCAATGTTTGCTCCTAATCTGTCGGTTTGTAGTGGGTGGTTCTGGTGCATGGGTCGTCGAATGTATAGCGGTCGAGTGTGCCTCGTTACTGCCCGGTGACGTGAATATTCTAAGTCTTGGAAGGAATCACTTAAATAAGCATATATTGTTGTATGCATGTTAGTCAAAATAATGCTGTTTTACATTTAAGATGAACTATAAATTTCTATGACACAAATACGCAACATTCATTTTTCAATCTGTATAGCATGTCAATTGGAGAGACACAAAATGAACACAGGAAAAACACACCACAAGTAGTCATGACTTCCTTAAAAAAAGGATTTTTTAGGCTTTTGAACAATCCGTGGCTTATCATCATTAATGGCAATTTGTAAACAGAGTACAATAAAAATAATCAGCACATATCCTTCACATTGGATGAAAAATTAACGAAATCAAATTTATGCTAGAATGCTAGCATCAGGTGCGTCGAATAAAACGTAGCAGAAACATAAAATAAAATCTACAAGTGTAGACAGTATGATAAATCCATTCAACGAAAATATGAGCTTGTGCTAAATGCTAGCTAGTATCAAAATATTCTTGGGAGTAAAAGTTAACATAGCCAGAAATACTGAACACTGCGGACATACTACTGATAGAGCTTACATTTTATGGAGAATTGATAGACTTTCTGATTGACGACTTCGGATTGGCAACGCTACATTAAGCTATGGTTATAAAATCGGCAAGATCACTGCTATCGTCGCTACGTCGGACGTTTCTGTGAAGTGGTTTTGTGACGAGCCTGTGAGGGTGGGAGGACACACCTCAGCTCCTCTCGGCAATGTGAGCGTGAACACCACCAATAATGTCTCTTCAATAGCTAGGCAATGCTTGCATTGGGCCCATTTGAACCAAAACGCGATACATCCGAACATTGCAGACGGATACGGTGCATCTTCTGGTCCTTCTCAGCCTACGAAAGTCCTTTTATCCTTTGAGGCTTATGAACACAATACAAAACAAATTACTGCTGAGCGTTGTAGATCGATACAATGTATTTACTGATACTTTTCAGCCTACAGAAGTCTTTTCATTCGCTAAGGCTCATGAAAATCACAAATGGAACTCTTAATTCGAATTCACGCATCAGTAGGCTTCGATGCTGGATCGTAATCAAGCATAATTAGCTAATCAATGTGTGTATCGCAACAGGAAAATTTTGTGGAAATCGGAAAGCTATGCGCGAGATTCCACTCAATTTTTTCATGTAGCTTGTCAAGTAGTTTTTTTTGTGGGTCCTTTAAAAACAATCTTTACTCCGTTGTTAAAAACTACAACCCAAACTTTTTATCATTTTCAAAAAGGAGAACCGCAATTTTCTTCCTCCTGAGATACAAAGGTATCTCTACCATATGTGTCCTTCTATCTAGACATGTGAAACAAAAATTCATTCCTCTTGTCCAAAAAATCCGTACAACATCAAAATTTTCAACACCTCCTGCAACTGATCAAATTCAGTTTCATATTCAATGAAAAAATCTCACTTCTCTTATTTATCTTACGAGGTTAATATGCACTTATCATATTTTTTGGTCAAGAAAGGAGTGTGAGTTATCTCATTTAGGGTGCGTATTGGTTACGTCTCGTTGAGTTGATTATTTTATACCTCAATTATTTTATCAAGAAAATTTCTATTTCGTAATGTTGCTAAAATACCTCAGTGATCTACTCACAGGATCGCGCTAAAGATTTTTTCGCAATCAAATTGTTGAAATTTCAATGTTAATCTTTCAGAATTTATAATTTAAAGATTCTGTTGTATACTTCAATGAGGAGCGGTTAGTTCCCAACACTCTTGCCGAGGAATAACTCGATCGGTTCACCTTCAGAGGAGCGCAGGAACCTTACCTATCTCTGGAAGAGCAGAATTTATTTGATGCGTGCAGTTAAACTTTCCCTAACCATGAGGGATTTTCTGAAAGGAGACGACAATCGCTGGGAAATGATGCTATCGACATTTACGTAAAGTGAAGAAAATACTGAAGGCAATGCGAAGTCAATCTCAAATGATAATTATCAAGAACGACGAAGTATTAATCGGAACGTAAATACATTCTTTGAACTGAATTTTTTCACTTATAAATCAAAAGTCATTATTTTACCCCCAACAAATAATTTTTCAATATGTTGTAAACGTTCCACGAAGATCTCCTCACAGGAAGGAGCTAGAAATTTTTATTGTGAGTAAATATTTCAGATCATCCAACAACTACCTGACGAGTGCATTCTGGGACAAAGTCCATCATTCCGGAAATAGAGAGTAGACAGCATTACACGGGAGCATCAGAATGGAAGAATATATACGGTCGATCCGCGAGTAACACGGCATCATCAATTATGCGAAGCCCAACTTATTCCGATCAATTTTATGTACGGTTATTGAAGTTACACGATGCTTGGTTCAAGTAATGAATGACTGGAGCTAATTTCCATGCATGTTTTAAGGTTCACTCAAGATAATGCATAGTTCGTACCATGACAGGCTGCGTCAACCAGAGCACTTAGCTGGAGCAGGCAAGACGTCAACTGCATAAGTGGCGGGCGTTATCGGCCTGCTTGAGTTGCGCGCTGGGGCTTTAAGAAAACGCTATGAAGAGTGGCGGTTCATTAGGAACTTCGGATTCAAGAAAGATCTACGAGCCACAGCTATCAGCTCAAGGCGCTTGTTTCTGGCTATCACGGCACGGATACGTCGCAACGGGGCCTTTACTCATGATATTGCAAGCAAGAAGATCCTTAATAGTGTTGACGGGCTTTAAAACGATTGCTATTTTTCGCGTAAATTTTCTACGCGCTCAGCTGTAACATGCATACATAGGTTCTATTTTGCAATTAAAAAATGAATACGATGCGACTTGGTAACCTGAGCAAAACAAATTAATAGCAAGTTTATATTTTTGAATCGCGCAAATAACTTACACTGATTGAAATCGATTCAAAATTCTTCGTAACTCATAAATGGAGAAATTGCTTGAACAAATTTTAAGTAGAGCATTTAAAATACACAGAATACGTGACTTTCAGAGAGGCTTTTCATGAAAATTATTATCAGGCAAATGTAGGCCGTGTACAGATACGTTCGAATTCTTTTGTACGTTGACGTTTCATAAAAGCTCAATAACATTAAAGCAAGAAAAAAATTTCCTTTTGAAAGCATACATGCTAATTCTTGAACTGTGCAACTTCAATGCTTAAAAAGAAAAAACTCTTATTTGTAAAGTAACAAAGCTAAAAATCGAAACGTTCAAATATTTGATGAGTAAATCCTTCAATTCCATGCCCAATTTTCCACTTTTTCCATGATCACACTGATTTAGAAAGAGAAGTGCAGTACTCTATGAAGATGAAAATGATCCAGAGAACTTCTATTCTTATTGTACACCTAAAATCATAAATATCATTCCCATTCAAGGATCAATGTACATATTATCACTATTTCATAGGTATTTCTCTAGAATACTTGTGGTTCGAGACATACACGTCTAAAAGCAGAGTTTTGACCAGTAACCTAGTGTTTGGACATTTAAAAGGTTATGGGAATTAAAGAGAACGTAAAGAAAAAAAAGAGTTATTTCGATTTTGCGGTGGTCAGCTTCTCACAAAGAAGGATGATGTAAAACGAAAGTAACATTTAATTTTAAAAAAATGGTCACAACTTCTCTTACTAAAACTAGCGTTCACCTCTCAGAGTATCTTTGAAAATTGTATCGTCTTTTAAACAATGATTTTTAGGATATACTATAAGTACTTTCTCTCGTGAAATCCGTAGTAATCTTTCATACTGTATCTCCTGAGAATCATTAAATGCCCATAACTCTCTGATGGGCAGTTCCATTCGGTACACCGCTCAAGGGACGTCTGTACATACAACAAAATGATGAGTTAATTATGAAACAGTTGATATCTGGCAACTGGTATTTCATTTTCCGACTTAGTCTTACATTTTACATAAATGAACGGTAGTAGAACTAAACCCACAACAAACTCATGAAATAAACAACGCTAACTCCATTGAAAAGAACGATGGATTCAGTGGGGGAGCAAGTCATGCTGATAGTGCCAACGTTCTTCATGAGTGCCCCTCTCATAAGTTACTTCAGGTACACCAGAAAGAGCATGCAGACACTGACAATTATTCTACACCGCATGAGACTTAGATCGTGTGTTCATATACTGTGATTAGCGCTGAGTCCCACATCATTGACCGAGGAATAATTTCTATTAGAACAAACCCTTTAATGCGGCGGTTTCATTTCCAGCTCTAAAATTTACACTTTCTGATCAATCTATAACTATGATTTTGTGGTCAGGAATGTGCTTGCCCGAGAAAACGATAAACTTATTTCTAGGAAAGTACGATGAGAAACCTACTCCTGAGAATCACATCAATCGGGAGCCCACGAATGTATTGCGTAGTAATGATAGTGGATATATCAGAGTTTCTAAAGAGGTTCCCTGATAAAAAAGCATAGAACCGCTCGAGGACAACTATCAGACGGCTTTATCTTATTGCTATCGACGTTTCATCGAGAAGAAATCGGTCTCTCGATAACCTTCTCATATGAACCCATTGTTCTGAAGAGGAACACAGCTTTGAAAAGGATTTATCAGCTTCTATCACCGAGCACAATGAGCCTTCGAAAAGTCATCGAGTGCTGTTCTTTCTTTATATTTGTGTATCAGCAATACTTTTGTGTCCCAGTACGCGTCTCTGGTCCTTTGTCTTTTTAAAGCGAGTGCAATTTTGTTCTTCAGCGCTCGAACAACCTATAATTTTGCAAAAGATGTCAAAGATCAAGGGAAGAAATAATAAGAAGTGTTACCTTCATGAATTTGTGTAGAGGTTTTAAAATTAACGGAAATAAATGTATTTCTTTCGTCTTTTTACAATTCCTATATTTTTTAGAATTTTAATTTGCAGGCATGCCTGTTGGACAAAATCAACGAGTACAACTTTCTTTATAGCTAGTAAGTTGGAGTACAGATTTTGTTCGTATCTAATAGTGATAGTCAGGATCAATAAGCGTGGAAATCCCATCTTGAAATAATATTACTGTATTCAAATAATAGATGTTAGCAGACTGTGTATACTGAGTCAATCTAGGAGAACGAGGAAGTTATTTTTTTTTTAATGTTGAAAATCTTCTTGACCGAGCAGTTGAAAGCTGATTTTTGTCCTGCACCTTTTCATTAAAGTCTATCAGCCCTTCCTCGTATGAAAATGTTTCCTAAAAGTATAGTGTCCGCTCAAACCGATTTCGGCACAACTCTGTCACTGCCAGTCCCCCAACTGCTTTAGTGGCGACCAACATTGCTCGATAGGCCTTATTATGGCCAAATTTTTAAATTTGACGTTTTAAGAACAAAATTTGGCTGTAAAAATCATTCAATAAATTGGAACCTCAAAGGGATGCGAGATGGTGTGTTATTCTTATAGTTAAATGTCAGTTTAAACAAGGCAGGTTTTGAAATTATAGTCAGAAAAAGGTCCATCTGGGAATATTACCTTCGACCAGCATCCGGCACGTGGGATGTATAAATATTTGGAGCACTGAGCTAAATTTAGATCAGTCAGCCATGCGGAGTCTTAGTGACGTATAGAGAGAGCACTGAGCTAGTGTCAACGATTTGGATCTTATTGAAGCAAGTTAAAAGAACGGGAATAATTTAACTGACAGAGGTAGGAAACCTTCCGTTACGCAAATCATTTCCCTAAACAACCTATCCTATCGTTAAAAAAAGATTTACTCCCAAGCGATTAGAATTGTTTCAGTGGCACTTGCATTTTATTGGATGAAGAGCTTTTGCAAGCTCTCTATCAAGCTTCAGCAATTAATTCATCTTGAGTCGTCAGTTTAACTTTACACATCCATTGCTGAAATGACATTGCAATGCGGGTTGCCGAATTTCCCCTTTATCCAGCTTACTTTGCTCACCAGTAAACTTTGTGTGTGCACGTGATACGAACGTTTGAACGACACGAAGAGTAAAAAGTACTACGAATCATAAATTTGTGCTTCTTCATTTTGAATAACAAGCACCGAAAAGAAATGAGTAGATGTTGGATTAATCTAAATGTTAGTGCAAGCCTCCCTAAGCACTACAATGGTCTTCCAAAGAAGGGACCGAGGCCGGCTCCATTTAAGTATGAAATTAAGAAAGATGGGAATCTATGCACAATGTGTGTCCTTACACCCTAGGCACAGAAACAGCAAGTTTGAAAGGATTTCAAGCATGAAATAAGATGAAAGTGAAAGAAGAAATAATTGATACTGAAATAATGGACTGCAGTGAACCGAAAAAAATTATCTGTAACATAGCCAAAACCGCCATTCTGCTTCAACAAAAAGCAGGCCTGCTTAACCTTTAGCTCGAGACCTCAAGCCTTCCTCCTTGAAGCGCTTATTCCCATAGGAACAATAATTACATACCTCTGAGGGGATTGACAGATTGTTTCACTTCGCCTAGATTAATAATTGAGATGTATCGTCGATGGTCTAAGATTGAAAACGACATTAGCATCCTGGCTGAATGTAATAACATACAGGGTGGCCCGGAAGAAACCGACCCTTTTAACTTGGTAATAAAACAAAACAATGAATGCTAGGGGGCTAAGACTTGTTTCATTCGTAGGAAAAACATTTTTATAGTTTCGTATGATCTGGTTATCGTGAAATTAAAAATAACACTGCACTCTCTTCGTGAGGTTGTGTGATCCGTAATAACTGTTTGAACTGCGTTTGATCCTTTCTATTTAGATAATGGGGGAACAACTGAAACAGTTAGTGGTGAAAGAAATCGAACAAATTTAAATCGAGTAAAAGAGTTTGTCATTCCAGAATTTGATGAACTTGGTTTCAACAGGGAGCCACAGCCTATAAAACAAGAAAAATAATGACATTATCAAGAGGGTGCTTTCTATATCAATAGCTTTCCAGATTTCATACATTTCTTTGCCTCTCGTTCGCCAGATTTGTCCCTGCAAGGGTTTTGATGGACATTTCAACACAACGAGGCGGCATTTAATGCTCCTTGCCTCTCAACGTGCTTAAGTTAGAGCTTTCGAACCCCCTTATACATCCAAAAGACACAGGATGTTACTCACAAGACCTTTTTTAAGGAGTTTCACAATGATTAAGAAACAAGTGTATTGGAAACCACATTCTGCGTACAAATAAGGGTTGCATCTCAAGTATTGGGCTATATTGGTCCTTATAATTGCAATTGGTCATATCGACATAGGATTAGTTTTAGACCTCGTCACCAGAACCTATTAAAGAATTTGAATATGATGCACTCCCCTGGGTTGCACGACCAAAGTTAATACGATTACATAGGACAGACAACCGGCGACCAGACATCAGCACAAGCTCCTTCAGGTGTCCGACTACATTGCCAGCTACAAAGAACAGACTAATGAGCAACAGAAAACTAAACGGCGACTAAATCGTATGTCACAGCCTTCAAAAAAAATGTGCTTCCAAAAAAATAAATTTCTGGTTACATGGTCAGAGAACACCAGCGTGAGAGAGGTGAGGACAGAGGCACAATCAGGATGTTACACGGGATGGCCAGCCACAAGTGAATTCAAGTTGCGGTGATACGGAAGAAGGCTGTTTGGAAAATCTCTCGCAGTCCCATGCGATTTTTCTTGTGATCCAACTTGCAGCGAGTTTGTGGAACAAAACGAACGAATTGGAGGATCTTAAAATTAGCATTTATTATGAAATAGCTCAGCTCTCGTCTGATACGCTGAGAAGCGTTGTGGAAACGTTAAAGAAAAGAGTTCTAAGTTGTGAAAACAAACGTTGTCATCATTTAAAGGACATGGTATTGAAAATATAGTGTAGAAAACTTTGAAAAATATTTTTCTTTTGCATACGACAAGTGCAAACATCGTAGCATTCAAAGTTTTGGTTTCATTTTCAAATTGAAAGGGTCAGCTATTTCCGGACTACCTTGTGTAAGAATGCATAAAAACCAGCAAATAATAAATATAACCCTCAAATTACAATGCACAAAATAAAATCCTTTTTCTCTGAATCCGAACATAATTAGTTTGATATTAAATTGTAGCTTCAACAGGACGTGACTGAGTAGGCCTAACTGCGTTATTATTAAGCCATCATGAAGTAACAGAAGACCAACAACACTGGCTGCTGACGGACAATAAGCCGGACCCGGTGAGACAGACACAGCGCGCATAGCGCAGACGTGTTGGGGTTGATTGCAAGATGACGTGAGCAATGCAATACATGATCGGGAAAGTTTGCACTTGTATTGTAATCTTGAAAGTTTGAAAAGTTTGAACGCTTGTACAGTAATGGTCAATGTTATTTTTAATATGATGAGAAAAGGGAAATTACGGTTCTTGTAAAACTAAAGGTTTATTGTTTCATGAATTGATCCTAGGAATATGAGGGATAGTAATTAATCGACGTGATTATGCTTACTGCAGCATTCCCCCATTTTACCGCTAGAAATGACTTTTAAGTAATGTAAAGGTTTGGCAAATATAATTTACGGAACGCACTGCACAGCACACATATCTAGAAGTAACAAACAAAAAATTACGCTGAAATAGATTTCAACTCTTGCATATTATACCACGAGAGAAGATGCAGGAGAGGCAAATGGTTCAAGAATACTAAGATCTAGATTTTAATTTTTTAATCATTCACTAGACTGTTTTTATTTAGTTACACAATCATAAGACGCGCTCAGGTGTAGCGATGAATTTCATTTTCAAGCGTTATAATATCACTGTTTCATATTATTTCTCATTATTGTATTTCGTATATTTCTCATTATTATATTTCATTATTATATATAATCATGATATTTCTCATTATTATATCTCACATGATGTTTCTCATGATCATCTTATTTCAAAGCTAATTTTATGCACCGAAGTACCTGAGCAAAAACTGATTCATTAATTAAAACTCATTGGTCGCAAAGCGTTACATGCCTATTATAGTCATAATTTCCAGTTTTCAGTTATTTTGCCATAAAATTAATAACCCCTATCATTAAACTTGCGTCTGTATTACTCGTACATGCGAAGAAGAGATGTTTCAAATGAAAAAACCCAATATTGAATGTACTAAAGATGTATAATAAAAAATCAAATTTTCATGTATACGAATTTATAAACACCAAAAACAATGGTGTACGGATTTCATGTACGGATTTCAATCATGTACGGATTTATTTTTAAAGTTGAGAAGTCTAACTACTATTTATTGTTATGTTTAATATATTCAATTTATTTGATGACAAACTGATGTATTTATTTATTATTGGTGCTTGAAAGTATTTTCCATACGATGAAATTAGGCGTTCGCAGGTTTGTCGTAATTCTTTGACCATTCTTGACTGCCCGCTGCTTTCAACTTTGCTGCACTCGTTAGAATTCCTCGCTTGTTTTGATTCTTCGGTGCTCACTGAATGTATTTGAACGAGCAAGCCTTTATTTCCTGATCATTTCACTATTCACGGGTTAAATATACAGTTTGTTTGAGGTAGTTCTTCTGTTAAAGCGTCTACTTGCGAATTTTAAATACACACTTTACGCTGGGTCTGAGATTCTTCTCCAAAATTTTATAACATATGTCCCAGCAACCACTTTCTTAGCATAATTCAACTGATGAGAAAGATCTTGCCTAGAATGATTGAAACTAAAATGCGGACGTAGTGGAGTGGCTCTACGTAACGAATGAGCAAGCGTGCGCAATTGCTTTCAACTACAGAATGACATTGCTCACTATTAGAATTTCCAGATTAACATCCTGCAAAATTAAAAGGAGACGTGAATGACACCTACCCATTGTAGTGAAGGCGGGGATACGCGGATCATGAGTGACTTTGAATTGCTCACTGAGTGGCTAGCTTACATTTGTCTTGGAGTTCTGACCAATGGTAGTTACTGAAGCTTAGCTGAAGAGCAGTCCGCTCCCTACGCACAATACTTTAGAAGTGACACATTCGGATACTTAAATTTTGGTTCACATTGATTATCATGTGCGATTGCTTTAAATATCCGTTTCGTATTATAGTTGCGCTTACGAATTTGCGTTTTTGCTCAAGCGATTCAGTAAAATGTTCAATGAACATATTTATTTGCTTTATTTTTTTTATTTTCATCGCAATCGCTCACGTGGTCATTAATAATAATCATAAGGAAATATGACCGTCGACAGTGCAGAGTTGGCATCAAATTGAGGTCGTACACAATTATAAAAACACATATGCCCATTGACAGCAGGGGTTTGGCATCAAATTATTGTCCTACACAATTATAAACACACAGTGGGTCCAGGAGGAGGAAATGCTGCCGTTGTGATATCTTTACCAACGTAGTGATTGAGCGAAGCTGATTTTTGTATCGCGTGCCACAAGCGAGCACGCGCCTGCACGGCGGCACGTGCCCGTCCACAAATAAAGGCTGTTCATTATGCGGGCAGTAATAGAATAATGATGTAGGTAGATTGAATGATGACTGCTGTACGTGCCAGGCCTCCGCCGCTCAGCACACCATCAGTCAACATTGTCAACTTGGCCACCAGAAGCAAAGAAATGACGAAGTTTTCAGGTTTACTTTTTGAGAAACATTCAAAGTGGAAGTTTTGCAAAAATATTTCTGGTTCATGCATTCCAAAACTTTCATGTTCATGTATGGGAAACTTTCAAACTTTGTGAGATGTAAACTTGTAAAATTGTTGAGTTGTTGCGCTTTTCAAATTCGAGGAATAGGAAAATTGTTCTCAATAAAACTTGAGGAACAGCTAAGTTTTTTAACTTCATTAAATGCGAATTTCTTCAAACTAGGTATTTTTAAAAATTAATAGTTCGATATTTCAAGCATTTTTCATTCATTAATTATACAAGTTTCCATTCATTCATTGCAAAACTTTTGAAATTCGTGGTTAATTATTCCAAATTCAAGCGCATTTCAACTTTTTGGCTTCGTTAACATAAAATTAAACGCTGTTAATGTAGGAAGCCAAACGATACACTATTTCATTTGGCTGCAGTGATTGCTGAAGAAATAAACAAACACAGTCGTGCAAACACGAGTACAGCAATGTTGATTGCAGGTTTGTTCGTTCAAATAACTAATAACTAATAACTGTCACATAAAAATGGAAAGTTATCTTTTGATTTAAATTCAGTGTTTGTAGCCTAGTATCACAAAGTTGGCGCTTAAGTAGTCAAGGAAAATTTTAAGTATTTACGAGATTAATGACTGAGAATTTGCGTTCTCTATCATGCTGCAATGTCAGGATAATTTAGTTATTATACCATACAAAGTGAGAGGTAAAAAATAACTTGATTTGCACACTGTGTGTCAGATTATTAACGAGATAACACTTTCTCAATTATGTCAATAACTAAAACATAAATTTTGATGAAAGTTTTAAGGAAACTAGAAGCCCTGGACTTAAGCATACCGTGAAAAATTGTACAGATACACGTGATGTAACCAAACTGACGCGTTATTTGCTTAAATCAAGGTGTTCCAAGAGTTCCTTTTTAATAGTCAGAAATTCTAATTTTTGTTTATAGTGAGTCGTAAGTCTACTTTGACTGATTGTGATAAGGGTTTTATTCTCCCTAAATTGGAAAAGTAATATTTTACTGAAACTAAAATAAGTAGATTATAACTAACTTTAAAAAACTTGAATGAAAAAATAAACAAACAGAGCTATGTAAATACAAGTAGAGCAGTGTTGATTGATAATTCTAATTAGACACGTTAGAGGGATGATGCATGTCAATCAGGAGTTTTTTTCTCGCTTTTCTCTGCTATTAATGGCACTAAAGCAATGAAAAGTCCTAGGTTGACATTTGGAGAAAATTTCAACCGCGTTGGTTGGACACATGTGTTACAAAGTACTCGTGATCTGAAGAGTAGTATATCATTAAGACAGGTTAAAGCCTTTGTTAGTAAGAAGTCGCCTGCAAAATCAGCTAAAACGGGTCAAGGACAATATTAAAGTCAATTTTTCGAAAGTTTTGTACACCGACGATACGCTGGCTACTCCTGGCGGTCCTGGTGATTCCAGCCCATTTACCACCTATCCTTTATAGGTGGTAAATGAGCGGTATCGCCTTAATCGTTGGAGGGGCTAACAAAGTGGTGGAGAGATAATGATTTGAGCTGGGATTATCTGAGTAGCTTTAGCTGGCCCTTGGAAATTATTAGATGGTATTAATATTTCAAATGCAAAAATAGCTTTCTTGTTGGAGCATCTTGAAGTATAAGTGAAGATAGTGAGTGACAATCAGATGAAATGTTATTTCCATGCAAGAGAATGCCCAATCGCCTACAGCTCATTGAATTATTGAGTATCTCCAGAAACGCGTTCTGTTGGCTTTGAAAGTTGAAGTAGCCTGCAAATTCCTCACATTAAAACTCAGTAAAAAACCCACGGAGCATTCGGAAAAAACGGCATAACGTAAATAAGCGGCAATTTACGACAAAAAATGAGTTTAAGGTAGGGGATGCCCTTGATATATCATTATACGGGAAATTATGGTAGTTAGAATCCTGAAATTAAAAAATTCCATGGCTGGGCAATTTATTCAAGTAATTTCTAAGAGGGGAAACCATATTTCATAGGAATGCTCTGCAGACGTCCATTTCAATTACAAGTGTTTCTCATTTATTAATTTCCTATTCAATCCGATGCGTATGTACAATGTTTAACTATTATCTCTGGCTATTCAGAGTGAATAAGATAAAACATTACCAGCTGTGCAATGCAGTATGCACATATGTCAGGGGTATTATCACTCCCGGAAATTTTTCCAAATTTAACTCTTAGTTTTTAATATCATTAAGAAAATACTCTCTCGGTAATAATGTGATACGTTAGCCAATAATATAAATATACATAAGGAGAAATTTCACTGCAATCATAGTGCAAATGAAAGGCACTGCAATTGGCTGCATAGAGAAGACAAATTAGTTGCCAGAGATGACGTAGGCACATTTAAAACTGTTTCACGAATGTACCCGTGATCGCAACTGCGAATAATTTCACTTTGGTAGAGTTGACAAATCGATTATTAATTAATGGATAGATATAGGTGAAGTGAAAAATTTGTACTCAAAGATTCGATGATATCAAGAGAAGTAATTTAACGTAGAGTATTTGACATTGAGTTGTATTCTGACATTTGAACTTGAGATGCCAAATTTTGAGCATGTATTAAGAGACGCTGCATTAAGCAGTGATGCGATCGGAAACTGGTATTAATATCAAGCATTCTTTAATTGTGAGCAGAAGTTGGATGTTCCCTTCACTTTAATTACCTGAACTTCTGAGCATACCGACAATTACGAATAGAATTCACCCGTATCAGCACAATAGGCAGCGTCGTGTAGCTTACATGCGACTCTCGCTCATTTTGGACAATTCTCTCCGGGTTTCGATATGCTGAAACTTGATTTCAAATTTACGGGAAGTATTAGCGTCGTTTCGCAAATTTCAGAGAATGAAGTGCTATTACAGTTTATTGAACTTCCACAAAAACGATACCGAATCAAAAAATTGCAAATTTCAATATGCCAGAAATGAAATCGACTCGCAACTTCGGAAAGTTACAGAGTTCCGTTTGACGATAGTTTGGAAAGCTAATCAGATCGTTATTTAGCTCTAAATGAATGGGCGACGTGACAGCACTTGCTTCATCGTTTCATTGAGTGTCTCTGACTTGCTCTGGAGGAGAGAACGCATTCACGCTCATCATCATCACTAATTCATTATCGTCAACACATTCATCACAAACACCTTCATCATCATGCATCACTCCCCATTAACGAATTAATTTTCCTTTCAAATAAGATTCCTCTTATGTGCCAGTGCTAAACACGTCGTTAAAATCTTTCCGTAAACTTTCAATGACCATGCAAAATATTTGCCTCTTCCAACCATGCAATAGCAAATCCCTATATTCCCCATTTAAGTTCGGTGATGCAGCTAAATAGGAAGAACAAACTCGTACCACTTACGATTTTCTCGACCGCGAGCTATTTAAACTTGAAATTATGCCACACCATAAGGCTAAAAGCTTGCCAAGCGAGATAAATATGAGCTGTTAATTAACAACACCCCATCGACACTCCCACCGAGCCCAGGTGAGGTAAGCCGTTGACGTCACCTCAGGTGATGTAATGCTGTAGAGGCCCAGCGCCCAACCCAGAAGCTGGTAGCACAGAGTTGCTTTACTACATTTTCTTGGGGCCAAACTCCTCAAGTTATGTTTTTAATAAGTGAAATCAACATCAAATGCCACTTAACATCTGACGATGATTCATTGAGGTCGCATGGACAGGGCGATTTTGGTTGAATAACGTTTGTAAAATTCCGAAACTTGAGGATTTTGATCATAAAAAAGACCAATCTGGCATCCTTGCGGAGGCATCGACCTCATGTGTGGCCAGTGTGAATATAACATGGTGAATATTCCTTACAATTGACCGCGGTCAAGGTTATTGAATAAAATATCATACGTGAGTGAAGCTCCACAAAGGTATACGATAAAGGAAATATGTTACGAAAACGACATGACCTCCAGAAAGGTTACAGAAGGCGTATCAAAATGAAATATGGTACTAGAGTAAAGCTCCAGAAAAGTGCGGTCGAGAAAATGTGTAGCGAAAACGAAGCAACCCTCAATAAGGTAAGAGCGGGCGTACCAAGCTAGGCAGTTGGCAAACATAACAGAAAAATATTCAGCCTCCTTACAAAACAGGCAGCGTTATGAAGCTACATGATCTGTGCCTGAAATGACCGACAGAATTTGTAGTTGCGCACGATTTTTAATTTCAACAGTCATGCGTTGCCTATTCGGACATACGCGAGAACGTTAGTTTAGTCATGCAGTTCTAGGGGAGGGTGGATTTCATGCTCAGTGAAGAGGGTGATGGCTATAAAAGCTATGGCTAGTGTCATTGCGACTGTTGAGGTCCGCAGAGAGAAGGAATGGAAGGAATTTTTCTGTGGAGTGTATGGTATGTTTTCGTTTTTCAGTATTGTGCGGAGAAATAATATTTACTTGACCTGTGTGAAGAAAAATACTGAACAGGGCACATATGAGACTCACTGAACTGTAGTTTGACGCTAAGCAAATATCACTAAGCAAGACTCGTTGGACGCTAAGTGTTCACAACGACCCACAAGAACGTGCGTGAAAACCAACGAACTTAACATTTTCAACAATTCCGTAGCAAACTGAGTTAGCAGTGAAATCGAAATCCAAGAGAAAACGTGTTTATTCATAGATTCATCTGGGAAAAATGATGCTTTTTTGTAATTGCCTTTACTTTTAATTGCAACCGTTTGACTCATCCAAGTCGGTCAACATCATATGTTGTCACAGACTTAAATGCTCGAGTCATACGATATCGTTTTATTTTTACCTCAACTCATACAAATAAAAATTTGTCCTAGTTATTCAACTTATTCGATACTTGATTTAAGTTACAAACGAGTGGGTATTATTGTTACCCGTATAACTAGAGGTTCGCATAAGATGTTGCACAACTGAAAGTTTGACTGTACATACAAATGTACCTAACGTCGGTACCTCGTCACTCAATAATAGAGTTTATCAAAGTTTTCCAAGGCTCACTTACCAGCATGAATCTAGGTCAATTCGATCGTAAATGTTATTTTTGAAACACACGGAACTCATTTATCACTCTGCAGCTGCACCGTCTGCTTTGTTTGAGCAGTAAGATTGTTAGATAGGACAGCATATTTGTATTGAAAAGAATTCATTGTTATTTTTTTGAAAAAAAATTGAAACATTTCAGAGGCAAAGAATTCACAATGTTACTGACCAAATACTTAGAAAAAGGAAAACAAAGAAAAACAGTTTATTTTCCACTGAGATGGGACAAAAACCATCATTGGTTTAAAATGTCTGAACATAAAGATCCTTAGTTGATATACGCATATCGCAATCACATGTCAAAATTCTAAACAAATGATTGAGAGAAACGTATGAAAAACGGCACTCCTTTCGTTGCGTTACTCTAAGTTTGTTAATACATGTAAATACAAGCAATAAAAAGCAAATATCGGTGACGCTTTGTTGAAAACACATTTGCTAGTTGAAAACACACTTACATTGAAATACGAGCTTAGGAACTTGCCATATCACGGATTAATGGTGAAAGTAAACTGAGTGGATTTAAATAATTCTGCGTCTAAGACTATATGAGGTCGCTATTCAAAACAATCTTCTCAATTTTACGTATCGACTAGTACGACAAATAAATAACTCAGAGAACTTAAAATATCTTACCGCAAAACCAACTTATGAAATTTACCATAAAAAATGCTGGCGCAAAAGAGTTCACTGGACTCAGATACATGAAAAGGAATTGTGGTACAATATTAACCAAAACAATAATAACACAATTGAAGCAGTTCGTAAAATTACCTACCTAAATAATGCTTTCATAACATACTTACGAGCGTTTGAAACGAGAAATGGTCACACGAGGCGAACAATATCATTGTACGACATGAATAAGAAAAAAAAACACTTAATGTCCCATTTAGTTAATGCATAAGATGAATTACATCGCTTTTTAAAATGCCTCAGTATAAAAGTCCTTAGTTGATAAACATACACGGGTGTCATAACACTCCATGTCAGTGCTTGTACGAAAGACTGAGATAAAACCGTAAAAATGTTTCCCATAATGATCTATTCTAAGTTTGATGATGTTTATAAATGAATATCATTAAAGAAATATAAAGGTTAACACAGATAGGTTAAACGCTTTTGTGATCAAGTAACTGCAAGAGTGTTACATTCTTTTGATCGATTTCACTGTATATTTTTTCTGTGATATTAAACAGAGCATCTTGAGAGCTAGTGTTCCTCCTATAGACATATTGACTTCGATGAAGTAAATTTGATTCAACCCAGGGAGATGACAGTTGATTTATTATCACTTTTTCTAATGTTTCGGACAGCACAGATGAAAAGACTTATGAGCCTCTAGTTTGATGCTGTATTATCACCAGTTTTATGCAACGGTCTAATTATGGAGTGTTTCCATTGGACGGGGAACTTATTGGTTGCTATTGATTTATTAATTTTCAATCGAATCATTGGTGCTGTGACTGGGAAGCTGCCTTTGATAAATTGAAGGCTGATGCCATCATGTCCGACTGCCTTTGTGTTTTCCAATGAATATGTCAATTTTTTGCTACTCTGTTAAATTAACAGGACGTAGTCGCCATCACCTGACACCAGCCCTTGAAGATACAGTAGGGCACGGGGTTTAAAACTGAAGGTTGATTTCAATTGATTTTACACACTTCATTGCAGACTAGAGCACTTACTTTTGAAAAGAATGTGCTGAAAGCAGTGGTTGTTTCCAAGGGATTTTCAGAATTACTTGTGCGGTCTAAATTTTTATACTGTGCTACATCGCTAATGATTCCCCACGTTCGTTTTGGGTTATTTTTTACCGTTAATAGTTCTTAATGAAAGTCAGTTTATTTTGCGTCCTTGATTTTCATCCGAATAATCTTTTCTCCTTCCTTATATCTCTTCTGTAAAATACTGCTTGGATTATTTTTTTACTCACGCAAGTAAGTTTTCTTTATTCTGTATAGTTCTTTAATTTCGTTTGTCATCCAAACAGGGCGTTTTGGCTTAGTTTTTTTTTCTGTGGGGTCAGGTTCACATTCAATAAGGGTTGCTGTAAAATTTTCATTGAAGATTGAAACTTATATCTCAGGATCAACAGATTTCACTATGTTCAGAAATTCGGAGAGCTTGTTTAGTAGTTTTTCATGATATAGGTCTGCCGAGTAGTAACTTTTCAAACAATAAGTTATATAACTTTAATTTCTTCTTTCCTTTGCACTATTAATTTGAGATTCTTAAGTGTGGTGATCGGATACAGAAGGTGATATTGATGTATTGATATATTGATTGACTGCTGTGGGATTATATGTGATTGATAGATCGAGAAGAATTTAAGGCACTCTACTTATACGAATTGGCCCTTCGACCATTTGGGATAGGTTTAGTTTGAGTTCATTAAAGTGATCATAAAAATGACTTCACAAGTGAACTTACTAATTACAGCTAACTATTTGAAAATCTCAAGGAAATTTTTATATTGGGATTATATGTGATTGATAGATCGAGAAGAATTTAAGGCACTCTACTTATACGAATTGGCCCTTCGACCATTTGGGATAGGTTTAGTTTGAGTTCATTAAAGTGATCATAAAAATGACTTCACAAGTGAACTTACTAATTACAGCTAACTATTTGAAAATCTCAAGGAAATTTTTGGCAGAAAAGAGAACACTCGCTTCACTTCATGAGCAGACACTGATCAGAGAGTGACCTTTTCCCAATAACAAGACAGAAGGGCTTCATGTGAAAATACAGCTTATCTCGCAAGAAAAATGGGAACTTTAACTTTTCGATGTTTACAACCAGGGTTGCTGGCCCTAGTTATGTGAGTGATACTGCAGCAATGGTGCGCTCTGGAACTCGAACACTTGTGCCAGGCACAAGTTGATAGCTCTGCTCTTATAAGTCAACCATTTAGCATGAGGATATGCTACACCACTCTGCCAAATGATTCGAATTAAGTCTCGTTAATAAGACAAGGCAATGAATGAGCTAATTCTGACGCAGGAAAACATGCGTGCTTCCAGTAAAAAATACATAAGACGTAACTTTTCACGAAAAAAGGCGACAGAGTAGAACCATAGAAGTATACTCGTATGTTTGGAGCAAGCAATATTTTCGATTTTTTTTCACCTACTTGCTAAGTTAATCCTTTTTATTGCATGCAAATGTATCATCTAGTTCTTTTTCAATTATATTATTTCATTCTAGAGCAAATGCCGGCAGCTTGGCATCTGGACAAGATTCGCTATTTTAAACTTGTAATTAGATATAGGGCAATGCTTCGTGAAGAAAAGGTTAAGTGCCACAGCTGAACGATAGATCTCTAAGGAAAAAGACTGCTTAAATAATTGAAATTGATGATATTTCCAACTCCAACATGTTATATGATCATAGTCACGGTGAATTCATCAATATAAATTGGTATACTGATTTATGAGTGGGTAATTTCAGAGCGGGTGTTGCACCTTTCGTCGTGATATCGGATAAACAAAAATGATTCAAATAGTAACTAGAAGACCATGAACGAAATACAATTCGAATAAAACATTTAAAAATGCTCATCTAAAGAACAGAATTAAAAACGATTATTCCAGATTCTCATGATGAATCGAACAATTTCCAATCGAAGAAGAATAAACGGAACTTCCTCACGCAAAAACGACAAATATCCCTCACGAAACCTTGAGCTTGCCCAGTACATGAGCCGTCGTTGAGATGCAAATTTCGCGAGAAGGTTGACCTGACGAATTACTGTGATAAGTTATTTTAACCCTCCCTAACCACGGCAAAGGTTTTCGAAAGAAAGGGGAGAGGCAGACGCAATTCAACAAGGAGCTAAAGCAATCACAAATCTTTGCACTATACAGTAGGTGTGCACTGGATAAAGAAACGGAAAGATTGAAAGATTATCAAGAATATAATAGTTGAATAAGAGGGTTATAGAAGTTGAAAAAGAACAGCAGTGAACCGAAGAAACTGAACAGTAACAAAACAAAAAACCCTATTCTTCTTAGTAAAGAGGAAGTCATGCATAACGTTCAACTCGGGACCTCACGTTTTCCCCTGGGAATGCTAATTCTCATGAAAACATTTGTTGCATCCCCTTCAGGGGATTGACCTGACTAAACAATGCTGCGTGGTCTTTTCGAAACTGACTGCGTTGACGAAGCCTGAACAGGGCTTGTCGGCATGAAAACTTTCATTGACTTGGCCAGGTAGATAAAAGTAATGAAGCTAAACAACTGAATGGAGACTTGAAATTTGCCTTCGAATAATATTTATAAATCACTAAACACCAATAATTAACTAATTATCGACGACCACAGCCTAAAAGGCAGGGTTTCGTATCTCTCTGTGCATAAGTTCCAAGCTGTAAGGAAGTAATTAGATCAGCCTAATTTACTAGGGAATCTCAGTTCTTCAAACGGTCAACTGACACAACTTCTGCTGTAACAAGGGATACTCAAAGTTGCCCTGAACGAAAATGATAGGTGTAAATGTATCAATCAAAGTTTTCTCGAGGCAGACAAGTGTAGAGAAAACAGTGACTCTTTGTGTGTACAACATCGCTTTTACGTGCTACGTTCAGCATAGGGACGTCGCAGATGAATTTATGTAATTGCCCAGATGGGAAACTCAATGACAGAAAGGTACCCGATGTTAGAATTATCACCTATGTAATTCATTCTAGATTTTTTCCCGAACAATGGGTAATATTCACAGAAATATTGGAACCACTTTCAATTCATCTGAAAAGAATGGCAGACTCGGCTGGCCGATGCCAAGGAATGCCAATGGTTAGCCGCGTTTACCTGAAAATATTAGAACTTCCGCTAATGTATCCCATAGATGAGCTGACCCGACCGGCTGCACAGGAATGCGTGGGGTAGCAAATTTACCTGAAGAGCACAAAGGATGTAATACTAAAACGCTCGACAAAAGATTATCAGGGAGCCGAACAAAGGCAGCTCAGCGGGGGCCAGAGGGGAGCGGTGGAGGGAGCAGAATAGCAGACACAAAGGATGGCGCATACATACATAGCGTTGCAGCTTAGAGACTTCGCTTCTGTTGCGAGCTTTATGGCCAGAAATGAAAAGAAAAAGGCGATACGCCCTTCGCACCACGCGAAGTCGGCCGATAAGTAGCCGAGTCGCGGAAAATCGTCACGTAAATCTTATGAATCTCGCGTTCTTGGAATGTTATCTCGATAGCCGGATCGAAACGAAAATAATACTGAATATTTTATTGATCAACAAAAACATTCGACGTAGGAACATGACCTGTAACACTAAGCTTACGTTTGTTTTGAATTTTGAATTCCAATGAGAAAAAACTGTCTTGTGAGTATATTGGGTAATTTTAGAGAGTACGCTGTATAAAGACACTGAAATCTTTGCACATCAACATTTTGTGTTACCGGTGAAAATTTATGTTCATAGCTCTAAATTGTCTTGCATTATTATGCCGTTCACTGGTGAATGTGTTATTTATTGGTATTTTGTTTTTCAGGATGGCTACTTTGAACTGGCACGCTTGTTCGTATCTCATTTCGAAGTTGACGCGTGAAAAATTAAACTAAATTAGAGTGATTTAAAATTATGAAATTATACTTACAACAGGGTCTTTCAGATGAACCTGCTCAAGTTTAACAACGTTGGCTTTTTTGATTTCTCCAAAAGTTGAAAACTGAAAACACTGAAGTGCAGTTATGCTTAGTTATCAATGAAGCCTGAGATCAACTTTTTGTGTTCATTGCATAAACATTACGCTATGGAACAGTCGAAATTTCAGCTATCAGAGAAATTCGTCAAGCAGGCCTAAGCCCAGTTTTTATTGCAAAATCTCTCCAGTATCCTAGACAGACAGTTTAAGATGTTTGTAAGCCTTTTGAAAAATCTGGCCAAGATTGCGAAGCCACCCACACGCCAAGAGAAGACAAAATTTACATACTTCACTTTTTAGCCGGCCTCAAAAGAAGCGTCAAGGCCAATCCAACCGTGTCATTATCAACATTACTTAAAGAAAAGGCTTGTCAGCATCACGACAATTTACAGAGCGGTCAAAGACTTTGAAATAACTTCTTATGCGCAGGGTCGAAGCATTTCCTTACTAATACGGTGAAAGAAGTTCGTTTGGAGAGGGACGTAAAATTTTGAAAGGAGTATGGTCAACGAATCAATCATCAAGTTCTTTTCTGATAAGAAAATTGTAACATCTGAAAAGCCTTGTGACTGATGTAACGATCGCTGGATTGCCTTTCGAGCTCTGGCGTTCAACCTACGATGATCACAAAAAAAAAACAAGCTAGCGTCATGACCCTTTGCGTGTATTCGAATGAGGGTAACGTTTTTATTCACTTCTGACGAAAAAGTGAATGCCGAATCCTACTGCAACGGTTTGCAAACAGAAATCATTTCATGAAAAAATGAAGGCCAAAGAACATAAAGGCCCAGGCTTTAAATAAGAAGTTCGTGCTTATAAAATCGCAAACTTGATCAACAGGCTCAGTGTGCGTTTCTGGCAGAAAGATTTTGGCCTTCCAACTCGTCTGACCTAAACGCGTTGGAAAACTATATTTGGTCACAATTTGAGCAAAAGCTTGTACAAATACAACTTTCGTTTTAGTAGTCTTTATTGTATCGCCGTCTGTCAAAATTTAAAAGTATTATGTTACTCTTCCTTGAGTTATTAGTAATTAAACATAGAACTGTAAATCTGAATGATTTATCCAAAAAATCCTTGTACAGAATGGTAGCTGAACAAGTGCGCTGTGAATACAATGAAGTTACGATGAACTCGCGTATCTGATGAACCATGGAGGTATTTAACAGACGTGGCTGATAAACGAGCGCGGCTAAGCCACATGTGGACCTGATATGAGGGTGCAGGTGATGGACAAGATCAGGTGAATATGACCTGCTTCATACTAAATGAGAGTCCGCTTGAGTCGCACGGTAGAACTTTTAAACAATAAATCAGAAACTTTTCTCGTACGGTCATTGAGCTCTTTTCTTAATTCTTTTGTCTGTTCTTCTAAAGGAGTCGTTTTCTTCTCGAAAGAGTCTTTAAATTCCTTTTCAATTCTCTGTAATTTATTCAGTTAACTAGATTTTGACTACAGCATACCTATGTTACGCTCAAAATCATGAATATTACCACGAATCGCACTCTGCAGCACGAATATTAATACAACAACCCACATAGGGACAACACGTACCAGTTTTAACCATCTTACTTTGTTGGACATTTTAATACAGTGAAATGACGTAAAAACATCGATGTTGTGTGCAAGAAGAATCTATTCCATTTAACATCACATCCACCGATCAATTTTGGTTCATTTTCGAGTGCAGCCACGTGTCCATTTAATCAGATAAGGAGTGAAGAAGATCGACCATTGTGTCTGGTTTCTATCTATGCTGCAGCTTAATACGAGTACTGACTCCACTTGTTCTGTTCCTCGTTCAAGGAGTCTCTCTTTGTTTTAGAGTGGCTCTACTGAAAACTTAACGTCCTTCGGAATATTTACGTGACTTACTGTACTGAAACTTTAACGTACATCTACTTAGAAACGGAGGTAGTCAGAAAAATGAGTACAGCTTTAGAGTGGAAGAAAATTAAGGGTAGGCGCAGTTGACACAGCTAAAAGAAGTGACCATAGCTTAAAGTGGGTGGAAAAAGATCACAAGGAGGTGTAGCTCATATATAAATACATGTAGGTTAAGACTGGGCGCAGCTCAGGAGAACTATATAGTGGCTTGGATACAATCTTAAAGCGTGAGTAGATATGATGAGCGATGTAAATCTGTTCTAGACTAGTGATTTTTCATTGATGTTATCTTCGTTTACATCAGTAATGTGCTTTAGAGGATTATAGTCTCAGTCGGGCCAAATTTGCATTTTTAATGAAGATTTCGAAGGTTACGCGACAAAAAGACAGGAAGTGTATACTGGACAGTTTAAAGTTATCGGCCGTAATAATCGGCTCGCAAAAACTGCATGGAGAACGTTTCATACCTGGATGCCTAAAAATGGGCTTTAATTTCTGAATCACGAAGATCGTTATTTTCCTTAGATTTTATCTGTGGGAAACAATGTAACTAAAAAATCAAAGTAGAGATAATGATAGAGTAGATCAACTGCCACACCTAGACTCACTGGAAGGTCAACTTGGAAATGCTAGCTTGGTTCACAATGGAATTGATTTTTTTTGTTGAAATTGAGAGCAGTGTGGGAGCGCTGCGAGATTGGCTATTGCTGCAGGGCTGAGTGATTGGCTAATGCCACAGCATTGGCTGTTGGATTGAAATGAAAACATTGACATAAGACAAATTTCAATGCAAATCACTGTGAAAAAATAGAATGTCTGACTGGGTAATACTACAGAGTCTGTTTGAACTAAATAAGTAAGATTTTCATGATACACGTCAACTCAAATACATACTCAAAAAGAGAACAAGACGCGTTGGCTCAGCTCACGGTGGCCGAGGTGGCCGACAGCGTGTACGCTGAGAGCCCTCACCGACGAGTCCTCTATCTATTAGCAACATAAAAGGGCTATTAGGCTGCCAGTAAGTCTTTTGGGCACGCTAATATCCTCTATAAACTCTCAAATGAAAGCAATTTGTCAGCTTCCAGTTTTTATCGCCTGAGCTCGCTGATTCATTATGCGTAGAATGTAAGGAGGGTATGGAGGAATTCTTTCAGAACTCTCGGTCTTCCATGCTTCGACAAATCAGTCTCACTAAGATGTTGCGCTTGAAGTATATCACTACGAATTTAGGACATAGCTTGTAATACTGAAATTATTTGCATTTATGGAGCGTCGGACTGCTCAAGTCATATTTTTCACCGACTTCAACTATGCTGGCGAACCCGAGATAATTTTTAGTAATTCCCATTTTTCATGCGTAAGTCGCTGTTTTTTATTTGTTTTTATTATTGATAAATTATCCAAAAACGTGAGTTAGGACATGCAAAAGCATGCAAATAAAAAAATTCTGTAGGAATTGGTTCGTACGCACTGGAACAAACGTAAAACGAATTGAGTAAGCACGAAGGTAGGATAACATGACGATCATGGTGCAGAATGACTTCCATTTATGTTCGTAACACTGACTCTCAGCTGCCAATTAATCCATTATTTTGAACAAATGAGTAATGCAGCTTGCACATACGTGAAGAAAGGAATTATTTTATATTCAAATATTTGAAGAGAGTAAGAATTCGACATTCAGCTGCATTGACCAGGACGCTTGTACCTACTCTGCACAAAGTCATTAAGATAGTTTACTCGGAATAAGTTGGAAGGAAAAATATTTCCCAAAGCACAACGACTAAATTTGAAGATTAAGCACTGAAAACCCAAACTATGATCGGTCGATTTGAAATTTTCCGTGAGCTCACTGCCATGCATTTCAATGTACATACCGTGTGTGTGAGCAAAAAATAGTATAATCTAGCTGTACCTGGTCTAATTATGAAATGATAAGCTTTTGATTTTCGTTTTTGATTGGTTTTCTAGCAGATTATAACTCGTCATCACAATGCAAATATTTCTGAGCAATTCATTTAGGGTTACTTATGCCTCATGGCCTTCAAATAAAAAGCAACTTGCGCTTTAACATTTGTGTTGCACAGTTTTACCAAATGCCCTTGTCAATGAGGGTATACTGGCCACGCAAGGATTTCCGTCTGTGCTTGCCCGCCTGGACGTGACGTTTTGCTGTACGTACAAATCAGGCTCCATTATTTTTGGCCCCACAAATGAATAAAAATATATGAAATACACAAATAATATGCCTGTAATCTTTCCTAAATTCTCATTGTCGCTGTTTAGAGGACCTGGACTTGCTTTGCTACGCAGTGTTACAGTTTGTGTTCTCAATGGAAACTTTACAATAGAGCACACGTACCTCAGCTATGTAGCGACAATTTGCACCTGTATTAAGTTCATTTAAACTTATTTTGCATGGCAAAACTAAGCAAGGATATTCACTCCAGATTATAGTTAAAATACTAAATTGTTCTGACACCAAATTCGAGTGATTTTTTTCAACGAAGTGGAGTAATGAAGCGTTGAGTAGAAACAATCTACAATGGAACACACTTGCATAGGATTTCAAGCTACCTCACCGGCACAAAAAAGTAGCAGACCCTACCAAAAAACAAATAATCCCTGTACTTTCAACAAATTAATGCAACTACCAAAAAATGCTAAAATCCAGTGTACATCCAACAGCTTAATGCAATAATTTATGATTATTTTCAGTTGACAATGCAGAAATCTAGTTCCCTAGGGTATGTTGACGAAGACAGTCACTATTGTCGAATCTCTTTTGAGCGCAGTTGAGGAATCTTTCCTACTAGTCTACCCCAAGTTGCTCGAGTCGTCAGGACACACATTGGCAAAATTTACCTAGATTAGAATTAATTTTAGTTTATGCCTCTCTAATCGCAGCGAAGGGGTTCCAAACAGAGGAAGGATGAAGCCACCGTTTAGGATGGCGCTAAGGGAATGCAGATTCTATGCACAAGGTGTGGTCCCGCACAAGATCTCCTGCGCTTGGATAAAAGTTAAAGAAGAAAGTTAAAGGTTTTTAAAAAAAGAACCACAGTGAACTGAAAAAAATGGAAGAAAGGTCACACAGGACCTTTATCGCTATCGTCACACCGGAAATCAAATCGTCATTCTGTAAAATAAAACTCCGAAATCCCTTTGTTTTGTACCATTAGCTAATGTTCTCCACTAGCGTACACGACCCGTCAAAGTAAGGTTAATCAAAATAAGGTTTACTTTCTCAAAAAAGCCTACCTAACTCTCAGCTCGGGAAGAATTTATTTACCCGCTCCTGCTCTATATGATGAAGTTATTCTTTAGCACTGATTTACATCCATCATTATATCTACCCACGCTTTGAGATTGTATCAAAGCCACTATAGTTTCCTGAGTTGCGAACAGTTTAACCAACATATATTTATTTATGAGCTACATCCCCTTCTGAGCTTTTTCGATCTACTTTTTACATACGAATATTCGAATATACTTACTTTCATAAAACATGTGCAAAAATTAGCATGAGGGTGAAGCACAAATCAGTAAGAAAATAGGTAGTGCAGTCTTCACCTTGAATCTTGTTCGAAAGGAATTCATATCGACCCCTGACATGGGTAAATATTATTTGAGAGACGATGACGATGTAAAAGAATATCACCGTTAAGTGAATCTCTTATTATTGTGATATGGGAATTAAAATGTAAAATTATGAAATAAGGTTGTCAAATCAACGTTGTGAAATAACCGCAAAAGCGTCAATAAACTTCCCATTGTTTAGAGCTTAATACACATGTATCACACTTTTTGTGCTAAAATCGAACCAAAGTACAACAATGCTCGACTTTTTTAAAATAGTATCTAAAGGAAATCTGGCTGTGCATTGCTAATGTAAATGCTCAAATCAGTATTTCCAATTTATGGAATGAAAGTAATATGCTGCCGATACAATTTAACACAAGATCATTACTCAAACTTCTAGGGAAAAATTATTTCAAGCTTTTTTTTGCCGATTCTAATACTAATGTCAATTACACCATCCAATTGAACGGAAATGAGCTGCCGATACAATTCAATAAAAACCCTCACATATTATTTAAAGCATCCTAGGAACAGTTAAGTTGAGCAAAATTTTCCGTTATCGTCACACAGGAAATTAATTCAAAGCTGAAGTCTGTACCTGATAAAATAACCAATAAGAAATTTCTGGAGCCACTGGCATTATGAGAGTTATAAGTAAACGCCTCTGCAGTCACGTCATTAAATAATTTTACTTGTGACCTTGTACTGTGATAGAAAAAATAGAAAGTGGAGAGAATATTATACAATAAAAACAGCTGTTTCAGGCTTAATAAGCTGCTTGGTATTAGGATTTTCACTCCGATAATTCTCGAAAAAAAATAGATTTTGCTTTTGTGTTATCAAGGAAGAATTAAAAAAAAGTTACAACAGAGTTATCGTGCAAAAGTTTCAGTCACACACCTGCAGCTTACGCATTCAAGATTGGACGTACAGAAAAGTAGTTAGTCAGTAATTTATTTTTTCATTCATCAATTTTTTTATCTTGCCTGATGGATTACTTGTTTACCGACACTTCACCAATGAAATTTTCTTCTATTTTAGGCCAGCTAAGCCGACACAAACTGGCCAAAGCAAGAAGCAAACTGATTTTTTCAAAGCAGCTCATAAAAAATCTTTACGGACACTCCATCCCGAGATGAGTTTTTAGCGCTCACAAAACATCCTTTGAGAGGGCGGCAATGCAGAGCAAGTGATCCGTGAAATGGGATCTCTGCGGACACTGAACAATGATCTGCAAAAATAGATCCAGCACTGCTCCGAGATCTTCCTGAATATCGCAAGAAAATGGCCAAAAATGCGAGGCTCTTTTAGGACTTTTCATGCAGGTGGAAGACGCCCAGCCATGCATGAGCTTTGACGAAGAAAAGTGCGTCTTGAAATGAATGCTTAATAAAACCACGATGCAAAAGCCTTTCTGCAACAAGAATTTCCTTGGAACATTCGGGCACCTCCAACAAAACTGTCCGAATGGTTCAGCTGCATTTGTTATTTCTTTGCCGCTTCGTTCGTGTCTAAGGAGAGAACAGAAATTTTTCATCAAGTGTTTTACAAATAATGGGGTTAGAAAATGCAAAAATTCGCGACTGCCATCGAAAGATGTCACGTTTTTTTTGTGCAAACAAGTGAATATTTACCTCGGGTAAAACTTAAATTAAGTGGATCGAATTAGATTAGAAGTTAGTTCAAATCTCCCTATCCGCAACAAAGGCGTTCCAAAGAGAGGATAGAGGAAAGTAACATATAGTATGGATTTAAGGGAACTTAAAATGCACGCACAAAGTGCGTAGAAGTTATAGCTTGAGCAAGAAGTTTATGAAATGAGATGAAATCCGAAGAAGAAAGAAATAGATGCTGAAAAACAGGGTGGTAGAGAACCGTAAAAAATAGTCCGTAACAAAATAAAAAACCTATTCTATTTCAATACAAAGAAGGAACCTCATATTTCCCCAGAGAGTGAATCGATTTTAGTCATTGAAAAAGGGAGCGGTTATAAAATCGACTTAGACTGGAAGGAATCTTGCAATGTAAAAGATAAATACCGCAGCATTGAATGCGTCAGTTGAATCACAGCTAGATTATGAAAAGAATGTCAAAATACGAGAGGCCTCAACAGCAAAGCTGACTTGCGAATGTATACAGCTTTTAAAATACTTGAGTTCGCCATAGCGTTTGAATGATCAAATACACTCCCCCCTTCAGCTCTACAACCCCAGCGCCAGTGAGTCGTTGCGGTCACACAGATATTCACGTATGAAATATACAGTCTCAGAGTCAATGAAACATACGTTTAAGCGCCTCTCCAGTACCACCAAAGAGACAAAAAATGTGCTCCAACTTTACAGATATTCGCCAAATTAATATTCAGGCATAGAACCTGTAAGGAATAATCATAAGCACATCGCCAGGACCATCAACAATTCAAAAGGAACTCTAAATATACAAATATTTACGGAGTCAATGCACAGTTACAAAATCAACAAAGAAACTTAGTAAGCGCATCAACAGCCTCATCAAAAAATTTGGAATTATTCTCTAAATATTCAGACCTTAATAGAATCAATGTACAGTTAAAGATACAGAAAAATAATCTTAAGAAGCGCATCATCAGCACTGTCAAAGATTCAAAAAGGAGTTTCAAATATCACGTAGGCTGCCATGAGAACTCACGCTCTCGTTATCAAGTGATGGGATGCAGTCACTTGAACTCAAAGAGCTTATCACCAGTCCCCTAATCTCTAATGAAATAATTTTGCTGAACAAGAACATTACTTAAAAATAATTTAAGAACTAAGATGCACAAAAAAGGACACATGAGATGGTAATCAGGAATTATTTACTGTGCAAAAGAATCAATGCAAAATAATGAGCGATCGATGCTTCAACGAGTTTGGCTCGACTAAGACGCGTTTGCTTGGTGGGTTTCACATTTGTTTCACCTAGAGAAAAAGGATTATTGCAGTTTATTTGACCAGTCTGTCACTCAGAATAACAGAAGCCTTGTTTTGTGAAATCTTCTCAACATTACACTTGTGCGTGAAGTGATCTCTGGTGCAGTGCTAGCCAATCATTCAGTGCATTAATTGCAAAACAAATCAATCACTCAGGGCAGCAACACTCAATCAATGCTGCAAAACTTGGCAATGACTCACCACTACAGCACGCACCAACCATTGAGTAAACCGAAATAAATTGTCATTCTATAAAATAATACTCCGAAATCCCTTTGCTTTGCACCATTAGCTAATATTCTCTACTAGCGTACATGACCCGTCAAAAATGAAGGAATTTGATATTTTCTCAAGACGAATCTTTCAGATGATTACGACAAACAAATCTATCCATCCTAATAGTATCCGCTTTTAAAATATTCTTGTACTTGTGCACTTTGCAGACGGGTGTTATCAAAAAGTTGAGCAGGCGAGTGGATGAAAGAGTGCTTGGATGGTTTGGGCATGTTGAAAGAATGAATGTTGAGCGGCTGGTGAAAAAGATATATATGTCGGAAGTGAGTGGTCTTCGAGCGCGAGGTAGACCACGGATGAGTTGGATGGATGGGGTGCGACGTGCGTTGTATGAGAGGGGTCTGACTGTGGACGTGGCGAGAGGGATGGCTGCGGACAGAAGTGAGTGGGGGCAGTGTATAAGGAGGTAATTTTATTTTTGACGCGTTACTGGAAGCTGCCCGCGTGTGATGGGGTTGACCTGTCATGTGCGGGGGGAGGGGCTGCACTCAATGAAGCGGTCGGGGTAAACCAGCTGTGGCTGTCGGGCCTGACTGTGGAAGGTGGTTGTGCTGGGCTGCTGCTGATCCTGGCAGTTCAGGTGCGGCCAGTGCTGCCTCTCTCGCCTCCTAGTGACTAAGTGTGGTGATTGTGGCCTGCTGTCGGCTACCCTCCCATAGGGAGGATAAGCCCGGTATGTGTATGTATGTACTTGTGCACTGGTGGAGCTCCTATCACAGATACGGTCATTAAGCATACTAGCACAGAGAGACGTCTGACCAACCAACAAAGCAAGAAAAAAACTGTGTATCTTTATTTATTATGGAATGAATAAAAGACGGTATCTAAATTACAAAGTAACGTTAATCCATAATTTTACCTTACTAGTAAACTTTTCTCGGTTTTCGACTCGGGTCTCACATTACTGTCAGATGAACCCTTCATCATTGCAGTAATGAAACATACGAATGAAACCTGTGTATCCAATATACATGGTTGTGCAACATGCTAAGTGCATAAACTATACACAAATTTAATGTGCTCAAAGAGATTCAAATATTGTAATAATATTGAAAAAATTACGCACAAAAATGTATAAGTTTACTTATTTATTTATTTAAAGAGACTCCTGGCATTTTATTATGTAAGAATTCATCATTACGTGTACACCATCCAAATGTTCATGTTCATTATTGCATGACTATAATCAAATCAAATCAACTATCAAAATTCACTTGATTTTTACTTAATAACTAAGAGCAGAGTAACGAATAAGTCCAATGCACGCAGAGTAAAATGAATAATTATTATAGGAGTGATTTGAGCTGCTAATTGTAAAGTAGATTTTATAGTAGTGGACTAGAACACCGAAGGTTGAATATGAAAAAGTAGTCTTCAAGCCCTTTAGTATTCGTTGCAGCAAGAGTTTTAAATTGTAAGTAAAGTTGGAAATACACATGCTTTGCATGGAGGGTACGATGATAACTTTTCTGTTGTAAAAAAAATATTATTTGCAAAATGTGCAGAAAGTTTCCAATGAGAATAGGGAAAATAAATGACCGACGGGAAGAAATATCGAGTCGCTGCTTGTGCATCTCGAGTTTTGTTATTCAACTTAACCATCAAAATCGAGCTGAAGATCCCGCCTCTTGATCCTAAACCTGCAGCCCACCGGATATGCTGGTGGCAGCTGTGCTATACAGAAGTAACATAGCGCGTGCAGCCGTACATGTAGACTCTGCATCTCAAGCACTTGCTCTACATTTAACCCTTTAACGTCAGCATTTTTCTACTCATCTTACAGTTATCAGAACCACCACCATCATTAAACGGGGAACCGTCATGGTGTCCTATATATAGGCTTAGTTATAAGACATTTGAAAAACCAATGCTAAGATCATATGTATCAGGCTTGATTGGAAATAAAGCATCCCAAAGATGCCGATGTTAACCTAACCTTAAACTGGCACCTGCATCATGCAGTCACCGACATTACAACGAGGCGGTGACTGCCACTCGACACTGAACTTCGAAGAACGCATTAGGGCATAAATTTTACAAGGAATAAAATGTATCAGAGCTGTTTGTGAAAGTGGATTTTGAAGTCCACAATAACGGTAAAAAGTTAAAGTCGCTGGCCAGGTTCACGGAGGCCAGATTTCCAGATAATTTACTTTGTCGTCCTAGTACAACTGACAGCGAATGCCTCCGTCGACAAGGCTATACGCTACACGCCGTGCTTTCTACTTTCTAGAAAAATGTCTCACGTATGAGTTCATCCTACATTCGCTTTGATAATTTCTGGCTTTAAAAGAACTGCTTACAATGTTACTAAGTAGACTTGAAAGAACATTATATGCAGCCAGTTGCCCCGGTACGACGACATAGGTTGTTCGAAAATCTAATCCCTGATCGACTTCACGTGATCCTCAGATTTCTCCGCCATGAAATGAAGTCACAGAAAGACGATAAAGAAAAGCCGTCGCTGATGAAATGATCCGCGAGAGACGTAAGCGTTATGGTATAAAATGATTTATTAACGAAAACGTGCACGGAACTATCAAACCCACTTCGTCCACCGCACTTACGTCCCACGATTTTCCGCGTGGAGTTCAAGTGTGAACATAGAACGGCCGTGCAGCACCGTTGCAGCGGGAGAGATGAGCAGGAAATAAATCTTACCGTTAAGACTCTAAGGAACATATGAGCGTGAAAACCCCATTTCTAAGAATCTTGTGTGTGTTTCTGAAATTTCGTGCTCTGATCTTTATCCAAGTGAGCATACGTTGTATTCACATACTGTACATCATGGTTTTTCCGACTTATATAACGCACGTTGATGCATTCCGCAATGACAGCACGTAAATTGACGGTGCATTGCGTGTACATGCCCGTTGCATCGCACGCACAGTGCGATGCATGAACCTGCATAGTGCACTGAACGTACACAAACGGTTCTCTAACGTACGCGCATGATACACAGCACGTACAAGCACAGCCACAGCACGTGCGACTGCGCTGCCCAGCTTATGACCGACACTTCAAAATTGCCAGCGGTCGTGTGGCTGTGTGGTGTTGTGCTGCTGCATGTGTGTGGGCTGTTGTGTGGCTGTGTGGTGTTGTGCTGCTGAATGTGTGTGGGCTGTTGTGTATGGTGCGCCTGTAGTGTACCCACACCTGCATTGTGCCCACACCCGCAGTGTACCCACACCCACAGTGTACCCACACCCGCAGTGTACCCACACCTGCAGTGTACCCACACCCACAGTGTACCCACACCCACGGTCTACCCACACCCGCAGTGTACCCACACCCGCAGTGTACCCACACCCGCAGTGTACCCACACCCGCAGTGTACCCACACCCGCAGTGTACCCACACCCGCAGTGTACCCACACCCGCAGTGTACCCACACTCGCAGTGTACCCACACCCGCAGTATACCCACACCCGCAGTCTACCCACACCCGCAGTGTACCCACACCCGCAGTGTACCCACACCGACAATGCCTTTCACATAGACCACAAGGCCCCATTGATAGTCTATTAATTTCATGGAATACATCACGTCAATGTTACTTGCAAGCAATTTATGAAATTAACACGTAACATAAAAAAATGGTGAACTCATTACATTCATAATAAGCCTTTGTTAATCAAGTGAGTACAATGCAAGCATTCTCTCCCTCTCACACATCCCATTCAGTCTCTTCTTTTTCGAGATAGCGGTACGACGACGTAGATTTTGAGATTTCGTCGAGATTTTGTTAGTCAAGGACTGCAGTGGTTTTGAAGCGGAGATGATCTGAATTTCAGAATAGAAAACCCGATGAACGATTCAAAGTTCATCTAAGCAAGATAGATGAAAGAGTAAATTCAACGATAATCTCATATCTAGCTTTTTTGTCGAAGGTCTAATAACCTGATTACTCAAGTTTGAAGTAACTTCCGCAGAATTTCTAGCTTACGTTGAACCATTACTAGTTTAATCAATCAGCACAATAGGAAAACAAGGATTAAAAAAACATTTTCGTAAAATTTATCATAGATGCGAAACTCGGTTCGCTTCTGTATCCTTCTGTATGTGTCAAACTGAAAAAGTCCTAATAATCCTTTTCTGCCTGAGGAACTTGCCCTGGCTGACTGAGAGAGACGACAATGTGTCGTGCTTATAGCTCTAGTGTTTCTTGTTGGGTCTCTATACTACATGGAGGCGGCTCGTTAATTAAATACAGTGACTGGCGTTTATGCTCTGACCAACTATACGTCTATGCCCTGGTAATTCTAAAGCTCGACTTCAAATGCAATAGTGAACAAATTTGCCCATTGAACACAGTAAATCATTGTCCCAGTTTAGTAGGTGCAAGCTATAACGACGTTTAATTGAATAGAAATTGTGATGGCATTATCCACAGTGGTAGAGGATCACATTTGAAACCAGGATGAATGTCTGTGAGATGATTCCAAGAACGTCATGAATTATCCCCATAGTAACTTCTCAATAAAAGAGCCGTTTTCATAACTGATTTTACAACAACAACGATTACAGCATAGATATGTTGAGGCAATATTATCAAAATTTAATGTTTTGAGAGAGTATCATGATACTATATAGCTCGACTAATACGTTGCTAGGCCTTCTCAGAGATTTTAGTGCACCAGCATAACAAATTATGGCCTTGGACTCCAAAACATAACATTTCAACACACTCCTCAACCCAAAAATCACATGTGACACCATTAAAACTTCCTAAATATACCTTCATGCTTAGGAAAGTAACGGAATATATAAAGTAGAGCGATTCCAAGATAACAAAGTCTCCAAGTGCCGTTTAGCGGTGGTGCTGTTAGGCTTCGGTCCGCCGACTGGTCTAACAAATGAGTGAAGTGCCACACAATGCGCTTTAATGAGTGGAATTATTCACGCTAATTATTGCACAATGCAAGTCATCAGTTAGCGGAGAGATACGTTTAAACCGTCGCTCTGCGCACTTCCAAGTCATTTATGCAATGGGTACATCATTTTCTCTCTTGTAACAACACAAATTCTGGCTTTATAACGACTCCTGAATCAATGTCTCAGTGACGGGACGCTTTACTCACATTTGGAATCGTTTTCAGATTTATGGTAATTTCGTTATTTAATCTGGTCGGTGGTCTCCGACTCATGTGCACAAACACAAGATCCATCGAAACGTCTCGGGCGTAAACTTAATCTAGATGCAGTCTAGCTACGGTCGTTTAACTTGTGAGCGGCCAAATCTTGGCACGTCTTGAGTTCATGATACGGTTTGTCTTCGTTTTCCACTCAGGGTACGTTTGAAAAAGGTAAAGGGTAAAAAAAGGGTCGGGTTTAAAAAAAAGGGTTTAAACGGTAAAGGGTCGCTTTGAAGGCGTGGTAATACTGAGATTAGCGATATTTCAGGTTTGTATTTTCACTATGTTTAACGTTGATGGAACGAAGCTTATTGGACCTCGCTCTGCTAAGACAATGCACAGGTTAATCCAAAAAAGTTAGCTGCTTTAACTCAACAACTCATAGATACGTGATCTTTCAATCACAAAACAAAGACCCTAAGGCCTTTTTTGCCACTGTCGAACAGAATGCTCTACTGAGAGTGATCTCTTAACTTGCGGAAAACAACAGATCCTATGAAACATTTAATGAAACTTTTGGTGCTTGTCTGAATAATTAAATCATTCCCCACAGTAATCCATTACTTAACAATACAGTGTTTCTGATATATTACTGAAAACACTTAATAAAATATTGTCGAAATAAAAATTACACAATTGATGAAATCAGCGTTCAGTTAGAAGCGGATACGACTTGAACAACCACGAACTCTAATGATGCATGTGCCACGCAAAGTTAAAGTACGATAAGAGTGTTAATTATTTCAACCTCGGCAAGCAGAAATGTGTCTCCCGTTACGTGCACTCGCAGAGACTTTTAATGTTAGTTTTATTTATAGTTAATTAAATTAGAATCCATCGGTTATGGCGTGAGGGAAATGACCCAAAGAGTTGAACTTAAAACATGCGTCAAGTCTTTGTTAAGAATTTCATTGACTCCGTTTATCGTTAACTGCTGGTTATTCTGTAACTGTGTTATGGTTCATTCTAACTTAGGTTACATGTTACGTCTCAGGGAGACGAAAACAGCGTTTGCAATTAAAAATGTACGAAAAACCCTGACTATTTTAACACAAAGCAGTATGCATAAATAAGTAATAAGCGAAGGTGGCATCAAAGAGTCTCCACAAAAAGTATAAGATCGTATTCGGTTGAAAGCAAGACGGTGGCAAGTGAGTCTCAAGAGAAGTATAATCTTTCTCAAGCGGCAGGAAAAAAATGCTTCAGTCCTAGAAATTGTGCTTGCTATGTGAGATGGAAAAGTATTTAGTTGTATTTCAGTAAAAAAATCTTCCAAACGCACTTAGAGCACGCCGCTTTCACGACACGATTTTACACATTACGATTTAAATAAATAAAAGTTCTCAAAAATACGTTCGAAGTATAATAACAACGAAGTACATGTAAACGGTTTATACGCTTCAGAAACGCAGATCGTAGTGAGCAGTAAGATACCTTAAACTAGGCAGAATATTTATGATCATCGAAACAATCCCTATGATCGTTTTAACAGGGGCGACCGACCCATAGACTTCCAAGGGCTTTATTGATTTATGACCGTCAAGTGCAAACGACACGTCGCAGGCACGTGCGTGCTAACGCGTGCCTGTGGTGTGAGCCTCTGATGGAACGATATTACTTGTTGCCTGTACTCTCCATTGCCCATTTATATGTCTTGTCTACAGGTTTACTTGCGTATATGGACCATCGTTTCCGCTAAGTTCGTCTCTTCGCGCACGTTAGGACAAAATTTCCAGCAAGCATTTGCTGGAAACCTCATGGGTTCTCGCATGCACTGCATACGTTTGTAAGAAGTGGGCTACCGCCGTCGACAGGTCAGGTTCCTGAATATAAAGGCTCAGTTACGTTGAAAAATAAAGTAAATTATTATTTTCTTAAGAAATTTTGGATTATTCATAAGTAATGAAGCACCAATTTGAGGACGGCACTTCGTAAATAACTTCTTGTGTGTATCTAATATAATTCACGACGCTACTGAAATGCAGCTATTTGGGTGCTTTATGATGATGCCACGGCATCTTCAAAGGAAAAAACGAAGAGAAACAAAAGCCGCGTTTGTAGACATTCAAAATACACAAGATTAGACAAGCGCAGCTAAATTTAAAGTGGTAGGACATCATGCTAAAATTATGCAGCTCTTTGATACTTGCTGTCGGAAATCAACACGCGATGAGTTTAAATGATAAATATTCTATTTCATTTCTGGACCAGAAAATATTCCCAGAAGATAGCAATCGAAACCGCGAATACAAGATCATTCGATAAACCATGCGGCAGCATACATACTATTTGCAAAATAAGCATAAGTAGAATACATATCTACGTTCTCCGAACATAAAAGCAGATGCCCATCTTCAGCAAGCACAAGCAAGCATGTGCGCAGGACCTCGCAGGCATGCAAGCACAGGTTGTCTGCCTGCAGGCGCATCATTGCTTTCAATGAAGCAATTGACGAAGATTAGGCAGCAAGCGCGGGGCAAGTAGGTGCTGACGCCGGAGTTGTTGCCTTCTTTGACCCATAATTGGGCGGCGAAGAGGTGCTTGATCGTGCCTGCACCGCCTGATAACGCGTGTCGTCACCGCCGCGGGATGCAGGTGTAATTTGCCTCATTGTGTGCCATGTTCTCAATGGCGCGACATCGTGGAGCTTTAGGACAACCCTGTGTGCATGATGGATAGGAGGAAGTTTGGTTCATCAAATTGTTGAATTAGGACAACAAACCACGTTGTTTACTTGTAAAGTTCAAGATTACGAGTCATATTTATTTTAATGGGAAATCATTAATATTATTTTCAGGGATGTAAGCCATGCTACAGTTATAAAATCTAGCATCCAATTTGATGCTTAAGCCACAAAAACTGCCTGAGAGGATTTTTATACTGGGCTTAGAATCTTTGACTCGTATCCATAACTATCGAGCAAATTAAACTCTCTACAACGTTTTAGAAGTTTCATTCGATCAGTGTTTTTTTTTACCTTGGACGCGTAGTCATTTGATATCTGTTTCATTCGCGTCAAAAACTTAGAGTATACCGTTATAGTCTCTTGGAAGAGTTAACTTAAAAAATTACTTAGCACACTCCTAAGTTCTTTTACATGATAAATATGACGCAATTACTTAAACACAATAAATTTTCCTTTCATATATCGAGTAGGAGAAACGGTAAATCGCTTCGCACTATCATCACAGGCATGTTTGCTATACAGTAACACAGCATTGCTAGGTCAAATAGCGAGCCAAATCTTTCTTTGTGCTTTTGAGATTCTCACAGAGTAATCTTTTGGAATACGAAAACGGGTTCAATTTCCGAAAGTTTTATTGTTTTCGCAAACAGGTTTTAAAAAAGAACGAGTTTAAAACAGTTCGAAATGAGTGTTTTGTTTGCCTTCATATCGATACTTCAAACCAAAATCAGCAGAAAATGAGTCTAGCAATCCTGTCTGAAAAATGGCTCAGAAAACAGTGTCGGAAAATGCTCCTGAAATGTACGTTGAAGCCCGTATGAACGTATAGTATCTGCTCTTACAGAAATCTTCCTGCTGAAGCTTGCGTAATAAATTCTCAACGCTAGCTGATTAATTTACATATTCCTGTACCACAAAGTACAAAGAGTGCAACACCTCATTCGTACATCCCGCTGATTTTCAAAACACCAGGCACTACCTAAGATCGAGCGCCTAAACATCCGTGACCGTCACTCGACACTTAACATTTCCGGCAGCATCAAGAGTTCGGCACAAGCTAACGCAACGAATTGAGCGGCTTGCTGATGTCAGTGCAGTGAACTAAACACTGCTCGATAGCACTTGATGCTTAAATGCATGGTGTTGTCAGGTTCATACCGGTTACTCTTAACCATTTCGAGAATAATTGGTATTATATAGAAGTGTAACCAGCGTTCGCAGTTTAAGGCAAAGGTTTCAACAGAGGTAGAGCGCTACTCGTTGAGATGACAAATTGGTGAATGAAATAAGCAAGTGATATATTACTGACACTCGTGTGGAATATCAGAATATTAATACGGTGCCCACTTTCAATGTACACCAAAGTATGTAGATTAAGCGTGCCTGTGTGGAAGGGACTTAGCGATTCTATGAATATTTTGGTAGATAAAAATCAAAATTGATAGTCTGGTCAAAAAAGGCTGTTTTTGATTGATAACTGTGATCCTTTTCAGGAATGAAAACGTAAAATATGAAAAAAGTAACGAGGGAGTATTAAAAGACAGTCAAATTAGAAATTTTGGAACATTTTGCATTTAAGTACTATTGCTTTGGTTGCTTTCTCTGTTGCACACATTCCGGCCTATTGAAATTTTCTAATTTATTTATGACAGGGAATAAACTGCAGAGAATTTAAATCTATTACTTGTGCTCAAAACTATTTTTGCAGCACCGCTAAAATATTTTTTGCAAAAATTAAAGATATGAGACCACTTTAGATGAATTTTTGTTAATTGATGGGTCATAACGTAACACAAGACACGCTATGTGTGCGATATATGAGGCTACCGAAGAAATGGTCCTCACGTGCGATAGTCATTCACTGAAAATGTTCCATAACTACCAAATTGCCCCTTTATTGATGCATTTTTGGTACTTTTCCAAATATTACATTTTAATGCCTGGAAAGGATTGCATTAGCGATTGAAATGCAGCATTTAATTCATCAGACTATTAATTTTGGCGTTAATCTAGCAAAATATTAAAGAATTCGAGATTGAGTGTTCATCTTCCTACGAATGTAATTTAGTATTAAAAGGATTATACTCCATGTAGGATAATTCCTTTCAACAGGTCTCTCAGCTGATATGAAACCGAAACATTGGATCACTTGAACCGTTAAACGACCTCTGCGTGTCATATTGACGAGAAATAACGATGGTTAAACGATTACTCCGCTCGATGACAAAGCAAATAACTACCGCACATCAGCGACAACGGAAACAATTCAGTGCACAAACAATGCAAATGACGATGTCGCCTGCAACAGAGGACAGCGTATGATGATGACACAGCAAGCACATCGTCACTTCATCGAGCGCTCCGTCACCACCAGCAGCGGAAATGTGGCAGCAGAGGAGAGCCTCTCTGCATGTAAAAGAATGTGGACACACCTACACACGAGCCTCTACCTTCCTAGCTTAGGTCTACGCTCCGCGTGGGCTGGATTTTTCAGCAATTTGCGTCGTAGTAGCGATGTAGCTGGCAGCATGTCTTCTGAGGAGAATATACGCAGCAACCTGTATTGCTACGACAACGTTATTTGCCGGAAAATCCGGCTCATTTTTGTCCATCATCTGGGAAGTTTTTGTTTAGATGGTAGGGTGTGCCGAGTTAAGCAGGCCCTCTTGGGGCGGAGGTGAGTTTTGGCCCGTTGTGAGAATTTCCATTGCGTATTTATAGTTTTTGCTTTTTTCTTGGCGTTAATTTCGTTTACTAGGAGCTTTCTCTACCATGACTTATAAAATGCAAGGCTCTGGAGTATTTTTCTATGCAATTTAAATCTTTGGAAGTTAGGTATAATGTCGTGAGATTTACAGTTAACCAAGAAATCGATATCCAAAGAAACTTTAACGAGTTTACTCCGGGTGTTTTCATATTTTCTATAGAGCTTGTAGCACTGCTCTCCGTAGCGTGAACGAATTATATTCGTTATTCCTGATTATATTCGTTCACGCTACGGAGAGCAGTGCTACAAGCTCTATAGAAAATATGAAAACACCCGGCTTAAACTCGTTAAAGTTTCTTTGGATATCGATTTCTTGGTTAACTGTAAATCTCACGACATTATACCTAACTTCCTAAGATTTAAATTGCATAGAAAAATACTCAAGAGCACTGCATTTTATAAGTCATGGCATAGAAAGCTCCTAGTATTTATAGTTATAAAAACAGGAAGATTTTTCAACGTCCTCGAGTACGAATTTAATTGGTGAGATCGAGTCTTTTACTTGTATGATCCGGAGCTTCACGTCGATGCATAAACTCCCAAAACTTAGCCCCACCAATAACACACCCTCTCCACATAAATATTCAGAACCCATTGTGACCAAAGCTAACAATCAATTGTATTTCATCGCCAAACAAAAATATAACTCTCTAAAGCCATGCGTGGATTGGTAGAGAACATTGATTGAAGACTGAGTCATAGCTAACAAACCTAAGGTATTGAGTGTAAAAAGACTATAAAGATTCTTTCAGAGATGAATTGAGCTCTACGCTCTTAATCATAATGAAAAGTTTTGAGACACTGCAATATTTGTTCACAGGACACGTATGCTAGAAGAGTGCGTGTATTGCTAGGTCTTGACACTAGGTAATTCAGAGTCCTGTTTTGGTGTCAGAAACTGTCACTTAGAACCAACAAAATTACATACTGTATTTTGTCTGCGCACTTGATTTCTGCAATTAATTACCACAACCTTCGAATCGCAGTCACATGGCGAGTGAATTTATTTGTCAGTAAAGATAACAATAAAAATGTTATAATATGTTTTAAGGTTAATCACATATTTTGGTTAAGCTTAAAGTTCATGCACTTCATTGCACGAAATTCAAACACTTCAGAATTCATCAAGTAGGGCGTTGTTTCTTTATCTGCTTACTTATTTGTTTTTACTAATATTACTGATAGGACAATAACTTGATGTATGGAACAAATACGCAATTGAAGCGCTTTTCCCCCTATTTTGAGTTAACCCTCATAAAAATAGCACGCACAAGGAAGCAGTTCAACAGATCCATCAACACTTTAAAACCTGGTATAATTCCATCTTGGTATTATTCAACTGGCATGTCGCACCTGCATGGGCTCTGCGTGTACAGCCCAAGATTTGGGTGTACAGACAGACTTGAGCCTTGCGCGACTGGCAAAATATACCCTCAATGCAAGTTTTTTGCGAGGTTTTCTGGGAAAGACAAGCCCACCATGTTTTCGTTCGTAAAGTTTTAAATGAACTTTGTGTGAATAACAACTATTGCATTAATGGTAAGCGTGATATCAGTACATGTTCAGGTGTAAGTACAAGCGTAAGGCTAACTAAATACACGAGAACTCGAAGAATTATAGTTGTAAGCGATATTACTTATGGTAAAAGAAAAGCCTTATGGTGAAAGAAAAAATTTTCAGCTTGTGCAATACGAAACAACATTAAATTCCTCACTGATCACAGAACGGTTGCAGCATTTCATTAGAAGAAATAAAAAAGGGCGTTCAAATGAAATAAAAATTTATCCTGACCGCCAATAACCCAGCACAAGTTTATACAAACATGACGACCTAAATATCCCTGTAGGGTGCATGCGATAGTGGCCTGGTCTGCAGGAGACCACACCATAATTTAGCTATAGCAATAGATTCACTCCTACACGAGAGATGAAAAACAAGGCGTAGCTGGAACATTCCAACGCTACAGCAGCGGGAAGAAGAATGACACAAAAGCAGAACTTCAGAGTCGATATGTGCTGTGACAGCAATTTGAAGAATGTGTGGTGTTGCTTGTGTTTAATGACTGTTGGAACGTTTACTTTTTGGATGTTATCATTCACGGCATTGCACGACATAGAGCGGCGATCCGATCGAGAATGTCAGCGCTACAACGCCCACTTACCTCAAAAGACATCAACGCCAACAAATTAAACTGGTAACCAAGAGCGCAATTTGTGACAAAAGCTTTCGTGATAACAAACGTAAAATTGTACAATGAGCGTTTTGTAGTGATAAGATTAAAGGTAAATAACTACAAAATTGAAAGCGACGATAGAAATAAAAAGGGCAAGTAACGTAGTAGCAGCTAAGAAAAATTCAGATGACAACCTAAAGACGAGCACCGAGAGCGAAACAAAAGGCACAAGTAGCGCAGCAACAGCAGAGAAAGCTCAGATGATAACAAAAGGATGAGCAGCTGCAAAAAAACACAAGAAACAAAAGCAACTCAGTACGGCTGTGTGATGACGCACGCTGCTGTGACTCATTCACCTGTGAGGCGGACGCCTCCGCACGTGTTCTGTCCTGTGCATGCTGTACCTGTTGCTTCGTACCTGCCCTGGCGGCACCTGTTCGTTTCTGTTTTAGGCTGTACGCGTTGGATGATATCTGTTCGAAGGCTGTACGTGTTGGGTGATATTTGTTTGGAGGCTTTGTCTTTTGTGTGGGTCTGCATGCTACGGACAGTATTCGTTGGATGGTATCTGTTCTGAAATGAAACGTTTGGGTTGCTATTTGCTTTGAACTGGGCGTTTTCTACGATATCTGTTCCACGACTGGACCAGTGGGTCTTTTATGGGGAGTATCTGGTGATTGGTTCATGATATGGAACAGCATACAGGAAATACTCTAGCATTACATACTTTCTGGTATGCAAGGAGTGCCCTCAGTCGCGACTGTGGGGCAAAAACACAACATAAAGCAGCAAGTTGCGCTTGAAAAAACGGAGATATCTCTGCAAGAGTAAACAGTATTGATGTTTTCACTCGTACAATACTGAACCATATGACGGTGAATATAATCTATTTACACCGGATATTGTGTTAAGCTTTCAAATCATTCACTATGCTTGTCCTTTCGACAAATATTTGCAAACAACGAATCTTGTCACACTTTGATAAGAGGATCTTAAAGGACACCTCGTTAAAATCCCTGCCTAGTTCTGATAAGAGCGTCAAATTCTGTTGTGATACTCGCAAAAAGAAATCCAAAATCACCGATGGTTTTCCTAATTCCTAGTCTCGTAAATAATTGCAGAGGATGTCATTCTCCTGTTGCTCATTGTGTAATTAAACCTACATCCAAACTACTTCCACTTCAGCTAACTTTACAAAAAACTACGCTTTTAACTCTCAAACCTTGACACTTTTTGAGTGCTTCTAATATATTTACACTCGTTCTTAAGAACATGGTGTTATCTGGTTAAAAATCACACCTATTTCAATTTTTGCACAGGAAAATGACTGGATGAATTTCAAAATTTAGTTGAAAGCATTAGGATTTCAACTACTAGCTACTGTCTTGTCTCAACAGAGAATTGTTTTTTCTTTTTAAATAGATATGTGTAGGAATACAATAACCTCAATCATTGCTTAAAAAATTGTAGAAAATCTTGAAATATTAGGTTAAATTTCGATACATGTCAAATAGATTTATATACGCATAGGTTTGTTCTACGTATTACACTAGCGATGTTATTTTCAAGTGTCAACAGACCAAGTAGAAAAAACTATTCATTTTATTATGATGATAGAACAATCGTAAATTGTATTTAATGGAACAATATGAGTATAAATTTTATAGCTTTATTGCAGCTATTAATATCATCAGCTTTTGCCAGCTGCGATAAATGCCGCTCTAAAATTCTATGGTTTCTTCACTCTTGCAGATTTAGACTCACAGCCCAACCACTTCTCAGATAGGGCATCAATGTACCTCAAAATACAATTTTGATTTTTCCAGTTTGAACTTTATGCTCCTCACATAGTTATTAGACTGGTATTGGCATCATTGTGCCACCGTTATTACAACCACGTTATTATGGCATCAGGTCGTCACTGATATCGGAATTTTAAAGAAACTATTATTCGTTAGTGAACTTCATAGAACTCGTTTGGGAACCAACTCTACAAGAAATTAAATATATTAGAGCTGTGAATGGGAGCAGGTTTTGAGTAGAATGTTAAGTGAGATCCAGCGCACGTCTGATGTCACAAATACATAAACATATCAAATAGCAGATCATTTCATTACGCCCAAGCACTCCGAATCATGCAAGCAAATAAAAAAAATTACATTTTAGGTAAACGACCAATTGCTGATGTGCACAGCTCTCTCTGCCTCATCAATGAATTGGTTGTATTTGAAGAAAAAACATTCCTTTCACATGAATAATTTCCTTTTCAATATTATCATTTTCGAATAAAGTATGGATAATATTTTCCGATCGAGCGTTTTGACATCGAAAAGACTCAAGCTTCTTAAATCCGACTCGAACGTTAAAATTTCTCTCCATCCGAAAGAGTACAAAAATTCAGGTATTTCTGAAATGTTGCGGGGAGTTGCAGCCGATCCTTTGAGGCTGGCTGCGGCAGTTAGGCGAAGAGCGCAAGTTGGGAGAAAAGGTCCGATGAAGCGAGACGGAGGCGCTGGAGCGGAGACGACGGAGAGACGCTGCGTGACGTGCGGGAGGGAGTGTCTTCCTGTACAGGAGCTGTCGTGATGCGACCCGGGCCACCAAACGAGAGCAGAGTTTGGTCAGGAGAACAGGGATGAGAGTAGAGTTATTTTCGTGAACGAGCGATGAGAGAGAGAGAGAGAGAGAGATATGGAGTCGGGCGGCAGAACGAGAGCAAAGTTTGGTCAGGAGAACAGGGATGAGAGTAAAGTTATTTTCATAAACGAACGATGTGAGAGAGATTTGGAGTCGGGCGGCGGAAGGAGAGCAAAATTTGGTCAGGAGAACAGGGAGCGAGTCAAGATATTTTTGCAAACGGGTGATGAGAGAGAGAAGGAGGTGGGGGACCAATCGAGAGCTAAGTTTGGTGAGGTGAACGAAGATATGAGTTAAGTTATTCTCGCAGACGGGTAATAAGAGGGATGAAGGTGGGTGGCAGAGCTAGAGGAAAGTTTGGTCTAACAATCAGAAACGAGTACAGTAGGTCCTTGGGTAATAAATTACCTATGAGAACCTCAGATTCAATGAAATAATTAGTCCCCATTCTTCAAAACCCGAACCAAGTATCGTAATAGTTGTAGAACTGAACAGGGACTAATTTTTATCGGCATGAGCAGAGGTTCATATAAGAGGAAATCGTATTCCTCGAAGTTCGACTGCAATATTATTCAAGTTTACGGGTGCAAAAAGGGTTGAAGGCGGGCAATGAAACGTAAGCAACGTTTGGTAAGGCGTGTTGCGAAAATAAAGTTAACCAAGTGGATAAGAAAATAAAAACGCTGAGTGGGAAAACAGATTGAAAAATAGTGCAAAAAGTTAAGAGGCAGTGTAAAATACCGGAAAAGGTAAATGTTAGGGAAATGTTTGTAATGGATTTCAAACTAGTTAATGTAACTTGTAAGGTCCACTTGCAGTTACAATGTAAGACCTACCTCTATACCACGCGTTTAAACTGAGTGAATCACGCCTCGGACACAATTGGTAAATAGACACGAGGAAGAGCAGCTCAGTACAATAAAAACGCGATAACTCTTACGATTATCGTAATCAGACACTTGAAAATAACAGCAGTGGTTGGAGAAGAAATACAAAGCATTTAGCTGGCCGTATACAGTATAGTTCGCACCAGGGTAGGATGCAAACGTCTAGGTCCCATAGTCCTTAGCGGGTTTTTCAAAATAATTTCAGAGGCTTAAAGATTTGAGAACGGCTCGATTTTAGTGAGAAGGTAAGAGGGCTATGAAAATATGAAATATTCTCGAAGAGTTTACAACATCCTATTCTGACGGGCCATTCGTTTTCGATACTGCTATCGTTCAAAGACCCTTGGGACGAAAGTAAATGAAACCACCTTTACAAAAAAAGTCAATCATGACCACGAAAGAAAAATGAAGGCATAAATGGGAGGCAGCAAGTCTGCTATGTCGGACGTGGCCATTGGGTCCGGAAATGACGCTGATAACAACACAAACACTGTAAGAAAAGAAGGCTTGTTCGCCATGACTCGCTGCATCTGTGCGCACAAGCGCCTATCGCAAACCTACATCTGGCCAACAAAATACAGAGATAAAAGGCGAACCGTTTTCTCTATTAGAGCAGAAAATTTACGGGAATTCCTTGCTATGATGTTTCTACGCGGTTAATTTTGTTCAGAAAGTTTTTACCAGATCAAGCTTTCGTAGATGTATTGCTAAAATTTGCATAAATGAGCACTAACAATTTAAGGTCTCTTAATTCTAGCTTTGTATCGTATTACTTTCCATATTGAGCAGTAGCGTATAGCATATTACGCCTTTCATCGTGAAATCGATTGAGGAGGTGAAGAATAACTTGTGATAAAAAATACCGTTATGTATCGTTCATCAGCAGTTTTAGACGGTCTCTGGGTCGCTATTGAGATAAATCTTAGTCGCGGTAACGGTTTGCACGCGTAAATAATTTGCAAGCATCAAAACATCTTGAAGGTATTATCAAAGCGGCACAAAAGTATAACGTGCTCGTTTGGGACATTAATAACCAGAACACTATGAGACTGTAAAGAATTTTGTCTTAGTTTAAGACTAAGAAAATGACGGAAATTTGCCAAATTATTCGACTTGTTGTATAGAATATAAAACCGAATACTCTCACATTGCACAAATTTTAATTTCAAGGATCTTGAACCGCATGGGAAATTGACGAGTAAAAATCAACGGAATCTCTGTCCATATAATGAATTTTAATATACTGTAATTCATTACCATTAAGCCATATTTTAAGTCTAGGAGAAATAGAGTACAGTTACAATTTTACTTTTGGAAATTCAAAGAAACAGTTGTAGACAAAGCGATATTCCCTGACTCCTGAGAAGTGGGCTTAGCAGATTTAATCCTAAGTTTGTAGAAAAGATTCTTATTATCGTATTTATTTTACTGCAATTCATCTTCGGTCTTTCAGCGAATGAACGGAAATCAGCTTAGAAAAATGATGCGTGATAATTTCTTGCTACAGCAGGAAAACAAGAAAAGAAATTAAAGTCAACAATTTTCATACGATATTTTTCTATATTTTTGAGGCTTAAATAGGCGGCGCAGGAAGAAAACGACAGCATTTCCGCGTAAGGTATCTTTATTGCTCGTAGGACTCTCAGTACATGATTAATGAAATACTTTACTTCCTTCTCCAGCACTAATGGGTTGAAATGAACAATAAAGCTTGTGGGAAAAAATGAAGTGAAAGCCCATGAAAGAAAAAACTCTTAGACTCGATTTACGTGAAAGAAAAGAGCCATATAGTAGCGAACTTTCTTAATCCTGATGAAAAAGCAGTAGCCTATCATAGTTACAATACGAATTCTGTATTTAGACAACATCAGCGGTAAAAAAAGGATTACAGAATCAGCGAATACGTGAAAAACAAAAATTCAAAAATAGTTTTGAAACATTCACTCAGTTTACATTAGATTATTGAACAAATATTTAACAACATTCTTGGGCCACAGGAAAGTTTTTGAATATTAATTAGAACATACCACCTTTAATTAGATGCGAGAGTACCTTTAGTATGGAGTTTAGAGTGCCTGAACCTTTATTTGAACTTTTAACACTTCTCTCGGCACTCCATCTTTTCCTCTTGGTCATATCCTCCCCATACGAAGTTGTGTAGGATCTACCAAACACATTTAAATTCTCAACCCTTTCCTTTCGGTTTCATTTTCGATGAGTGTATTTTGGCATTACTCTAATTACCCCGTCAGTGTGAGCATATATCTCGTTAGATTGTTTTGCTTTTTTTCAACTTTAAACTCCCTTACAAAGTGAAGTCCATGCAAAATGATATTGTAACTTAATAGACGAAGCTCAAGATAACGAAATAACGGATAATTATCTATTAGAATTGACCTGCTTTCAGAATTCTGGTGCATTATCATAGTAAAAGTTTCAAACATTAAGGGATCAATTATTTTTCAGTGAGCAGAAACGACAAACAGACTTTAAATTTAACAAATGCTACTCATACTGGAAATTTTTTCACGCACGTAGTTTGATGTTGCAACTGAGTTACAGTTAATGTGAAAGATGAACTATAGGTTTCATATTGCAAAGAAATTGTGATACTGACCACTTATATTAACCTAATATTAAACAATTTTTCAAGAAATTGTAACGTACCGAAATTGAGAGGCATTGACATCTAGGCTTGTGCGAGTGAGAATACTCGTTAATGCTAGGTATTTAAAACTCGAATGAACTATTGGTCTGAAGGGGAATATTGCAGCACCTGATGAGATCAATACACACTTGAGTGGAAACTACGCCAATGCAGAGAGCTTTCCTGTGTTCTGAGAAACCCTCAACTCGACGGAAATGTGAAGTCCGAGTTGGAATTTCATGAAAGCGTTTTCTTAAGCAGCGGATGTGTACAAGCATCGCCTATCTGCGAGGCTCAGCACGCCTATCTAGCGGCGTCGCGCGACCTGCAGTCCGGTGTACTACGAGTACTTAGGCATGATTTACTCAGAGCATTGTTGTTAAGCGTTGATTATGCCTTAGCTTAACTGGCACCAGTCGACGGATAAATACTTAACAACTAGTGAAATAAACGCCATTGGAGTGACGCTAGCGTAATGATTGAAAATGACCAGAGATGAAAGCATTCAAATAATTGTTTATTTTGCGGTGTCACGCGACCTGCATACTTAGACCTTTTTTACTCTATGCATTGTCGCTCATCGTAATTAAGTTCACACCTTGATCATCAGGTGTTATCTGAAAATTATTAAGCAACTAGTGAGATGAACGCTACTGCTGTGACGGTAGAGTAGTAATAAAAAATAAACAGAGAAGAAAGAGTAAAATAATTGGTGAACTAATCTGTATACCATTTTCACGAGCACTGGGGATCAAGGGGTGATCGGTTAATCTTCTTCAGGCTAAAGGCTTTAAATTTGTTTCTTTGCTAAAGTGCAGACAAACTTGAATATTTGAGCTCTGAGTTGATTTTGTTGGAAGCGTAGAAGGGTGTCTCTCAGCAACCCTGAGTTTTCAACCATCAAATGTTAATGAAGACAAACGTTGCCATCGAACCGTCCTAGGTAGAAATCAGTTTTTATTGTGTGTAGAAGAAACATTCACTTGGAACTGAGGCATTATCACTGTAAAAATCTTCTATAATGTAAAAAACATTCACAAATTTTGCGAACCACGAAATGAGAAAAATAAAAAAATAAAATAAAATTGAATTGAATTGAATAAAATAAAATAAAATAAAATAAAAAAGCCTTTCTACTGTTCATTTATTTAAGTTTTGAGCGAAAAATCCACACTCCCAAAAAGCTACAAATATTGCTATCATTTCCCACTTCTATGTTTGTCATTGATAACTTGTACTTTTTTTAAACCTAAAGCCTGCTTCAATTCTGCATTTTTATCGACAGCCTCACTTTCACTGCAATAGACATAGCATCTAGTGCACGGCTCCCGCTTCTCTCACGGTCACCACTAAGCTGCATTATTACTTATTTCTAAATCTCAAATCCCAACGTTAACACTCGTAGTTCAAAATTTTTCTCCAAGTTATAGGCTGGACTAAATTTATATCACTCAATCTCCCCAATCATAAAATACATAACAGTACGCTTCTTATTCATATCATACAACCTTCGCATCATTTTGTATACAAAATCAGAGTTTTCATTTATATCGCTCAAGCTCTCCGTCAAATCGGACACAACTGCACGCATTTTATTTATATTGCTCAAGCTCCCCATCATATTGAACACAACTGCACTCTTTTTATTTATATCGCTCTAGCTTCCCATCATATTGAACACAACTGCACGGATTTCATTTATATCGCTCAAGCTTCCCATTATATTGAACAAAACTGCTCGAATTTCATTTATATCGCTCAAGGTCCTCATCATATTGAACACAACTGCACGCTTTTTATTTATATCGCTTAAGCTCCCCATCATATTGGATACAACTGCACGCTTTTTATTTGTTTCGCTCTAGCTTCCCATCCTATTGGAAACGACTGCAATGTTTTTATTTATGTCGCTTAAGCACCCATGTTTGTGAGGCTACAGTGTGTGACGTTCCATAGCAGAAGCGGCCGTGCGGTAGCGCCCTCTGCGACGCAGACACGGGCGGCACTAGACAACCTTGAACACGTTTGGGGCCGATCATCCAAGTACTACCTCGAGATCACCTGTTACCCTGATCGCGAATTGTATTGTTTTCAGAAGAAATTGATGAAAATAGCTCACTTATCGCGGATCGTGTTCGATCAATTCAACAATAGAATTTAATTTTCAAACGACTGTGTGGGTATCTCTACCATTATAAGCCACCTGCATTTTTTTCCCAATACATACGTGATTACCCTTAAGGTTGCTAGATTACCGTTAGCTTAGACCTCAAATCACGCAATTTTTCGATGAGGCTATCTGTATGCTTGACTCAGAAATAGGGGCAGCCTCTCAATAAAATATGACGATTCAACTCGGAGCATCGTTATCTTTTCGTCGCGAAGCATGTGGGATGACGTTTGATCTTCGAATGAACCAGACTTTATCTGCTGTCTCGACTGTCTAGAGCAAAGCTAACCTCGGGTGCTCGTACCCCGTGGGGGTGCGAGACGATATTCCAGAAGGTGCGAGAAAAGTCAACGTAAATAATAGGATATTGGCTATATGTTGGTATTTTTATTTCAGGGGGTACGAGGTTCGAATGAAATTTCTTTAGAGGTACGGGGCGAAAAAAAGGTGTCGGATCCCTGGTCTAGAGGATTCACAGAGTTGCCAGATGAGGCTTTTGCTTGATCGAAATTAACACATTCGATGTTTTGAAATTAATTGCACGCGTAATTAAACATTTATTTTCAATAATAATAAAGATTTAATTTCTAGAGGAAAGGGCGGTCTCGTAACCCTGGAGTACGAGTCGTAGACCACCACAAGCACAGGTGAGCTCATGTCTCGGCGCGAAAGAATGGAAGGAAGTTCCTCTCAGATTTCTCTCACTGCAAGCCCAGTCACAATTAGTGGTAGTTTGGAATGAGCCAAGGAAATTCCGACGAGTTAAGCCGGAAATGAAAATTAATTTTTTAGTAAAAGAATTGCGATATCGTGGACCTTGACTGTTCCTTGAATGATATATAATACCGTTTTTACAGTAGCTCATCGCAAGTATTGGATAACAAATAAGAGAAAAATATATTTGTTTTCTCATCATCGATTTCCCTAGCATTCATTGAGTCACAATGAAAACTTTAGAGTCTACAACGATCTCCATTGCTAACGGGAGAGGGCAACGTGGTGATCAAGATCATCAAGGATCAGTTTTAATTCAATAGTACATTTTCTTTCAGGCTCTACTGCTCACGGCATGCAAATAGTACTTGATAATTTGACGTAAATTCAGGGCTTCTTGGGGCATCATATATACAATCCATGCGAGTCTTAATACTCATTTTGATAAAAAGCTTGCTTTGAGTTATAACCTTGATTCATATACTGAGTACTTGGCTGACAGGTGGGTACCTTTTTATATATCACTTATTTTACTATTAAATAAAAAATAAAACTGGTTCAATGCGTTCTTTAAAAATTTGATGTTAGTGAAGAATCCCTTGATGAGCAGTATAAAGCAGAATTTATTCGGTCACATCACTGAAAGTGAAGATTTATGAGAAAAATAAACGAACTATAAGGTTATACCTAGTGCATGCAAATTAAATTTGGTATATTTATTACGAACTCACTGTGATACAACGGGGAAAATATTATACGTTTAACAATGTCCAGCTTATAATACACGTAATACACCTGAGAAGAACTGTGAATTTGCAAATACTTTTAGATCAACGTTTTGTCATCGTTTTAATAACGCGTTGCTTAAAGGTAGCGATGGTGCGTATGTTCAACCGATGTTGTACAAGTTAATTAGCAAGCATATTGATGAAACATAAATAAATATACTTGAGAGGAGGTCAATCCCAATGCAACTGTTACGACCGTGATAACGATCGGAGATAGGAGCAAAACGGAATGTCATTTTTATCTAACAAGAAAAACATAAAATAGAACTACTGTTATAACGACTGGCACTCGGTAGAATGATTTTGTTGGAAAAAATCACCGACACAAAAGGAACAGACAATACAAGGTGTCCCAGAAGTCGCGCACCGTACAAAAACTTGTATTTCTTATTTTATATTTTTAATTAAATTAATGAATGCAAGAGAGAGTTGAATTGGTTTTCATGTTTGGAAGAGATCTGTTATGATTATGATCGACAAAAACTGACATACAAATGCATTTTAATAAAAATCTGGATGGTGCATGACTTTTGAGACATACTGTACACCTGCTCGAGAGAACTCAATCTGAGTGAAAAAAAACGTGTGGCCTACTTGAGAGATGATGCAATGCTGGCCGGCCTAGCTGCGCCGCGCGGTGAGCGGACTGATGCCGCTAACCTACTCGTGTGTTGGAACGTGGTCCTACGCGTTCGATCGTGTTCCAGCAACGGGTAGTTGCTGATGTAATGAGATCTGACATGGTGCTTATAATATACTGATACTGAAAATGGGTTCCATTAGGGCTGTTTGCGGTTTTGGGAAGTTGCCGCTCAACGACTATAAGTTGCAACATAGTCCTTCCTACTCGTTCGATCATGTTCCAGCAACGGGTAGTTGCTGATGTAGTGGTGCCCGACCTGGGTATATAATATACTGATGCTGAAAATGGGCCCTATAACTCTTGATTGCGGTTTTACGAAGATGCCGCTCAACTTCTATGTTGGTACTTGGTCCTAATCGCTCAATCATGTTGCAGCAACGGGTAGTTGCTGATGTAATGAGACCTGACATGGTGCATATAATATACTGATACTGAAAATGGGTTTCATTAGGGCTGTTTGCGGTTCTGGGAAGTTAATGCTCAACCATACTCCTCTCTTATAAGTTGCAACATAGTCCTACTCGTTCGATCATGTTCCAGCAACGGGTAGTTGCTGATGTAATGAGACCTGACCTGGGATTATAATATACTTGTGCTGAAAATGAGTCCTATAACTCTTGATTGAGGTTTTAGGAAGATGCTGTTCAACTACTCGTACGTTGGAACTTGGATTAACCCGTTCAATCATGTTCCAGCAACAGATAATTGCTAGTATAATATGCCAGACTTTACATGTTTTAATATATTAACATTAATTGATAAAGTCAGTTCTAAAGGAGTTGATTGCTGTTTTGGCCGGCAGGTTCGCCGTAAATCAAGGACAACCAAATGTAAATACGTGTGCACTTAAAAATGTTTTGTACCATGGTAAGGGTTACTGTTGATGTTATGAGGAATGCGAACGATTCTACTTTGATTTCGTTTTACGCAATATCACGTCCAAACCATTTTCTACATCAATGGGTTCAGAAATTTTGTTAGTTCATCAACATGATGATCTTTGATGCAGCATTGCACACTCGCAGTCATTCTACTTTTCCCTGTCAATGAAGTACAAAATATTACTCCCAATATTATCTCAAAATGTGCGCAAATGTACTCTTCAATATAAACTTGCAGCCACGGTTTCACTTCCAATGTTCTGAAGACCTTGTACAGCAACTGTCAGTCGGCTGTGTTGTTTGATAATATCTGCTAGTATATCCAAAGCAGGAAGCGTAGTTGAACGTTTTTTTTACTGTAGTTCTGCACAAAAATTTTCGAATCTAAGTTATATGCAAGAGAAAAAATATTCGCTTATGTATCTACAGAGTTCGAGGGCTATTTGAATACATTTTTAGCCGGTTAAATACACAAAAATAAAACTGTGTAGATTTGAATCAAATCATACGGATATCCTTGATGATATTTTTAATCAAAATATTTTATGAACTACCTTTGACTTCAATGCCTACTCCAATTCGGGTCTGAAACCGTGGACAAGCTGAAATTAAGTCGTCATTATTCAGTTCGGACATCACTTGAGCGACGGGGGCCTTCAGTAAAGCTATGGCATTATGAGGATATCGATTAGTTCCCCTTCCAGTGACGGTCCACTCGATCGTAACAGTCCAAAGGATTTAAATCGGACTAGTTTGGGTGCCACATGTTACGGGTCACATGATCGTAAAAATTCTTTGATAATAATCAGTCTTGGTTCTTTTGCCTTTGTGAGAAGGTGCTGAGTCTTGCTGAACGACGTATGGCCTTCCATTGGCTGCGTTACCTATTCAAGGTTTAAAAATAATTTTTAGAACATCAATGTATTTCAGCAGCGTTAACCCCTAGACTCTAGAGCCTGTGGGGGAATGGAAGGTAGCAAGACATAACCTTCACTGCTCATAATTATAATCTTCGCTGGTTATGTGCTCATCTGTACATAGTCACGTGTCATTCTGGCAATTGTTAGATGTTGTTCGAAGTTTTTCCTCAAAGAAAACCAAAGCCTGTCATTATCGTGAGAGTTTTTGACTTAGTAAAGTCATCGTTTTGAACGCATGAGACGGTTTTCCTGAGTCTGCTGATACAAATTGGCTTTTCCTCATTACATAGGACTTGTATCAAATGCCCTGATGTACCACAGTTCTCATAGTCCATTACGATACCTGAAAGTTCTATGGCAATGGAACTCATCGATCTTCCGAGGCCATCACCAATGATGTCCTTTGAACATTCCGTATAAATTCCGGTGTTCATAAGGTAGGTATCAGAGTGTTGAGAATATTTTTTTCTTTTTACTTCAGGGGAAATATTTTCATCACATATCTCCAGCCCCAACGTAACCTTGTGAACAAATAATCGGGTGAAGTGTAAAAAGTTACTCTTTTCTGAATCGCCGTTTTGCAGTTAAAGCAACTATGACCGTATTTCTTTTCATTTTTTGTGTTAACATCTTACTCGTAACGGATTATCTGAAAAAAATAGTCTCATAAAAGATTTGAGTTTGTAATTAATTAAAAACGACATGTGTACAAATACCCCTCGCACCCAGCATTAGCATTCGTGAAAAGTACAAACCAACGTCTATTACAACACTTGAAGTGTAAGTGCGTTAGAAAACTCAAGTGTTCCGATTACAATAAATCTATTAAATTGGTGCTTACGTATGTATGAGCAACGCTATTTCCCTCAGGTGTTGCTTTCCTGTCAGAATCTGCATCGTAGTTAATGGAAGTAGAACAAACCAACTGTCAAAAACTCGAGTTAAGCTTTGCAGCCCAGACTATTTCTTTCTTAAAATGATGAACGCATGCATAGTTTCAGGTTGTTGCTGGGCCATCAAGCTACAAAAGTGTACTTCAGGCCAGTTTAAGAAACAAGGGGATTCTTACATGTAGGTAAAAATTAGATTTAAGTTCAGCAACAACATTACATACGAGTTGATTATGCTATTTAGATACTTTTTAGCGTTTATCAAAAATAATCGCTAAAATGTTCAAATCCTTCAGCATAATTAGGCAAACTAACTATGTAGACCCATTAAAAAAAATTTCCGCTTACAAAAATGTAAACGTTGTAGCATGAACAACCAAAACTTGTCCGAACGATTCAAACCGATCCTTACTTAGCGTAACTGATCCCAACGTCTCAGAGTTAAACATGGATTTCGTGCCTATACCTGACCGTAGCACCGTAACTATGATACCACTGGAATCTCAAATTGCCTCCTAATTTTTTGCCACGTAATTAGTGAAAGCGTAGCACAGCAAGAAACAAGGCTACTAATATTCGATATCGGGTCAAGAGTTTCTCCAAGTTCTCTGAAGGTAGATCAGATTTGCTCATCATGATCAAGTTCTCCAACATAAAGTCTTATAAATATCACCGCAAGTTTCAACATTCGTAAAGATACACAGGTATGACGGTTTTACATCTATCACTCAATGGCTACAGGGTTTCATATCACAAGGGGGCGTTCTTCTAATTCTTGTTACAGAAAGTGCAGAGTGGGCTGACTTCTTAAATATTCCAACTGTACACTCCGAACGCACACGAAACAATCACTACTACTCGGTCACATGGCCCGCTAAGCATAGAACCTTTCAGTATAAATTAAATGTTTATAAAGTATACTATACAATCAATAAAAATTTTAAGCAACTAAAAAAGGTAATTATTTAGTTTTGAAAACTATTTCATTTGGAACAGCATGAAGCAACGCAAAAATTATGCATGCAGACGAACCTGTCCTCGAGGAGCATTGAAGTTCACGGAAGGCACACGTAGAAAGAATAAAAAATTGGCAAGACATTTTTTAACACGTTCACTACGTACTGGTAAAATACGACTTATAAATAAGAGGTATGACTTAATTTCAAAGGTATAAAAGGTATGAAATAATTTTGAAATCGATTTTAAAACTGCAAACACAAAATTTTTAATTTATGAAGAAGAGGGAAATAAAAGGTACGTCATAATTTCAAAATCGATTTCAAAGCTGCAAAAAAAGTACAAATTTATAGGGAAGAGGAAAGTAAAAGGTGCGTCATAATTTCAAAACGACTTCAAAGTTACAAACAAAAGATACCAAATTTATAGGGTAAGACGGAAACCCTGACACGAAAAAGGCATGAAAAGACAAGCGCACGAGGTACTCACCGTCTGCTGCTCGCGTCCTGGTGAGGGCAACCACCTCGCGTCCGCTGGCGGGCCGCGTTGCGACGTGTTGCTTCTGGTGCTGTGTTGCTCGTGGCCTGATGCAACACTGGGTTTTACTGCGTGCATTGGTGTCTGGTGCAACACTGGATGTTACTGTATGTACTGGTGTCTGGGGCAACACTTGGTGTCACTGTATGTACGCGTGTTTGATGCAACACTGGGTGTTACTTTGGGTGTGGTGGATGTGTGTTTATACATTTGTGTGTGTATGTGTGTACTGGTGTCGGGCGTAATCTCTATACACTCACATATTTGGAAGATCATAGGAACACGCACACTGCAATGTATACGTAGCAGCTGCAATAACAGTGTAACATGTTACATTGTACTCTCAAATGTAAAAGGCCGTGATTTAAATGTAACACGCCACTTTGTAAGCGTAATAGGCCATAATGTAAATGTAAAAAGCCATGACGTAAATGTTGCAGATCACAATATAAATGTAACAGACCGCATTGTAAATGTAACAGACCGCATTGTAAATGCAACCGGCCGGAATGTAAATGTAACAAGCCGGAACGTAAATGTATTAATAATACCAGTCTTGTTTGGAACAATGATGGATGAACTCTGTATGTATTCATTAAAAAGGCAAATCCCCTGCATTCTAGATACAACAAACAAGTGCCTTAGCATTGTAAATCACAAGCAAAAAATGAAAGAATGAAATTACATAGGCAACATGGATCATACAAAAGTAAACCTAAGCTTGAATATCAGAAAACATGATTTAAATTATATATCAGTTCCGTTTGCGGAGGTGTTTTCAACGCGTGACCGTTTATCATTGTATCAGAATTAGACGCTTTCCCTCGTCTCAAGGTCAAGTCGAATGGCAGTCAGACACATGAAATAAGCAAAATCTATAAACGCAAAAAAAACAACGTATAATATGAAAGGTTCTGGGATTTATACAAATGTATACCTTCCTAAATGCTTGATAATTTAATTTAATTTAATGTCAATAGGCACCGACGACAGGCAATGCCGTCTTCAGTCACAAGGAGGGATTTTAAGCGAAAAAATGTTTCACGGGAAACTCACCGATAACGCTGATGAAGGTCATGCAGCAAAAATACAATTATTATTTCCACACTTAAAACTGTTACTCTAATCTATTTCAAGGATTCTGGAGAGTTCAACTTCTTTTCTGGCCTTTAATGCACTCAAGAATGTCAAAAGTTCTCGAAGATGTCTCGAGACCGACATTTGAAGTCACAGGATGCTACGGCACACATTTTTAAGCAAATATTTGAACTAGGTTACTTTTTGTTTTCTTTGACACACATTTTTATGCAAGTATTTAAAAGTGTGGCTAGTATTCCATTTTGGCTTCCCAATGCATAAAAATAAATGAATGACTGATCAGCTGATGAAACAAGCTACGTTGTACAAATTTTAGCATTTGATTATTTAGCCTCCGTCAGAGTTAAAAAAAACATTTCAATGATGCGGATTACGTTGTCGCCCCGAAGAAGAAGAGATCAATCACTATGGCTAGCTGAGGACAATAAGGCTCAATTAAAATAAGGTAACAAATTTGGTTAGGTACTCGGGCTCTAAATTAGAGCTCCAATAACCCTTGCAAGAATGTAGAATGACTTGCAAGATTTCTCAGTTTTAATTTCTTCTACCATATATTAGTTTCCATTCGGATTCGTAGGAGAGAAAGTGAAGAATGGATGAATAAAAAATTCCCATATTAAAATACACTGATCACAAGTTTAATATCAGAATGCTCGATGAGGGACTAAATTTTGCGACTTCATAAAGTAACAAAAGCCTGCATAATTAATTACATTATGAATTATCGTAAGATTTTTGTAAATTTCATCAAGTTAAATGAATAATCATAAAATGGTTACAACTTCTTTTAAATTTTTAAGGAACGCTCATAAAATTATCACAAATTTGACAAACTCAATTATTTTTGAGATAATCATTTTAGTCATAAAAAGTTTTAAATATATTAAAAAATTTCAGAATTTCTCTCAGAATTCCCCAGTATTTTCATAAAATTGTACACTATATTGTGTGAGTTCAGAAGCTCTAGCATATTATCTTGGAGACGCGCGCGAAAATAAAAAGATAGCAAATGCATAGAATGTTTTTAACAGTATTATTTTCAAACGTTTGCTTTACCGTATAGTATGTTAAATCTACAGAACTCATTAGAAGTTTACAAAAAACAATGTGAAAGATGATAATAGTTATTTAGAAATTGAATCATAGTTTGGCTTTATTGAAACGTCATCTCATTATGACAGCCTATGCAGTAAAATTGCAGCAAAATATATATTGCAGACTTGGAAAACTATAACTACTTGTGCATTGATACCGTAAATCTGGGGTATTTGGCTTCACTGTTTAATAAAGTTTCTGATTAAAAAAAGTGTTACACATTGCAGAGTTCTAGAAAAAAAATAAACGTTTTTTCCAATTAACATTTTTTTGTCTTGTCAAACCTCAATTACACAATCAAATGTTGAGGGATGTTGAGATTTTAATGGTGTTGAGATTTTAATAACGAAGCAGCTTGAGAATCGAAAGCGGAACAGTCCTCAGGTTGTTTCGGAATACAGAACTGTCCACAGGTTAGCTCGTAAAATGGAGCTATAGTCTCAAACTTTTCCGCGGCAATGAGTACGTCCCCCAGGTTGCCCGTATTACAGAACTGCCCTCTGGTTTTCCCGCGAAAAGTATTTCCCTCCGGTTGATCCGTAACATGGCGCTGCTCTCAGGGCAATTGCATTAAAAAGCAATTCATATGTAAGAATATGATAGTGGTAACAACCTTATTCTCACTGAGCTATCTAAAATTTGTCCAATACTTTTTCTTTTTACTTTTCATTTTACTTTTTACTCAATAATTTTTTCAATACTCCGAGAAGAACGTTACATGACTCCTGTTGATCAACGTTAACTCTGCACTTCTTCCGTCGCATGTTTGAATCACTTTTGATATGATTGTTATGAGGGCCAACCCACTCACACACACAAAAAATACACATTACTTAATGGAATGATGGTTACTTAATTACTGGCAATGTTCGAAATTAAAAACATTGCTTAGCATCCGCCGTGGGGATCCATGGCCAGTCGATGCTTTGAAAGCGGTTGCCTGTCGTTGTTTTCGTAGACTCAATGTACTTACAAATTTTTATGTTCATGATTTTCCAGTTTATTAGTTTTATAACCCACTTAGATAGTTTGATGTTTTAACTTAGCCTTCATTCATTGAAAAATGGTATTTTCATACATGTTTGATGTTTTCACTTAGACTTCATTTAAGGATCAATTACTTTTCGTATTTCGTGTTTAGATGTAATTCCTTGCAGTTTGAATCATAATTCCCAGCTGAAAACCTCCCTTTAAGTCTTGTATTTAGTAGAATCTTTCGAAATACACTTCTTTCGGGGCCTCTAACAGCGTCTTTTATTTTATGTCGGTACAGAAACGTACCCCAGCCATGTTGAAGTCATATAGTCACATGAACAAGAGAGGTGAACATGACAGAGCAAAACGAATGCTGCATGGACGAGAGAGGTGAACGTGATCGAGTAATTGCGAACATTCGCAGGGTCGATTTTTCTTTTTAAGACGGCGGATATAACCCTAGAGTATCTCGTGACAGGCCCATGCGACACAAGATCCGGGAACCAATCAACAGCAACAGGACGGATGGAAATTCTACGCGGGCAAACAAAGGAACGCGCCGCAGTTGAGATACTGGATCCTGCTCCCGTTCTTCGGGGGTGGTCAAGCCGTAAAATCGCTTTATAGCGGAACGGAAGCGAATTAGGCTCAAACTGACGCAAAGATATGTATGTTAAGAACTAGTGAAATGTTCTGGTCCTTTTTTGCCCTTTAACAGCAGGGCTTGGTATTCTTTACAAGACCATATTAGGGAACCCTTGGTGTTCTATTCTTGTGTGAAATTACTCTCTTTCTCCATCTCCATCGATATTTTGGAAAATCAGTCTTCAAAGTTTAACTATTTTTCTAGGCATCCCATAACCGTATGAAACTCACTAGAAGTTTCAAATAGACTTATATTTCGTATATGTAACGAAAAAGTAAAAAACACGTTCTCAAGGTTTAGCAATGCAATCGTCATTGGATGTAACTTCGCTAAGTTATTTTAGTAGCTTTTCATGATGAGCGACTTAATTGTTTTCTCAGCAATCTATTTATTAATAAGAGAGTTCATAAATGCTAAAAACATCATTTTCGATTATCCGTTTTATCTATTTTTCAGTGGTAGGTTACCAACATTTTACTTTCATTAGTTGTTCCTTGAACATTGTAATTCTCAATTACAGTTTACTCTCAATTTCGACGCGTTATCGAACATAGCTTGCCATTCTCTGTATTCCTGATAACATTTTCCTATTCTATTTCTATTCTGCTTGGGTTCGTTATTTTGCGCGTTGGGAAATGAACGAACTTTATAAACGTTTCTGTCAGTAGAAAATTGAACGGAGGCCAGAGTGTGAAGGCCCTGCTCCTATCGAATATGGTGTGAACTACAATACCAAGTTAATAACAGTTTTCAAACAGCATTTTTATCGCTCGAATTCAGCGATAAATTGTTCAACTTGTCTCGTGTAATTTCAATAATTATTCTAAATAAGAGTGTGATCAAATATTTTACTGGAGTCTGAATTGCTGTTTGGGAATGGTTCCGCTATTCTTAACTTGATGCTTCTATGGAACATAGGAGCTAAGAATTATTACGCAATGAATGACTAGCTCTCGTGTTGCATGTTTTCCTGGAGACAATTCAGTAAGAAAAAATTATCTTCGAAGAGAGCATTGTGGTACAATTAAAATGATTCATACATTAGGTGTCAGTTTGTTGCATAGAGACCATGTTATCAAAAGTAAATTTTCATGTAAGCGCTTTGTGTTATTGATTTTTATCGCCTCAATCGAACCCAGTTTTGTCTTTGACATCTTAAGATTATTTGTCCACTTCACTGGAATATGTTCAGAGCACTCAACACGCAAGCAACTCGAATGAACTGTTTCGTAATTTTGTATTGTGTAACTCAACTTATTAATATTAACTCTTAAAAACAATGACAGTATCAAAATTACTCAAATTAACACAGTTGTCGAACATGACCTCCGAATTCTGTGCTACTGAATATATTGGGAAGTGATGATTGTAAAAAAATACGTATTTACTCAGGGACAAAGCTGAATGTTCACGGTAGTTGAACATATCGATAAATTCAGTACACACAGCGGTCGAAGAGGCGTCAACCACATTACATCACGCAACGAGTCGGTTCAAAGTTACGTGTTCCGAAGCATGGTGCTGAGCTCGCATGCTTATTTGCTGGGCCCTCGTTTGTCGACTGGACTAGTCGCAGGCTGCTAACTGAAATTTATCACCGTGACAAACAAACACACCCTAATTTGCCGATGATGAAAGCGTGTTGCATTATAAAAGTTGAAACCTCCCTACTGATTTCTATTCTATAAGTAAAATAAATCTTCTTAAAGGTACATTCATGTTAGTTTATGACAAACTCCGTGACAAATAAACACACCCTAATATGCAGATGAAGAATGCGTTTTGTTCTCGAAAAGTTGAAAACACCTTACTGATTTTATCCTGTGAGTAAAATTAATCGTTTTAACGGTAAATGCACATCAGTTTCTTCTGTCATCCATGTTTGTAACTTTGTGACTATGAATAATATGGGTCACAATATGGGTGAGTACGAGAGATCACTTCGCGTGTTTCACGCACAACCACTGCACGCAACATAGGCTGTTTTGCATCCCACCACGTTTCCTACGCCCAGCGAGTTGCGCCCCAATTGCATAGCTCGACCTCGTGTAACAAAGCAGCCCTCGCTGTCGAGTGCGTGTGTCATCACAAAGGCCATATCCATGGCATGATGTTTGCCGTATTTTCATGTCTAATTTGCGTATAATTCGCCACTAACAGGCGCAATCAAAACGTCGACGCACCGCCACCGCCCGGCCGTCACGTAGCGCTGGCCACACACCTGCGGCAGTGATATCTGATGCACCTGGAGTAGACGTTGTAATTTCTGATGCACCTGGAGTAGATGCTGTAATGTCTGATGCACCTGGAGTAGATGCTGTAATGGCTGATGCACCTGGAGTAGACGCTGTAATGTCTGATGCACCTGGAGTAAACGCTGTAATGTCTGACACACCTGGAGTAGACGCTGTAATGTCTGATGCACCTGGAGTAGACGCTGTAATGTCTGATGCACCTGAGGTGGCCTGTATGATGTCTGGTTCACCGGGGATAGACGTTACGATGTCAGATCTGATACACCTGGGGTGCATTTTGTGATTTCTGATCCACCTGTAGTAGATGCTAAAATGTCTGATTCGCCTGGAGTTGAAACTATGAAGTCTGGCGCATTTGAAGTGCACCTTAAGATGAATGATAAGGCTGGACCCAAAATTCTAGATAATTATCGACGATATAACGAGTGAGCCGATAACATGTTGAGTAATCAAATCGATGGAAGAAGTTGCGCTGCCAGCTACTCTGACGTAAACTATTTGAAAATCTGTCGTTAAGGCTCATGGACTTAGGAACTTTCATCAGTAACGTCGATTTTTACGGACGCGCATTTTAAGCTCAAACTGGGTCATGAGCTCGGTGTGTCAACTCAAAATAATCGTCAACAAAGATACCTTGACATTTCGCACGGAGAACACGGCGCTGAAATGAATGTCATTGTCGGATGAGGAAAACGAAGATTTATTTTCTGGACTTTGTGCTCTTATCTTTGACCTCACAATGAATTCTAACGCAGATATTCACTAACCTCCATTTTCACAAGATATTTAAATGAATTTGTACACATTCATAGTACTGTTCATCTTTGTAGACATTTTGAGCCGAGTTACAAATTCTTTAAGTGGTATTTTTTTACTTTACACATCGGTATTTGGAGGTGAATTCTACCCCTGCAGTGCCTAACTGATCGAATTCAGCATCAGACATAGACAAATGTCCAAAGATGAAGGTGCAAAGAAACACTTATGCAGTGAAATCATTATCTTATTCAAATACGTCATTGAGTAAAAATTTTTTTTCACCATTTAAAATTTCCTGGGTCATTATTAATTCATAAACGAGGAAAAAATAGTGATTGATTTGCAAAATGCAAAATATTTGTATGTAACTGAACTACTACTTCTTGACGACCTCATGCAGACTAAAGCTGCAACAAATTTACACGCTGTCCTAAAAATGCTGAAATTGTCTTCTCTCGTAGAGACGTAATGCACAGCAATTCAGAATGCGTCAACTGATGCAAAACGTTAATTATGCAATTATGTTTTTCCCAAGGTGAATCCAGGAAAAATGTGTAGCAATTAAACCAGAATAGAAGAATCTTCTTGGACCGATGTTGGCTACCACGATAGAATAACCAGGCATCGAAACGAGGACGTGAAGCTGATCATCGAGTTATACTATCGCGAGCCTGAACTTAGGAGAGTAAAATTTAGTACCAGTTATTCGTAATTCAAGTATCCTTCTATGGATGAACAACTAAGCCCAATTTTCTCCGTATTAATTACGGCTCGCGTTTGATGATATAGAACTCGAGATCAACGACACTGCTGCACTCATTCTTTTCTGTTGTTTTTGCTATGAGACACACTATTACTCAACTTCATTGAACATTTAATGGAAGAATTTGTTCGTATTAAGAACGCCATTTATTTTTTCACAACTATTGGTACATCCCTGGTGTACTGTTAGCAATTTGTTAGTAATGTTTTTTCCCCGTGTGCACCATACAAAAGTTTCTCGGCAATATTAACAGAGCTTAAAGTTTCAACCTGCTGAAGTAAACCAATACGAGTGCACCACTATGCTAATTTTACCACTCGTTGTCACCAGCTTTTCAGGGACGCATTCAACTGATATCTGGTCCTGCATGAGGCTTTGCCATCGTTAAATTTGATGTGATCATATTTTTGTAGACATGAATGAACGATGCGTTAAGTCGATAGGTCATAAATTCACGTCAGAGAGCTTTATTACAGCATTTCAACAGATATTAGCGTGCTTTTACATGTTTCGTGGCATTGAGCATGTTCGCCTCAATGAAACCCAACTGCTTCACAGCAGGTAATATTTCCACGGGGAGCACAGTATGATAATTTATCTCATATCTATGCTCAACATTTTAATCTGTTACATGAAATTTGAATTTGACTTGCTTCAGTTGCTTGCTACGTCGTCTGTCAAGTATGATGCTGTGGTGTCCAAAGAGTAATCACAAAATTCCTACCGTATTATCTATTGTGAGCTACTTCAGATTCTCTTCCAAGAGGGAGAGTCGTATGTTCAGTAGCCCTCACAACTTCAAACTTAGATGAGATCAGCACAAATTTTTGGGAAATTTGTGAAAAATACATCTAGAAGCTTCTTTCGACCATGTACGCGGCACTCATGTCGCCTCCGTCGAAGTTTCTATCAAGCAAAAGCGTACGCGATTATTATTCATTTAAAGCATTTTTCAGGTTGTAGACAAACTATTATCTGAGGTTGAATTGCTTGTTTTCTTCTTTCCAACTGAACTACATACGTTTTTATGTATTGATTCAGAGGTAAAATTATCTCTCGCATATGAGTTTAATAATTATTAAATCACTTACTAAACACTTGCTTAGCTTAAAAAGTAAATTAGCTATTCTGAGCAAATTATTTGAGTGACGTGTATTTTTCCCGTGTAAACTTGTTAGTTCGTAACGTAAAGAAATTATACAAAGGTCCAATGCAAAGAACTCATAAATGCGTCATAAAAGTGACGTTTACTTGATGCAGTTATCTACCAAAACAATTAGGCATAGGACATAAAAATTTTAGCTCATGGTAAATTTGAATCGTATAGCCTTTCATTCGCAATGCTTCTCGAATAAATCATCTACGCACAAAAGGTATTCGAGGGCACAATATTTTTCTTTAATTTCGATCTCTTATGGTGGGGCGTTGTTGTTATTTTTCTTTACTATAATGATCATAATTCTGTATGAACGCCCATCTATTCCAGCGTCGATACATTTTGATTTGCGTTTCTGTTGCTTTTCAAATCCGAGTCAAGTAATAATTTATAGATCAGCTTTCAGGTAAAAATTTTTCAGGTAACCCGTATTTTCTCGTCGTAACCCTATTTTCAGTCTTCATGCATCTTTTTCAAGTGGAACTCATTTGATTATGTTCATAATTTTGCCTAAGTTGAACCTCAGAGCAATCACGCTGTGCTCCAAAATAACACAAATCGAAGTGCATTCTAACCCATCAGCCACCGAAATAAATTTTCAAATGCTTAACGGTTAAAACAGTGGGACAATGATTTGAGTCCAGTACTGAAGTGTGTGCATAAATCATACGATTTAAATTCTAATTTACGAATCTCTGCCTAAGATATTTCAGAATCTAAGAGGCTGAGCTGAAATATTTGAGAATAGCTCTTGCACAAAATGGCTCCTTACATTGCAGTTGCAACGCTCATAGCGCGTTGCAAGTCTCAGCTTTTACCAAAAAAATTAAAATAAAGTTTGCACATCTGAGTACAGCATCAACACTATAGGGTACAATAAAAAGTGCGAGTGAAATCATAATTTAATGATGAAAGAACACGAACAATGGGAAATAATTAAGGTTAGGGAAGATGATATTAAAAATATGACTAGTAGGTCACTACAGTGAAAACAAATTAATAAAAACTTGACCTAATAAGTTAACAGCATGTATTTTATGTAGTCTTTATGACTACGACTACGCCGACGAATTGCATTTTAATAACTTTTTTGTACGAGAGAAAGTACAAAATAATTATTTTTCAAGAAAAGTAATTGATTTTTTACATTAAAATGACAGCACACGTTCCATCCACTAAAAAAGCACGAAATCGGTGTTCAGGCCACAAAAAAATGTCGCAGTTCAAGTAGCAAATTACGCTGGTAACGCAACCCTTAGTTCTGACCACTGAGGGTCTGATGAAAAACGTAAGCTCTTCAAAACGACCGGGAGAAGTGGTAAGTAGATTATTTGAAGAAAAACGTGACACGAATACAATAAATTACTCATGGTAATTTTCCCTACCATACCAAGGACATTAACTCGTGAATAATAATAGAAACAACAGCACAGTTGACACATAAAAATCCAAAAAAATAAATTGAAATAAAATTTGCAGTTCACGTGCTTCAATTTCGCTTCGAAACAAAAACGTCCCATAAAGAAATGAGGTGCATTTTCATCTGTAACTATCCTGATACATGACGAGTAAGCTATTTTCAAAATTTATAAACTAACCTACTTTTGGAATCAGCATTATAAAATTAAGAAAATAGGGGTCTCTTTTGTACAACAAACTCTGAAAACGCTTTTCCTCTGTGCATGGATCTCTCTCCTATTCCTGAGGTGAGATGAAGAACGACGAGCGTAAGTGAAATTACGCCGACTGATAAATTCATAACAATACGTAACCGTTAGGCGAAAACGCTAATGCTTCTGCTATACATTCTGTCCAACAATTTCATATTAAGTGCAGCACTCATATATCGGTCTACTATGAGCACTTTTGCATTGAGTTGTAACGCGTCGCATGTTGATGGGAAAATAGACGAACATATTTATCTCTACGAGCTGAAGTTCAGGACCGTAACCAAAACAGTACTCGCACGAGAGAAAGAGAAGAGAGAACTGCACATGTCGTTAGCTGCCTCGAGCGTATTTTAATTAAAGCCATGTTACCAAAGCATGTCCTCTTTTCCAAAATATAATTTAATTAGGCTGAATCACTAGTAAATTCATAGCTCCATAAGACAACAGGTGACAATACTAATACATATCCTACATGAATAAGCGTCCGTTTCTAATAAAACATTCCTAAAATTTGAAATGAGATGAAACCCTTGTTTTTGCACTGCGAACCGACTCTTACCCGCTGGTTATCTTTGGTCTTAGCAAAACAGGAAACATACATGTATTACACAACGAAAATAATAAAAATGAAAGACTTTTAGCTTCAAAGCCACAAACCCTAGTGCTTATCTTTAGCAGATGCTTGAAATTTCCCTCTCTAAAATAGCGTCACCATGACAGTTGATAGCAAATCTAACATGAAGCAAAACCAGCGGCATAGTAATACTAAGTCGACATAGTAATGCTAAGCGTTTTGAATTATCGGTCAAGTGATAGTAACTATCGCAGTTGTTCAGCCCTACTGAGACCATTGTTGTAGTGTTGACATATAATGCCTGTTTCTATGCTTCAGGTAATGCACGATATTGACTATGATTAAGTATGTTAATAAGGTCAAACACCAACAATGATATAAAATAGCCTTGTATAAAAAACATACATTACATTGCCCCTCATGACTACGTCAATTATTAGTTTATTCAATAAATCGTAAGGTGTAAAGCAATCACACATAATTAAAAAAAATTAACGCAAAATTGTTAAGACAAAACGCATAAAATAAATAACCAATATAATCAATGCTTGAAGTACGACCAAGCGACTGCGTGTGAATGTTAAAAGAAAATACGTCACTGGTACTACAAAGCCGCTCTCATTTCCTGAATAACCGTACTCGGTTCTAGATTTCATTAGTAGCAAGCATCAGGTAGTCCAGCAAGGAAGATATGAACCACAGAAACACTCGAATAGAAAATTGATTGAACACTTCGTTAAAGTCAAACTGAAAATTTCTGTAATTTAGCAAATTTTACTCATCAGAATCCACATGAGGAGTTTGAAAATTTATTTTTAACGAAAGATACACGAGCTAGGTATCGAACAGAAGATTAATAACTCATTACACCGTAAAATGGGGTAGTACAACTTTGCTCGAATTCGAATTGAAAGTGAATGTATATTCTAAAGCTAAATTAGAAGAAATGTACGCGAGAGTAGCCTCTTCATATAAGCGGTCGAAGTCGCTTGGTGAGAGGGTTGTCGGATGTCACCAGCGCGTCACTGTGCACTCTCTTTCTTTGGCACGCGAAGTCTGAAAACGAGAACAGAACACTTTATTATTTACTCGTGAAATGCGACTTAATTATGCACTTGCATCTCGTAGAAATGTCATCGAAGTAGATTTTTTGTAGTACATAACCCCGCTTTGCTCAAACTGAAATAAATTTCGATTTGGCTTTACCTACCTCGTTTAATTTCATTCTTTATTACTACGTGGAAGGATGAGTAAGTATTAATTCACCAAATCTCGTAACAGTAATCGCAAGCCAACTATCGGAATGAAAAAGTTCCCACTAAAATGATTGAGCAGCATCTTAATTTTTTCCGGGATTCAGAGAAACAAACTGAGAATGAAGATTTTATTAGACTGATTTGAGGTTAGAGATGAATTTTCAAAGTAAAACAGCTGATGTCAATTTCTGAAAGAGCATGGGATGCAAGCAAAAACTCAATATTTTCGGAATTATAGAAGCCAGAACTGATCCCTGCAACTAACTTCGACTCGGAATTCGAAACAAAATGTCGAACATGGCTGTTTTAGGTTAATGCAGTACGATGAAGATACAAGCATTTTCTCTTATAAGCAAAATCAAATACATACTTAATTGGTACACATTTTGTTGCAATAAAACAAAGGTAAAAGGACTACCACTGAACTCCATGATAATTTCAATTGAAGCAGGATCGACCTAATTCAATTTTGGCTATTTTGCTCACCATAATAAAAGACCCAGCAGAATTCAACAAATCTTCAGGGGAAACGTAAGTTCATCAAAACGCGAACGGAATGGAAATAGTATAGTAAACAAGTAAGTCTTTTGAAATAAAAACGTGACATGAATGAAACAAACAACTCATGCTATTTTTTTCAACCATTTCAATGAATTCAACCGTCAATGACAAAAAAAATGACACCAGAAGCTGTGCTCACGCACTAATGCTCTCCTTGTATTAAACACGATGTGGAGTAAAAAAGACATTGAAAATGCGAGCCAATAAGTAAAAATTTAATATTCATTCTACATCAATAATTTACTAACCGTCCTTTTAATTGGTTACGATAATGCGAGACCCAGCAAAGGCTTCAAAAAACTCACCAGTAATTTTAAGCTGCTTAGTGTTCCTCTCCATGCTCGTACTCTTGGATTGGGCCGTTACAGGAATGTTTTCAGTCGGTACAGGATCGATAGAAGCCGTTGAGGAACCGCTGCCGCTGCTGTTGTTGTCTCTGTCGTTCGTGACGACAGATATTGATTTCTGAACGCCTTCCTTGTTCTCAGTATCGCCGCGGTTAACGGCTGGCAACGGTTTTCCAGTTGACGACAAGTCAGACGAGTTTCCTCCTGACAATGATTCTTGCGGTTTTACCTCTAACGAATCTAGTACATTTCCAGTTAGTAATTCTGATTCGTGCAACTTCTCAGCGGATGATTCAAATGACGTGTCAGTAGAATTAAATTCAATAGAACTATTACTAATTTCACATGATGACTCTGAAGTTTCCTCATCATTCGATACGCTGGTATCATTGACATATGTAGAATTTATATCTTCTTCATGCACAGGTGTTTCGTTCGGGAAATTATTACGCAGAGCTAAGTATGACAAACGCATAGAGCGCGCAGAATTTGGAGCAAGGGAACAAAGCGTCTTTTCAAGAGCTTTCTTTTCGGTATTTTCATTCATGAGTCGCCACTCGTACCTGGGAATAATTGTTTCGTCTGTTTTATCAGCGGTGATTTTATCGGGTGACGCGACGCTGTTATCGCTCACGATTTGATTTGTTGGTTTCATCTTGACGGGGTCGAAGTTCCACTTCTTCTTGAACTCCGACACGGGGATCGTGAGAAGGTTTTCAGCGAATGCAAAGTTCCGCCGTCGCTCGATACGTCGATCGTTGTGGCCGAGTTCGAACAAAGCACGTCGGGCTGGTCTACGACGCATGCGCGACGTAAGACGGGACTGTGATGTGACCAAACACGAACGTCTTGAAAATGCTGACGTATGGTGACGTTCTTGAAGGGGACCCATGGTCGCAGATTCTTTACTGTTTGATGTCATTATAGGAATGTCACTGAATGGTGTGTATAATGAATTAGTTCAGCAATTCAGAAAACAGATGTTGCTGCATTTATCTCCAGCAAAAGCTCTAAATTAAGCTTAATTCAATTCACACAGAATTCAAATACTAAAGCTTTTTAATGCTATCGAGTTTAAATTGCTTTTCATTGGTGGTTAATCAACGTCTGTTACTCACTCGACGAGTCTAAATAAAAATTAGTGAACACTGTTCGTTCTAAAGTTTCAAAGTCGACGGACCACTAAATAGTATTTATAAGTTTAGGTCAATTCAATTGGTAAGTGGCAACTGGGCTTGCTTGACCACTTCTATAGTAACGGACAAATTTGAACTCAGATGCAGAGTAACGGTCACTCTCGTTGAAGAGCAGGGATTTTAAATCGATGGACCAGAGCCCAACAACAACCTTGCCTGACAAGAGCTCCTCAAACACTGGTTGTGAAAACGCTCCTGATTCCTGTAGCCCAATGGCGAGACGTGTACCGAACGTACGCACGAACGTATAGTATAATTGTCGTACACCGCCATATGGAGAAATTAGGTGCTTTATTGTTCTATGTGTAAAAATCATATAAAAGTTATAAAAAAATTCATTTCGATAAATTTTAAGACAAAAGTGAATTGAGTTGTCTGAAACTCTAAGTTTCATAAAAACTGATGTAATTAAAATCTTAGTGGCATCTAATACTATAAGCTCCGCCCACAGATTTAAACTCAGCTTCTACATGAAGGAACTTTACTATAAAAAACATGCGTACTATTAAGGTATATATTTGGCAAAGGAATAGGCCAAAGATTTATTCCATAAACAGAGTTATCTAAATAAGTATGGAAACACATAAATTAATTTCAGGGCATGCTTCAGCTTTATGTTAAATAGTTCAACAAAGTTTCACGTATAAAATTTAAGAATTTCTAGCGAATTTCGTGAACAAATCAATAAATGGAAGTTCGCTCGTATCAACGTTTTCCTAACTTTTAAGAACGATTTTGTCAAAAAATGGAGTAGAAACATACGTGAGTGAATAATTTTACATGATGGTTTGCTGATAACTTTGGTCAATACTCGCTCCAGGTAAATATACAACGAGCGAGAGCTGTTTAAATTTAGTTCCATTCATTGATTAAATTATAAATAACAATATTGCTCACTTCCTGGTAATGCTACTCGGGTTCTTTTTTAAATTCTTAACCATTTCAAGATGATATACTCTTTTGAACCTAACATTTAATTTAATAATTAATTAAGAAACTTAGCAATACTGACTGGTGCTCCGATCCAATATAGCGGATCGTGGTAAGAACGCTGTGACTGGAGAGCGGGAATCTTCATTAAAACGTTGTCGGGTGAATTGCTTTTTTCTCGTAACCGGTATAAATCAATAGCATTCCGATTATATAACGACCTTTTTTAAATTTAGCGTACGAGGCAAAATGTTATCGTGTAATTACATTTTCCACATTTCTTTGGAAATATAGAAATGTAATCGAAAACCGAAGTCAATTTTGCAATTTTGATCCTTACAATCTAATCAAACCAACCGTATAGCTAACACACAAATGTAGTCAATGTGATAACAGATCTGTTAATAAAACCAAGCCATATGTATATTACACTGAAAAAATATTCCATATACTTCAAATTATGAGCCTCCTCACGTCGGGGCCAACTTATGCGTGTAGAAGACTCAGCTGTCTCGCACGGTCGTCTAAGTTTTGATTTCAGCTAATTTTGAATAAAATTTTTCGAGTTACTTTCTGTATAACTCTGCAGTATTCTCGACATCGCATTCTTTTTGAAAAGTTTGAATTTCATAACAGAATGGTGAGCAAAGTAGATACATGCTTTGTGGTGTTAATTAATTCATTTGTCTCGTGATGGATCTGCTATTTGGTCTCCGTAAAGAACATAAGACCCCAGGAAATTTAAAATGATTTTTCAGATGTCCATGGAAATATTTGTGCCATTTGCTGTCAGTGCGATCTCTGGCGTTACCATTTTCTATAAGGCGAGTTTTATGTTAACTAATATTCTTTGTGAAATCATGTGGCGTCGAAAATACTATTATAAATATCATTTTTCCTTAAAGACCGTATATTTTATTATTATTATTGTTTATAGTCTATTGTTGTATTTCAATTATTAGATCATTATTATCATCAATAACTTATTTACTCTTAATTTAAACGGGAACACTGCACGAGAATAAATATGAACTCCCTATCGATGATTTCTGTATTTTCTTGATCTAACTCTTCAAACCAAGTTTCGTACTACACGAGCTAATTTCACTCACTGGAATTCAGTAAAAATATATTTCATGTTAATTGAGAGCGTCGAAGAGCCAATCGCTAGCATGTCATAATTTTTCGATGTATGAATGTAAATGATTATTTCTTTATTTAAGTTAAATTTAGATTTTCATCATTCATATCTATGTTAATTTTCGACTGGTCGGTATAAGATCAATGCAGCAGCCCATTTGCCAAAAAGTGGTAATTAAAAAGAAAGCGAAGATGAACGGGGTTATCAAGTTTATCATTATACCCCGCGCTTCCGGTACAAACTTGCTTCTTTTGTGAAAATCATTGTCACTCTCATAGAGATTAAGATACTCAAGTTTAAATCCGTCGGATTATTTAAAACTGACAAGTTTTATATTTTACAATTGCAGGCTTTGATATGATTCGTTTAAATGGCAGGAATCATCAACTTCCAGAATCTTCTGCAATTTGTCATTGGTCCTCTAATAGCAGGAAAAATGTGATCCATTTTCCTCAACGAAAATATTTTAAAAGAAATAACCGACATGCTTTCGAATACCTTTCAAACCCGTGCGAATATTCGAACAAAAATGATTCCTCAGTAACGACTGTTTGTAATGTTTGAGCCATGAAAGTACTTTATATTAGTAACACATTTTACTCCATAGAGATAACGTCGTGAACAACTGCATAACTCTAACAACTGCGTCTAGTATGTCTGCTTGAATATATAGGACCGATTACATGAAAAAAAAATCATTCCTAAAATATCTCTTACTATAAATTAATTCAGAATGATTTATAAATTCAGTATGATGCATCAAGCGATCGCCACACTTGTTGCAAGCTACTTGTACAAGCTTCTTTTAAATTTTTCTTCATGTACACTTTTTATACATTCATGTCCTTAATTCGACCGTAATTACTCAGTATTTATCGCTCGCTCCGAGCACCATATCACTAACGCAAGACCTTCCATCAAAGGGAATTCTCCACATCACCTTGACGAAGTCTACTCATGATTACATAAATATTGCCTACCCCTATAAAGTCCAGTCCTTAAGAGGCCTTCCTTATAGCAGTTTGAAAGGAAAATTGTTATCGTCGCTTTAACTTGACAGGTTTTCTGGTGATGACATTAATTTGTGCTACGCGCCCTAAAAAAAAGGCGAGGTCGCTGGTGTGTTTCCCGCCACAACGGCCGGCGGAGTGGAGCAGCCCAACGAGGGTGCCGGTCTCGTGACTCCGTTCCCGCAACTCTCGGTTGGTTGCTTTCACCTCTGACGTTCGCGAGTTCAACTCACAACGAAACGTTCAGAATATTTCAGATGATTAAATAGGGTACATCTTTATAGAGTAGGTCTTACGTGACATGAATTTGGTCTGCTTAAAATTTATTTTTCACTTTAGGTATATTTTAATTAAGAAAATATTACATGACTTGAATGTGGCGACATCTATTTGGCCTCCCTATTTCTTTGATCTTTCACGCTTGGTAATGATAGCAATGAAGAATACGAGTAGTAAGTTAGTATCAATTTTTGAGTTGAAGCTGAACTCCACAGTTGCATTGGCATGTAAAATTTAATAATTATTGATATTCACTACCTGGCGCGAGTTGTAAAGTCGGTGTCCTGTTTTCCTTAACTCAATACAAGCTGTGCAAAATTCTCATCATTTTTTCTGTCTGCTATGAGTTTGTTAGTTTTAAGATGCACATGCTAAAAAACTATTCGTAAACAAATTTTTGCTTATTGAGCACGTTAAATGTAAAAAGGAATTGGAACGCTTAAGCGAAAAATGAAACTCGAACAATCTCGTAAGCAAAGATCCGTTTCCAACGAATTCTTAAAATTTTGCTCGCAAATAAATTATTCCTACAGTTCATTTTATGCTGATGTGCCAGATGAAGAACATGGATTTAGAGCGTTGGGGAGCGAATAGTAGTGCACACAAGATGATGGATGTTGTCCATTTCACACGCACAGCAAAAGGTTACCTTATTTTTGTTATGAGTATCAGAACTTTGCAGGTTTGTGTAAGGGCGAATGTTTGGAAATGATGCTCACGAAGTATACACGACCATCGTTTACTGAGGAACTGTTACGAAGCTTACGAGGCAAAACTAGTTATTTTCAAAGTGCCTGTGTTAGGGATTAGTTAACTAAAAATTCATACTATTTAATTCTTTTCTTCGAAATCTAAAATATGTACTTTCGCCAGTCAAGGTTTTCAGCTGCCTTGGGTGAACGACGACCAATCTCTGCTCCGTACATGTACAGCTGCGCAGAAGTAATTTCACTGGAGAATGTTCATTCAAATTTGTGACGGTGTACTTATACAAAGTTCGATTTCCCGATGTGACAATCAACTTGAATAATTTTTTAACATTTCTCAAATAAATTGATGACAATAAACAACAGCATATGGTAAAATAAAGAGTGGGACATTGGCATGGAGACTTTAAATCCATAATGATAGCGCTTGAAAAAAGCATATCGAGCTTCACAGTGATATTATTTGAGAAGATAGAGGAAGCTTAAATATTGATTGTTTAATTATGGAATCATCTTACGTAAAATCAACCACTTATTTTTCATGCCTCGAAACTCCTTTGTTCGTTGTACTGAGAGTGGAAAATAGTGAGGATATGAGCAGTTTACTTCGACAGAATTATTTCCTTCAAGTCAACGCGAATCTTCTATTCCTGGCAGTGTTGGCAATGTATACTGAAGTGTTTTTTATTCCTGGATTTACATTTTTGCTGTATACACACCTAGAAGTACGAATACGTAGTTTATACCAGGACACTTGAGGTTCATATCTTGTATTACATTATTGTATTGTTTAAACATTATTAATTCGTATCTTTAACACATCATTTGTATCAGGAATACAAGCTTCGCCCTTTTCGTTCACGAAAAGTATTTTTTATCTGAAGTTTTGTTGTTTCTTCAATTTCAATGTTGTATCATTTCGATGATTTGTTGTTAAATAAAAACGATTATTAGCGGAACTGCTAACTTGAGAGCACGCTTAAAATTTATTTTACTTTCATGGTTTGTTTTAATTTACTATTATGTAATTAAAGCTAGAGCATTTTCTATAGTTTGAAGAGCATCTCGTATTTGAGTTTGGATTTAATTTAGTGACCTAATTACAGTGACAAATCTTTTTTTAGAAACATCTGCATCGAATGATGACAAATAGAATATATAGTTTTAAAGTAATGTCATTGCCTTTTCAAATAGGAAGAAAACAGTACCAGTACACTAGGATCAGTTTAAGCACAGTTCTGGGTACCTCAAACACCGATCATAACACGCCTCGTCGCCCATGTATCCTTGCGGCTCAAATAGAGCTATAATTTCATTGTTGAAACCGTCACCTGAAGCGAAGTTATTATTGAAATTTTGAAACTTGTAGAATTCTGCCCTTGCTTAAACCGTAAAGGTCTGTTGACTGCTGCAAAGAAAGTTGTCCGATAGCAACAGTTTGAGATCGTTTACAAACAGACAGTTTCTAAATAATATTTTTCCAGGGTTGCTTACAGCGCACAACTTCATATCACCGCATGCGAATTATAAGAACCTAAGCACCTGCAAGGTGAGTTCCCTAGAATGTCTTCTAAGCTCCACCATACCCCTCGAAGGTTCAACCATGAAAAAATAAGAGCTGTGATAACCTGACCCGAGTGAGTTGCCTTATAAGGACACCCATGCCAACAGGGCTGGTGCGGCTGCTAGCCAGGATGGATGTATAATACAAAGATTAAAAACGAGCTCATGCTTAAGAGCTGCTCAAAGCTACGCTTTACTCAGTGTTGCAATAGCAGGGAAAAGAATAATACAAAGATTAAAAACGAGCTCATGCTTAAGAGCAGCTTAAAGCTACGCTTTACTTAGTGCTGTAATAGCAGGAAAAATATTTTGATTTGGTCTTGCAACAGCACGTTTTTGGCTCGCAGGATTGTCGTTTTTGAGTCCAATGTTAATGAGTAATTTTGTCGACATTGGGCATCCACCAACATGAAAAGTGAAGACTCGAATGAAGATTTGACCGGCTTTAATCACGTGGTTAAATAAAGGAAAAGAACTGACTTGTTTAGAACAATATTTTGCGTTCTCGCCTGTGTTATAGTCTTGCCTTGACAGCTTCATTTTTGTAACGGAAATTTCCTACAAAAGATAAGATGTGGGCAGATATGTCAACTCCTCACCCTCACATTCTGACTGCCTCTTGATAACTAAACTTGAACAAATTTTCTTCAAAAGCACCTAAGGCCAGAAAATATCTAAAATTTTGCTGCCCATTTGTAATTTTTGTCCTGCAGGAGTGATTCACCCATCTCATTGGCAAAGAAGTAATATATTTCGGCACCGAAGAAAACACTTGTGTTTACTCCACCAAGCAATAGTAAACAGCGTCAAGCTCTGAGACTGTAGTAATGAGATACACATACCAACATGGTTAAAACATTTCTAAATATACAAGTGTTTCAGAACAAGAGGTACAAAATTACAAAATAAATATTGCCAGTAATTGTGTAAATAAATTTCATCCTCTAAAGCAATAAACAGATCAATTCTCAAAAACCCGAGTTTTTTTGATGAAAATTTCATGGAAGAAGAAGTGTTTATTTGGTCATTTTCTACTTGGTGTGCAAATTTGTACCTCTTGTCCTGAAACACCCTGTATACATGTTGCACTGACAATACTGATCTCATCTTAGTTGTCAACACTAACATAACCTGCCAGGGACCAAAAACTGGTATCTAATAAAAGTCAATTATCTGAAAATTTCTTTGTCAGAGTTATGTAGGACATTTTTAGGTGTTCTATTTTGCCGTCCAATTCAAAGAAAGAAAACAAAATACTGAAACAACGAAGATATTAACAGTTTTTCTTCTCTATTCTAGTACGCTTTAATTTTTCAAAGGGATCAGAGAAATACCAATCGTTTTATACATATCAATAAGGGCTTGCAGTTCACTTTTTTAAACGTTATGACGCAGATTCTTCTTGACTAACTCCCGCTGTTTTTTCTAATGCTTTGAACTGTTCTATTTGATTGCAAACATGAATAGTGTTGAAATAAAATATGTTTGAAATTTTGATATGAAACAGCTTTCTGTATTTAGACAATGATTTAAGGATTACTTCGATCCTGATTTCACCCTGGTTTCATTTTAGATTTAGAAAAATTTAAAGTGTTTTTGTAGACCAATGTTACTCAAACACAATTTTAGATTCATTTTAATTGAAAGTTCTAGGGTTTCATTTAAGTCAGGCTAAGTCAAACATGTCCTATAGTTAAGAGAAATAGGGCACCAAGGTGAAGTTAACTCATCATAATAGGTCAGAAACTATTAAAACCTTAACACGAATGAAAATGGAGTAAATTTTAAAATAAAACTTGAATATGAGATGTTATTTATGAACGAATAAATCATTCATATTTTAATTGTCAATACTGCTCTTATTACTCATATGAGTACATTCAACTTTCATTTGGACTAAGTACGACAAGAATTTATTCGCTAAAGCGGTCCATGCCACCTAACGCTGTAAACGAATAGCCTACCGATTTATGTGTGCTACCAAGACCGCCTAACCGTGGGAAGGCCGCTGCTCTGATGAATTACCGCTTAGCTCGCTTACTAATTGCAAGGCTGGGAGGCCTAAAGGAACTGTTCATCTGCCGTGAACTTAATGTTGCTTGCGCCTGGGTGAGGCAGCGTAATGACGGGTGCACGATCGGAGTTGGTTTTAGTGACGTGATGTGTAGCGGTTCTCATGAATTGTGGTGGTAGCAGGTGCATGGTGATACAGGATGATGGAACTTGGTGATTACATAGAAAGTCTGACGAAAGCATATAGTGCTAGAGGTGGAAAACAGGTGTGAAATGGGTCTCTGATAGTTGAATCTTTCGTTATGTATGCTGTGGGTTCGAGATGGCGACAGGCTAACTTCGATAAAACTTGTTATTAGAATTTGTGACTACTCGACCTGTAGTTCTTATCTTGTTACCATTACCATACTCGCTTTACTGCGAAGACTATCATGAATCTTATTAATAAGATGCATTTGTACACTTGCAACGCATACTCCAACTTTTGGCGTACTCTTTGCTGCACAGTACCTTCAAGCACAAATTTTTAATAAAAATAAATGTGAATTGAGTCAAAAATATAAGCATACATTTCAATAACTTTGCAGCAAACGGATTATTATTCAGTGGTACATTAAATATAAAGAATTCGCTCTGAAGAAAGATTCGTGAGGTAAATGTAAAATTCTTAACATCAACCAAAAACATAGCACCAATTTTTCATAACATAGCGTTGACTTAAAATAGTCTAAACACATGTTTGGCAATTAGATCTCACCAATTTTTCATTCCAAATGTTTAACATTTTCTTTGAAACTGTTGCAAATCCTGTTATTTAATTCTTGAAGAAGTGGAGAATGACTAAACCGCGGTTGCGTCATTTTATATGTATATGTAGTCTGCAAAATTAAGCTGACTATTACGGCCATATCAACTTTAAAGTTAAACATTGAAAACTTAAAGAAAGGGACGCCTTTAGTTTGCTCCAAAATTTGATGGGAACTGCTGTTTCATATGACTTTCTAGGTTTCAAACATATTGTTGAAAGAAAAAGAAGAAATGATGAGGAGAGCAAGTATAACACTCGCAAGTAAAAGAGATAATGATCGCAAGGAAAAGAAGAAACGGTTCCAAGAATAATAAGAAGCGTGACAAAAATAAAAAAAATGACAATGAAGAAAAAAAATAAGCACTGGCGAAGAAATAAAGAAACAGTGATATGGAAAAGATGATGTGGTCGCAAAGAAAAAAATTGCACACGCAAGGAAAAGAAGAAAATGCGACACGGTAAAAGTAGACACAGTGACAAAGAAAGGAAGAGGCCCTAACGAGGGAGAAGGTGTCAAAGAAAAACTACTCAATTCCTCTCTTAGCATGAGAGAGAGGAGAGAGAGAGAAAGAGAGGCAAGCTTATAACATGAACTCAGAGAGGTAAAATCAGAGTACAAGTTTGAATAAGGCTGTAGGCTTGGCACTCATGAGCCACAATTGGCAGAGAATGCGCTGAAATTCGTCCAATTTAGGCCCATTTCTAGCCTCGCGTCTGAGCACCGGGCGCGTCGAGTACGTGTCCCGAGCTCCACAGGATCCGATCATGCGCTGCACAATTAATTTCCTGCTGAGAATTCACGATAAATTAGACTATCCAATCCCAGATGTGCACGTCGCTGTCTGCTAGAAGATATTTGAATTCAACTTGGAGTGGAATATTACGCAATCATGCATGGATGCCTTATGAATTGTGCTTAGTTCCTCTTTAATATTTAGGATAAAATGCAGTTTTTACCAAACAGACTCAGAACGAAATAACCGGAAATCAAGGTAGCTCTTTAAAATTTAATTTAAAAACCAATGATACAACCATATCATATAAAAAACAATATTTAAAAACCAATGATGGTACTTGTGCACCATCTCTATTGGAAATAAACTCTGTTTATTTTCTTTCTTTGCATCTCCTGCTACTATTTTACCACTGGTGTCAACTCACCCTACCATTTATGCACCATACTTTCGTACACAGAATCGGTATCGAATTCTAGTCCACAGCCATGGTATCAATCTTTTATATACACACCTGATACCTCTTTTTAATGGTCAGATTGTTGCATGGAGATTTACGTCTAAATATTATGATGTTTCGCAAAAAATTCACAATGAAAAATGATTCCTAGATATATATTATAATGGCCTTGAATTCACACAGGGTATCTTCCGGTATTTGCTATATAATTTACACTTAATGTGGCACTATATTGAGAGCGCTAAAACAAGTTTTTTCTGTCATTTGCTTCTCATGAAGATAACCATTTTTAAACATCTCTTTTCTTATTAATGATGTGTTGTTAACTCGTATCATTCAAACTTTTCCACTTTCTATTGCAATAAAACAACACATCCTGGTTATCCAGAAATTTTTGCTAAAGAAACTTGTGGAATAAATTTTCAAGTTGCATCTATGTTGTACCAAAACTTCACACATTTGCGTCAGTTTTATCTGAATTCACGACTTTAATTCGCCTTAACTCAGGGCATAAACTTCCTCGCTTGTATCTCGTGAGCCGCTCGGCCGAGCACGGACCTTATCTTAACATTAATTTAAGAGAGGATCCATTTTTTGGCGGCTTTTCATATTTTCTCTCAGATACGGCCGTTTATGGATGGTTTATCGCGGCATCAGGCCGACTGCGCTGCTCTGGGTTGTCACGAGCCGGGCACAGCTTGAAAAAATATGATCGGTCGAGATGAATACAGCCTTGCCTGTAGTCTGCTCTCAGTATGGGTTTAGTAACTCAGACCGAGGAATTTTTACATAACAGTTAGCTTGTGATACAGTCGTAACAAGTTCAGTGAGATACTTCGCATGTAAATTGGAAGGTACCTGCATTTTGTATAATGACCAGGATTACTCGAGCTGAATTATAAAGTATACGTCAGCATTTCACGAATGAAGTAAATTATCCCTAAAGTTTGGTTGCGAAAGAATTATAGTCCGTAAAGAAACATTTCTTCTTCTGCGCAAGATATTTTTCGGTGACAGCGCGGGAAACAACTCCCAGGGAAGTTTCAGAAGTATACGAGGTAAACCTTTTACAATAGCTGAAAATGGCGTTCCGGTACGATGAACGTTTCCGCAAAATGTCTCACTTTTTATTTGATATATTAAAAACATTGAAACCTGATGATCATTTTCCTGTACATTGTAACAAAGTTTACCTTTTGAAAAAACAACCGGTTTTAATAAATGTTTTTGCAGTTAGCTTTCCCTTTACAACTAATGTAATATTGGCACTGAACATTTTTATTTTTTTATTAGTGAGCTGTTTTTTTTGCATTTTGTTTCCTTGTCCCAAGATTGATACATTTTGAATTACATTTGATATTTGACTAGATTTCTCAATTCGTTTTTAAGTTGATGATGACACAGGAGGTCGAAATGTTCCAAATATTTCGACTCATTTGCTTCATTAAATAAGATAATGATCTCATTAAAAGCGTGTTTCTTTGCACTTATATTTATAATTCAAACCAAGTTATTATGAATAACTATTAGTAGAAGTTTTAAATTCTTTGCATTGTTTTCCACTCCTCTCAAATCCAAAGCGTTCTAGGTCAAACTTACACGATGACTTTAGAATTTCACGCATTCGTGAGTTTTGAGATTAATGTGAAATTAAAATGACAGTTTTTGAGTTTTTGTGCTCGAGAGATTGCCCTTGGAAGAAGAAAATAACCAGAAAGCCTTGAATGATGTAAGTGCTACTAAAAAATCAATTGCCAGACCTCACACAATGAACGGAAACTCACACACGCAGGAGACAAAAAATTATGTTCATTGGAGGAAGAATAATAAAGGAACTTTATATTCGACCGTGGAAAAATGAAGATAAGTTTTGAATCAAATCGCAACTCATAACTGTATTATTCTAACACGTATCAATAAAACACAAAACACTATTTTCAAGTTCGCATTCAGTTCAAAATGAACGACACCGAACATGTCTGATAAACTTTTTAACATGACTTAGGATGATCGCATTTTCTCAATGATGCACTCCGAAAACATTTAATTTTAGTACTGAATTATCAGAAAAAGTAGCAATTTTAGGAAATTGCAAAGGTTTAATCGACAGCAGCCTTACTTCATCTCAAGAAATGAAACCCGTAATGTGACTCATGTCATCAAGTGCAGGAGGAGTGAACTCGTGGGATACAGCTGCACCCATAGAGCGATGGTGTGGAACAACAATTCTTTTTTTGGCGACGAACTTCATTCATACAATTAATATTTAAAGTTCAGATATTATCATCAATCATTATTATAAAGTAGTGTTCTGAATTTCTTGTGCGCAATAGAAAAGTAACTCATTTTCGACTGACTGATATTTCTCACAGTTATTCCAAGCGTCCCAAATTGCGTTTAGAGTGTTTCCAACTAGTTGATTTTCCCATGGCGGGGGACCTAACACTCTTGGATCAGTGAAAAATGTGTCGTCTAAATTTTAGGTCGCGACTGTCCGCGTAAAACTTGCATAAAACTTCAGTCGAGGACTGTCCCGCCCCGAAACAAAGGCCGGAAGCAAGCATCCTCTGGCGCACAATGGCGCCGGTCGCGGATGGCGCACCCGTAAAGCGACCAAAATGCGGCCGATCCCGCTGCTGTGCTCTACAATGCGGATTATTTTTTAAATGCCGGGATCTAATGACTCAATCCTTCCTGTGCGACGACAGATTTAGTGTGCTGCCCAACAGGATGAAAGAAATGCTTTGGAAGCTGATGAAATATATACGTTAGAGCATTGAATTCCTTCCTAAAAGAGCGCTGAGTAATTTTTTCTGTCAAGCCGAACAATGTGCCGGCGGAATTTACAGGAGAAAATACAACTAGTAAGTCTTTCGATTTGGAGTGTAATAGATTAGCATAATACTTTATGAAATGAAGCTTTACACTTTCTTCTGAAAGAATTTCAATATGCTTTAATCGAGCTAGTAAAAAACGAATCAATTGCCTTAGTTGTCTAACGCAAACACAAGTTGCACTTACATTTTATTGTGATAAATTCTGTTCTTTCATCTACTTGTTTAGCTGTAACGTGTTCTTTTATTGGCACGCAAGATTTTCAAAAAAGCTTCTATGCACTGCAACTTTGCAACTTTGTTCTAAAGCCATACAGCACTTTGACATTCTTCGATGATGTATTGTCAAAAGATAGGTGCGCGACCATCAAACATCAAGTTCTAGAAAAGGTTTCGATCAGAGTTAAACCAAGACTCAGTTGAGAAACAAAGAGCGAAAAGTATGTTCGAAAATTAAATTGGAAACCAAGACGTTTCTAACGGGAAAAAGAAGTACGAGTTTTTTGTTCATTAGAGTTATAAAACATTATGGATTTTAATTCATATTAAAGTTGTCAATAACACCCACCCTAGTGCTCATTGAGAGCATATCTGATATGGTGCAACTCAAGAAATGTATGACAGTTGCATTGTTTCCAGTTTTCAGTATGAAGACGACGAATTATATATTAAAGTTATCTACAGCACCCACCCCTATCTTTATAGGGTGCGTGACTGCATGATCCAACAGAGTACCACAAAGGAAATGTAGTAGCATTGTTTCGTATTTTCAGCATGTTAATTAAAGCGACTGTTGGAGCCTGCCTCAACAGGTGCTTTGCTTGCCTGGACGCGTGGCCCTGGCGTGGAGGGGAACTTCGATAGGAAGAGAGTAGGGAGGAAAGGCGGGCAGTTTTTAAAATATGCGTAATATGCCTGCAGGTTGGTTTATTATTTATTGTTATTGTGGAAAAGTTATTGTTCAAAATTGCGACCTATTCCGAGGTTTTTGTGAGAAACGTGATTTGTTACAACGCAACCTTAGTGATGTGAGTTTTCTTCTCCCGAACGAGTTACACACTTCTGAATAAATTAACCTGATATATTTAAAATCTTCTGAAAAATCGGTATAATTTATGTCTCAAACTATAAACAGGTCGAATTAACTACACAGGGTAACATATTCACCCTAAATCTTTTTTAGGCTGGCCGAAACGAAAATTTCGGACACAAGTCATGAAAATTGAAGTAGCCGGTTTTGCTTGACACTAGGGAAATTTCTCTGTAGTCTGATTTGAAGACGTCTTCAGTGAACTTATGATTTTTATGCCTAATCATATGTAACCTAATAAATGAATTCAACGTGTTAAATTGAATGATAAGAGAGAATATGATAATAATTTACTTTTCTTGGTATCGCTTACAGTATTTTCAACTACGGTAAGCTATACTTGTGTTTTGCCACAGGGCTGACCAGTTTGGCACGGATACGTGGCACAGGAACAGGAACTGTAGTGTATACAGCACCCGACTACGCCCTCACACACAATCCGTGGTCGTGTAAACAATAAAGCTCCGGCGGACATCCCGGCTCTCGTTCTCACGAGCAGAGGAAGGTGTGGGCGCACGAGCTTTTCGTGCGCCTTAGTTTGAGTTTCTGAAGTACGGAAATGAGCGCATTACTAATGCAACACCATTAGTGGAGGCGTGAGGTGTTGGTGAGTGGTAAAATTAATGAGAAATTGAATGAATGAGAATGAGTTGCACAAAGACTTCAGTTGTTACTGAATGTAGTTCTCGACCCCAGCAGTTTAGTAAAAGTAACCAGCATATAAGTGAAATAACGAGGACAACGATGCTATTGTTGATTCTCACTAGCGGAAATCTGACAAAAACTGCTTTAAATGCTCGATGAAAAAGACAAATCGCTTTATTTACGAGCTGTTGAAGGAATTGATTGAGCGGAAGTTTAATGAAATGATAATAAAGATTAACTGACAACACCTGGATTGGTTCGAAGTGGTGTTTGAATAATGTCACGATAAAAATATCATTCATGATTGAGAACCAGTAAAAATTATAAAAGAACCAAGGGGTGTGTGCACCTGTTCCATTTTTTCTAGGAGGAGTTCACGCGGGCTCGGTATACTTTAGAAATAAGAAATATTACGGAAAAGAGCGAAACACAATTGAATGTTCCACAAGGCAATTTCTGTTTTCATGTTCATTGAATTATAAAATGTACTCTGAACAAATGCAGTTTGATAGGGAACTTAGCTGTAAAATGTCGATAAAAATTAGTATGTACTTAACGCTCTTCTAGTAAATGAACGAATATATTCTGAAAAATTCAAAATGAAACTAGGGAAGGGTTTTTAACCTACACAGATTAAAAAAAACAAGGGTTTCACCGCAATCCTTCACAATTGTACTGTAAGTAAGAAATTTCTGCACTTGACATTGATTTGTTAGTGTGTTATCCCGCTCTCTAAAAATGAAATATTTGCTCTTTCAATTGGGTCGGTTCTGGAGGGCGATTCCCACGAAGCAACATTCCCGCAGCTGGCAACAAGAGGAAACAAAAATGAGAGGCCGGGGCCGCTGAGATTAATCGGGCCCTGAACGAATGGATACATTACAAGTGCGCTCTCAAGTAACGATGTATGTAGCAGAAAAGTGATGAATTTAGGTAAAAAATGTATTTGGAAATTTCAAAAGAATCAAATCCTGCAAAATTGTTTAAATTGGTCATTTAAGTTGTTTAAATTGTTTCAATTAGTCATTTCAATTGTTTAAATTGTTTAAATTAGTAGAAGAATCTTCTGTTATACGAGCATGTTTAGTGAAATGGAGATACTAAAGGAATACATTATCTTGGTTTGGGTTTAGGAAAGTCTTTGAGCTAATTTTCGGCGATTTCATACGCGATAAAATGATGAACATAAGTAAAGAACAATTTAGTTGACAGTAGTACCATCTTTAAGTACATATTCGCCGTGAGAACAACAAAAGCTTCGCTCAGAAAGTTTGGTGTCACTCGTTTCGCACCACTTGAACAACAACATGATCTGTGATGTGTGATTTACGCGCACAATTTGTTGCATTCTTCGTTCAGGAGAAGAACGTTCGTTTAATAGAAAAAATAACATAGGGGTGCGCGAAGCAACATTTTTTACGATCTGTATAGAATTCTCAGAGCAGAACTGATCTCGGTTGTGGCGAGTAAAGACAGTGAATTATCGCGCAAAGAGATTTATGGAGACTCTATCACCAGCAACAGCGATGAAATTGTTCTGTATACTTATAACAAAAACTGTTATTCCAGCTGTAAAACATATGAAAGCTAAAAGGCGAAAATCATTCTTGTACTGCTCTTGTGGTGCAAAGTCGGATGTAGGTAACCAGGAATGAAAGCTGAGACTTTATTTTTTACTATGTAACGAGAGGTGATGAAGTTTCTTGCAATTGCACGCACGTTTGCGTCATTTATTTTTATTGGCATGTCATGACTGCATTCGAAATTATAGTAGGTATGATGTACATAGCGAAATACATAGCAAGTACTAATTCTAATAAACTAGTGAAAAAATTACGTTGAGATTTAACACAAAATTTTGGTTGAAGTATTTGCCAATTTACATTAGCGATTCATATGATAATTTGAATCACTTGAAAGTAATAATTTGAAAGTGAATATTGATCTCCAGTTTAAAAAAATAGTATTGGAAAAACATATGCATTGAAATGCGTGCCATACAAATTAAATCTACAAAATTAAAAACAATTGTAAATTAGAAATAAATGAAAAAGTCGAAATTAAATAACAAATGTAATCAACAAAAATAAAAACGATTGGAAATTTCAAATAAATTAAAAAAGAGTAAGACAAAAATTAGCATCCCGCTAAGTAGCGTTTTTGAAGGCCAGGACGTGAAGCGAGAACTGAGGGGGACAGTGCGTGGGGGGTTGTGGGGAGCTTATTCTTTCCATAAAAATGTTTTGGCTATTCACGGTGTGGTTAGAGCGCGCGTTACGGGCGGTGCTTACGTAGAATGGTCAATTGTGGGTGTGTTGTGACGTGGAATGAGGTGTTAAGTAGCTTCTTAGGAGCTTCAGAGTCTTGTTTTGGTGTTATGAATTAGAAACATGGCATATACAGTACGTGTAAGCTCTTTTTACTTCTCAGAACCAGTTCAGTGATCTTTGTAACACGGTAGCATTCTGCATTTTAACGCTCTTTCTCATACTCATTCTGTTCAGCGATGTGGAATTCATGTGTCTGCTGTGATAAATTTAAAATAAAATACACTCTGTGTTTGTATGAAGTGTAGATTTTCTACATAACATATTTATGATTACTGCAAGGGTAATGATGCTAATTGTCTGTTTTTCTTCCCCATCCTCTTAATAGGGGGTTATACTGTATATCTGAATACGTCAATGGATAGCTTGAATCAGTAATTTGTTTAAGCCTTCAAAACGGGCACACGTCTCTTGCGAATCTGTTGTCCACTGCACTGTTGTTGCAGTTGTGCACTGCTCGTGTTCAGAGGTCTGGCGGTGCAGACCACGCAGCTTGATGGAGGCAGACCGCACTGCTCTGCACACTGTTTGCTTAACCTCCTAAATGACAAGGTGGGAATCGTGTAACGGTGGTTGGATGAAAAGCTAATTCGTTCTTAACTCTTTAACGTCAGCACTTTTTTTTGTTCTCATGTTACCGTTATCCCAACCTCAGTCATTCGACCGGCTCCGGCATCAGGTCGTCACCGACATCAAAGTAAGAAAAGAACTACCACTCGACAGTGAACATTAATGAAGAGATTAAAGAAGGAATTTAACATGAAATACAGCAATGAATGTTTAAGCTATTTTTCCATAAAAAGAAATAATGGTCCTCTGGGGTATTGAAGGGTTAATATAGTGTTCAAAAAAATCAAAATAAGTTTTTTAACGTCCACCATTTCGAGTACTTTTACAGTTTTCTGTCCGACAGCACAGCTCCTAGACTAGAGGCTTGGTGTTGTTTTAACGGCATGTTGTATTTCAAATGAATTAAAATGACTCTGAATCTAACCTTTAAACTGTGACAAGGAAGGTTCTATTTAAGCCTCAAATTACTACTTTGCATCAAACCCCTTCTCAATATGGGCGCAAAAAATGATGCGATTCGGTTTACACGAGAATACTTGTGATAAAAATCTGCAACGTCTCTTCAGGGGGCATAACATTCGATTTTTCTTGCTAAATATCCCATAAGCTAAAGATGTCATGTGATTTATTGAAGATTTAAATTATAACCAAAATATACAGCGGAAGTTTTCATGTTTTTGTAGGAAGTAAACCTACCAGTCGTCTTAATTTTCAATATAAAATGAGAAAAGAAGAACTTTGAAGCCTGCCCGATATATACAAGCGCAAAAGTCTGTGCTATGACTTTGTGAACTGCGAAATGTTGAGTTCTGAATGAGAGCGCTTCGCTACTGTGGGTGTTGGGGAAGTGGGACGCGAGCTCAGAGAAGGAAGCTGTCGTGAGGCGTGCGAGGGGAAGCACACCTGGCATTCCCCAAAATAGCCCCAGCCTGCGCAGTCGCTCGGCACCCCTGCTGCCTCCCCTGAACCCGGCGTCGCCTCCCCAGCTGATGGGTGCTGCCTCCCCTGCTCTGCGTCGCCTCCCCAGTTAATGGGTGCTGCCTCCCCTGCTCCTGCGTCGCCTCCCCAACTGAAGGGTGCTGCCTCCCCTGTCCTGCGTCGCCTCCCCAGCTGATGGGTGCGGCCTCCCCTGCCCCTGCGTCGCCTCCCCAACTGATGGGTGCTGCCTCCCCTGAACCCTGCGTCGCCTCCCCAACTGATGGGTGCTGCCTCCCCTGCCCTGCGTCGCCTCCCCAACTGATGGGTGCTGCCTCCCCTGAACCCTGCGTCGCCTCCCCAACTGATGACGCCTCCCCAGCTGATGGGTGCTGCCTTCCCTGCCCCTGCGTCGCCTCCCCAGTAGATGGAGAGTTTGTGAGGCTTTGGTCTCAGGGTGTGCGGACAGACGCCTTTAGTAGGGTGGTTAGGCTGACCTGTTTTCTGATCAATAAGATTGTTAGGGTGACCTGTTTTCTGCACTAATAAGATTGTTAGGCTGACCTGTTTTTTGACCAACAAGATTGTTAGGGTGTCCTGTTTTCTGATCAATAAGATTGTTAGGGTGACCTGTTTTCTGCACTAATAATATTGTTAAGCTGACCTGTTTACTGCTCTAATAAGATTGTTAGGCTGACCTGTTTTTTGACCAACAAGATTGTTAGAGTGACCTGTTTTCTGCACTAATAAGATTGTTAAGCTGACCTGTTTTATGCACCAATCAGAATGTTAAGCTGACCTGTTTTCTGCACCAATCAGATTGTTAGGCTGACCTGTTTTCTGATCAATAAAATTGTTAGGGTGACCTGTTTTTTGACCAACAAGATTGTTAGGGTGACCTGTTTTCTGCACTAATAAGATTGTTAAGCTGACCTGTTTTCTGCACTAATAAGATTGTTAGGCTGACCTGTTTTTTGACCAACAAGATTGTTAGGGTGACCTGTTTTCTCCACCAATGAGATTGTTAAGCTGACCTGTTTTCTGCACTAATAAGATTGTTAAGCTGACCTGTTTTCTGCTCTAATAAGATTGTTAAGCTGACCTGTTTTCTGCACTAATAAGATTGTTAGGCTGACCTGTTTTCTGATCAATAAGATTGTTAGGGTGACCTGTTTTTTGACCAACAAGAAGATTGATAAGCCGACCTGTTTTCTCCACCAATGAGATTGTTCAGCTGACCTGTTTTCTGCACTAATAAGATTGTTAAGCTGGCCTGTTTTCTGCACCAATCAGATTGTTAGGGTAACCTGTTTTCTGACCAACATCAGAAAGTTTATGGATTTTAGAGAGAATTTATCCATGAAGTCTACTCGATGCTAGATTTTATGATTAATTTCATTTGAAAAAGAGTAAAGGTTCAAGTTTTCATGCTTTCAAAATAAAAGTTAACCATGAATTTTATTCTTCATTAATATTTAGAGACAAAAATAAACAGCGTATGGCAATGAAATCTGTGCAGGGCTAATTTTCATTTCATGGAAATATTTTCGTTGTAAAATGACTAAAAACAGGAAGGTACTACCATTTTAACCTATTATTTTGACCTCTATTTAATGAAGTAGGGTTTGGTTACCGTCGAATGATCAAAGACTGATCTGAGCAATTTGATGAAGTCGCCAGATCACTAAAACTCGGAACAAAAAAATATAAGAAACTATAATGGGACCAAATGAGAATGAGGAGGATTTATGTTACGAAAGAAGAACAAAAACTCCTCTCATTTATGTTTAGCTTAACCAGTTCATCATCGACAAGTAACAACACTGTCAAAATTGCATTTTAAGCAAATACTGTAAATCGAACGATAACATTATGGGCAATTTCATGCCAAAGGTGCTAAAATGATGACTACAAATTCATGGCTAGAAGCACCCTGCTGCTAACACCTGCAGGAGATGCGACGTCTTCTATTCCGTTAGTAGGCGTAAGGTGCGGAATCGAGCGATGCTACTCGTGCAGTAAAGTATAATTTTTGGATGCCGATGTATTGTGTGGGTTGTCTGCCAAGACACCAATAAGTCTCTTAAAAATATAAAAGAGTGAAGACAAATAAAGAGCAAGACTCTTACATTATGTGCAGCATATCTCACGAGCAAGACTCGTGATATAAGAAGAACTGAAATCTAAAGACATAGTTACTTCTGCGGCCTCAAAAGAAATCAAGAAATCAAGAACTGAATACTACAGCGATACAAATGTCAAGCACATTGACAATAGCTGGAGTATGTGACACAAGGATACAATGGTGCTTGGAGCGAGTCACAGGGTTGTGTGTCGTCCTACTTCACGCACCTCCACCCTTTTCTTAATCAAAATAGACGTTATGTCCATTTGTCTTCTAGTCTGTCGGTCTGCCAACCGTGTGTCTGCACGCCCTGTCCATACCGACAGCCATAAAAGTCTTCAATTGTCAGCCGATATTTATGTTAAAACAACGTCTATGTTACTGTTTTTAACTAAATATCATTCTGGTGAACATGACAGTAATAACGATCATACACAGCGCCAAAACGTTTCGTAAAAATGATGAGCCAGTCTTGCTGTATATGAGTCAGAAAAAATCTGAATTTGTTTCAATTCACAGAAGAATTTTATTCCCTAATTTTACTGATAGGAATTGCTTTCGGTTTTACTTGGCTTAACTCATGCGATGCTTGCGGGTGAGAGTTTTTATGTAAATTTGAAAACTACTCAATCAAAAATTCTAATCTATTATTATTCATAAAATAATAATAAAGTATCTGTTTTTAAATGTTTTTATTGCGAGCTATAAGTCTGTTTAAAAATGTTTTTACTAAGAACGTTAACTTTATTTTCAAAATTTTTTACTGCGAACAGCATTTTGTAAAAAGTTATGAACATGAAAGATGTAGATTATGCATACTTTTACGAAAATACGTCTTAATTTTGGAGAAAAGTTTACGTTTAGAAAAAGTGACTTTTTATAATTACGTAATTACGTGAAGAACGAAGAATTTTAGCGATCGGATGTGAACTGTGACAATATGAACGGAGTGCAAAAAAGAAATGACTAGTTTTTTGGCAGATATTAAGTTTGTGAAGTCGCTATTTGAGAAATTATTGATGAGCAGAATCTACAAAAAAATAAGTTCAAATTAAGACATGGGTCGATCGCTTTTAGCATAGCCAGTATATGACTTGTGGAAAGTTTCAAAACTTCCTCATCAATATTTTGAGGAACTTGAAATACCCGCGTGACACAGCTACAAGATGTGTGCGACGATGAAAATCAGTTTCGTGCTTCTGGAACCTCACCTTTTTATTGCAAATATAATACTTTGCATCTTGGCTAGCAAAAGTTGGTATATGGTGAAATTAGTTTTCACCTATAGAAGTCAGATTTGGCATGATATAGGTTTTCCTAGATACGTAAAACATATTTTTGATTTTCCCCCGAAGAATTGTTACCTCAGTTTCGCAAATTTTGAACTTGTGGACGACCAAAACATTTGGCCGAATTTAGATGTTTTCGCCGTTTTACCGATATTTTTCTGTTATCAACGCTTTTGTGACGCACAAACTATATGTTTTCACAAAGTTTGTTTCCTTTTTTAGGGCGGGTGTATCAGCGACTCGAATTTCAATGCGTAAAGTATATTTTAAATTTTATCATGAGTAACCTTCCACTTCAAGCCGCTGATAAGACCATAAATTCTCAGCCTGGCGAGAACATTTCGCTGCTACATCAATGACGCCACGATCGCGAGCATTTCATACCGAGCGTATGTGTACCTTTGGACGTATTTGTAACTTTAAAAACGCCAAAACCGTGAACGGAAAAGATCTTACTCGCCATGCTAATGAGAAAAAATTATTCACATTTTTACTTCACTAAGGGCTCATAAGATCAACTTATCTCTGACAAAATTAAGGATGCGTATTTCTTTTCCATTTCAAAAACAAGTTCCTCGCAGGTACGGTGAGTAATTTGCCTGCGTTTGATTTATGTATTCAATTTTTGTTTTATACAATTAATGGGTTAAAGTTAATACAGCAGTAATTATTTAAAGCTTTAAAAACATATAATGCTCGAGATAAAGTTAAACAGCTGCCTAAAGCATTAGATGAACTCAAGAATGTAATCCTGTTTCTAATGACGTAAAAGGACTGTAGATTGCCTTGGCATATTTCACCTCTGCTAATAATGCAATGAAAGATAATTTACACACTGATTTCAGCAGAGAGAAAATTATTCCTTAAAACTGCTTTCACTTTAGAAACACCCGCTGTGAGATTCGCTTGATAGGATTAAAAATTCTCTGGCTGAAAAGGTCCGAATCACGTGACAATTTGTAGAAAAAATGGAAAAGTGAATCTCGTAACTAACTCTTCTAACTTTTAATTTGTGCCTCTAACAACATTTTCTGAAAGGATTGAGTTGCCAATGCGAATTTTAAATGATAAATATTTTCATCCCGTTCAAATTTTAAAATGGGAACAATCGCTCCAGTGCGATCTCACGTAGTAAAGCGTGAAAAAAGCCATATGTCACTGATAGATATTTTGTAGGCGAGTCCTTGTTTGGCCGCTAGTTGATAGTTATTTTGGAGAGTCTTGTTCGGGAGCCACCGTTTATACCTGTATAACGACCCTGTCTTAGGGATTCCTGAGGGACATCAGTTGATCTCAAAGAGGCCGTGTTTGCTTAGGCTTGTTATTCCATAGGCTTCCTGGTACATCAGGGATAAAAGAGATGTCAGTTGCTGACTAATTATTTATTAAGGCGAGGGTGTTTTTCAATAGTTCTTCTGTTCGCTGCGATAACTTCCAATTTTCTTCAGAATTTCAAGTGGCTGTGGCTAAGGAGCGAAATTTCGAGCTGAGCTAAACAAGCTTCGAATTTGAGCTGAGCTAAAATAAGCTTTGAAGTTTTCGAGCTGACAAGCTTTGAGCTAATTACAAGCCTTGAGCTAATTACAAGCTTTGAGCTAAAGAAGATTTGAATTGTTTTGAGCTGACAAAACAAGCTTTTGAGTTTCAAGTCAAGTTTCCTTTTTAAATTTTTCTCTCTTTTCAGTTTTTCCTTTTGTTGAAAATTTGAAGATCGCGACAGAAGAACGTTTTGCAAGTATCTGTGATACGCGAGCTCAGTTTATTTTAGGGAAGAACTATTTTCCCTCGTGTTATATTACAAAGGCACTAGTCGACCTATCTTGGCTATGGCCCAACAGTCACCAACCGATTTTCGTGAAAGGAGTGAATTTTCATTGTCATTCTTCACGAAGTTAATCTAACAAACATTTCATCCCACTCAAATTTTCCATCGAGAACAATCGCTCTAATGCGATCTCGCGTAGCAAAGCTTAAAAAAACCATGTATCACAAAGCGATTTTGGTCCAGGTGTTCACTGGAGCCCAGGTGCGCAGCTGCGGCACACCTACGTGCAGAGACGCCGCGGCACACCTACGTGCACGGCCTACGTACCCACTCGACGGCTGCGACCCACGCGTGTGTGCCCACGCCTGCCCACGCGCGCCGGGCACCGACGCTTCGTTATGCAACACGGCGTGCTTGGGCTGGCCGCGTTTACACTTTCTCTCTTGTAAATTGTGTACTGCGAACTGTGATTTTGTTTTTAAATGCTTTTACTATGAACTTTAACTTTGTTTTTAACTGCTTTATTGCGAGCTTTAACTTTGTGTTTATGCGAATTTTAACTTTGTTTTTAAATGCAAATTGTAACTTTGTTCTTGAATCTTTTTACTGCGAGCTTTAACTTTGTTTTTAAATGTTTTTATTGCGAGCTATAAGTCTGTTTTTAAATGTTTTTACTAAGAACGTTAACTTTATTTTCAAAAGTTTTTACTGCAAACTTCAGCGTTTTGTAAAAAGTTATGAAAGTGAAAGATGTAGATTATACATTAGGGGTAATTGGTGACTATACTAACTTTACGATAAAACAACTCTCACACTTAACCTCAGCAATATATTTTTACACGGATGACAGGATTTTCTATGCTGTCCGTAAAATTATCTGCGTTGAGCGCATACTTTGTTTAAAATTGGTAATTTAAAATCAGGAATTTTTATAACGCAGTGCTCTCAGCGGGAAATTATGTATATACCTGGTTCATTTCAGAATACACTTAAAACTTGAAAAATAGATGCCCGTGCTTTAGATTTGAATTAGTAATTAAGTATTTTTACGCTTCAAAGAAAAACGTCGCAAACGTAAGTTCCTAAGCTGGGGGAAATAAAACTACCTTTGAATTTTGCTTCAGAAGACGGCCATACGCTCGAATTGTCTGTGGAAACTGGCTCCACATTTTATAGTCCAGAGATATAATTCTAAGTTCAACCTAACGCTCTGTTTCTCCGGTAGAAATGTATTTCACTGGATCTCGTCACTGCTCAGCACAAATTTTATATTGACGACACTTTTATGTAGAATGGAAGTTAGTGTTAAGCTATGCGAGGTGTGGCATTAGAGGGAAGATTCCAGAACTAGTTCGAGCAGTTCATCGAGCTTCTACTTCAAAAACGTAAAAACCTAGCCTCCTCATAATCCAGTCGATCTAGGCATACTTTGAGTGCGCACGTGTCACAACTGATATGGTCTCCTACTCATTCATTGAGCGACGAGAAATGTTTTTATGAACGTGACGAGGGCACCCAGGTTTTTCCGTCTGTCTTAACAAAAAGTGACTCGCTAAAAAAGACTACACCCATTCAGATTTGCTGATGTGGGTAGAGGGGCTATTCTGGGGCACCTCCCTCCGTGAACTGAGTAGTATCTCCCCTCGTACGCAAATATCCATCTCCCCTCGTACGCAAATATCCATCTCCCCTCGATACAGGCATCCGTCTTTCCTCTACACAGACATCCATCTTTCCAGTACCCATACATCTCCCTTCCCCACATCCATCTCCTTTCTACGCATCCATCTCCCCTCCACACTGGTATCCATCTTTCCACACTCATCCATTTCCCCTCCACACAGGCATCCATCTTCCCTCTACAGCGACATCTATCTCCCCTCCACACTCACATCCATCTCCTCTCTACACATCCATCTCTCCTCTACACACCCATCCATCTCCTTCTACACACTCATCCATCTCCCTCTACACAGGCATCCATCGCCCCTCTACAGATCCATCTCCCCTCCACACACATATCCATCTATCTCCCCAGGCGTCGAGGCTTCCGTCTGCCCCAGCACGTGCCACGCACAGACAGCTGTTTTGGGATGAGCCGAGCTCCTGAGACAAAAACATCTCTAAAAACACAACACGCTCCCTAGTGCCGGATGCTACCATTTGCTCTTTGCTACTGGGCATCTATATTGCCTGCCTCCCTGGTGCTGCTCTAAAATTCTGCTAGATAGAATTAAAAGGGCGGGTTTTTGAGAAATCTAATACGGAAATGAAAAGAAGAAGAATTCCGCTGGAAATATGACATTTTCAAGTTACGATATGGTGAAAACTTGCACTTCGAATGTAGTTACGTCTCTAAGAGGGGTGACTGCGCTTCATGGAAGGGTAAGTTCAAACACGTATCTGATGCCAATTGTGTATTTTTGAAATCCTGAATGGTTTGTAGGGGTTGCAAAAAAGTGTTCATGTTGAGGGATGTGTGCTGGTCAAGTCATGCACTGGCTTGTTGCGATTGTAGGGTTTCGCTTTTTTTGTTACCGAAATAGTTAATTTTGATATCCCGGTGCTAATTAGGAATGAACAGTCGAATTATAAACGCATGATAGTAAACTGATTAGCACAACCTGACCAATAATTTCCACAGGTTTAGTCACATGAACAATAAGGTGGGATATGAAAACTAAATTAACACAGCCAAACATTTCAAGCGCAAGTCACTACATACATTAACTACCCTAAGTGAAAAAAACATTTCTTCACCATAACTGACTCTAGAATGAGCACGAAACAAACTATGAAAGCAAATATTCCTCATTAGAAGGAGTATAAGAATTTCAGATTATTTGGGAAATAGCTGTATCTTCATTGATTCCTTAAACTTAAGCTTACCATTAAAATCATAGTCAAGATGAATTAAAACAAGACAATTTATATCCTGAATAACTCAAGTGCAGAATTTCGCCAAAATCAGTAATTGTGAACGTAATGAAAGTGCGGATAAAAATTAAGCTTAGGCACTAGATAAAAAATACAGCCTCAGTAATTACCCGTAATGAAAATGGAAAGGGCAGTCACTATCTTGTAAAAAATTAATCCATAAATTTTAAGATTCGTTCAAAATTCGAAATGCAAATGAAAATTTGAAGCAAGATACTATACGCAATGATTTAAATTCACGCAAAGTCAACTCACAAAGCTAAACAAATTTTAAGCTCCAGGAATGAAAAAAAAAATTTTAAGGTCAATAACTATGTCTTCAAATAACCTTAATGCTAAAAATATCGTACTAAAGTGACACATTACATTATTAAAGAGCATGAAAAATTTCATGAACCTTCATACTTCAAGCTAAACTACTACTTCTCGTACAAATTAACCCGAGAGGCTGCCTCAAGATGTCAACTTATATTAACTTAAAAACTAGGTTAAAGCTCTCTACCATGTGATTCTAAAGAGAATCAAGTCATCGCGCCTAAACAAGCAAGATCTTATCGAAGGTTAGAAGCATGCAATTTCGGAACTTCCATGTGCGCTCTTACGCGTCGCAAGAAAGGCAAGCAGGCAAGTTTGAACCTGTAATTATGTAATCGCCTTGGGTTCTCTGAAAATTGCGTCTGCAAGGTTACGGCATGCAAGGTTTTTCGAGATGAAACCGAATGCTGGCCAATACGCTTACAACACGACGTTTTGGGATATTTAATTTAATTCACTGGAAGATGAGCTCGTTTTTGAGTACGTACTGTCGTTGGATCCTTTGTATTGTACCGGGGATTTGAAACCGCTGTAGTGAATTACGTTTTCGTAGGAAGCTGATTTGAAAGGATCGAACAGCGTAGCCTCCTGAGAGTGAGAAATATGCCAAAACAAGACTTTTTAAACATCAGGTAAAACTCGATCGTCGTTGAAGAAACACATTGTCCAAACTATTTCCGGAAAGTGATATGGGAAATATGTGATCATATTATTTACTAAAGTCATGACCGTGAACACATTGCAGAACATTAGCCTCTTTATTCAATGGACACCTTAAAACTAAAAACATCTTTGGTTTACTAGATACTGTATTTCCTTAGCGTCGATACGCACTTGAATTAAAAATAGCGAGTTGATGTGTACGAAAAACCTTCATGGATATGTAAGTATGTCGAAGAGTTCTTAAGAAGCCTAATTACCCTAGTGACAATAAGCTCAAGCATGCGTAACCTTTTCACAAGTTGTGAAAGCCATTAAAAGAATTGGCTTTTCGTTAATTTTGAAGAATTCACGCGGACACATCACTGTTGTGGTTGAAGTTGGTGTGGCTTTGCCGGACGGCCGGAGTTAGCTGACTGATTTCGCCCAGAGTGCACACGGTGCCTGGAAGAAGAAAATACTGCAATTAATAACTGCGATTAAAAACAAAATATTGCAATTAATAACAAAATACTGCAATTAATAACAAAATACTGCAATTAATAACAAAATACGGCAATTAATAACAAAATACATCAATTAATACCAAAATACTGCAATTAATAACAAAATACTGCAATTAATAACAAAATACTGCAATTAATAGCAAAATACTGCAATTAATAACAAAATACTAAAATTAGATAACAGGTATACTTCATGTAAACGTTTCACAATGAATGGTAAAAACTTTCGTTGAATATTAAAATACACTCTGTATCAGGGGATCCCATGTACCAGGGGAGGGTTTTTCTTAATTGTACGGATGCCTAAGTAAAATACGTTCGTTTTTTCAGTAGCTTGAAAATGCTGTAACGATGCCCTGAAATAATGTTAAGAATCTCAACAGTTATTCAAAACAAATAAATTTATTTTAAATTATGTATGAAAGCTGCAAACACATAGTGATAATATTAAGATTAACTTTGTTACCGGAGAGCACTAATTCTCATACTGGGAAAAATGCGAATTCTGATGTAGTGCTCTTTGTTACATATACCTTACAGTTCAATCGCTGCTAATTATTCAATGTCTTAATATTCAGCACTCAATATATACTTAAAATGATGTAATTTTAATTAATGAACCAAAAGTAGGGTAAACAAACAAGGGAAACAACGCTGGCAGAATTTTAGAATATTGACGTAATAACTGCAACACGTCCAGCTTTAACCGACGACTGTCACTGTGAGCAGAATAGAAAATCCAGTGTAAGAAACTGAATCTCTTGAATACCATGAAGGCAATGAAGTATCAGTAAGCCATTATCAGTAAGTATCACTGGAGCACTTCGTGTTACAACTACAGCACTTTGCATCACAAATGAATGGCCACCAGCTTGCAAAAATTTTGGCGGGTGAAAAATGAAAATGAGGGACAATGAGAGGGGTTACTTTATGAAGGTGAAACCTGGAAGGAAAACATAATTTAAATAAAAATTTATCTTTTTCTCCAGCGAATTGATAGATTTTTACTACTAAAGCAACAAACATTAGACGCTCTATATTCTGATTGAGCTGTAGTGCACTTTGAGATACTCTTCAAGGCTATCAGTCTAAGTTCAAGTCGTATATGTAGGCTTTGGTGACAGCAGGAGTGGGCAGCGAAAAGGCCTGGTAGCATCGTAAGGTGCCCATGCACTTGTACTCATGTTGTTGACTGTGAGTTATGAGTGTATTCTTGTGTCTTATTTGAAACAATACACTTGGTAATGGTAAATTAATCTTCCAAATTATGACTCAAGGACATAAGTAATGAAGATAAATTAAAAATAATGAAATCGTAGCTGCCACTCCTAGCTAAGGAGTGGCATGGTACAAGAACATCGGAAACATTTACTAAGGAGTGGTTGGTCATATGAGCATCGAAGAGAACGTAAACATTTACTAAGGAGAGGCATGTTACCATGACTATGTGAGAGAAGGCTGCTATTTATTAAGGAGTGGTCAGAGATTTGGATCACAGTAATTTTAGTAAGCTTTTAGAGCGGTGAATTGCGATTAGAATGAAACAGGAATGTTTAGGAGCGGATGTCAGTGGCTTGCGGGAGGGGAAATCTGCTCGGAAGAGCGATGCGATTGTGAGAAGAGTGAAGGCGCGTAGTGGCAAAGTTTTTCAATTTTACTGAGTAAATGATAAGTCGTAATTTTAAGCCATGGTTAAAACATCAAAATTGACCATTCTCAAAAAATTAGTGATTTAGCTGTCCTGAGCGCAATATTTTCAAGTCGGATCAAGCGATTACGATAATTATAATAGAAGAGGTCGAGAAGATATCAACGGGAAACTGACGTGTGAAAAACCTTCACCAAAATCAACAATAATTGTTTATGGTGAAAATCAACAATTCACCAAAATCAACAATAATGATCGTGATAGTTCCAAACCGAAGCTGGCAATAAGAACACGCGAATAAAATCTTAGGGTCATTTTTAAAATTTTGTACGTCAGAGCACAGAAATATCGGGAATTACGATTTGGAAGGTTATTATATGTATCGTTATTTTGCAGTCTTAATTTTTCACCTGTGCTAGTATGAATTAAGGCGCCTATATGTACAGCCTCTGCACCATAGGCGGCGAAAATCCTGGTGCTCCGGCGAAGAAGTTAAACTTGGTTTGATATAGCAAAAAAAGCGAAAACGAGCACCACCGGAGTGGTCACGAGTATTTTGGTTGCCAGAATCAGGAACTGCAAAAAAAACTAATCAGAAAATAAAATATTTCGTAGATATCCACAAGGACAGGGCATAGCAAGTTTTTGTTTTTTAAAAGCAATGTCGATATTATCCTGTAGTGTATGTACATTGTTTTAATTAATATATCCAGAAATAGGTAGGAGTAAATAAAATAAACCAAGAACGAGTTAATTCATCGGACTGACGAGACACTTCAGTACGGTATACACTTGAAATTAGACACACAATGGCAGCACATACGGAAAGAAAGGCATGTAACAAGCGACGCGTATCCTGACACCACACAGTTCCGTGACAAATCGTTTCAACTAACAGCATTGAAGCCAAGGCGCTCGCTTGATCAATAGTCAGTTTTTGAATATTCAGCTCATTCTTTCCATGAAACATCGGTAAAATTGAACTCAGAGACCCATATGAGTCTAATAAAAATTTTTCGATTCTTCTTTTCATTTTATTTCTATTCCAATTTTCTCGTGCTAAATTGCCAACAAATAAGTTTTTCCGCTGAGACTTCCATACCATCGTTACTTAGCAGAAAATTTTGTCGAACAGATTACTTCTAACATCGTGAGTGACCTATCAAAATAGTGAAAACCAGTTAATTGACCTCAGGTTGTCTACTTTAAATAGAAATGATCTGATTTGACTAGTCTAAAGTTTCAGATTCTCCTTAAAATTTGCGCGTAATTTTATTTTGCGGTGAAACGGAGTGCCACAATTCTCAAAAACCTGTAATAAAATACTCATCAGAATATATTTTTAATAAAATGTTTCTGAAATTCGAGACATGTTCAAGTTTAGAAGCCAAAGATGTATTTAACTATGGCAAAATAATATTTTATCAGCTTAAAAAAAATAACAATAAATTCGGCTTCAGGGATCCATGATATGTTTGGCTGTATAGCAGCTAAAGACTTTCTCATCTATAAAAACGTTATGTGCATTTAGTCTTAAAAATCAAAATACATTTCTACAGGATAAAAAGGAAAACCAACGTCGCTAAGAAAATCATAATGAAAACATACGTTTTGCCTTGAAAAAATCCATATCCATTGCTCTGAAAAACAATGAATAAAAGAGTTAAATATTTTTTAATTCTAATTCATCTTGATAAACCGAAAATAAACCATTAACATTAATGAGACAAAAAATCAAACAAAATTTACACAAAATTTCAACAAACAATGAAAAGTTTTACCGCCGAGTCGCATTCATTTCTTGACGGATGGTTTTTTAAAATACGCATCGACTCTAAAATACGGCGATCAGGAGAATTTGGGGATGAATCCGAAATTTTTGAAATTTATGTTTTTAAAAATATGGTCTCTGGTTAAACAATGTTCTCGTATAAAATTGGATGGCTTGGTCAGGTTATTGCCAGTGTGAATGGAGACTTTTCTATGTTGTGCACACCTCGCAAATAACGAGTCCAGTCCTACCAATGTCAAAATGGTATATTTATATTGATACATCAATATGGTATATTGATATTGATATATCAATGTGGTATATTGATATACGTGAGACCGCTTGCGAGCGATCTTACGTTGATAACTGGGCCCCAGTAAGATCGCTCCAAATAACTGGGCCCCAGTAAGATCGCTCCAAATAACTGGGCCCCAGTAAGATCGCTCCAAATAACTGGGCCCCAGTAAGATCGCTCCAAATAACTGGGCCCCAGTAAGATCGCTCCAAATAACTGGGCCCCAGTAAGATCGCTCCAAATAACTGGGCCCCAGTAAGATCGCTCCAAATAATTGGGCTCCATGTAAGATCGCTCCAAATAACTGGGCCCCATGTAAGATCGCTCCAAATAACTGGGCCCCAGTAAGATCGCTCCAAATAACTGGGCTCCATGTAAGATCGCTCCAAATAACTGGGCCTCATGTAAGATCGCTCCAAATAACTGGGCCCCATGTAAGATCGCTCCAAACAACTGGGCCCCAGTAAGATCGCTCCAAATAGCTGGGCTCAAATCATTTGTGAGGTGAGCACAACGCAGGGATCTCCTTTCGCACTGGCAAAAACCTGACCAAACCATTCAATTCGTTCATAAGAGATCATTGCCTAAATAAAGACCATGTTATAACGTGCACAAATTTCAAAATCTTAAGTTCCAAGTTCGTCGGATCTCCGCATTTCAGAGTCGATGTGCGCTTAAAAAAACCGTCCGCCTATAAATGAATGTGACTTGGCGGTGAAACTTTCCATTTTTGTTTCAGTTTGTTATAGTTTATTGTTTTATTATGGTCTTTTTAATTGCGTTGTTTTATTTTCGTTTTATTCAGAAGAATTGGTAAAAATTTACTTTTTTTAACCATTTGATTTATAGTTTTTCAGAGCACTGAAGATGGAATTTTTATATTCCGAAGCATTTGTTTTTATCACGATATTCTTAGCTCTGTTGGTTTTCAGTTTCATCCTAAAATTAAGATTTCCTAAAAATCGGCCTATTTCATCTATGTTCCTTCAGAAACTATAAATATCTTTATTCTGTTGCTGAAATGCCACATCCATTCCCTTTCAGAAACCCATGCGTTTGGCTTCAGCAAGCCCCCACCAGCAACCCTATGCATTTTCTCGAATGGTGCACCTCATAAGAAATGAACTCACTGCAAAAAGTTCCTATTTTTACGCTTGACTCACCTTCAATTTGAGCACCACGTGCTTTGCGTCACCCGCGCGGCACCTGCAGTGAGAGTGCGCGCACACACCTCCTCCTAACGCTGCTGACACCACACTGATGATCTGATCCATTCACTTCCAGTGTTGCCAACTCCACTGAATCAAAAACCGCCAGAAACTTCTTAAAAAAACGCTAGAAACCGCTAGATATTTGATACATTCCGCTAAAATTCCCGCTAACCCATTTTAGACATTTTTTAATAAGAACGAAGTCAATGCACATTGTTTTACGTGAGCATACCATTGGTACAATATATTGAATGATTTATGACCCTTTAACTTACCATTTTCATTCGTCAGGTTCAGGTTCCAAATCAGTACTGAAACTCGGGGTTTGGTCGGTTGAAGAACTTGGATACGCTTTTGAAGTTCAAATTTTTTGAAAAACACTTCTTGGTATTTGATAAGTAGAGCTACTTATTTGGTTAGAAGATAAATACATCACGGTGTATTTCTCCTCTGTTTTTTTTGTTGGAAATGCGATTTCAATTCAATCCATTGAACTAAAATTTTACAATCCGCACATTCGGTCTAGAGCCACCTTGTCTGACCGTTTGCTGGTATTTTAATAAGAGAATTTCCATCAATAATTTACACGCACAATTTTTGGTAGGTTATTTGTTTTGATGGTGACACAGAAAACCACTTGTATGTTTCAGATAAAAGGAATTCCAAATTTCGAGGAAGAAATTAAGGTGCCGCATGAGAGACAGCAAGCTGCTATGAATGACACACACATCTAAATTGTATTGGAGAAGGAACTTCTTTTCTCGGCTTTTGATATGCTCCATTGATTACACCAACCATGGCGCTGGCATTGTCAGTGTCTATAGCTACAAGTTTACCAGTATCAAGCATTTCACTTTTTAACTCACATTTTAGTGCATCCACGTTATAAGACTGGGAATTACAAGTTTTCAATTTAACAAGATTTAGATAAGTTGAAAGAACCTAATAATACAAAGCATTTTATGAATTGTTATGTCATTCGACTCTTCTAAGAGTAGACTGTACTTGCCCTCACTAACATCACCCAGCAGATCATTCTGAAAATGAGGACTTTAAACATTTTTTGATAATCTCTGAGAATCTTATTTTGTGTGTCTTTAGTAGGGACGTTACCATACTGCCATTGATTGCGGACTTCAGCATATGTAAGATCACAATTTACAATGGCGGAATGGCAAGTTAAATAAAATGCAAGATTGGCTTCCAGTAATGTAGTTCCATTACATTTCTGAATAATAAACCGAGTTATATCGGTCGCTGGAGCACCACTCTTATTAACATGTTTATTAGTTTTACTGTGGTTAATTAAGGTCACTATATTTACCATTTACATTTTTTTGCACCGGCAATAGTGCGCCTTTGACAAATCACTATTCACGCGTCTTTGTTACGAACAGGCTACTCGAGCGGTTGCCCGTGGCAGGCGTGGTAGCGTGACTAATGCGGTGCCGGCTAGCACTAGCAGTGAGCAGTTGCTAAACATTGAAACAAACGAGAAAAAATCTGGATTGAACTAGTGCCAAACTGAATGAGAAAGCTCTACTTGGTTTATAACACAAATACATTTTATATAACAAATAAAATCTCTAATAGAAATACCGCTAGAAAAAAGCTAGAAACTATGAAAAATACGCTAGATTTCTCGCTAGCCGCTAGATGCCACTTTCATCCCGCTAGATGCATCATAAAACCGCTAGATCTAGCGGGAAAACCGCTAGATTGGCAACACTGTTCACTTCAGGTGCTGAGCCTCAATGGTGGTTGGTTCTTTTCGGGATTTTTTTTTCACTATGACCTTAAAATTTGAACTATTTCGACTTTGACTGGAAAAATTGAACACAGAGGATTTATGCAAGCAGGGCGGAATTGCATCGTTATTAACACTCCCGAAGCGACGCATTGTCCATTTCGCATACTTGTGACATACGTAATTCAAGGACGTTGTAAAACCAAGTATCAAATTATTGGTCAAAAGTGAGCAGGGGATCAAAATCAATGATTTCCTACACTACCTACTGCAACTGAGAGATGCAAATGGTCTGCATAACCTTAATTGTCATAATTTCATTTATCACGCGATGTACAAATAAAATATACGAAAGTACGGTATACTGTTATGGTTCATTGAATTCCACATCAGGTTAACATTTATCGGTAATTGTTGCGAGGCTAATACAATAAACACACACTGAGCTGTGGTGGAAGTTAGCGACATATCATATTCGTCCGCTGAAAAACTGTCAACAAACTCGAAACTGCCGACGGAAGCGCGGCTTTTGACTTCATTTCGAAGTGAGGGTTCGAAGCATAATGTGCCTACATAATAAAAAAGCGATCTACTCTAGTAGGATGTATGATATGCAAAACGTATGAGCGCGACGCTATTTTAGGGCTTCCAGTCTTCTTAGACGAGCACTACGCTGGGTTATTTATTTGTTGTTTAGTTATTTATCTATTTTTTACTATATTTACTATTGAGTGAGCGATACTCTGGGTTATTTATTGTTCAATCATTTATCAGTTTTTTACTATATTTATTACTGAGTTGGCAATGCTGGGTTATTCATTTCTAGTTTAATTATTCATCTATAATAAATTATTTACTATATTTATTATTAAGTATGTAATAAGCTGGGTTATATATTTATTGTAGAATTATTTATCAATTTTTTATTATATTTATTATTGAGTGAGCAGTACCCTTGGTTATCTCGACCACCATTACCATGGGCTGGTTCCCTGTTATACTGCAGTGACGCAATCAAGACATGATACACTAACCTCACTGGTCTGTGTATTATTTGTTAGAGGAAGTCTAGAGGCATGTGTGCATCATGCTTTGGCCGTGTCTTTAACTGCGAGTAAGACCGTGGTGATGACAGTCGCAATAGCCGAGTGTATCACCACGCGTCTTGCATCACGTGACGTTGCGGCCCAGCATCTGCAAGACGGAAGAATTTAATCTCAAATCTTCATGTCGCTTACAGTCCACAAAACAATGGCTTTCACATTTTTAATCAAATATCGTTGATTTGTTTATATATGGAATAGTACATCGTCTTGCATCAAGTGAAGTTACCTACCGACATGCAAGTACGTGACGGAAGAATTTAACGTTTAAATTTCTCACAACTTCACGTCGCTTATCTTTCACAAAACAATGACCCGCACATTTGTAGCTGAATATTGCTAATTTTCAATATATGATATAGCGACGTGAGAAATACGAGTGTTGGGTCGCAGTACCTATGTTAACATTTTGTTATCTATGTTAAGGTTTATCGATCCTGAACATCCAAAGTTTAAACATTTTTTTTGCACGAATGAATGAAGAGACCACATCGAATATATTCTGCTTCGTCGATGCAAGTACAATTGATGAGTGAGGGTACATTGGTAGAATAATTTTCTGGTGTTTCAATTCAAAATTGATCGCACTTGTAATACTGTACGTCATTGAATTTACAGGTTATTTAAAAAATATTTTTAAAGTTTGTGGATTTAATTTTGGTCTGCATTTTTGTAAAAATCTGAGAATTGTTACAAGGATTCTAAAGTACAACATCGTTGAAGATGCACACGAAGTGAACATTCTCAGAGTTTGGAAAGCACTTTGGAGAAATGAACCAGGTCTTTCTAGTAGGAGCAAACTACAGACGTGAGTTATGGTATTCACTAACGGGGTCATTCGTTACTCACTTGTAATTAGTACCTGCAGTTAAAAACTCAGTTGAAAAGATTTATTCTATCCTCAGAACTTGAACTGAAGCACACACAAATCTCAAGTGATGGTACAAGTTTTGAATCAATAACAATGGTGATTAAGTTCTAGCACTCAGCATAAAATAGTATCACTATCTAGACAGTTGGAGGCCTGGGCGGGATATAAACAAAAACTCAGGTCACTGAAAAGCTCATTAAAAAGCTCACTGGCGCGTAGTTTTGCCTGTTGGGTAATGCAAGCTGCCTGAGTGAGCTCAGTGTGTATGGATGTTCCATGTGTTGCGATACCTGACATGTGAAGGGATGTCCTCGAATAAAGGTAGGCATATGAATTGGCGCTATTATTTAAATTTCACCGAGTTTCAACCCTGACTATTTTTTTCACGCCCTATACTGAAGATATTCACGCACCCAGAACGAAGTGATCAATACAGAAGCAGTAATACATTAAGCATCATGGCATATGTCACCTGCTCGGGGAGGTAGCTGTACAGAAGAAAAAGAGCATCACGTAATGCCGTAAATGCCTCTCAGCTCTCTTATTCTTGAGGCTTTTCGCTTGACAAACAAAGCGAGATCTATTCGACTCGTACTGGACGGCTGATTGTCATACAAAAATGGTCAGGAAGTATCATTGCAGTTATAAATTACTCATAATGGGTGAGGAAATAGCACGATATTTCGTTTTAAGCGTTGACTTTTCAGGCCTCGTTAAATTATTTTTATCTTTTGATAATTAAGTTTCATATCGAAATGAATTTCGTTGGATTTTCGGTAGCTTTATCAGTTTATAATTACAAGAATAGCGTAGAAACATTGTATCGTAATTAATTTCGGTAGCTATTTGATACTTTATCCGTTGATAATTTCAATGATGGCATAGAAGAATCATATCTCGATGAATTTCGGTAGCTTTTCACCACCGGCCTCTTATTATTATGGCCTCTTACTCAGTCATTCCCCACCACCGTCGAGGTTAAATTTCTCCTACTACGAGCCTGATTTCTGTTGATTGGACTAGCCGGAATAAAAATATTAACGCTTCCTAATGCATAAGACTACACATCTGTTTTCCTAGGTATTCGTGGTTGTCGAGCAACAACTAGCATGGTAGAGTCTGGGAAACGTAGGTGGGTTAGAAAATATGGGTATGCATGGGATCTGAAAAACGGATATTTAAGGGGGAATATGTAACTGAAGCACAGCTTGTGCTCTGGAGACGAAGGCTGCAAAAACTCATATATTGTGTCTACAAGGCTGGAAAAAAGCATCGGTGAGTGGGCAGCATGAATTTATGCTCTAGCTGCCGCACATAAACTGCGTTTTTGCTACTTGCAGCGCTCGCTTCTCGCACAGGTGTTCGCTGCCGGTTTTATTAGAGATGTTAAAGGCGATGTGAGCGGAGGTATAGCTGTTGGTTCTGACCGTATATAGTGCCGTAAGTGAGAAAGATTCCAAGCGAGAATAGTCCTCGAACTCAACTAGGCGAAATGTTTATACAAGGGAAAGAGATCGGTGGACTGAGAAACAGTATGTGTAATTCACGTGTAATTTTAATTTTTCTTCTCACGTTTGAAATCATCTCCCGTTTGAAAAATGAGACTACTCTAGCACTTCCCATTTATGACGAGGAATTCAAAGAAAAAACAGCTTAGTCACTTACATGTGACGCATTTACTTCTTTGGACACACTCTTTTCCCTCCTCTCTTTGGTCCATTGAACAAAAAGTAACTTTTAGTTAATCGTGTCTACCTCAGAAGGGCACGATGCCTAAATGACGTGCGTGCAAGACTCCGTGTACGACAACACCAAAAGTTGCAGTCGGCGACGGTGCATCGGATGGGTTTGGAGGCATGACACAGCCTCAGCTCTATGTTCCCAGCCTCAGCTCTGTGTTCCCAGCCTCAGCTCTGTGTTCCCAGCCTCAGCTCTGTGTTCCCAGCCTCAGCTCTGTGTTCCCAGCCTCAGCTCTGTGTTCCCAGCCTCAGCTCTGTGTTCCCAGCCTCAGCTCTGTGTTCCCAGCCTTAGCTCTGTGTTCCCAGCCTCAGCTATGTTCCTAATCTCATCTCTGTGTTCACAACCTCACTGAGTTAGACACACACTGCAGGTGAGTGCAGCTGAGTCACGGAGCAGAAGCCGGTGCCGAGTAAGGGGAGACGCGCCGTATTTGGTCACCTGAACGCTCCTGTCCTTACTTGTGTGCTTCGCTCTTCACAGGACGGCCTTCGCCGCTGCTTCCTCAGTGGTCAGACCAGCTTTAGACTGGTTTGAATTGTTACTGTAGAAGCAATTTAATATTGCTTCCGAATGGGGATTTTGTGATGGACAGCCCCGAAGAGTTTCAAGTGAAAAAATGGAGTTTATAGCAAAATTTGATTTGCTATACCGGCCAAACTTGTTACAGTAGGCCTTTTAAAAATAATAATATTGCTCCAGATGGGGATTTTGTGATTGACAGTCCCGAAGGGCTACGAGTGAAAGAGTGGAGTTTAAGGTAAAATTTCAATTTATCAGACTGGCCATGACAGACCATAGCGCAAAAATATGGTCCTCAAATAGGGTGAAAATTTAATTGCCTTGAACCTTCCAATACGCGACGAGTCATGGAAAGTTCATTCGATAAGAGATATCTGCGAAATGAAAAGTAAGAAACTCACGCATTGGCGCAAACACCCTATGCAACAAAAAAGCATCGCAAGGAGGCTCGGAAAGTACAGTACGGAAGTTTGATCCCGTTAATTGACAAAGTTCTATGATATCATAGTCATTTGCACATTCTAGCTTCACATGGGACTGAGGAACTCAAAATTAAGGATCACGACCAATTCTCTTGATGACCAACAATTACAATAATTAAATTTTACGATAACAAGTGAATACTTAACTAAAATGACGAACTGATATTTTATTACTAATTAGGAATTTCCATCCAGGCTGATACACCAGTTCCCTAGGAAGGGCGCAGCCATTAGAAGATTTAAAATTAACTCAGTTATAGTAAGAAATTAGCCCACATTAAGCCATGAGTCTTGCAGAAAAAGTAGGCACTCAATTTAGGGAAAGTCAGGATTCCATTTCAAGGGATTAGAAAACCAACTCAGGGATAGCAGAATATCAATTTAGAGGACGTGGAGAATCTATTTAGAAGAAGTAGATAATCTATTTATCCGGAGATGAAAATCAATTTAGATGAAGTAAACAATTAATTGGTAGAAATAGAGACCATATAAATTATATTTTGAGGTTCTAATCAAGGAATCAATACAAAAGGAATAGAAAATCAACGCACAGTAAGCAGAGAATCATTTCAGAGGCAGTATGTAGAGAACCAACGTACAGGATGTACAGACGCAATATAATGGAAGTAAAGAATTACTGGAATCTACGCGTGTAGAAGATTTTCAGAGGATGAATTTTAACTTCATAATCTACGATGGAATGTGTTGAGGTAGCTTACCCTGAAGTAAAAGCATCACAGAGCCTCACGCACAATGACGAGGAGCGGCAGGCGGTATTATGGCCTCTTACTCTCATTCACTTAAGCTGCGCCTCGATTCAATTGAGCTCAAGCATATCTTACAGTGTGACGGTTATCTCATAACATTCGTTTGCCGGCCTCATGAATAGGGTAACCATAGGTCGTAATTCAGCATTTCAATGGGCAAGAGTAGGCCTCTCGGTCGCCCGGTGAACGCGGCACACCCTTCTGCGCCTAAGCGGCCCCGCCCGTCTTGGGTACACGACAGGTGAGTCACTGCGGTGACGCTCGCAAGGTCACTCTGTGTAATGAATAGCATGCGCCTTGGTTTCATAAGTTTTAAAGCTGTATTCTAGATACCAAAAAGTGCCCTTTACGTCTGAAAGCTTTAGGACAATTACAAACGAAACCAAACCTAGCTTAAGCGGCCCATAGACGATCAATTTTATTGCCAATATAATTGACAATAACGAATATTGACAATTTAATTGATCGTCTGTGGGCTTGATTGACGACCGTCAATTAATTGACTTAGTGGGCAAAAAATTTCATCAATATATTGAGTCAATGATATTGACAATTAAATTGATCGTCTATTGGGTCGCTTAAGCGAAGGAAAAACCTATACAGTCGTCAAGTAGGGTTTCAAATTTTTAACCTTCAAAAAAAAAAAAGAACAATCGCGTTAGTTTCATTCCATAGCACGCGTTGAAGTTTCATTTTTTGGGTCCAAATTTAGAGCTTCACGAAAGAACTGAATTTTTCAGTCAAGAGTTCAACCCTGCACATCATCAAGGCGAATGTTACACAGCACCCGAACACAAGTTGTAACCTCACGCTATCTAGGATGCAATTGCACATCATTACGGTTCGTTACAGGAAATCCTGCATAGGAATGCGTATTACTTTCAAAACACATCAAAACTTTGACAATGTGTCAAGTGATAAGTTGAGCATGACGTCACGGGGCAATCCTTATGCTTTTCTGATGTAAGATTTGTGTCCTAATTTACAACATCCTATAATCTAATTTACCTAACACGCTCCTCGAGTATTGGCCCATATGTGTACCACTAGGGGAATTGCTCATTCGCGCACCGGGACAAATGAATGACATATAATTTCGTGACGTTTTAAATAATTATATGTCAGTTACTTCTATATGTTATATGTCGACGTTAGGCTGTTATCATACGAGGTGAAATGTTATCTTCCAATTATATTTTTCATATTTCTGAGGAAAGATAAAAATGTATTCGTGCAGTAAAGTCGATTCCCTAATTTTGCCTCTAACAATCCAACCAAATTAACCGTTAACAGCCGAGGAAACTTGGTGAACACGTTAAATAATGTAGCCATGAAATTCGCGTTTGTAGGTCCTGTAAAAAATTTTTGGTGTTCATGCAAGTGTCTTGATTTGAAACAGAAGACGTTTGTAAACGCATGTGAAATAGAAGCTATATGTTAGGTGTATACACGCATGAAGATTAATCAAATAGCTTTGGTAAAATTGATGTTTTACATGCTTTTGAAATGTTAGCCGTATTAGCTTGATTGTTAAGTTAAGCTTAATTTTCGCAGATCTCTAGAGACACCAAGGCCGAGAATTAATATCAGGGCATGATAGCATTTCATAATCAATGGTAACCGCAGCTCAAATCGATTCCCAGATTCAGAGTGCTAACTCCTTATTCTAACAGTTATCTCAGAACTAATTTTCGAAAAGAGAAAGTATTTACTCGCAGGCGTTCAGTCTGACTAAACCGTATGAGATTTCCTACTAAGATTTGGTTGACTCATTTTTAACATCAATGTTTTTTCCCCAGTGGCTTCATGTACTTGTCGAAACGACACAAATCCTTATAGGAGATTATTATGACAATCGTAGGTAAGTACCAGAATACTCTATAAACGTCTTGGGTACTCTGCTATGTTTTTGGCCGTGATGATAGGTCGCGCAGCTACAGTTGATGCGATCAATTTTTGCCGCGAGGCGTATTGGCCTTGTGTTCATTTTTCAAAGCATTTGACCCTGCAACTCAGTATTGGATCAGTTCCATGTCAGCCCAAAAAGATCACTTAAAAACATTCGATAATTCTATGAATGGGGTTTGGTTGCCGAAAAGGCCAAGTGAGTTCTTTATTTTAGTAAACAAACACTGCATTGAAACTTTTTGCCTTTCTAGTCTATCTAAAATTATCGATTCTCTATTTACAATATATTGAAACTTCATCTTATGATAAAAAAAGAGACGTTGCAAGGTTAGGCGGTAAACTGTCAGGAGCAATAGTGGCAATTCAAATTAATTTGTAATTATCCATACAAAGACAATACTTGAATATTTTACACATAATTTTCCCTGTAAGTATAGAAATTGAGTCTGTACTGACCATATTAGCATAGAAAAAGAATTCTAAAGATGAAAATAGTCTTTTATTATGCAGGCCCTTAACTCAGGTGCACTAGCTCCAAGATTTCACTCCTACTCGCATCAGCTGAGCTGCGTTCATTTGGAGTGGAGGTGAGCTTCAAGCGAACCCTCTTCGCTCACTTAAAAAATAAATTATTAAATTTACAAACGGAAAATTTTCCTATCGTAGATTGTGTAATGGAATACATCAGAATAATAGAATACTTATGAATAATGGGACACACACACGAATGTTGGGAAATATGCAGATACTAGGGCACACACAGAGTTTAGGTATTCTGTCATTATATTGGTATATTGGTATATTATACTTCGGAAACCATTTGGAAGTGGACGAAAAAGAGGGTATGAGACCAGATGGGCCGTAACTTCCCATTTTACGAATAGGCACGGAAATCCCGAGAGCGATTGTGTTAAATGAACACGTGAGCCTATTGTTCGAGTCTCACTGCGTAGATCCAGCGGTGATAAATATTGAAAATTATTCACTTTGTGAGTACACACTCGAGTCTACCAACGCAAGTCTACCAACACACCTCCACGTTACTTCCACCGAGGACAGCACGACGAGGGCTACTCCCTGGAATAAATTCGTCCAGAATAAACATTCAGGGCGAGCGGTAACCAGGAGACTTATACGCCAGAAAATAGCACACAACAAAATACACACGCCTCAGAGCGTGCAGGCTGAGCACGGAGCCTCGTGTGTTGCCGCTAGAATATGTTTACGAAGGCGGTACCTGGGTACCAGTTTAGTTCCTTGATCTCCCTTATAAAAGCCCAGAAAATATTGAAACCTGCATTGAGAGTAGCGAGTGCTGGCCGAGCTCCTTGTATGGGCACACCAGCGGCCAGGCGCAATATATATGGTCCGCCCACCACCAAGCAGGTTGGGAACTGCTCACTCCCACACACCGTAACATTACGAGCCGTATACGTCAGCTCAGTGTCAATGACCACTTCATTTCAACTCGATCCAAAATTATGACTGGCAAATTGGCTACAGGGCTTATCGCACGTAAGGACCTATCCTTACCTGATAACTATCAAAATAGCCAATTAAAATAACTGATGAAAAAGTCCTTTGCCATATAAGGATCGAGAAGTGCGTTCTACTAAAATCATCATGGCATGATTTGCTGCTGATATGTTTTTGTATCATTCATGCTGAAACTAATGCTTGCTATCATTTTGCATCGAAAACTTAGGGCTAATAAATATTAATAAAAAATGCCAATCAGTGATTTTATTGAGCGAATTAGTAGTTCTCACAGGAATATGAATAAAGGAATTTCACAGTCCATTTGACCAACACAACTGAGACTTACAAGCGTGGGACAGGTTTTAAAGATCCTTTGAGTTAGTCTGAAAGAAAGAAAGAATCTCACGATACTGCTTGTGGTGCATATACAGGACTCGGACCAAAATGAGCTATGAATTTTACGCAAATGAGGATCGGCGCGGCTCGAAAATCAATGTGCGCAGCAACACTGCAACACGGAATGAGCACATAGCTGCACTGCAACACAGAGTACACAGCAAATCAGTATAAGTACACAGAAACACTGCAACACAAAGTGAGTACACAGCAACACAGGATAACTACATAGCAGCACTGCAAAACGGGATGAGAACATAGCAACACTGCAACAAAGAATGAGTACACAGCAACACAGTACAAGTACAGAGCAACACAGCAACACTCAATTAGGAGAAAGTAACGCAGCAGTACTGGCACATGATACAAAGTTAAACTACAACCGGACGTTACAACTGTATGCAAATATGAATTACTGCGAAATAATAAAAGAATAAAAATAGTGGTCAGAATGTTCTAAAAATAGGAATACTAAGATAACCTCAAATCATGAAGGAAATTATCAATAAATAGACCTTTTGTTATTTTATTATGATAATTATGTTATTATTGTTATTCCTACAATTATTATTGTTTGTAGGGCGTTTATCTGGTGAACAAACTTCGTATAAAGCCAAAAACTGCCAAATTACCAAATTTCACGTGAATGAACACAAAATAAAAAATACTTCAACTTTATGGTGACTATTGAAGTTCGATGTACGGGCCAAATCATAATTACACTAAACTTTGAAAGTTCATCACGATAGCGGAATTGGAAAGTTCAAGGATACAGCCTAAGCCGCAGATTGTGGCGCAGATTGCGGGGAGACATATTGTATCAGGGCCATGGAATACAAAGTGGCATCGTTACGCGAGTGGGGGTTAATATGCAGGTCTCGATGGCGCTTTGGGCTCAGATTGTGCCGATAGCAGGCGACTGATGAAGAAAATAGCATAACCACACGAAGCTGGCCAGTGTGAGCTCCCACCTAAACCTGCTTCTGAGTCATGCCCAAGTTTGTGCGGCATAGGGCACCGCACCTCCGCCGTCCCTCCCACCACAGTTCACTTCACACCTACTTGCTCACGTTGCTCTTCCGTGTGTGTTTTTGTATATGTGTCATGCCTGTAGTTTCCTTGATTTTGTGTTCCTTTACCGTAGTGCATGGAAGTTACTTTCGTTTAACGTCTGTTCAGTTTCCTATAATGAGCGTTCCTTTACCGTGACGCATGGTGGTAACTTTCGTTTAACGTCTGTTATAATGATCATCGTTGTGCGTTTACGTGGTTGTAGTTTCCTTGAATGATTGTTATTTTATCGTAATGCATGAAGATATCTTTCGTTTAACGTTTGCTTAGTTTCTTTGAATGATTGTTCTTTTACCATAATGTATGGAAGTAACTCTCTTTTAATGTCTATTATAATGATCGCCGTTGTGGATTTACATGGTACACATTCATGCTTTTTATGCCCGTAATCTTTCAAACGTTCAAAACATCAAAGCAAGGTGTACTTGATGAGCGTATCTGTGATACGGGTTTTCACTCCCTGGCGTGTGTTAATATAATGTTCAAATCTTGGGTATTATCGGAGTAGAACTGATGCTCTGGTTTGCATAAGTGTAGGTTTTATGCGTGAAAAATTAAAGAAATAATGATGCCTGAGAGTGATAAGCACATCCCACTCTTTTCGCTGTTTAAGGAACCAGGGAGTAATGCAGTTTTACGGTGTTATCAGCTTAAGATGAAATGATTTACAAATGAAACGATCTCCTCATTTTTTCTGGGACTAAACTTCTGCTCAAAATCTAGTTCATGGCAAAAGGGTTATGCACATGACGAAGGCTGAATAAATTGAGTGTCTATATCTCCTTGGACCGTAGAAGCTACGAGTGACTCGGAGCACTCTGCCACCCCTCGTCTCGAGGGCTCGGATAGTCGTTTCCCCAAGACTGGCAGTCTAACTTTTTCGCTGCCTGCCTACATGCATGTTTTTCGCCGCCTAAGCAATTCAAGGGATTAAATCGCTTAGGCGGCGAAAAACATGCATGCAAGCGGCAAAAAAGTTAGACTGGGAACTACCAGCTTCCGTTAAATTTCAGTATCAGGAACAGTTTCGAATAAATTGAAAATAATTATTAAGATAGCTTATTTAAAAATCGTTTTAATACGCGAACGTTTCGGCTTTAGGCTCAAGCCGTATCAACACCTGTAAATGCGAATTAAAATACAGAAAATACGACATGGCTAAAAGACAAAAGAATACAACTCAAAATTAATAATGATACTAAAAATAAAATAAAAGAGCGATTATACTGCAATTATTTTTTGAACATCAGGCTATTTTCAACTGGAATGATAACAACATTGAATTTAGAGCTAGTTTCAATTGCTTAATGTAAAGAGATTCTAGTGCATAAAGGGCGTTTTTAATTGCACCGAAACTTAAAATTGAAAAATCAAATTTGCTACTATTACATTACGCTACTCTGCGTGATCCATAATTTCTGAAATGATGGCTTAGCTAAAACTCTACCCGTTCTGGAGCTCCTACCAACGTGCTCGAAAAGTCTTGTTCTAAAACTACGCTGGGTGCAACCCACATAGCTAGACCCGCACAGCGGGCGGCAGTACATACTTATAGATTATGCGAGAGCACAGATCAGTAGGCAGACGGTCTTTAAATCTAAAAAACAGTCCTATAGTACACTTGTTGGTCAATATTGGAATAAAATCTAAGCAATTCTAAAATATCTCTATCAGCTTTAGAACGTCACTGGCTAACTAGTGGAGCATTGGTGAGCAGACTAAGCTGGGGAAGCAGGGGGAGCAGGAGGATAAGGGGAGCAGGGGGAGCAGGGGGAACAGGAGGAGCAGGGGGAGCAGACTGAGCTGGCGGAGCAGGGGGAGCAGGAGGAGTAGGGGCAGCAGGGGGAGCAGGGGAACAGGAAGAGCAGGGGGAGCAGACTGAGCTGGGGGAGCAGGGGGAGCAGAAGGAGTAGGGGGAGCAGGGGGAGCAGGGGGAGCAGGGGGAACAGGAGGAGCAGGGAAAGCAGACTGAGGGGGGTGGGAGCAAAGGGTGCAGGGGAGCAAGGGGAGTACCACAGCCACACAAGGTGCGGGGTAGTAAGGGCTCGCTGTAGTTCAGAGACATGTCCATTTTTCACCGGCGCCTCTGTATGCAACGGCCGCGTTTAGGAGCATCGCGATTTTTTTTTCAAGCTGCTCATGCTTTGTTTTTTGTACGTAGACGTTGTTACGCTCTTCGTAGTTTTAGCCATGTTCATGCTTGATTTTTACGATGACTTTTTTACGCTCTTCTTAGTTTTCCCCATGTACATGCTCGTTTTTATGTAGACGTTGTTACGCTGCCCGATGTTTTCTTTCCATTGTCTAGAACAGGAGTCTTCAAACTACGGCCCGGGGGCCAAATCCGGCCCACCAGTGTGATCAATCCGGCCCGCGACAGTTAATCCGACCGCGTACTCGGCGACTACTCTAGAAATAATAAGTAATGGCGGAAAAATTAAAACGGTTTTGGCCCTTGAAACATACTGGAGTCTGGCAAGTTTGGAGACCCCCAGTTCAGTTTTTGTAAATGTTTCACACGGAAATGTGTGTGGTTCATCAGCTTGCTGTTATGTGTTAAAGAAACGTAGAGGGAAAAGATACCTAAAATCTTGAGTTACAATGTGAGACTCCAAAATGGCAAGCCTTAATTACTGCATCATAAGTACCTGAAGCTCTAATTCGCTTCTCTTTGTCGGAGTTTTTTGCGATGTAAGTTCCTCATTCAAGCATTTCACAACATCTCTCAAAATTTTTATAGTTTAAGTCTATCTGTAACGTTACGCTAGATTCAAAATTACTTTTCCGATGGAGTATTTTTCCCATTTGTCCAATCTTCAGAAAAATATTTTATTCTGTGGCTGTGAGAGACCTCACCGAACTATCCTGTAGCTGAAATCATTAGAGGATGCGGTGAAGTCCGGTTGACTAATAAAATAATGAATAATTTTGGTCCCTTGTCTTAAAAAATTCTCTCTATTAAAAGTGTCCAATAAATTACCATATTTATTTTCCCTCCGATACGTTATGAATAATTACTACCATTATTTAGTATGTCCCTCCTAGTACGGATCACGTGTTCCAGTTCGAGTATAAAACTTTCCAGCATAACGCAACATATTAGAAGATTTCCTCTCATGTTTTTCCGACAAAGTGCTTATGTCGTGCAGGAGAAAGAACAGACTTGGGACGTGGGAGAAAGCACAGAATGGATCTAACAGAAAGATCATTGGGTTAAGATCAGGCGATGAGGAGGCCTCATTCCATGAGCTAAATCCTTGAAGGCAGATTTTCTTGCAGACATACCCTGACACAACTTGCTTCCTCCGAGACACATCGAGAGGGTGCTCTGTCATTATATGGAATTGGTTGTTTTCGAAATGCTTCCTCGCTACCTTACACTCAGTAGGTAAAATTTGTTTGATTTGCAAACTTGTGTTGACTTTCACTTCGTCTTGAGCAACAATAAGAAAACATTATCGTGTTTTAGCAATGGTATGTCTCACTTGGTCGAGGAGGATATTTTTCGTCTGCAAACTATTTTCTGGGCGTTCGAATTTTTTTGCAATGGACTATCTCAGGGTACTGCAATTCTGGCTGATGAATATCGATTCAAAAATTAAATAAATTTTACCATTTGACAAATTAGTGTGGTCTGTATCCGTAACGTTCGTGAACTTACTCAGAAGAACCTTTGCCTAAATCTATCGTTCTTCCTTTTAAAGAGTTATGAGATACTGAAGCTTTTGCTTTTTGAATTTTGTTTAGTTCATTTGGCAGAAATGCTTAGTGTTTTTCAGGGTAGTTTAACTGGAGTACATCTGCATTTACATCTCTATACGTTGTCTTTATCGCTTTGACGGTTTGGATCATATATGTCTGGAGATGAAAGAATTTCGAGAGCGACCACTTCGAAGACGATCTCCAGTAGTTCTTAGCAATTTCTTCTCGGACCGACGCAGGGGAGGATAAACCGTAGATTTTGGCGCCCTCATTAACATGAAAGTCGTTGACTTTGCTTTCTATCGCCCTGCTCCGTACACATAACAACTGCACAATTATTACTAAGGAGCTTAATGAGTGTACATCACGGGAATGAAAATTAAAGATCAAGCATTCAATACAACTTACAACTCTTTGACCGTATATGAAATTCATTTCTACAAAATACTCTTAATGTTGAAAATTAAATGAAAAATCTTCGTCTGCGCTTTGTTTATTTTGATATGGTTATTTTCTGCGCATTTACAGCTTTACGCAGTTTTGCGCTTTAGACGCTAATACCCGTAATTTCCATGCTGGGATATGAAGGTTTCACAGTGAAGTCAACGTACGCTTTAAACGCAATAATCATAGTTACTTATACGTCACAGAAGAATATTTAAGTTTGGGGCGCGAATAAGAAACACTCAAGTAGAAATATTTAATTATTTTTCAGGTAACTTTCAATTTTCAGTTTTCTATTAAGATTGTCATGATGGTATTGTAAATCCATATAATGTAATACTTTTCTGCCATCCTCTGTAAAACGATGTAATTTTACAGTTGCATATGTTTGTACACTTTAGTCATAATTATGGTAAACATTTGACTAAAATTACCCTAGCGGAATTTTGGATTCGTGAGCAAGCGTCTCAAAGTCATTCATGTATTTTAGATTACGTTATAAGGTCGGACAGATTAGAAAATATTGTCATTCCTTGTCATAAGACACCGTTGTTATCTTCGTGCTCCTGTGTTATCTAGAAATGTACATAATCTTACTGACATCCATATAGTTCGAAATTTGACACTGGTAAGGTTTGCCATCGAGAGTAGCGAACACGAACACAGGACAGTACCTAAATATTATCCCCTCTCTCATTAAGAAGCATAATTAAAAAGATTTCTTGAAATAATTGTAAAAATACACGAATCTTCCAAGCATGCTCAAATATTCAGAACGCATATTCAAATATATTTCTCAAAAAATAACAGAAAGTTGTGAATCATTGAAATACCATCACATACTCAGCAAAATTTGGACACATTTGGCCGAATTTCACTCCTCACAAATATATTCCCCGACTACAAAGCTGCTTAAAGCACCATCATACATTCAGCAAAATTAGGAGACACATGTGGCCGAATTTCACTCCTCACAAATATATTACCCGACTACAAAGCTGCTTAAAGCACCATCATACATTCAGCAAAATTAGTTGACACGTGTGACCGACATTCATTCCTCACAAATATATTCCCCGACTACAAGGCTGCTTAAAGCACCATCATACATTCAGCAAAATTAGGAGACACATGTGACCGACATTCATTCCTCACAAATATATTCCCCGACTACAAAGCTGCTTAAAGCACCATCATACATTCAGCAAAATTAGTTGACACATGTGACCGACATTCATTCCTCACAAATATATTCCCCGACTACAAAGCTGCTTAAAGCACCATCATACATTCAGCAAAATTAGGAGACACATGTGACCGACATTCATTCCTCACAAATATATTCCCGGACTACAAAGCTGCTTAAAGCTCACCATCATACATTCAGCAAAATTTGGGCACATTTGGCCGAATTTCACTCCTCACAAATATATTCCCCGACTACAAAGCTGCTTAAAGCACCATCATACATTCAGCAAAATTAGTTGACACATGTGACCGAAATTCATTCCTCACAAATATATTCCCCGACTACAAAGCTGCTTAAAGCACCATCATACATTCAGCAAAATTAGGAGACACATGTGACCGACATTCATTCCTCACAAATATATTCCCCGACTACAAAGCTGCTTAAAGTACCATCATACATTCAGCAAAATTAGGAGACACATGTGGCCGAATTTCACTCCTCACAAATATATTACCCGACTACAAAGCTGCTTAAAGCACCATCATACATTCAGCAAAATTAGTTGACACGTGTGACCGACATTCACTCCTCACAAATATATTACCCGACTACAAAGCTGCTTAAAGCACCATCATACATTCAGCAAAATTAGGAGACACATGTGGCCGAATTTCACTCCTCACAAATATATTACCCGACTACAAAGCTGCTTAAAGCACCATCATACGTTCAGCAAAATTAGTTGACACATGTGACCGACATTCACTCCTCACAAATATATTACCCGACTACAAAGCTGCTTAAAGCACCATCATACATTCAGCAAAATTAGCAGACACTTGTGACCGACATTCACTCCTCATAAACATACTGCCCGGGTACAAAGCTGCTTAAAGCACCATCATACATTCAGCAAAATTAGCAGACACATGTGACCGACATTCACTCCTCATAAACACACTGCCCGGGTACAAAGCTGCTTAAAGCACCATCATACATTCAGCAAAATTAGTAGACACGTGTGACCGACATTCACTCCTCATAAACATACTGCCCGGGTACAAAGCTGCTGAAAGCACCATCATACATTCAGCAAAATTAGTAGACACATGTGACCGACATTCACTCCTCATAAACATACTGCCCGGGTACAAAGCTGCTGAAAGCACCATCATACATTCAGCAAAATTAGTAGACACATGTGACCGACATTCACTCCTCATAAACATACTGCCCGGGTACAAAGCTGCCCAGGTGCAGTGAGAGGGGGCAGTGCTCGGTAATAGCAGTGCAGTAATGGCGCGGTAATAGAGCGCATTAACCTTCACTGCCTCACCTCGTCACCCGCTCGTGCCACCCTAAAATGATGCGTCAAAACTGACGCCTCGTGGCCGGAAGTCCCGGATCATCCCGGCCCCTGAACACGCGCCCTGGCCTGCTAATGCTGTGTCTTCCGTGGTGTGGCCGTTACGATCACGGCCGGCCGTTGTGCTGTACCGGTAACGGCTGGCCGTTATGCTGTGCCGGTAACGGCTGGCCGTTATGCTGTGCCGGTAACGGCTGGCCGTTGTGCTGGGCTGGTCACGGCTGGCCGTTATGCTAGGGCTGGTCACGGCTGGCCGCTGTGCTGTGCCGGTCACGGCTGACTGTTATACTGTGCCGGACACGGCTGACTGTTATACAATGCCGGTAACGGCTGGCCGTTATACAGTACCGGTAACCGTTGTGCGATATTGGTAGCCATTGCGTTGTATTGAAGACTGTAATATTGGGTTGGCAACCGTTATGCTGTGCTAGTGAGCACTGTGCTAAGCAAGTAACCGCTAAACTGTCCTGGTTGTGAAGTTAATAGCCAACCGATTTATCGTACTGGGCCAACGTGAAAATTTTACTCCTGAGCCACTTATCACGTTTTCCGTGTTTTCGCTATCGTCAATTGCCTCGTTCTACCATGCGTTCGTTCTTCAATTTGAATTCACGTTTTCCGTACTTGAATTTCGCCATCGTCAGTCACTTACGTTCAGTCATGCGTTCGCTTTTCAGTTTGATACCACTTGTGAAACGACGCCATCTCTGATCCATGGTATCGTGCCCAACTATAATATTCCTGCTGTTTGATCACACAGTTCTAGTTCAGTGAAAATCTACTCTCTCGAATCAATACTCTTTTTCAAAGAGCATGTTGAAATATTTTAATTTTAAAACTCAGATGTGAATGTGAATGGTTTTAGCATTTGAACGTCGAACTGATCAAGAACTTAAAGCCGATCGTCAGGAAAAAGTTATCGGCACACAGCCGTCTACATACACTTGCCTCCACCCAGTTGTCTGCCCCCAGTTGTCCGCCCACAGTTGTCTGCTTGTCTCCTTGTCTGTATGCACTGCATTAACATTCGCAAAATTAAAACTAACAGCACCAAGTACGGTGGTTCATAATTTCACTGTACGCTACAAATCCTGTGATAAAAGAATGACATACCCACGACTTTCTGACAAGAGTTCTATTAATTTTGTCGGCATCGGAATTCTTACAAAACTGTGAGTTGATTTGAGTCAGTAGTCAACTTTTACAGCAGGTTTTATACACCTTTAGATTTTACATTACACGTTTATGTTTAATTTCAGTGGTGAATCAGCTGATATATAGATTTCCAGCCGGTCTTTTTTGGTTCTAAATATTTTTATTGTGCGGTAGCTAATAATTGTGTTTTACATTTACCGCTTATTAAACAAAACTACCCAACCTCATGAATGTGAATCACGACTTTTTAGTCCTCAGTAAGCATGGGGTGTTAATTTCCTCAAGAGTCAATATCTTAGCATGAAAGCCAACTTTTTGCATTTATTTTATCGATCAAATATTTATTTTCAGGTTCTGTGTTTTAACACCCACACACACACCCACACACCCGTTGTAGCGGATGCGAAGGTGTGCTGGAGAGCCACGCGTGCTGTGGCGATAGCAACGCTAATATAATTGATAGTTAATCTGGTGTCCAGTGATGGGCAACTGCGTGAAAATGGTGACGTATGAAGTGCGGAGCCATCCATCACAGAGCAGGGCAGAGGTGTCTAAAAAGAGACCAATTGTCCTATCGATGCGAAATTGACGCATTTCAGTGACCCAGAAAGAGGAGAATGCTATCGTCGGTGCGGTAATGGACGCGGTGCAGCGACTGAGATGAATGTCAATTCCATCGAACGTAACCAAACGGTGACGCTTGCTTTTCTTGATGATTTACGTCCCTATTGAAAGTCTGATATATGAATGCGAGGTACTTCAATCGAGAGCTTGATTTATGTGGCCTGAAATGAACCAATTTGTATTTGTTAGCTCGTCTTCCGTCGCTTTAGCTCAGGAAATTTATTGCAGACCAACAACATGAGATAAAGATAGACGTTTTTTCGTTTCGTGTATGTGAATGGAAAACAGAGTGACAAATTTAATTTTCGAAATTTCCCGAATTTGTATTTAACAACGATTTGTAGTTTGCATGTAAGAAAATAAGTGGAGTTTGGCGTCTATTGATTGTGGTTGGAATGGGATCCCACTTTTTTGCTTCTCTGAAGGAGAGTTTTAATCTTTCATGGAGCCTGTCTGCAAACTCTCACAATGAGCTCTGCCTTGACCACTCACTCTTTTGTGATCACATAAACAAATATGTTCGAAATTAGCAATAAATTTTCTTGAAATACTATTGGGTACTGAAACTTTCATTGAACATTCACGCGTATAATTACAAATGGTTATACAGGGAAATTTTATTCAATTTTACACTCAGAGTTTAAAAATTGTAATTGATATTCGTTGGATTTGAGAGCCGAAATTCAATTTGATTGACGAATAAACCCATTAAAATCATTCATTTTCTCTTATCTTTATGTTAAAGCTTTTACTTAAGTTCTGACAAAGAAGCTTACTTCTACTTTTTTTGGGGAGAACCATACGTAACAAATAATTGCTTGATTAATGTTATAATTTGATAATTGCGTTCGATCTCATTAGTTCAGAGGACAGGATGGAAGGGGACTCATCTAATGAGTTGCTAATGGTGAGGATCTACGGGTGAATTCAGCCGCGTCATGTACCTAATGGTAGGGGAAACTTAAATTTATATTCATGAATAATCCTTCGCAAGTGTCATCGCGCTGGAGACGAGGGTTATTTTATTCCTGAAGAGTTACTCTTCTTTTACAGTCAAAGGAAACTGCTCGTCGATCGCTTTTACCATGATGCATGAACACTTATTAATTTGCATCTACAGTAATGTTTTCTTCCTCAATGAAGTGTGGAAAGCTTAGAAAATTACTCGTTGTGCTCCGGCGAGTTTTGGTTTTGGGATAAGATTGTGAAAAGTTAAAATGCAAACAGCTTACACTGCACATGTTGACGTCCACCATAAAACTATGCATCATATATGGTTTTCTCATTAGCTCTAACAAAGGTTATATCACAGTAAACTAAAACTATGGTATAGTATTTACATTTCTCATTGAAATATTTTAAAGTGGTTTACTAAAATTATATATAGTATATTACTATTATAGATGCTTGTATCGTAGTAAAGAAAACTTTATTACAATCTTTACATGAATACAGTAGGTATCTTTATAGTGGTGAAGTAATGTGAAGTGAATTAAGGTTACTAACAATGCTATTATAAATTTTTTATAGTAATAAAGTAATACTCAAGTAAAATTTTTACATTACTTCTACAGATATTTTTATAGTTAATTGTAGTGTAGAACTATAGTTCAAGATTCACCTGATTTCTAGGGACGAGTTATAACGTGCTATTTTTCAACATTTTTTTATTCTCTAATAACCTGTTATTTCACATAATTTCCAAATCTGTGTTATGAAAATTATTTCCAGAAATTATTCCAGAAATTATTTCAGAAATAATCTCAGAAATTATTTTCAACAATTATTTTCCTAAAATTATTCCAGAAATTATTTCAGAAATTATTTCCAGAAATGATTTCTACATATGTGTTATAACCTGTTATTATGAATAATTACCATAAATGTGTTATATCCTGTTCTATCACATAATTTCTATAGATGTGTTATAACTTGTTATTTCACATAATTCCTATAGGTGTGTTATATAGTTATTTCACATAATTTCTATAGGTGTGTTATATAGTTATTTCACATAATTCCTATAGGTGTGTTATAAAGTTATTTCACATAATTTCTATAGGTTTGTTATATAGTTATTTCACATAATTTCTATAGGTGTGTTATATAGTTATTTCACATAATTTCTATAGGTGTGTTATATAGTTATTTCACATATTTCCTATAGGTGTGTTATAAAGTTATTTCACATAATTTCTATAGGTTTGTTATATAGTTATTTCACATAATTCCTATAGGTGTGTTATATAGTTATTTCACATAATTTCTATAGGTGTGTTATATAGTTATTTCACATAATTTCTATAGGTGTGTTATATAGTTATTTCACGTAATTCCTATAGGTGTATTATATAGTTATTTCACATAATTTCTATAGGTGTGTTATATAGTTATTTCAGATAATTTCTAAAGGTGTGTTATATAGTTATTTCACATAATTTCTATAGGTGTGTTATATAGTTATTTCACATAATTTCTATAGGTGTGTTATACAGTTATTTCACATAATTCTATAGATTTGTTATTACCACCTATTTTACAGTGTTATAACCAGTTATACTACATAACTTCTCTAGCTGTGAGATAACCTGATATTTTACATAACTTCTATAGATGTTTTATAAACTCTTTATTAGTGATGTGGTTGCCCTAAAAATCGTTTCCCAGTTCAAAAATACGCTCTTTGAGTCTTTGATAACTTTACTGACGGACACCTGTGCCTGCAACCACGCTCAATTCTGCCCTTTAAATTGTGATCACAAAATTTGTACAGTGGTGACGAAGAGGACGTTTTCGTTATTTTTGCTTATTTGTTCTTTCATTTAATTTTTATTTTAGTATAATTTTAGGAGCGGCATAAATTTGTGTGCGTTGCATTTTATGAGCTTAGGAGAGCCATTTGGGGGCGTACTTTAATAGCGAGGAAGGTCATAAGGAATTTTTTCGATGTGTTTGTTAGAATATTGTAAGCAAAGCCATCAAGAGCTTATTGGGAGATAAAGTAAACTAATCTTTTGCTCAAGCTCTGCACACTGTGAAAATATCTACTACAATTATAATGTTTCCCTTCTAATTGAGGAAAATTTTATTTCTACTAACACGGAACTTCTGAAACTAGAGTAATCTTTGCCCAAAAACGTAATGTAATTAACTTGTTGCCCAAAAACGAAGTTGAAGTTAATGCTCATTTTATGTTTCTTCAGATTTTTAATGCCCACAATAGTTGGTTTAAGCCAAATATACCGTGCAGACTTTCGATCCTCCATAACTTTGATTAACAGGGTAATATCTCTGACATAAACAGGACAGTCTAAATATACCATAGTGTTACGTCCCAGTCTAACTTTTTCACCACCTGCATGCATGTTTGACTGGGGTTCAATCGCTCCTCTCTGTTTGAATAGAACCCATGAGGTTTAATACGAAAAGGTTCAATACTCTCATATATAAGTCCGTTTGACTCAACATATGAATGAGATATTTTCACAAATTTATAAGAAGCATCTTTGCATGTTTCTATTTATGCAGGTTTCAACGGCTACGTACCTAGCGATAACCTAATCGTTGTAAAATATGAGTAGCAAGGTCGTTTATCCTTGCATACAACGGCCATAGTTAACTGCTGGAATACAATAAATACTTTGTAATGCGGGCCACAGCCCTGCATGGACGTTTTTTCTATCTCAGAAGTCTGTACCGACGGTGCCCCGTCTCAATCTAAAAACATTATTCTGCTGATGCTGCTGGTGTATCGTTAACGTGCGTAGATCGGGGAGCCTCGAGACGCTAAACTTGGTTAACGCTATGATCTGTTGAAAAAAGATTCTTTCTATTTTCCTCATATGTGCTGACTTGTTTACGCTCACCGTTTTGTATTAGTCTACAACACTGCGAAACTTTGTCTCCATGGATATAAGATGCTTTAATTATTTGTGTACTGTCAAAGACACTGCGAAGCTTAGTCTTCTTGAATGTAAGAAGGTTTTACTGTGTATGTACTGGCAAAGACACTGCGAAGCTTAGTCTCCTTGAATGTAAGATACTTTGACTATGTGTGTACTGACCCTGCGAGGCTTTGTCTCCTTGAAATATGCCATCATTTGTATTTTGAGGTGTTGGTTGCCAGCTGAAACGACGAGTGTACTGCAACATTACAGCGGTGGGCGAGGTCTCCTGATGCGCCCGCCGCAATTACGGCGCGGAGCAGCACGTGTCGAGCAGCGCACCCCGCTTCGCACGTGTTCCTACACGCGTCAGCGATGACCCGCGTGCTGTGCCAATCACTCAGCTGTCTGACAATCATCCACGTGCCCTGCCAATCTCCCAGGTGTCTGACAATCACCCAGGTGTCTAGCAATCCCCCAGGTGTCTGACAATCACCGTTCTACTATTCGCGAACGCGACTATTTGCTTCGACTTTCTGCGTAGCATATTTTAGCTTCGGTGATTGAATTGAGCAGCATTGTCAGCTACATGGGTTCTCCTGCAGTATCACCTTAATACTGTACATTTAAATTTTGACGGCAATTGTTAAAAATTAAAGTTCAATATTCTACTAAAATTTAAAGAAAATTGCAGTAAGCAATTGGGAAAATCGCAATCATTAGCTGGATGATGCCCTCATTTAGCGTTAATCTAAGAATTCATGAAAATTGAGCTTGTGACTACTGGTCGACCAGAAGTATTATGAAAATTCCCTCCGTGGCCACCGTTCGCTCACGTTGCGGTCAAAGTGTTAATATTGTTAAAGCGAAATATTCGACTTGAGAGACGAGATGGAATAGTCTCCTGAAATACGTAACCCTGCGTTTCCCTGTCCGTATTGGCGACAAGTGTTGCACATTGAGCGTTACTCGTACTCATGAAGCTTTAGAATACACATAGCATAATCTCTATACAGTTCCAGCCTTGAACAGCAACATCATTGGAAACTCTATGTTACCTGAAGATAACGTACAGCACTAAGTGCATGATATCATTCATTAAGTAATACGCAACGAAGATAAAATACTTCTTCTCTCGATTTCATTTTGCACGTCTAGCGAAAGTTTTAAGGTATAGATTCTTTCCAAGAAAAGGTAAGCAACTTTTCACCATGAATAGCGGGGCTGTAATTATCGCGCTATAATATATTTTATCATCATTATAGATAAGGTTACTTTGCATTTACTATCATATTACTTAATCATCAGTGTGCAGTTTGAACTATTTAAAATATCAGACCCATTTATAAGCTTTACATCTGTTAATGGATTCTCTAATTTTAAAGAAAGAAAGCTCATTAAAAATGTGCACCTCACTTTGAATTACAATTCCCTCAGTGGCAAATTCGAATGTACTAAGCCTGTTAAAGGAAGCACTGGCATGTTGTGAACTTTTTCATTTTGCCCCGTGTGTTGGATCACAGTGATAATAAACATTTATTTTCTCGCGTTCCGTTGCCATCACTCGTATTTGGTGGTATTGCGTTGCCTTCACTTGAATTTTGTGATATTTATATTAAAGTTTTCCAGTGCTAGCAAACATGAGGCGATATGTTTGTTTCTTAATGACATCAGTGGCCAACACAATGAATGATTTCATTATTGAAAAATAGATCTACCGTCTAATAAAAATCTTTTGCCTGCTTAGTATAAAGGAGGCAAGTTTTGTTGAAGAAAAATTAAGTATACAAAATTTTAAACCCCTGTATTAGTGAAGTTTTATAATCAATACAAATAACATACAATTAATCGCATTTTTCTGCAAACATTTTATTTAACCTCAAGCGTACAAGAGGACGATGTGTCAGAAATGTTTACAGAGTCGCCAGACTTTCAGAAATTTATACACTGTAAACTTAATTAATGTCGTTTATAGTTACATTAAAATAAGAACATTCATTCGAAAGTAACGCATAATATATTCTTCAAAGTAAAATCAACATATTTTTACGAGCAAAATCAGGTTAGGGACTCTATGAAATTGTTTTAATTGTGTTAGAAATACAGCGCTTCAATTACATGAAATTTACACCTTGGAACGCCAGAGCTGCTCGATCACCATGCAGGGGTTAACGTAAAAACTTCAATAATAAAATTTATGAGCCAAGAAAGATGAAATCTATGAGTGAATAGAAAGTAGTCTTAACTAACAACAGAAACTACATTGCGAATAAATTTTGTCTCCAATGAGATAGGCTCAGAACTGCAGCATTGAGAGCAGCAGCAGCACACGTGCCGGGGTGTTGCATTCACACTCAAATCATAGCTGATGTTCATCCTGTAATTACGGCTTGGTGGCGTCATAATTAGCAGCCAATTGATCACGTTTTAAGAGAGAAGCATCGCTGATCCTCATTTAATGAATGGGACGATGACTTGAACTTTAGACTGCACCGTAACATTTGCTGATGTTGCTTTTGGTGTATGATTGTGGGCTTCTGCATGACTGTGCAGTAAAGAGATAATGCAAGCTATAATAAAGACCGGGGCTTCAACACGTGTCTCGCTTCGAGGTGTTTTAATTGTGATTTAATTGGGTGCAATTTGCATGGAAACCTTTTCATTGTATCAGAGATTTCAGCGTTGCCTGAGAGGACAATTTTTTCGGGAGGACAGCGATCACTGGTTCGAGATTAGCTTTAATTAATTTGCAAAGTTTTGGTATGGAGGCATTGTAGCGGTTGATTTGCTTTAGAAATAGACTGTGGGATGAAACAGTGGAAGCACATCCGCTGCAGGAGTTATTGAGTAAATATAAACATGAAAGAAATTATGCATGGCTGCTCATGATGAGTGTTCACAGCAACCTATTTTTGTGTTGAATCTAATCGATTTGAAATGTTACCTTCCGTCATTGATTTCATTCCGTCATTCACTTGTCCTCTTACCGACGACGTGTGATGAAGTTTTCTGAATCGCAGCTGCTGCAAGTGTTTGCAGTTGCGGGTAGGACACTTGTTTGCATTTTAATAACAATGCATACATGGAGAGATATACTTCCTTTCTATCTTATCGGTAAAACGACTTGGGAAAAGTATTGCTTGAAAAAATTCTGGACATAACCCGATTTTTTTCGTTCCAACTGGAAAATATAAATATATTTATGTTAAGTTGCGAGGCAATGGAAAACAGATATTGCAAGTTTGATGTCGCTACATCGGATGCTCCTGATAACTCACTCATAAAATCAATCCTAAATATTAAAGGCATAATATTTGTTTACTGCATGTCCAACATTTCACAGCGTTGAGAGACTAAAGTAAATCTACTAGTTTAGGTTTCAAACTTTCATTTCATTGGGACTGGATAGAAACTGGTAAAACCATGGTAAAAAAATGAAAACGTGCGTCAAAAAACAGAAATATATTCCACGTTAGCTTTCCGGAAGAAAGAATCAAGTAAATGTTTCACGCTTACAGTTAAATGAATTAGGGTGTAGGAACGAAGCCACGACTATTTAAAATAAAGTTTGCGTTTCTCTCGAGTTAGTATTTCGAAGCCAAATGAAATAGGGCGTAGGTACAAAATCATGTTTTTTTAAATTTGGCTCTTGTTTCGCGTGAGTACGTGCTTTGATGCTGAATGGAATAGGGCGTACTTACGAAATCATGTTTTTTGTTTAAATTTGGCTCTTGTTTCGCTTGAGTAAGTGCTTTGATGCCATTGTTAAGCATCTGCTGCTTTTTCACGTCCGGACTTCCTTTCTGGGGCGGACGTGTTCTGCTCATCCTATAATTTCCTCCGCATCCGTCCGGTAATTTTTTGCTCCGTATTCCGCGGACGGTCTTTTTCACCACGTACTTTAAATATCCCTAAATTTCATTCATAGTCAATTCACAAGCAGCTCGAGTTATTTCAAAACATCACGAAGAAGCCACTGAGTGAATTGCCATAGATGGTACTTGCGTTACATTGAGTTTTGCTGTTTGACATTTGTTTGAAACACGTTAGCGTCGCATGCTCAGGAAACAGATGAGGAACAAAACGTACGTACCGGAGCGAATTTGCTTTCCCAGGGCTGAGGATCTGTGCGTAGAGCACAGCGAGTTCAGCGTCAATATCACAGCCGCTAGCAGAACACATTCAAAGCATAATGGCCCTGTATTCTGAAGTTATGAATACGATAAAATGAGGTCAAAATGCCCACAACCTACAAAATTGGGTTTACTTTAAAAGTTTTGAAAGATTTGAATAGAAATGCAACAGATAATGATTTAATTTTTTGAAAGGCTTGATGCTAAGAATTCCATAAATACCATAAAAACCATAAATACCATAAAGTTGTGAAAGATTTGGATCGAAATGCTGCAGAGATTGATTGAATTTTTGCTGTCGATGTTTGGAAAAATTTTCTACGATTACATACTAATTGTAAAGTCATACAAGGAGTGAACGCTTATTTCATTAACAAGTATTTTAAACATATGCTTCTAACGCTTCGATCTGAATGGAATCATTTATCATATTTTTACGAACCACTGTGCCTAATTTTTACGAACATATTGATGAAACGGTATAGAAAATTTAGTAAACGTACTCAGAACTAATTCCTACTTACGTTGAAAAAATGTAGAAATCACGAAAAGAATTGAACAAATCAGCGTAAAAGAATGATAGAACCGATGAGCATTTCAGGTTCAGGCATTCTTACCATTGCCTGAGCATTGCTCTGCCATTAGCATTAATAATTTAGCTGATGTTGGGTTGAACATTTCGTCGTAGTGTCTGAGCATTGCGAATGTGATTGAAGCATCTTGGTATCTGGAGATGAATCTGGACGGTTTATGTCAGCAAAATGCACGCAGTATCAGATAGGCAAGAAATATTGCAGTAGTGACCAGCGTGCTGGCTCTTAACTAACGCAACTCAGGCAATAAGAGGAAAACGAAGACATGGGAGCAGCACTCCGCAAACCAGGAGTAGCATTTTGAAACAAGTTCCGGGGTCGGAGCAGTAGAGCTGGCAGCGTAAGTTCTTTTTAGTCGACTTGGGTACCTCGCACTACACTCCACGGGTAGTGTCCAATAAATTCTTTTTACAATTCATTTTCCAGCCTTAAGCATTTTTGTCACCAATATCATCGTGATCAATTTGGAAACGGAAATTTTCGTGTCACTTGATAAAATCTTTACAATACTTTCATTATCATTCAAAAATTAACAACTTTCAGCACACTTATTCTCAAAATATTTAAATATACTCATGCTGACGTTAGGTAAATGAATCTCTAGGTAAAAGGAATTTTGATTAAATCCGTGAAATGGAGACGCTCTGAACGTTTCGAACGATGCTGTATTTTAGTGATGAAGTGGACTGAGTTGCAAAGTTGTCTATTCATGAAGTGCGGAGTGCTTGTGAGGAAATGTGCACCTTTTGTGCGAATATTTGATGTGTTTGTTGCCAGTAATTCTTTCACTTGAGTAATGATCGCCTGTTCATATATACCAAAAAAATAGTGTTTGTATGGAAATGTGAAAATTTAGTGAGGATATACGCTGTGTCTGTAGTTTGTATTCCTTTTACGCGATCAGCGATCTCACTCCTACATTGCTGCATCAGGAGCAGCGTGTTAATTGGACAGTCTTTTCGATTAGACTAAATGAAGTATTTTCAGTACCAACGTAACGAAAGCGAAGTTAAAAATATGTCTTATAAGAACGTATAACCTCAATACAGCGTTGAAACAAGAACTTTTTTGTTTTAGTTCTTAGAAAAAGGGGAAGGTATGCTGTTTGCGTGTTTGTTTCGAAAGAAAATAAACCTTCAAACTGAGGTTAAGAAGTAGTGTATATTTTTTATCTTTTAACTAGGAGTATCTAAATTGTAGGAAAAAATAGAAATTTGTACTATTTATTGAGTTATACGAAAAATTCTTCAACTAATTCGTAGAACTTAGCAAAGTAAAAAAAAATGAAAAAAAAATGAAAATGAAAGAAATGAAATTGTTTCATCAGTGCTACGTCTCCACTAAGTTTCTAACATCTAATTTGAACTCTAGAAAACAAAGAGCTTGTTTCATTGTGTTCTCTTTGAGGTTAAGGCTTGTTTGTCATTAGCGAGTTGTGTTACAGGAAACATAAAAGGAAAAACATAAGACCGGTAAATCAGATGTAATCGACTCGGGACTCCTAGTTCATTTATTTACATAATTTTTATTACTCGGATATCGAATGATCAATATTATTCTTTTACTCACTTTTGACTTTCATTGCTTCACTTTTTGAAATCCATTGTTTTAATGAATTATGAGCTCATGTATGAATTTGGGTAACAATAAATGATAATTCTGCCAACATAAAATGATTTTCAGGCATTTTCTAGTGCTCCAAGTAAATAAGATCAATTCGACGAGTTGCCTGACGTGCACTTCACCATGAAATGCAACACCTGGGAACCCTAAAGCTTTAACAAGTGAACCAATAACAACGTCATTCTAAAAGAGTCAAAAATCCTTTTCTAATAGAAGGATTATTAACATAAAATAGACTTCTTTTATTTTATTAAAAGCTTACGATCTCTAGGCATGTATCACTGATAAAACTACTATTCTATTCAGAAAAAGAATCTCAGAAACTTTATTAAACCTAAGCGGAAATAAAATTTTATTAATTTTTTTATTTTTTTATTAACTGTCGATGATCGAAGCTAAATTTCTTGAACCTATTCAAATTGAGTGCATAAAATCAGAAAAATAGAAATATATAAGGGTTTTATTTCCAGAGTATATAGCTCGCCAACACAGATTTGGTTTTTGGTGAGCAAGAACGATCATGTTCGTAAATAAGCAGCCTGCGGTCATTTGCATCATCGGCGTGAAGGGGATAAAAAGAGAAACAAAAAATCAATAGTCAATCAAACTAACTGTAAACGGGTTTACTATTAATCAAAGGTAGGTATTATTTTAACTAATAATCTCGTCTAAAATCTGAAGACAAAAATGGTTGGTAAGTAAATTGATTAGCCTGAAAAATAATGAATGCAATATTTTACAGACTGTTGTCGCTCTTGTCAGCGATTTTTATTTTACATATTTGAGCCAAGACGCGTTATATTTTTCTTGGCTCCAACAGCTTAGAATTGTCTAGCTACATAATATAACTGCGTCCTTCTATTAGCACTAACTCAATTAGCTTAACTAGCCATTCATAACAGACTGCCATCTCTTCATCAGAACGAACAGCTCTAAAATAGTCCTCTACCAACAACAATCCTAATTATGAACGGGGATCGTAATTTAATATTGTTCGTTGGTTCTCTTCTGTCATGAATTGAACATCAAATGATGACATGTTGTCAAGCTTCATTATTTTCATTACTTTTAACATTTTTTCAGTTTCGGAGACTAAATTTTCACAGTTTATTATTGTGTTATGAAGTTGACCTGCGTAATGAATTTAGCCCGCATAAAGTGCAAAGAAAGTTGAATGAACAGTTATTCTTGAAACGTAGATTTTGTAGGTGAGAAGCCGCCATTAGCTATTCTTCTTGAAGCTCATCACTTCATCTCTGGTAGCATCTGCGTTTCTCTTGCTCCGATGCTCAAACAACAGTCTGGAAGTCGAATCAAAAGGTAAGTTAATGTCCTGTGTTATGGAAATGAATGAAGTAACTTTAACAAGGAAATAATTGTTGATTATACACGTAAAAGGAACAATGTCTTTTCAATGATCTTGCTAACAGGTAAATTTTTTCCATCATAAACAATTGGTTCAAAAAATACGTTTTACCATGATTCCATTCTAACGTAGCTCAGAAATTATCTGTATTATTTTAGTACATCTTGAGCAAAAAAAAGTCAAAGCGAATAGAAGATTTCAGTCAATTAATGCTCAATGCGCTAAAATGTCTGACTTCGAAATGCTTTCGTCTGTTATTCCTCATTCAAAATACACATAATGGGCAGCTAATGGCTCTTCAACATTTGCTATCTAATCACACGATGTGCTAAAATGAATCTATTGATGCTTGCGGGTGAATACTGATGACTGAACGCGACTATCATTTCTCCTGTATTTTTACTCCGGTGCCTGTGGGTGATTAGTGTCTGGTGAATGTAGGACTTGTGTGGCAACCAAATATCGGGCCAGTCTACTCGTTTCTACTGCTATATTACATTTGATTCTATTCTATCACATTCTACTGTGAAAATGCTACAGAATTCGTGGAAATATCACTAAAAAATGAGACTCTCAGTTCATCAAAATGATAAATTACAAGCTTAAAGCGACTTGAGCCATGGTATCAAGTATCCATTATATAGTAGGGTGTTTCCTAATTTTTATAGGGTTAGCAGAACTAAACACAAATAAAAAAGAGTTCAAATATTAAAAAGTGTTTGCAAGTTTCCATCAGTTACGGTCATAAAATTTTAAAGAGTAGCAGGACTGTCATAAAAAGTAAAGACAACAAAAATCATAAAAAGCTAAATTTTGAATCGCACAATTGACAGCTGAGCAAGGAACACCGAATGGCGCGCTCTTACCTTCTGTCCGAAGTGTTTACTGAGGCCGAAGAGAAGAAGAATGGCTCCTATCACCACCAGGGCTCCTGCGGGAAAATCGGTTCAACGTAAATGATTCTATCGCAATCTTGCACAAATTTAAGCATAACATCGGTCAAGTAAAATTTTGAAAGACGCACCCAATGAAGCACTACGTTGACAAAACAACCTTGTGGTTACTCGTGTAGAGTCTTTGCATAGCCATGAGCTAGCTAATCACACAAGAAATAAGCCAAACGAGCATTTCTAGGGAACCGTATGTTGCATCAAAACATTTTTTTCATTTCTATGCGTTCACTTCAGTGTACTTGATGACATAACCTCAGTGATCTTCCACTCAATTAACTTACTCTAGTCTTTTGTTTCACTAGTTCATTTCACTCGTTTTAGGAAAGACTTTTTTGCCAACATTTTGGCCTGCGGGAATGCAGAGCTGAGGGAAAAACTTCATCGTTTTGTGACTGCTTTATTAAAGCCGGGTGCTGAAATCAGCAAGAAAATATAAAACTCGGGAGAGGACTTGTTTTTTTAATCATACCTGAAGATTTGCAACTGCTGTTCCATGAGCAACATGTTATATGTTGTCGCTGGTTTTTCTTCCAGTACGCGACTGATTATAATCAGAAGAAAATGTATAAAAAATCATTATTCCTGATACATGTTCTTAAGATTAGGACGGAAGCCGTGCACATCAAGACATGTCCAGCTAGACAAAATTTCTCCTCTAGATTCAAGCAGACGACCACGTAGTTAGCATTCATGCGGACTTAGTTGACGGGGCTAGATTTTTAACAATCAAAATTCAGCGAAATAGAAATTGTAGTGTGAACCTCGTCGCATTTCAAACCACCATGCGCACGCTGAAAACATTTTAATTCTAATTTCTATATTGTCTGTATGACGATTACACAGAATATTGAATTGATGCTTCTATACACCGAGAACACCAAATGGTTAGAACTGAAAAATTGTAGGTGACAAACATAGTACGTGGGTGAATTTTTTGGGGGTAGTAACACAATTGGAAAATGTATGCACTGAGGAATGATAGAGTTTATTTTCAGGCGCACTCACCTCCAACACCGTAGACGATGGTGGGAATGGACAGCGCCAAGCTCATAGTCTTAGCATCGTCGTCGCCAATTGCTGCCCACTGTACATAAAGAAAAAATTAAGCTCGAAACTTCTGTTCACTGATTTATAGTTTTATCGTTCGTAAAATGGAAAGATTAAAATTGCCGTGATATTACGTGATATTACTGATTCTATATTTTGTAAAGCAGCTTTTATATTAGAAATAACATTCGCTTCTTACATTTCTGGAGTAGAACTAAGCGTTTGGCGACGGCAAACATTTTTCTTAAAAGAAAGAGAGATGGGAAGAACAGCTACGACGTTGATCTAATCAAAACGTTGAAAGCTGCAACTGATGTCTGGGGAAATTTTTGTGCAAAACTTCGCTCATCAGTTGCTTTTGTGCAAAACTCTGCAGACTTCTAATTTCAAAGTACATACCTGAGAACCTCAGCACTTTTCTCAAATACCAGTTCCAAAGGACTAAACAAAGGACTAAACTATCGTGAGCGTGGTGCACCAGTACAAAAACAATATTTAAATGTATCACTCGGACAGTTAATAATTTCATACCTAAATTATTCGGATTTTAGTCTCCTTGAAGGTGACGAAAAATATAATGTTTCAGCGGCGTCAAGCTCATGGCTTACGGTTCCTTCAGGATAAATTTCTTGAAGCCCACTGTGTGAGTCAGTCAAGCTCAAAGCGTTAAATTTTAATTGCTTCATTAAATGCCATCAACATCTCTTTCATTTTTGAATATCTTGAGCAAGAAAGGTGTCTCCATGTTGTCTAAAACTAAATGACCACTTCCAATGACAAGTTTTTATGTTGACTATGTTCTTCTGGATTCAGCCATCGGTAACTAGTGAGTCAATATTTCCAGAAATTGAAATCCAAACCAGGGGATAGATTACGTTCATTTTTTATAGCACGGCATGTGTTGTAACTTCAGCGTTCACGTATGTTCGGTAACTCAATGTAAAGGATGTATCAAAATACCACGCACACAGGTTTTCTCTGTTTTCTTTTCACTTCTAAGAAGGTTTCTTCACCCTACGCTAGTGGCGTGACTTTTAAAAGTCGCGTGTGGGTAATTTAACCCTTCAACGCTCCAGCAGACCACAGGGTCCAATTTTGAAAATAACCTTATTGTGCTGTAATTTTTCTAAAATTTTACCCTTACTCTCTTCATTGGAGTTCATTGACGACTGGCAGTTCCATCCTCATTATGATATCAATGATTACCTAACGCCAGTGCCAGTCGAATGACGGTGATTTTATTAACGGTAATACGAATACAAAAATGCAGAATTTAAAATGTTAAACTTAATAACTTTTGACAGCCTAGGAGTGGAGCGACTTACTTCGTCAGCCCAGAAGACAGGGAAGGTGTAGTTCACTTCGAAGTTGAGGAATGACGTCAGGCTGCCGTACTTGCGTAGAGGGACGTTTATTTGGATGCGCTTGTGGGCTCTCACGGGAACGCCAAACGTCTGCGCAGAAATAAGCGGCATTTTAGGAAATGACTACTTCTTGAAACATCTTATTGCTTAAGCTATTTCTTTCTTAAGTGAGCAGCATTTTACGGCATTTTACGAAATGACAACTTCTGGGTATATCGTTAAGCTATTTCTTTCTTGGATGGGTTGCATTTTACAAAACGACAACTTATTGAAACAGATTACTTCTTAAGTTATGTCTTTCTTAAATAAGCAGCATTCACGAAACGACACATTTTGGGAACAGCTTATTGATTAAATTAATTCTTTCTTAAATAAGTGACATTTTACGGAACGTCAACTTCTCGGAATATTGAATTGCCTTAAGCAATGTCTTTCTTAAATGAAAATTATTTTGCAAAATTATGACTTTCTCGAACAGCGTATACCTTAAACGAGGTCTCTTTTAAGAAATCGTTGATATGATAACAACTTTCATGTGGACTCATTTCATTAGTTTTTATAATTACGGTTTCCATTAAATGAAGGGTTTTACTAACAACGCTTCTTCGAACGACTCCTATCAGTAGTGTTATCAGAAAATACCGGGGTGATTTCTTTCAATATTCTTCAGATACATTTTCTTCCAAATAACGCCGGTTTCTTTGCGCCAAATGAGCTCGTTCCACACGAAACGAAAAATAAGATGTGACTGTATATCACTTCTGAATTATTTGTACTCGATCAACTTTTGTACGAATTTTTCCCTCGAAAGAAGTCCTTCACGTTTTTCGTAATTTTAAATAATTTTTAGTTTAAAAATCGATTTCTGCTTTGACAGATAAAAGCCACAAAGGAGCATTTAGCCACTTGGATTTTGAAAAGGTATATCACGGTACACCTCTTTGCCAGAAGTTTTGTGTTCTTTTGTATGCAAGAGAAAGAAAAGGATGTAGCCTCTCAACGAGTTAATTATTAACTAAAATGCAATGGTGCTAACCTTATAACGTGACATTTCAAATTTATTTGAAGTCTTTTCAACCGTATGTAACTACAGGGTTACCATGGGGCTTAAGAGCGGCTCAAATCTTACATTTTACTAATCGCTCATTTCTATGTTTTATAATCTGAATGTATTCTTACATTCACGTTCTACATTCGATTGACTAGCCCAGTTCAAGGAGATGAATTTATCTAAATTTGCTCCTTTGGTGTTACGCACCATATTTTAGACAAAAAATGCCCAAGATGATCCTTTCCTGGGACGTACGGTATTTTCACATGCGTGTGTGGAGTTCCTCTAATGATGACAGAGGAGACAGAAGACGAGTAGAAGAATATAGAGAGGAACCTCCTACTCACAAAGTGCGCACCATGTATACAGTGGTGCACACTTCACTTTCTCACACCTCTCATTTTACTGAGCCAAAACATCATTTCTTCAACACGATTTTCAGGATAGATTGGTCCAAAAATTATTTTCTATAAGGATATTTCCTTTTTGTTCTTACGGTTTCAATGTCCAAGTAAGTTTCGTGCAGCTCTTTGGTCGGCACGATGCCCTCGTATTTAGAGGCCTCCACGCCGTCACCCTGGTAGAAGTGCGGCGTGGACATGATCACAGGAATGCCTGCGGGGGTAGAAAATAAGGTCGCTTGAGGAATCTGAGAACTTACGTAGCATTAGCTTTCAATTAAACTTACGTACCATCAGCTATCTTCTTAACTTACGTAACATCAGCTTTCTTCTAAACTTACTTAGCATCACCTTTCATTTAAACTTACGCAACATCAGCATTCATCTGAACTTACGTACCATCAGCTTTCAACTAAACTTACGTAACATCAGCTTTCTCCTAAACTTACTTAGCATCACCTTTCATTTAAACTCACGTAACATCAACTTTGATTTGAAAATGTATTTGACGTCCCTTACTTATGCAGATGGTATATAGGAATGTTTTGCTAGAAGCATCACAGATGTCACAGATTTGCGTGTTTATTCAGCTTTTTTTTCACTGACATGCTCTGACATGCATTATTTTTGTCAAATTTATTTAACGAAAATAGACTGTACAAATGAAAATGAAAAGCTTCACTAGTGGCCAGCGTTGCATTTTATTAAATATTAGAAGTCGTAAATTCGCAAGAAAACACCTGCATTTTATCACTATGAAATTCTATTACTTTCAATTTTATCACCATGAATTTTATTACTATGAAAATTTAAGCCTTTGATCTCGAAGTTACAATGAAATCGGCTACACCCGCACCCTCACCTAGACACGGAGTGAGCTCCATTATGCTCGAGCCGAGGCAGCCGAGAGTGGTGCAGAAGCAAGCATTGTCAGGATTTTGAGGTGGCATTGCCAGCATGATGTCTGGGGGAATGTAGCGGAGAGCGTCTACGTCGCGGTAAGTCACCTCTCGTTCGTAGTCTAGGTACAGTGACCTGGAAATGAGTGAATGATTGATTTCATGCTCGTAGTCCAGATACAGCAACCTGGATATGAGTAAATGATTGATTTCATGCTCGTAGTCTACGTATGAGCGCCAGAATTTTACTCAACGTGTAAATAACTCATTAGGGCATAATTTAACTCTTTGATTTTTGTGTTTACTGCTCTTTTTTTACCCCGTATAGTTCGAAAATGATTTAATCTAATTCAAAAATTTTTACTGCAAGCAAAGGAAAAAACTGCAGTGAGCAGTCCAGGATACAAAGTTTGAATTAAATGACATTTGTAAGCACAAACGAACATTTCCAGGAAAAGTTCACTCCGAAAAAATATGACGCCTATTTGAGGCAGTTCCGTTTGCCATAGTTGTATCGACTCACAATAAGTGTTGGTCAGGCGATGGTACACATATTTGTGCGTTGCACCAGTGTGACACATATACTGTACAGGATGGCCCACAACTAACTTTTTTTTGAAAGTCGATACCAAAAACACTATGATGCCATAAAAAGTTAGGAAAATGACATGACAGATGATCACACATTTGTGTGTGATGTGACGTTATGACATATACACAGGGTGGTCCTTAAGCAACTCTCTAATTGTTTGAAAATTGAGATCAATAGAACTATAACTTATACAAAGTTGGGGAAAACTTCAAATGATTGATGAAGTTTGAAATTTATTGTTGTATTATACCCGATGTTGCTAGCTCATAAATCTCTAATTAGATCCTTTAGAATGTTACGCTCAACAAATGAGCAGCTAGTCATAATTTAAAAGCTTCACATCCAGGGCATTAGAACAATTATTGCTGTGAAAAAAAACTACAGGAACATCAACGGGTTTCTTAAAAGTACTAGTAAAAACAGCATAAAAGTTATGACCTCCCAGTTCAAGGAATCATTTTTCAACGTGAACTAGGTCTTGGGTAAATTAATGAACAGTTTCGCTGAAAGAGCATGAGTGTGAAGAATTTTGAACGTTATTCAAGCGATATGGAATTCAATATTTAAGAAATGAATATAATTCTTGACTTTCAGGCATTGTTTAAAATCATCCCAATTTTTGTATTTCATTGTTTTCTCGTGACCGATACCCAAAACGATTGACCTACTTAATTACAGGTACCCTAGTAATGTTTGCCAGCCATGACACATCAGGCATAAGTCTACGGCATTTCATCAATGAGTTTCACTTACCAAGCTTTAAAACTCAATTATACACACATGGACGGATCATGATTTAAAATTCGAATAAAGGGAGCAAATACTTTAAGGTCTTAGAGAGAGTATTAAACGATCTTCAAGTTATGAACAAAGTATAATTTTTCAGCGGAAAATTTTCAGCGTATGAAAAATAAGTATGTGATCTAATTTATCTGAATATAAATGGAATTTTCATGATTCCCAACAATAATCCATCCCAACCTCAATGCCATATTAGGAACAAATCACAATAGGCTAAAATAATTCCTGCTTTAATATTGTCGATAAAAATAGGAGATTTGGTTCAGCAGAGCGCTTCAGGTCGGAAGAATATTACTCCTACATGAGAGCACAATGTGCGACAAGGAGTATGTTAACATTGAATTATGTGTTCTTATCATATTGTTGACGCATACCATGCTCTGCCATACATACTCATCTTACTATTGAGACATAGCATACTTTTCTATACGTCATTGTGATGTTTTAAACGCAAAATGTATTCTCCTATATGTCTTCATCATGCTGTTGACTCAAAATTTGCTCTGCTATACGTCCTCATCATTCTGTTGACGCAATACAAACTCGGCTATACATCATCATCATGCTATTGACTCAAAATTTGCTCTGCTATACGTCCTTATCGTGCTGTTGACGCAAAACAAACTCAAACAATACATCATCGTCATGCTATTGATGCATAATACGCTCTGCTATCCGTCATCATGCTTTTGACGCATAACTTACTCAGCCATATATCATCGTCATACTGTTTACTCATAAGGGGCTTTGCTATACGCTTTCCCCATGCATGCTGTTGACGCACTCTCTAAAATGTTACAAGATTAAGCGTCTGACTTATATCAGATGAACTTACGACTTCGAGTAATTGATTGGCTGAGTTTTACGCATTGGTGTCTCCAGCAGCGGAATTTTACGCGTATTACGTATATTTTATGCAATTTACGAGTAACTCTGTGAACGAAATAGGAAATTTTTGTTGATTGCAAGTTTGCTGATTGAAGTAAACATCGATTAAATATACTGTGTGTGATTGTATGTGTAGGGCTAAATATCATAATCGGATCGTCATCCTCTCGATTACTAATAATATGCACGGGGAATGAAGTTCATAGCTCTTCAACAGAAGCCGTCGACAACTGAAATTTTGGAAATTTTGAGAGGAAAAGAGTAAGAGAAATGAACATGAAATAAGTTAGACGTCCGATTGCTAAGTGTTGACTGAAATTCAAATCCAGCATCAAAGTTGAAATTTAAATTTGTTATTTATAACCGTGAAATCACTAAATGTACCTGTTCGGTAAATATCTTTAATATACAGCCAAAAATATTGTGTGTATCTGATTGCATGAGGAATTAAAATTTTGATAGTCTTCGCAAGCATCATGTTTAGTTAATCGCTTTGTAAAATAAGTGCGATATGCAATCAAGTGACATCAACAATTGAGCGCTTTGCATAATTAATTACTCTGCAAAGTTAATCGTTATCTATTATAAGCTGCATTGTATAATGAAATGCTGTATATGTTCAAGCGCTGTGTAAAATTAAGCACAGTGTATAGTTAAGTGCTTTGTATGGCTGTATAGCTAAGCGCTAAGCACAGTTGACTGCTATAAATTAATAACTCTGTATAGCTAAGTGCTAAGCACAGTTGCGTGCTATGAATTAATTACTTTGTATAGCTATGCGTAAATCACAGTTGAATGCTATGAATAGTTAAGCGTTATGTACAACTGAGCGCTATGTATAGGTAAAGGCTATGATGTACAATTAACTAAACGCTGTGTACAGTTAAGAACCATCAGGTAAAATCGGTGCAAAGAAGGGTACCTGCAGAGCTGAGGGACGAATATCCTGACGGTGGTGTCTTCGTCCACGCGGAACGGCGGGAACTGGGTGCCGTCAGTTCCGTTGATCATGTCGCAGTAGGGGTCGTCCCAGTAATGCAGGGAGGTCGAGTTGTGGTATTCCTCTACGGTGAGGTACTCGGACATGTCTGCCTTCCCTGTGGACACTTTCCATTCTCCGTCATCTGTATCGTTCATCTGAAATAAGTGTGGTAGTTATACAAATGTTGGTACAGAAATCTCGGCAAATGTCTCTATAAAATTGGTAACCGTTTGAAATCTCTCGTGACGTGTTACGTACAAATAACTTCATAGTATCGTGTACAAGTATGTTCTAATTCGTTAAATATTGACCAAATTTCATATAAAGGGAGCGTTATTCGTTTATAAAACGAATTTGAGGCCTCAACTTTGATCGAGAAATCGTTATTAACCCCTGAGGTCTGTCCACAAATTTTCAAAATTTGACACTTGAGATAGATTGAACGATTATGAGCACCGCACAAAACAAGAGAAAGCGCATCTGCCTCGTCGTTGAAAAGTTTCTAATTCAAATTTACACAGAAATGATATATTTTAAAACTGAATTCGGTCTTTACTGAATTGTTCTGGAGCGGTCTACACATGAAGACGTATACGGGGCTGCTGTACAAGTATAAAAATAATCTTTGGTATTCAGCGAGCAACACTATAAATAGCTTTAGTTGCAATATATTGAGCCATAATTTGCAATTACAACACGAATTTCTGAAGCAACAGGGTATGAAGAGGGAAATATAAATATTTTGATACACCACTAACAGGTACACCAAATTGAAGTTTTTGTAGAATATTATCATACCATACCATATTCGCTTAAAATTATTAAACAAAATTGTCAAAAATTGTGTAGTAATATTTTTGTATGAGAAACTGTTACCCTCACTCTGTACGACTAATTGTTAGACAATTTCCGTTTACATCGTTTCATAAACTCTGAAAACAGTTCGAAGTACTTCAACCGTACGACAAACTTCTAAACGAAGAGTCATGCTATTTTTGGGAATGAAAACATACGATTATTTAGAGGCTTACCACGGAAAAGTATCCAATTTTATTTGCCACGAGAGCTTCTGGTATTTCGGTCTCCGGTACTCCCAATTGTTGGAATATTTCATACAGAGAGCCTTCGTAAGTGATATTTTTGAGTCTTTTAATGCCAGACGAGCTGAAGTCGAAATTAAAATTTGGCAGGTCCCAGCCTTGGAAAAGCATTTCGCCGACGGTCATCGTTTCGAAGATGTTCATCGTCCGCTCGATCTCTGGCCACAGGAACTTGATGTTGTCGCTGTCGAACGTCAGCGCTGCCAGCATCTGCGGGAATTGAAAAAATTGGAAAAATTAAGCTTGCGTGACACTCTCTCATAGAGAGCAAAATCAAACAAAGCATGTGCTTTCATCAGTGCGAATTTTCACGCTTGAAAAATATAAAATGCTTTTATTATTCAGCGAGGAAAATGATTCACTGGAAAATATTTCAAGACTCCTCGCGACTGGTGATCACTTCAGATTTTTGAACTTATTGTTTCGTGCGAAAAGTCATTTAAATGCATCTCAGCAGAAATCCTACAAGTTTCATAACACCGTTAAACATTAAACCCTTTCTGTTGTAAATTAATAATGCTAAACTTGAATAGCATTCGAAAAAAAGTTTCAAACTGTGTATGAAGCATTAAATATAACACATAAGGTAAAAGGTCAAATTGAGATCAAATTGAATCGCATTTGAAGTACATATGTCAGAGATGATGCGTTAAACAATGAAGAGTTAAAGCTGTGGGCCAAGTTTTACACCAAAGTGAACTTGAATATCTTATTCAAATTTATATACGAACAGAAGTGTAAATTTGTATGTGTACAGAAGCGTAAATTTACAAATCATGCATATCAACAACTACGATTTGACCAGAAACACCAAATTTGATTACAAGCTTAACCTATTACAATCCTTGATGAAAAAATTAATAGAGCGCTGTAACGATTTTTAAATTGTTCTTTACGAAAATAGCTTTTATGCAATTGTTAAACTCATCGAACAATGTCCGTAGAGTTTTGTTAGGAAAAAATCATAAAAAATGTGAATCAGGGTTATATCCTAGACTCTAAAGCTCATCTCTGTCTACGTGAGAGATGAAGGAACTAATTTGTCGCACTTGTGTTGCAGCGCTTCCCTGAAAGTTTTAAAAAACAAGATTTTGTGATGACCCGACAACTTGGTATTGCTCAGGATTCACGGAACGGAATCATGTATGAAGAATTTGTTCAAAATCAGCCGCTACGAAAAAAACGGGGCGCACTGGAATTTGAGCAATAGCGGTCAATGAAATAATGTGAACTTCTTTGACCCATTTTTTTTCAAAAGAGAGAGGTAGAGCAGTTAATGAAATAAGTTTTCTGTTGCGAGTCTTAGCACATTTTTTGAAAGATGATGAAAAATAATGGGTTGAAAATTCATTATATCTCAAAGTAGAAGAATACTAAACCAAGGGATAATTGGTCTCATTGAGTCAAGGCTCAAGATGAATGATTGCACTAGATCGACTTATTACAGGCAGAAACCCTTATTAAAGATTTCGTCTCAGGGAAAAGTCATAAGCAGAATTCCTATCTGCTTTCGAAAATTTTATTTACGAACTGGACTCACAAGATTCATACAAATAATTTCACCCCACTCATAATGTATCTTCTGAACATTACATTTGTTTCAACATCATAGATAATATTGCTTAAAAATGATATCCTAATCTTGTATCAGTAATCAATGCAAGGGCTCATAATTTGAATAAATTTGAAATTGAAAACCCTGAAGAATGGACTAAGTTTATTCACCGCGCTATTAATGCTGTTCTCGGGAAACTTTATTAGGAAATTTTCACCCAAAACCAATTGACGAATCCTGCTTGAATTAAATTGATGTATGTTAACGAGTGAAAAGCGGAAAAATTCGAGCAGTTCATGAGTCACTGATTCCGAAATTTTGATTTCATAGCACCTGCTCCCATAACCGCGACGTCTGACTCTGTGCAGTGGAAAACTGATCTTTAATTGCTGCCTGCACAATTGCACATATCATTACTGAAAAATGTGATCGTAGATCTCAATCAATCTCATGCTTTTTCAAACCAAAGTAGCTTGAATTGAATTAATAGACGTGCGGGTAGGAGCTCCGTTTAGCTCGAAGCAATTCTAAGTTTGAATTTCATTTATCGTGATCAGCATAGGATAGTTAGCTAATGTGCACCAGGTAAACTAATTTACATCAGGTAAACTACTGTACACCCGGTCAACTAATGTAAACCAGATCAACTAATGGGCACCAGATAACCTAATGTGCACCAGGTAAACTAATGTACACCAGGTAAAACTCACAGGCATCACCACATTGACAGTCGTAATGGGGTCGCTCTCCTTGCGGCCTTCGCTCATGTCTTCCCTGAACTTATAGTATCTGTTCTGTCTGTACTCGATGGAGTCGCCGTCATCCACGAAGTCCTTGTCAAACTTCTCTCGAAACTCCCTGTTTTGGGAAAATTCCGCTCGTGATATCTGGTCTTCAAAAGTGCGCTGTTGAATTCCCTGAAAACTTCTAAGCTGGAAGGAATTCGGCTGCGTTCGAGAAATACTGGTGCAATAGATTGGCGCGTAGAGGTGTCGCAGAGCTCATTTCTAGAAGTGCTTGGATAATGATGAAATTATGTGATAAAAATGAATTTAAAAATGATAATTTAACATTTGCATTTTGAGTCTTTATGCAACTGCCGAGCTAGCAGAGAAGGTTAGATAGATTTTTTCATCATTACAAGACTTGAAAGGCCACGATGACCAATTTAGTGCCAACGAATTAGAAGTGTTGGTGGAAGATACCTTGGACATCGGTAAAATATAAGGAACCCGATCATTTTGTTGGAGGAAAAAATAGAACTGGGAAACGATGGAAGCAAAGCCTTAGAAATAAAGAAATTACTTGCTCACAGTGCACCACTCAGGATGCATGCTGCATCACAAACGTCGGAAATCAACGATGGAATGACAATCATGGTAGACCTAGGGCTAGTTGCTCTAACCTATTACCGTGTATTGGAAGTTATAAAGAGATTCTCTTGTTTTCGATGCTGCATCTTATTTTTCTTGGCTAAAAGGTACTCAGTCTATCAATTTGCAGCTCGGCAACCGGGAAATATAGTCTACATGCGACGCAAGTCGAGAACGTGTTTGAATAATTCCTTGTTCCTATGAAAGCTCTTAATACGAACGGATCTAAAAGCTTCAAAAAGCTCTGATAATACTCTATCGACTTAAATTTCATGGTAAAATAAATTTGTAGTAGTCTTTTTCGCGTTAAAAGGGCCGACACTCTTTTACACGGGATATCACGACATTCATTAGCAGCAAAAGTAGCATTAATCATTATATTGTTCCACCATCAGTTCAGTAAAAGCTCAGCAACTTACTCATACACGTAAGGCCCAATCTCCACAAGTTTTGGCTTGGTCCCGTAGTACTGCACGTCTCGCGGGTTGGTTACATTGAAGAGGTAGAAAGTCATGTAGATCGGGACCGGCGGCACGGTGAATGCGTCCATGATTGGTTTGCCATCCTTTAGCTTCAGCGCCTGCGACCAAGAGCATCAGCGAGTGAGTGAGCTAAGTAAAGATTTATTTGTTTAGTTCATGCGAGTAAATAATACTGGAGCAGATCATTCGTTGCAGTGTTTAGTAGTAAGCTAATAATATAATGTAACATAAGAGTAGTTCAATTTCACACGATTTTATTACCATATTGAATTCCCCATTGAATTATCTTGCTTCCAAAAGAATAAGTTAGGTAGTCAGACAGAGGACTTTGAAAAAACAGGGATTCGCAAGCCATTGAGCATTTAAATAACATTGGAGATGCATTAGCTCATTTAGCCAAGAAATTTCCTGATAGGAGGTTCAAAAATTTGAGACTTGCCACGCGAGGTCTCGTGCTTAGTAAAAGGATTAATTTGACATGGAAAATGATGATTTAACTTAGGTATAGCAAAAATTGTAATGGAACATTTTAATTTGAATTGAAATACAAATAAACGAAAAAATGACTAAGCGAAAAAAGACCTAATCCAACCTTTAGCTGGAAAAATTGATTTTTCACACGATTTTAGATCGTGACTCACCCCCTCGACGCTGACTTCGAAGATGACTTCTATGGTGCCCATGAGGAGAGCGAAAATCAAGACCGTCACACCGCCTCCGATCATCATGCACTTCGGACTAGGAGCCTTCATGGTGCCTTAGTGACAGACTAGTCGCCCTAGTCGTTATACAAAGCTTGGAAACAATTAAGTTAAACTTTCGCGGTTCACTTCGCTGTCGAGAGGTGTAATGTTAAACCGGTTAGTAAACATCTGGCCAAATACAGTGAGCTCGGCTTTTAATCAACGTATTGTATTTCATGGTCAGTAGTGGATACGCAAACAAATCGGTGATGAAGTGATTTATAAGTGAAAATTGAAACCACCCTTGTTTTTACTTCATTAATTTAAATTTAGCTCAACGTAGCTTTAAAGATTGTACACAGGAAGAGGGAAAAAATGGTAACACCTCAACTTTTTTCATACTTTTCCCTTTCTTATATGGCCGTGCTTCTTGATAAACCAACCATTTCAGCTGTTCTAATGACGGTAGCGCCTGTCATTAGAGAACCAACTGTTAAACATCTATGAAAATGAGATAATCACGCATTCGCAAAATAATGAAACAAACTAATTAAATAACAATTTATGAAATTTAGTTTACAAACTAAATTTTACTATGATAAAACATTTATATTTAAAAATAGACAAGTTTCGACAGATTAAACAAATGTTTCAAATTATTCCCTTACGTGACTTGTTATGTCCATAATAATATCCACTCCTTGCATACATGGCACATGAAAGCAATGGGAGTTCACTTAATACTAAGTAGTTTCAGATGTCCATTCTTTCGAACACGGTAATCTATGTCAGTTTTCATACTTCTCTTCTTTAAGGTATCCGGATCTTTTGAGCATGGTCTATATTGGAATCTTCTTTATGACCTAACAATGATTTTTCCGACTCGAGCTGAGGGAATGGCCTACAAAGTCCACATTCAAAGTCACAGAGAGTTTCGACTCTATAATAAACACAATATATATTTTGGTAATTATGTTGCAGAATATTTGCATGACGCAAAAGTGCTGTAATAGAGATTGAAATTTGCTCATATCATTTTGACCGTTTCACATGCACTAGAAATGCCTGAATAATTGACCAAGCAACCGCTTTATAAAAAGGGGGTGATCTTGCTTATTCCACACTGAATTCAATTATTTTATACTACATATCGTTACAGTACAGGAATCTGGTTACGATTGGATTGCACCAGACAGCTAGCTGCACTAAAACTCAGTTTTGAACGTCAATTAGAAATTTTCTGCATCAGCCTTAAGAAATGATTATTTCGAAAGGGTATCATTACTAAATTGCATCATGGAGAGAACTTCGGATGTCATTTATCTTTTGCCATGTATGCCTTTTAAACGATTTTAAAGATCATTTGCCCCGTGGCCGTTCGTGAAAAAAAATTCTTGCTTTTTTATTATAGTGCTGAAAACCCTTATTTTTATCATGATGCTTTAAAGGTTAAATCATTTAGACGAAGCTTGTCGCATTTTTCAGGAAAAGTAAGTGAGAGCTTTAACTACCTCTTGGAAGAAAATAACAAAGGAAATCAAAACATTGTTGGTGATCTAGAAAGCCTTGACCTAGATTTACTTTGTTGCGTATCACAAATATTTTCCTAGACAAAATAAAAATCTCGGCATTTGCAGTTGAGCTTTTCAGCGCTACATGTTTTATTTTAAGAAAAATGATTTCAAATGAGAGTTCTACGTAAACGGTCAAGTCCCTACATATGTAGTGAAATTAAGAAACCTTTCCGTAATTTTCATAGTCTCTCGCGACATAGGTAGAGTGTTGAGGAGAAGACGTATAATCAGAAATGTAAGTAATATGGTCGCCTTAAATGCAAAGTTGAAAGGAACAGCACAACCGACGCCAACATGAGAACAATATACCATAACGCTATTTCAGTAATGGGATTGCAAAGTTTCAACTCAAAACGACATGGATTACAGGGGAGTAGAGAACTTCATGATTATTTTCTAAGGCCAAATTCCGTACAGTTTTGTATTGAAAGTGTGCGATCAATTCTCTGACTTAGCATCTTGCTTAACTAACTCCTCTGTTTAGCGTCGTTGGGTGCTATGGAAATTAATTCGCACCAGGTGCCCACCTCCCTCAGATTTATACCCTGGCATCACACGTCGGAAGAAACGATGTGACGCACACTTCTTAAAAAGAAATTAATTTATCGGTGTGCGCAACAAAAAATATGCTTTGCTCTGTAAGAAAATAAGTATATTTAGTTTAAAAAATATAGAGGAAAGTTCTCAAATTGTGAAGACTAGCTGAAAGCTAATCGAGACTCTAGAATTGACAAAATCCAGAAGGCACGATTAGAAACGTAAAAATATTTGAGGATCATTTGAGTAAAACACCGACGTCTATCGAAGAGACTAATTATCATACGTTCGAGTTCATTATCACCGCTGAGTGCCAGCAGCAAAAACACAGATAGTAAGCAGATAGCGACGACATTACGGTAAATAATGGAAAAATGCCCAGCTGCTGTTGGAGAATTCGTTGGGTCATTTAAAAATGGCTGAGATGGCAGAATATGGAGCCAAATTTAACATTTATTGATCTCGACAGTCAAATCTAAAGGAAATCAATTGCCATGAACAATAAAAAGAAGGTTACGTTTTCCAAACCAGGAAACTTTCACGAATTCGATCTTGGTTTCTCACATTCTAATCACACGCATGCCCACTCAGCTGACAGTGAAACTGAGTGAGCTTCGTTATGACAGTACAAGGTGATATGTAGTAGAGAAAGTCGATAACTACGTGTTGCCGATGCACCTTCTGTACGCGGACTGACGTTCAAAAAAACGGCATCTGGTTTTCTTGTCTCCGAGGAACTGATTAGGAAGCCTCATTATCTCTTGTCTAATTTGTCATTCTTGCCTTGCCACGGCAGTTATCTTTTAATCTTATGAAGTACTTTGATGTCTTGTCTTGCAAAGTGTTGAGGTTTCTTAATTATTTTTCTCTTATCGGTGTTGACAGTTTACACTTCCACATAACTGGAGTGACTAAGGTCAAGTTTACCTCCTGTATGCGTGAAAAGATTATGGATATCACCATGAGGAAAACTCACCCTTCTAATATCAGTTCAGTTACTTACTTTTTTAATCAGAGGTTAGAAAGTCAGCCATGCATCTTAGCTGTTTTACACTATATATGATGTGATAGTGGTAAGGATCAATACCTGTTTTATGATTACATTGCAGGTCGCTGCTATTATTCATTAAGAGTTTGCTTGTTGTTTCGAAAAGGTTGCGGTGACTCACTGACTCCGACAGTTTTAACGGTTGTGAATTTGGTATAAATGACAGCCGTAACATCTATGATTTTAGTGGCTCGAAAATGACCTCTGCATAGGGCAGCTACAATCACATATGCTCCTGTGAAAAATTTGATTGAGTGGTAAGCATTTTCCTAACTTTCCTTCGTCTTGTCTCTGTAACAGCCATGGGGCAGTCGTGGTCTTACCAATGCGTATTGGTCTCTTCGTCTTTATTTTTTGTTCATTCTGCGCGGGCTTGCCTTTATGTTGATGAAATATCGATTGAACGAGTCTGCCTTAGCTTCCAGTTATTATAAAAGCAATTGAGTATGTCATAGCAGCCATATTTTGAGCATCGATTTTTGAATTTGATGTCGAGGATTCTCTGAAAATTCAACATATGATACTGACATTGGTGTCAAGACAACAAATATCAAACTTCAATGAAATCGAGCTCATTTATGTCGCATAACCCAATGAAACCCAACACACATCTCTACTTACCTATGAGCATCGATTTCTTCGTTTGTTCTCAAAATTTGCGAGCAAATCCACACGTCACGCGGCCTCGCCTCTCACTCGTGATCGAGGCGGCTGCATGTCATCATGTCTGCGTGTCATCAGTCTGGGAGATGGTTGTTATTCAAGTTAAAGAATCGATTTACCTTCAGGTTATATTTTAATTTAGATCAAGCACACGTTTAATCTCATTTGATGACGACAATCATTACTAGCGATGTAGCATATTCTCAAAGCCGTCTTGTGCTTTAAGTGTATCCATTTTCACCTTCGTATACCACAGGCGTGAAACTATTTTTTACGATGAAAGAAAGTAAAGGAGAAATTTTAGAAACAGTTTATGTGCATGGGTTCGATTGATTTTTCACGCAATGGTTAAATAACACTTTATTACTTTAGTTCACAATTACACGTTATCACTGTCTTATTTTGCTGGAAGGCAGCAGGATACGTATACCGATGCATCTGATATAATGCATTGGTTGTGGGCACTGCGTCCGTGTTCTCTGTAAGGCTGTCTCGATCTGTTCTAGCACGTCGACGCGATCAACTTTCCTCACGCTACTGCTACTCCCGTGGAAAATTTCACTCTACGCGTCGCCTTTGCTCAATTTCAAATGTTTTAAATCGTAATGAATATCAGCATTAGAAAAGCTCTAACGAAGTTTTGCTCAAATTTTCTTTTTTCTGTAAAACATTCTTCAAGAAATTGTTGGATTTTTGTCAAGCATGGCAATTATCTCTAGGACCAACTGATAGGCAGAAACATCTTATCAAGCAACCGTCTGTCAAGGTTGACTACCATTCGCCACCAGTACTGCGCCGAATACGTTAAGAAATTTTACTGATTTGTTCCTATGGCTCATTGTCAAGGTTAATATGGTTGTTAATAAGTAAAGTCATTAGCTCGAGATTTTAAACACAAGCGCGAAAATGGTAAACTGGCAAGTCAGAGAAGATTTCGTTTCATTTCATCTCATAAGCGCAAAAATCGATGTTTTTATGCTAATCATTGATTTTCATGTTCTTCTGAGAAGTACAGATACTGGTGTTGGCTTACGCACTGAACTTTCACGCGTTTGCTAGCAATTGGAACAGCATTACACTCACTGTACTTCAATAGCTGCCTAAACTATACTTTTAAAAGATTAATTACAAATTTATTAGATGCCAAAGTAAGAAATTCACCTACATTTCATTGAGAATTTAGACATAATACCATTATTTTCTATCATATTTTAGCAATTTAAAAAACAAAACGATATTTCAGAATATTCCGTATAATTCTAATACATTTTAAGCAGCATGTTGGTCAGGTGAACAGCATATACGTCGCACCTGTAATTGATGGCATCAATTCTTACTTTGAAAACCACTGATGACAGCCGGAATTTTTGCATTTAACGACCGAGAATTGCGGTGAACACGCGGACCTCACATGCTTGTCATTATTATCAATACATCCACTTGAGTATGATGCGGTCGTTATAGCTACTGAAACAGGCTCATGATTCTGCAAGTTTGACGCGATTACGCGAATCACTCGATTAATTTTAGAGCAAGTGTTATCGTGCGTTGCAGTGAAAGTATCGGGTGAACTAGCTTTATTCTTCTTGAAGTGTCTAAGTTATACCGTTCGAGTGAAATATTAATGAACACTTATTGGAAAGAATTGTTGAGGATTAGTTGTAAAAATCTTGAAAATTTTACGACAGCAACGCAGCCCTTCTCATTGGTCCACACGACAATATGCACTAAGAAGTAATGAATTATTTTGGCTCATATTTCCCTCAAAAGCTGTTCTTGCAGGAACATTCTCTGATAGCTGGGTGCTAATTATTATTGTTGATAAATAATACTTATTTCACTACTGCAAGACCACTGTATTTAACTTCCGGTGAAAGCCGTAGCAGCATCTCCTTACATTCGAACTGAGTGCTTAAAGATTGTAGGGCAACTAAGTTAAGATTATTAATAGAAAAACTCCAACCATTGAGATCACACTTCGAACATCCCTGAACTTAATTTCGTGGTCTTTTCAAGGTAACATAATTCTAGATAGAATATCTATGAAGATCATGCATGCTCGAGCTGAACGTAAAATTTATCATTGTTACTAAATATAATAAAACAGAGAAATGAATGGGACTTGATACACATTAAGGTTTAAAATTTTATTGATCGTATCTAAAACATAACATTACAAGCTTGTCTGTTATCACACTACCCAAGGCAAAACAAACGCAGGTTGCGTAAGACTTAGGGGTTCATTTCCTTCCGAACTAAATAAAATGAATCGGAGGCTACGAAGGAAGACTTTCGGCTGAGACGAGTACATTGACCCTTTAACAGTTTCTAGAAAAATGCTAGGAGGAATTGGCAGGGGCAGCTGGAGTGAGTGGGCTACCGATAATAGGTCAGGATAGAATTGTCACGGGATTTTTTTCTGGTCAAAATCTCAAGTTGAAATTTTTTACATTGAAATTTAGCCCTAAAGAGCACTCAGTCTCTGGCAACCATGTAGGATTGGCAGACACAACCCTTATAATGCATCAGGAGTACGCGGTGTCTTGTAGCGCGGTATGGTTGACAGAAGCTGAGAATTCTTTACAGCCCAATTTCACTCGAAAAAATTGAGAATTTGAGCATAATAAAATCCAATTTCATAATAATTCCCAAGTAAACCTGAATGGGTCATATGAGATTCAATAGTAACGACAGCGGAGGTTTGAGCTCGGGATTGGTAGAGGAGTACTGCAGGCATCCGAAGAAACGGACTATTATTGACTATATTGTAATGAAGGTGGTAAACTGATGAACGTTCATGTCCCACAGATTTAACGACCGGGAAGTTTACTTACACCAACGACGATCCGAAACACTAAAACAGATTTCGAATCGAGTTATAATTTTAGTCATATGAAGTTAAAAAAGTCATTTAAAAATCACACACATTATCCCTATCAACAGGTCAGAAACATGCAACACATAAAAGTAGTCAATGGGCCAACACATATAACGCGTTGAAAAATCATGTTGGACAAAAACAATTCCGGCACCGAGCGTCCCAACCGCCGCGACTCGACCTGTAGCAACAAAGTCATTCTTATTTATATATGGAGTAAATATCGTGCTGTTTCCTCATTTTCCTCAGAAGATTCCTCATTCCACTGCAGCCCAAGCGCGAATGCTATGTTCGCGTTTCTGTCTGCACTTTGTTGAAAAACGTAGAACATCGGCCCTTCTATTTACATGTATATCTTGCAATGATTAAGATTACTACCTAAAACTAATTTTTTTACACAACTGCAAATTTTTTCACTGAAATACGGTAAGTGCGATGTTGAGGCGCCAGCAACACTAAAAATCAGATGAGGCGCCAGCAACACTAAAAATCAGAATTCAAACATTGTGTATGTACATTGCATAAAACGGGCACCAACCTCCTGAGAGCTCATATTTTTGCGAGAAAAAATAAAGAGAAAAGAACAGGCGAAACAATCACTGCGGTGAAGAGTGCCTGATTTTCTGTAAAAAACTTTGTAATTCGCTACCGCTACACAACTGCCTCGAACGTAAACCTTCGTATGCGCATGCGTGAGGTTTGAGGAGCTCTTAATCGAGACACTTCTTATCAAGCGTCTCGTACCTCCAAAGCATCAGGGGTTGGTGCCACATAAGAGATATGAACATGCTGTAACGCTACTGTACACCTCCTTAAGCGAACCATCACAAATGACGTCGGAATTGTTGAAAATCTCGACGAAAAAAATAGGTTACGAAGGTAGGTTAAAATGAAGCACAACTGACATATAAAGAAATTTTCGCAGTCGTAACATGAATCTAGGTTAATTATCCAAATATTTACTGGTAGTGAAAAATTGACAGCAGAAGCAATCATTGGACCATGAGAAATTCATAAAAAATGGGATTGGTTTTCAGCTTTTAAAAATTTGTAATATCCCGAATTATTCTTGCCATGCTGCATCCTTGCAACGTAAACCGATCGGCGAAATGTTAAGCTAATGAAGATGTTTTTAGATACTGCACTAGAAAAATTTTTGAGCGAACTTTCATTGCATCAAAAATTTTGCTGTCCCGATCAAATATTGTTAACTGCTTTTATACATTCGATCTGACGTCAGAGAACAATAACGATCGATCTGTACATTGACTAAAGATAAGAGTCGTGGGGTAGAACAGCGGTGGATTTTCTGCATCTTCATTGAAACAAGCAACTGACAATCTTATGGTCGGACGTTAGCGGCAATCCAGCCTGAGGTTATGGCCACTTTGTGGTAGATTCCTGGCTGGTGATCGACGGCGCAGCCAAAACCAGCTGAGGTGATGCCCGCAAGAGTCCACCGTCCTTTGTTGTTCACAACAAGCGGACCTCCTGAATCACCCTGAAAGAAAAGAGTTACCTCAATAAAATATCTCCATAAAATGTAAGAAAATGTAAGTCTGTCGTGGGTTGATGTAGTTAGGTAGGTTTTGTCTCTATTTTTTCTTTTCTCTCGTAGATAAGGCAGGCATACGGTGAAACAGACTTCCCGTTCGACTATCTTGTGTTTTATTATCATTTCAATTTTTCGAATCGTTAAGAATCCCTGAGATTTACGACAGACGTCTCTACTCGTTCACGCGCGACGCGGTAACTAACTCGGTATCTGTGCAGAACGTGGACGATGAAAATCAGACTTTCTTACACAAATGCTCAACAGGCGCACAAGTGGCAAAATAATGAAAGCAGTGAAGATGATGGTTATCCATACAAACTCATTGACTCGTAACTTGCAGCATCATATTTTACAGAATTTCTGTGGTTCTTATTACTTCTACATGAGAACCCAACTGAATGAAAATCCAACACCACATTATATTTTATTCATTTTATCAAGGCTTAACCTCAATGATAACCAAGTCCCCATGATGTGCTAAAGAACTCCGACATCCACAAAGACGCAAGAAGTGAACACAACCTCGGTCTCCCTCACCAAGCACGCGTCCATCTTCCCTTGCGAGTGGCCGGCGCAGAACATCTCGTAGTGGAGCTTCACGTCGATGTTCTTGAGGTGATGCCACCGCAGGCACTCTTGGTTGTCGATTATAGGCACGGTCACCTTCCTCAGGATGTTGGTACCAGTTTTACCTGTGATTGCAAACAGAAATGTATATTTCAGTTGAATTAACACGACCTGAGGTTCATTATTTTGCGAGCTCGTCAGGAATGAGAGGAAAAGCATTTGCAAGTTCATTAAGTGCATGAATATTCATTGCATGCGAGTATAAACGTGTTTTGAGCTCACTTATTAATTTTATTAAAAATAAGCTCACTTATTAGGTTCATTAAAAGATAAGCTCACGACCATTGAAATTCATAGCGCATTAACTTTATCACAAGTGAAGCACAAAATAGAAGCTTACCTTAGCTGAGTATTGCATTAAATAGGTCCCCAACAAATCTTTAAGCGAATAAAACCTCAACCTGCAGGTTACGACGGCCGATTAAACACCTTGATGAATTTTCTGATAATAATCAGAAGTGAATCACTACTACTCGGACATCGCTGGAATCAGATTATAAAATCCCCTAATGCCATTTATCAGAGCTGGATTAATTCGGATCAACGAGTACTGTTTCACTCGTAATAACATTAACGATACAATGTCAGAGCGCAGAGTGTATTTGTAGCTACATGAAAATTTAGTTTGCTGTTGTAAAACCATTCTTATTTCGAGAACAACTTTCGACTAAAATATAGTGGTAAAAGTTCAAGGTACTTCCCGTGGTGGTGGTGTTGTTTGCGCACATTGAGACATCACGAAAGCAAAAAACGGAAAGTAGGATTTCATATCATAACAACTTCCGTTTTCACCCGGCTAAGCACATGTAGTGTCTTTAACCGCTAACAACATTAGTATAATTTGTATACCCGTGGGTGTCAATGCCAAAATGAAAAAATCCTCAAATAGATATCGAAACCTCCTGAGTCGCTTTATGCAGTGTGCACATTAATTTGACTGTATGGCCTATTATATAGCAACTTTAATTTGATTATCTATTCACGCTGCCTGTACAGAAAGAGGGGGCAACTTTTCTATAGGAGACGACTTATGAATTTAAGTGAGGACAGGTGTTTGACGGCAGAAGAATGCCGTGTTCTGCTCGTGAAGTAAACAAAGCAAATGCTCAGTTCGCCATTATTATTACCCACTAATCCCCCGGTTTACCCTCACACTCACACCAAGCAGTAACCCAGTTCGTCATCCCACCAACCAACCAACCAACCAACCAACCAACCAACCAACCTCCAAGTTATCACTCAATCAACCTGTTTATCGTCTGGCCAACAAACTACTCACTTCACCGTCGCGCTGACCAAACAACTATCCAGATCTCCCTCATACCAACGAACCCCTTAGTCCTCTATCTCTATAATCACTCTACTACTTACGTTATACTCCATATCAACCACTCAGTCTGCCATCACTTTTAATAACCTACTAACTAGCTCTTTACTATTGACAACAAGTTGACAGTCGTCGCACAGCTCACCGTAACTGTTGTCTGTCTTGCCCCAGCCGGCGACGATGCCGATGGCCCCAGGGAAGTGGTCGCCGGGCGGAGGAAGGCAGATTGGTACGATGTTGGGTCTGTAGCTGGCCGGCCTGGACAACCTCAGCACTGCCACGTCAAACCTGGGCATGGGAATACGAGCTTCATACTTCTGTTAATGACAAGCGCTGAACACCTCGCTAGTCCTACATTGCATACTAAGAAATAATGAAATGTGTTACGGTACTTATGTTTCCCACGTACGATGTGGAATTCCAACTATTGAAATGCACTGTCAACCAATCTTTTGGAGGAATTAGTGTGAGAAAATGAAAGTGAAACGGATATTTGTTGAAACCAACAAATTTTTGCAGCAGTCCACTAGCCAACTCCAGTTTGTGGGTTCTAAAGTTTTTCATGTAATAGTTCTTACTCCATGCATGATAATAATGAAGGCATCTACGGATGCTTTATTTCCAATCAAGCCTGATACACATCACCTTGTACATTGGATTTTCAAATGCCTTATAACTAACGCCAGGACGCCATGACGCTTTCCCCCGGTCGAGACCGGTACCCATTTCAGACACCTGGGTGGAGTGGGGTATTGTGCTTGGAATTTTTCTCCTATACCCAACAGAGAAAATCGCCACTGCCTGCGCCGAGATTCGATCCCGGGTCCTTGCCGCACGGCGGCAGAACCTATACCACATGGCTATGGCGGCAGTGTAGTGAAAGTGAACTTCCGCAATTGATAGCGACTCCGTGAAAAAATTTGCTCATTATGTTCATGTATAAAGTGAGATTTTGCAACGAAATTGTTACGAACTGAGCCGATGAAAGAAACCGTAAAAATGTTTTTTTTACGAACTAATGAAATGAATGAGAAAGTCATGTAAAGCTGAAGTGAAGACATTTCTGCTGTAAACTAATAAGAGACCTTTTCTAGACAGGGTTACAAAATGAAATAGACGATGATAAATAAGAAAATTCCATAATAATTTAGAATCTTTCGAGATTGCTGAAGATGAATTTGGCTTCCAGTTGCTTACATTATTTCTATTGCACTTTCTTTTTTAGCTTAGCCTTTTCATTTGTGCGTCGGAATACTAAAGTACGTTTAAAGCAATGACGAATGCTACCAACCTGTCAGGCTGCGTCAGCATGTATTTGAAGTTTGGATGAGTTCTTTTCTCGACTACCCCGAACGACTCCTTGGGATAGGGCTCGTAATGCCTGCCAGTGTCCTTCGTGTCGAACTCTCCGAGATGGATCGTGATGTCGCGCAGTCGGGCTCTGAGGGAAGTTGGGCCATATTGTTTGCGAACATATTATAAACAATTATTATAATAAAGTGGCGTCCCCTGCTTTGGGGAGAGTTGTACCGTATTATTTGCAAAAATACTATCATCGAATATTATAATAAAGTTGTGTTTCGGATTCCGAAGGCAGTTGTACTGTATTATTTGCAAAAATACTATCATCGAATATTATAATAGAGTGGCATCCCCAGCTGTGGGGAGATTTGAACCATATTATTTGCAAAAATATAATCATGAGATAATATCCGGGCTTTGGAAAGAGTCGTACCATATTTTTCATAACATATTAATAACATACGAAATCGTCGAGTAGCGTAATATTTTGTAAACAAACCTCGAAAGTAATGCATATCAATGGGTGCAATCAGAACCAGAAACATGCAGAGATCGTACATTTTATACATAAAATTCAAATTATGCCCTGCCCTAACTAAACAAATATAAATTAGGAGATAAATAAGTTCAAAACTCTCAAACAAAATAATGTGTTTTCCCAAGAGAGAGAAGGCGGAAATACCATCTAGTTTGGAATTAAAGGAGCAAAATTAACAAATCTTGACTGAAAAACACAAGTAGGAACAAAGACTCAAACCTGTCATCTAAATTGTATAACTATTGGGGTTTCTGGCATGACAAAACGAAATTTCCTTCGTAAAAGCAAGAAACCCCGTTAATAAACGCATTATTACACCCTTCTCAAAATTTGCTTCCAATTCATTTTGGGGCGTTTCGTTCATAAATGAGATATTTACTCCAAATCTTTCAAACTTGACCTTGTAAATAACATACAAGGCCGTCGACCTATTTACCGCGCTTTCCGCAGTGCTAACTCTACAAAGATAAAGTTCATAGATCGACTTCTCGAGATCCCAATATATTGTACTAATTAGAAAGCTGATGGATCTGAACCTTGATGAAAACAATTATTGTAAGTGGATGAAAATATTTTTGCCAAATGAAGTGTTGTAAGGCGCTCGATAATCAATTGAAATTTAGCTTGCCATTTGTAGTAAAAAGGATGAATTTAAAGTAGGTTAAAAGTTAGTTTCTATGGTCACACTACGGCCGATCTCATGCAGCAGATTATACGCATGGCCAAAGTAATTAATTTACAGTGAACCTCGAAATGTATTGACACATCCCTAGCACAGCATCTTGCTCTCACAGAATTGTCTTCAGCATCTTGCAGTTGCAAGAGACAATTGTCTGAAAAAAAGACTCAATTCGCGTGGGACTTCGCTGTACGGTTAGGTAATGAAAAGTACGAATTAAATTAAAGAATTACATTAAATGTTTAAAGCACAATGTATATCATACGACGAGGAGAAGTATGATAGCTATTTATCGTTATTCCTTTGGAAATCAACTTTGAAAAAATGAGAGCATATGAGCAAGATACCATTGGATGCATTTAACTGCATGGATTCGCAGAAGATTTTCGAATGATCAGGATTAGAATCAAAGTGACACTAAACTAATTCGTGAGAAACAAAGATTGCCGCTGCCGCAAGACACACACTGTTCTCGCATGCTACCTTAAACAATTTAAACAATTTAAACAATTTATTTACCACAGGTGATACAGAGATACAATGTTTCTCAAGTCTAGTACAATGGTAAAATTTGAGTATAGCTTCCTGTGGGCCCGAATAAGTTTCTTGTGTACAACGCATAAAAATACAAAAGGCTATCATTAAAAGGCAGACACAAATCACTTGCAATACATTGATTTAAGCCAATGAGATTAGAATTTTTGAATGACTATAGGATGAGTGAGTGTAATACAATCGTTCAAGTCAGAAGCTGTGGCCTTTTTCGCAAGAAGAGATGTTCGTTCACCCAACGCTTGGAATAGTGTCTGCCTCACTTTCTAATCAGAGAATGCTCATTTTGTGGGACCCAATCAAATTTTGGCAGAGTAGCAGTAGTTTCTAGAATAGCTCCTATTCTTACATCAGTACTACGAGTAGCTTCAAAACATGAATTTTGGATATTTTAAGCTAAATCCTATGCTGGAATTCTAAATCCCAGGCTGAAACTTCAGAGGAAAAGTGAATATCTTCTGTAGAAGTAATTACTGAACTCGCATAATTTCAGAAATAACATTCATCTATTTCAGTTGTCTGTACGTATTTCGTGCATATACGTGTTACATAGCCTAGAAGTGAAACAGCCTATAGCCTTTCAATAGCCTATACGTGGAATTAAAGCGTAGCCTTCATATTTTGGGGTAGCCTACACACATTTCAAAGGTAACCTTCACTGCAGAAATTGATCTGAAAACCAGTTGTCATAACTGCGGTTTGACTATTTAGGGTATAACGCACTGGTTTTTCTATTAAAATATGAGAATAGTCAGCCATTAGCCCAAGATAAGCCAAAGAATATAATAAGATGAATATTACCATAGCATTTGTGAATTACCATTAGTCTTAGAAATCTCTGGAAATCACCAAGCGATTAATAATGAGTTTTATCGGCGGCCCCAATATGGAGCTGCAATTACCAGTCTGATATAAACCTGAGGTTCTGATCACTTAATACTCATGCAGAAAGTCCGTTCGGTGGCAGAGCTCGCTGCTTCAAATGCATCCTGCAACGATAGGACTGTCAATAGATCAATTGTAGATTAATTACGTGTCTTCAGATTTATTTTAATCTTCAAATGAACATAGGGCCCCTCGGTAATAAAGTACCTTATCTCTATGAATGCCTATGAAGTCATTAATTGTAAAATCTTGGTTGTACAATGAGTCCAGAGCCTGCATCGTCCTTAAGCTACGTTCCGTCAAAAGATTAGATCGTATTAGATATATAAATAGACCAAACACAGGAACAGGAGAAGCAGTCCTCGAGTCGGAACAATATTGACATATGCTAGTGAACTAGAAGAAAAAAAGTAATACAGCATGTTTGGTTTCAAGAATTACACACGCAGTTCAAATTATTACATTTTTCTTTGCTAAATTGGTCATGCCTTGAGGTAGGAATGTCGCTATTTCACCAAAGAACACAAATGAGGACAGAGGGTTAGATTATGTTAGAGATGATAGTTTGAGCTTCCTAAGCCCCAACGAAGGTGTTCTCAAGAGAGGAATTGGAAGCAGTCACCATTTAGTATGGAATTTATGCACAGGGTGTGTCCTCACTCCTTGTGCACAGAAACGGTGAAGTATAAAGGTTGATGAAACATGCAAAAAACTGAAGAAAAAGTAATAGCTATAAAAAATAGGACAGAAGGGAACCAAAAAAAGTTAATTCGCAATGAAATAAAAACCTATTCTATTCCAACGAGAGGAATGCCTATAGCCTTTAGCTCTGGACCTCACATGTTCCCGCCTGGGAGCTTCAGTTCCCACATTCAATAGCTATGTCAAGCTATGTATCAGCAGACTAAAGCGAGAGACATTCAGGAATCCTCTCCGTACCGAGTAGGGTTTGCAATCCTGGGACAAAATGAAAAACCCGGAATCCCGGGATTTCAGGATGGCAATCCAGGGAATTATTTATATTTGGCATTTATGCTTTTGTAATTTATTGCCCATGCCCATCGCAGAACTAGGCGACTTGAGGAGCGAAAAATTTTTACCTGAGAAGGATTCTCTAATGAATTCCCTCTTGTAATTATATTTACTGACATGCCATCAACTGCTACGAGCTCGGTCACTCGTTCTTCCAGAGTACTTTTGATACACCACTACAAAACTTGTTATTTTTGTTTGTTTAAGTATAATGCTTTCAATAATAGCTGCTCTCCCTTGGATGAGGACGCTTAATTTGTTCTTATACGAATACTTTTTTGTCAGCTACTAGTTGACGCAACTGGGCCTACAGTTTCAGGCTTCACTATGTTGTGTTCATTCTTTAGGTGACGTAACAAACCACTGGTAGATCAGCCTTTGCAAAGTAAACTGGCATTTTATGTTCAACTCATTCAGCGAAGAACATTGAACATTAAAGTCTGTCCTAGCTATTGTAAATTGGTGTTCGACTCGCCAAAGCATTGAGGCGCAAATTTTCACAATTTGCAAAAACGAAATTAAAAGCAGTTACCATCCTAATTGTATGTCTGTCTGTAGCGTGAGCGCAAAGTTTGTTACAGGTTGTTTATATATATATATATATATATATATATATATATATATACAGTATCTGTTACAGTCCAGCAAATTAACTCTGGTTTCTCTTAACAAATGCAGCGTCCACATGCACAAGTTTTCCTTTTATTTCAAGAGTGTTGGTTAGAGTAAAGCATATCAACACTGGTTTTTCATCACCAAATGAAACGCACACGCAATTTTAACTCTAGAGCGCCGGTTACAATCTAGCAAATCAACTATTGATTCTCATTAGGAAAAGAGAAAACAAAAGCAGTGTGTGCGCAAGTTTTCCTCCAGAGGGTAGGTTACAGTCAAGCATGTCAACTCTGGTTTTTCATTAGCAGTACCCCAACTAACGATAAGGCCACATGAGGAGAAAACCTTATCCTTATCTCACCGAAGAGATACGAAGTCGCTTGTTGTCGATAACTTTTGATAGGAGACTGAACATCACTCGCAATCTGGTACCAAGAGAGTTCTTACAACGCAAACATCGCAATCGAATTCTATCGAGTAACATGAAAAAAGTATATCAGCTTGTACTTTTGTGGCGATTGATCAATAACTGCCACATCAGGTGGAGTATGACATAACTCTTCATAAAATTGGAAATCGATCTAAGAGTATTTACGGAAGAAGAAAGCATCCAACATCTCTTCGAGAGTAGAAGGTTGCTGGAAAATAAGAATTCCACAATTCATTCATACGAAACGATATTTTTTTGTGTGAGGGTACTTAGGAAAATCACCGAGGAACGCAAAATCCTCAAATGAAGGACTACGGTGGTCCTCTAGAAGCATACACCACAATGTGTGTAGGTGTAAAGAATCATACCTTGTCTCATTGGACTTCAGAAGCCCGAATAAACAGAAGCTTTCCTTGGTAGACTGCCAAATGTATCACAATGCGACACTTCGAAAACCGGTTACCGTATGGGAGTATAATTTCCATATCACGATATGAGTTAGCAAGAGTAAGTGCCTTTATTTAAGATAAAATTTTAATTTTTAACTCAATTGGAATTGAACACATGTAAAATTACAAAATTGGCTATAACATTAGCGTTGATGCATCAACATGAATGCCATATAGTATTTCTCTTTTGTATTTTGATATCCTAGCTAATCGCGATTTCATGATGCTGTCCTTAATGTTCATTACGTAATTAATGCAGATAATTTCAATAATTTCATGGGACAGGAGAATGATTATGATTATAAGTTAGTTTATGCCTCCATAACCGCTACAAAAATTGAGAGTATCGAAGAGAGGAAGGAGGAAGGCACCATTTCGTATGGAGATAAGAAAATGAGGAATCTATGCAGAAGGGGCATAGAAACAGTAAGATGAGAAAGAAGTTCATGAAATAAGATAAAAGTTGAAGAAGAAAGTCAAAGGTGCTGAAAAACAGGACAGCAGTGAACCGAAAAAAAGGGGTCCTTAACCAAAAAAACATTAGTTTATTAGTTTATTAGTTAGTTTAAGCCTCCCTATCCTCAACAATGAGATGTAAAGAGAGGAAGGAAGAAGGCACCATTTAGTATGGAGTTGAGGGAACGTGGAATCTATGCAGAAAGGGCACAGAAACAGAAAGCTAAGAAAGAAGTTCATGAAACAAGAAAAAGTTGAAGAAGAAAGTGGTAGGCGGTGAAAAACAGGACAGCAGTGAACCGAAAAAAGATGGTCCGTAACACAACAAAACCTATTCTATTTTAACAAAAAGAAAGCCTACCTAACCTTTAGCTCGGGCCCTCACATTGTCCCCCTGGGAGCGCTAGTTCCCATAGATACAATAATTGTATCCCCCTGAGGGGACCAAAAAAACATTTTATTTCAACAAAAAGAAGGCCTACCTAACTCTTAGCTCGGGCCCTCACATTTTTCCCCTGGGAGCGCTAATTCCCATAGATACAATAGTTGTATCCCCCTGAGGGGGAGGGGCAGGAGAAAAAAAATCTATTGACGCCCTTCGTGTTCACCTGCGTCAGCTGTTACAAATTTACTGAAAATTAAAGAAACAATCCTATGCAATATTACCTGAACGATACTGTGCAAAACTTACCTGAACAACATTGCGCAAAATCCCCTGAGCAATACTGTGTAAAATTACCTAAGTGATATTGTGAAAAATTCCCTAAATAATGCTGTGCAAAATTACCTAAGCAATACTGTGCAAAATTTATGCGCACTTCAAATATTGTCGCTGCAAATTATACGCTGTCACAACTTTTATGGAATTTTTAAGGTTCTTATAATCAAAGTTTTCATGATGAGTATCATTAACAGCAGATGCTACAAAGATTACGAAAGCTTAAAGCATTCAAAATTACCTTCAGTGACTGCTCTGAGCCGTTATGTGGAGAAATAATTCTCCAAGTCTATTCATGGACCTACTACTGTTCTTGATATAGTGATCGGTTAACTAGGATAATTTGAACGGGCTATAGTTATTTCAGTATTTTTTCGTCTGATCAATTTTATGAATTCTTAAATAAGATTCAATTAGTGAGGATCGTTGGGACGTCGACATCGCCAATCGAGCCTGAAGACCACGCTTGCATTTACTTTTCTGCCAGGGATGTCCACTGAGAAGTCATACGAGTACATGTTTTTCGTCGTAGTCTTATTTCAGCGTACAACCTGGAGTTAAATTTGAAATATTACCTGGAGTTTAAAAAACATAAAAAATGAAATACGATAACAAATAAATGATTTAATTAATTAGAGGGAGAGGAGAAGCTCTTTTATATTACGATCGAGCTCGCTTAATCGCCATGCATTTTGAATTGTAACCCAATGTGGAATTTACAGCATTTACACAGGGTATCTCAAAAAAATCTACTCATTCTTTGAAGAGTATTCGTATTTTTGCGTTTGCTTTACACGCAATTGAGTATTTTATGGCATTTAATTTTTCACTTCAAGGATCTTTTTTATATTTTACGCATGAAACTTGTGTCGATGTCAACAAACACCAACATCGGAACATAATACCTGAGTACTGGGAAGTCAAAGAGTGAGGAAATTTTTTAGGACACCCCGAATATAATTTTTGGGTAGATTTCGTAAGCACTGTGCAGCCACGAAGTTAGCAAAGGGAAATATTGAGTGGACCTGAATAAGTCATAAGCTATTTCATCAATTCAATAGCACGTACAAGAAAGGAAGGAGAACACGTTGGACTTGGTTGACCTCTACTTGAGGTCACCATGAGCACCTCTCCAAGGCTGGACGGCGCAAACATACTATCTTCCAAGGCGGTCTGTATACCAAAATACTTATAGATTAGAAATACCATTCTAATAATTATACCGAGCTAATAAGTATATCATACTAATAATAATACCGTACTGTGTGCTGTTTAAAGCATTGGTGATAAAAATTCAACAGGATCTGTACTGCTGTGCGTACGAACCATTTTTCAACACACTGGGCTGAGGCACCCGTGCCATTATTTACCTTTATATCTGATCTCACTACCAAACCATGGGTCAATGGTTATTTAATTTTTTTCGTAGGCGAAGTTAACATTTTTTGAACCAAGACTTTACACATGAGATACTCAGGAGGGGACGATTTGTGAAATAAAACATCTCAAGTGAGCGAGATTCGCAAAATCTGTTCCTCACAAAAAAGCGCCAGGGCTCTCAAATTTGTGCTCGACATCTCGAGACCGTTGTCAGGGAGAAGATAAATGAGCTTATCGTCTCTATAAGGCTCGTATCACACGAGTGAGATAAGATTAGATGCAGGCTTTGATCACGCCACATTATATCGAAAACAACCTTAAGGATAAACACATGACTTTACAAATTCACTTTTTTGTGTGCGCGAAAATTAACGGTAATGATTCGCGAAACGGCATCGCGCAATGACGTCAAATGACATGACGCACTCATCAATTGCATTTTTCTTCAGGTTCACAGAGTTTCCCTTGGTTTTCGTCATACTCTTCTGCTGGTTCAGTGATTTACTTCTCTGATGTCACTTCAATAACAATATTTACTCGGCAGTCCCACGTGTTATGCCGAGACTTGTAGTTTAGACTCTGAATGTGACAAAATGAGAAGCGAGGAGCTAACGCCCATTGTCTTTTTGATGTACATATACGTTCTAGCGTCTAAATCAGAAATTAAAAACAAAGTTATGACTCTGGAGTCCAGCTGTTACATAATTGAATCCTTCGCCCGACTCAAAGTCGCGAAAAAAATAAGATTAGTTTGTTCGACGTCTTCACTTCGTTGAAGAACTGGATCATCCCCCATTAAAAGTTACAGTACAGCTCAACCCGAAACTCGTGTTTGTGAGAAGATCGCTATAATTTGGGCTAGAACAGGAATTCTTTCCAATGATTGGACTACCTTCTGGAAGAGGAGAAAAAATACAGTCAAATGTGCGTCGACACTTACACCCACTGCAGGGTTTGATGTCCATTTTGATTGAATCAATCTTACAATACGAGAGGAATTCTAAAAAATGCGAATGTTTATTATTGGCAGGTTATCGAGGACACGTAAGGTTAAAACATATTTTTGCCCCAGCTCTGGATTGGTCATGCATTTTCACGCCATGTTTAATTTACACAGTGGGCCGAGCTATTGCAACTTTGTAGCATTATATTTCCTTAGCAAATTTACGATACAGGAAAAAAGAGGCATTTGAAAAACACTTGACAATATTTCAACGCTGAAGCTCATTAAAAAATCCTCTATGAGTCTGTGAATAAATTCATTTTTTGTTCATTAACGGAATCGTGGTCGACAAATGAACTGAGGCTCGAGCTGTTCGTAACAGTTCTTCTTGAGGCATATTTATGGCACGCCTTCTCTATGCCCTTCATTACGACTTACACGGTAGGCAAAGGTGCTGCGTCACAAAAAAGGCAGATAACGATACTGGGAGCATTTTACGGCAAAAGGTTGACTCACTTGTGCACACAGTGTGCGGCGGTGGCGACGTAGTACCTGTTGACCAGCACCCCGCCGCACTGGTACCCCGCTATCCTGATGTGCGCCTGCCATGGCAGCTCTGCGAAGCGGGCCTCGCTGCCGCCTATGATGCGCTTCGTGAGGGTGTTGCTCGACAGCTTCTGCACCCCGCACTCTGGGGACAAGCCAACCATTAGTGGTGGAGTTCTATGTAATTCAGATGTTTGTGCCACTTCTTTGTAATAGTCAGGGGTTTAGACCACTTCTTTGTAATAGTCAGGGGTTTAGACCACTTCTGTGTAACAGTCAGGGGCTTAGACCACTTCTGTGTAACAGTCAGGGGCTTAGACCACTTCTGTGTAACAGTCAGGGGCTTAGACCACTTCTGTGTAACAGTCAGGGGCTTAGACCACTTCTGTGTAACAGTCAGGGGCTTAGACCACTTCTGTGTAACAGTCAGGGGCTTAGACTACTTCTGTGTAACAGTCAGGGGCTTAGACCACTTCTGTGTAACAGTCAGGGGCTTAGACCACTTCTGTGTAACAGTCAGGGGTTTTGACCACTTCTGTGAAACAGTCAGGGGTTTAGCCAACTTCTGTGTAACAGTCAGGGGTTTAGACCACATCTGTGTAACAGTCAGGTGTTTGCACCACTTCTTTGTAATAGTCAGGTGCTTACACCGGGTTTAATGTGATACATTTATTGAATAAACATTCGGATTTGATCTATTTTGAAATATTTTTTAATATTTCATTGTGACACATTGCTTCACAAATCCAGTGTTTTTTGTGATAAATTTTACCATCAGTTATTCTCAACAGGTTTACTACTCAATTTTTCACTAGCATCCATTGATTCAAATGGACACATTTGGCAATCATTCATTTTCACCGGCTTCATTCTAATTCATTTCCCGTTCATATCCCGTTAAGTCCTGTATCATACTTTTTTACCGAGCTCGTCGTTGATCATTTTTCATTTATCATTGTGTTATTCCTCACTGACATAAAATTACTGCTTTTTCGTTATACTTGAATTATCAGCCTTTGAGAGTTTAAACAATTACAATTACTTCATATAAGCTAGTGTTGCTTAAACTACCTCAGAGAGGGCTTTTGAAAAACACCAGAATAGACTAGAGCTCAGTTTAAGCCTTTCTAACAGCAACAAAGACGTTCCAAAGAGAGGAAGGAGGAAGGCACAATTTTTTGAGGACTTAATGGAACGCGGAATCTATGTACAAGGGGCATATAAACAGTAAAAGGAGATACGAGTTTATGAAGCAAGGTAAAAGTAGAAGAATAAAGCAGTAGATGTTGAAATGCCGGTCAGCAGTCTAACTAAACCGAAAAACCTACATCATTTCAATAAAAGAAATGCCTCCTAATCTTCAACTCGAGACCTCACACATTCCTCCGTGATGAACATTTAAAAATCATTCATAACATTGAACTTGACGCCTCTCACCAGGCTCGTTGTAATAGATTTCATGATCCCGTGGTTCCTCTTTCCTAGCAACGGGCGCGACAGACTGTCGCAGAGCCTGGGTGCGGTACTGCGACTCTGCGCTGAGGTGCGGCGGCAGCGACCCGGCGATGCCGTTGCTGGAGAACTCCTCCTCGTACGGAGGTGGTCGTCTCTGGTCAGGCCCCAGGTGCGGGGGCCGCTGGTCTGAGCCCAGCCATGAACCTGCAAGGAGTTCACGGTAATTTTTGTATGTGAATGTTTTGCCGGACCTGCAACACAGTGAGTGCTGGTTCTTTTTAAATGAGTGTTTGATGCTTAACTTTCCATCCATGATCCTGCAAGCGATTCACGTTAATTTTTTTTAAACGAAAACTTGAACCTTGAGGCAGCGTTGGAAGGGCCCTGCATGGGTCATTGGTTGGTGGTACTATAGGGGGCGGGTTTGATTAGTTTTTTGATAATCATAGTTTTTGGCGAGAGTAGTTCAGTAGTATGTTGGCTAGCAAGCCAAGTTTAGTACAGTGAGGTAAAATGGCTGGTTAGTTTAGATGAATAGTGAGACAAATAAGTTGGTAAACTAGTTGACTAGTTTGACAAATTAACAACTAATTTCCAAGTAGGAAATTGACATTGACTAGTTTGATAAATTGATAAAACTAACGTGACAAATGGCCTGGTTAGACTATATTGTTTACTAGTGCTATTGATTGGCTAGTCAAACTAATTAACTAGTGCCACAATGGTAAAAAGGCTGTTGAGACTAGTTGGCCAGCAAAAAAAAAAATGACTGATAAGGATAGTTGACTAGTGTGACGAATAGGCTGATAAAATTAGTTGTCTAGTGAAACAAATTGGCAGGAAAGACTAGTTGAATAGTTTTATAAATTGACTGATAAGACTAATTGAATAGTGTGACCGATTGGCTAGTAAGACTAGTTGACTAGTTTTACAATTTGAATAGTTTTCTAGGGAGACAAATAGATTTGTGAGACTAGTTGGCAGCACAACGCACCTTCAGGCAGCCAGGGAAGCCTGGACGGAGAGGCTGCCTCGGCGGTCCGCAAGTGCGGAGGCAAGATGAGGTTGGCGGAGCCTGTGGAAAGTCAGACAATTAGAGAAGAGCATCACCTTAGGTACATTTATAAATATTTCTGCATAAATAGGCAGAGAAAAGCTATAGTAAATAAAGAAATTCGGGAAAAATGAGAAAATTATCAGATTAGGGCATCTAAGCCAACAATAATGAAGTTATTAGGATGAATACTAGAGAGAAAAAAACACAAGCCTCACTCAAAACTACGACTGCGATCGCGAGAATAGGTTTGAGAAAACTCAAACTCTGATCTCACAAAGAAATTTTACACATGCTTGATTTCATAAATGTTCACATGCCGACATTTACAATTATCTGCATGAGCTAAACAAAATCAACATGCTAGCTACGCCTTCATGAACAACATCCACAGACATCACAAAATACTGCCCACAAATTTATGACTTAAAATTCTTAAAAGATGTCAACAATTACTGTCAATGAATCGCTCACTTTTGTTTCAGAAAAATTACTCGCACTGGAGTACCCGAGAAGAAAAACGTTCATGCAACGACACAACACACGAAGATAACAGTAATATTTATAGTGTTAAATGCTAATAAACAAAATACACGGTTATTTAATAGCCGCCCAAACGAAAAATTGAGACGGAATTTTTTTCTCTACTCTAAGTAGAGTTCTTACTTAGTCTATTTTACTTCTTTCTAAGAACTCAAGCCTATAGGCGGTCATCGTTTTAGTTCTCAGTCGATGTTCAATATTAAAAATCTACTGCTTGCAATAGATATCTGCTCACCACGTGAGGGAATTACACGTGGCTTTGTCTTGCACAGGCTCATAAATTCATCCATCTAGATTGGAATTTCTTTTATTTGTAATGAGAACTCAGGAGCTCAACGTTCAAGGTAACTTTCGATGTTTTGACGTTGCCCTCGTTGGCATTACGGCATATTGCAGTACAGGACCATGATTTTTCTTGACTTGATATCGGAAGCTGATGCCCGTGAGAAGAGAGCTTTAGATGAACCATCAAGAGAGCAATAGTTTTGTGCACTTACAGTAAGGGTCGTAAGACTCACAGGTCACGTAGTCCTCTAACACCTAAAAATCTCTAGCGAAGTTTTCACAGGCCTAGTCCTCCAGGGCCTTTAGACTCATAGGACACCTAGTCCTATATGCCCAAAAATCTTCAGCCAAGTGTCAAAGAACAGTATCACGTATCACTCTTAGACTCACAGGACACCGAGTCCTCTATTACCCACAAATCTCCAGCAAAGTTTCAAAGTTTCATGTTCAAGAGCCTCAGTACCCACGATCCCGAGCCTCCCAGGGAGTCCAGGACGCAAAAAAGTCCTAATCTCACCAAGGGCCGAGGCGGGGGCGTCCCTAAAGAGACCCCCGATGTGTCTCAGAGAAGGCCCCGTGGCTTTGAGGTCACTCCTGACGCTCATGACCCCTCGTGAGGTCACGTGTGAGGGCACGCAGCACGTGTAGATGTAACCTCCGCCGCACTTGTTCACAGGCGTGCCTGCAGCGGACGTAATGGACGCGGGAGTTGGTTGGGTCATGAGCGGTAAGGTAACGTCAATTGAGGTAAAAAATAATTAAGTAATTATAATATAACACGGAGGCATTACATCTTGAGCTATGATGTGCCTTAATATAAATTTTGTAGTCAAAGAAATGCATTTAAGTAGAGTAGTTAAATATATTGTGTAGAGAAAACATAGTGGACAGTTGAGAATTGTAAATAAGTTATATGGCGATGAACAACTGCGGGTGACCCTCCTCGCAGAGAATAAAGGGAACGTGATGAAAACTCGTACGATTAGTTTTACTTCAGGTTAAGCTTCACGGTGCCCATCGATATCAGGTTTATGCATCACGCCAGGAGCAAAATTTGACAGTTGATCTGATCTATAATGCGTTGACCGAGATATATTAATTTAAAGTACAATTTTTAACGCAAATTTAAAGTTGATTGAAGGAAGCAATTTGATAGTAGCAAACATTAACGGGATTGTGCTTTTATTTAGTCCTGATTAAGTATTAATGAAAATTGAATTATTGACAACTGGTCGGTCAACATACGATTGATTATAAGCTAGTTCCAGCCTCCATTACCACAACAAAGACGTTCAGCGAGAGAAAGAATGTAGGCACCATTTAATATGGAGTTAAGGGAACGCGGAATTTATGCACGAGGTGTGTTTCGCACAGATTTCCTTGCGCATAGAAACAGTAAGGTGACAAGGAAGTTAAGAAACAAGATGGAAGTTACAGAAGAAAGTCACAGATGCTGAAAAGTCGGAAGGCAGTGAACCGAAAAAGTTGGTCCTTTACAAAATAAACATTTTATCTCAACGAAAGGATGGTCAACCTAAATCTCAGCTCGGGACCTCTTTTTTCCCCAGGAGTTGTCAGTCAGCAGAATTATGAAAACCACGCGCGTGGCCACCGGCTACTCACGTTGCTTTCAAAGTGTTTACTATACCAATTTACGACGATGTGAAAAATTCCCTATGACTAACAAATGAACAGCGTTAGACACATTAGTGTCTATTTATTATTTATTTTCATCGGTAATACGTAAACATTTTGATTTCTTCTGCACTAATCTTGTAGTCTTGCAAAATATCATATCTCTTCACATCATCAAATCCTAATCCGGTATAGTTTGAGTACATTGATTTGACAGTACTGAGCCGAGAAAATGCTCCCAACGTATTTCATGACTAGCAATATATAGGTACTCTGGTCAACATGTTCGCGTGATCAATATAACTACGGCAGTATTCTCTCCTCGGGTGATTGCAACCCCATGTTCAGTATAAGAACTGCAATATTCTGTCCCTCGCGGGTGATTGCAACACCACCCGGACACGACAGTACCACGACACCAACTCACCTCCCTGTATGAGGCACGTGAGCAGGAAGGTGCACGGAGAGAGCGACCCTTCGTTGTTGCACTCGGACGGCAGGCTGAGCAAGTTACGCAACAGCCAGCCCCCGCTCTCCACTGCGGCACATAGCGGGACATTGCTAACACGCCTAACATCTAACGTAGTCAAAGTTAAACCTGGCAGATGTGCCTCAGTATGATAAGTGAGAAGTTCTTGAATGTTCTTGAAAGATTTGAGTACGATCCTGCGGCTCTTGAAATAGCAGTTTCAGAACTACTTTGAATCATTGGAATGTATCATGATTGATTTGACCTACCAAAATATTTCAAAAGATAAAAATCAGAATACGTAAAAGGAAGGGAGTTCAAACAGACTTCGGCTATCAAAGCATTGAATCAATACGTCTTAATTCAAAGTCGGTGTAATTCTTCAGAAGGAATATATTATTTTACCGATTTTTGAAATTGCAAAGTACAAAAAGAACAAATGATATACCTCAACTGAATTCGGATGCATTCTTCAAATGTGAGCGTGCCATTCAAACATAAATATATATTATATTAATGGAAATGAATTATTTTCGTAAAGGCTTAGCAAAGAGACGAGGGTTACAATTGTAGAGAGGAGACACCACAAGCGTGAAATGTCCAGTTCCAAATATGCAAGGTGACATGCTTAATTTTCAATGTCTATACAAAATTGTGTGTGAAAGAGAGAACAAAGCTCACAGTATATAACGGCTTCGAAATAATTTGAGTTCGACGAAGCTGTCATCAAGACCGCCAGCAAGCATAAGTTGTAGCACGAAGCTGTTTGAAGGCTTTGTTTCCATTGAAGAGACGCTTTCGCGCAAGAAAGAGAAGGGATCATATGGAGTGGAGATTCTCCCATGTGGATTCATTCTCACAGGAGACCTTGCGCATGAAAATAGTGTAAGTTTGGAAGACAGAGGAAGGAGAGTTAAAGAAGTGATACAGCAGTGGTTACAAAAACTGAAAGCAGCGCGAAGTGGCCTCGAAAGGCATTAGTCCTGGAGGCCTATCTATGACGTAACTAAAACTATCTCTTTTGGGGCGCCAGTCCCAGAGCATAAACAGACTAACCTAATTGGCGTAATCCTTCCGCCGATCTTATGCCTCTTGAGGGCCAGAAAGTGTAAAATGCCATCAACTCTCAATAAAAAAAGCCCATGAATATATGCGTATTATTTAGCGTGTTCAATTTCGCAAATATTAAAATATTTTAAAATAGGTGTCGCGAATTTGTTATTGCATTAATGTGTCGTGAATTGTATACGCGACCTGTAAATAAAATGAAGAGAGTAAAATTCATTTAGGAATGTTGTTTCTGTTGGGCTCATGTACGGAACATAATCTGAGCCTCGTGTTCTTCGTTGAGCGTGACCCATAGAACGGAGGGGTGAGTACACGTGCACAGAATGTCAACTGGATAAAATGTTATGCAGTCTACGGAATCTAGACTGATGACTTCATTAGTCTTGAACAAGAATTAAACTTGCGAAGGAATCACGCACAGAATTTGTATTTCATGAACGTACAGAATGTCCACAATATCTTAAATATTCATTAAAAATCATGTTTAAAGCACAAGAGTAGCCAAAGGGTTACTCTAGTAGTTGCTGTAGGAACCTTCTTCAACAAACTGAGGCTATGCCACTTGAAGTGAAATGAAGAGCCAATAGATCGCAGGAACATCACTTGTGGTGTGAATGTCTGAGCTCTTCGGAATGGAAAAAAATTTTAGCAGGTAATATTTTGGAAGAATGTGCGAAGAACTGGTAGGGAGTAAAGCCGAGAGTATTTACTGATAATGTTGTTTGCTATGAGAAACTGCTAACAAAGAGTTGTCAAGTTTCGTCAAAGTTCAGCGGCTGCAGCGTTATGCGAAGGAGATAAACTGGACATGCTGTACAACTACATGCAAGCAAAGCTGGGCGTTAGGTGAAGGAATGTTACTCGAGAAATTTATGGCAGTACTTGTGCAATTAGGTGACGCAAATACTTAAAATGGCATGTTATTGGACAAGAAAAAATATTTTGCATGCTAAAAGATCCATTCTATTTTACACGTAAATTCTGCATAACTGGTCTTAAATAATGTTTTTTGGAGACTGACTTGTAAGATAATCATAATGAAAAAATGCACTGACTAGTTGTGATGCACCAATAGTATTCCACTCATGGGAAGGCAAACCAGTGCAGCATGAAGGTAATGCACATGAGCAGGATGGTGCAGCAATGTAACAAGAAAATATAATTTCATGCAGAGTAAAATTGGGCGTGCAGGAACAACATTAGATGAAATTCTCTTAAATACTTGTCTCCTTGTTGGGCTACACTTGTGCATTTGCTACTGATTCCCAATAAAGTAAGTTGTAGTGAAGTTTCCAAAAAATATCCAATTTGCTCATAAGAACGTTATAACGTGGTGTGTGACTCGCACTGATGTGACAAGTGACTCATTTTCAATATGTGATGATGGGCACACGTTCAAAAAAACACACGCAATTTTGTAAGAAAAAATGTAGAAAAATTTTCAAATGTTGAAGCGCTTGAGTAGAAGAATACATGATTAATGAGACACACACACACACACACCTGTGGTGACGACACTCTGCCTCGCTGCAAGTCCTGCAGGAAGACAATGTTTTCTCTGGTGACTCTGTTCTTTGAAGTTAGTTTTGGATAATCTTTAATGAGAATATATTGAATGAGAACGGAAGTATTAACAACAAAACAACATTAGGTCAATGGCAAATTTATAGCGTCAATGACGGTCGGCACTAATATGCATGAGAGAGTACATAATTTCCCATGAAAAATAGTGGAATTTTTTTATCCAAAAGCGGATCATCACTCTACAGATAAATTTCCCAACCTTCGTCGTGTTTTTATAGGAGCGCATTTTATGAAACAAATTCGGATATGATTGAAATGCCAATGAGAACTTCGTACAGTACTCGCCGAAGTAAAATATACAAATATCAAACCCAAGACAAATACTACATTGATTGTTGATACAAAATATCAAATTTTCATGCAGCGAAACTACAAGTTACGTGCAGTATATACAACCAAGGTAAAATTGACCGACAACTAGTAATGAGAGGAAGAACGAGTAGAGAAAAATTCTTCAAATTACTGTTACTGCAAAACTATAAACGAACAAAAAAAACATGTTTTACACTACGCTTAATTACTACTCCAAATACAGCTATTGGAGGTACAAAATGTGTACAAAATAATGGTTATTTATGTGTACAAAACACCTAAAAACAATAACTCTCAATGATTAGCATTAGAATTACAACCCCCCCCCCCAAAAAAAAAAGTCTGCGAGGAGCAAGGATAAGTGGCAGGTATGACGAGGGGGTACAACGCACTGAACAAATAACGAACTAAAATTCCGGTTTATTGTCAAACCAGAGTCTGATCAATTACATAGAGAAATATTTCATTATGAATGTTTTTTTCTATTAAATTTCTCCAAACCATAATTCAAATCAAAAATGCAAGAAAAATTTATTAGTTGTATAGAAATAATTTTTAGCAAACATTTCCCCATTTCCCTGACCAATAGGAGTGCACGAGTAAGATTTCATTACGAGCAAAAGGTGAGTAGCATGCCTTTTTAAACAGTAAATTCGAATAAGATCATGCGATGTTAAAAGATGCTCGTCATTATGTATAACAAATGTGATCAAATTTACACGAGTTTTTCTGTTCAATGTTGATTTCGGAAAATCTAACCTTACCGAAGTACAACATTCCTTGCAGACGATCTTACTCTATGTGACTGCTGAACAATTCAAACATTTTACTGGTTTTACTTCACTGGTTTACTTGGTCAAACACTATTGCAGTTTTAAAATGTGCAGGTAAATTATTGAATTGGGAATTTCCAATGAATAATAAAGTCAGTTTTTATATTACTTCTGGAGGTAAAAAATTATGCGAATCTAAAACTATAGCTCCAAACGATTGTTCCATTGCCAAAATATATGAGAGCTCATCCTCAAAGTCTTTCCAAACTTTAATCGCTCTAAATGTTTATTGGTTTTCACTCGTATAATTGAAATAAAATAAAGGCGGTATCGACTATGGGCGAAAAAGTGCAAGATACTGAACACGTGTACACTTAGCAGGTACTCACCCTGAGCGCGAGAAGCAGGGACGGATGTACACAGCACCAATAACAAAGGGATGACCAGTCGGAAAATATCACAAACTCTACTGGACTCCCGCATAAGTTTCTTCTTGCTCAGACTTCCAGAAGGTTGGTGAGAAGTCGATAAGCTTTCCGTAATAACACTACACTTTGACTTAGATTTCTGCTGATTTGAACTAGAATGAATTGTGGGACTGAGATGATGAAGCTCAGGATTGTATTGTGTGTGAGGTGTATGCCTATCAAATTCCTGCGTCATTGTATCAGTGTCTGGCATGCTGCAGAGGTGGTCGGATTTGGGAAGATCATGATGGACTGAAGTTGTTTCTTCGCAGTTGACTATTCTCGATGATTTTGGATGTTGTGATGACCTTCTGTGATTGAAAAACTTCAAATATGGAAATTTTATTGAAAAATGATGGAATATTCTGCTCAAACGATCGCAACTGGCCAAAGAATCATTTTCTAGATGACTCTGGACTTCTCCGTTCTTCTCTGAAGAACAGCGTGACTTAAACATACTCATGGTATGAAATTCATTCATAGTTTTTTGACCTAATGAATGAGAAGGCACTTTCATTTCACAAGAAAATGATTCGTCATAACCTAACTGTTGAAGGGACAACCAGTTCATACTGGATCGCCAGTCCCATAAGCCAATGGGTTTGAAGAAGTACCAGCTAAGGAAGTCATCTAGAATACTGAAGTTACTGCCTATAATTGAATGGTTTTCTATCGGAAATGATTTGTCGTTTTCTCCCTTGTCTAGCGTTAACTGCTCCATCTTGACTAGAAAAGATCACTTGAGGGAATTGGTTAGTATTTTACAACTATTTACAAATAAAAAAACACTCTTCATTATATGCAAGTCATTTTTTCGACTAGCAACAAGAACCAGGACTTCAAGTGTTCATTTTTAATGACAACACTTCGAATAAAATGTCATAATGATGACATAATAAAATGGAAAGTTTTAGGTCCGTTCCTCAGTTTTCTGGTAAGAAAACTACCAGCGTACAGCAGAGTAGGTAGACTAGTCGTAAAATAACCACGTTTTAAAAATTAAGTGGGGAAAGATTCAGTAAATGTGAAAAATACAGAATTTTGATGGGAGATTCTGAGGGATGAAGTGTATGACCAAAACAAGTCGAGCGTCGGTGTGGCGGAATGAACTTTCTAGCACGAAGTAGTGAACGAGAGAGAAGGGGGAACCATCGGCTGATCAACGGCGGATCTTCATCGCAGAGCCTCGTAACATCGCCCGTCTGTCTGTAACAGAAAAGTTCTTACTTGTAGAAACATCTTTTCTAGACAAAAAATTTCTTGCTTCGAAAAACTTTTATTTTGAAATTTTAAATTGAACTTTGATTGAAAAACATATTTAAAAAAACATCATGAAAAAACTTCATTCTTGAGTAAACACATTTTCTTGAATAAACACATTTTCTTGAATAAACCCCTTTTTTGAAGAAATATGCTTTCTTAGACCAACTTCCTTTCTTAAGCCAACATCCTTTCTTAAGCCAACATCCTTTCTTACGCCAACATCCATTCTTACGCCAACATCCATTCTTACGCCAACATCCTTTCTAAAGAAAAATCTTACATTGATCTTGATTTTACGAATGCAATTGTAATAGGCATAAATTTCCACTTCTTTACTTTAAAGAAAATGCTAGCACCATCTCATTGAATAGAATTATTTCTCTTACCACATCACCAAACCGCGTTTTCAGTTCTCTACAATCACTGGAAAAGCTGTCTGCTCTGAAACATGTTATAAGCCATGGAGGAGTAATAACCAGGAACGTGCTCTGCCAAAACGGGAGGTTTAGTCCGTAGAGTCGAAGAAATTTGATTACTTAATTAGTATCAGTAGCCAAAACTGCAACCAAGGCCTTCCAAGAACAGGAAGATTGACTGTACCATTCAGTATGGAGGTAAGGAAATACGGAATCCGGAGCTTGGAATGTTCCTACAATAAATCATTCACGCATAGAAACAGTGAGTTAAGGAGCAATGCTGTGAAACAAGATAGAAGTAGAAGAAAGTCAGAGGTGCTGAAGAATACAACAACAGTAAACCAAAAAATGATGGTCCTGAACATAAAAACATACTATATTTCAACAAAAAGAAGGTCTACCTAACTCTCAGCTCAGGACCTCACATATTCCTCCTAGGTGTCAGAGGTACTGAAAATAAGGGCAGCAGTGAACCGTTTTAAAGATGGTCCGAAACAGAGCAAAACCGTATTATATTTCAACAAACGGAACACATGCCTAACTTTTTAGTACGGGACCTCACATCATCTCCTTGTGAGCACTAATTTGTATACACACAATACTTGTACCCCCCTTAGGGATGGTAATGAAGAATCAGTACTGCTGTTTAAGCGTTCATGCAAGTACAAAAACATATTCATAGCTGAGACATGAACATTGTATTGAATGGTATATTTTGAATGTTTCGTATGAATTACACATTTTTATTAGCGTATAAATATTTAGCAAACACAAGTTATCCATGTAAAATATTTAAATTATATTTGCATCGATTCATTTATTGAAAATTTGAATGTTCATTTTTACGCAGTTCAAGTCCTTCAATATGAAGGTCTCACACCAACAGGAAATTAGACTTTATTTTGTACAAATAGGTCGTAGTATTTACTAAAAAAAATCGTTCTTTTCATCTTGAAGAGCCTGAAGACAATTATACAAACACAACCATTCATGAGCGTGTAAGTCTAATTGACAAGTTCCCAGCGTTATAACATTTTCTAATAATGTACTCAATTACCCTCAAGCTATTACCAAAATTTTCTTCCGCACTACATGCATGTGTAATTGCTATAGTCATGCAAATTTATGCCGATGGAAACTCAACAGAAGTGTTCCCACAGAAGTTCAGCATTGATAAACTATTCATAAATGAGCAGCGCTGGATAATACAGTACAACCTTGTCCAAATGAAGTAGAAATCTCATTGACGACTTCCGCCTTAGTGCTCAAAAAAAATACCTGAGCAGAAGAAACAGTAATAGGATCTCACTGTTCTTCAACAGGACGGAAGCAGCCAAATTTCTTCAGTCGAAGACCGTTAAGCACCAATTAGTTTTAATGATTAAAGGCTCGTAGTACGTCGGGATACGTTTTTAGAGAATTTCTGACCGTGTAACAGCTTCTCACGTAATGAAGTACTAGCCTTTAGATTTGCTTTTGAGTTAGTTTGAACCCCTTCACAGCAAATGTATTCCAAGGAGAGGGAGGATGAAATCACCATTTTGTATGAGTTGAGGAAACATAGAATCTATGCAAAAGGTGTGTTATCACACGAGATTCCCCGCGCATAGAAATAGTCAGTTAGGAAGAAAGGCTATGAAACACGATAACAGTTGAGAAAAAGGAGTAGATAGTGACAAACAGGATAGCAGCGAACAGAAGACAAGATGGTCCGTAACAAAATAAATTATTTTAAAAAATAGAAAGCGTACCAAAATTTATATTGTTACCTCACGTTTTCCCCTTTTTCCTCCATGAAACTTTAATTCTTATAGATACAGTTATTGTGTTCTAGTGTGGGAATTTTCATCTAATCACGAATATGTGAGTGAACAATATTGGTTATACCAGGATAACTTTCAGTTTATACTTCTCCGGCTTTATCTGAAAGGGACCAGACAATAAATTTAAAGGAATAACGCAATAAAGGAGTTACACTTAAGTATTTTAACGTTAACTGGAAGAGCGTCCGTTAATAGATTATTATGTACTCTGTCGCTGACAAATAGACTGGACACATAGGCGGGAGGAGCGCAAATAATGCATTTCTAATTTACAACCAGCATTCAATGGCCTACCAGCCTATTCCGCTCAACAAGTTTATCATGTGTTTCATCATCCTAACAATTACAAGAGCACAGCAAAATATTTCCAATTATCCTCAAGTAAGAAGTATTTTCATCATTTTGCATAGCCTATTTCATCACCTCAACAAGCAATTAATTACATGAACGCCACAAAACATTTTCAGTCATCCTCGACTAACGAGACAGCTTTTTACAACAGTACGCATGCGCACGGTGCTGGTCCTAGACCAGGCAGGTGCAGTTGGCGAGAATTTTAGGTCATTCAAAATAAACAGCGCGCTCAGCAATATCTGGGAAACGGAGAGACTGGAAGTGAAAGCGGTCTACGCGATATAAAAATTAAACAATAGATTTCAATCTTACTCGAACCGTTCCCAACGAGTGAAGAGAGACAATGGAGGATTTATGCGCCCTCGCTTCACGTCCTTTGGTTGTCCTTTTTGCTCACAATGGAGGCGGAAGCTTTGGAGGAAATTATCTTTACTGCAGACATTCAATGAATAGTCGAAAATAAGATAATCCCGTAATGGCTTCCCGTAAGCACTGTATGCCCCACACCAGTCAACAGCTATACACGTGGTTATGAAAACCATTCTCTGCTAAAACAAAGACCAGAAACACTGGCGACACCGGACGGTGCAGTGTCGGCAAGGCACGACAGGGTTGAACGCAAGTTTAAAACTCTGTCATACCAAAAAAACAAGCACAACCAACTCGCGCTCTTGTTGACGGGACGTGAACAGAGCTGTCCAAGGTCAAACTGTGTCAGCGGTTTTATATTGTATGTCGCGTTTATCTTTAGAATTATTTTTTTAACGTCCATCAGTCTTTATAATATGCATGGTTGTACCATCGTATTTAGTGAAACAGGATTTTGCAGCGGCTGTGATGAACCATCATGATCAAATGAAAATAAAGCAGTAGAGTCGATAGTCTTCAAAGATTTTTGTGTAAAATTTCAGTCGCTTAGTTTTCTTGCTTTCCACACGAAAAAAATAGAAACCAGTGGGAAAGAAAGATGATGAAGTTGTTTTTCCGATGCCAACAGCAAAACATAAAATAAATACTGCGGTTTCAACTACGTGTAGGTAAGGTCACAACTGAGGATTCATGTTCTTCAAGAGCCACTAACGCGACTTAAAGCTGCTGCTGCCGGCACTTCTTATCGATGCGATCACTGAAATTACACACCAACGAGGGGCTCAGCGACTGGCGAAGACACGTTGAAGGACAAACTGCAATAGCCCACACGCAGGGAATGTGATCTATCCTTTATATTTCATTGTAAGAGATAAACGCACATTTACTGCCAATATCCCATTATTGGTTGTCATCGTACGTTTTCTAACACCAACGCACTTGTTTGTAGGTCATCCAGTAATTAGTTACCTCATTCGGAGCAAAACGCTACCGCCAACCTCATTTTCCACGCACACCCCAAGGGCAATACTGCACCGAACTATATAGGGCAAGCAGGAAACAATTCGAGCAGGTAAGTTATTCCTATTTCCATTTCAGCTGTGAGGTATTTATCATGAACACTGACGATCTGCAGTATGCATGGAAAAAATGCTGTCATCGCTCTAGGGTATTTTTATTGTAATTAGTACGTATATTTCTGCCGGCTACTTCTGCAGTGCGACCTGTTCGTTACGAGAGCGTATGCTGCTACTAACCGCGGCAAGCTGGAGCTGCTGATAGACCTCCTCTGCAATTTGAAAAAATTTCCCTTTTTTTGGAAACACCTTTGATGTTATATCTATCTAACCATTATGTCTTTAAATTAGTTATTTTATGACTTTCTAGCCTGAATAAATGCGATCTCGAGGGAGGAAAAGAAGAGACTAATTAGTACTGTCAGTAGAAAACGAGGGATCTATACAGAACGTGTGTTCACAAAGAGGATACATTTGGCATATAAACAGCAAGATATCAGAGAAGAGAATGAAAAGATAAAAAACGATAACGATAAAGCGTTGAAGACTGAAATACGCAAAGTAGGCACGAAAATATAGAAGTCCTGGCTGAGACAACTTCACAGTATCCCCATTCGAGGGGCCAACCCCCATAGAATAGGATAGATGTCCCTAACTATCCTAAACTTAAGGCCTACCCTGCCACCCTTGAGAGGGCTTAACCTAACTAACCTATTATTTGAAGGATCTTATGAAATAGGAAAGCTTCTTATGTTTTACAAAGCGTGGTAAGGATATGAATGTGTACTGACAAAGCCACTAAGCGCATTGGCAAGGCAGAAAAAGCGAATTGAAAAAATTTAAACGCACCTCCGGTCATCAGTCCATCCCACGACCCTATGAAATGATTTCTTTTCTTTGAGGGTAAAAACATAAGATTAATCAGGATTTGGGACTTTTTAGTCGACTACCAAGAAGTACAGAATATTGTTGTACGAGTCCCGTCATGAATATGGCAGTTGGAGCCTCCTACACGAGCGCAAATGGATCATTTTGAATATTTGAGCTTCACATGATTTGAAAGTCCAGGTAAATTTTAAAACGGGGAATCATAACATTGACCAAGAATGATGAAAACTTACGCATTTGAATTAATTTGTATATCTGATCAGAGCCTAAATACATTTTTAATCATGTAGATTAAAACGATTCCTATTTTGTCGCGTCGCCTGAAACGTGAGAATTCGATGCCACATTTCGTAGCCTTAAATAGAATAACTGATATCAACGTTGTAATGGCTTGAGAATGCCAAAAATGCCACTAAAACTGATATTATTGATCTGGTGCGAAAACACATTACTCGCATCATAGGATCTAAAAATTGCTCGTTATATTTTCATGTTTTTCAGCACGAAAAGTCCATTAAACCTAGAACTTGCCTGCTGAAAGGAAATTCACCTTAGATTCCACAGGTTTGATTATGAACCTGACCTTATCACTTGGAAAGGCAGTAGGAAAAGTCTTTTATATTCTGTCATGTTGATTAGGAGAGGCTCTGCTACTTTGAATTCAATAAAAATTACAAAATTTATTTCTTACCGTAGTGCAGCCACAAAATCGGGGCTTAATTAAGAATCCATTTTCGAGGCGAAGTCAAAATAAGTTTACTTTATTGGGCCACAGAATTAAAACTTTTGATTTAAAATAGTCATGTTTTCAAATGGCAACAATACATTAAAACAACATGATATAACGGAACCAAAATTAAAATTTTCTTTAACAATTTGACTGTAACGTAATCCACCAGTGATCACGGAGGGAATTTTGAGAGTGCTGTTCACCGACCAGTAGGCGCAAACTTAATTTTCAGAAGTTCTCAATCAAACCTGAATTAGAACAAGATCTATTTAATGTTTGCTATTTTCAACATTTCGTTCTACAATTGACTGAGTTGAATATTAAGCTTCAGTTTTACCTGCCGCAGCCAAAGTGTTAATTGAAAGTTTTACACACTAAAAAAAATAGTTATTACTCAAGTATTGTCAAAGTTTCTAGTCGGTAAGAAAATGTGTGAAAGTACAAATGGCTGTAGGAGGATTGGTGACGCTCATCCCTCTCACACTCTATGGACCTATGATTCTCATAAACCAGCTCCAGTACCTTCTGACGAGGTACGGTACTTTCTTTCCTAAGGACTTTTTGTACCCTATGAAGACCTACGGCACCCTCTGAGAACCTACGGCACCCTCTGAGGACCTACGCCACCCTCTGAGGTCCTACGGCATCCTCTGAGGACCTACGCCCCCCTTTGAGGACCTACGCCACCCTCTGAGGACCTACGCCACCCTCTGAGGACCTACGCCACCCTCTGAGGACCTACGCCACCCTCTGAGGATCTACGCCAACCTCTGAGGACCTACGCCACCCTCTGAGGACCTACGCCACCCTCTGAGGACCTACGCCACCCTCTGAAGACGTACGGCACAGTCTGAAGACCTACGGCATCCTCTGAGAACCTACGGCACGTGCCTTTTAGGACCTACGGCATCCTCTGAGTACCTACGCCAACCTCTGAGGTCCTACGGCACCCTCTGAGGACCTACGCCACCCTCTGAGGACCTACGCCACCCTCTGAGGACCTACGCCCCCCTCTGAGGACCTACGCCACCCTCTGAGGACCTACGCCACCCTCTGAGGACCTACGCCACCCTCTGAGGACCTACGCCACCTTCTGAGGACCTACGCCACCCTCTGAGGACCTACGCCACCCTCTGAGGACCTACGCCACCCTCTGAAGACCTACGGCACCCTCTGAAGACCTACGGCATCCTCTGAGAACCTACGGCACGTGCCTTTTAGGACCTACGGCATCCTCTGAGGACCCACGGCATCCTCTGAGGACCTACGGCACGTGCCTTTGAGGACCTACGGCACGTGCCTTTGAGGACCTACGGCACCCTCTGAAGACCTACGGCACCCTCTGAAGACCTACGGCACCCTCTGAAGACCTACGGCACCCTCTGAAGACCTACGGCACCCTCTGAAGACCTACGGCACCCTCTGAAGACCTACGGCACCCTCTGAAGACCTACGGCACCCTCTGAAGACCTACGGCACCCTCTGAAGACCTACGGCACCCTCTGAAGACCTACGGCACCCTCTGAAGACCTACGGCACCCTCTGAAGACCTACGGTGCCCTCTGAGGACCTACGGTGCCCTCTGAGGAACTACGGTGCCCTCTGAGGACCTACGGCGCCCTATGAGGACCTACGGCGCCCTCTGAGGACCTACGGCCCCCTCTGAGGACCTACGGCACTCTCTGAGAACTTATGGGGCTTTCTGAGAACCTATAACACTTTCTGAGGATCTACGGCTTCCACTGAGGCAAGTCTGCAGTTTGCCATGAAGCGAGTTGAGCCCCAAGTTACAGAGCCTCTGAGCTCATGATGCCCCCTGGGGGTCTCCACTGAACCTACCAATGCCAGCTTTCCATTTCTGGCTCCGGCGGTGCGTAGAAGGGTAAATCGCGAGAGTATTTTTCCCCAGGGCAGAAATCGCTTTCTTTTTCAATATGATACAAAAACTATGGCGTCTATTTCTACTAGTTTGTTTGGACTCGGTACACACTACACTTAGAACACGAGTACGGCTGACACTTATAATGAATTTGTCTGTAAAATCTTATAATTTTGCATCCTTCCCAATAATTTCTAACGAAGGGTTAACCTACACACGTCTACGCATTTAATTTTCTAGGTATTAAATTCCAGTAATTTAACTTAAAAATATTAGTTAAACTCAATCCTTTACAACAAATATCTAAAGAAGCTAATAGATTAGGGTAAATCTGAAGGATATGACAGTTATAGATTTTCCACTTTTTGGTGCCTGAACCTAATTAATTGAATCAAAATAAACAAGTTTTCTTATATGCACTTTCGGTCTCAAATGAGTATTTTACGATTTATAGCGGTAGGTTTAGTTTCGTCTGATGAATGCGCTCAAATGAACAGCTACTCATCGATTTTCGTATTTTTGTTGCTTGAATCATGGTAATAACATCGACATAAGCAACTTTTCTTCTGTACACTTTTTTCGTCAAATGAGTATTTAACGAGGTATAGCGGTAGGTTTGGTTTCGTCTTAGATGACGATCGCGCTGGAAGCGAGTGCGCATTGCAGAATTGCTGTCCGACGTGCTCCTTGAATTACTTGCCGCTTCAAACGCTGGAGGTGCCGTAAGTCATTTACCACTATAACTAATAAAATACTCATTTGGGACGGAAAGTGCATAGAAGAAAACTTGTTTATTTCGATCTAATTAACTATGCTAAGGCATCAAAATTTACAAAATCGATAACTGTCATATCCTTCAGATTTACCTAGATAAGTTAGCTCAAACCCTCCTAGCAAGAGAAAAGGGGTCCTTAGAGAGAAATGAGAACGGATAGAATTAAGGATAGAATTAGGGCAACAGGAGATCTATGCACAATGAGTGTCCAAAAAATACTGCGTCTGAAACAGTTATATTGAAGGAAATTAATGAAATAAGAAAAAAAGGGTTAATGTGGAGGAGAGGATCGTAATCGATTTTCCACTTTTCGGTGCCTAAAAATAGTGAATTAGATCGAAATATACAAGTGATCTTCCCGGCACTTTCCGTCTGTATTGAGTATTTTACGATTTATAGCGGTAAATTAGTTACCGCAACTCTGGTGTTTGAAGCGGGAAGTAATTCATCGAGCGCATCGTATGGCAACACTGCAATGGACGCTCCCTTCCGTCACACTCGAATGATCGAGCCGTTCCTGCCATCTAAGATGAAAGTGAATATTCCGCTATAACTCATTTTTGGTGATAATTTCTATCGTGTTATTAACTAAAAGGTCCTGTTCAGGCTCCGCAGGCTCCACGGGACCGGCAAATAATAAATTACAAAGTAGCCTACTCAAAACTACTTTACCCAACCTAAACCTACCACTATAAATCGAAAAATACTCATTTCAGACGGAAAGTGCATAGAAGAAAGCTTGTTTATTTCGATCTAATTAACTATGTTTAGGCACCGAAAAGTGGGAAATCGATTATGGTCCTCTCCTCCACATTAACCGAAAAAAGTCGAAGATGATAACAGATGACCAAAAAAGAACAGTAATGAATATGAAAAAACAGGAATGAAATGAAAAAATGGACAGTAAAGAAAGGTAAGAAGGATAGCTATGAGCTGATCATAAGATGGTCAGTAACAAATGAAAAAAATATATTCTTTTACAGCAAAAGACCTACCTAGTCTTCAGGACCTCAAATCTTCCTCGTGGAAGCGCTGATTCCCATAGAAACATTAATTTCATCCCTCTGATTGAGTACTCAAAGCTATTTCAGCGAATAATTCAAACGAATTTTAAATGAAAAATAAAAAAAAACTTTTAAAAGAATCGCAACATGTTTTCTACCCTTTCGCACCATTTTAATAAGCTCCCGCGTGGTAACAAAACATAGTTACAATGAAATCAATGTTGCAAAAACTACAGTATGCTTAGTATGGAAACGAATGCAGCCTCAACACTAAAATAAATTCATACCTTTAATCACCGCTTTCTTTAACATTTCATAGTTAGCAATCAAAAACATGTGTCCTACATTCACCTCACTCAAAAAATGACTTATTCTTTGCCACAGTTACTGAAGTCTGACGGAAATTGAAAGCTCGTGGAACCTTGAGAACAATGATCAATTCAGAACAATTGCGGAAATAGTTTTAAGCGCTTCTAGGAACCTGATATATCGCTAACATTCAATTTCATGGTTGAATTTAGAATCGATTAATTAATTGAGATGGGAAAGATAACTCTTAAACGAAAAACTCACACGATGGAAATGAAAGGAGTAAAAATGCAGAGAAGTTAATTAATCCATGAATTTTATTCTGTAAGATCTGTTTGTGATGCTGATTGATTGCCGCAAGTGTCTAAAACATTTCCATGAAGTAAATGACGTACGATTTGGTCAGCACATTGCGAGATTAATTTTTTCTGACACAACACTCCATTAAAACGTTGACTGACTGTTGGGGCATAACAACAATTTTACCAGGTGAATTGCTCTTTTACGTATCGGTGTGAATGAAGAGGATTAGAATTATCTCAACATCTCTTTTAGAAGAAGTTTAAGCATCCGTGGAAAATATCATCATGCTATTACATTTTCACAATTTTTGGGAGAGATACAATTTTAATCCATCGGTAAAGCCATTTTTTATACACTGCTACTTAAAACCTTACGTAATATGCGAACATGTTAGAGTGTGATATAAATAAATCTCGTTTAGAAATACAGAACTTTCAAAAAACGAGTATTCCGTGGAATATTTTCGATAACTGCTGCATGTTGCATCGAGACAGTAAGGTTGAGTCTAAGCAACAGCTCAGCAAATTGCTGAGCTGGGCTGATTGTGGGTGTCCTCGCGACTCAAACCCATAAAATTGTGCTTCAACTTTATAATTTTGATTTATTACCGTGGAATATAAGTCACAATCAGTTATTACTCTTTCATCTGAATAAAAATACAGCTTTGAGTGGTCTTGAAATTTAAATGCAGAAATTTATTCCGACTAAATTTAAACACACTTTTGTCTTTAGATTTAAAACGTCAATCATTTTCAAGTGAAATATAGAATTTCAAATTCTAATGCTAGTAAGTACAAATTGAGTGAATTTTCCTGTAAATTTAATTTTCAATTACAATCCCAATGAAGCATTGTTGCACGCAAATCTGAAAAGTCTTTGTCTTGTTAGCAAATGTCGACCGATTGCAGGTATTTGATGTGTTCGGTTCATACCTGTTCATTTTTTCTTGCGTAATTTAAGTAATTGTTTGAAACACAGACTCTCAGTGAAAGTCCTGTGATACATCTCTTCGCTTACTTAATACAACACGAGGGTACAGAATTTGACAGGAAAATGCAGTAATCGATATGAATTATGGAAAGTAGAGAGTGTTGCCAATCGGCAATAACCCTGGGGGAACTCGAGTCATCTCTTCCTTGCTTCCAAGCGCAATAATACAGTACAAATTTCATTTGAAGACGAGTGATGTTTTTTAACACGATCTTCCAAAGACCGTAAGCTCCAAACTCGGTAATTCTATCGTAGAGTATAACAGCATCCATCCCTGAACGAACTTAGAAACAGCAAGTACTGGAAAAGATGATCGTAAATTTTTAGTGAAACGCCCTCTTGAAAAAAGAATAGAGGCTCTAGAGTCCATGCGCTGAGACGATCATAGATACCTCGAAATTAAATGCGATTGACGGTTCAAGTTTTTACCGCCGAGGTGATCATGTGAGGCAAATCAGAAGCCACAGGGAAAGTGGCGTGCAGTTCCTGCCACACTTGCTGCAGGCCTTAGAAAGTTAACAAGTTTCAAGCTGCTGCACAGACTGCCACAGCACTCAGCTGCTCGGCTCAGGAGTTCTTTGGCGCGTTAACTCTCGCAATTTTCCCCCCATGCAAAATCCAGTTGTGCGCGATGCAGGATCAAGGTTCAAAGGCTTGGGTTACCCTGAGAAGAGTTTTCAGGGTTTGGTATTTTCTTTGGGATGCATTTTGCTCTTGGAGCGAGAGCAGAGTTGTCACATTAAAACGCAAACCTGGAGAGGTTGGTACTGCAGGTCTGGCACCAGTACCTTCCATTGAGCGTTGTGCGACATCACTTCTGTCACATCACCTCAGTCACTTGCGTTAGTCACATCACAACAACGTCATCTATTAAAATAGGAAGTGTCAATTCTTTATAATTACTGTAGGCATATGCACTCATAGAACTTATAAATGAGGTCGAACTTATCCCATGAGAAAGTAATGTGCCTCAGTCATAGCACATCAGCCCCATCATTCGAGTGTCAATTATTTCATGTTTTAAAAATAAGTCTTATCGTTTTGAGCGCTTTAAGTTGTTGCTAATATAGAACTTATAACGGAAAACACACATCGCGTGTAAATAGTTACCTTCATTTCCTAAAATTATATCAAGTTTTGAGAAAATCTTATGCAAAACTTTGGCGCAAATCAATTGATTTCGTAATATTACTTATCTGATTTTGAGTTTCGCATCACTTAACAACGAACTAAGCCCAACTAGCAGAGCAGGACTTAATTGGAAGTGTTAGTTATCATAGCTGCTTTCCTTCTGTGGAAGCAGTGAGTTGCGATTACTGGCACTCTTACAGCACAAAGAGCTACGGCAAATATAACAGAATGAAAATTGAATACACTGAGTAAGTATATGCACGTTGAAATCGCGTGAAAACTTGGAGAGTGTATTACTACAAAAGGTACCTAAAGTTGTTAAATATAAGTATTGAAAACAGTAATAAAATAAATGATACATGGAAATTAATAAGAAATACAGAGATAGTTGTGTCCAAGCATCGCGATGTCACTCGCGAGATGAAATGTTTGAAACGAAGCATTTATATCTGACCTCATAGGATCATATCGAAGTTTTGAAAGATATTTTTTAACGTTTCTCTACAAATTTATAAATCTTGAAGAACGTACGGCGTGCATTTCAAAATCTTATATTTTTATATGAGGAGATGATTTTTCAATATACGACTGATCACGAATTAATCTAATGCTGAACAAGTTTGCATGCTTGCCGAAATGAAATTGAACATCGTTAAGAATTTGCCAACCAAAAAAGCGCACATGAAATAGTATTTACCGTGAAACGACTTTTAGGCTTGTCACTTGGAGAAAAATCTCGAAAATGGAATTCGTGTGTTCAATATTTTAAGGATGAACATGATGCAAGATTATTTACATCTTTTACATCTCAAATGCAAGATTATTTACACTCAAAATTTAACACAAAATTGATGGTTCTTATTATGTTCTAAACGATGTAAAGTTTTCCGATATTTACATGCCAAATTAATTTAGATATAATATTGAATGCGAATAACTATTAAGCTAAAGAGCGTAATATTCGTTCTTATTCAAACTTAAGCAAATAAAATCTTTTCAGGAACCGCTACATAAAAAAACTTTTATTCCAAAGGCGATGGAAAATAGACATACTTCAATAAAACAGGCAGCCCGTGGTAAGATTTTAAAAGGATTATCTCAACGTATGTAAAAGCAATTGCTCTCCGAAAGACATTGAAAACCCGTTTCTAAAATATTTATTCTGAAGTTGAGTTTCAGTGCAGGTAAGAACTCAAATTTCATACTAAACTGCGACGATTTTCGTCTAAATTTCATTGTAATATCTTAGGAAGTGAATACTCCTCGTCGAAAAAAGAGAAATTGTATGCACTGTCACGTGATTTTAAAAGAGATCGAAGCTTTACACCCACACAAGGCGTAGGCTCCACAGTAGCCAAGATAGCGGATATTTTTTTCTACTTGATTCACAAATACCATTGTTCCTTTAAAAAAAAATTCTGTTCAATATGACCGCCTAAAAACGTTGTTAACGCCAGGGAATTCCACGCTTGCAATTGCTTACATCAATTGTCAGAGTGCAAGGATTCGTAAGTGACTGTTGGGTACGAATCCAATGTTCGGCAGTCCAGTCTGAGCCTTTAACTTTGGTGAGAGACTTTTAACGACTACACAAGATTTCTTCACCCAACTAAACGGAATCAAATTATAATTGAAGGTGTCAAAAACGGTCAATTCTAATTTTATCACAGCCATGCTAAATTTTCTCATGAAATCTTTCTATCATTTATTCAACTACCGTAGTAAATGTTTACGCCAAAATTTTATAAATTTGTACTTAAGATATTCTAGCAAAACATGATGATAAGCCCCACTAATTTTTTCTCACCTATTAGAAATTATGAGTTTCAAAAAGCAAAAAATAATTCACAGAAACTAATGTAGCATCATTTTCACCGATAGTAAATCAACGCAGAGAACTGCCGGCGATCCATCAAACAACAGACGGTCGTCACGACCGCCTGGGGGAACGAACTGAGCCTCAACTTTCTAAACTTATATAAACTCGAGCCACAGGTGCGACAAAGGGGTGACTACAGAAGGAAATTGATGTCTCGGAGGCAGGAATATAATTATGTAAGGACAAGTGTTGCGAGCTGTGCGAAGGTGAGTGTAAAAATACATTGATAACAGCCGCTGGGTATTGGTTTGTGTAGTCAACTTTCTTTGCCTGCGGTCATGATTGCGCAAGTAGTCAATGCACAGTGACAGCAATCAAAGAACAATACCAACAGTCAAGATACAGTGCCATCTGTCAAGACACGGTGATAACTACCAAGAAACAGCGCCAGAAGTCAAGAAACAGTGCCAGCAGTCAAGACACAGGGTCAGCAGTCAAGACACAGTGCAAGCAGTCAAGACACAGTGCCAGAAATCAAGAAACAGAGCCAGCAGTCAAGGCACAGTGCCAGCAGTCAAGGCACAGTGCCAGCAGTCAAGGCACAGTGCCAACAGTCCATTTGCAGTGCCAGCATTAAAACAGTCTTCTGCAGAGGAACGCTCACGATACTCTAACAGATGTAATGATGTTGCGAGAACCAAAAAACCAGGTGACACAGAATCACATTATGTTCTTGTGGCCTCAATCCGTCATTTTTACTTTGTCCGTAATCCGTTAAGTCGGGAAAAGTTTTCGCCCTCTGCAGCTGAAGTGGTGACGCACCTATTTGTCTGTTGGATCCCTGCTGTTAAATTTATCCAAATGTGAGCAACAAGTACACCAAAAACAGTTGATTAAGGTTTGTATAATCATAATAATTTAATGCTGCTCAAAACGTATACGGAATATTCAGTGTTTTGGAAGGGTGGTTTGAGATTCTTGCTCGCGGTTGTTCTGTAGACCGCAAAGGAAAGCAGGCATGACTGGACAGATACAGACGGTCGCAGAAATTTGCCTAAGGTCGCCTTTCGATCTTTCAACCATAAAAACTCCCGTGGCCGGTTGAGAATATCTAGTTCCTTACTCCGAGTCGCGATACTTTTGAACCGGACAAAAAATTGTATGAAAATTTATAATATCATATTTGAAAGTACACCTGGGGAACATGAGCTGATGGACAAGTTTTGTTTGTAGAAAGTTGTGATTGAAATGAGGTAGTATTGTTTCAGCACTGGGAGCTGTAATGCGATACATGTACGAAAGTGCTCAACTGGCTTTAAATCAATGACTGGATTAGGTTTAGGAATATCGATAGATGCGAGTATGACTGACTGTTGCCTCATACGCGTAGACACTGAGTTGAGCCGTTAGTTTGAGCTCAGTGTATAACGCCTGAGATTTATGCGCGGCTCCTCTCCTGATGAGAAGAATTTAACTTGAGTGAAGCGTATTTATTTACCCTCTAACATCACTGCGAGACGGAAAACCTTCGAGTTCACCGGGTCCGCTAGACGACAGGAAATTTACTTAGCGGAGTCGTTGTGACTGCTCTTAATTTATTTCAGAACCAAGTAACTGGTAGATAGATTGGCTCTCATTGAAATTAGGGTGAATTTACAAGTATAATTAAAGCCATAAATATTTGAAGTACTTTCAAGCTTACCCTCAGCTAAGCTTTTGAAGTTTCATAATTTGTACCAAGATTGGTTCTTGAAAACTTTATCGGTAGGCAAATTCAGTTTTCCTGAGTACACAATCTTTAATTCTGTTCGTCATCGCAATTGATATTTTGACAATTCGCAGGACCCAACAGCCAATAAGAAATTGAAATAATAATTATAAATTCACTTTAGAGTTAGATCGGCGTGCACATGCACAAACATTCGGCTACCGAAGCTGCAAAATGTGTGCATTTCAGTTTAAATGAAGAAAATTATTTCCTGCATCTCATTTTCAGACTTCCATTTTCTCCTATAAGAGTACAGGACGCAATAAATCCTGCATGCGAATCCTCGTCTGTTTCTGAGGGCCGAGAACCAGAATGTCTCTCAATCTGTAGGGAAAGCGCACCACAAACTCTAGAGCCTCGGCTAGGTTTACAGGGGGGCGCTTTCCCTCTGTATGCACATCGCTCACATTCGGTATTGCGCGTTTGTTCAAGAATTTAGCTTCATGAATTATGAACTTGAACTGAAAGCCTTTAATTTCATAAATTATGTATATAAATACCCATTAAATGGGGATAAAATCTTTTGTGCAATATTCTATATGTTTTAATGTGGATTTACTGTTCCATGATAACATGATTGTCTGACATCATCTGGCAAGAAGACATACACGTGCTAATTCTCCAGTAGTGCTAAGCAATTTGATGCAAATAACAAGTTCCGAAATTTGTATAAATTTTCAAAATTTTTCGATTTCATTTTGTCCAACAGTAGGCCAAAATTAGTTTGATATTCACTCTATAATTTTAAGAATATATTCAGAAATTATTCGTTAAATGCCGTTTATGGATGCTTACCTCATAGCTGAGCTGCGTAAAGTTCCTCACTAACTTGTTTAACGGAGAAAGTTTTGAACATCAATGGAATTGTATACATATATCATGAAACTTTCCAAATAATATGAATTGTATTGTTATATACAAAGCTCATGAAGCATTTATGAATAAAACAAATAATGCAAAAACATAAGTGATGTCTCGATAGGTTTCACGGTGGAGCTACATCACGTCAAGCTGAAGGAATAGTTAACTCCGTCACGTTGCTGAGTTGCTTCTCGCCTTTCCAAATGATCCCTTAGTTCGAAATAAATCTAAGTTATTATCATCATCATCATTTCTACGTCTTTTATCCCATATAATTTTTTTCATTGTAATAATTGGGCAAGCTAGATTGTTCTTGCACAAAAAGTAATAAATTTCATTATTTAAAATTATTTGGGCAAGCAAAGCGTTTTACATAACTGTAAGGCGCAGTGTTAATATTTGGGAAGCACTGAAAAGATTTTAATATTTTGAATGTTAATGAATTTTATTGAAAGGAAAACGAATATTAATCACTTCAACTAAGAAAGATCAACTATCTCAGGTGTTGTTCCTAATCAACTTTAAAAGAATTATTTTATAAGAAACATTGTTCCAACCTCACACATATTAGACTGGCACTGGACAAATCAGACTGGCACTGGTGTCAGGTCTTCATCAGCATCAAAATAAGGAACTGCCTCGACAGTGGACCTCAAAAATTCATTGGATTCAAAATTCAACAACAATCAAAATCGATTGAGCCCATTTTCCTGTTTCGGTCATTTTTCTGGAAAACATGTGTCAATGAATTAATGATGAAAATAATTAGGAAGATCAAACAGAGAATCCAAATCCCAAAATCAAGAAATTTCCCAGCACCATTGAAAATTTTTGTGCGCGTCGACCACTTTTGACAGTTTCTATTTCATGGAAGAAATGGGAGAAAATCTGGCTGACAAGCGAAAGTTTTGTCACCACGCCCATGACTTGTGAGACTCTGGTGCAGTTAGTCATGTTCGGCTGGAGACGCGAGCAAGAGGCTCGGTTGACAAGGATGATAGTCGCACATATCGACCCAGTTGCGCTCAGCATTGGGATGCTGTCGTTTCACGCGCGACTTTCGCGAAGAAGCAACAGCTGATGACATTGAAGCTGTACTACGTGAAGAGAAACTTAGATAATTTCCTGTTTAGGGCGGGGGAAGGAAAGGAAACCTAATGAAGCTCAAAATTTAGAAAGTAATGGAGGAATGGATAACTTTCGCCCTTTAACATCAACGTTCTTCTTAATTATGCAAAGGACAAATATGTACCAAAAATCAGAGAGTTAATCCCAAGCATCTGCTATACGCACACTCTGTCAGGACGTATTTGCTCGGGCTGACAGAGCTGTGCAACTCAAATCTTTGATTCAAAAAAGTGAAAGTCTTACCCCAAGATAAATGAGGTGCGAAAGCGCGAAGTGTTCTAATTTAGCGAGTAAGTTTATCAGCCGCTATCGGGCGTAAAGTGTAGAAATTAGGATTCCTGGTCGGTTCTTTTTCTGTAAGAGATCGAAGCAGAAACTAGGCGCATATTTTTTTCACGAATGTGATGTTATATAACACTCAAGAATAGTAATGGAAAATGACATTTATGTGAAATCTTTAGAATTTTAGGAACTTTTCAATAACATTGTTCGTTTTTTAATGCAGAAATAACGATGTTCAGAATGTTAATTGGATAAAGTAAGCGTCTAGCTACAGATTATTTGTGAGAAGATTGGTACAACCGACTGCCAATTGAAGAAAGTTTGCAGGGCTGTTCGTATTAACGAAATAACGAGGGAAGTACCAATTTCTTGAGAAAAACTACAACGTACAAGTAATGCACGGCATTAGGTAAAAAATTTTAGGTTATAGCAATTTTAGCGATGGAGTGAAATCTAATGGCTTCCGGAGTATTTCGCAAAACCGGACAGAAAAGGAGGCCAGGCAAAGTTTACGCCCCACTTCCGTGTTTAGTGTACACCGCTTATCAATTCACGCTGGGACTTGCATAATGAGGCCCGTATTTTGCAACGCCTGACGCTGCGAAAAGTGGTCATCATGCACGCTGTATCAGGCCTTATCTGGCGAGTGCACAGCGCGGTGTTGACGTTTGCGGCCAAAGTGGGAGTCCATCTGACCACAATACCTAGGTGTACTAAACAAGAGCCTGAGTGGGAGTGTAGTATCCGACCACAATACCTAGGTGTACTAAACAAGAGCCTGAGTGGGAGTTCATCTGGCAAAAATACATAGGTGCATTAAACAAGAGCCTGAGTGGGAGTGCATTTGACCACAATTGCTAGGTGTAATAAACGAGAGTCTGAGTGGGAGTCCACCTGACCACAATACCTAGGTGTTATACTCAAACGCCTTCAAAGGTTCGCAATATGCGTATAAACAAAGTAATCGTCAATTATAGTAGACAACATATCAAGCGTTTGAAAAACAAAGTAAGTGTAAGATGGTTTCTCCGAATATATTTCAATCTGCGTTCCTTGCTTTGAAAATTTGAGCTATGTACTCTCAATGCGTCGTGGTGCAACCAACCGAGAAAAGGAATTAAGGACGAGAAAAAGGGATCTCTTAGGACTAAAAAAAAAAAGAATTCTATGAGAGAACGAAGCTGTCTTCTAATATAAACCTTCATCTGGCTTATTATTACCACTGTTCCGAGTCTTTTATTCTGTATATTTGCGTGACTCAGTGAATTATTTGTTCGAGCAAGAATGTTCTAATGCAAAAACTATACGGTGATAGTAATGAAATTATATGAGCAAGCAAATTGTTCTGTGTGTCTGTAAGCCACAATGTAAATATTTGGCAAGCACTGAAAAGATGTTGATATTTTAATCGCTTATGATTTTTTTTTTCGCAAACTGATTTTTCTTCTCAAATTAACCCATGTTGGAGCACGTAAATGTAAATGCCTTAACATACGTTTCAAGAAATGAATTGGCCTACATGCATCATCGACATTTTCGTATCGGACCCATTATAGACAGTTTTCCTTTCATGGAAGTAGTTGAGGGAGCACAAATTGGTTACTCTACGCCAAGCGAGCTGCAGGTACCAGTCCATAATAATATTTTACTGTTCGTTCCAACAACAAACAACTTTTCTTGTTCATTGTTTGTGTCTGAGAAACTAAACACAGGACCCACTCAAAAAAATTCCATAGGGAGATCAAATTCTGCACACGAGATTGGGTGTAGAAAGTTGTGGTTTCTAAAACTGAAAGTAAAAGTGGCAGACAGAGACAACAAGAGCAGCCCTCGAGAGTTGCGAGGTGGGAGCAGATTACGATTTGAAGCGAGGCGCGCGCACACGCAAGCCGCACATTCGAACGCAATCCTTCACACATTAGAAGCCCATTAACAGTAAAATTACAACGCTTACTTTGACTGCCCGTTCTGATCAGACAATTCATGCGTTTGATTGAATAAGATCATCAACTTTTAAGGGAAGTGATTGAGTTTGAAGATATTTCCTGTGCAGTACTTTCCGGTATTTTTTTCATGGAAATTTCAATTTTGTACTGGATTAGGAACCAAGTAGTCATGTAAGTGTGGATGCAATAAAATACACCACTGAAATTGATCAATAACTTATTTTGTTACTTGAATATTAAACTTGAATTTTCACACGCCAAAACATTGTTTTGAAATACGAGAAGCCATTAACATTTTTCTACGCCATCATGTGATGCTGCTGCAAACACACGCACACGAAGAAAATTATTGAGATCATTAACCTGAATTTAATGTACTACAATTCCCGTAAAAACACAGATATTGGCCAAATTTCTAATGTTGATGTTTCAAAAGAGAGTTGAACCATTTTTGTGCTTGATAACTTTGCTTCACGAGAGAAATGATGAAGCACAATAGCGAAAAATTGTTTTTACATACTAGACGAAGACAATTTAATATCCATCACTTTTCTAAGGGAACTCATCAACTTTTTCACAAAGAAACTTTGTTGTTACAATGAAGTGCAATGAGGTGCAAATGTTTTTTAAACTAAGAACAAGGATATTATTGGTTCATTATTCGCTACCTCCTCCAAGGTAATCACAGAAGAGGGCATTTGAGCTCATGACCGTTTCAGAACATGCTACTCACAAGCTCTTGGGTCCCAACCTAAGTAATAAAATCCAAATTTAGCTCCGTCTTGCGATGACAGGAGATAGCTGCACATAAATGGCGTCTCGATTGATGGTTTTCTGTTTGCAAAATTCAGACAAAAATTCGTCGAGTCTATCTGTGATTGTTTTACTTCGCTATGTTTGGGTAGAGAGGGGACTTGTCACGCCCTTTGTGGGGTTGTGCTATGTTGAGGTTCTCATCCCCACTAAGGTTCTGTTACGGTGACGGAAAACATCACACACCCAAAGTATGGTCCAGTCAAGGCGCCGGAAGAGCCCATACACTCAGAGTGGGGTCCAGCTACGCTGGCGTGAGACCCTCAAACTAGTCCACAAATTGGATGCCAGCTCACAACTTTCACACAGCTTTCTATGACGAAGACTAGAGCGAGTTGGGCGCGTGGCAGCCACTTTTTCGAGGCAGTAAAAACTCGGTAAACAAGTGAAATTAAGTGAAGCGTATCCCATGTAGATGTCGATGATGAAAATAAACGAGTAATGGAGGATAAAAATGGTTCGTTTGAGATGCGCTTGATGTTTTATGTCAGCTTTTGAAAACGCAGAGTTAAATTGAATATTTCCGGCTCACGAGCTTAGATTCAAGGGAAAGATAATTCACGACAATGCGATAAAAATTATTTTTCCATGTTGTTTAAAAAGCTGAAATTATTTGCACAGAGCTGAAAGTTTAGCAGAATGGAGTCAACTTCAAAAACTCATCCCTGTTTCTACTAAACACAAAAGAATTGTCTTTGTTAGATAACTTCGAGAAAAATAATGGATGCATTTGTCCATACTTCTATAGATAAGCAATAAATTTAAAATATCTGTTTCATTATTGTGAAAGCATGTACTTAACTTCATTACGAGACACTATAGTTTTCATGAAGGCACCATGCTCAACTGAGGCATATGGTATTTATAAAACTCGCACGCTCATGATAAACGTCACTCCTGCACGAGAGCAAATTACATAGTACAAGCAGCAAGTGTGGGACTGTGAAGTGCTGGGGCGCGTATCAACTAACTCATAACTGTTTAAATTTTGTACTCATTGCTCCTTAAAGACAACCATCGTTTTTTGGCTGAAACCGGCATCAGGTTTTCGACGACACCAGACTTAGGAAAATATTTTCATTAGCAAAAGCCTTCTAAATCTAAATAAAGTATCAATTCCAATACAAAAAAAATCAGATCTATATATGAAAATCAGACTTCTACCTCTCATGTAATTGAAGTTAAAATCTTTCTTTCATTCCATTAAGAAAAAAAATTGAGCATTCTCGTTAGTTCAAACATGCACGTAGATTCAGGTTTAAATTCTTGAAAAAGTACTAGACGAACCAGTATGAACAAAATGTTTACAACGTGAGCAGATTTTTCTTTGCAAGAAATGACCCAATAGAAATTGCGGTCGAACTTGAGCACTTGAACTCGTCTCGCCAAGCTGGAAAAGCGAGTTGTTTCGAGCACCTACAATCCAAAAGCTGTCCAGAGAAACTACCGCAGAAAAATGATTATATATGCTCTTATTTTTCATGAGATAATGTCAGTTTTTTAGGCACCTGTCAGTGAATATCAGAGTTTAAGCACATAAGAAAAACTCAATTCAATGGAAATGCGTTCAGAGATGTTATTTTAAGATAAAAAATTGGAGCAATAAGTTCTGAGTTGCGGGCAGTTTCCAAACGTTTGACGTTAGCTCGTCAAAAAACTTGCTCTTCTCCTGAAAATTTTATTCATAGCTATTGAATTATAATTTCAGTAAAAGTTTACATTGAACCTTCATTGGTTCATTTACAATGGTTCATTTACAATGAACCTTCATTGTGTTAGTTGTAGCATCGTAACGAATACGGGCATGTAATTTAGTAATTCAGGAAGAAAGTGACGACTGAAATAATTCATACTTCATTATGAATAAAAGGACAAATTTTGTTCTCAGCTATTTGTATTAATTCAATATTTGTCCTACATCATGGAGAAAAACAGAATGGAAAACAAATGGAAACATCCCAATAGAAGCTGACAGAATTTGTGGTCTTTTACTGAGACTTTTTGAATGCGAACACTAACACCCAGCTTGTAACTAATAGTTTCTTCGTACTTGCTGATGTACTGAGTGGTAACAGGTATCAGCAAAAATTTAACATTACTTTTCAAACTGTACATAAACATTAATCATAAATTCATAAACGTAGTACAACACGAAAAATGGTGCTTTTGAAGTAATTCAATCCTAAAAAAATATTCATACTACTAATTTTTTATGCACATTACCTTGAAAATATTCGTGTAATCTTTGACATTAATAGGATCTCCTGAAGAAAAAAGGATGATATTACTGCACTGCGGCAGATTCTACATTACAGGGACAATTGTACATCGTCCACAAACATGAACAAGTATTTTTTGTGCATCGTTAAATGACTGTCCCATATTCTGCAAGGAGATACTGAAATCCTGGTTGACGCCTGTATAGCCTGGGCTCATTAAACAGAAGGAGAAAGTGCCGATCCTGAGGTAATTACTACAGCTCTACTCTCGAAGTTTCTATAGGATAGCAGCGGGGGACGGGTTTTGCATCCCTTTCCCTGAATTTTTCACAATACGTAGTTGTCTTCACAAGGCTCTCACGGACCGAGTCAACAAATTACACCGAAACAGGTACAAATTTCGTTTCTGTGCGAAGGCGCCTAAGAATTTATTCTGAGAAGCCTAAGTGCGTTTAGTTATGAAAGAGATCTGATACTGCACGTATAATTATAGCATAGCTGTGTGGTATAGTTTCGTTGTAGCAAGCTCTTGAAGTTAAGCAAGTTACGAAACTTCTCCCGGTTGACAGCACATTGCACACACCTCGTCTATAGGGGAGCAGGTCCGGAGACTACAACGCATATCAAGTAGCGATCCACGAGACTTGGAGTTCGTTTGAGCAACTGCAGAATGTCCTCGGGTGAGGTCTTACTCTCACAATTATCATTTCATCCTTTCGAGGCCTTTTAAAGTTTTGAAAGCAGAGAACAGAGAATAATTGTGTTTTTATGAATTAAATTCGAGATATTATTCTCGTGTGAGCTAATTGTGAAGAATAATTTTTACTCTAAAGATTGAATTGAAGATATTCATGAAAATCATCATCTTGATTTTTGAAAAAAGCCCAACAGGCTAAATATGTTACATCGGTAATTGTTTCATTGAAGTTTCAGAGCAATTACTCATTTTAAGTAAAACTAATGAATGCATTTATACCAGTAAGTAGCAGGTCATATGCACCATATTGCTGAGTTTCGGTTGTTCGAGTGACTTATTTCATTTTGTGGATTGATGTGACCGCTATCATACCTGAATCTTAAATAACTTGAGCGCTAAACGCTCATAACTTTAGAGCACGAAAAACTCAACAATGGAAATTAAAAATTAGAAATTTGACCTTTCCGAAGCGAACTCGGCCCATGAAAGTTAAGAGTCGTGAAAGTTTTGTTTTTATGAAGAAAGCAGCAATTTATTGAATGTTTTGCCCAGAATTTATTTCACTGCACCTAGCAGGGCAGGAAAAAGTTCAACAAACTCGTGCACAGTTTTCTTGTGCGCTAAAAGCTTAACAATTTATGTTAGAAATTATCTGTACTCACCAAATTGTGCGGTTCCTGAAGCAACTCCGAATCTTCGATTCCTGCGGAAAAATAAATTTGATTACTATATTGAATAGTTTTATAAGATGGAAGAATACTTCTGACTCAAAGCGGTGTGACTCAAAGGCATGACAGAACAGAAATTATTCTGTCCCGTTGGTTTTCAACTTTCAGCGTGAGTTTTCTTTTGATATTCTTAAGTATTCTCAAGCTTTCTTGAAGCTGAGAGTGTGTTTTTTCTATCATTTCAAACATATTTTATATAGCATGGGATAGAGTGAATTAGAGGGGCTTGGGTTATTCGTCACTGTTTATTTAGAAATACTTCTGAACGATTTAAAATTTTTGCTGGTTACGTGCAAAATGAAAATACGAGAAACTTAAGCGAAGGAAATAATTTTTTTTTGTATTTTTTTACTAGAATGGTAGCTCGAATGAAACACGGTTTGCCTAGGCATTGGTCGAAAGAAGACGATACTCAATTTTACAGCGTGAACAACGTTTTCCGAAAGACTTAATTTTCAGAATAACAAGCATTTTCAGAATAATTTATTTGATCCAATACACAGCATTGACGAGGATAATATTCACTGCGTTGTTTGAGGATATGAACAAAGTGAATAATTTACTATTTATTCGATACATTTGACGTTTCTAGTCTGGGTTGGAGCCAAGTAGCAATAAAATTTGTTTCTTCTCTATTGGCTCAAGAAACTTTTTCTCCGAGAAGTATATGGAGCTTTGACGAAGAAATCGAAATGAAATTCCCGTGACGATTTCTTTTTTCTGCAGTCGTGAATAGAAAGACTCTCATTCGATTACAAAAAGACTGAAGTGAAGTCAACAGTTAAGTCTTTCAACCCAGCTCCGGAAGATCAGTAAGAGAGAAAGTGCTCTTAAAGATATTCCAACCCTCATTGTTCAACCCAAGCTCGGCCATTGTTAAGAGAGCTTTCTGGAGATAAAAACACTCCTAGAAAATTAGTATTTTATAGCAAAAAATACAACATTACATGAGGGTTGTATTGAACCGCCAGACTAGCTGTACATAGTTGAAAATTTTATTCGTGTCTGAAAGTTAAGGAGAAAGTTACTGGTATTGGTTGTTAATTGAAGAGGGAAAAATAGGAAAAATTACTAAGCGACTGCCCAATACCAATGGAAGGCTGGCGATTTATGTGATTTTATGAAATTATAAGATAACAAACAAGAAACATTCACACAATTCCGTCATAGATTTTAGATTATTTATTCGCGAGTGAAATTCTTTCTCAGTGAAGAGTTCTGTAACGAGGATTTACTTTTTCGTGAAACGTGAGTAGAGGCGAAAAATTCTACAAGAAATACTTTCTGAAATTTATGATAGGTTCAAAATAATGGAATAATGATTTTATAATAATTCTAATAACTTGACTGATTTATTATATAATGTATTTATTCATTAGAGAATGATCACAGTGATTTTGAGAAAAATTATCAACTCCCTACCAATGTCTTGTGAGCGCTTGCAGTTCTTCACATCATTACAAGCTCATGATATTGATATTATTTATTAATAATTAATAAATATAATGAAATTACTTCAAACTGCTTTTACAACTCTGTTTAGAGTAATTTTTTCTTTTTACATGCAAAGGCTGTAAATTCTTTCAAGCGACACATGAGATGAGCAGCAATTGTTTTGTTTGCAAGCAAAAATAAGTGAGAAATATGTTTTAGACAAGACAAAATTTTCATAGCGCCCGTTGTCAAGTATTTTCCAACCAAATTACTAAAAGAAATTAGTCAAGTGATTTGAAAGAAGTGAATCCTTTTGAGTGGATTGAAACTTGTATACAGGGAACTCTGCGGAAGAATTCATATCCAAAATCTACCAGTAAACAAATCTTTGAGCTGTTACGAGCCCATCTTCAATGAGGGTATTAAAATATTTCGTATTATATTACGCTGAAGCGAGGTTCTAAATAGGAGAACAACCATAGAAGTTAGATGATAAATTATTATAGAATCAAAAAGACTCATTATATAACTGGTCCATTGAACTGCATTCGATAATACACAAATATGATCAACCTAAAGCTATAAAATGAAATATACTCAGCTGTGGCATTGAATGGAGCACAAAAAGGCGAAGGCAAAACATAACAAAAAGTTAGTTTACAAAGTAATTTTGCCACCTGAATTGATCGTAGCCGAGGAGATCCCGCGATGAGAGAAAGGCGCAAGTTTTTGCGTTGTCGTGTGAACGTGATGAGAGTGACGCTGTACGTGACGCTGCAGGCGATGCTGCACGTGATTCTGCACGCAAATGCAACGCGCGGATCTTCCCACGTGAGCAAAAAATCATGTGAGACGCGCCGCAATCTCGCGAAGCGCGGAAAACGCTTGCTAAAGCAAACATTTGAAACCAAGGCAAATGCTACACTTAGGCCTGTCAATAATATGATAGTATGATTATGAGAAATATAGGATATTGATATTGATAATTACTTTCTTTTTCTCTTAGATGCTTCGTTTTGGTTTGAACGTTTCAGTTCCAGTGAGTAAAATTTCAGGTCACGTACCGTCCCTTCGGATTTGCTACAGGATACGCATGTCACCGTCACTGCAAAGAGCGCATATTTCAATTGCGTACTAGCACCGTAATGTGCAGTGAGGAGTCAAATCTCATGCTGAATAATGACGGAGAATGTAGGGTTTCATAATCATCATTGGACAAACCGTGCAGCAACATCGAGTGAATCTGCAACTATTGACTGATCATTATTCAAGCGCCAATACACTAAATCTTTTACATTAAATGGACAATTCCTGCTTAAGAGTTTGTTGTACTGCATGTGAAGTTGTTCAGTACGCATGACCAAGTGCACGTGATCCACTTCACGCGACCAGCAGCTTGAGTACGTGTGATCGAGTAAGCACAGACCGACACAAGTGACAAGGAAAGTAAGATCAAGCATCTATGAGCGAGTAAACATAGTCTATACGGACAGACCCAGACACGCATGAGCATGCGTGAAGAAGTAAACACCACCAAGCACTGGACGATCGCGTTGACATGTCATAGGCCACGCAATCAGGCTCACAGAAGCCCGTGAACACACACGTACATTGCGAGCTGGCAAGTTAAGACACAACGCAGAGAGGCGGCTGGGAGCGTAGATAATATACGGAGCTGCGCAGCGCGGTAAGCCTTCAGCTGCGATGCTCTGGGTAATTGCAACTGCTTACTCACTGTCAGCTTGCGGTGATGCTGCCGACACATGATACTGTCCCCACCTCAACTCTCTGGTTACGCGAGTGTTGAGTCATCAGGAATCAGGAGTTGTTGAGTTGCTCATCGCAACTCCATATATCTAAGCTAATAAAATGGGAAGGGCTACTGAAATTTACAGTATTTCATCCCAGCTTGCTGAGTTTGTAGAAGATAAGGTGTGTTTGTCAGCTCATGACATTGCTTCGCATATTTCTCTCATGAAGAGGTATAAGACAAAAGCTTGATTATTTAAACCTGTAGATCTGTTTTTCATCATTTGAATACATATTATTTTGTGATTATTCTTTCTATCTAAATATGTATTGAAATTGTATCAACTGCTTAGCGGCATTACTGTATCGCAGAGTCGCACATTATCGTCCATTAGCTCGACTGAAGCTGATTTCCTACACTTTGAATTAAGGGTAGATAATTTCCGGTGCGAGGTCCCCAGCGAATAGTGAATGCAAATTTTACTATCAAGACACCAGCCTACACTCCCTTCTCTCTTGCAGCCTCTCAAATTGCAGCACAGACTCGCGGAAGGATTGCTCCATGCGTCATTTAGACCTAGGATCTTGGTAACTGTTCCCAGGTCTCCGGGATCCCAGCACCAGTTCCCAGGGATCATGGATCCTGGCACTAGTTCCCAATAATCACGCCCATAGGGTGGGAAAGCAGGACCAGGAACGAAGCGTTTTAGGCCATCAAATGCAACAACCGCATGCGTCAATTTCAAATCCCACACTTTCCTTCGTAGACTTTCACTTTCATGACGCCAAGAAAAAATCTTTCCTGTCTGTGATGGCTGTAAATGAATGCATTTCCTGAATAAAGCTCAAGTTCACAGCCAAAATTTAGTGCTAAAGGCGATTCAAACTGAAGAAGAGTCACGGTAATTCTCATTTGGGTTCCGAAGAGCATGTTTTTCTTATTATTTTGAAGTGCATGTAATAAATTGTTTGGAGATTGACTGTTTCTCCTTCATATATACTGCTTTGGAGGTTCTGAATTGCTTTTTATTTCAATCGTTGATAATCCTTACTGACATGGGATATTAAATAATTATGCAAAACTGCTAAGGAGACCCATACACATGAGGTCACCATGTGAAACACTGCATCTGAAACTAATGCGGCTGGCAAGTGTAGAGGCAGACCATAATGAAAATGAAATCTTCTGAGAGTCTAATGATCCATTTACTGGGCATCAACTCTTCAAAATGAATCGTATGAAATAAAAGTTTAGAAACTACTCGGTTACGTAGATCTAACAGTAATTGAAAAATTTTTCTGAGCGTTGGCATGAAAATACGTGTAACTGTTTCAATGTTATGGAAACACCTATCAATATTTGTTCAAATTCCAATTTTATTCTAGCGCAGTTGCTTTCTCTGAGTGAGTTTAATAAATGAATTTATTATAAAACTTTAATTTTTTATTCACTGTTCAAAGCCAAAAATCGATAATTAAATTTCTGAGGTCTATTATGCTTTCCATTCGTAGCGAAGATGCATTTCTACAATAATGAGGAATTTAAACGCCGAGATAAACTTAGACATGGTCTTTCAACCTATCAAAAACTTTGAAGAATTAATCGTTTTGCTACTTACGTCGTAACTGCTTCGTATTTTACGACAAGACAGAACAGGTGATGAACGCAGAAGACGTGTTGAAATTTACAAGCATTAAAACTTAAATTCAGTAGACCAGTATGGTTTTGGTAATGATCAAATATAAAAACCCTAATAAACTTTGCAGTGTAAGCTTTTAAAGTAGAATTGAATGGATATACTGTGAGAAAATATTTTCTAAAGAGCTGGTAAAGAAAATAAATTACAAATTTATCTTAACGTAGCCTAGTTGAATATTAGACAGGTCGTAGTTTCTACAGAAGAAAACCTTGAAATCCACACGTCAAAAGATCTTTACATGTACTCAGGATCGAAAGTTCATGGCGCAATTTGACATCTGGTGGCTCACCAGAGCCTTTAGAAGGCGAAGGAGATTATTTGTTGCCATAGCAGCAGCTCGAGCGTTGCGGCGGCATCGCAGTCCAAAACAAATTACTGGGAAGACCGAAGCAGTTGGTCAGACGAAGGAGCGTTCGAGAGAGGTTACTCAACGCATGGCATCTGCGGGCTGCCACAGTCAAAGACTGCAAATTGCCAATAAAATTTAGTGCTCTGCTTCGCAAGTAACTGATCAAAGGTTACTTATAGCTGTTGTAAATTGAGAATGAAATTTACGATTCTACTACACAAGTAACCGATTAATAGCATTTAAACTCGTTCCATCTGCAGCCTCTTAGAAAAGTTTCATTTCTAATGGACTTCAGGAATGATGAGTTCTTTTCTCCCAACGGATGGCTTTGTGATTGGTTATGGTCGCTAATACGAGTCAGGGGTTTGCTGGCATATTTGGCGAGTTATAAACTGATGCTGATTAGATACGAAAGCCGACGGTAACAGCACAGGAACATGCTGAAGATCATAAAACAGACAGTGAAACTGCAGTGATGCATATGTGGCAGCCAACGTTTATTAATAAAACAGGCAAAGTTCTTAGTACCATCACGAGAGTAATTTTACGCGTTACTTAAGGAATATTTTCAGGAGTTTAGAAGGGTTAGTCTTCGATAATCGCTGAATTAATCACACTTTACTCAATTATTTAGATGTTCCTCAGCAGCCTTCCCTAGTTTTCTCATGGGAGAGCTTTCTCAGGACATAGGTCCACATTTATATTTCTTAAACACAAGATTTCCGATTTGCTTATTTTTATAAGATGATCAAATAACGCATGCACATAATCATTTCTCCACTGTATGTTCGAAAGTCAAATGGATAGAAGCAATGTTGCTTATTTGAGCAATGACGGTGAGTACAAGAATTTGAACATTCATTCTCATCCTAGCTATAATGAGTAAAATATAACATCCAGAGATCTGCCGCTGCTAGTTGTCTTCAAGATTCACGCTTCCGAAGGTGAAATGAATGTTTTGCGCGAGTCAATGAAAGACAAAACTCCGCTCAGGATGTCGAAATGTTTCCTTCTTAACAGACCGAGTAATTATGCAACAAAAGATTTCATTTCATTCTTCAAAAATCACGATTGAGGTATCGAACTCGTGCAACTCTTGCCTTTCATTTGTCAGTCGACAAAGAAAACAGTCGAGTCACTCTTAGCTTTGTGGTGATGGATTGTAATGACAAATCTTGTGACAATTTTTTTTGAAGCAGAGCTCTCAAGATGACTGTAATTTTCTCCTTTCTCAAATATGCGTGAACTAGTGAATGTGCAGCTAGTGTTTCGAGCCAAAATACTCTAACATTAATCTCTTTCATGCAGTTCTTCTTTATAAAGAGAGAGCAAGAAATTGTAATTTTGTTTAAATTGTACGATGACCGGATGGGATTGAAATACATCAGTTTGGAACTGCGTCTAGGCTTAAAAACGCAGACGAAAAGGTCGTAGCAAATTAAAACTGAATAACAGAACAGATCACCAAAAAGCTTTCCCGGGTAGTAGAACGACATGCGGCTTTCTAAATAGAAAAGTTTGTTTAATGCTTTCGCTAGCCAAAGTATCGAAATTCCTGCGTTGGATTGCGCTATTCAGTAGCTCAAAAGATTCTCATCGTCATTCGAAGACAAGGGCTCATATGAGGGGAAAATGAGAAGCCTCTTCTCCTGAGCCCCTTCGCTCATTGATCAGGTATTTCCCTGATGGAATAGCAAAAAGCAAACCAGTCCCATATTCAAGTACTATTAAAACTGAGCCCTTCAAGTTGTTGCTTGATCACAATATTGAATGTTCTACGGCTCTCTTACAAATCTATAATTACGTAAAACTAATATGCTGCACAGTCCTTTTATAACATTGCACGAGTTATTTGAAATACAATCAATGTGTCATCATCAAATAATGTATGTGCAAAAGTGATAAAATTTATTGAAGTGATAAGACAAATTTAACTATTCCTGCATAAGGATAAATATTGCGTACACCAATCAGCCCATCTTTGCAAGTAAGGACAGCGCCAGTACGCGGCGACATTCGATCACTTTCACCGCGCCCCGTCTGAAACCTCTATTTAGTGCAATAATGAAATACGTCCGTAATTACGGCAACAATGGCGCAAATCTTACTTTCCCTCTGCGGTACTTGAGAAGAAGAAACCATTCGAGAATGATTAAAAGAGGCCTCAGCGCAATTGGAGGGGGATTTCTCCTGAGTGATAAATTTACATTTTCAAGAGCGGGTCTCAATTTGACCTATCCTGATATTAGCGTAGTGCGACGGGGAAAATTATTCTAGCATCAATAGTGAAATACAATGCTTCGAAGACACAGGTGTAAAATGTAAATGTACACCTGACGGAAACTGTGAGAGATAATGCGCTCTTGAAGCAAAAACGTTAAACGGGCATAAAAGAAGAGTGAATTGGCTTTCAAAAGATCGTACTACACACCTAACTTCATGATTATAAGCCAACAAATATATGTGCATACAGGTTTAGTCCATTCAAACTTACAGGTTTTATTCCTAAGAGGTCATGTTTCCACTACGTGGAGGGCTAGACGGACGGCGGGAATTTCGCACATACATATCTGTGAAGTTTTAGTTTACCTAGTGGTATTGAACAAGAGCATGATCTTGATACCTCCGGCACACTCTCAATCGCATCCAGTCGCAGCGGAGACGATTCGTCATGAAAATGCATAGGAACACAAATTTCACTCTCGGTTCGCTGTTTTTCATCATTTCCTACAATTGAAATGATGTTTGAAACGCTGAAGTCCTTTGAGGCTGATAAACACAAAATTACAAAGTTCGCAAATGAGACGGTACTAATTTACAACCTTACACTTATATAATTTGAACTTTTCTCTCTCTCATCAATATCAGCATTTACTACATCAATTAATCTTAGATGAGCCCTCAAAAATTCATATCATGTAACAGGAAGAAATTGGTTATAAAATGAAAAGTGAGCGTACTGAAGTTTGAAATTAGTTTTACTGAAAGCAAAGTTTGTCCATTTTACTGAGCATGGACCCCGTTCAGTGAATGTTAACTACCAAGATCGCATGTCATTATACACGCGATTAAACACGCGACACTAAAACAACACGGACACGCGTCAACGTGCGACAAGGGAGCGCTAGGCTCACGAGTGGGTGTGTGAAAGTCCTCGTACGTGATACAAGCAATCACGCGCATACGCCGTGCTTTGTTTCTACCCACATTCCAGGAAAATAAATGCAATTACACGCGCACTCGTACCTAGGTAGCTTTCGCCGCCTGTTCGTCACAATGGCACGCTCTGCGTACCCTGCAAGTTTATGCTTCGGTGGCGGGCCAACGTAATGAGCGAGCGAAGTTTAGCAGGATTTTACAGAAATTAGCGGAAATGACCCATAATCCGACTACGCACAATGAATGAATAGAGAGAGTTCTACTATGTTACTGACTGCATTTACTTTCTTGCTGAAAAGTCTGAACGATATATGCAAGCCTGCTAAATAGCGCCCGTAATGTAATGAGGAAAGCTATGATGATTATTTAGCTAGTATGAGAAATTAAATGGAATGGACTTTCTTTGTAGTCAAGCCGTTGGAAAATTATATTTATTTCAGCAATAAAACTCGTTTACAGTGTTTGTGTGTTGGATTCGTAAATCAGGCAATGTTCAGATTTAGCTGGCGTAAAATAATAACTACTTCTAGCTCAGGAAAAGTATTTCATGATTGATTTATAGCGAACGTGAACCATCTGTATTAAGGTCATTTAGAGTGAATAAAAATCGCTTATATATGTTCAGCTTATAAGACTATGGGAAAAAGCCTAGTTTGGGCGAGCACGTTGGAATATTTTTATTTCCAGTCTGTGAATTACCAGATTAGTAATTCAAATCATATTTTTCTCCATCAAAGAACGAAGGAACCACAAAGTTTGTCGTTTTACACATACTCCTCAAAAGTTTATACACAGCTCCTCTCTCAACAGTAAACTACAAGACATTCGACAGCAATCAATGTACCCCTTTGCCGGTTGTTTGAAGAATAATATTAAGATTTTCTTGTCATTTACCTATTACACAATCAGTGACTGAAACATATAGAGATGTTGACTCTTTGCTTTGCAAATCTTGGCACAGCTTCGAAATGTTAAATTTCTTTAAGTACTTATACTCTAAAATTTTTATGCATTAGACAGTGTTATCATTTAAAAATTTCTTTCAGCATTTTTCGAAAGAAATGAATTCACCAACTTGAATTAATCAATAACACAAATTATGATATAAGTTGTGAACGACCAATGACTCCACAATGCCTGCATGTCGTCAGAAGCGGTCGTAAAGTTTAGATGTACATCATTCATAGCCACAAATCTGATGATATGTAATACATAGAGCATTGCAATAACGGGACCATAAAAAGTAAAATAACGACTCAACATGTAGAAAAAAGTATTGAAGTACTACGAAAAATAGAAGAAAACACGCACTAAAGAGTGTTATACATAGAAGGAAAGACCGCAATGAGGGTCTAACGTAGAGAGTTTACAGCTCATTCACAAGTGCAGCGGGCGAGGCGAGGGAGCTTTCAATTGGTTTTCTAGCGGTTTCCCTTTCTAAAACACGCTTGCAAATGTGGCACGTACTTGTTGAAAATTTCCAAGTGTTGGAAAGTTCATATTTTGTGCATCAAAAAATAAAACGATAAATGTGCACTTTGAAAATCGTTGAGACGGAAAAACCGTCTTACTTGATGAAAGTCACAGTGAAGAGAGCGCTTGTTTCGCGTGGGATTTTGAAAGCTGAATTCGTGTCTGATCATGGTATTTAAATTTATGGTAAGCGATCTATTTTAAACTTATTTCTATCACAGTGCCCATTCATGCAATAATTAAGGATATTCATGAGAGATCTTCGTTTTATAGTTTTGAACTTCATTCAACATGCTCATTTTGAGTTTAACTTAAAGCTTTTTAAGGGTGTATGTTGGTGCATATTTATTTCATAGAATTTTATCTCTGCGCCCTTTAGGTGAGTTTTTTCTAATTATCCTCACTAAAGTACAAATTAATGTTCGAGAAGCATATCTCGTGGTTTCGCTTTTTTTACTTTACTCACTAAAAATTAAACTTTCGTAAGAAGCGCTTGCATTTTTTCGTAATTCTGGCTCCATTGAAATATAAAACAAAATAAACTATCTTTTGGTTCTCCACTTTCTCTATGAGATGAAAAATGATGATAAAATACAAAATATTCAACTCTTCTTTTTGTTTAAAGATGGGCAATGAATTTCGGACAAATCTTCCACCGGCTAACGCGTTTTGAAAAGCTTTGAAACTTTACTTTTTCCCAATCGTTGAAAGCCTATCTAAAAATATTTTTTTCTTGTAAAAACAGAGGGCGGTCAAATTGTTTGATGTTCACGGCAGAGCAGAGTAACAATTTCTGTTCACTGATGTCAAGGCAGCATCACACCATCAATAATCGCCATTACAATTTGGTATTTAGTTCAAAATTAATCTTCTATTCTAAGATGACGACAATAAAATCCAGCTTCTTTATTCGTAGGTTTCCAAACGTGTTACTATGCAGCGAGTTTTTAACTTAAAACGTTATGTTTATGGACGATTGTGTGAATATTCTTCAGTTTTATCTGGACATATCAATTGCTTTATGACTCGCCTCGGAGAAAGTTAGAAAGAGAAGAATAATGCACGTAGACTGAAAAATATCGACTTGAAACCGCATCATCCAGCCATGTTAGTAAAAATTCATCTTGTAGACATCAGAATGTCTCTTTTTTTTCAAGAACAGCCAACATCACCAGTGACTAACTGTGACTCATTTCCAAAGGCTTCAAAAAGATTCAACAAAGTCTAAAGATTCAACAAAGGAGGTTGCGTCCTCGACACAGAGATGGAGGGTTGTCCCTCGAGACAGCTGAGTTGAAAGTGAAAGGACGAATGTACGGGAGATGTTCCTCGAACTGTTACTCTTGCGGACGTTTTTGTTCGCAGTCAATAAGCGGAATTCCCGTAAAAAGCAGCATGGAAAATTACCTGAAGCTATCAATGAAGTTGAGTTGTATCCCCATAGGAACCTTCAATTGAAATTTGCTTGGCACACTCCGTTGCTCGAGTCATCATTGATTCAATAGTCATCATTGATTAATTAGTTAACGTTGATTTGCCAATAGATGTGACTAAACATAGCTTGAACTCGATACTACTCATACAGAACAAAGAGGATGGCATCTTAGACCGGAAGCGACTCAATGAGATACATCTCGGTGGGGTTTGAGCCAATGGTGGCTGGTTGAATATAAACAACAGCAGTACACGTCCGGTGACCTTGGGGGAGAGAAAGGAGGAACACACCCGGACGCAAGCCACCGGCAGTACACCTGAGAATATAAAACTCTGCGTACACATGTGTATAACTCACCCGGACACACGCCACCGGCAGTACACCTGAAAATATGACATTCTGCGTACACTTGTGTACAACACACCCGGACACAAGCTACTGCCAGTACACCTGAGAATATGACACTCTGCGTACACTTGTGTACAACTCACCCGGACACAAGCCACAGCCAGTACACCTGCGAATATGACATTCTGTGTATGCCTGTGCACAACACACCCGGACACAAGCCACTGCCAGTACACCCGAGAATATGACATTCTGCGTATCACATGTGCACAACACAACCGGACGCAAGCCGCCGGCAGTACACCTGAGAATATGATCCAGCGTACACTAGTATTTTAATTGAGGCAGAATAAAGTAATCCTATATTTTTTCACACCGCCGTGAAGAGCTGGTATGAGCCTTCTAATATAAAATGAAATGCATAGTGGGAGAAATTTATCAGAACCATGCTTACAGCAGAGAGACTAGGTACTATTTTATCAAGTGCTTATGAAATGATTTAATAATGCATCAGTAATAATTCAAGCACAGTGAGCGTGTGAGCCAAATGGTAGAACATCATCAAACAAGTAACTAAGACAAGAACAAAAATGTAGTAATGCAGGACTTTCATTTCCCTAGAGTGATGTGATCTATATTAGCAAAAGATACCGCGGCTCTGCGATTCGCTTATATTTCGATATCGAGAAGTTGATGCTGAGAGATTTATCATAAATAAACAAAATACGCGTAAAGTCAGTTCTCGAGTTACGCGACATCGTCTTACGAGAACCTCAACTTATGCAAAAAAACTTGTTCCACGTTATTCAACAAATAAGATGCATGGTGAAAAGTGCCTGAAACTAACACTTAACGTCGTAAGTTAAGGTTCGCATAAGACGACGTAGTTTAACTAGAACATCGACTGCAGTGTGAGCGTACAACCAGTTCTTGAGATATGCGACAACATCTTACGAGAACCACAACTTCGAAAAAGACTTGTTCCCCGTTATTCAACAAATACGAAGCGTGGTTATGAATGTCTGAAACTAATGTTTAACATCGTAATTTGAGGTTGACGATGTAGTTTAACTCAAGCATTGCCTGTAGTGTGAGCGTAAAGCCAGTTCTTCGAGTGAATTTAACTCGAGCATTGCCTGTAGTGTGAGCGTAAAGACAGTTCTTCGAGTGAGTTTAACTCGAGCATTGCCTGTAGTGTGAGCGTAAAGACAGTTCTTCGAGTGAGTTTTACTCGAGCATTGCCTGTAGTGTGAGCGTAAAGCCAGTTCTTCGAGTGAATTTAACTCGAGCATTGCCTGTAGTGTGAGGGTGCGCACGGACGTGTAACACGCGCGCTGCCTGGCCGGGCTGCATGGGACCGGTGACTCGTGCAGGCGGAGAGAAAGGAGCGACGGGCGCAAAAAAGAGCAGAGGGCGACTGGAGTCCACCGGCTGAAGCGATCTCTTCAAATTACGGGCGAGTGTAATTGAACTTTAGGAGCCTGTATGAAGATACAAGCTAAGGGTCTTTTGAAACACTTTCTGATACAGAGGAAAAAGCCGTCGAGCTGCTGGATGAAAAACACAGAATGTTGTTTTCGAAACATCTATTGAGAAGTGTAATGAAGTAAAGTCTAACACAGGCACGTCTATCGCTAGTAAAAATTTGTCTGGCATCGGGAAAATAATGCTGATAAAATTGTCATAAATTCTAGAGCGAGTGACCTGTTGCCACAGATCATTGCGGAAGCTACACAAGTAACCTATTTTCTGTGAAGAATTGCTTCGACTTCTGCCGGCGACTTGAACAGAAATCCTCCGTCTGTGGCTTGCACAACTGCTCTGTTCTGTGTCTCAAAAGGCGCAGGTGCTCATGAAAACACCAAAAGGAACTCCAGCTCGACATTAGTGGAGTTTTTGCCATGCAGTGCAGTAGCTTCAACGCTGTGTTGTCTGTATTGACAATTCTGCGGGTGTCTGTCAGGGTTTGCTGTTTTTGGATGTTGGACAGATGCAGCTGTGGTTTATCAACTAGCTTACAATATAATGGTTTGTCTCATCAAATATTCTCGGCATTTGTCTCGTCGAATGATCGCACGAGAATTTCGAGGAAAATGAACATGAAAAACCCTACTATAAACTTTGATTGGTCAAGGAAAGTAAACCTTTAAATACGAGACTTATAATAAGAAACTTGTTTAAACATTGATTGAAACCGTATATTCAATATATATTTTTGTGCGTTTACATAAGTTGACGTTTTGCGCGTGAGCCATTTGCAAGTAGAATATAAGAGGTAGTGACAAAAGCTAGAACAACATCTTGGATGTGTAGTAAATGGGCCATGGATATACAGTAAGTGCTGGTGAATGTATCGAATAACGCGAATATATATATGCTACGTAATGCACTGATGAATGATGCAGTATACACTGAAGTGAGGATCTACTTTCATTTTCCTTTGAGCTCAGCGCGCACGGTGTACCTGTGGGAGTTATTTTCAAAATAAACAAAAACTCTTTCACTGCCAATGCAGAAGTATATAGTCGTATTAGAAGCAACTGAGGGTAGAGTGTTAGATAAAAAATTTCTAGCAGCAAATTTTAGTGAAGAGAAAATGATAACTAAAAACTGACGCTTATCTCAATGTCCGATCCTTGAAAACTAAAACAGCACTTAGATGTCTTTTGCTACCACTTGGGTCGCCTTTCAAAACCAGTTTAATCGCTTTGGTAACAACTAGGCGATCTCAAAACTCTCAAATTTTTCTAAACGATTAGCTTGATTTATTATTTCCCCCTAAAGTGGAACCTCTCATATTAATTTAAGCCATTCAGTACGCATTAGGATTATCTGAAACTAAAATATCAGGATGGACTTCGTCATCGAAACGTTAGCCAATTCGAGACGCTCTCGTAGACATACCTATTTACAAAAACTGAGCAATTAATTTCTGCTGCTGCGTGAGAGTTGGTGATAATTGGGGTATATGTTGCGAAAATACCTCGCACGTCAGTAAAAAAATTATTTTTTTCGATTTACTCCCTGCAACCCGCCTGCCTAGTTACTTGTGAGCGCCACATCCTCTACTCCATCTGACATTACAACGTCTGATTCTAATGAGCTGGTCCAGCAAAACATTTCCCTCAATTCCAAGGCCAAAACAGCGGATGCCAATAGGCTTACATTCCACGGCTTATTTACTAAAGTTCGTTTTTTTATTTCTCGACTTCTTTCAAAAAAATCGCACTATACTGCAGTTCAATTTCCTTCACGTCAGTGGCCACTATTTTTACGGTGCTGCATTGTTTTTTTAGATGTAGTGAAAACTCACCTTTTCCTCAAAATACTTCCGGGTTATGAAGCCTAACCCACAAGTATCTAAGCAAAGCGACCTGACACAACTGCGAACCATAAAAAAATAGCAATTGATTTCACAACTACCAGGAATAAAAACATTTTGGTGACATAAAATAAGAATCTGATTTATAAGGGTCCAAATTCTTTGGAAAAAACTGGCATCACAGAACACTTTCGATTGATTCCTCCCTACTCTTGTCCTACTATGACAGAGTTGAAATGAATACATCGTACAGGACTATCATTGAAGCAAAAAATACCTTCAGTTAATGAATTCTGGTAAAAATAGTTGTCAGAATAAATTACCAAGAAGATGCTAATTTGTGTGGCATTTCAAATAGAAGCGAGTTTTTATGACGTTGCATGGAGAGGCTCAAGCAGACACTGAGAGTAGCAGTGCAAAATCTTCTCTGGCCATACACATTTCGCTCTAAAATGTAAAAAAAAGACGCGTGTTTCTATGCAGATGAACATACAGACACCAAAAACTCGTCAGCGTTACGGAAGCTTCATGTAGCAGATAACTTAAATACGCACAAAACAAAGAAGTGAAGACGCTCATTAAAATGGATAATATATAAAATGTAAATAACATAAGTAATAAGCAACAAATTATACTTATACTAGCGTCCATGGCCTGTCAAAAATTACGAGGTTTTAGGGATTTTCCAGATGTGGATGACGAACAAATGTATCCACCGTAATAGAACCTGCGATTAAAATATTCTTGTGCTTGTGTACTGGTGAAACTCGTTTCACAGAGACGGCTATTTAGCATCTTTAAAAGTGTCACAGAGAGACGGACCAACCAACCAACCTAGCAACAACTGCGTTTTGTTATTTAGCATTATAAAAGATGTTTTTGAAACAATTTACTACAGCGTTTTCCTCACGATAATTTGCATTCAATATTTAACAATAAATTCAATTTCCATTTCCACAATATTTTCTGGCTTGTAAAGAAAAATGAGGGGAAACAGATTTTTTGCTTCACTTGAATGGCATCTAATATTCTATTAAAATAAAAATTAATTATAATAAATATGGCACACAGGAAGTATATAAATATATGTATACATGAATTCAGCAAATTAGAGTGAGGATTCTACATTAAATGATTTTTGAAGGTTCACGGAGACGTTCGGCGAGTGGAAGGAGCGCTACCTAGTGAAAGTGATGCCATGAGCGCCAGTTGGTGCACGTCACCAACGAGCCGCGGCGCTCGGTGCTCGGCCAGGCAAGAAAGCACTTCTACTCCTAACAACTTTCTCCGCACTCGTTGCCTGTGGCCTGGTTCTGTTCTGGGCAGTCTTTCGCGGTTGCCTCAATAGTCATAATTCTCCGTGATGCCCCCGGTAAACTTTAATGATGCCCTGCATCATAGATATCACTTTGATGCATGAACTCCGTATCAGTGATATCACTTTGATGCATGACTTCGTATCAGTGATATCACTTTGATGCATGAACTCCGTACAATTGATATCACATTGATACATGAACTGACGAGTAATTGCCCAGCATCTTTGAGACATTGATGTAACATGATACTCAAGCCAAACGAATAATGTTTGAAGCGAATAATGTTTATTGCAGCATCGTACAAGGAAAGAAATCTTAACTGAGCAAGAACAGACAAAACTGTCTCACAGAGCTCAGGAGAGATAGTAGAGAAGACGTTCTGCGAGATAATATAAGAAAATCATCAAAAAAAATCCTGCAGAGCGCAACTATAAAAATCTACAAAATTTCATATATGCAAAAAAGGTTAAGCTTCTTTTTAATTTGAAATCAGTCGTGCTAAAGCTGAGCAAGTGGTTAAGGAAACGAAATTCTAATTTCCTTTCAGATTAGACACTCTTTCTATTTGTACAAGTGCCAGATGCTCAATTAACTGACACATGAATACATTTTACATTCTATACAGAAAATTTTTCAATAAAAGAATGTCGATATGAAAACTTGGATCTATTTTCTAAATCAGTGAGAATTAATTTTTGTCATGCGTTGGTCACGGAGTATCGAAACTTCATGCGTTGAACAGATGCATGAATACAAATGCCTAATTTTTTCGTTTATTGTTATGTTGCGATTGGAATATTGGATTACAGCCGTTGATATTAAATGAACTTATGATACATTTTTTTTCATCTGCAGTTTTTATACAAACGAAGATAACCAATTTCCACAACAAACGCAACTAAAATAACCTAAGGTCATCAATACGCACCTCGAGAACCGCCTCTGATCGTGGTACAGGATACTGAGACCTTCAATATTTTGGGGTAAAATGTAGTCATTTATTTCAGTTTTAATTAGTCCCTAGCTTTTGACTACCGCGATGTGAGCAGTGAACTATAGCACTAAAGTGTTTCAACTGTCGTATAATTTTTTTAGGAGGAATTGCTGGCAAAATCGCAGTAGATGCTCATTTAACAGACTGTGTACGGAACTGACTTGCGAGCCGGGGCGTGGTGGTCTTTTTGCCTGGTTCGGGCGAGCTGAACGACACACCATGCAAGCACTAAAATAAAACGGAATATACCTCAAAACTACAACTATGTCGCCACACGGCGATGATAGGAACGATATTTGTCCTACGTACAGAAATGACGAACTAGGAAACATTGAATTCACCGATGAAACGTCTTTGTAGCGTCTTCGGTAGTGAAACGACCTATATAATAATAATAATAATAATAATAATAATAATAATAATAATAATCATTTAACAGACCAAAGTCATAATACGAGTACATTTTTGAAACTCACTTCATGAGATTTTATCTCCGTATATATCTACTCTTCAAATAAAAACATTGAAAACCTGTTTGAGAAACATCACGAAAAGAGCACAAAAGCCACAGCCAGTACACGCAAGCGTCATTTCAATGACTCGCTTAAATGCACGTTCAGTTTGAACTCTTTTGAACCCGCCATGGCTGACTGCGGTCGTGTCTTTCAGATTTGAGTACTCATGAGGCGTACAAATCGGGCCCCACTCGACATTCTCTTCGAAATCCCCGGTCACCCGTTGAACTTACAAGCCGGATTTCCGAGCTCAGAGAAGGTACCATGTGTGCGTACCGAGGTCACCAAAACGTTGTCAAAAACCAGTTCAAGGATGTCCTGAAGCTTTAGGGTATGTAAGTTATTCCAATACTTTGAACAGCGTTTAGGAACTACAGGTTTTCTAAAATATGTTTAAAAACATGGTACTCATGTCCGGGTACCACTCGATTTTTCTAAAGCATTTTCATAGATGTTTATAAAAAAAATTAAATGTAATGTAATTACAGGTTAGATATATAACGTTTCGCAAGTTGTACAAAAATATATCCGCGTTGATAACAAGCAAAGTGAAACAAAATGCAGTCCTTGAGTGACCTGAGAAAAGGAAGTTTATCAAAAACAGTTAGCAGCAAATACCATCGAATGAGTGAAATATGAAAATCGTGAACAGTAACATCGCAAGCCAATTTGCTGCGCACTTGCTGTGTGCAATGTTTCACCACTGACAGTGTAGTCCTATATAACTGGATGTGATTCTGTTATAGGAAAAGGAAAAGATGCACAAGTCCTGACATGCAACACGCGGCCAACGTTGACTTGGCTGAGTGGCGACAACGCCTAAATATATTGCTACAGTCAATGCATGATTATTGTTACGATATGTGAATCACACTCTTTCTTTAATTGATCGAAGTTAAGCCCCCATATATGGTCACAAACTCGAATTCTTAACCGAGATGTAGCAAGCCTTCTCTCGTACAGAGAAATAAAACACTCCCTATACTTAGGTTATTTCGGCTTAATAAAAAAAATATCCTCATTCAAAAGCTGAAATTGCAGATCACTTGATTTGATTTTTCAGAACAACTAAGGTCCAATCAGATGAAATTTTGCTTGTATTACATACCTGTTAAAATTACTTTTCAAGTTTATTGCTAACTTGGCAAGTTCACTTCCTAAATGAAGCTGAGCATTAAAGGTTTCAACTCTCAGTATAAATTTTTAACTTTGGGCAACAAATATTGGGTGTGTCATCAAGTTCTAAAGCCGTGTGCATAATTCTATTTAAAAAAAAATTATTTTACATGTCTAGGTAGAGTTTTATCTAGGCAAATCTTTACCTCTGTCTATCATGTTGTATCGGCCTATTCAAAGTTCACCTTTTTCAACTAAGATTTAATTATGTATGCAAAACATTACCTCATCATTCAGAGTTGTACCTCATTTTGCAAAATTGAATCTCTGTCGGTATGTTTTTACCTCATTCTTCAAAATTCTATTTCATCATAGGAACTTCTATCATCGTCCATAAAGTAGTACCTATGTCTACAAAGTTGTAGCTCACTCTATAAAGCTGAATCTCTGTTTACAAAGTTAACCTTCATTCTACAGGCTTCTACCTCTGTCTACAATGTTGCTAATGTCTACCTATTTAACGTCTAATGTCAATGTCTGCCTTTATTGACTCATCTTTTAAAGTTAAATCTGTGTCTACAAAGTTTTATCTCATTCTACTGAGTTTACCATTGTCTACGAAGTTGTTGCTTACTCTACAAAATTGTATCTCAATCTACAAAGATGAATTTCAGTCTACAGAGTAATGCTACATTCCACAAAGTGTTACCTCACTACACAAAGTGGTACTACATTCTACAAAGTAGTAGTTCCCCCCAGCGCTAGCGTGAAGCCGTGACGCGTTGGAGGTGCATGAGATGAAAGGCAACACGAACGCCTACCGGGAGAAGGGTCGGCAAATTGAAGTCCCGTCATCGCTCACGAGGGTTACCATTCTATGACACAAGCTCAGTATATTACTTTTCAACAAAATTACGCGGCGCTCGCTTATTAAAAAGCATTTCACCGAAGACGAGTCCATTCACTTATTTTGAAGTTTATATTCTTCGTTCGCTTCTCACCCGGCTTCTTGCAGAAGCTATCTGTCGTAAATCTTCGTAGGGGTTATGACACAATATTTACTCCTCTCTTATGCTGTCGATTTTTCTATCTGTAATTAATTGTTATATGTATATGAACAATTTTTGTGATAAATTTACCTTCTGCTCATTTTAGCAGCGTTGCGTTGCTCAAAACATAAATGATGATCTGCTATTCTTCTATTTTTGGCGTAAAAAACTCCACGTCAGATTTTAATTGTGCAATGTGGAAGGGAACATTACAACTTGACACTAGTTGTATTACATCGCTTAAATAATCAAGAGCGTCCAAAATTAGCGCGTATTAGTTGCCCTCCAGTTCCTGGCTTCGGACGAGATGTTTCTTGTCACGTCACGTACGTAGTAACCAGCGACGAAATTGTTATCCACAAATTTACTTGAACTCGTTGTGTCAATTTATAAACTCAAAATTAATTTCTTGAGTCTTTCAAATCCTAGGCTCAAAAAATAAATTAAAATCAAATTCTTAAACCACAGTTACTTCAGTGCTGGATCGCATAATTTTGCAACAATTCTGAGTGTACAGAAGTACATTCGATTGTATATCCTCACCCTTTTAAAAAAAATATGAACCGAGGAAATGTTTCTCGTTTTCACGAAATAACCCAGTGAATTTTAATACATTTTTCCCCCCAATTCCAATCCTGAAAAAACTGGAACTGAAGCAACGCCAAAATCAGGCAGCATTTGTCTCAGGAATTCAGGAGCTCTCTGTCTTGAGAGAATGCTAACCTTTCCGAATGGTTACTGTCTAATGAGGCTTTGTTTCAGTTCCAAAGCCAGGGAAATAATTATAGCGATGTCCTGATTCCAAAAAATTCACAAAAGTTTTGCAAAAATGTTCCAGAAACGACAGTTGTGAAAAAGATAAAATTAGATATTCGTCATTGGGAAATAGAAGATAGTTATGGTAGATTGATTAATAGTAGATAGTTAAGTTAGATAGTAAATAGTTAAGTATCATGACGTTTGTAAACTTATATCCAATGCTGTCGTTCAATCAAACTTCAATAAAACATTGGCAGAAGTTTTTTCACTGAGGCTCATGCTCACAATACGCACGTTGCGCCACTCGCGCTTGCACTGCACGATCACGCTCAATTTTTTGCATGCGCTGTTAGAAAGCTCACCAGTTATTCGAAGCTGCAAAGGAACATTCCCAGAACGCAAATGCATGCGTCGTAAGTTTGATTGTAAATGAAGAGACATGATAATAAATGTACGGACAAGAGGTTATAGAGCGATGAGAACATACCTGAAATAAAGGTTTTTGCGCAGAGCTATGAGTATGCTGCTTTTATGCTATCATGCATAGGAACTACTTGAAGAAAAACTTGCCTGCGTGGAGAAAATATGAACGATGAACGTCGACAATGATAGAGTGGTGTGAGAGAACGTGAAGTCTCTGCGCTCTGAGCCAGCACTTTTAAATTAACTCCTTTAATCTTCAAGAATATAGCTTGGATCATTCCCTAACCAATTTCACGGATTGACATATTCCCATCAACCAACGAGAAAATACCCTAACCGATGTAAGCCTAAATTCTTTAGAAAAGAATTCTTTAGGTTCAGCTCTGAATTTTATCTTAGAGTGACAGTATCAAAATCAGACATTCGTTGTAATTCTTATCATTGAGGCGCCCAGAAATGACACCTCTGGTAATAATGATTCAACTCATTAAATGAGGGAACTTTCGCTGTATGCGATCAGGATTAGAGAAAGAAAGTGCTCCTCTTTTGCGTGTTGCATGCGCTCCAGTGCTCGAAGCACGGCAGGCGAGCCCATTAAAGGGTCGGATGAAATATTTTATCACTGTTTCTAGATTTACTAACCCAATGAACTTATATGGTCTACGGTGGTATCACGAGGTTCGGTGCTCTCTTAAAAATAATGAGAGAATGTATCTCAGAACGGACGATAGTTCGAATGCACCTACTGCGTCGCTAACATCGTTGTAGACAATCATGTGTATAGTCCTCATCCTTAGCTGCGAATTTTCTTCATCATCATTACTAAATGTATTGAAATAAGGAAATTGTGCGTTTCGGAGAAAGTCGGTTAACGTTAAAAGCGACAGAGAAATGCGGAGTCGGATCAACGCATTATTCCTGAGACAAAGAGCAGGAAAGGTTCAAGTCAAATAAGCAGTCAAGAAACCCGGTCATTTTGCTGATGAAATATGGGGTAACATGCATAATTTATCCACGAAACATACTTCAGCTTGTTTAGACTTCTCTGAAAATCCAAATCGAGTGCACCTAACAATTCACATTTCAAACATAACATAGATTGTGGCGAGACACAAGCTGATGGCATGTCACTGTGCCGCAACTCTGAATGAACCGACGTAAAAAATGGTCTCAGAGACGAGAAACAAGTCGGGGGGCGCAATTTTCTGACTTGCAACTCATGTGTGCTCCATAATTTGATGATAATTATCATTACCTTTTTTTCTGTGGACACGTCATCGGTACATACAAGGCGCATCTATGAACATACAAAGAACATACATAGACGCATCTATGAAGATATAATCTCTGTAGTATTTGATTGAATATAAAAACTCGCACTACTTTCACTTCCATCAGCTCATCTGACACGAAATATTTTTTGCGAGATTCGATAGGCAGTAGCTTTGAGTGGCGAGTACAGTGAGTTATCTCAAAAGCAGGACGAATACAAGCAGTCGGCTTGTATTTGTTTAGATTTTAGGCCTCTAAAGCCGTCCTTGATAGTTGGAAGTGTCATCAGTCAGAGAAAAGTCTTAACTCTTATAAATTGTATCAGGAAAGTATGACAGTTATTTCGATTACAACTTCATAGCTAATAATTCATAATCTTCTTTGTGCTGTTGTTTGAAAGGTGTTTATAATTGCTTTTCTTTTGTTATAAAACTTGTCCACACCAAACACTAAACTGTTCAGTTTTGGGAGGTTCCATGTAAAGTTCCTAAACATAATTTCAAGGCTTAGCCTAAAACTTTCCGTAAATAAAAAACAACTTTGAGGGTTCTGAATTTCACGAAACAGGTTATACCGCTCATGTTAAATCCATCGTACACTATTTATTTCTATAAAAATAAAGTATTATTTAGTATATTTTGGAAAAGGTTTTGCTGAGTATTTTTTAACGAAATGCTATACTGACATATGTGATGTATCCAATCAGAGATTTAAATAATTATTGATTTGAGTTATAGCTGGAGGAATTAACCAAACAACGGTGACGCTTTGAAAGCCAAAAATATCTGAAAGCATCTGCGCCAGTTATTGGTGTCCTGATTTATCTTTATAATAATACTGGCATTTACTTCTTGTAATTGCAGCTGACCTGATTCTCTTACCATTCACACAAGATTAAGGTTCGTCTGACATGATTCCCCTAATCCACACTCCAAAAGCTCATAAATTGCTTGCGTAATCTGAAAACTAACGCTCCTCAGCACAACGTATCAAAACGAACTCTTTATCAAACAATAGTTTTTCGCGATTGCAAGTTTCTCATTTCTTCTAATTAAATCTTTAAAATTAACTTCTTGTCTGAAGAGTAGCCGGTTAACTTTGTTTGGATTTTCTCGAATTAGTTCTCCTTCGAGGAACTATACGTGCCACTCACTCGAACGCTTGCTCTTTCCATTAAGTTTCACCCCGGTAAACAAAGGCGGGTTCAAAGAAAAGACTTTTAGAGGGCGAATAAAATAGAACTTTAACGAGATAGTTGTCAAATTGTGCCTCGCATTTCAATCCAAAGTGTAACACATATATAAACATCTAAATAACAGAGTAATTCCTAAACCCTAAAAGAGTTGGTTGTGTGGTTAGGGCTAAGCAAACAATCCTAATTATTTGTGAAATTTGTTATTTCAACATTGTATTGGATGGCATTGGAGGCACATCAAACGAATCGTCCTCTTTTTTTCTTATGGGATGATTAAAAAGGTTTTTCAGGCATAAAAACGTTTTCACACACCTGAAAGGTGATTTTGTTTTATTATTAGCATCATTTACCTCAAACTTACAAAAAATGGATGATTTTAACATAACGGAAATTCAACTCACTATTCACTATTTACTGTTGAAAATAAGTGAAATTTAGTGGACTTGCATGTAAGACATCTTGGATGGAGTAATTTAAACGTAGGTAAAAGGCATGTCGCACATAAACAACATTAACACATAATTAATGTCAACACTGAAAGAAAATTACAATGTTATGAATTATTATAAGTTATTACTTCTGTGTAAATTCATAAGGAGTAAACGTAGAAACTTTCACCTTTCATTAGAGATTAGTATGAAAGTTGTACTGCTCCTCTAAATGTATTGAAACCCACCTATAAAAAGAGGCACAAAAAGACAAGTATAAGAAGCAACTTTGCAGGCAGGAGAAGCACCAACTCTCTCTACTTGGTTTTCTCTTGAAGGTAAGCAGGGCACACACACCTATCACCCACTCACAACGGCAGCGCTCGGCATACTAAGGCGACATGTTCACAACGAGTGAAAACACAAAGCTGGCACCCGCTCACCTGCGAGTCCCTCTGTAGCTACCAAGGTGGACAGCGGTGGCTACTGGAGATACGGCGTGACGTTCGTAAACATGAGGTTGTGAGTTTACTCAGCTATAAGTGATACCTTGAATGGAAAAAAGTGTTTTTACTCTCATTCATTATTCAAAAAATAATCCTCTTTGATTTTTCTATAAGCGTTCTGAATTATCTTTTGTGTTGGCTCAAAAAATTATCAGACTCGGCTAAAAGCGATACCTTGAATAGAGAATCGTATTTGTATTTGCATGTGTAATTTAAAAAGAATCCTCTTTTTTTCTATTACCGTTTTGATTTATCTTTTGAGTTGACTCAAAAATTTGTCAGATGAGAAATTATTCATAAAGGAATCTGACCATTTCAGTAATGAAAGTACATTGCTTCTAATAGTTCATAATTAAATGCTGTTTGAAATTTTGGAAACTTAGAGTAGGACCTAAATTAAAGCGTGTGTACAGGAGTAAACACAGAATATTAGATAGACTGATTAAACGAGTGTTTCATATCATGAGCTAACGTGTGTTGTTTACGAATTTGATTAGCACTCACACTAATCTGCTCGTTGAAACTAATTTAGTAACCTCTGGAAAATCTCTCGATTGAATGAAAAAAAATGTAACATTAACCTGTTTACCTGTAAATGTTTCAGAACAAGTTCTCATTTTATTATCAGATTTGAGTCATAAACGCGAAAAATTAAAATGAAATCTGCAGAAAAAAGGACAAACTAAAATTTTTACAAATATATGTTTTCAACACTTTAACCCTGGCAATTTCTCATTCAACAGTCAAGCATACGCATTCACTCGAAATAACTCCTTCACATGAAGGGAGAGTTTGAGCTAGACCATAGGCGTAGTGTTTGGTTTCATAGCACTTTGATCGCGATTCAAATGTATTCCATGTGGAAAAATTTAAAGGGAGCCGCAAATCAAGAGATCAAGTTTTTTCTTTCGATTACACCGTGATCTTTTCTAATTCTCGCGAAACGTTGTGAAGAAAGCGAAGAATCAGAAGGTCGTAAATCATTTTTTATTCACAAATGACTGTCTCTCACGCATAAAGTTCACAACAAAATGTAAATACAGAAGGATATAACTGTGTGCATGAGTTATTTAGCTTACGAGTGGATGCATGCAGGAATGTTGAATGAGAAGTTATGGCGTGAGAACTGTTTCGTACTTTTATTTTCAAGTTTTGAGCTTCTGCACTTTTTGTAGGGTGGTTTCATTTTGAATCTTAATGTTTTTTGCTATATCACTCTAAATGGAACGTCTAATCCTAATGTTTCGAAACGTTTCCTAGTAATCTGCTGTCGGTCTGAAAGGTGTATTAACCATTAGACTTGAATGGAAAAATTAATCATCATTTTGTGCCAGATATACCCTGAAAGAAACATTTGAAATTTTCTGGAAGATGTGTAAGCACTATTAACTAATTGGCAAGGTTGAGAAAAGTCGTAGTTCTGACGACATTTTATTCAAGACTGCCAAACGCGGTACATCGAGAAAAAAAGAGGGAGGGTCGGCCTTCCACATTTAATAATTCTTCATTTTGCTTGCATTATTCATCCGAGTCACTGATTTAACAAACATCAACAGGTTAATAAAAGTCTTGATCCCCTTTACAAATAGTTTTTAATTGAATTACGGTGTAAAAAGCACTTTGAAAAATATTCATTCTCGAATTTTTTTCAGCCTTACCGATATGTTCATTTCTTCTCCAACTTTTCATTTCTTCAAAATAATAATCCGAGTTCTTCACCATATAAAATACAAAGGAGATCACTTGACAATAATTATTGTACTAAAACACAGTCACTCGTTGAATTTTTCCATCACTGTCAGTCTATGAAACACAACGGTTTGACATTACTAATTAACATCATCTTCAGGCTGAAAATGCAAAGAAGAAAAGTTTTTTACAGTTAAATTACAAAAAATGTAAATCATATGTTCGAACATAGTCAGAGGCAGTAAAAACACACAAAATCAAATTGTAAGATGACTAGATGACTAATCGATCTCCAGAAAACTATTAAATATCGCACAACGTTTACATGTTCATGGTGTCAGAGACTGATGCCAAATGGATAATCAAGCACATGTTTCAAACTTAAAAACTGTAGTCCAAATGAATGATTTTAGAGCAACGAAATCATAAGCATTTTCGTTGAGGGCCGGTTTAGGCTTGTGAAAATGGAATGTTTTCGATTGGAAAATACTTTTTTAACAACATGATATAAAATTTGTGCGTTTGGATATAGATCTTCATGCGAATGCTATGAACTATGATCAACACGGAAATGATTAAAAATTTAACCTTAATATTCTTATTCTGTTAGTCTTTGTTTCAGGGTCATCCTAGTCATTTCAATGTAAAATTTTTTAAGAGAATTGCATTCACATCTGTTACGCTCGAATTCTCTTCTGTCAACTAAAATAACGCACTGGCCCTGTCTAGGTCACTAGCATTGAATCTGAAAATTTCTCCAAGTACAAATAGTTTTCGACTAAGTATTGTATTTTTGACTCATTCATACGGTTCTCCTTTACTGCATTCACATTCATTTTTGTACCTCATTCGTGCATTTCATATCAAAGTAGCTCATTATAAATGTTTTGAGTAACATTTCTACACCAACTAGTTACAAAATCAGAATAGTAAAGGAATTTATGCCTGAAACGGGAAATTTTATTCCACGGTTGTGTCAGTTAAGCTTGTGGATAATAAATGGGAACAGGAATAAGGCTAAATATTAGTTCAATATTTAGAAAGGGAAAATGCACATTTCAAGTTGAAATTATTCTGAGTGTGTAAAGCTGTAAAGTACAAAAAACTCTCAGCATTTTCTATCTCCAAAATGGGTTAAATTACTTCATTTTTATGAGAAATAAATAACTATGTGCATCATTTGGTTTCCAATTTGAATTTGCAATTTCCTGAATTATACCTAAATATAATAAATTCTGAGTATGTGAATATACTACGGTGTTCTGGGAAGTAATTAAATTTCAGAGCCACAATATGAGACCTCGGGAATTACTGTATGATTGTCATATAAGTAGTGATGCACAATAGTCATTTTGCTGTCCTTTAGTAAAGTCAGTATCAAATTTCTCTAAAACCTCACCTTTTCATAACATAACCTATTCATAGCAGGGATGAACACATTACTATATAATCACCTATTTCGATTCGTCGTACATTTACTAAGTAATAACGACCAATATAAACACTTCTAATAAAACCAATGGCTCCAGATGACTTTAGAGAGATTCTTCTCCAGACCGTTGAACTCAACAATTAAAATAACGGAACCTGCAGAGTAGCAATGAAACCTTAATTGATAACAATCAGTATCACCATTGCAGTTTAAACATTCATTGAATAATCATATCGGTATTTTAGGTACCCAGTAAAAAAGCAACTCTATGTTTTATCTTTCGACTATCATGAGTGTTAATTCCACAGCTTTTATTTAACTACATAACGACGAACTTATCAGTTTCTGTTAGATGATGACGATGGTGTAATTCTTCAAGCGTCGAAATATTTTAGACTAGACAGGCGTGCATGCGAGACATTTAACAATCCAAGCTGCTCCAGATCGCTCCTACCACTTACGTTCTCAGAAAAGTGCTACTTTTTCTATCCTTGTATGCAGACAAATATCATTCACCAATTTAAATAATAAAAAACAGATTTTGAATTGAATTACTATTTCTCTTGTTTTTAGCACTTTGCTCTCACATTCACTGCTTCTATATGGTAAAGTTTCCTTTTATTTTATTTGAATGGAAGTATTTTAATTCACTTCATAGCTTTAAATAAATGTTACGCATTTATGATAGCGCAGCCTGTATTTACGCACAACCTTGCTTCATTTCGTAAGTAGATGTTTTCTTCGAGCCGGTCAGACGCCACTGTCGATGTCACTTTCCCACTTTTTTGGAGCTTATCACAGAAACACAAATACTCTAAATTTAGTCTTAAGTGTGTTTCTGATTGGGAACTTGAAATTAACTCCGCGATAATAACTTAGATAGGCAACGTCATGCTTGAGTCAATTTTACGAAGTAGTTAGATGTGAGTCAAGCCATTTATTATTAGTTCTCTGAACCTCATTTAAAGGTTTAAAGTGGCTTCGACGGTAGTTCTGGTTCCCGAAATGGGGAGAAACTTTATAAATAAATATTTCGAAGTTTTGAGACCTCGCCTGATCGCAGTGCTTCGGGAAGAATGAATCTACTCAAACTACAGAAATAGAAAATATGACCTTAAGTGAACATCTTCCTTCCCGAAAGTCAAAATGCACTGTAATGCGAAGTCTTTGCATTCACATCAACGTACGTAATAAAGGAAAATCGGAAACTTATCTCTGATGATTGTCATACAATGGAAAACTTGGTGCGCTAGGTATGTGTGTGAAGATGTTTCATATGGAAGAATCATGGCTACGCTCCACGCGTCTTATTTAATTAAAAAAATTATTTCATTTACAATTTCACTGATATTTAACCTACTTTTTGTATTTATTTTGCTACGACATACACCTGTCACACTGATAATGAAAACTGAATTAGGCTTTTTCTTTGAGCTATAATTGATGAATAGACAGAAAAATATTAGGTAAACATGCTGAACTCAAGCATTATTTTTCGCATAAAATATCACAGTTTAATTTTCTTTTCGACAAGCAGAAGCACGTACCTTTCGTTAACTGATAAGACCTTTCTAAACAACCAATCTCGGCTACGTTATTTACTCGCTTTCGTGATGGTGAATTTCATCAACAATACACGAATGTAACAGAGATTTTAATTTCAAATGAAACGTTCACGGGAAATTAATGACACTGAACTAGATCTGTGAGAAGTGGCATGTAGACAAAGACGGGCAGAAGCATCATCGCACCCAGCTCGGTCTGCGCTCCTTGTCTCCCCCTCTGGTTGGTGGAGGGAGTTGCATGACCGCCTCTTCTTTCAGTACAGTCCTCCTCTGCAAAATTAGGGTCTTTAACAAAATGTGAGTGTTGACATCTTTAATTTCACATTGACGGCACAAAATGATTTTGAAGCTTGTAGGTTTGATGAAAATAATACATTATTCCTTTGCATTAACACAAAGGTATGAGTGACCTAGTTTTCAGCAGGAATTTTGCATGCTTTCAAAGCCGGAATGAAGCCTATCGCTACACTTTGGAGCAATATAATAACCTTGATTGCTCTGATGACAGTAATTGTTCGAGCGGTTATTTGAAATTGAGTTAGCAACGATGAGATAATGAAATATATTTCACTTTTACATTTACACGATAGAAATACTAATACACATTGTTTTGAATGAAAAAACGGATCAAAGAACTCATCCTGAGAAAGAAAACTCTACAAATTTCTTTTATACCTGAGCTTGAGAGAGCTACGTTCTAAAAATTAGCAGCTTCCGAATGCTATCTTGTAGAAATTGGCACCCTGAGAGAATTTCACTAAAGAAATTGGCAGCTTGAGAAAGCTACACCGTAGAAATTTGCAGCTTTAGAGAGCTTCACTGTAGAAATTGGCTGCTTGAGAAATGCACTTTAGAAATTGGTAGCTAGAGAGAGCTACACTGAGGAAATTAGTAGCTTAAGAGAGCTACACTGTAGAGATTAGCAGCTTGAGGGAGCTACACTGTATAAATTGGCAGCTTGTGAGAGCTGCACTTTAGAAAATGGCAACTAGAGAGAGCTACACCCTGTAGAAATTTTTCAAGAACGTCGATGTGTTAGATGTTGCAGACTCACCTCGAGCATGTGTGAAAGGGCAACCCAAATGAAGTAGCAACCAATAGGGATGGCGATCACCACCAGGACGGCGTAACTTTTACTGATGTGATGGAATATGTGAACTGCGTCCAGAATTGCAAAGATCATTGCGATTATGTACCAGGCGATGAAAGGCAGCATGAAGTTTGGACGGTCCTGTGGAAAAGATTTTGATCGCGGATTCAGAATTTCCAATTGGTAGTAATTTTATTCACGGATGGGTGAAGTAAAATAATTTTGTCTTTAATACTTTACAATTCGAATTCTGCTTTTTTTTCTTTTTGAAGTCATTGGATATTTCACTGATAGCGTTAACGGAAAACTGAGTATATTATACAAATGTGTTGTGTAATACAGCATTGTCTTCGCGTCAGTATCTTGCCTTTAGTATGTCTCCTCCTTTTAGAATCTTGCCTTTAGTATCTTACTACTATAGGCCTTCAGGCAAGCTGCATTACTGCATATTTTCTAATGTCGCGAAAAATGAAAATTTATTTTTTATACTTTAAACAATGTTAGTCATTCTTGTTAAGAAAGAAAAGCTGATTATTTTCTCTCTTCCTGCTCAACTACCATTTTGTTCAGATGAGCTATGGTACTAAAAATACCATGTCAATATATCTCATCGAAAATAGAAATCAGCCACGCATATTGGCGCACTTTTATGCATGAACAAAACTGAAAAATTACTGTTGAAAAAGAGAAAAATACAGGACTCAGTATAAAAAACGTTACTTTTTAATGCTATTTCAAAAAATGAGAACCAAGTATGATCGGAGCATCGTTTTGACATCACTGCAGGTTACTCGTGGTCCAACTCAACGTCACCCAGCTATTATTTTTGAACTTTCGTACCTTGGAACTTCATATTAGTCTCAATTAAGTATTCGACTATTCATAGTGCGCTGAAATAGCAAATCAGTTGTTCGGTCATCCAGGAGGAGGAAGCAATGCTGCTCTTTCTGTTTCACAAAATAAGTAGATTTTCGGTAATTCGGCCAATTTTTCGAAAAAAACACTTTTCTTTATCCAGCTTCTATTTTCAAGCCATTGAAATTTGAAACTACAAGTTCATTTCAATTTGACGATTAAAAATGTACAGAACTGCTGACTTATCTTATTCGCACCAAATTTAACCTAATTTAGTTTTTTTATCACACGGAAAACGCCTGGTTCCGAACATTTTCCAAAAACCCAAGTTTGAGTTCCGTTATGTTAGGTTGAGTTACTTTAGGCCAACAGAAAATTTCTGAGTTTGAAATTAAGAATAATTTTAAATTTCTCGATGCAATAGTTTAGAAATAAAAGACTGGTAACGTAAGCGACGTGCGAAAAATCGACTGCATATGGAAAGAAGTAAAGAAAGCATCGCTCCTCTAACCTTAGTGGGGAAAATATGCACGCGGAAATTTATCTGAGTTTCAAGTAGCAAATAATATGATGATCTTAGAGGCTAGAGCTGAGGGATTAGAGCTGGTGACGATGATCGGTTCCACGAAGGGTTTCGGCAGTGGTCTCAAAACGGCGCAATTGTTCAAATAGAGAAAATCAGCGCCTATAGACATCGGATAATTTGAGTAACTAATAATGATAAAATGCTACTTTAAGAACAATCTCTTGGTTAAAAAGCCGAAAGCCCCTTTAGCAAAATTTTCTACAAATATCAGGAAAACGGCATTATCTTCAAACAAAATTAGCTCTAGTGTCATAATTCTCTGCTCTGGGGTTGGTTCATCTAACTTGAGAATTTGACCGTCATTTGTTTTCTGAGGGTTAAAAAGAATTAAATCACGACTAAACTTTTGACTTTAAATGATGGCGAAACTTGAATGTCTGCAGCAAATGTGTGTTAAATGGCAATTCTATGCACAAGTTCATCATGTGAGTTCAATGATACACGGCTGATGTAAATTTAAAAAAAAATCAAGAAATCGTAGAAGACTAAATGACGCACATTTTATATGTGACAGATAAAATTTTACCCTCGAACAAAATGTGTCATCGATAAATACAAAAACTTCCATTAATAATTTCAGCTTGACATTTTGAATTTATGTAAAATTCGCGTTACCTTCCATACTGCGTAGATGAAAATGGTGCCGACGATCAGGCCAATAATGCTCAGCACAAGGCAAGTTATTTCCAATCTGAGATCTGAAAAATTAAAATAAAAGGAAGTTAAAGCACACAAAACGTGCAAAATTCAAAGATACATTGACGTTGAATTTTGATTGTTAGAAATATTTTAAGTTTTTAAGATGGGTTGAAGACTACTGGCCAAATACGCATATCAGACATAAGTATCCAATTCTATTTCTTACCCTTTCCTGATAACGGGAAAGGAATTCATTCCTGTTTGAGCTTTCAATTTTTGAATATGCATAGCAAACAAAAATATCGATTACGGCTCTGCATGCAATGACCAAATCTTTTCACTAAGTTGTTAGTGTCGTTAACATACTCGTAAGCCGCAGGGTATTCAGAGTAGGATATTTTTTTTTAATGTGTACTTATTATTGGCTGGCAAGCCTTACAATAAAATCTTGCACGTCACGGAACCTTCACTCGACCTAAAAAGCATTCAAGTTCTACTGGGACGCGCAAGCAACTGGTTGTGCAATTGAACAGGACAGCATTACAATTCCGGTAAAAGAAGAAAACCTACAACTTAGAAATTCACAGCCTGCTTCACTCATAATCCAGTCTCTAACTTTTACGCCAAAACATCTGTGGTTTTAGCCAGCCAAGGCAGAAACTACACTTGCGCTGCTAAAATTATAAATGCACCGGCGAAAACGTTAGACTGGGTAGGTATCTCATTCCAGTTACAGGACCATTATTATGAAGATTTGAAAGACTTTTTGGGTACAACCGCGTTTATCGTTATAAAATCAAACATTGGAATGTTAATAACATCTAACATTTAACTATATTTTCATCGTGAGTGAAATAAACAATGAGGCTTTCATGACAATCTAACAGGATAATTATTTCTAGAGAATCATTATTAATAATAATTTCAAGACAATCTAACAGGATCATAATTTCTAAACATCCTAAGTTGTTATCTAGATTTAGTTGATTCTGATTCTCAGTATCTTGACTCATTTGCCCTCAGTTTATAGTTTTCTCTTAACAATTTCTTCAAATAAGGTTTGCAGTGATAATTATAATCCAATAAGTGCTTATTTATTCATATGAATACATATGTATGTGCATACCAAAATGTGTGTTTGTGTTACGTTTATAATCAAACTATCGAACAAGCGAATAACTTTGGAAAAAATAAGAGATAACTATTTTTTTCCTTTACATGATGAATGAATGAATTAAGAATTGGGATATTTTTACCTTCGTAGTTGATTATGGTTAGATTTAATAAGTAAAAACTATTTATAGGCAATTGAAAGTTGAATAAGTTTTGGTGGAGTTTGAAAGCTCAACATTCAACTATAGAACTCAAATCGGTTTATTATTCCTGATAAATTCACATGTTTTTTTGTGGAGAATTTAAAAAGAACGAACTTCTTCCGCAATAAATATAGAGTTTAGCATTAAAAAGGACCGTGTAACATGTCATTTTTATGTCAACACTATCTTATATGATGCAAAATTGAGAGGTAACTCTCAGCAGTTGTTTTCCAGCGCCAAAAGATGTTTGAAGCTCGAGGACAAACTCAGACAATGGGGGCGATTTTTATACAAAGTATTCTTTATTTAGTCACCCATAGAAGTTTTTTTTGTTGAATTAAAGAGAATACGGGGCGAAACTTAATAGGGTAACTGAATAATAAGCTACTAAATTGATCAAGGAAGTTTTCAGTTTGTCTCTCTAAAGGGGCCCATACACGTTCAAAAAAAGCGTCAAAATTTTGCATCAAAATATTGATATCAAAATTTTGATGCAAAATTTGACTGTGTGTGGGACATTTTGATGTCAAAAAAAGATTTGAATCAAAATTTTGATGGATCAAATCCGTTTGATATTTTTTGATGAGTCGTCAAATTTTTGATGCGTGTGTGGGCTTTTGTCAAAATTTTGATCAAAATGGTTAGTCCGCAGGTGACTGCCGAGGAGACAGGATCGCCATGTCTGGGAAGAAGGAGACCGAAAATAAATTTTTGATTGAAGTTTTAGGCGTGTATCAAACCTTGTCAGCCTTGTGGAGAATTAAGTCGCAGGATTATGGCAATCGTGCCAAGCAAGCCGAGGCCTATGGCGCATCCATCCGAAGGAAGTTACGGAAGTCCACTGGTTCGTTAAAACGTAAATCTTGGATGAGGTTGACGTGTCCGTAGGTTTCGCGTTTTAAATACCAGTATTTTGATCATTTCCGGCATTTAGCAAGAGGTTTATCAGAATCCAATGCGAACAATCGTGCTATGGCCACTCATGCATCCATGTCGAAGATTCTGACGATACTGAATTTTGATCGAAAAAACGCCTAAACGTGTTTGGGCAATTGAGCATCAAAATTTTGTATCAAAATTACGCGTCAAAATTTTGATGCAAAATTTTGACGCTTTTTTTGAACGTGTATGGCCCCCCTAACACTCATTGAAACTGATGAAAATTTGTCGTGCGTGAGTAACACGCGGTTTGCTTTAGGTAACGGAGAATGTAAAACTTATCTCTTCTTTTTAATTGCTAAGCCGTAGCTCGTGATTCACATTTTGGGCTGACACACATTGAAAAAGCTAAACAGACATCGCATTAGGCACAAAAACAGCTAATAAAATTCGTTAGTATTATTCTAAAAATCAATAAGCATACAACTGAAATAAAATATAAGAACGAAATAACACATACAGCATCATTAATTTTTTCTAGCGCTTGTGAAACAACAAAATGAAGCAGTATGAATAAAGTTAAACAGATTTAAAACTTTTACACATGAAACTAGAAGTCGCTGAACTTGTTCGGGCCCACAGGTAGCTATACTCAAATTTAACCATTGTACTAAACTTAAGAATCATTCTACCTCTGTATCACCTGTGGTAAATAAATTGTAAATTGTAACTTTTGGTTACATTTAAGTAGAGTAGACTGTTGTCAAAAGTGACTGATCGCACAGCTTTTTTTTATCCACTCTTCAACTTAATCCCATTTTCTCCATTTGCTTCTAAGCATTCCTTTCTCGATTGCTCGCATTGCTTTTTTTTGTGGCCTGCTTTCTTCCGCATAATTTCGTTGTTGTCTTTGTCAACGATTTGCTCTCAGGTTTTCAGCCTATTTGTTCTGAAATTCCTCTCACTTATTCCTTGAAATTCAAATATACGTGATTTTACTCTCCTTCTTGCTCTGTTTTTTTTTTGCATCTCATTTTATTTCTCAAACATCTTCCCCTCATAGCTTTTGTTCTTTTCTATTCATCCCAATTCGTTATATATCTTTTAATCTCTAAATTCATTATTATTTTTTGTGAGAACGTCATTTGTTAGAGCACAATAACCCTGTTGTTGCGGTCCCCTTGGCCTAATAGTTAAGAGCGCACGTTTTTTGTATGAGAGGTTGAGGGTTACAAACCTTAGCCTCAACGTCGTATTGCAAGCCCAGCCTTTTATCCCGTTGAGAAAAAGAAACCAGAAACAGTATCCCTTTCTATCCACACGCATGGATTAAGTTCCTCGCAAGAAGAGGCAACCGGCATTGAATCCATGTACTGATAAAAGTCATTTGGGAACATAGCGTATGATATGCGTCTACGTGACTGGAATAAAATATCATTCCTGCAGTTCCCGTCCTCACAGAGTCGAGGCGGCGTGTCATCATCGTCCGTCACCAGCATTCCTCGGTTGTTGGCAAACGCCGCCAGGTTGATGGACGACTGCACAATCAGGCCTCCACACGATGCCTGTGCAGGTGTCAAATGCACTATTATTGCGTTCAATAAAAGTGTGATGCCCATGAGTTAATGGGATATGAAAATTATAATTTGAGCATGTATGCAATCCGCCTGTAATATGACACTGACTCCTCACTTGCAGCACTGTCACAATACACTCTCAGAGCAAAACAGCAATACAAATCAACACTTTTAAGAAGAGCGATGTTTGGTGATAAACTTTGCTCTCAAGAGCACATTAAGAATCATAATAATGCATTTGAGTTCAATTCTTAATGTAAATTAATTGAGTTTAATTTCATTCAATTTTCTCACCACTGTTAGAGAGCCGATGATCCCACATCCGACTTGTTTTTGGCACGTACCGCAGCAGGTCGACATGATTCATTCCGCTACAAGACTCCTCAGAAAATGTCTAAAAACGCTGACTTATAATTGCCTCACTTCGGCATAAAAAGACATACATGAAATACTGTAAACAGAATGTCACTCCTTCAATTTTCAGTTCTTATCCACATGATATAATTCCAGTTTTCTGTTAAATGAGTATCTAAGAACAGTAAGCTGGACCACGTCTCAAGTTGTATATTGAAGATCATGTCTAGAAGAAATCATGACGTTTAATGATGGCCTCGAAAAGTAATCGATATCAGCCGCCAAGGCTGAAGTTTCTGTTGGGTGGACAATGGATTACATTTATGCAGACTTCAATCATTGAAAATTCTTACACATAAACGAAGAAATGATGTTTAACTGGGTGTAAATTACAGTAGGCATCAGTACGAAGGATGTTTTTTTTTAATCCGAGAGGCCCGAGTCGTTTTAAAATTCTGTCACCTTTGAATGTTGTATAAAAATTTGACGACTCAAGAATAAGTTACATGAAAGATGAAAGACCCAGATAAGAACAAGCACATTTAAAATAGCTGAACATGATACGCTGGCTGCTTCCAACAATAATACTTCAACAGAAGCACAAAATTTCGAGTGACCCAAGACTTCTACACTATCACAGAGCTCAGACCCTTCTTGCAGTCCAGCTAGGCTCCCACTAGAGGCACTTGGACCTGTACACCTTGACCAACGTAGAGCGCGAGTTGGTTCTTCGAGGTAGCACCTAGGCAACGTTTTGATGTTCTTCGATCGGTCTGCGTCCACCAGACAGAACTTCCACACCCTCACAAATATGCGTTATTTCAAACAAAGCTCTAGAACAAAGCTCCCATATATTTGCAGGTGCTGAGTCTCGACACCTGCAGCGAAGAATGGGTTTGCTTCTTTAGAAAATACGTCGCTCGTAGGTGAGATGAACGGCTACATTGCTATGTTTGCGAGTCTTCAACTGTGTGTACTATTTTTAACTGCTCGCATGCCGTAAGCCTGTTAAGAACTTAGCTTAAAATTCTTTGGTAATCAAGAACGCCACATGCTTACAGTTCACATAGTTTATAGCGATGCTTTGAAGTATTTTTGGTGAGTATTCAGTGTGTTCTCTTCAATGAAAATTTTTTATGAGAGTTTGTTGAAATACGGTACGTGGCCCCGACTCTTAAAACGTTTTTCATTAGCTTTTATGAACTGAGAAAGTGCTTTCACGTTCAAAGAAAAGTGTAGAACACTTTTTGTTTGGCTATCCATTTGAACTGTGATCCCGTTTTTTACTTTTTCAGAAAATAACTTAGACGATTAATGTCTAGACGTCGAACTCCTAATAATTTTTCTGTGGGTAAAAAATTTTCTAAGGACTTCAAAAAGTGCAACGAATTCATCTTGTAACGAATGAGGGCTTAACGTTAGTTTTCGGATAATATTTTTCTATTTGCCAACTCTCAGCGAAATTGTTTAGCGTTCATATGAACAATACTTCATTATCAGAACATCTTTGTTCGATCGCAATTCATTGATTTCATGCATGAAACTTCCTACCAACGAAACGTCAAATTAAAGTAAGAAACGAGCAAAATTTTGAGAGCGAGCTTAGAGCTGGACACACATGAACCAACATGCGTGCACACACCTCATCATTTCCTTAAACCAATTCATCGATTTCCGTATCAGATTTCCGTCATGCTTCTGGCTCGTGCTCAAGGGAACAACGTATCGCGTACTCGTTACTCTGCTGTCAAACTGTTGAAACATTTCTCTAAAGTTAAAAACTGAAATGAGAGACATTTTATAAAACCTGAGTGTACTAACGGCATTCTAACGCATTTCTTGCTTGAAGAGCCCGTACTTGATATTTTGTCTTTTCTTTTTTAGATTGGTTTCGTCTTTGCAATGAACAATTGAAAATAAGAACCGTCTCTTGAAACGTAAGTGCACTTACGGCACTCTAACGCCGTTCTTGCTTGAAGAGCCAAGTATACATGATATTCTTTCTTTTCGAGATGGGTTTCTTCTTAGATGTTAATCACTCAAAATCAAAGCCATTTCTTAACACCTAGCTGAGTGTGCCAATAGCATTCTAGCACCGCTTTTGCTAGTCTCAAGTCTCATGGAAGAGCCACGCACCTGATCTTCTTTCTTTTCTGGATAGGTTTCATTTCATTAGAAGTTTATTCACGAGTGCATTCCGTTTCGAAACCAATTATGATTGATCTTGAAACCGAATACTCTTCCGAATCGAAGTTTTTAAGATGTTATATTCTTATAAGACCATCTCTCAATGACGAGAACACAGAGTTCCTCAACAGACTTTCTTTCACATAAATAATTCACAACTGCATCAGTGGTCACACTCTACGTTAGATCAGAATGTCAACGTAAGAACTTTGAGGTCGGCCCGTGGCGTGCAGCATTGGTCAATATACGGAATCAATCGAGGACGTAGCTTCCGCGAACGCGTTGGCATATTGCGGCGTGTTTTTATTGGAGTTGAAGCTGAAATTTGTTCTTAGAACTAGGTAGTTCTGTCCCTGTTGCGTTCCTGGCCTTAAAAAGTTAATAAGGTCCAGACTCAATAAGTAACGCTGCATAAATTTGCTACAGCATGCGATAACTCGATTAGATGTATAATTTCGCATTATTCTGTAACGCATTTTTCCGATGACGATAATTAGGTCTGTGAATTTTTTAGTTATAGATGATTGTTGTGGTCGGCCGGGTTAGGAAAACATGCTGTTAGAGCCTCTTTGAAGTAAAATAGATAGAGTCTCGTTTATGTATCATACTCGGAAGTATGATACAAGATTAATGTCAAAATATGACTGTTTACGTCGTCTTAATGCTCTCATCTACGAATACTTTGTGGAATCTAGAGTCTGATGACGTAAGGCAATGAATACGAAACAAATTTATATTAGTGTGAAGACTAACTCAAAAAAAATTTTCACAGGCTGCGATGGTAAGTAATAGCTATAAATTCAACGTTGAATGTTGAAACTTACCTCGCGTGATTTTTCTACTCCTATCTGCGGTATTACAACTACCGTTGTTACTCTTACTTCGTCATTAGGTTCACCGACGTAGTTCAAACTGAGGAAAAAACTGTCAATTGACCGCGATCTTCAAAGAATACGTTAGGGTAGAAATTCAACGCGAAATAAAACACATATGAGCAGTCTACAGTAGTTGATTTCGTTACCCCCACGGACGGTGAGCTGTCGAGTCTGAGTGATGGATAATCGCTTAAAATCACAGGGACCAAAGCGTTACGACATTAATAAAGATTGCAGATCAATGTCGCTGGCTAGTGCATAACACCTCAATGGCCGGTGATCGTGAGTTGTCTTGTTTACCTCCGCATTGCAGGCGTTCTGTTCATGTTTCTTATCCTTCAGTATAGATAACAAGGGTGACCTGGAGCCCTTAGATATTCCTCCGCATTGTGCACCACATTATCATTGAAGGCTCAGTTGCAACGATGACTGATGTACGATGACTGGTGCAAGAATGAAAGGGAGAAAGAAAGAACGAAGCTGATGCTCGAGAAATCGCTTAGTTTTTAAAGCCTGATCTATTAAATATTCACGTGTTTGATACAATTTATGGGCTCTGTCTCATAGACAGCAAGCGAGATTGGCACAAGAAATTAAACTTATGCTCTTAACTGATGAGCATAAAGCAATAATTACATTTCACGGACGAATAAAAAAGAACTTCACTAAGATATTCTGTTCAGTCACACCATGAGCCCCTTTCTACTTGACGTACGAAATAACACACAGTACCTAGAAATACTGGCGCTCGAACACCTGTCGTTCCTCATGTCTAGAAGGAAGCGCCTTCTAGACATGATTCGCTATTCTCTGACACGAACTTGAATTTCTTAATTTCTAAGAAGTAAAAATTAGGGAGTGGGAAAAAACGTAGGCGTCTTTAGGTTTTACAGCTCGTTTTAGTCGACTGGAATATGATGCATAAATTGTAACGCCATGAGAATTTTTTGAATCAACTTCTGCAGCAAAAAAAATGGAATTATGATTTTGAAGATAAACATTTTGATTTTGAGACATATGTACCAAAACTAAGCTCAAAGTTACTGATGAAAAACAGAATGACATGTGATATTTACTTTTAAGTGCTTCAGTTATTGAAGCATGCGTATTCGAACACTCTCTCTTGAGCGCAAATAAATGAGCAGTAAGTGGACGAGACAGACTAATTGTTATTTGATCAAGAGTGGGCACGCACTGAGCTGCACGACAACGACTGCAATGTTGTCCAAGCTTTAGTTTCCAAGGAGACGATATCAGAGTCGTCGTGATGGACACAATCGCTCCCTAGTTGCTAGGTGGAGAGTGCAGCGAGCGCCGAGAGTCCCGAGACACAGTCTCTTGCCAGGGCAGTCGGTGCTTGGTCGGTGTTGCGTGACGTGTGGTGTGGTTGTCTTGCGTCTCTATTCTCAAACAAAGACTGTGTCATTCAAAAGGGAGTCTGCAAGAATGTTTAATGAATTTATCGTCAGTAATCCAATATTTTTTAAGTCAGGAATAAGCTTAGGATTTGGATTAAAATCATAGTATATGTTATGCTTTGAAAAGAGGAAGCGTCGAATGAAAAGAATTTCAAGACGTCAGACTTTGTTGGAATATTATTAACGCTTGTTTCAAACGTAGAAATATGAGGGACCGCAAGGCGATGAGTGAGAAAACAATGTTTATTGAGAGTGAAACTTGGAGAGAACATCGAAAAAATGGGGAATACAAGAAGCCAGTTTGTCTCGAATGATCATAGAGTGTAAATTACACCTTTGTTTGTTGCAGTGTAAATTACACCTTTTGCATTTCTTATTTGTAAAAAAAAAATACGAGATGTTATAGTGGGGCATTCTCTCTGGATCGAAAACAGCTGCGTGAAACGTGTTTGAGAGATATGAAATTGAACAGAAAATCCAGCTCCCGCGGGCTTAGTGTGTGAATATTATCACACGTATTTCACACTCTCGAATTTGGACTGTGTTTAGTATTGATGAGAACTAGTTTGCATTGAATTAGTTTTCATTTATGTCGGAATACAAATAAATGCCGGTCAGAAATTTCAAACGGTGAGTCAGGGACTTCAAGCGAACATTACGTATGGAGAAAAATTCCAGCCAAATCATGTTAATAGTATCATCAGTCGACAAATGCCATATTTTTTCATTCCTCTGAATTGGTACATTTTGTTCTAACAGCTTCAAAACATATGAAGCATCATGAAACGCAGCGTAGAAAAATTTCCATTATAATTGAACTGTGAATTTTGAGTTTTTCAAATTAATTAAATTCTTTTCATTTTTAAACTGAATTAATTTTAAAGTTAATTAATCATTTTTAACTGAGGTAATAACGAAGTAATTTCTTGTACAGAATGAGTGAAAAATAATGTTCCAATATTGTGAGAAAATTAAAAAATTATGCTCATCAAGACTTCACAGATATAGCATCCCTCCAAAGCCTACTAAATTATGCTGTTGATTTCATGTGCGCAGAAAGAATAAAAATCCCGATCATATAACTGGAAAATTATTCTGTGGAAAAATCCGCTACTGTCTTATCTACACAACCATCGGAGCATGAGGCAGGTACCTCACTATGTGCAAAAGTCACAACACGCCAGTACTTCATCGTCTGATCACGTGCCTAACATTGGTGAGGATGTTGGCTGACTTCTTTGTGACTTCCGAACGGCAGTGTGTGTAATGCACTGGCCTGGAACCTCTTCCTGAAAAGAAATGCTGTTAATTAAATGTCTTTTTTTTCCTTTGGAAAAGACAGGATCATTTGTTTTATGACTGGGATTTTAATTCTTTTTAATTTTTCCTGCCAATTCTGTTAAAAGGAAATCAACTCAGCTATGTATGCTTATGCTTAAATGTCTATGCTTCTCTATGTCTATGTTTTTTTATGTCTATATATGCTTTTCAATGTATGCTTTTGTATGCTTTTCTTAAGTCTATTTTTTTAGTGTATTTTCTTGCGAGGTACAGTAATATTAAAACCGACGTTCATTTTTGGGATAATATTCGCTTGCTAGTGAAAACTTTGTTTCAGTTATGGTGAAACATATTTGATGCCTATTTTATCGTACGTAAAAGTAAAATGCAAATGTATCTCACGTGAAAAACATGCATGGCACTTAATGAGCGTTATCTGCTCGAAATAATCGAAAAAGTTGTGTTCCAACTTTTTTTGTGGGATATTTTGAATCACTGCTAGAAAAAACGCATAAAGGCAGCCTCATTTAATATGATCATTCCTCAAGATTGTTGTTCTTATATTTTTAAGTTTATGAGGTCAACCTTGAAAATTTCCATGTGTTTATCAGGTTACGGACTCGGCTTCTTTCGTGGCCGCCATCGCTTTGCTCGCTGCATTTCACTGGGACGCTAAAGGAGACAAACTCGTGCATACTGTCGATGAATGTAAGTTCCTACAGTAAACTTAATTGAACCCGTAATTTCCCAAATATGAATTATCCTATATAATGCAACTTCCGTATATCTTTACATCCATTTAAGTATTGCATTAAAAATTAACTTCGTCGCTTGCAAGCTTTGTTTGATCTATATCTGAACCATAAATTTGCTTGATCGAAGCGTCTTCTACGTTCTGTGCAGGGATGCTTGGGTGGCTCGTTGTCGGCTTGGTGATCTCCTGCGTTGGAATTGTCGTCGCCGTCTTGGACATCTACGGGATTTTTAAGGTAATTTGTCGCATTGTTGCGACGTGTTTGCGATGCAGCTCACACTAACACTACATCAGTCAACAGAGATGAATGTTTTGATGAAATTTTCAGTAACTTAGGTAGATAGCCAGTTTCAACAACGTATCTTTAAGTAGGAGATTCCAAAAGCTCAGTACATATGCAATTTATTAAAGCCTAAATTAATTTCATACCAATACTTTCCGTGTTTTTGTGCATTTTTGGTCGCTTGTTTATCTTCTATGACACTTTCATGGATGGTATGTTTTAATACCTACAATTCTTTGTGCTTTAATATTTTATTTCAGACATAATGATTTATTTTTTGAACTGATGATGGAGCGGGACCTCAAAACGTTTTGTCAAAAAAGATAATGAATTTTCTTCGAATTTTTTCATATTTAAGTTGTCGATGTATCACACAAAGGGTGTCTGAAGTGTTTGGCGGTTAAATTTACGCGGTCTTTGTATTTTTCCCGATACATTTGATCTTGGTGATAAAAGAAGACTCCAGAGTTATATAGCAACTACACGTTTCAGATAGGAACTGGAATTTTGTCATTTGAATAACGATTGCAGCTGTTCAATTAAGGAGAACTTTGTGATTACAGCACAAAAAGCATGTTCTATCAATTCATTCACTCCGCCCATTCATCATCTATAAAAAGCACGAGAAAAATTCGCACAATGGAAAACATTATTTATTTTTAACTCTACAATTCAGAAACTGCTGTCTTATTTTCATATAACTTACGTTGAAGAATAGTTGAAAAGTAAAATTAGTTTTTACAATGATTTTACAATATTAATACATAATACCATAACATTGTACTATTGCCTTTTTATGACCCTCATGAGATTACTGCGTGACAGAAATGATCATTATGTTTATAAGCTCGATGTAATTAACGAAACAATTCAAAACGGCATTAAGCGTATAATTGGGACAAGAAAATTTTAATATTCTATCATTGGGTTGTTAATTAATATGTTCATAAAATATGAACATAAATCTTCATTAAATCCGTTCACTGTGTTCATTAAATCCGTGTGAAACCAATTGCTTATAATTATCCCCAAAAAATTACGGGCTTATTATAATCAGTATTCATGTGTTTTGGCTTTTAGTGTATTTAAAAGCGCTGAAAGTAGATTAGCACGTTAATCGCGATGTGAACCGTTGGTGTGCAGTGTACACGGACCGACCGGCAGTCACAAACTCATTATTCATAAATATTTTTTCAAAGCTGAATAAAAGCACGATCTAGTAAATGTTAACTATTTTCTAAATTATGAGCAACAACTGACTTTAAATTTGAGTTGAACATATAACTTCAGTCAGCGTATATCTGTCTACATGTTAAAACGGGACGAATTTTCTCACAGAGTCGCTACAACTTCATGCGCCCCTTCCTATACTACCTGATCGTCCGCACTGTCACGTTTGGCTTCTTCGCCGTGGCTTTCCTGGTGTTGATCATCTTGCTGGCAACAAGCGAGAAACGCCAAGAGGCACACGAACAAAACATGGCACGCTCGCATCTCGCGGTCTCGATTGCGGCCGGCATCGTCAGTGCAGTCGTGGCTGCGCTGAGCGCCTACTTTTGCTTCGTCGTCAGGTCGCATATAAAGAAGGTGAGGGATTTTCTAAAATTACACTTTGCTTAACTGATTTAATGGAAATTAGGAATGTTTAATGTTTGTGGAATTGAATTGTTGGCAAGTTGATTAGGAATTCTATTCGTTTGTTGAAGTACTTTTCTGTTCTAAAATGTGTCCCGCTTGTACATAATATGGTCTAAAGACTGATTGGAGTCTTGGATGACTCTCCATATGAGTTCCTGCTTTTCTCGTAAAGGCAGCTGACGACTCGCAGAGGTTTCACCAAGTCGTGGGTCTTCACATCATTATTTCACCAAAACCTTGACACTACTCTCGATAATAATTGTGTACCGCACAATTGGTAAATATTTTACTCGTTCACTTCTCAATTAAACTGTAATCTAATCTTGTAGTTAAAAAATAAGTCTGTCACTGTTAACTAGCGTTGCATGTGTATAATAGCTGCCGAACTTCGTGAGTTTTAATGCATCATTTGGAACCTCATTTATTGTAGCTGGAGCTTTTTGATTGTTGAATGTTCCCTTTCTCACATGTTTCTTCGAAAAAAGTTATTGTTTTTACTTCGTGTTTATCCTGACCGTTCCCACTCATTCTCATTATTTGTATTGAAACCCTTATTAAATTCACACCAAATAGACGCGTAACTTTACCATAACAAGTACTTATCCCGCCGTCATGAATTCAAGCATCGTCTGAAATATTAATTTTAAATAATTCAAAGACAGTTGTACTGAGTGTCTTCGATCAGTGCTAATATTTTTTTCAAGTTCTTAAGCTATTCTAGAATACATGGCTGACTGCCTCTCTGAACGTCATTTCCCAAAAATATTTGGTTACTTTAATATTAGTCGAACAATGAAATATTCAGAGGAAAAATATAAATCTATTAACTTACGATACATTGTTTTGAATGCCTGCGTGATGGATGAACCATAAGGAAAAACGAAACTTCAATGCTCTGAAGGGTATAAGCACGTCATAACATGGTGCAAATTCGACGTATTGCTATCTTTTTGTGTGTAAAATATTCCCCAAAAAAACAATTGACAGCAACTGGTGGCTAAATTGAACCTTTGTCATGAGAGCACATAACTTTCTGAACAAAATTGCCCTGAAATATCCAACTATTATTACTAAATAATTTCAGAACAAAATATATGAGAACGACATGGCTTAGCTCATGAAATTCACGATGATTTTCTACATGCACACGCGTCACTCGTACATTATTTTCCCAAAATTTAAGAATATTAACTTAAAAAATTTCCATATGATACGCAAAAGTCTTAACTTTGAAACGTATTTTATTTGGTTTATTTTTCATATTTAAAGTTTGCTTTCTTTTGATCTCACTAAAGTTAATGACTTAGTTTTCTCGAAAACATTTCATATACAGTCAGAGACGTCTGAAGAATTTAACCGACTGCATGATATCGAGAGATTTTTTCTTTGATTGTTTTTTTTTTCAAACCTGAGTTAGCACTGCATGTAATTACGTCATCATTCTTGAAACTACTACTTTGCCAGTTTCAGTAGAAAAAAAATTCTAAACTCAAAACAACTCCTGTGAATGAATATCCTTGCGTGTCTATCCTAGGCTTCCTTCTAATGACAGATTTCTTTCTTCTCACCCACAGGGAAGGTCCAAGAAAACAATGCCCAAAAATATACTGGATGAACGGATGAAGGGCCGCCGGTTAAGTTGGGAGGTATATTCGCCTATCATCAAAAAACCACCTTATCCAGATTTAGTAAAAATTAATCCGAGTTAAATTCCTGTTAGTCATTTGTAAATCATTATAGTCGTAAAATATTTATAGCTTTACTGAAATTTATTTGGTTTTGCAATGCCTTTCACAATTTCCCCCAAACTCAAACGATAACGAACATAAATATTCGCAAAAACCTAAAGAAACATCAATCTGATGTCGTAAGAAAGATTTTTTTGTAGTAACTGTTTCTGTTGATATGTGGGTGTGCACTCACCCTGCTTGAGCTAGCATAAATAGCCTCGTCTTTAAAGCACATTCCTGTCAGCCGGTGCAAACTTTTAGAGCTGTATATTTTATAAGCAAGTTTTTTAGCGATAGCTTTTTCTCGTCACCAGCGCGTAGTCGTGGAGTTTAGTCTCTTACTTAGCTAAGCTGATACGAAAATTCATTAAATGTTAGAGGACGCGTTTATAAATGAGGATAAAATAAAAACCATAGCATTTGATTAATTTTCGCATCCGTTTCAAAATAAAAGTAGCAATTGATTGATAACTGTGTTCTGGATGACTTTCGGCGGTTAGAACCGACGATAATGCATGAATTTGTAAAATTGTCACGTAGGATTGACCACACTTGTTATTTGAATGTTTTGAAATGATGAAACAACAACTTAGGGTGCGGGAAAGACAGAAAGCTGGTCGTTCACCACAACACTGCTGCTCACAGAGCTTTCTCTTTAAGTGCCAGTTCTTCACCAGCAACAGTGCGTCCTTCGCGCTTCACCGACCTCCGTTCATCTGATATTTTCATGCGTGGCATATATTCGTACGATTGTTAGTATACGTCTCCCAGGGAGGGAATATGAGAGGGCCCGAGCTGAGAGTTCGGTAGGCCTTCTTTTTGTTGAAATAGAATGTTTTTTGTTATGTTAAGGACCACATTTTCTCAGTTTTCTCAGAAAAGGACCACCTTTTCTCCTTTTCCACTGTCCTGTTTTTCAGCACCTCTGACTTTCATCTTCAACTTCTATCTTATTTCATGAACTTCTTTCTCAACTTGCTGCTTCTATGCCCCTTCTGCAGAGATTCTCATTCTCTTATCTCCATACTAAATGGTGCCTTCCTCCTTCCTCTCTTCGATATGCTTTTTTTTGTAGCGGTTAGGGAGGCTTAAAAAATAATTTATAATCTCAATCTTGTTAGCATAAGTTGAATAGCGTGCTCAACTGACGAAGGTCAGACTGAGAAAAGCATCGGAGACGACGTCAGGAATCACAGAAGTGAATATGTTTCGAATTATGGAATTAAAGATTAGATAAAATATTAGTTTCCATAAAGTGTTTGAATTGACAGTGAAAGCCTTTTAATCAAAAATTATGTGTGTCAATTTTTAAGAATCAAAACTATTTTTTTTCCTTTGTTGTTTTGTCGTTTTATTCCTATTATCTTATATTACTCTTGAATTCCATCCGATATGGTAGAGGTCATTCGAATTTCAAGTACGATTGCTCAATTCATATAACTTAGAAAGGTGCAAAATATTTCTTACGTGTAATCTAGAATTTAAATTCAGTAAACTTTAAAGGAAAAATTTATACTGTTGGTGATCACACATCTAAATTAAGAGTGATATCACAAAAAACGAATATATTCGTATATATAAGCGCTCTATCGGAACATGTGAAGGAATAAACTAGGATATTTTATTATATCGGATATCATAAGATGGAATCCTTCTCCAAATTCCCTCAATGCTTAGACTCATTCTGAATATCGTTAACTCTGAAAAGTGAATATGGTGCTGCATATGCGCATTTTTTTATACCGCTAGCTTTGAAAAAGAGGATTTATTTATGACTTCTGCCAGTGAAATCTCACATTGAAGCTGGAAAGATCGTACAATCCCTTATGGTTCATGTTGTCAAAACGGCATCACAGAAAAAGTTGAATTTCCTTCTTAAACCACCTCTCCTCCCATAAAGATGATGAATAATATTATAGGAATAACATTTGGTGATTAAGCTCAATCGAGAAGTGTGGATACATTGAAAATAGTCGTTTCCCTTTTGCCGAATTATCTGTTATTTTTTATGCCTTGTGCTTTTCTCTCGAACGAGTCGAACAACTTGAATGTTTTTCCGTTCTGAAAGATTATTTACTTCTTCATGGCGAATGGATTGCACATCCTGATGTACTGCAAGGAATTATGTGTTCTGGATGCATGAGCGTACATTCCACTAGCTTATCTTAGCCTATAATTCATCAGGCATATAACTATAAACTTTATAAGACAGTGTTGTTTGTGAAGTACATTATATTCAACAATATTTTGTAATAAAATATAAAAATAATTCAAAGTGTTTCAAAATTTAATCCCGTGCTACAAACAAACGATTGGCGAAATGTTTAGGTAAAATAAAGAGTCATGAGAATTCCAAAAACTAGTAAAATAGTAGCAATTATGCAAAAAATAGTAGCAATTATCGTGCTAGCACAAATCTTTTGTACCTATATTTCTAGCATTTGTTCATAATTTCAACGAGGATAAAAATCGGCAGTACGCAAAGGTCACTGAATGATGTACTGGTGTAAGTAAAATAATTTGAAACTGATAAAAATGATAATATTATTTAAACATCCAACCTCGCACACTTCTGGGAACTGTTCGATACTCTTTCTTCGTCGTAGTAGACGGCCGCTACTATGTCCTATTGTTACCACGGCAACGTACTCCAGCCCCGTGAGTCATGTTGCTAACCTTTACTGCATTGCTACAGCCATCGAACGTCAGCTTTTATGCGTTGTACTGGAGAAATAGAGGGGCTCTTGAGCTAATTTATGTTGGGTGGGTCCGTTGAGCTTGTACTCGTGTTTATTTCTGCATTACTGTAAACGGTGTGTCAAAAATGACGAGATTCGGTACTTTCCTTAATTACATAAATCTTCCAGATTTGGATGACAAGCAAATATATCCATACTAATAGCACCTACGATTAAAATATTCTTGTACTTGTGCACTGGTGAAAATCAAATGACAGATACGACCATGAAGCAAACTCAAGAGTGCGACAGAGAGACGCACTAATCAGACAACATCTGTGGATTACTACATAGTGGATGGCTTTAGGACATTGAACTTCATAGTTGCGGGTCAATGTTAACACCAGTACAAATCTACGCGGTGGTGTGTTTGCTTGAAACTGAACTAATAGCTCCGAAAGCACTGATCAGCTCTTCGATAAGAGTAAGAGCGTCCCTTTCGAAATACCTTATAGCGTGATATGGTTTGGCGTTTCTACTTTTCAAAGAACATTTAAACACAAGCTTCTTGTTTGATCGTAGAGGGTCGCATGCATGTGCTTTACAGAAATAATTTTTAGAGCGCCGGTCGCTATTGAGGTGGTTAGAGCAAGCTACACAGAACTCAACTAGTGGTTCGCAGAATCAGTCCAAATGAGTTCTGTACACGCAAAGCATTTCGTCACCCTCACCCTGCAAGGCGTAACGTCTTTGAGGTGCATTGTTTCGCCGCCGTCGTCTATGCGTTTCTCATTGACCACGCTCATGCTGTGATCCGCTGAGCCTTCAGAAAAGTTAAAATTCCGTTTCTATTTGATATGTTTTTGAGTTTCAAACCATATTTATTTGAGGATGACGATAGGAGCAAACTCGAGTAAATTATTACGATGCATATTGATTACGACTTTCAACTTTGAAATATATTCACCATTAATTTTTTTGAGTAATGTTCCTCCATCAATGTTATTTTCCATCGAAACTTGAACGGTTTTGCAATATCAGCCATTCAGTGAAAGAGCGTTTAAATACTTTATTTTTATTTTTACAACAGTATACAACAATTTTGATTCACGATCAAAATACTGCTCGTAATTTACTTTACAATTTTTCTGAGAATACTTCGAAAACTCCAATAGACGACAATTTACGTCAACTAACTCACACAAGCAACACACAACCCAGTGACCAGCGTGTACCATGAAATATTTCGTCGAAACTGAACTTAGTCCATTGAATAAACCATCAACACGGGAGACTGGGAGGCAGGCAAAAAAAGAGTAATTCAAACAAATCAGCGACCAGGTCATGAGGGTCCGTGCTTTTATGTCCGCGTCACCATGGCACCAGTTGGTATACAAGCTACTGCTGAGGCCACGCTGAATATTGAAGCTTTTTTATGTTCCACGTTACTAGGGACGCCTGGCAGGCTATCATCAGAATACGAGTTTTTGGCGTGTCAAACGTTATATTTTTCATTGTCTCCTTTCCCCCGTAGAGTGAAACATGGGTTCTTTACTTTCGGGAATTGCCATAGGGTTTTCCATTGCATCACACGCTTAAAACATATAAATGAGTATTGAGGAGTGACATGCTTGCCAAAAATATACCAAATGTTGAGTAAATATACATAGTATAAGAGTACAATTTCTGTACCTACTTTCAATCATACTTGGACGAGAATTTCGACACTAGTAAATCGAACTTTGAATTTTTGATGGATAAATATCAAGTTGAATTAATTTGCCGCTTTACGATTCCACATGAATAGTTTCCTTGCTTTGTAGAATTTTGTACCGCCTCACATTTTGTTTGCGCTGTCTGTTAAAGCCTTCTGAATCTTGTTTCCTGCAGTGCAGCGACGTGTTGCGACTGTCGTGCTGAGTCAGGGCATCAGACAAATCAAACAAAGCAACGTTAACACGAACGGTAGCTTAATGAGGTTTTAATAAAATCCAACGTTTCTGTTTTCATTAATTCTGTTTCTGTTATCGTTTACTAAACACTCTTTTTCAAACCCATCATAAGTTTTTCATATACAGTGTTTTCTTTAATACTATAATTTTTTGAGTGAACTAAGTATGACAGTCGTCTTTGTGCTACACTTTTTTGTTGTGTGTTTTATATACGTATAAAATTTCCTGATGGAAGCTCATAAGACCATACAAACGCAATGCTTGCAATAAAATATTATTTAATAAAAACAATTTTGATTTGAAAACGATCGGATTATTGTCTGAAAACTTTCAATAATCATGTTCGATATTGTTTTCTAAGTTTAAAATAGGTAAAGCATCATGGAATGTTTCCATGCAAAAAAATGACTAAGTTAAAATAGCTAATACATTCACATCCACAACGTTACAGAGCAGCAATGAAAAATTTGATTTTTTATCTGTTTCCAAAAAATATCCTTCATGTTCATTTTTTATCAATCTTTTTCGTATTGAAATAATCTGTATGATTTTAAATAATCTAACGCATGATCATCAGAGAAGCTAATCAAAACATTCAAAATGTTTGCATATTAACAATTATTTTAAAGAGAGGTGTGAAAGAACGACAGCTGATACATTGCATTTCTGGTAATCGTAATATCTATAGGTTTTTGAGTAATATGTTTTTTTGATAAGTTGCATGCGTGCTCACAAACACTGTGATCTTGCCATTACTTTAACTTCAAGTCTCTCAGTTGTATGAATTGCCCCCATACTGGTGCACCCACAACCTCTGACTCCCTGTAAAGTTTCGCAACAGCGCAAATATTTCAGTATTCAATTGCCTGACATTCTTTCGTCAATTAAAAACGAAGTTTGTCAATGTGATGTTTGAATCCTTCTCTTCATTCGCCTGGGTGAATGAAAGTTTTTGGAGTTATTTAAAAAAATCTTGAAAACGTATTATAAAGATTTTTTTAACAGCATAATGTTCAACATCAACTATAACATGAGTCCTAAAATCAAACCACCACTTAATTTTCTGAAAATATCATGGGAGTAAAACATGCGCATTAATAGTTCTATTATTACCATCTAACCGCAGACATAGTTTCTTAGCTTCTGAATTAAGGAGAGGGAGTGGGCCTGTGGGGGATGAGAAGGGTTCCCCTAGTGTCTCTCCTTCCGTCTTCTTCATTTGCAATTACCAGAAGGAAAGAAAAAAAATGTTTATTTCCAATCCAGGGGGTACAAAAGTTGTTGCATCATTGGTTTTAAAATATCTTAAAGTAAATACACTTATACGATACACAGTATTACACACACACATAAGTATCGTAATACCTATGTCACCAGTCGAAAACAAATAATTGAGAGCAATGTTGCTTAACCTAGATTGATGATGTCTGTAAATAGTGAGGTTGACGTCCAAAACTATATTTTCGCTCCTACGTAAAGACTAGTATTCCAATCAAGGAACTTGGAGAAAATGTTTTCCATCACGCCACGCATTTATGATATTTCCATGCTAATAATAGTGGCACACACAGGCTACCTGAGTCAGAAACATGAAAACGATTGTTCTACAACGACTACCAAGACACGTACAACATAATTGGAGTAAGACGTGAAAGTAACCACCTAGATAAGGTTGTCATAATATACTCAAGAGCGTAAGAAATACTACGATAATTTGCACCACACAAGACTAACAAGAACATTTGTGGGCGTAAATAATAGAAGAAAATAATAATGTCCCACAAGGTTGACAAATTAGAAAAAGTTTCATTATTTTATAAATATGATGCAAATGTCTTTAATTGAGAATCATACATAGGAGCCATGACTGTCCAGTTTAATGCCCTTACAAAAGCGAAGAGAAAAAACATGAAAATGCCTCTCACAGCTTGTTAATTGAAGTTGAATAGTATTTTTTAATTCATTGGAACAATAAAGATAACGAACTTTGTGGTGTGAAAACACTTATGACAGATTACATGTAAATTGACATATAAGCTTTAGATTTCCTGACACCAGGAATTACTTGTTGCGGTAGATATTTAAAAATATCATTTCGAGCGAGCATGAACAAGTGAGAATAATGAGTTGATTGCCCAAAAAGCATGCTTTGACTCACTCGATAAATTTATGAGAAACCTCATTTACGAGCTTGATAAAAATATAGAGATAAATTTGAAAAAATGAGGCTTTTATAGGTCAATTCAATGCAAGTCGCTTGATTAGAAGTTTTGCAAAAACTGTTGTGTGTAAATGTATGAATGCACATTCATTTACTAAATTTGTTGAAGCATACACACATACATAGGTACACAGATACTAGGATACAAGCATGAAAATTGCAGGTTTTGTTTTTCTAATTAAAGTTTTGACATAAAGGTCATGAGTTGAAAAGCATCTTATTAAACATGTATCGGTGATCACACAACAAATTTTTATTTTTTATTTAAATTTTTCACAATAATAAAGAGAAATGACTAGTTAAGCAACGTTACAAGTTGAGAGCGAACAGAGATAGAGTTGTATTTTCGGTTCAAATGCTAGTTGCTAGTTTAATTTACATACATGTATGTACATGTATACACACATATATATATGCACACGTACATACCTACATACATACACACAGCAGTCACACATACACATTACATACGAAAGCATCCGTGCAAATATTAGTTTATAGGCAATCATACTATAGTGAATACACGTACTACAACACTGTTATATAATGCGTTGAAATATAAGTTATTGAGCAAAAAAGATTTGTAAATATTTATTTAAAATGTTCTGTAGCTCACAATTATTGTTGAGACGCAAGATAACGAGCTATTTGGGTTTTAAATTCTCTCAATGATTGAGGGATTTTGATACTCTGGTGAAGTTTGTTCCACATTAAGGCGCCTGATATGGACAAAGCCTTCTGTCCAATGTCAGCTGAACGATAGTCGACTAAAACGTTATTGTTTCTATTCGGCTTTAGGATAGTGACGGTGGGGGGATTGAAAAGCACTATCTCAGGATTACTCTGAATACGATACAACGAAGAGAATGAGTATTGGGCTTTAAGCAGAGAGCCAGAGGTTTGGTGAAAATACCACGGCAAGACAAACAGTGCAAGACAAACGACACACAGTTCAAAGTATGAACACTGTCCCAGAAAGAAAACACGTCGTATTATTCATGCATGAGAGCAAACGTCGCAAGCCAATAACAAAGAAGGGGATGAAAGCGAACGTCGAAGAAATTTGGCTTGCGTTTTGTTGCGCGAGCACCATTAACATATTTAATGCTGTCAATTTTAAGGCTATCAATTTCGATGGGGGGCGGCGCGGACCGTAGAGTTCAAATAAGTCGCTCTAATAATTTCACATTTATTCAAAAGAGAAGATTTGAGTTGATGAACTACTAAGCTTGAATTCTAGTGTAATTTATTTTAATTAATTTATATTTATTTGCATCTTGAAATGTGGGTCTCAAGAAAAAAAAAACAGTATGACTTGATACTATGTAAAGAAATATTGTGAGTTGGAAAACATTTCTGAAACATAGATCGCGAGAAAACACTGAAACGTAAAGCGTGGAAACAACGGCAATAGTGCAAACAACGGCAGAGTGAGGCAGTTGGGGACAGGCCTTGGGTATCAGAAAGGGGGTATGCTTTTGAGAAGAGAATTGGGGGAAGTGTCTCCTCAAACATCGGGGGTGAATTGGGGGATAGATTTCTTGTACGAACTGTGCGCAGGCCTTAATGGGTCAATGGAAGCTTGAAATATAATAAATAGGAGGTATATTTAATAAATGTATGAGAATAAAATATTAAGAATTAAGGGGAGTTTGAGATCACAGAAACAAACCCAACTTAATTAATTTGAGTATTTGAAATTCGAGGCTTTTAACGCTGAAATAAAGGAATTAAACTCTTCAGAAGCCGGCGCGCATGGCTTCGTAGTTCTAAACTGGTACTGTATGTAGAATAAACCTCAATGTTGAAGGGCACCATCAAAGTAAGAAGTCTCCTCCGAGATATGTATTCAACTTTATAGCCTATTAGTTGCATTGAAGTCTGGAAATATTTGGAGATGAGTACAAATTACCATTAAGGTTTTTTCCGCTCTGCCAAGCAATAAAGAGATCTCCAATACATTAAATTCAAGTCCATTAATTAAAGTGAATTGATGAACACATTGCTGCCAGTATTTTTCTTAGCTACTCCAAGTCTTTGTCAACACTTGGGCCCTCATAACAGAATCCTAAGCAAGTCCTGAGCCCTGGCAGGAGCATCTAGTACTTGACCCAGCTCTCCCTGCGGGGCTGCATCTTGACGTCCCCCTGCCTCACGGGCAGCACCTCCTGAGCTTTGACCTGCACGATAGGCGAGTGCGGAACTCGGGGTCGGATGCGCCGGCAGACAGATACAGTATGTGATATGAGTGCTCTTCTTGCAAGTATAGTGTTTGGTTTGTTACATCTAAAATTGTATTTTATATTCAATGTAATTCAATGATGTTACTCTGCTATTCTAATGTAGAGTTAATGATTGGATGAACTTCGCCTAGAGTCACTAAAAACTTATCTACTGCATGAAAAGTAAATATTATGATATTTTGTAAACGAAGCGGCAGAATGAAACTTTAATGTAGTTAATCTAGGGAAACTTGACCAAATTCTAGACAGCGTCTCTAATTATTACCCGATGGAAATATAATTATTTACTTTCAAAGAAGCAAAGGGCAATTTCTTTGATTTCGTGTTTCAATATCTTCTATAAACTCTAGAACGTCTTGATGGGAAGTTGCGACAGACAGTCCTGAGCTGTAGGCGAGCTCCGTACATGTGGTGAGTCTCAGATTCTCATGCTATTAAACACGACAGACAACAGTTATTTAACCCTAGCGTTACGATTTGCAAAACTGACTCAAGTTTCAGTTGAGCAATCAGTTAGTAGACCCAGAAAATCAGTCAGTAATTATATCAACATATTGCCGTACAGTAAAATCGTTCCTTCACCACATCAAGAAACAAGACGGTTGTCTCTATCATTACAAAATAATTAAGATCACTGGCATTAGGATGAGTAATTACTAGCTTGATATTTCATACACAAGTTATAGGGCAATCTAAACCCTCCAGTCAAAAATCAAAAATTTTACAAAAATTAACAAGGGCTAAACTTCTGATTACTTCAACTACAGAAGTAATTTTACTTCTGCAAAACCTCTCCCGCTAATGCGTCTTGCTTGATGTTTGTTCGAACAGTTTTTGATAAGCAGCTTAACTGGCACGTTAGCAGCGAACTGCTAAAAATCTGTTGTGTTCCAATATTCTTTAAAAACAGTATCCAAATAAAAAGTGTGTATTAGAAAGATATGCATGTCAACAGCAAAGTCAAGAGATGAGAAAGACAACCTATGAAACTGAAGATTGAAATTTATTTAAAAACATTACTGATTTACTGAGGTTTCAGATTTTTAGCGTAAAAGTTACTGAATCGATTTGAAATTTCAAAAACGATCTCACCTCTTTCATGTGTGCGGAGATCACGTAGCAGAAGTATGCGAACAGAACACCGAAAATTGAGGGAATGCTAATCACAGCACTGTAGAAGCTGTCAATTTCGTTGAAGTTTTCGTGCTCGAGGTCTTTTTGATGGTTATCTCGACTTAGTTGTACCAATGATATAACGTAAACAACTGCAAGAAATACCATGCTGACGGTGGTGAGAATCATCCAGACCAGGAAAGGAACCATGTACCATATTTTATCCTGCAGAAAAATGAGAAGATTCCATGAAAATTTCTTAATAATTAATAATAAAAATAATAAAATAATAATATATTAAGCGTGGAACATTTAATGTATATATAAATATATATCCATATATACACATACATACATACATATATATATACATATATATTCCGATACAAGCTTCATCAAAGATTTTTCTAAAAGTAAGATATTGAACGTGTTTATTAGTGACATTTATTAGTGACGTGACGACAAATTTTGAATCTTACTCTTTTGGAAGACAGAAGGCATTACAGAAACATATAGTTCACTAACAATCAGGAGAACGCACTCTTTCATATATCAAATAATATTGAATCCTACTATAAGGAACAGTTTTTTAATTTTTTGGGGTAGAAAGTACTTTTTCAAAAAATATTATCTAAACCAATCGCCTGATCTGAATCCCAACCCAAATTGTTGTTAGGTCAATAATCCTATACGTAGAGTTTGAAGCCCGTGCGTCCTCATTTACACCTCCGACTGAAGCTCATCAACACTTTCTCAAAAAAGCACCAGAAAAATTGCTCAACACACGTTGCTTATCGTGGCTTAGTTTTCTTGATTAACCGATCTGGTGATTTGTATGATAGAGCCTTCTGAATAAATGTATTTTATTCTGTCTCTGTCGCAAGCAGGCAGAAGGCTTAAATTGGGGGTATCTAATATGAATTAGGTGTGCCTTATAAACGTGGAAAATGTGGGTTTCGGTTTGTGCATACGATTATGAGCGAGAGCCAGGTGATGGACAGAATCTTATGATCATGAATTTTATGATGGACAAAACCGCGGGCTCGCCCCTCAGTGTCGGACAGGCCGTACAAAACTACGGCTATAAGATCACCGACCATAGATTTATTGGAGAGAACACCACCTCCCGTTCTTTTCAACCTTTTAGATTAACTATGGCACAACGGTCACATCCTGAGCGACCGCTCAAGGTGCCCCACCTCTTACTCGCCCTCCTCTACCTCTAAATAACTAAAAATTATACTCATAAAACTCGAGATGCAAGTCTCTTGTGGCAGGGACTTTTTTCATATATTAGTTGACAATATTTACATTAACGTAAGAAAAACACTAATATACACTTACTTAACGAATTAGAACTGGGCATTTGTAGAGTTAACTGCTGACGGCGATGTTACTGCTGCCTAATTACATGTAACAGTCATACTTTCGACGTTTTTGGAGTAAATAACAAATACCATTCAGTCTAAGCCCTTTCCCACCCTCGGAAAGCTTGGGAATTATTTGAATCACTTTAATAAATTGAAGTAAGAAATGCAATAAATTCGGAGCAAAATATTGAAAAAGTCATGTTCTCAACTCAAAACGATTTAAATCCACTTACTTCCTGGATTCCGTAGATGTCCAGACAGCATGTAAATGCCCCAAAGACGCAAAATACAACACTTGGGATGAACTATTCGGAAGGTATGGCTGGCGCATAACAAACGAAAGCAATGAAGTGTTGTTAAAAAAGAAGCACCAAATACAGCTACTTAAGTCGATGCAACTTTTTAATGAGAATCACATTGAAAGGCTAATTATTGAATCCTCTTTATTAACTAAAATTTAAAATGTTGAGCATTTGGTATCACATTTTATTCAGCTTTTTATTTCAAATTTTATTTATGTACATTTTATACACTACTGAAAATACGACTACGCTACAATACACGACTGAATCTCAACTCACCTGGCAAGTTATTCAGCTCCAGAATTTCAAGGTACAATGCTACAAAGTATTAAATCTGAAGAGGAAAAAAGGAGCCAAAATGGTGGTTATATACACATTTATTTTAATATTGGGAGAGTAAAACAATTAATTTAAAAGCAACACTTGATTCACAGTAGCTGTCGTGCAAAATTAATTTACGGAGAAATAAAATTTTCTTTATTCCTGCACATCATTCAACTATATTATTGTGTTTTCTTCATTTTGTTTTACCAAATATTCGTGTGTTAATGCCATGATAAATGGTTCCCAGCACCCCATGTCACACATGACTTTAAAAGGATTGAACGTTTTTCAGCTGTGCGTGACTGTGCGTGACTGCATGGAGCTGATCTATGCAGTAAATTGAGCCATGACGAAGGCTGGTGATGAAATTAGGAAGTTTCAGTACAACCCAGAGAACTTACGTTCGTCACTTATGTTCTTTCAATAGTTGGTTATAAAATGAACACTCTCGAGACACTATTTCTACGTTATTCTCAAAGCACGGCATACCTTAGGATATCCGCAAGGTGCATTTTGAATAGGTCTTTCTACAAAATATTATCATTGTTTAGTAATACAAATTGTTATTAAGGATGATATTAAGACGGTAAATGGTTTCGTAAGAATCAGAGCAGAATTAAAATTAATAAAGAACTGACCAGCATTGAAATGACGATCACGGAGTGACCTGTCTGTTTGTCACAGCAGCAGCACATCATGGAGAGAAAGAGCCTCTTTCTATGAAGTAATTTGTACCAATAATAAATGGAAAAAATGCTTTTACTCGAGGGCATGAGCGGTCATTGGCTGAGACAACTATTAAGCAATTCCAATCCATTACTACCACTGTTCCATTAATGATGTGTTTTTGGATGTAAGAATTTTAGCCATCCCTTTTTGTTTAAATGAGATAGATGTTCAAAAATGAGGCTGTCGGAAATAGAATGATTAGTAACTAAAGAGAGGCGGAGAAATATTAGCACGTGTGACAAGTGTGTTGTTAGCCTCACAAAATACTTTTAGGTCCATCAAGTTACGAGTTACCTGGCACAAGACAAGTACAGGTTTCATGTTGTGTTTATCAAAAACCTTACACAAGTACAGTATATGTTTCAATATCACATTTTAGAAAACAAGTACTAGGATGAAAGTCATTACTTGTGGAAACGCTGAAGCAAACACACAATTAAAACTTCGAACATGTTGAATAAAAAATATGGTTTAACGAGCTATTCGCAACTATAAACACGCTTAACGAATTATGAGAGCACACAGATTAAAAATATCTGTTATGGGGTTCACTGTTTCTTTCTAACAATTTATTGTTTGGGTTTTTACATGAATGTGCACTTGTCATGGTTCCTCATACCAGTGTAAATCAAATATACAATCAAAGACAAAAACATATTTCGTGACCGATTTGTTTTAAGCTTCATCTCGTGTTTTTCGCATTGTGTCCACTAAAAACTAATGGGTGAAAATAATTCAATTTATTGATTGGAAAGGGAGAAATTTTTGATAATCTTTTATTGGATGGCAAATAATCAATGCTAAAAAGAAAATTAATTCGGAAAGTGAAGTACCAGAATTTTGTCAACTCACTGAAGATAAATAAAGCAAAGATTGTGGACACACCACCAAATTACCACGTTTGACGCCTTACCTTAAGTTGCAATCGAGAAATGGGTCGGAGCATTGTATTTCAGGAACACAATTTATTTACTTTAGAAGTTCTGCTGGTCTGCCTTCACATATATAGAACATGTGCTTCATTTATGTAATCCCCTTTAGTTAAGAAATGTCTTCGTTTTAATTTCCTTATGATTCTTTATTGGGTCATCATGATTATTATGAAAGATGCTGTGTTCATTATCATTGCCACAATGATGAGGTGCGTCAGCAACATTCAGTTCCTCGCAGTTTTCAATTCACAAACTTTTCTTGTCAGGAATACTAGTCTATGATCTTTGAGAAAAATTCTTTTTTATGAAACAGGAGGTTTGAATAACGATTTATTACCAAGCGTGGTAACTTAACCTTGTTAAATCTATGCACCATAAGTGTAAAAATTAATACCAACGGAGAGCTATTCTCTTTAAAACAAGTTTTATGAAATGCAGTCAGAATTGCGTCCAGATCTGTTGAAGCTGCTGGGATTAAATAATTTAGTTTTTAAGAAAAAATGCGTTTTCGAGGGAATCGAAAGTAGCGCAGAAATTGTTAAAAGCATAACGCTTAAATAGTAATTTTTATAGAAAGTATATTTAGCAACGATTTGCATGGATGGAATATGCGCTTCGACAATATCAATAAAGTTCAATAGAGTTTGTCGATTTTATTCTCCTTTGCTTGCCAATTCATTCTGCGAATCATTTTAAACTACATAGAGTGATGAAAGATAACAAACATGATAAATATTTCCTCGCGATACCGATTGCTAATATTGTACAGAGCAATGGAAAAAATATGCTGATGGTGTTTGGAAGGAAATAATTTCATACACTTGTGTCAATTTTCTGAGGATGTAAGAAATATTGGAAGGAACAGCTAGAGTCGTAAGTTGAGTTCTAAATTTGAGAAAACGCATTTTGAATCTAAGCTTCAGCTTAACGATCAATAGTGGAAATGATAAGAAAATGTCTGTTTCAAATGAAAATGACAGTTCCAGTAGTCAGATGGGAAATATAATTTCCTCTTTAAGAAAACTCGACAGGACACCAAACTTCAACGGCTAATGAAGCAAGGGAGCAAACCTTGACATACCCGTAGTGCAGAGAGGAACCAGAGAATCAGGCACCGAAATAACATGAGAGTTATAAATTTCTTCTTTGAGTTAAAATTTCAAATTATTCACATTCATGATATGTTCTCCCCACATTTTGCCACAGAAGAAAAATATATTGAAAAACAGCCTTGCAACTTGAATTGCTGAAGATATTTTTGCAAAAATACACCTCGAGCATTAACATGTTCCCCGCGATAAGATACACTGAACTTCAACATTCAATTGGAACTTCAAGTCAATGGTAGCACGGAATTTTGAAAATACTAAACATGAACCGAACCGTACTTTCATTTAGCTCGGATGAAATATTTACGGAAATTATGTTTGTGACTACTGCTCGGTCAGCAGCGTTATAGAAATTCGGTCTCCGTACACCGGCGACTCACATCGCGACCAACACGTTAACACAGCGGTAACTTCCAGTGCACCACGAAAGTGAGAGGGAGGGAAAGGAAGACCTCCTCCTTCTTTAAGACTTTGAGGCAAAGTGAGCCTAGAGCGTTACGATTCACGAAATTGAGGGCAGCGTTATTGAGCCCGCGAGTTGCCGGGAGTGACTGCAGCTGCTGTCGATGCATGGTACCGTGGTAACCGCTCTCAGGCATTCCACGTTCGTCAATCTCTGTACCCTAGGCTGGCGTGGATTTTTCCCCAGAATGCTCCTTGATTACCCTAGAAAATGTAAATGAGGGCAATATGATAAGTAACGTATAGTCTTTCATAACACAATTGGCTTTGTCCTTAACAACGTCACATTAACAGTATTTTCAAAGTATCTGGGGATTCGTTAATAAATCAATGAATGATATGAACACCTTTATTGTGGAAATGGCTATAAAATGACATCCTTCCATTAAAATTACAAAAGATATTTCCAAATGTGCATTGATAAACAACTGAAAAAAAACACATGAAGCACTGTGGTCGACAAAGTTAAAGTACAGGGTTACATAGCTAGTGTTCACAATACATGAATAATAATTGTTACAGAAGCCAAGCAATAAATTTTGGATGAAAATGCATAAATATGTAACATTTTTTTCTCTCGCGTGAGTCTTTTGACCATTTCAAAACAAATAAAAAATGAATGAACTCTACGTGCGTTATTAAGTATAGCGTTTGATGAATATGTCCAAAATTAGAAAAGCCTAACTGAATTCAAATAATTTTTATACTCCAGGATGCTATACTACTCGTATAAAAAATATTCTGGAAATACATAGCACAAAACTACAATCTACAACATACTAAAAACGCTATCCCGGTTACCGCATTTTATATTTCTAAGGTATTGGCTTTGCTGAAAATTCCGTTCACGTGGCATTACTTTTCACTTCATTAATAGCCTTAAATAGATTAGTATTGATTGGAAAATTAGGTGCAGTGGAACCAGACACTTTAAGGTAATACATTGCATGCATCAACCTACGTACGGTTTCATTCTTCAAACTGGTTCTTTGTGAAGTTCTGGTCAAATTTAATCGGCTAAAGGAACGTTCACAGGAAGCATCTGAAAATGGGAGAGATAACCCGTCTAAATTACAATTTTAAGATTTGAATAACATGGTAGCCCACTGGCATTTTTACGGGGAAACACTGTTTCCCAGTAATTAACGGCTGACATGTTTTATGTCCATTGTTCATCCAAGTATTGTTTTCGCCACTCTTCCTCAAGACATTTCTTATCGACAAACTTTTGCATTTGAAGACTTTCGTGTGATGTATATGAAAAAGATTTTGGAGTCAGTGTTGAAGCACTTTTTGGATTTAGACAGCGAACGAGGTCATGCACAAGATTCTAGACGAAAAAACTTTTTTGGATTTCTGAAGCTTCTTCAACCAAGAAGCATCTACAATTGGTAAAAATTCTCTTTCTTTTGTGAAGTAATGCCAGTTATCTCTGACATCGCTTCAGTTGCTGTCATCCCAATGTATATATCACCAACTGGCAAAAAATTAAGCGCTCGTGAATGTTGGATGGGATGAATTCAGCAAAGAAATGATCGCATTCTTCAAAATAGCAACACGCATAAAATCTGAACAAAAGATTCTAATTAAGCTCTAGATTTCTGATCTCAGATTAAAGATATTCGGGGAGCCAGATTAAAACAAGGTATTAAATGCGTTTAATTTCCCCAAATTGTCATTTAAGAACTCCAAATAAGTGCGGGTTAGCTTGTTGTCCAAAGCATTGGCTATCATATCCTTTGCCAGAGTTAGGTCGCTAAACGACAACTAAACGAAGTGAAGTGTGAGTGCATCCCACCCACATGCTCCAGAAATCGTTGTGTACAAGCTTTTAAAGAAAGTCACCTAGTTCGACTAGAATTTTGTGGGGCTCCACGTCAACAAATTTTTCAATTATGTGTGTTGTCTTTTTGAACTTAAGCTGAAATGGCAGAACACAATGACTTAAGTTTGGATTACCTAAGCCTCAATAAGTAATGAAAACTTGTCTCGGACACTTTGTTTCAATCCATGTCTTGAATTCACTCGAGAATCGGTGAAGAAATGCAGCAGTTTGTACAGAAGCTGATCTCTCCGGTGTCCACTCCACACCGATTATGCAGCACTCTTGGTCTTGAGTCCTGACTGAGCAACGCTGAGCCGGGCGGGTCAGGCTCGCCGCTCATAGCGAACAGAACCGCAACTTGTTCAGCACCAGTAGGGAACACTTTAACTCGCGTTATATTTTCAAATCAAATGCTGATACGTTTCTTCGTTGAATCATTTAATATCATCTGCTCAATTAAATCTTATTTGGGTTATTCAAGTGTGGTTATTGACAATCTTCTATGTTTTTTTCATGATTGTTAAAAGCTATCTATGCAATATAGATTTTACTCTAGATTTTGCAGTTTTTCTCGAACCTTAGACTGCACCCTAGGAGGGGTCTGATTTCCCTAGGCTAGGGTAATAACACAAGGAGTAGAAGCACTGCCGCTGTATTCAGGTTACTGATGCTGTTTACAATGACAGAAATCACAGTCCAATCTGTGGCTGTTTTTCACAGTGTCTGCAACAGTTGTTTGTCGCAGTCTCTGTTTAAGCTATTAGCCACATGCAGTGCTTGCAGAAGCTGTTTGTAACACAGCCTGCTGCAGAAGAAGTATGTCGCCGAAAACAGTTCAGGTACTTGTTCGGACTAGCTTTTCATTACGGTAAACTGAAATATTCCAGTCTAAAGTTTGCGTCTCTTAATTTGGTACACCGTAAAAAGTAAATAACTAGGTTTAAAAGTTGGTTTCTCGAGTTACTTTTTGTCGAGTGAACTCATTTGCTGACGGTGGCCAAGTTTACCCGGAGGCGAATGAAAGGATAAGGTAGTTCGAGAGAGAGCAAAAGATCCTAAATAGTATAAAAAATGCATGAGTACAGGGCCCTGTACTGGCGCCGCAGAAAAAGTTATTTCTACATTAGCATTTGCTGTTTGATTTGGATAGGTTAGTGTCTCAGTGGACGAGAAAAACAACCAGTTACATCCTCGACACAAATTATTACTGGTTGAAATAGTCTCTCATTGTTTTTTTCGATATGAATTTCTTCGATGTGAGGCTGCAAGATAACATTTTAAATATAATATTTGGGATATAAAATATCCAAGAGATGATTCTTATTCAACTACCCCTTGACAGAGTTAGACTATTAGCACGCCACGTATGGTTTGTCTATTAGTACGCCTCATATTTTTTGTCTATTAATATGCCTCGTATGGCTTATCTATTTGTTCACCTCGGATGGTTGGTCAATTAGTACTTCTCGTATGGAACTTTTGGTAAAACTGAAGGAAAGAACAAAAATCGATTTGTGGATTTCGATGCCTAAGCATAGTTAATTAGATCGAAATAAACAGGTTGTCTTCTATGCATTTTCCGTCTGAAATGAGTATTTTATTAGTTATAGCGGAAAATGACCTACCGCAACTCCAGTGTTTGAAGCAGAAAGAAATTCATCGATCCCGTGGTATGGCAACACTGCAATGGAGTCTCGCTTCCAGCGCGATCGTCATCATAGTCGAAACCAAACCTACCGCTATACCTCGTTAAATACTCCTATGACGAAAAAAGTGTATAGATAAAAAGTTGTTTATTTCGATGTTATTACTACGATTGAAGCAACAAAAATTCGAAAATCTATGAGTAGCTGTTTATTCGAGCGCATTTGTCATCAAAGACGAAACTAAACCTACCGCTATAACTCGTTATATAATCATTTCAGACGGGAAGTGCATGAAAGAAAACTTGTTTATTTTGATTAAATTAATTATGTTTCGGCATCGAAAAGTCGGAACTCGATTTTTATCCTTTTGTTCAGGTTTATCGAACTTTTGTTTTAGGACGTCTTATACTAAGAAATTTTTAAAAGCCAATATTTTTGCATGTATCTCATAAGGCAACTTGGAAATAAACGTTTTTTCTTTCTTTTTCTTTCTTTCCTTTAGCCATAGTACATAAATAGATGATCGCAATTAACGTAATTTTATAATTTGTTTTCAGATTTGTCATTTGAAAGTAGTTTACTTTTACATTTTACCTTCATGTTTTACGGGTACTCTCAAGCAATGTGGTCCTGCCATTACTTTAATTTCAGGTCTCTCAGTACTCTAAATATACCACATACTGGTGCATCCATAACGGCAAAAATCTTTCTAGATTTTAAGCCCGCAATCCTTCGACAATAAAAAATGATAAGAAAAGTCAAAGTGAAATGTGAAGACTTGTCCCTCGCCGAAGTCAGTGAAAATTTTATCATGATTATAATAAATTCGCAAAAATAATTCAAAAATTTTCACTAACATAATAGCGCAAATCAATTACAACATAAGTTCAAAAATCAAATCAACGATTATCTTCCAGGAAACATCTTTAGAGGAAAATACGCACATTCCCAATTCCAATATTACAATGTGGTTAAACAAATAGTTTTCCAGCTTCTTAACTTGAGAAGAGGGAGTGGGTGAGTGGAGAGCACGCTCAGTGATGAGAAAAGTTCCCCTAATGCCTATTCCTCTGGTCTTGTTCCTGTCTTCTCCACAAGAAGGTGATGAAAGCAAACGTCGAGCATATTGGACCTGCATTTTATTGTGTGGACATCTATCTGAAGGCAGGCGGTGCAGACCGTAGAGTTCAGGGAATTAGGATAAATAATTTCAGATTTATTCACAAGAGAAACTGCGAGTCGATGAACTACTCAGCGTAAATTCCAATTTTATTTATTCTAATTTAATTTTATTTACTTGCAACAGCAAATGTGGATCTGAAGAAAATAAATTGCGGTATGACTTAATGCAACGACAAAAAATTAGCGATTTATAACGAGTCTTTCAAAAAGTTTTTATTTTTAGTACATTTTTTCATGAAATAGGGTAGCCGTCATGCAATGGAAATGCGTACACAAAGGGATAAAAGGACAACAAGTTCTCCTTTAAGTTGAGTGTAGCTGCTCGAAGAGTAGCAGCTAATCCCACTAGAGCGTCAAAGTACAATTGCTTTCACAGCTAATGAACATTTTTTTTGCGGAAACTTTTAACAACAATAATTTGTCCTAAAAATTGGGTCTGTGCTACCAGCAAACATGAGTACGTGATGATAGTAAGGTCACTATGTCGATATGTAACATTAAATGAAGAAGAATTAAATTCGATGTAAATTAGTTCCATATCACTGGCATTTTACATAATATAGCTTAGAAAAAGACAATCTGGAAAACAACACTGACGATGAAGATGCTGTAGAGAAACTGCTCTGTTCGTTACAAAAAAGTTCGCATGTTTTCAGTATCAGAATCAAATGATGACCCAGCTGTTTCTGGCCAGTTTTAGGCCCTCATGACTTAGTCTTTGTTGACACTTGGACCTCATAACACAATCCTGAGCAAGTCCTGGACCCTGGCAGGAGCATCTAGTACTTGACCCAGCTCTCCCTGCGGGGCTGCACCCTGACGTCTCCTGCCTCACGGGCAGCACCTCCTGAGCTCTGACCTGCACGACAGGCGGGTGCGGAACTCGGGGTCAGATGCGCCGGCAGACAGATACAGTATGTGATATGAGTGCTCTTCTTGCAAGTACAGTGTTTGGTTTGCCACTTCTGATGTCATATTTTATATTTAGCGTAAGCAATGATGTTAATCTCAGCTGTTGTAATATGAATTTTATTAAAGAATAATTTACGCCTAGAGTCATAATGAAACTTATCTACTGTGAAAAGAGGGAACATTATTTTTCTAATGAAGAAGCAGAAGAAAACTTTAATGTAGTTAACATAGGCCAAATTTATAATTTGCATAACTGCGCCGTTATTTCACGACGAAAGCTTAATTGTTTACTTGTAAAGTAGTAAAGAGCAATTTCGATGAATACGTGATTCACTATCTTACTATAAACTCTAGGATGTCTTAATGGGAAGTTTCGATAGCCCGGATTTTGGTAGAGGAGCTGTAGCCGAACTTCGTAGACTCATATTCAGACTCATAATCTCACGCAAGGGAGCGTAATTGGACACGACTTTTTCAATTCATGCATGCGACTTAAGAAAATGACTCAAGTTTCAGTTAAGCAATTCGTTAGTGGTTCTGGAAAATCAGTCTGTAATTTAGAAAATATGACCGTCCTTTCAAATTTTTCCTTCACCGAATCAAGAAACATCATAGTAGTGTCTATCATTCAAAAACGATCAGCATGACTGGCATTAGAATGAGTTTTTTCTAGCTTGACAGTTCATACACAAGAGACAGTGTAATCTGATCACCATATCCTCATTCAAGGATTATTGAGTTACTAAAGTTCAGATTACTTCATCTACAGAAAGTGATTTTACTTCAGCAGAACTTCCCACGCAAATGCCTCTTGCTTGATGTTTGTTCGAATAGTTATTGATAAAGCACAGCATAACTGAGGCGCGAGAGGCAAACTGTGAGAAATATCTTATATTCCAATATTCTTTAAAAACAGTGTTCAGTTGAATTGCGAGTTACAAAGGTATGCATCTCAACAACAGCGTTAAGTGACGAGAAAGGCAACCTGTGAAACTGATGACAGAAATCTCAAAAAAAACATTGCTCACTTACTAAAACTTTAAATGTTTTGAGTTAAATTTATTGAATTGGTTTGAATTTTTCAAAATTATCTCACCTCTTTTATATGGGAGGAGATCACGTTGCAAAAGTACGCGAAAAGAATAAATAACGATACGGAAATGCCGATCACAGCTCCGTAGATGTTGTATGTTGCGTAAAAATACTTGTCGTCCAATCCCATTTGCCGGGCGTTGCGTTTTAGGCGTATGTAAAATGTTACGTAAACCCCTGCAAGAACTCCCATGGTGACGGTGGTGAAGATCATCCAGACCAAGAAAGGAGACATGTACCGTATCTTCTTCTGCAGAGAAATGAAAAGATTTTCATGAAATGTTCTTAAAGACAGAAATGCATCGCACTGTCAAAATTATCATGTCAGAAAATTAAAGGTAATGTCATGCATTTAAAAAGCTTATTCTTCATTTAGCGTAATTTTGCTTTCAAAAATGAAAGTCAGAAATCGAACTGGAGAACCTCAGCACTGACTCATCGGCAGCGTTAAGTCTTGATGCTCATGAATTTAGTTGAAAGTCTAAAAAGTTTGCTAACTCATCGGTAACTTCTTGCCTCTCTGTGCCTTATCATTAATCAGGTACTATTTTCACCAAGAATAGAATAGAGATACAATTCGTGTGCGTTGTGGGAACACACACGCATATATATATATCTCTCTCTCTCTCTCTATATATATATATATACATGTGTATTCTGTATACAAACTCAGAAATACATATATATTTTTCCACTAAAAACTAGATATCGCAGTTATTAGTCAGGTCTGCAATATCTGAGTATGAATCTAACTATGATTTTTTCAGGTGAACAGCTACCATTACATCGGATTCATTCTAGTATAAGACGCTGTTGAAGTTAAATTCAATATTTAGTTAAATTTGATTTAATTTAAATTAATTTCGAGCATAATTAAAATGTTGTCATAATCACAGTTTTATTCAAGTGAATACTACTAAATTTAAACTGTTTTTAACAATGTAACTCTTGGTAATGTAAAATTAATGCAATTGATTCAGTTGAAAAGGTGATGGACGCTGAGCTGTTTGGTACGGGCGAGGTGTTGTCAGAAAATGTTTATTTGACGTACAATTCTACGCTTCATCACTTTCAGAGCCACCCTCGCAAACTTGGGCCTGCTGACTATAGCCCTCGAAGTGCCCGCCCTAAAACTGGGCACATTCTCAACATTATCAAAGCCACAGGAGCAAGCGTCAGATAAAACCCAAAGCAGTCAACGCCGAAAGTAACGAGAAAAATGTAAACATGTAAAAAGATCCGCGTGAAATATTGTCAAAAACTCAAACTTTTCCTCCTTTAACATGACAAAACGTCAACAGTTAACAGATGTCCAAAATGAAAAACGGCTGGTTGTAGGTAATGGAGAGCTTAGAAAAGTTTCTTTGCGGACTCCCTGACTGCTCTACAAGTTTCCAGGCTTTAAAGATAGACCAACTGGGTCAGTCTTTCAGGAAGTTACCGTTTCACCTTCTCTCACTTCCTTTAGATAAAATTAAATCTTGGTTTAAGTCTTCCTAAAGGCAACAGAGGCATTCCAAAGAATGGTAGGAGGAAGACGCCAAATTGCTATGGTCGTAACAGAAGGTAAAATCAATTATCAAGGTGCGTAGGAGCAGTAAGTTGAAACAGATAAGTTTATGGAAAAGTTCATCAAAAAAGTAGTGGGTAGTGAAAAACAAAAAAGCTGTACATCCATTTGCTCACCAATGAAATGAAAAGAAAAAGTCCGAATGTATACGAACTTTTACATCTAACGTTTATGGAAAATAGAAGCCAGTACAGAAACATGTAGTTCACTTACCAATAGGATAACAAACTCTTTCATGCAACAAATAGTCTAAAATCCTTCCATAAAGAACAGTATCTTAGTTTTTTAGTTAGAAAGCGTGGTTCCAAAAGCATGATCTAAATCAATCGTCTGATCTTAATCCTAACCCGAATATTTGTTCGGTCAATAATCCTACCCGCAGCGTTTGAACCCTGTGCTGCCTCGTGTACTGCTGCAGCTGAAGCTCATCGACACTTTCTCAAAAGAGCTCAAGAAAATTGCCCATGATATAAGATATATTGCTCATCGTTACTTAGTTTTTGTGGTTGACCTAGTTCTAATTCACAAAGTTAGAGCTTTAATAAATTAGAACTGAGCATTTGTGGAGTTAACTGCACACGGCGATGTGGCTGTACCCGAATTATATATAACTATCTTTCCTTTGGTTAATTGAAGTAATAATATATGCTATTTATTTATTCAAAGCCCATTCCCACTCTCAGTAGGCTTTGGAATTGTTTGTATCACTTTAATAGGTTTGATATAATTTTTGCAAGAGATTCAGAACAAAAGGGTAGAGGAGTCGTGTTCTCAACACAAAAAGTTTCAAATCCACTTACTTCCTGGATTCCGTAGATGTCCAGACTGCATATCAATACCCCAATAGCGCAAAACATAACACCTCCGATGTATCCTCCCGAAAGTATGGCTGAAGCATAATAAAAACAACAATGAAGTGTTATTAAGAAAAAAAACAAATAAAGCCCCTGAAGTATAAAAAACATTTTGAAAAGAATCATCTGGAAATGCCAATTAATGAATTCAGGTATTTTTTTCATGTTTGATTAAAGCCTCATTTCAAATGAACTATTTTACAGCAAATTGTATCACAGCTCATTTAATATTTAATTCGAATCAAATATTTTACATTAATTTTATTATAAGCCTTACATAATTATAAGGATCTACGACTGAATCACAACTCACTTGGCTTGCCTGCTAGCTCCACAATTGCTAGGATCAGTGTCACGACGCAGAAAATCTGAAGAGGAAAAAGGAGCCAAAATAGGTGTTAGATTTATAATTATTTTAATATCGAAAGTATAAATCGAATGAAAGAAACAACACCCTAAAACAAAGATGTTGTGCAAAATTTATCCACAGAACAATTGATTTTTCTTTATACCTGCACTTCATTCTATTTAATTGTAATTATTTCTTCATTTCTATTTTAGCAAATATTCCAGTGTGAATACAATGATAAGTGATACACAACCTCCTGTAGAGCATGCCTTTGGACAGATTGAACGTTTGTCAGCTGTCCGTGACTGTGCGTGACTGCGTGGAGCCGATCAATGTGGACAGGAAACTATAAACGGAGGCTGGTAATGAAAATAGGAGTTTTTAGCCCAACCCGACGAACGCACTATCGTTATTATTTTCTTTAAGTATTTAAATATAAATAAACACTCAAGAAAACATATTTCTACATTATTTTCAAAACATGACATGCTTCATGATAACCTCATGGTACATTTGCACACTGTAGGTTCACAAAATAATATTGATACATAATTATAAAATTTTTATACAAATTCATATAAATATAAAAAAAAATTACTCCTAATTTTGACAGCTTAAGACGAAAGAACAAATGTGTCGAGATGAATGAATCACTCTGATAAAAAATGAATCAAATATACCAAGATATATTTATAAATACATGAGATTTCAGAAAAACATTGCTGTGAGCTGTTCGGCGTCAATCTGACCGTGGGAGCAACTCTGTACAAAACCACTATAAGGACAAGTCGCTCAAGGTAGAAAAAGTCAAAGTCATTCGCCACCAATCAACGTTATTAGTAGATTGTTAGAGATTACGAGAGGCAGCTCTTGACTGCTTCTAGAACATTCATATTGGCGAAAAAAGACAGCGTTGACCTGCTGCTGTCATCTATGCGAAAGGCCTCGATCATCTCTGCCAGTGTCAGGTGCCACAGGTGCGCTTGTGGGCACCGCTCTCACCTCACACCACTGAAGGAGTGTGGTGATACTTCGGCTGTAAAAAGCAAAGCAAAAATCGCTACACGTAAAGTAATTTTTCATTAAAAAATGATCAAATAAAACTGTACGATTCGAACTAACTGTCCATCTTCAGCAAAAATCCCTGTGAAACGAAACCAGAAGAGGAAAATTAGTACACTAAAAAAGTATCTATAAAATACCTCATTTCTCAGATCATTTGAACATTGTGCTTCTTCATTTTTTAATAAAAATGACTTCACGTGTAGCGGTTTTCGCCTTGCTATTCATTCTCAAGCTAAGAAGCATCAATGCTGGAGTTAGATTACCTCGACTCTGATGTGGAGTTCGAAGTTGAGCACTAGCAGCAGTTCTATTCACCTGTGATTAAAATTATTCGAACGACTTAAAAATTTCTATCGTGAATAACACGTAATATAAGAAGGTTTATATTCAGATGGTAAATGGTCTCGTGTGACTTAGAGTAAGATTAAAATTTATGAAGAACTGACCAGCGTTAAACAGACGATCACGAGGTGACTTGTCTGTTTGCCACGATAGCAGCACATCGTGGGGAGAAGAAGCCTCTTTCTATGAAATAATTCCAATTAATGATGAAGAAAACAATTATTGCCCCTTGAGGGGTGAACCGTGTTATTACCTCTACCTATAGAGCAATCCCACTTAATTACGACTATTACTTTTCCATTTATGCTGTGTTATTGAATGTAAGAATTTCAGGGGTTTCATGCTTGTTTAAATGAGTTATTTGTTCAAAAATGACGCTGCTGGAAAGAAAAGAATTGTCATTAAAGGGAAACAAATAAATTTAACCTCGTATAAATAAATAAAAAAAAACTCTATACCTCAAACGTCCTTCTCGTTATTTAATATCGTATCACTCTTTTGCCGTTCTTCTAGGAATATTGTTATCAAACTAAGCTTTAGTATGACTCACGATTTTTTTAGTAAAATATATGGTACTGAGACCGAGTTGTAATTATTTTTACAAGCAATAAATAACGTCTGAATATTTTGGAATCAAACAAATATCTTGTTCTTAGCAATGACTGCAAGAATGGAACATTGCTGGGTGGGCGAATGATTTCTTGGTTTACAGAACATTCTAATAAAATTTGTGAGAAAAGCGAGTTGTTACTTTTTAAGCATCAAAGAATAATTTCAGGTTCATCAAGTTACGAGTCGCCTGGAACAAGACAAGTACAGGTTTGAAATTGTGTGTACAATATGCCTCCCTTCATACATTCGTGGCTCGGCTCACGAATGTATGAAGGGAGGCATGACAAAAAACATTATACACGTACGTGTTCGTTTTAAGGACACAATTAGTGCATCAAATACTAGCATAAAACTCATCCCTTGTGAAAACTTACTAGTCACTAAAGCAAATACACAATTAAAACATCGAAAATATTGAATAAAAAAATATGGGTTAAGCGAGTTATACGCAACTAAATATGCCTAACGAATTTTATGCACACTCATTCAACATACCTTTTATGGGATTTATTGTATCTCTAACGATACATTTTTGGCTTTTTGCGTGAATTTACACTGTTTTGGTTCTTCATCCTAGAGTAAATGATATATTCAATCCACTTATGCAGAGTTATATCCAATTACGGAATAATATTTCGTGACAGATCTGTTTGTACCTTCACCTCGTATTCTTCCCTTTGGCAATTGAAAAACTAATGAGTTAAATTGTATTTATTGAGTGGTCTGTGAGAAATATTTTCATAATGGTTTATTACAGTGCAAACAATCAATGCTAAAGATTATATTATTTCCGAAAGTGAAGTACCAAGATTTTGTCAACACACTGAAGAATATCGCGTTTTACGTCGGTTGCAAATAATTTGTTGAGCTCATATATGGTCGAGATTTTGGATATTACACCAAATTAACACATTTTAAGCTTAACCAGACAAGTGACCATCGAGGAATGAGTGGAAGCATTGTCTGCCCAGAACACAATTTATTCACTTCAGGAATGCTGCAGATTTGCCCTCATACATAAACAATGTGCTTCATTTATAAAATCCTCTTTAAAATACGACTTGATTTTAATTTCCTTGTGATTCTTTATTGAGTCATCATGATTTTATTAACGATGATGTGTGCATCGTCATTGTTTCAATGATGAACTAACTGTCTGCAACATTCAGTTTCTCGCTGTTTTCAATTTCTTGTCAGGAATACTAGTCTTTGGCATTTCAGAATATTTTTTTAACAATGGGCTTGAATAACGTTATATTACTAAGCGTGGTAACTTTTCCTTGTTGAAAATATGTGCTAATTTTTTAAAAATTAATGCATACGGATGGCAATTTAATTCAGAATAAGTTTTATGGAATGCCATAGGAATTGCGTTAAGATCTGCTGCAGCTGCTGAGGTGAGACAATTTAGACTCAATGAACAATTGTGTTTTCGAGCAAATCAAACGTAACGTATAAATTGTATCAGGTTGTAGAAATTATTTCCACTATCGATTTTCAGGCATTGAATACACTTTTAAACAATATCAATTACTCTCAATAGTGTTTGTCGTTATCGTTCTCTTTTCCCGACAAATTTATTCTGCGAATCTACATCGAGTGTCGGTTAAGATAAAAAACTTCACGAATTTTTTTTCTCTCGGTAAAGATTATTAAAATTGTACAGAGCAATGAAAAAATCGGCGAAAGTTGTTCTGAAGGAAATAATTTCAGACACTTTTTCTAATTTTCTAAGCGTCTAAAAAACGTAAGAAGTGACTGCTTGATTAGTTGGTTGACATTTATATTTGAGAAAACGAATTTTGAATTTAAGCTATATGACTTAGCGATCAACAGTTACAATAATAAGAAATTATATGTGTCAAATAAAACTGACAGTCCCAGCAATCGGTCGGGAAATGTAATTTCCACATGCGGAGAATTAGATGAAACACCGAACTTCAATGGGTAATTGGAGCATGGGAGCAAACCTTGTCACACGCGGGGTACAAAGATAAACCAAAGAACCATACATCAACTCCGCAGAAAATTTTAGCTATTTTTCATTGAATTGAATGATCAAATCATTCGTATTTATGCTTCTTTCTTCATACATTCTACCCCAGAAAAGAAATAAATTTAATATAGATATGGCAACCTGAATCACTGCAGTGATATTTGCAAAAATACTCCCAGGAAAACATAACCGTGAGCCTCAAGCATTGAGACGTTCATCGCGATGAGTTACACTGAAGTTCTATATTCAATTCAAATTTATAGGCAATTGTAGTGAATCATTTTGAAAATATTGAACGTAACCCGAACCGTTCTTTCATGTAGCTCGGATTAATTATTCCCGGAAATTATGTTTGTGACTACTGGTCGGTCAGCAACATAATGAAAATTCGGTCTCTGTCCACCGGCGGCTCACATCGCAACCAACACGATAACACAGCGGTCACTTCCAGCGAACCACATAATGTGGGCGGGAGGGAAAAGAAGACCTCCTCCTTCTTCAAGACTTCACGCCAAAGTAAGGTTAGTGTCATGTGTGACTGCAACTGCTGTCGATGTAACCGCTGTTTTCAGGTTACTGACGCTGTTTACAATGACAGAATTGTGCTGGGGAATTGCAGTCTTATCACTCCAGCTGAAGTTTATCGAACTTACATGAGCAATTCGTGGGTTGAATTACACAATGTTTGCAGTGCGAGAGGACGTTGAGGGTTGAGCGAACTTCTTTAAATCAAAAAAGAGACCACGCTGTGCTCTCAACTACGTTGTAATTTTAATAACTCCAACTTTCTTATCTATGGAGGAGGGAGTCAAGCGCTGGCACTTGGAGCAGAGGAGTTTCTCCTTGAACTACTTCTAACCGCCTTTTTTATTCTCTCAAATCAAAATTGGAAATGCTAGCCTCATGAATTGATTGTTCACGTCTTTACTACGTTTTTCATTGGAGAATCTCACGCTAAGGTTCGTTTCGTGAAGTGCCTCTCTCTCTCTCTCCCTCTCTCTCAATAAAAATTATCGTTATTAAGTGACGAAACTACACAAAAGAATTCATTTTTGATGGCCTGTTTCTGGAGCGAACATGCTGACGATATGCTTGAAGTGAAATGAATTCAAAATTCAGGTTGAGCTGAAGAAAGAACTGTGAGTCCATCATGGTCCTTCTCCTTACGAAGAACTATATAGTGTGCGTGATTGCCTGATTTTCAACAAATAGCGCGGCTGGAAAATCCCTCGCTTGAAATGAGAACGAGCTCATCTTTGAAATGTACCATTAGGTTCTGTATCGTCACGCTTTTTGGTACCTTAAGTACCAATTGTTAAGCGAATGGCCATCAGAGATCTTAATTTCAAATCGTTCAGAAATATTTCTTAACTTTTCACTTAAAAAACTGATCTATAAGTCATTCCATGAGCACATAAGTACATGCTGTAGATGTTTGTCAAAAAATCCCCTGCGCCTGTTTTTCACAGGGCCTGCAGTAGTATATTTGTCATAGTTTCTGCTCTATCTGTTTGCCACAGTGCGTGATGCATCGTTTGAACACGGCGCTTGCTTCATTTGTTTGTCACGGTGAACAGCTCAGACTCTTGTTCGGGCACACTCTTTGTCTTGGTAAATTAAAATATTTATTTCTAAAATCTGCTCAAGTTACAACTGTATGCCGTATAAAATGAATAACTAGGTTTAAAACTTGATATCTCCGATCATTTCTAATCGAGTGAACTCATTCGCTGGCATTGGACAAACTTACACCGAGGTGAGTGAGAGGATAAGGTAATGCGAGAGAGATCAAAACCACCTACAAAATATAAGAAATGCATTAGTTTCATGCGGGCCCCTGTACTGGCACCGGAGAGGACGTCGTTTCTTCTTTAGCATTATTTTGATATTTGATTTGGATAGGTTTGCACCAGAGTGGACGAAAAGAACAGCCAATTATTTCCGTGATACAAATTGTTACTGGTTGAAATATCATATTGGGTTATTGAACTTGAATTGCTTCGATGTATGGCTTCAAAATATTATTTCACTGCGATAGTGTTAAAAAAAATGGTTTGAATACAACCCAAATGAGAACCCAACCTCTTTGGCCACTCCTAGGCCCTCACAACAAAATCCCCAATATTTCCTTGTCCCTCGCCAAAGCAACTAGCAGATGGCCTCTCTTCCCAGGCTGGTCGTCATCTTGACGTCCGCTTGCTGCTCCTGCTGCTTCTCAGGAGCGGCAAGAGCAAGCACATTCTCAGGAGCACCTCCTTCTCAGGAGGAAATAAAATACACAAATAATTTCAGTCATGTTGGAAAATGTAATGCAATAATATCCAGCAGTCAGTTGGAAAATGCAATTTCCTCTCTAAGAAAACCCGATACACCAAATTTCAACGGCTCTCTGAGAGAAATTTTTGACACACCTCTGTGTCTCAAATGGATATTCGAAATATTTTGATGCACATTAGAGTATTTCCTTTGACCACATATTAAAGTGTTTGAGAGAATTAAATTACATATTCACGTTTCAAAGAGCTCAAAACTTTTGTTGAAAGAGTACGGGAGTGCGAAGAGTATGGGATGTACACTCAATGTACTCCTCGAACTCGAGTTTGGGAGCATTCTGGTAGGAGCTTCAGAACAGGTTCAGATTTGTCAAAGCCCCCATTTTCCGCCGATCGAGAATATTCTGAAGAGTGCAGTAACGCAGTTTCTACCAATCAATTTTCGGTCTTGGCAAAACCAGAGTTTTACACAGATATGCGCATTCTAAAGTCCTCGTACATTGTTAAACTTAAGCCGGTTTTAAAGAACGCTCTTAGTTCATTTCCTCTAGCCATAGTACATAAGTAGATGATCGCAATTAACGTAATTTTATAACTGGTTTTTAGATTTGACATTTGAAAATAGTTTATTTTTGCTTTTTACCTTTACGTTTTACGGATGCTCACAAACACTGTGATCCTGCCATTACTTTAATTTCAGGTCTCCCAGTACTCTAAATAGCCCACATACTGGTGCATTCTTAACGGCACAAATATTTTCAGATTTTACGCTTTCGACAATGGAAAACGGAAAGAAAAGTCAATGTGAAATGTAGAGACTTGGCACATGCCAAAGTGAATAAAAATTCTATCGTTATTTTAATAAATTCGCAAAAAATCACAAATTTTCAATGACATAATGGTTCAATCAATTATAACATCAGTCCTACAATCAAATCCCAGATTATCTTCCACGAAACATCTTTAGAGGAAAACATGCGCATTCCCAGTTCCATTATTACAATCTGGTTACACAAATAGTTTTCCCCCTTCTTTAACTTAAGGAGAGGGAGTGGAGAGCACGCTCAGTGAGGAGAAAAGTTCCCCGCGTGCCTCTTCCCTTCGTCTTGTTTCTGTCTTCTCCAAAGAAAGTGATGAAAGCGAACGTCGAGCAAATTTGGCATGCATTTTGTTGTGTGAGCGTCTGTCTGAAGGCAGGTGGTGCAGACCGTAGAGTTTAGGGGGTTATGATAAATAATTTCAGATTTATTCAAAAGAGAAACTGCGAGTCGCTAAACTACTCAGCGTAAATTTCAATTTTATTTGCTTCAACAAAATTTTATTTAATTGCATCGGAAAATCTGGACCTAAGGAAAATCAACTACGGTATGACTTAATGTTATGACAACAAAATTGAGATTCATAACGAGTCTTTGAAGAAGTTTTTATTTTTCGTACATTTTTCTTCATGGAATAGGGTAGCCGTCATACAATGGAAATGCGGAACTAAATGGATAAAAGGACAACAAGTTCTCCTATAAGTTGAGTGTAGCTGCTCGAAGAGCAGCTGCTAATCACACTATAGCGTCAAGGTACAATTGCTCTCACAACTAAACGCACATTTTTTTGTTGAAACTTTTAACAATAATAATTTGTCCTCAGAATCGGGTCTCTGCCACCAGCAAACATGAGTACGTGATGATAGTAAGGTCACTATTTCGATACGTAACATTAAATGAAGAAGAATTAAATTCGATGTAAGTTAGTTCCATACCATTGTCATTTGACGTAATATAGTTTAGAAAACGACAATCTCAAAAACATCACTGACGAAGAAGACTCTATAGAGAAACTGTGATTTTCGTCACAAAAAAAAGTTCGCGGTTTAACAGTATTAAAATCAAATGACGACCCAGCCGTTTCTGGCCAGTTTTAGGCCCTCATGAGACCCCTCATTTTTAGTCCTTGTTGACACTTGGGTCTCATAACAAAATCCTGAGCAAGTCCTGGACCCTGGCAGGAGCAGCTAGTACTTGACCGTGTTCTCCCGGCGGGGCTGCAACCTGACGTCCTGCCGCACGGGCAGCACCTCCTGAGCGTTGACCTGCACGACAGGCGGGTGCGGAACTCGGGGTCAGGTGCGCCGGCAGACAGATACAGTATGTGATATGAGTGCTCTTCTTGCAGGTACAATGTTTGGTTTGGGACTTCTGATGTCATATGATGTCACTTCTGATGTCATAATCTCTGCAGTTCTAATTTAAATTTATTAAAGAAGGATTTACGCTTTGAGTCATAATGAAACTAATTCACAGTGCAGAGAGGGAACATTGTTTTTCAAGCGAAGAAGCAGGATAAAACTTTTATGTTGTTAACGTACGCCAAATTTATCCTATGCTTAGCTGCACCGCTATTTCATGACGAAAACCTAATTGTTTGCTTGTTGTAAAGGGGCAAAGAGCAATTTCAATGAATGCTTGATTCACTATCTTACTATAAACTCTAGGATGTCTTGATGGGTCGTTTCGATAGCACGGATTTTGGTAGAGGAGCTGTAGCCGAACTCCGTAGACTCATATTCAGACTCATAATCTCACACAAGGGAGCGTAATTGGACACCACTTTTCAATTCATGCATGCGACTTAAGAAATTAACTCAAGTTTCAGTTGAGCAATTCGTTAGTGGTTCTGGAAAATCGGTCTGTTATTTAGAAAATATCGCCGTCCCTTAAAATTTTTCCATCACCGCACCTAGAAACATCATGGTAGTGTCTTTCATTCAAAAACGAACAACATGGCTGGTATTAGAATGAGTAATTTCTAGCTTGACAGTTCATATACAACACATAGTGTCATCTGAATACCATATCCTCATTCAGGGATTATTGAGTTACTGAACTTCTGATTACTTCAACTGCAGAAGTTGATTTTACTTTCGCAGAACTACCCTCGCAAATACCTCTTGTTTGATGTTTTTTCGAACAACTATTGATAAAGCACAGCATCACTGGGGTGCGAGAGGCGAACTGTTATAAATATCTTACATTCCAATATTCTTTGAAAACAGTTTTTAAACGAATTACGAATTACAAAGGTATGCATCGCAACAGCAGCTTTAAATGATGAGAAAGAAAACCTGTAAAACAGAAGACAGAAATCTCTCGAAAAACATTACTCATTTACTGGGATTTCAAATTTTGGTGTGAAATTTATTGAATCGGCTTGAAATTTTCAAAAATATCTCACCTCTTTCATATGTGAGGAGATCACGTAGCAGAAGTATGCGAAAAGAATGAAGAACGCTATAGAAACGCCAATCAAAGCCCCGAAGCTGTCGTAAGTTTCGGAGAAATACTTGTCGTCCCATTCCATTTGACGGACGTAACGTTTTAGTTGTGCCAAAAATATTATGTAAACCACTGCAAGAACTCCCATGATGATGGTGGTGAAGATCATCCAGACTAAGAAAGGAACCATGTACCTTATGTTCTTCTGCACATGAATGGAAAGATTTTCATGAAAGGTTATCAAAGATAATGACAGTTGAACACTGAAAAATCAGGTCAGAAAATTGACGGGTATGTCATGCCATAAAAAGCTATGCTAAATTTAGCATAATCTGACTTTAAAAAAAAAAGTCAAACATCGAACTGAAAAATCTCAAGTCTGACTCAACGTCATAGGCTTGAAGCAATAAGCTAAAAGGCTAAAAAGTGTATTACCTCCTCTGTGACTTCTTGCGTCTCTGCGTCTCATCATTAATTAGGCCATACTTTCAACCTCAATAAATTTGAGATACAATTCTACCGTGGATCTATACACACATGCACATATAAAATACATACATAGATATATAAACACTTCTAATATATAGACTTATAGATATGCACATTGAAGTAGTAAATATTATATAAAATAAATGTATATATACATACAAATCTCCATATATATTCCCACATAAAGTTCTACAAAGATATTTTCTACTAAAAGTATGACATAGAACGTCTTTAATCAGATTTATCTGAAAAAAATCATTGCTAGATTCCTACTAAGACAATCCTACTAAGACGGGGATGAAGTTTTAAAGTAATATTCACTGAAATTAAAACGTAGTTAGTATCACAGTTTTATTCATGTGAATATCCCTAAATTTAGAATATTTTTTATTGTATTATTCTTGGTGTGTAAAATTATTTCAGTTCATTCAGTTGAATGAGTGATAAACACGCAGCTGTTGGTGAGCACGGACGAGGCGTTGTCAGAAAATGTTTATTCGACTTAAAAATCTACGCTTCATCACTTTCTGAGTCGGTCACTAAAACTTGGCATCTCGCCCTCGAGGTGCCCTGTCTGAAACTGACCAGTTTTCCATCATTATCTAAGACACAGAAGCAAGAAGAAGTAAAACATAGAGGAGTCAGTGCTGAAAATAAACGATTACAACTCACGTTTATAAAAATAACCGCATGATATATTATCAAAAATCTCAAGCTTTTCCTCCCTTAAGGTGTTAAAACATGTGCATTTAATAGGTGTCCAAAATGAAAAACGACAGGTTGTAGGTAAAGGTTTTTCCAAACGAGTTCAAAAGGAGTAGCTTCACAAATTACATCGTGTTTTGATTGTTAAGGTGAAGTTCAGCTGCATAAATGGCAAAGCGACTAGAAAAGTTTCTCAGCAGACCCTTGACTACTCAATAAGTTTCCAGACTTTGAAGGCCACGTGGGTCAGTTTTTCAGTAGTTTACCTTTTCCCCTCCGTGAAAATCTCTTCTCATTTTTGTTCGATTAAATAAGATTAGATTAAACTTGATCTTAGTTTACGCCTTCCTGAATGCAACAAAGGCGTTCCAAAGAGTGGAAAGAGGAAGTCACCAAATATGGACTTGAGAGAACGCAGAATCTATGCTCAAGGTGTAAAATAACATTAAACTGAAAAAGAGTTTTACGGAAAAGTTAGTAAAGAAAGTAGTAGGTGCTGAAAAACAGAGCAACTGTACATAAATTTGTTCAACTAAAAACATTAAAATAAAATATTAAAAAAGTTCAAATGTACAGTAGCGGCCAAAATTTAAGGGTCATTGATAACATATATAATTAAGTTCGATTTATTAATCAACAACAAAGCAAACAGGCAAGATTTCCTTCATATATCTAGGTAGGTATAATACCTATAACTGAAAATTATTTCCATAAAATATAAAAAATATTTGAAGAGTTATCAACTCTTAATTGAAGTATCGTCAAAAACTGTCGTGGCTAAAAGTTAAGGGTCACTTCAGAAAATAATATGAAATTCAAGAACTAGAAAAAACAACTATAAATATTAATAATTTGTGAGGATCCCATTACTATTGATGACTTCGTGACATCTTCTACAAGATTGAATTAAATTCTTCAAAAACGAAGGCGTTCGATTGTTCCATTCATCTCTCAGTTTTTCCAGAGGTCCTTTTGTTTTTTTTTAATTCTTCAATTGTGCACAGTCGACAATGACTTTCCAAAAGTTTTATATTGGATTGAGATTTGGGTTTTGTGCTGACCATTCCATCAATTCATTTCCTTCACCACTCAAGATCACTTTCAATTTCTTTGAAATGCAATTTCTTTGGGCGCATTGTCCTGTATGAAGATAGGATGTCGGACATAAGAAGGGCGCAGAATTAGACCAGCCAGCTGTGATAGAATCTGCATGTAGACTTGTGCATCAACATGTCCGTATAAACGAACAAAGGGGCCACGACCTGCAGCAAATATCATTCCTCACACCATGTATTGTCACGAGACACTAGCTCCCTCGTTAATTTGTATCAACGAGGGAATCTTAACCTCGGAGTTCAGGCATGGCATAATTTCCACTTCATGAAATACATATGAGGACACAAGCTACATAATGCAAGAACACACAGCAAATATGTTAGTGCGATACAAATTAGAAGTACGTAAAATTCGTTCGATACTCACCGAGTTTGTCGGCCACACTTGCTCTCGCAATTTTCAATTCGTTTTTTCGTGTGTGAACTCCGTCAGGCTTTATTACGTAGTTAATTCCTTACAAATTATATTATAAGCTATATTTCCTAATACACATAGTGTGATATCACCGTACAATATAAGATAAGCCCAACGGCTGATACAACATTGATTAATACGAGTAGTAGACACATCAACAACTATCTTGTTTCGTTTAGTAACGTTTAATCTCAATCCTAATCCAAATTTTTGTTCGATCAATAATCCTCCACGTAAATTTTGAAGCCAGTGTTTCCTCATGTACAATTGCAACTGAAGCTCATCAACACTCACTCAAAGGAACACCAGAAAAATTGCTCAAGGAATATTTGCGCATCGTGGCTTAGTTTTCTTGGTTAACTCGAGCTGGTGATTTGTATGATATATAATTCGAGCCTTGCTTAATGAATTAGAACTGGGCATTTGTAGTTAACTGCAGACGGCGAAGTAACTGTTGCTTTATTACACGTTACAATCATTGGTTCTATTTATTTATTTGCAATACTTTAACAAATTCAATATAATAAATTCAACCAATTCAGAACAAAATTTTGGAGGAAACATGTTCTCAACTCAAAACGTTTCATATCCACTTACGTCCTGGATTCCGTAGATGTCCAGACTGCATATGCATATCCCAATGACGCAAAATATAAGCCCTGCGATGTACCATCCGGAAGGTATTGCTAAGGCATAACAAAAGAAAGCAATGAAGTGTTATAAAGAATGAAGCACCAAATGAAGCCACTGAAGTAGAAAAAAACTTTTTAAAGAAACCTTGAAATGCTAATTATTGAATCCAGGCATTTGCATCACAGTTCAGTTACGCTTGATTTCAAGTTAACTATTTTACATTAAATTGTCTCACAGTTCATTTAAGTTTTATTTAGAATCAAATTTTTTACGTTTAATTCATTATGAGCAAGTAATTATAAGGATCTACGACTGAATCGCAACTCACCTGGCATGCCTGCTAGCTCCACTATTGCAAGGATCAATGCCACGACGTAGTAAATCTGAAGAGAGAAAAGAACCAAAATTCTGGTTAGATTTAAAATTATTTTAATATTGAAAGTATACAACAAATGAAAGACACAACACCCTAAAACAAGGATGTTGTCGCGCTAACTTCATCTATGGAGAAACGGATTTTTCTTATACCAGCACTCCATTCAACTTTATTATAATGGTTAATTCATTTTTATTTTAGCAAATATTCCGGTGTGAATGCCCTGATAAATGATTCTTTACCCCCTATCGAGCACGCCTTTCAACTGATAGAACGTTTGTCAGCAGTCCGTGACTGTGCGTGACTACGTGGCAGACCTATACGGTAAACTGAGCCACAACGAGGGCTGGTAATGAAAATAAGGGTATTCATTGCTACTCAGAGAGCGCACGTTCGTCATTTATGTTCGCTAAATAGTTGGTCATAAAATAAACACGCTCGAAATATTATTTCTACAATGTTTTCAGAACATAACATGCTTTATGATATCCTCATAGGGCATTTGCATAGGTCTGTTTACAAAATATTATTTGGTATTTAATCATCAATTTTTTAAATTAATTCATTTAGCTATAAAATATTGTTGCTGAAGTATTGTGACCGCTTAAGGTAAAAGATCAAGAATGAATCACTCTGATAAAAAAGGATAAAATATACCAAGGTAAATTTAGAAACAAGAGAGATTTAAGAAAAAAATTAGTGTAAGCTGTTCGGAGTTAATCTGACATTACAAAATTCTTGGGTAGTAAGGGCGACAAAGGTACCTTATCTCATCCAACAACTTTGACCAAATGGAAAATCGAAGACATTTGGGAGCAACTCTGTACCAAATCACCAGAATGACAAGTCGCCCACTTCCAAATGATAGGGAAGGTTAAAAAATCGATGCCATTCGACGCCAATCAACGTCCTTAGTAAACTATAAGAGTTCTGCTGACTACGTTTGGCAGCTCATGCCTGCTTCTGGAGCTGGCGAAAAAGACAGCCTCATCTCCGGCAGTGTCAGGTGCCATAGATGCGCTTGTAGGCACCGCTCTCACCTCACACCACTGGAGGAGTGTGGTGATACTTCGACTGTGATATGGAGGTTGTAGTTAATTAACAACTAGCAGCGGTCCTATTCAATTTTGATCAAAATTATTCTGACGACTTGAGAAACTGTGACAGTGAATAACACACAATATTTAAGACGAATGATATTCCATTATTAAATGGTCTCGTATGAGCCAAACTGAAGTTAAAATTAATTCAGAACTGACCATCGTCAACCAGACGATCACGAGGTGACTTGTCGGTTTATCACAGCAGCAGCAGCACATCGTGGAGAGAGAAGGCGTCTCTCTACAATTTAATTCCAATCAATGATAAATAAAAACAGATGCTATCACTTGAGCACTCAAACGGAGCTATTGGCTGTGTGAACCAACAAGCAATTGCAATAAATCACGACTGAAATTAGATACTATTGGTTCTCCGGTAATGCTCTGATGTAAGAATTTCATCGATTTCTGGATCGTTTAAATGAGTAATTGTTCTAAAATGACTCTGTTGGAAAGAGAAGTATTTACTAAAGAAGTCAAGAAACATTAGCACTCGTAAATAAAGAAAGCGACGAAATATTTCAAACGTTCTTCTCGTAATTCAACAGAACAATTTGCATTTAGTTGCTAAAATTATATTCTACGTCACCGAGAAATGTCATTAAAGAGTAAACTGAATAGAACTTTTACACTTATAGCCCGATGAAAAAAATGTCCTGCCGTGCTAAGTAAATCATTGACTGTCGGGACTCTTAATAGATTCGTGTGTGCACCTGCGAAGGAATTGGTGTATGAACAATTTCTGCAATTTATTTGCCTCAAGTGATATATATATCAAAAAGATGGTTTTCGATCAATCACACTGGGCACGTCTGAAGAAGGGTACAGGGAGGTACGAAGAAGTTAAACGACCACTAACACATCTTATTGTGTAGTGCATCTTGTCTATTATACGCTGTACTTTTGTTCGCAACCTGGTGCACTTACCCTTGTGGCTAACTAGACTGATCGATTGTTCACATACTTTTGTTCTCAGGAATACTAGCCTGTGGTGTTTCTAAAAAGATTGTGTTATATTGAAACAATAGGCTTCAATGACAATGTATCAATATTTGTGGTAACCTTGTCATGTCATGTCAAAATCGCTATACAATGAAATCAAAATTAATGCAAACAGACGGTAATTTTCTTGAATACTCCTTATGGAATTACGCAGGAATTGTGTCAAGATCTGTTTCAGTTACTGGAATCAGATAATTTAGATTCAATGAACAATTGTGTGTTCGAGAAAATCAAACGCAACGTATAATTTATGAAAGGTTGTAGAAATTCCATTCACAAACAATTTTCATATTTGGAATATGCCGTTTAGTTTTAAAAATATTAATTAATTTCAATAGTGTCTGCCGTTTTTCTTGCCCTTAGCCCACAAATTTATTCTGAGAATCATTTTAAACTACATCGGGCGTCTGTGAAGAAAACAACTTCAAGAAAAATTTCCTCTCGATGCCGATTGCTTAAATTGCTCAAAGCAATGACAAAAATTGCCGCAGTTGATTTGGAGGAAAAAATTTCATACATTTGGGTCAAGTTGCTCAGCATGTTGGAAACAACGGGAGGGAAAAATTTTAGAAAACGAATTTTGAGTTTAGGCTGTGGCTTAAGGCCATTCGCGAATATCATGAGAAATTATCTGTGTCAAAGGGAAAACCAGTCCCAGCAGTCCGTTGAGAAATTTAGTTTCTTAAGACATACTCACTGGAAAACTGAACCGTGAGCCTCAAGCATTTCCATGCATGTTCACCGCTATAGGTTAAACTCATGTTCAATATTCAATTCAAATTTAAAGTCATTTGTCCTGAGCAATTTCGAAACTATTAAACATTAACGAAAATGTACTTTTATTTAGTTCCAACTAAGTATTTTTGGAAATTAAGTTTGTGACCACTAGTCGGTCAGCAGCATTATGAAAATTCAACCTCTGTACACCGGCGGCTCACATCGCGACCAACACGATAACACAGCGGTCACTTCCAGCGAACAACGAAAGTGGGCGGGAGGGAAAAGAAGAACTCCTTCTTCTTCAAGACTTCTCACGCAAGTGAGCTATCGCAACGAACTTGAGGGCAGCGTAACACTCCCCTCGAGTTGCCGAGTGTGCCTGTCGATGCAACCGCTGTATTCAGGTTACTGACGCTATTTGCAATTGCAGAAATTCACTGGGGAGCTGCAGTCTTATCACTCCAGCCAAAGTAGAAGTTCACCGAACTTATCTGCTTAGTAGGATGGGTCAAATCACAAATATTGTCTGCAGTTAGAGGTAAATTTCACGTTTGAGCTCTATTCTTGGAAACAAAAAAAGAGATCACGCAATTCTTTCAATCGCGTTGTAATTTTAAGGCCTCCAGCTTTCTAATAATCTGAAAAGGTGAGAGTCAAGCAGAGGGGTTTCTCCTTGAACTTCTCCTACCCGCCTTTTTGGTTCTCTGCTATCAAAAAGGGCTACGCTTGCCTCAGTAAGTGCATGTTCACAGCTTTATCTGACTTTTTATTCCAGAATCTCCCGCTAAGACTTGTTTCGTGTAGTCTCTCCCTATCTCTCTCCATCTTTCTCTCTCAGTGCTACTATAGCGTGAGTTCTACCGCCATTTATCGCCTACCCAGGTACAATTTGAAATATACGAACGTCACTTTTTAAGGCACCTTTGATACCAATTGTAATTTCGAATGGCCGGAAGCGTTCTTAATTTACAAATTGTTTGCAGGTATTTCTTCAATTTTTCTCAAAAATTCAGGTCTTTTATTCATTCCACAAGCGCATACATACTTGCTGTAGAAGTTTGTCACAGTGTCATATGAGGCTGTTTCTTACAGTACCTGCAGCAGTTTGTCACAGTGTTTGAAACAGCTGTTTGTGACAGAGCATGCTGTACACGTTTGTTACATCTGTTTTTTTCAGTACCTGCAGCTTTTTTGTCATAGTGTCTATTCCATCTGTTTGCCACAGTGTCTGATGCACCGTTTTGTCATGGCGTCAACTGTACTTGTTTGTTACAGTAAACAACCCACTTTTATGTTGGGGCTAGCTCTATGTCTCGATAAACTGGAATACTTCTGTCTAAAATTTGAATAACTTGCAACGATCTGCTGTACAAAATAAATAACTAGGTTTAAAACCTGGTTTCTCCGGTTATTTCTAATCGGGTGAACTCATTTGCTGACAGTGGCCAAACTTACACGGAGGCGAGTGAGAGGATGAGGTAGAGTGAGAAAGAGAACAAAACCACCCACAAAATATAAAAAATGCGAGTTTCATGCGGGGCTCCGCACTGGCACCGGAGAGAACGCCGTATCTTCATAAGCATTTGCTGTTTTATTTGGAAAGTTTCGCACCAGAGTGGACGAAAAAAAAGCCAATTATTTCTGCGACACAAATTATTACTGGATGAACTGATCTCTTATTGGGTTATTGAATATGAATTGCTTCTATACGAGGCTTCAAAATAACATTTTACCGCGAGAGTGTTTGAAAAAGTGTTCGAATACAACCCAATGACGATCCAACCTCTTTTGGCCACTTCAGGGCCCTCATAACAAAATCCTTGTCATTTCCTCGTCCCGGGGAAAGCATTTAGTAGATTGCATCTTTTCTCACGCTGATAGACATCTAGACGTCCGTTTGCTGCTCTTGCTGCTCCTTTTCAGCGGAGACTTGAACGGCGATCTACAGTACACGGCCAGAAAAGCGAGAACGGGACGCAGAGACAGAAGCGTCAGCAAAAAGCAACACTAATTATACGTGGTTCTTATTGAAGGTAAAATATTTTGTTGTTATTCTATGATTCAATATTAACCAAAATGCAATGTCATGCTTTTATGTTATCCTCTGCTTTCTTTTTAGTCTTTGGTGCGTGGATATACATATTACACGAGTGTCACTTCGAAACCTGACTACTGTTTAAAAAGCTTAGCTATTTTGAAAGAGAAAATTTAATGAAACTTTCCCCTATTTATCTTAAACTAGAGCAATCCCCTACTGAATTCTGTGATTATTTCGCGAGAAAAATCAAGTCGTCTCTCGTCGGAATAATTTCGAATTTTTACGTTCGTTTCATATTTACTGATGTCATGGTTACCAAATGAAGCGCATTGGAGTCGAATACTCCGCTTGGAAAGCTGGGACCGAGATGGTGTACAAATGGCCAGATTTATACTTTGCTTCAATGGAGCACGCTGAGAAATGGGTGCTCTATTTGAAAGCATTTGATTTCCTGTCCACGCGTTAAAAATTTTCCAAAAATTTTTCAAATCTGCATTTTAACGATCTTGTTCCAGGCGAAACGTGCTTGTACACAAAATTCTGTGTACAAACTGACGGCAATTAGAATCAAGGCATCAATACACAGACGAGAAACGCCTGTCAGTCTCATAAAGTATCTTGCATGCAGTCAGGAAAACTATTTCTTTATCCCATCTTATTATAAAATGGGATTACCTTTTATATATTGTATGAGGAATTTTATCAAATTTTCATCAAACGATTTAAACTGTAATTTCCAAGCAGAATATTCAGCGCCATCTGAATCCCATTCACTCATTTAGGGTTCATTTAATGCAATTTAGATTAGCAAAACTTCAGGAGAGAGATCTTTTTCCAAATAGATTCTCTCACACATATCTCCCGCTTGATGTAGAAATAAATATTAATAAAATATCGCAATACTGGCACTTGAGTGGTGAACTGTCAAAAACGGTGAATGTATTGATTTCTTTCAATTCAACATTTTACCGAATATACAGAATGTTGCAAAATGTTTGGTACCAACTTCGGCTACTAATAGAAAATATTGATATAAGCTCTGTATCATCAATGAACAAAGTTCAAAAACTCTTCGTTGATGAGATATTATGCTTATAAACTTTTAAGACTCATTTTTCCCATCACGACAATGAACTTGCAATAGACAGGAACAGAGCAATGAAGAGACTTAGTGCTGACAAATTTAGGCAGGATTGATGTCATACTCATTATTTTTCTGAAAATATCTAAAAACTTACCATTCACAAATTAAAAATAATTTCCAGATTAAAGAAATTTCCAGAATTTTCCAGTCAACGTCAGTGAACTCTAGTTTTTTAGTTAGCATCGTGACACTGTACTGGTAAGATGAACCGACTAACAAATGCAGAAATGGCTGATATGCATTTCGTCTGTGGTTCTGCTGATGGTAGTACAAGACGTACCGCAAGAATGTACCATGAACGTTACCCCAATGGACAGGTGCCTGTTCATCGATTATTCGCTGCTTTGCTCCGAAAATTGTGTGAGAACGGAAGTTTCAGTGCGAACAGAGTGAATGCTCGTCGCCCATGACAGCGTGATCAGGATCATGAATAAGGTCTGTCGGAACATTTACGTAGAACCCTCCTTGTACGAGCGCTCGTGCCGCAGCAGCATCTTTGAGAATTCAAGATCACACTGCAGTGTAGCGGATATTGGATGGAAATAATTATCATCCGTATCACTTCCAGTGAGTCCAGGGACTACTTCCAGCATATTTTGCTCCTAGCGAACGATTCGGGCAATCGTTTTTGAATTAGGAGTTAGAAGAGGCCCACTCCGCAGCACACGTTTAGTGATGGAATGTTCAATTTCCATAATTTTCACGAATGTTCAACGAACTACCCTCATGCCATCCATGAACATGGATCCCAACATCGCCACACAGTCAATGTTTGGGCAGTTATCGTTCATTATCAAATCATTGGCCCATACATTCTGCCAGATCATCTCACTGGGAATGTTTGCAGAATTTTTCTTGAAGTAGTCCTTCCGAATTCATTGGCCGATGTTCCTTTGGATATTCTTAGCAGAATGGGGTTTAAGCATTATGGAGATCGGGCACATTTTGCTGTGAATGTAAGACGTTTTCTTGACCTTCAATTTCCAAATCGATGGATTGGTGGTAATGGTGTAGTGTCCTGGCTTCCAAGATCTCCTGATCTGACCCCGTTAGATTTTTTTGTGAGGGCACATGAAAAGTCTTGTTTATGAAACACCTGTCGGGTCGAAAGAAGATTTTGTAGCCAAAATTGCAGTCGTTGCTGGATATATTGCTGAGAAATAGCGGCTTCCCATGTACTCAACCCCGAATTATCCATAATCCAATTCTCCAACGTCTACAAAGCTCAACGTTCTCCCCCTCTACGAAGATGTCACCCACGTATCCGCCATGCATTATCGGCTTGTCTAGCGTAGTACCCATACCAGATCTTCCACCGGATAATTCTGAAAGTTGGCAAACGTGAGCTGACGTTGATAATTTACAGCAGATGAAAACTTTGTGCTTTAAAAGGAAATACATTTTCAAAAACTTGCATGATTGAGATTGAGGTTATTGATTGGGGAAACATGCCCGAAAGTTAAATAAAGTGCAAAAAAATTTGGGCACTCTTCCGCATCATACCTGTTGTGGATTTTACGTTGTCTATTTAAGTGAATAATGGATTGCTTCTCACGTGAATATACTCAGCATTGGCACTTAATATTTGTGTTCAATCAAATTTTCGATCCAAAAGTGTAGAATTAATAACATAAAAAATAGTGAAACTGGTTGATAGTCAATTGAATTTGTATTTCTCGCAATATAAAAAATAAATGAGTTCAGAAAAAATTATTCACGCAAATCTTAGCTATTTTTACTTCATTTTCTGCAATGTTATTCATCAGTTTAAAAAAATTAAATCTCTGAAAGTATAACAACAGAACTTCTGGCAACCCATTTGAGTATATCGCACATCGCAAATAGCTACAAATACAAGTTGCGACCTAGAAAATCTGTGGTAAAAATAACGAGAAAAAAATCTTTTACGACCATGAATACAGATCCAACTCATGATCAGACAGTGTAATTTCCTCCAAGAGAAAACAAACTTGGTATGATACTTCATTTCAACGCTTCACAACAACAAAGGGGCAAATGTTTTCACAGGCATTTTCCTTGAATGTACTAGCAAATAATGTGCAGAATTTGTGTGAGATTTAGGCTGTTTCTTTTTGCTGATGCCATTATATTTTAATTCTTTTTAGATGACTCTAACCATTTTTTCAAAAATTTTCATTAAATTTTGTAAGAAAAAAAAATTGAGTTATCGTAAATACTGAAGATCAACGAAATAACATACATCTTGAAGGCGAACTGAACAGTGCGTGGTGAACTTAAAAATGGCCATAATATCAACTGAACTGTCAAAAGAGAGTAAATGATGCAGGAATGCCTCATTTCTCAAGACATTTGGCCAAGCGACATAACCATGCTATTTGACATACGAGGGTGCAAAGATAAGCGTTATCGTAATATGCACGAGTCGCCAGGAGTGACTACAGTTGCTGTCAGAGCAACAGTAATTGCTGGGTGTCTGGCGTTGTTTATTGTACGACACAACGCAACAAAGGAAATGCACTGCATAAACACTCCAGCAAAAGCATTTCATTGGGGACTTCCGTGTATTAATTAAGATGGATCAAGTTTTGAATGAGGTGTGTTTTTAATGGCAAAGAGTGATAACATAAGGAAACGGAACATCATTATTTTTTTCAACCGTGGTGTAATTACCACGGTTTTCTAGGTTTTTAGCCTAAGAGAAATGAAGTAAACACTAACCCATAGAGTACGTGAAGATGATAGTTTTTCCAAGGATCTCTGCTACCAATCTTCATTACTTTCCAAAATCAACAAAAGAGTTACTTGCTTGGGTAAAGTAACCTTGTGCATAGCGCTCCAGGATTCAAACTGATGTATCTGAATAAAGTAGAGACCTACGCTTGAGTTACAAAGTAGATCTCATTACAGTTTGAGAGCATTTCAAAGTTTGAAAGCTCGTTTGGCTTAAGTGAGCGTTGAAGATTGAAAGTTCGTAAAAGATTTGAAAAAGCATTAAAATTTGAGAGCGTCATAATGTTCGAGTTCGCATTGAGGTCCGATACCGTAATACCGTCCGATTCAGTTTGACGGTACGATACCGTCAAACTGAAAGTTAGCTAAAGATTGAAGGCGCAAAAAAGTTCGAGAGCGCATTAAGAATTTACAGGGTGTTACACTGAGGTTCATAAAAGATTGAAGGTTTATTAAAATTTGATAGCGTATTAAAATTTGAGAGCGTAGGAAAATTTTACAGGGTGTTAAGAATTGAAGGTTTGTAAAAGAAAGAAGGTGCATTTATGTTTGCGGGTGGGTTAAAGTTTCAAAGTACATTTAGGTTTCGTGGCATTAAAGTTAAAAGATGAGGTAAAAGGTAATGGATGTTTCATTCAAGCTAATATCGATTGTATAGTTGCTTGAAAACGCGGTGTTTGTGAGATCCCCTCCGGTATACCTAAAACAGGGACATTATCAAAAGTTAGCAACAGAAAAACTGTTGATGAACATCGACTTCATAAATATCAGTCAGCAAAACTGACTTATCTTTTATCCCTGAAATACCAGGAAGATTCGAAAGGAATAACCAGCCTGAGAAATTACGGCCTTTATCAATAAATTGACGATCCTCAGGTCGACAGGGACATTATCAAAAGGTGCCATCCGAACAAGGACCAACCCAAATTCACCATCACTGGCATTACAGTGAAGAGACACGTCTCCGACGAGTGGCTATAATTTCTTTGGTGCAATTAGGAATGCAAAACAACTAACCTCAAATTGCTGCCTTTGGTGTTAAAATTAAAAATCAAGTGATGTAAATGAACTTATTGTTCACTTACATACATTTACATATATATTTCCATATATTTACATATATATTTCCATATATTTACATATATATTTCCATATATATTTATTCACTACATATATTTATTCAAAAGAGAAACTGCGAGTCGACAAACTACTCAGCGAAAATTCCAATTTATTTTGTTCTTGTTCAATTTTATTTACTTGCATCAGAGAATATGGACATTAAGAAAATTAAGTACGGTATGACATAATACTGCAACAAAAATGAAAGATTCATAACGAGTCTTTGAAGCAGTTTTTCTTCTTAGTGCATCATTTTTAATCAAAAAGCAGCCGTCAAACGATGAAAATGCTTCTCTAAGTGTAGCTGCTCGAAGAGTAAATGCTATTCAAACTTAAGTGTCAGGGTACAATTTCTCTCACAACTAAACGTACATTTAGATGGAATACTTTATCAAAAATAGTTCGTTCTCAAAATCGGGTCTTTGCTACCATCAATCATGAGTTAGTGACGATAGTTAGGTCCCTTTGTAGTAGCATCAAATGAAGAGCCACCAGTTCGAAGTAAATTAGTTCCCTGTCACTGACATTTGATGCAACAAAGCTTAGAAAACAACAATGTGAAAATATTCCTGATGCAGAAGACTCGATAGAGAAAGTATTCTGTTGGTCCCGAGTCAGTGCACGGTTTTACATCATTAAAACCAAATGAGAGTCCAGCCGTTTCTGGCCAGTTTTAGGCCCTCATGACTTAGTGTTTGTTAACACTTTTGCTCTCATAGCAGAATCCTGAGTAAGTCCTGGATCCTGGCAGGAGCTGCTAGTACTTGACGGTGTTCTCCCTGCGGGGCTGCACCCTGACGTCCTCCTGCCTCACGGGCAGCACCTCCTGAGCTCTGACCTGCACGACAGGCGGGTGCGGAACTCGGGGTCAGATGCGCCGGCAGACAGATACAGTATGTGATATGAGTGCTCTTCTTGCAAGTACAGTGTTTGGTTTGCCACTTCTGATGTCATATTTTATATTTACTGTAATGCAATGATGTTAATCTCTACTGTTCTAATTTGAATTTTGTTAAAAAATGATTTGCACATTTAGTCATAATGAAACTAATTTACTGTGCAGAGAGGGAAAATTATTTTCCAAACGAAGAAGCAGAAAATGACTTTAATGTATTTAACAGAAAACCAATTTTTCCTGCACTGAACTGCGTCGTTATTTCATGACGAAAACTTACTTGTTTACTTTCAAAGTGGCAAAGAGCAATTTCGATGAGTACGTGGTTCACTATCTTACTATACTCACAAGCTCTAGGATGTCTTGATAGGAAGTTTCGACACAGAAGACAATGGCAGAGGAGCTGTAGCCAAACTCCGCACATGGGGTCAGACTCATATTCTCATGTTATAGAGGACGATAAGAAAGAGATTTTTTAGCTCATGTATGCGACTTACGAAACTGACTCAAGTTATAAATGAGCTGTTCGTTGGTGGTCCCGAAAAATCATTCATTAACTTGGAAAATATTGGCATCCTGTAAATTTTTTTTTTCACAGCATCTAGAAATATGATTGTAGAGGCCATCATTCATAAACAATTGAATGACTGGTACAGGTATGAGTTGTCTCAAACTTGACGTTCCGTACACAACATACAGTGTCATCTGAATACCGCATCTCCATTCGGGATTATCAAGTTGTAAGCTTTTGATTACTTCGACTGCAGAAGGTGATTTTACTTCTGCAGCACTCCCCTCGCAAATGCCTCTCGCGTGATGTTCGAAAAGTAACTATTATTAATAAAGAACCCCTTAACTACACTTTAATGGCGAACTTTTAAAAAATTATCAACAGTTGTGATGAATTTCTTAAATTTCAATATCCTTTGAAAACATTCATCAACTGAATTGCGTATTACAAAGATATGCATTTCAACAGCGTAGTTAAATGGTGAAAAAGAAAACCTGTAAAACTGAAGACAGAAATCTTTTGAAAAACATTACGTATTTTCTGAGATTTCAAATTTTTGTCGTAAAAGTTATTGAAACGATTTGAAATTCCCAAAATCATCTCACCTCTTTTATATGGGAGGAGATCTCGTAGCAGAAGTATGCGAAAAGAATAAAGAACGATACGGATATGCCAATCCCAGCCGCGAGAGTGATGTAAGTTGAGTAGAAATACTTGTCCAATTCCAATTGACAGGCGTTACGTTTTAGTCGTATGTAAAATATTATATAAGCCACTGCAAGAATGCCCATGATGATGGTGGTGAGGATCATCCAGACGAAGAAAGGAACGATGTACCATATGTTCTTCTGCAGAGCAAATAAAAAATATTCATGAAAGGTTCTTGAAGATAGGAAGCATCGCACGTTTAAAAAATCAGACCAGAAAGTTGAAAGTTGTGTCATGCACTAAAAAGCCTAGGCTTCATTTACTGTAATATAACTTTTAACACTGACTCATCGTCAGTATTAAGTCTCCACGCGCATGAATTTGGTTTAGAGTCTAAAAAGTTCAACTTATCTGTGACTTCTTGCTTCTTTGTGCTTTATCATTAGTGAGGTATTACTTTCAACATCAATGGAATCGAGATACAATTCGTGTGGGGTAGGGGAATATATATTTATATACGTATGTTCTGTATACAAATACAAACACATATATTTTACACATATATTTGTTCCCACACCCCACACGAACTTCGGCAAAGATATTTTCTACTAAAAGTAAGATATCGATTTTATTAGTCATGTATGTAATGTCTGAGTATGAATCTATCTATGTATTTTTCAGGTGGACAGCTACCATTACACGAAACTCATTTAAGCATAATACGCGGATAAAGTTTTCAAATTAGTATCGAGCAAATTTAATGTGTTGTCAAAATCACAGTTATATGCATGTGAATATTTCGAAATTTAAAATACTTTCTATAGTGTAATTAACTGTTGGTAATGTAAATTTATTTCAGTTCATTCATTTGAATGAGTGATAAGAGCTCAGCTGTTGTTGAGAACAGGCGAGGCATGATCAGAAATGTTTATTTGACATAAAACTCTACGCTTCATCACTTTCTTGGTCACTCTCGCGAACTTGGCACCTGCCGACTCGAAGTGCCCGCTTTGAAACTGAGCACATTCCCAACATTATCAACGCCACAGGAGCAAGATTCAGATACAACCCAGAGCAGGCAATGCCGAAATTAACGAGAAAAATGTACACCTGTAAAAAGATACGCGTGATATACTGTCAAAACCTCAAACTCTTCATCCCTTACCATGACAAAACGCCAAAAATAAACAGATGTCCACAATGTAATACGACTGGTCGCTGTTAAAAATTCCTCCAAACGAGTTCAAAGGGAGTAGCTTCACAAATTATGTCGTGTTTTGATCTGTTAAGGTGAAGATCAGCTGCGTGAATGGATGGAGTCCCTAGAAGAGTTTCTTCGCGGACTCCATGACTGCTCTACAACTTCTAGACTTTGAAGATTGACCACCTGGGTCAGTCTTTCAGTAAGTTACCGATTCCCTTCCTCTTATTTTCTTTAGATAAGATTAGTTTTTAGTTTTTATATTGTAAAAAACTGATATTTTCTTCGTTTTTCTTTTCGAAAATTCCTAAAATGTCAGTACAACAAATTTAAGTTTTAGTGACTGTAGAATATTGTTTTCTGAGTGCGATGACACCTGAAGCAATTTTTAAAATCATTTTGTTTGGTGTCCAAAACGTTTTGAAAAGCGTCATATAAAACTTTTCATTTCAGAATAACTCGTTTTCTATGCAAAAATTTGAAAAATCTTGTGAGGGAAAAGCGTTTCAAAATCTTATTTTACACATGGGGTCCAATTTTCAAATAAATCTGCTCAATAGGGAAAACAAAACCAATATTTCACTTTCATAGTTGTACAAGTATACATTGTATATTGTGAATTTCCATTTAGCATATCTTCGAAATTTATTGACGCAGCGACTTTGTTCAGGGCGCCTTATATTGGTAATTGAATGGTGTCTTAAATATTGCTTCGACATTTCCTACTTATGTTTTTAGAAAAAACGTGAGTATATGCTATAGGTCGATATTTTCATTCAATTAGCTCAAATGAAAAATGTGAGTTTTCATATTTCTAGAGCCCTTGAAGCTTATGTTTATTGACGTAGTTACTTGGTCTAGGACTCATCTTATTCGTAATTACATTTACTATCATCTGTTAGGACACATTTTTAATATATATTTTTATATTTTTTTACAAAGTAAAACTACTTATTTGTTTTGGATTTGTTTAAAATAATTCCTAAAATATCGGTAACAACAAACTTAAATTTTTATTTTTACAGATCGTATAATAATGTGCTCTGAATGCGATGCCACTGAAATAAACTTTTAAAAAAATTGGTTAGATTTCCAAGGCGTTTTGAAATATAGCACGTTTTGAAATATAGCACGAAATATAGCATGAAATATAGGCCGTTTGAACAACCCGTTTCCTATGCAAAAATTCGAAAAGTGTTGGCGGGCAAAAAACGCTTCAAATCTAAATTTACATATACGTTACAATTTTTAGATTGATCTGCCGAATAAGGAAAAAGTTCCTCCAGAAGTGAGAGAATCCCCTTAATAAATTAGAACTGGGCATTTGAAAAGTTAACTGCAGACGGCGATGTAACTGTAGTCCAATTATATGTAACTGCCATTTTTTTGCTGATTGAAGTAAATAACAAATACCATTTACTTAGTCCAAGTCTTTACCTACCCTCCCCAGGCCCAATAATTATTTGTATCAGCTTAATAAATTCGATATAATTTTTGAGGGAGATTCGGAACAGAATGGTAAAGGAGTCACGTTCTAATCCACTTACTTCCTGGGTTCCGTAGATGTCCAGACTGCATGTACATATTCCAATGACGCAAAATACAACACTTGCGATGTACCATCCGGGAGGTGTGGCTGAAGCATAACAAAAGAAAGCAATGGAGAGTTATTAAAAAAAGGAAGGAGAAATAAAGCCACTTAAGCGGAGGCAACTTTTGAAAAAAATCAGCTTCAATTGCTTATTGCTGAATCCAGGATATTAACTAAAGTTAAAAAGGTTGCACATTTTGTATCACAGTTCTTTTAATTATTTCAAATGAACTTTTTTATATCAAATTGCACCACAGTACTTCCAAGTTTTATTTTAAAAAATTTTTTTGAGTTTGATACGTTATAAGCTTATAATTATAACGATCTACAACTGAATGGCAACTCACCTGGCATGCCTGTTAGCTCCACAATTGCAAGGATTATTGCCACGACGTAGTAAATCTGAAGAAGAAAAAGAGGCCAAAATTGTGGTTATGTTTTCAATTCTTTTCAGATTGGAAGCGTGAAACGATTGAAAAAACACCTTCATTTACAGAAGTTGTCGTGCTAAATTCTTATGCGGAGATACGGATTTTTCTTTATACCTGAACTTCATTCCACTTTACTATAATTATTTCTTCATTTTGATTTTAGCAAATATTCTGGTGTGAATGCCATGATGAATGATTCCCAACCCTCCTGTCGTACATGAATTAAAACTAACCTAACGTTTGCCTGCAGTGCAGTCGGTGACTGTGCGTGACAGCGTGGGGCATACTTGTGGCTCAGCAAACTGAGCCATAACGCAGGCTGGCAATGAAAATAGAAGTGTTCACTGCGACCAAGAGAGCGCACGTTCGTCATTTATGTTCGTTAAATAGTTGGTTATGAAATACAGATTCTCGAGCAACTATTTATTTAGGATATCCTCAATGCGTATTTTGAAAATTTTTTTTTGCAAAATATTATCATTATATAGTTATACGAATTCAAATCACTGTAAAATACTGTTGCTCGCGTATTGCGACAGCTTAAGATAAAAAATAATATATTTCAAGACGAATGAATCATTATGATCAAAATTTAATCAAATCTACGTATCAAAATAAATTTATAAACGAAAAAGACTTCAGAACATGAATGGTGTAAGCTGTTCGAAGTCAGTCAGGCCGTTTGAACAACTCCGTATACCACTATTCCCACTATTGATGGATAAGTCGCCCAACACCCAAGGGAAGATTGAAAAAATCAACACCTTTCGACATTAGTAGATTGTAAGAGTGTTACTAACTACGATAGGCAGCTCATGCCATCTTCTGGAGTTGTTATATGGGCGAAAAAAGACAGCGTTGACCTGCCGCTGTCATCTATGAGGAAGGCCTCATTTCTGCCAGTGTCAGGTGCCATAGGTGCGCTTGTGGGCACCGCTCTCACCTGACACCACTGAAGGAGTGTGGTGATACTTGGACTGTGATGTGGAGTTCGAAGTTGAGCATTAGCGGCAGTTCTTTTTAATTTTGATTAAAATTATTTCACTGACCGTGAATAACACACAATGTTACGGGGATGGTATTGAGATGGTAAATGGTCCCGTGTGACTTAGAGTAAAAAATAAAATTAATGAAGAACTGACCAGCGTTAACCAGACGATCACGAGGTGACTTGTCTGTCTGCTATGGTTGCAGCACATCGTGAGGAGAAGGGCCTGTCTCCATGAAATAATTTCAATTAATGGTAAAGGAAACAATTATTGCTAATTGAGGGCTCAAGCGATGTTATTAGCTGTGACAACTTTAAACCAATTCCATTTAATTACGACTGTTACTTTTCCATTAACGCTGTGTTATTGAATAGAAGAGTTTCAGTGATTTCATGCTTGTTTAAAAGAGTTATTAGTTCAAAAACGACGCTGCTGGAAAGAGAAGAATTGGTCATTATAGAGAAGCAAAGAAATTTTACCTTGAATAAATTTATAAAAACACTCAATATATCAAACTTTTTTCTCGTTTTTCAATATCGTATGGCTCTTTCGCAATACTTGAAAGAAAATTTTCACCATACTATGCGTTTGCACGACTGCCACGATATTTTTAGTAAAATATACTGTAGTAAGACCGATTTGTAATTATTGTTACAAGCATTAAATGACTTATGAATATTTTGGAATCAAACAAGCGTTGTGTTCTTAGCAACAACTGCAAGAATGGAACATCGGCGGTGTGCGAATGATTTCTCGGTTTGCTGAAAATATCAATGAAATTTGAGAGAAAAGTGAGTTGTTACTTTTAAAGTCGCCTGGCATAAGACAAGTACAGGTTTCAAGTCGTGTGTATCAAAAACATTATACACGTACCGTAAACGTGATAAGGACACAATTAGCGCAACAAATACTATTATAAAACTCAATGCTTATGAAAATCTTCAATGCTCTTAATTAAAGCAAATGCGCAATTAAAACTATCAACATATCGAATAAAAATTATGGTTATAAACTAAATCTGTCTCACGAATTGTAAGCACACTCTGTTAATACATCTGTTACTGGATTCACTGTATCTTTCTAAAGATACATTGTTTTTTTTAGGTAAATGTAAGCTGTTTTGGTTTTTCATACCAGTGTAAATCAAATATTCTATCTAATTGTGCAGAATTACATGCACTAGTAGAATAATATTTCGTGACCGATCTGTCTGTGCCTTCACCTCGTACTCATCGCGTTGTGTTCATGACAAACAAATGAATTTTAAAAAGATGATTTGTTGATTGTTCAGTGAGAAATTTTTGATAATGTTTTATTGCATTGCGAACAATCAATGGAAAAGAGAAAATTATTTCCGAAAATGAAGTACCAGGATTTTTTCAACGCACTGAAGGATGTCGCGTTTACGGCGGCTGCAAATAATTTGTTGAGCTCAAATATACCGACATTGTGAACACTCCACCAAATTAAAACGTTTTTAACCAGACAAGCGGCCATCGAGGAATGGGTCGGAGCATTGTCTGCCAAGAACACAATATGATTACTTTAGTAATGCAGCAGCTTTGCCCTCACACATAGAAAATGTGCGTTATTTATAAAATTCTCTTTAAAATACGACTTGGTTTTAATGTCCTTGTGATTCTTTATTGGATCATTGTGATTATCATGAAAGATGATGTGTGCATCGTCATTGCCCCAATGATGAGGTGGGTCAGCAACATTCAGTTCCTCGCGGGTTTCAATTTAAAAACTTTTCTTTTCAGCAATACTAGTCTTTGATATTTTTAGGAAACAATGGGCTTCAATTAAAATATATTAATAAGCGTAGTAACTTTGCCTTGCTGAAAATATGCTCCATATGTATAAAAATTATTGCATGCGGACGGCAATTTACTTCAGCATAAGCTTTATGGAATGCCAAAGGAATTGCGTTAAGAGCTGCTGCAGCTGCTGGGATGAGACAATTTATACTCAATGAACAATTGTGTTTTCGAGCAAATCAAACGTAACGAATAAATTACTAAAGGTTATAGAAATCACTTTCACTAACGACTTTCACGCATGGAATATTCTTTTCAACACTGTCTACTACTTTCAATAGTGTTTGTCCTTTTTATTCTCTTTTCCCGACAAATTTATTCTGCAAATCTACATCGAGTCTCGGTTAAAATAACAAACTTTAAGAAATATTTTCTCGCAATTAAAATTGCGAAAATAGTATAGAGCATTGGAAAAATCCGCAAAAGTTATTAAGAAAAAAATAATTTCACACACTTGCTTCAATTTTCTAAGCATGTATGAAATATTAAAAGGAACTGCTTGAGTCCAAGGTTGACATCTAAATTTAAGAAAACGAATTTTGAATTTAAGTTCCGACTTCAGCGATCAATGGTGAAAATAATGAGAAATTATCGGTGTCAAATTACAATGAGAGTCCCAGCAATCGGTCGGGAAATGTCATTCTCTATAAGAAAACTGGAAAAGACTGACCTTTGAATGGCTAATTGGAGCAAGGGAGCAAACCTTGCCACATGAGTAGTTCAGAGATGAACCAGAGAATCATACACCAACTATGCAGGAAATTAAAGTTATTCTTCTTTGAGTTCTATTATTAAATTATTTGTATTTATGCTCAATTTTCCCCATATTTTACCAGAGAAAAATAACACCTGAATCACTGTAGTGATATTTGCAAATACACTCCCAGAAAAACTGAACCGTGAGCCTCAACCATTAACACGTTCATCGCGATGAGTTAGACTGAAGTTGTATGTTTAATTGAAATTTATAGTCAATTTTAGCATGCAATGTTGAAAACATTAAACATGAAGCGAGCCGTACTTTCATTTAGCTCGGATTAAGTATTCACGTAAATTATGTTTGTGACTACTGTTTGGTCAGCTGCGTTATGGAAATTCTGTCTCCGTACACCGGCGGCTCACATTGCGACCAACACGATAACACAGCGGTCACTTCCAGTGAACCACAAAACTTGGCGGGAGGGAAAAGTAGACCTCCTCCTTCTTCAAGACTTCGCGCTTAAGTGAGCTTGGAACGGAACGAATTTGAGGGCAGCGTAACAGTCCCCTCGAGTTGCCAAATGTGACTGCAGCTGCTGTCGATGTAACCGCTGTATTCAGGTCACTGACGCTGTTTACAATACCAGGAATTCGCTAGGGAATTGCCGTCTTATCACTCCAGCTAAAGCAGAAGTTCACCGAACTTACTTGCGTAGAAGGGTGGGTCAAATCATAGATGTCTGTAGTTTGAGGTTAAGACAAGGTTTGAGCGCACTTTTTTAAAACAAAAAAGATATCTCGAAATTCTCTCAATCGCGTTTTAATTTTAATGCCTCAGATTTCTAATCTAAGTAGATGAGTGTCAAGCGCTAGCACTTGTAGCAGAAGGGTTACTTCTTGAACATCTCCTACCCGTCTTTGTTCTCTGCAATCAAAACGGGAGATGCCTGCCTCAGTAAATGCATGTTCACAGCTTCATTTCGTTTTTATTCTATAACCATATGCTATGACTAGTTTCGTAAAGTCTCTCCCCCTCTTTTTCTTTCTATCTTACGAGGACGCCTTACGCACTTTTAGAAAAACAGAAAATGAAACTGTTAGTCGTTGAAACGTACAATTTTTTTCACTAAATCAAATAAACATGAAATTACCCTACGTTTTATTCTATATATCATAATTCGCCTTCTATCACTGACTCTATTCAAGTCCGAAGCGACTACTATAGCTTTGATCAGGTGTCGCTATTTTTGTCTTCCATTGCACGGGCTATTGCTTCCATCAGAGCGGATTTTATGTTAGGGGATGCTTCTTAACTTCCTTTTCAATGACGCTCCACACGCACTGATCGAAAAGATTAAGGTTTGTTGAGCTAGGAGGCCATAAGTTTGGTGTGACAAGTTCATGAAAGTTCTCCGCCATCCAATTCTGTTTTTTGAGAGCTTGCTGGGAAAAAGCAGAATCATAGGCCCTTCCACTGTCTACGCTGTCTATCCAAGACTTAACATTGGTTTGAAGAGTCTCGGCACAGGCATCTGCATTGACTTGAAGGCCCTGAGGAAAAAAATGAGCCGCGTGATGTGCCCTGCACTACATCAAAGAAAACCATGCACTCTTCTGACAAACACAAGAGTTTCGAGTGAGTCAGAGCGTTGAAGATGCTGTTTTCTCTTGCTCGTGGCAACTTCATTTTCATTGTTTTCATTTAGCTCCTTTCTAACATCGCAAACGAAAGATCTGGCGACTTTTAGCATTCTTACAATTCCTAAATTGCATTGTTTCGCTTTTATATACATTACTAAAGAGTTTTTTTTTCTTTTCATTAGTTATAGCTGTCTGTGCCATGAAATCTTCTGAAATAAAAAATACACTGATTATTATCAGGTTATTATAAGTGACGAAATTATAAGTATTCCCAGATACCTTGTGCTTACTGTATATCTCTCTCTTTCTGTCTCTTCAAAACAAAACACAAAACTTCTCGTTATTTAGTGACGAAAGACCAAATATGAATTAATTTTTGGAAGCCCATTTCTGGAGCGAGCATACGGGCTATGAACCCGAGGTGAAATGAATTCAAAATCGATGCAGAGCTGAAGTAAGAATTATTGTAAGTTCAACATAGTCCCTCCCACTTGAAAAAAAAACTAGTGTGTGTGTTGCGTGAATTTCAACAAATGGCGCAGCTGGAAAGTTTCTCGAATGAAAACAGAACGAGCTCATAACTGAGGTTCACCATCATTGCCTGGGTTCTGAATCGTCACTCTTTATTGTACTTTAAGTAATAATTCTTCTGCGTATAGCCGTAAGAGTTCTTAATTTCCAAATTATTGGCAAGTATTTTTTTAAATTCTCACTTAAAAATACTGATTTTGTATTCTTTCCTCAAGCACAGTATATAGTTCGTTCTGTAGATGTTTGTCACAGTGCCATCTGCGGTTGTTTCTCCCTGTAACTGCAGCAGTTGCTAGTAACAGTTTCTGTTCCAGCTGTTTGCAACAGTGCTTGAAGCAGCTGCTTGTGACAGCCTGCTGCAGATGTTTGTCACAGTGCCATGCGCGGCAGTTTATTACAATGCGAAGCAGCAATAATTTGTCAAATCTTCTGTTCCATCTGTTTGTGAAAATTCCTGATGCTCCGTTTTGTTATGGTGCTTGCTGCATTTGTTTGTCACAGTAAACAGCTCTGACTCTTGGTAGGGCTTGCTCTTTGTCTCCGTAAACTGAAATATTACACTCTAAAATTTCCGTAACTTGCTACTGTATGCCGTGCAAAATACATAACTAGGTTGAAAACTTGGTTTCTTCGGTTACTTCTAATCGAGTGAAATCATTCTCAGACAGTGGCCAAACTTACACGGAGGCGAGTGAGAGGATAAGGTAGAGCGAGAGAGAGAACAAAACCACCTACAAAATATAAGAAATGCATGAGTATCATACGGGGCTCTGTACTGGAACCGGAGAGAACGTCGTTTCACCGTTAGCATTCGCTGTTTCATTCGGATATGTTCGCACCAGAGTGGACGAAAAGAACTGCCAATTATTTCCGTGACACAAATTATTACTGGTTGAAATGATCTCATATTGGGTTATTGAAGGTGAATTGCTTCGATACGAGGCTTCAAAATTACATTTTACAGCGAGACTGTTTGAAATAATGGTTTGAATTCAAGAAAAATGAGAACCCAACCTCTATTGGCCACATCAGGGTCTAAAAATTTAAAAAAAATTAAACAATTTATTTACCTCAAGCGATATAAGTGTGTAGATTGTTTCTTAAGTTTAGTAGAATGGTTAAATATGAGTACAGCTACCTGTGGGCCCGAACACGTTCAGTGACTTCTAGAGCATCCTATCACTAACGCTATTCTAAGACGTACAATTACGCTTAACCTAATTCACCATCCTAGTTACGCACTAGACCAGGAGTACCCAACCTGTGGTATGCGTACCACTAGTGCATTGGTTCCCAACCTGGGGATAAATTACCCCCTGGGGGTAATTTTCGGGGGTAATGGAGAGGTGATAGAAAAATGTTAAGAATTCTGAAAATCAAGTACGCGAGGGCCTTCCAGGAGGTACGCGAACACTTTCGAGGTCATGAACGATTTTAAGTTAGTTATTGTGAGTGAGCATGGCCTCCTCGTACCCTCCTGGAACCCCAGCGACTGATTTTCCCTTCGACGTTGGAGGGATTCTCAGCCTACATGACCATCGAGTCAAAGTGCTGGAACCGTCTTGCTGCGCCCGGGCATGATTTCCGACGTGCTGTAAGCAAAGTGATGCCCAGCATTGACCAGCTCGTGGAGAAGAAGTATCTACAGCCCTCGCACTGAGTTGTTTTCTTAGTTGATTTGTGAGTCCTACCTGTACAATTATGGAGAGAAAATGAAATCTGATGGAATTTAATTATCTGGAACCAGGCGGTACTCGACGACAGTACATGACCTCCAAGTGATATTCGATCACAAAAAGGTTGGGAATCTTTGCTTTAGAGCAGGGGTCTCCAAACTTTTCAATGTAAGCGCCACATTATATATTTCCCACATCCATGAGGGCAGTAGGAATAAAAACTTTAAGAGAGAAATAACCTAATTCAGTGATACCAGTCGTACGATAATTATTTTTTCGAGGCCACCAAACAGGGATTTGTTTGGCGAGCCGGATCTGGCCCGCGGGCCTTAGTTTGGAGACCCCTGCTTTAGAGGGTTAGTAGTCCGCGCACGAGCGTTGAAAAACTTCAAAGAAGAGAAACCATGAGACTCATTAAAAGTGTTATTCATGTAAAATCATTCATGGAAAAGAAAAAAAATTGTCGATGAATCGATTTTGCAGTAACAATTTTTGCAGTAATATCAAATCTTTTCTCGCTACCTGATCAAAAATATTGTTTAAAATAAAATTTTGATGATATTTTTTGCAATCTAAAGGCCTATATTCAAATTTCTGCTTCTTTGTTGATAACATCTCACTGAAACAGACGTTCTCAAACTATAAGATATCGAGACAACACACCTTAAAAGATGCCGAGCTCAAATGGTGGGTTGCATTGATTCTTACCAAAAAGATCCGTGACTAAAAAAAAAGTTTTCCTCTGTCGTATTCTTGAGTAACCATGCTCGTACTGCAAGTGTTTGTAGTAGGGAATATGAATATGCAAGAGGCAGGAGGAGTTGGCTGTGGACAATGGGTACATAAAAGAAGCAGGAGGTGTTAGTGGCTGCTAAAAAATATATGTAAGAGATAGGGGTTGTTTTCAAAAGCCAAAAGGCATTTACATCAAACAGAAAATACTCCCATGAGACATGAGATACTTCCACGCTGTCGCCACGGCTCCTACAAGTTGTGGGACTTTCCTTCTTTAGCAAATCGTCTATTTAGTGATCAAATAACTTCAATCCGACCAATGAACTTGCGGTTGATTTGACTGAACTCACGTATTTTCTTGTGTCTCTTAGTGCATCGATGGAGGTCAGAAAAGCCTTACGTCATGGCTTGAATGAATTAACGAATAGCTTTCAAAATCTTTTGAAGCACGAAGAATTTCAACGTGGGATATGGGGAAACAACTTATGATATTTTGCAAGTTTATTATAGATATCTGAACAATAGTAATTTTTCGACATCTCTTGCCTGAATTTTTCCAAAATCTCTCAGTAATAATATTTTTCTGGTCAATTATGACAACGGTAGTTCATAACGCCTAGAAACGGATGGCAATGATGTAAATTATCTACTCTATAAAAGGATGAACAAGTGGAATTCTTCATGCAAGAGATGAGGAAATTTCGCATGCACTGAACAACGAAGGTAAAAAAAACAATATTAGGCAGCAGTATTTAAAAGAGCAACTATTGCTTTTCTGAGGAGCAAATTTTCTACCTTATTTTTCATTTTGTCTCCAGTGAATGGTTCTCATTTGGTTGTACAAAAGAGAAAAAGTTTAAACAATGTGTGTCTGAAGGAAGTTAATTGCAATTTGGCACAATGATAATCCTCCATATCCCTTTAAAAGAATGTAATAAATTCATCAGATTTGTAACAAATGTTTGAGGAAGTTTTGATTCAAAATATCGATTTCATTTTTCTTATTTATAAAGATCGCCGTGATAAGCGCATCAGTAGAAGTAACAAAAACTCATCAGTTTTTTCATTTCGACAGCTACCTGATGAGCGCGTATAGCGTCTCACATTATGACGAGCTCTTTCATAGCAGAACCTCTATCTAGTTCATCACACGTTAAAAGACGAAGAAAATACATAATAACAAAATTAACTAAATCACTCAAGCTATAAAAAATATCTCTTCACACTTGAAGAAAATTATTTTCATAATTTTGGTTTTTCCAGCATGGGAGGGCTCTACGTGCACGGATCTCTGGAAAGCACCATGTGGAACTTCAACTAATACATCCAGAAATGAGAGCTTCCCATGTACACCCAACTCATACGTGAAATGCAACACCGAACTATCCATCATCCAATTCTCCAAGGTCTTCAACTGCTCAACGCTCTCCTCCACCACGAAACTGCCATTCACGTATATGCCGTACAATATCGGCTCAACAGGCGCAGTGTTCCACACCTGTTTTTCTGCGTAAGAATTGTGAAAGTTTTCAAACGTGGGCTCTAAAATGAAACCCATAACGACCCCATCTGTTTGGTGGAACAAATTGTCACCAATGAGCCGAAGACGAGCTTCAGTCGCGCAGATTGTGAGAAGCTAGAAGTTGCTTCTCACGGCTCACGCAGATATAATGTAATGTATGGCAGATATAAACTCTATAATTTAAAAGAAAATGCACGTTCAAAAACTTGCAAGATCGAGTAGGTAAATTTGGAAAACATACCTGGTAAACTTACATAATGTACGACAAAATTATGGCACTCTCATGGATCATACCTCATGCGGTTATTATAGTACCTTTCTAAGTACATCACAAATTGCTTTTCATGTGAATATACACTGTATTAATACTTCATATCTGTGTCCAATCTTGTTTTCAATCCAAAAACATAAAATGAAATATATTATAAATAATAAAACTGGCCGATAGTCAATTAAATGCGTATTATTAGCAACATGTGTAAAAAAATTAATGAGAATGCATAGAAACGAATGATTCAGGTAAATCTTACCTATTTCCACTTCATTTTCTAAATGTTATCTATTAATTTGTAAATGTTAATTCTCTGAAAGTAAAATACCAGAATTCCTAATAACCTATTCGAAGATATCGCAAATCGCAATCGCTACCAATTTTTAGTTGAATTCGTGTATTGGAAAAATAGTTGCAGTGTTGAATTTTTACCTCTGTAGCTCAGCCAGACAAGTAAGATGCGTTCGATGTAATGGAGTTCAATGTGCATTTGAATTCTGAGTTCAAATGCGAGACAACAGTCCGTAAAAATAATTCTTAACCGTAAATGCTTTTGGAGTGAAAAGTCGTCTCTCATGCACAATCCGTGGTTTTCAAGTATCCTGGAAGAGAATTGTCGATACTAGGTAACGAATGGGCTTATGATGAATAAATATTCTTTAATGTGTTAAATTGTTCAAAATTATTCGATTGTGTTGGCTATATGAGCCTGGTGATTTCTAAATGTGTATTGTTAAATAAACGATTATTGTAAAGTGAAGTTCAACTGCAGTGAACTTTGCTTTGAGGTTTTGCTGTTTTCGCATGAAAATCGAATGTTCAAAAAAAAATTACAGGGGAAAAGATAGATAACCAATTAAGAAATGAAGCACAAGTGAAATCACACAAAAGTCAATTTTTTTTATTAAAATATGTTGCAAATCCCTTATAGAAAACTGTTACACACAAATATTGAAGCGCGGAACAAACTTTATCAGAGTTGTACGCACAACTTTTTCCACGTTACCTGCTTAAAACATCATTGAAATTAAAAAACAGGAGAGGGAGTGGGCGAGTAGAAAGCACCCCAAGTAATGAGAAGAGTTCCTCATAGCAACTCTACTTCCCGTCGTCTCCAATGCTATCAGCACCTTAGAGCGAGCGGTTTGGTGAGAGAACAAGACAAACAGTGCACGACAGATAACACCCAATTCAAAATATGAACACGTATCAGAAAGAGATCAAGTCGTATGATTCATGAATAAGAGCAAACGTCATAAGCCATTAACATAGAAGGTGATGAAAGCGAACGTCAAGATACAATTATTGGTCTCACAAATATGCATAGATTTTTTGGGAAAACTTTTATCAATAACAGCAGGTCCCCTGTGTACCAGCAAGCATGAGCACGTGACGCTAGTCAAATCGCCATGTCAGTAAAATCGAAGGAAAAAAAGAAAAAAATTCGAAACAAATTAGTGAAATTTGACATTTTATGAAATAATGCTTAGACAACCACCATGCGAAAAACATCACTAATTAAGAAGACTTGCTAGAAAAAGAGTTTTTCTGGTCATGAAAAAGTGCTAGCCAGTTTTAGGCCCTCATGAATTAGTCTTTGTTAACACTTGGGCCTCAAAACAGAATCCTGAGCAAGTCCTGGACCCTGGCAAGAGCAGCTAGTACTTGACCCAGCTCTCCCTGCGAGCCTGCATCTTGACGTCCTCCTGCCTCACGGGCAGCACCTCCTGAGCTTTGACCTGCACGACAGGCGGATGCGGAACTCGGGGTCAGATGCGCCGGCAGACAGATACAGTATGTGAAATGAATGCGCTTCTTGCAAGTACAGTGTTTGGTTTGCTACTTCTGATGTCGTTTTTTATATTTAGTGTAATGCAATGATGTTAATCTCTGCTGTTCTAATTCAGGTTTTTGTGAATAGATGAATTTCACTTTCAGTCACAATAAAAAGGGAATCTATCGATTGTTCATAAAAGAAATATTATTTTGAATTCGAAGAATCAGAATAAATATTCAATATAGTTAACTCAGAGCAAATCTTACAGATACTGAACTGAGTCGTTATTTCCTGACGAAAACTTAATTGTTTTTTTTTTCAAATTAGCAAAGAGTAATTTCGATGAGTACGTGTTTAAATACGGTACTACATGTATAAACCTTAGGATACCTTGATTGGAAATTTCGACAGAGAAGACTATGGTAGAGGAGCTGTAGCCGAACTCCGCACATGCATGTGGTCAGGGTCATATTCTCATGCTATAGAGCACGACAAGAAACAATTTTTTAACTCATACATGAAACTCACGAAACTGACTCAAGTTACAAAGTGTTAGTGGTAACGAAAAACCATTGATTAACTTGGAAAATATTGGCATCCCCAGAAATTTTTCCTTCACTGCATCTAAAAGTATGATTGCAGAGTACTTCATTCAAAAACAATTAACATGACTGGTATTAGAATGAGTTATTTCTAGCTTAACGTTCCATCCACAACAAACGAGTGTCATCTGAATACCACATCTCCATTCAGGGATTCTTAAGTTATAAGCTTTTGATTATTTCAACTGCAGGTTTTACTTCTGCATCACTCCCTCACAAATGCCTCTCGCTTGATGTTCGAACAGTTATTGATAAAGCACAGCTCAACTGCACCCGAGTAGCGAACTGGTAGAAATTTATCAACAAATGTTATAAATTTCTTAAATCTCAATATTCTTTGAAAACAGGCTTAAATTAAATTCCGCATACCAAAGATATGCATCTCAGCAGCGAAGTCAAGTGATAAGAAAGACAACCTGCAAAACTGAAGACAGAAATCTCTCGAAAAACATAACATATATTCTGAGATTTCAAATTTTTGGCGTAAAAGTTATTGAAACGATTTGAAATTTCCAAAATTATCTCACCTCTTTTATATGGGAGGAAATCACGTAGCTGAAGCATCCGAAAAGAATGAAGAAGGGTACGGAAATGCCAATCACAGCACCGTAGATGTTGAAAGTTGGTTTGTAATACTTCCTCCATACTGATTGACGGGTGTTACGTTCTAGGCGTACGTAAAATGTTACGTAAGCCACTGCAAGAACTCCCATGATGATGGTGGTGAGGATCACCCAGACCAAGAAAGGAACCTTGTACCATATGTTCTTCTGCAGGGATATTAAAAGATTTTCATGAAAGATTCTTAAAGATAGAAATGCATCGCACGCTTAAGAAAGTCAGGCCAGAAAGTTGAAGGTTTTGTACCGCATTAGAAAGCCTGGGCCTCATTTAGTGTGATATAACTTTTAAAATAAAAGTCAGATATCGAAATAGAGAACCTCAACCGAAACTCATCGCCAGCATCAAATCTTAACGCACATGAATTTAATCCGAAGTCTAAATATTTTATCAACTCAGATGTGACTTCTTCTTTCTATGTGCCTTATCATTTATGAGGTACTACTTTCAACATCAATGGAATCGAGATACAATTTATGTTCTGTATACAAGAGATACAATTTAGGTTCCGTATACAAACACAAGCACATATAAAAATTTATCTTCACACACCCCACATGAACTTCGTCTACGATATTTGCTACTGAAAGTAAGATATAGTGTTTATTAGTCACATCTGTAATGTCTAAGTATGAATCTAACTATGAATTTTTCAGATGAACAGCTACCATTTCACGAAACTCATTCAAGCACAAGACGCTGATTAAGTTAAATTTGATTTTAAGTTAAATTAATTTTAATTTTAATTAATTTGGATCAAAATTTAAATGTTATCACAGTTTTACTCAAGTGAATAAAGCTAAGTTTGAAATACTAATACTTTTAATTTGGTAACTCTAGGTAATGTGAAATTATTTCAGTTCATTAAGTTGAATGAGTGATGGACGCTCAGCTGTCGTCTTCTGAGTCACTCTCGCAAACTTGGCACCTGCCGACTGTAGCGCTCGAACTGCCCTCTTTAAACTGAGCACATTTCCCAACACTATGAACTTTTCCTTCCTTAGCATGGGAAAACGTCAATAATTAACTGATTTCTATGAAGAAAAACGACTGGTTATACATAAAGGTTCCTCCAAACGAGTTCAAGGAGAGTAGCTTAACAAATTATAGAGTGTTTTGATTGTTAAGATGAAGTTCAGCTGCGTGAATGACAAAGGGTATAGAAAAGATTCTTTGCAAACCCCTGACTGCTCTTCAAGTTTCCAGCCTTTAAAGATAGACCAACTGGGTCAGTCGTTCCGTAATTTACCGTTTCTCCACCTTGAATTTTCCTCTCATTTTAGTTAGATAAAATTTGATCTTAGGTTAAGCATTCCTAGATACAACAGAGGCGTTTGCAAAAGAATGGTGGGAGGAAGGCGCATTTGCCAAAGAACGGTAGGAAGGTGTGGACTTAAGGGAACGTAGAAATTATACGCTCAATGTGCATATAGGATCAGTAAGTTGAAACAGAAGTTTACGGAAAAGTTAAAAAAGAAAGTATTAGGCGTTAAAAAACAGGACAACTGTACATCAATTTGTTCAACAATGAATTAAAACGGCAAAATTCCGTATGTATAACAAATTTTGAATTTTACTTCTATGGAAAATAAAGGCCATTACAGAAACAAGTAGTTCACTTGCCAATCGGAGAACGAACTCTTTCATACAACCTTACCTTTCTTACTTCCTTATAAAATCCTTCCATGAGGAAGTGTTTTCTAAGTTTTTGTGAGAGCAAGCTTGGTTCCAAAAGCGTGATCTACGCCAATCGTAACATCTTAATCCCAACTCGAATATTTGTTCGGTCAATAATCCTACACGTAGAGTTTGAACCCTGTGCTGCCTCATGTACTGCTGCAACTGAAGCTCATCGACACTTTCTCAATAGAGCTCAAAATAATTGCTTAAGAAATAAGATATATTGCTAATCGTTTCTTAGTTTTCTTGGTTAAGCTAGTTCTAATTCACAAAGTTAGAGCCTTAATAAATTAGAACTGGGCATTTCAAGGGTTAACTGCACACAGCGATGTGACTGTACCCTAATTATATGTAACTGTCTTTCTCTTGGTTTATTGAAGTAAATAACAAATACTATTTATTTAGTCCAAGCCATTTCCACCCTCGGCAGGCTCGGGAATTATTTGTATCACTTTAATATATTCGATGTAATTTTTGCAGGAGATTCAGAACAAAATGGTAAAGTATTCATGTTCTCAAAAGTTTCAAATCCACTTACTTCCTGGATTCCGTAGATGTCCAGACTGCATATCAATATCCCAATGACGCAAAACGCAGCACTCGCGTAGTACCATCCAGGAGGTATGTCTGAAGCATAACCATAGAAAGCAATGAACCGTTATTTATAAAAGAAGCACCAAATAAAGCCATATAAGGAGATGTAACTTTTAAAATGAATAAACTTGAATTATTAAAATATTATGAATATTTTGTATCGCAGTTTATATAAGCCATATTTCATATTAACTTTTATGCATTAATTATTATCACAGTTCTTTTGAGTTTTACTTCAAATTATTTTTTTTGCATTTAATACATTATAAGCTTATAATTATAACAATCCACAAAAGATTCACAACTCACCAGGCCTGCCTGCTAGCTCCAAAACTGCAAGGATCAATGTCACGACGTAGTATATCTGAAGAGGGAAAAGGAGCAAAAATTCAGCTTATGTTTGCAAATAATTTTTAGATTACCAGAGTAAAACGAGTGAAAAACAGCACCTTAATTCACAGAAGTTGTGCTAAATTCTTCTACTGAGACACGGATTTTTCTTTATACCTTCGCTTCATTCAACTATATTTTAATTATTTCTTCATTTTGATTTTAGCAAATATTCTGGTGTGAATGCCGTGATAAATAATTTCCAGCCCTCCTGTCGTGCATGAACTAAAACTAATCGAACGTTTGCCTGCGGTCGGTGACTGTGCGTGACTGCGTGGGGCAGACCTAGACAGCAAACTGAGCCACAACGCAAGCTGGCAATGAAAATAGGAGTGTTCATTGCGACCCAGAGAGCGCATGCTCGTCATTTATGTTCGTTAAATAGTTGGTTATGAAATAAACATTCTCGAGTAAATATCTCTATATTATTTTTAGAACATGGCATTCTTTAGGCTATCCTCAAAGTGTATTTTGATAAGATCTTTCTACAAAATGTTATAACTGTATAGGTATAAAAATTAAAAACAAATTCATGTCACTATAAATACTGTTGTTCATGTGTATTGACAGCTCAAGATAAAAAATTAAATATTTCAAGACGAGTGAATCACTATGATAACAAATTAGTCAAATTTGCATACCAAGATTAATTTATAAATGAAAAATACTTAAGACCAAAAATGGTTTACGCTTTTCGGAGTTTATCAGACCGTTTGAGCAATTGTGCTCACCACTAAAGAAAGGCAAGTCGCCCCACACCCAAGGGAAGATTGAAAATATCAATGCCATTCGACATCAATCAACTTCATTAGTAAGTTGTAAGAGTGCTACTGACTAAGATAGGCAGCTCATGCCTGCTTCTGGAGCTGCTATATTGGGGAAAAAAGACAGCGTTGACCTGCCGCTGTCATCTATGCGGAAGGCCTCATCTCCGCCAGCGTCAGGTGCTATATGCATCGTACGCTAAAGAAAGGGGCACGTTATGTGGGCACCTCACACCACTGAAGGAGTGTGGTGATACTTCGACTGTGATATGGAGGTTGTAGTTAACGACTAGCGGACGTTCTATTCAATTTTGATTGAAATTATTCCAACGAACTTAGAAATTGCAACCGTTAGCAACACGTAGCATGAGAAGGATGATATTCAGATGGTAAATGGTCTCGTGTGACTTAGAGTAAAATTAAAATTAATTAAGAACTGACCAGCGTTAACCAGACGATCACGAGGTGACTTGTCTGTTTGTTACAGCAGCTGCACATCGTGGAGAAAAGAGGCCTCTTTCTACGAAGTAATTCCAAATTATGCTATAGGAAATTGTTGTTGCCACTTGAGCGCTCAATCAATGTTATTAACTGTGACGACTATTAAGCAAGTCCAATTAATTACGACTGAAAACAAATACTGTTTGTATTACTTTACCATTTATGTTGTGTTTTTTATATATGAATTTCTTCAATTTCTTACTTGTTTAAACGAGTTATTAGTTTGAAACTAACCTGCTGGAAAGGAAAGAATTTGTCACTAAAGAGAGACTGAGAAATATTAGCACGTGTGAAGAAAAAAACACACAATATTTCAAACGTTCTTTTTTATATTCAATAGAAAAATTTATATTCATGGGCAAAAATTGTTATCATACTTTACCCCAAAATTTTATTAGGAGATAAACTGAACAGTACTCTTACACTGATACACTGAAGGTAAAAATGTTCTGCCGTGTTGAGTAAACTTTGGTGGTAAGGACACTTTACAAATACGAGTATGCACCTGCGAAAAAACTTGCGTTAGATCAATTTAGGCAGTTTTTTACCACACGTGCTATACACATCGAGAAGGTTGCTTCTTAAGGCCAATACATTAAGCACATTTGAACATGGCGATGTGGAGGTCCGAATAAGTTAAGTGACTTCTAGTACATATCATCATGTAGAGCATCTTCTCTATTATAAGCTGGATAATTATGGTCAACTTATAGTACACTTACCCTAGTGGCACACCAGAATTTCATGGCCGACCTTTAACTTTCTCTAATATTTTTTGGACGAACAAAATTTTCTTGGAACCAATTTCGATAGGTGCTGAAATAATGCTAAATAAAAAGATTTAGCTTTATGAGACTTATTTCTTCTTCTATTTAAGTGAGAACACTTACACATCGAGGTAGTTGCTCAATACTTTTTGCTTGGTTTGAGTAAAGTGGAGCTGGCAAATTAATAGTTATCACGAGAATTTCTGAGTATTCTTCTAAATTGATTTCTGTTCTCCGGTAGTCTTGTCTTGAATTTTCCTACACTGACTTGAATTCTCCTAAATTGACTTGAATTCTCAATTGGCTTGAATTCTCCTAAATTGACTTGAATTCTGAATTGGCATGAATTCTCCTAAATTGACTTGAATTCTGAATTGGCTTGAATTCTCCTAAATTGACTTGAATTTCAAATTAAATTGAATTCTCCTAAATTGACTTGAATTTCAAATTAAATTGAATTCTCCTAAATTGACTTGAATTTCAAATTAAATTGAATTCTCCTAAATTGACTTGAATTTCAAATTAAATTAAATTCTCCTAAATTGACTCGAATTTCAAATTAAATTGAATTCTCCTATATTGACTTGAATTTCAAATCAAATTGAATTCTCCTAAATTGACTTGAATTTCAAATTAAATTGAATTCTCCTAAATTGACTCGAATTTCAAATTAAATTGAATTCTCCTTAATTTACTTGAATTTCGAATTAAGTTGAATTCTCCTAAATTGACTTGAATTCTAAATTAAATTGAATTCCCTTAAATTTACTTGAATTCTCCTAAATTGACTTGAATTCTAAATTCGCTTAAGTTCTCCTAAATTGACTTGAATTCTAAATTAAATTGAATTCTCCTAAATTGACTTGAACTCTAAATTAAATTGAATTCTCCTAAATTTACTTGAATTCTCCTAAATTTACTTGAATTCTCCTAAATTGACTTGAATTCTGAATTGACTTGAATTCTCCTAAATTGACTTGAATTCTAAATTAAATTGAATTCTAAATTTACTTGAATTCTGAATTGACTTGAATTCTCCTAAATTGACTTGAATTATAAATTGACTTGAATTCTCCTAAATTGACTTGAATTCTAATTTAAATTGAATTCTCCTAAATTGACTTGAATTCTAACCTGACTTGAATTTTACATTTACTTGAAATCTCCTAAATTGACTTGAATTTTAAATTTACTTCAATTCTCCTAAATAGATCTGAATTCTCCTAAAGTCCGGACTTGAATTCTCCCAAAAATGTCGAGGAGAGTACACTGTGCATTTACAACGAAAGGTTCTGAAAAATCTTATCTGTTTTTAACATGACACCGACGCAAATGTATATGCTATCCTAGAACAAACCTGATTGAAAAATTTGACTGAGAAGTATAATGGCCGTTCAGTGGACGAAGGAAAATTAAATTCGTTACGCTCTTTTGCTCTACCCCTAATAAAAATGTTATCATATTTTGTTTTTGCATGATGGTCACGATTTTTTAGCAAAATTCAAAGTACTGAGACAAGTTGTAGTTATTTTTTCCAGCATTAAATGGCGTTTAAAATACTTTAGAATCAAGCAAGCGTCTCGTTTTCACCAACCACTGCAAGAATGAAACACTGGTAAGTGAGCGAATAATTTCTTTGTTTGCTGAACACTTCCATGAATTTGGTATGAAAAGTGTGTCAAGTTACGAGTTTCTTGGCACAAGATAAGTGCAAGTTTGAAATTTTGCGTGTCAAAAAATTTTTGCACGCACGGAGTAAGTTTAAGGACACAATTACTTCAACAAATCTTAGCTTAAAACTCATGACCTGTGAAAAATTTCCAAGATCTTGAAAGTAAATACACAATTAACACTTTCAACGTATTGAATAAAAAATATGGTTAAACGATTCATGGGCAACTAAGTTTATCTCAAGAATTATATGCACAGTAATTCAACACATCTGTTACGGGATTCACTGTATTTTTCAAACGATACAATGTTTGTTTGTTAGCTAAATGTACCTTGTTTCGGTTCTACAGGCCAGTGTAAATTAAATATCCAGTACACTTATGCAGAATTGCATACACTTACGGAATAATATTTCGTGACTGATCTGTTTGTACCTTCACCTCGTACTCTTCGCATTATGATCATGAAAAAATATTGAGTTGATAAAACATAATTTACTGATGAACCTTGTCGCATGCATAGTACAGAGATGAACCAGAGAATCATACACCAACTCTACACGAAGTTCAAGTTATTCTTCTCTGAGTTAAATTATCAAATTATTCGTATTAATACAAAATTTTCAACGCATTTCAACTCAGAAGAGTGATAAATTGAGTGTGAAAAATAATCTAGTAGCCTGGATCAATGTAGTGATATTTGTAAAAATACTCTTTAAAAAACTGAACCGTGAGCCTCACGCATTAACAAGTTCATGGCAATGGGTTAAATCAAAGCTCATTATTCGACTCAAACTTGAAGTCAATTGTAATAAGCAATTTTGATGATAGCAAACATTGACTGGGATCGTGTTTCCATTTAGATTTGATTATGTATTCATGAAAATCAAGTTTGTTACTACTGGACGGTGAGCAGCATTATGAAAATTCGGTCTCTGTCCACCAGCGGCTCACAGCGCGACCGACACGATAATACAGCAACCTCAAGTGTACCACGATAGTGAGCGGGAGGGAGAGAAAGACCTCTTACTTCTTCAAGACTTCGCGCCTAAGTGAGCTTGAAGCGCAATGAAATAATTGTAAGCAGTATTGTTGAGGCGGCGAGTTGCCAGGAGTGGCTGCAGCTGCTTGCAAAGTAACAGCGGTAACCAGGTTACTGACTCTGTTTAGACTAACCTTCACCTGAGGTCACTAGGGAATTGCCGTCTCGTCACTCCAGCTAAAGAAGTCCACCGAACTTACCTGCGTAGTACGGTGGGTCAAATCACAGCAAATGTCTGCAGTTTGAGGGTACATTGAGGCTTGAGCGCACATCGTTAAAACTAAAAATAGTTCGAGCAATTCTTTCAATTTCGTTTTAATTTTAATACATCCAGTGTTCTAATCTAAGGAGATGAGTGTCAAGCGCTAGCACTTGAAGTAGAAGGAATACTCCATGAACTTCTACAAACCGCCTTCTTCGTTCTCTTCAATCAAAAAGGGAGATGCTTCCCTCAGTTGGTGCAGGTTCACTGCTTTATTTTGTTTTTGGTCGAGAATCTCAGGCTATGATTAGTTTCGTAAAGTCTTTCCTACTTTCTCTCTTTATCTCTTTCTCTCAATCTTTATACTGTATATACAGGGACCTTGTATAAAGTTATCGGTGCTAGAGGATACCTCACGCACCTAAAAAAAACAGAAAATGAAACTGTTAGTCGTTGAAACTAACAATTTCTTGTAACGAAACAAATAAACATAAAATTACCCGACGTTTTATTGTACATATCTTCCTTCGGCTTTTATCACTGACTCAATTCGAGTCCTAAGCGACTGCAAGCCTTGATCAGGTGGTCTTTATTTTTGTCCTCCGTTGCTCGAGCTTTTGCACCCATCAGTGAGGATTTGGTCTTATGGGGATGCTTGTTAACTTCCTCCCCAAGACGCCCCACTCATAATAATCCCAAGGATTAATATTTGGTGCGTTAGGAGGTCATAAGTTTTGTGTGACATGATCATGAAAGATCACAGCCATCCAAAAGTTATTAATTGTGAGTGAGCATGGCCTCATTGTACCCGACGCTAGCCCGTCACGCTGTTCCCCAGCGACTGATTTACTCCTCAGCGTGGGATTACGTTCGCGACCATCAAGCCGCAGAGCTGGAACCGTCTTGCTGCGCCCGGGCGTGATTTTTGATGTGTAGAGGGCTAAGTGATGCCTCGCATTGACGAGCTCTGAGTTGCTGTTTTCTTAGTTGATTTGCGTGTTCTACTTGTACAATTATGAAAAAAGTGAAGTCTTATGGAATTTAGTTTCTCTGACACAAATAGGTACGCGGCAACAGTACGAGATCTCCAAGTGGTTTTCGATCACAAAAAGGTCAGGAGCCACTGCTTTAAAGGGTTAGCGGTCCGCGCACGAGAGCTGAAAAAACTTTGAAGAAGAGAAACCATGAGACTCATTAAAAGTGTCACAATCATTCATAGAAAAGAAAAATAGATAATTGTCGATAAATAAATTTTGCAGTAACAGAATTTATTTGAGAAAAATCCAATTTTTTCTAGTTACTTGATCAAAAATATTGTTTAAATTGGAGTATTGACTGATTAAATTTTCAAGAATTTGAATGCCTATTTCCAGAATCCGGCTTCGTTGTTGGCAACAACTCACTGTAACAAACATTCTCAAACTATAACGATATCGACACAACGCACGCCGTAAAAGACACCGATTTCAAAATAATGGGCTGCGATTGACTCGTATCAATTAGAGCCGTGACTAAAAATTAAAATTTTCTTTGTCGTATTCTTGAGTAACGATGCTCGTACTGCAGACGTTTGTAGTAGGGAATATGAATATGCAAGAGGCAGGAGGTGTTTGTAATAGTTAATGAGTATGAACAAGAAGCAGGTATTGTTTGGAATAGTTAATGAATTTAAAAAAGAAGCAGGAGGTGTTTGTAATAGACAATAGGTGAATCCAAGAGGCAGAAGGTGTTGGAAGTAACAATAGATATATGTAAGAGATATGGGGTTATTTCAAAAGTCAAAAAAAACATAAAACAAGGAGAAAATATTCCCATGAGACATGAGATGCTTCCACGCTCGCCACGGCTCCTACAAGTTGTGGGACTTTCCTTCTCGAGGAAATCATCATCTTAGTGACCAGATAACTTCACTCCGACCCGTGAACATTTAACATAACTGCTGATTTGATTGAACTTACGTTTTTTCGTGTGTTTCTCATTGCATCTATGGGGTCAGAAAAGCCTTACGTCGTGGCTTGAATGAATTAACGAAACGAGCTTTCAAAATCTTGTGAATCACGAAGAAATTCAACATTGGGTATGAGGAAACATCTTATGATAATTGAAAATTTATTATAGATGTCTGAAGAAGAGTAATTTGTCGAGATATCTTGCCTGAATTGTTTCAAAATCTCTCAGTTATATTATTTTTCAGGTCAATCATGACAACCGTAGTTCATAACGTCTAGAATCAGATGGCTATGATGCAAATTATCAATTCTATGAGAGGAAGAACAAGTCGTATACTTCATGCAACAGATGAGGTAAGGAAAGCACACGTCGGGCAAATTATGCCCGCATTTCATTACGTATTCTACCGTCCGGAGGCGGGTGGTGCGTGCTTTAGAGTTCAGACTAGGAACGAAAATTACTCAGCAGTATTTAAAAAAAAAAAAAATTTATTCACTGAGGAGAAACTTGTCTACCTTATTTTTATCGAGTGAATAGTTCATATTTTCTTGTAAAAAGTGAAAAAAATTAGACATTGTGTGTCTGAAGGAAGTTAATTGTATTTGGCACTATAATAACTCCCCTCCCTCTCAGAAAAAAAACTCATCTGATTTGTAACAAATGTTTGAGAAATTTTTATTCGAAGTACAGATTTCATTTTTCTAATTCATAAATGTAGTAGTAATATAGACGTAGTGTAACAGTAAAAGTGAAAAAAACATATCAGTTTTTTCGCTTTCGATATCTACCTGATGTACGTTAGGTAACTCAGCATCTCTCATTATAACAAACTCTTCCACGGAGGAACTTCACCAAGCGTTGAAAGTCTACTGATATGCTTATCAAATATACTAAAACATTTAATCTATAAAATTCTGTATCACTGTCTATTTATAAAAAGAAACGTTGCTATGTTAGGAGCTTCATTTTCAGGCTGAAAATAATATACAGAACATTTTATTTTACCGGCAAAATGATAAAAATTTAAATCCAATGCACAAGTAAAATCAGACTCAGGAAAAAATTTAGAAAATCACATTGCAGATGGCCATGTTGGAATAATTTTGTGCTACAGGAATACTGATCACCAGACGACTAGTTAATATTGCACAACAGCTACATGTTCAAGGCGCAAGAGACAGAGGCGAGATGGACAGTTCAGCGAATGTTTCAAACCTTCAAGTCGCTGACTTTTGAATAGCTTTTGAGAAAAAACACCATTAGTATTTTCATTGAGGGATGACTTAAGTTATGAATGTTTTACGTTTCTGTTTTTTTGATTTTGGTCTATTTTAATAAGATGCAATAAAACTTTGGTACATGAAAATAGGTCTTCATACGAGGACTTACAACTTTGATCAACACGGAAATTATAAAAATTAAATCTCAATATTTGTGCGCAGTTTATTTATGCTCCAGGGTCATCCTAGTCTCCGTGGCACAGTGGTTAAGGAATCAGCCTTGTATGTTGGAGACGAGAATTCGTATGCCGGCGCTGGCGCGGAGATTTTCCCCGTTGGGTATAAGGGAAAGCTCAAGCACAATACCCCACTCAACCCAGGTGTCGGAAATGGGTACCGGCTTTACGGGGGAACCGTCATCGTATCCTATATGTGGTGTTAGTTATAAGACATTTGAAAAACCAATGCTTAATTAAGATCATATGTATCAGGCTTGATTGGAAATAAAGCATCCCAAAGATGCCGATGTTTGTTTGTTGTTGTTAGTCATTCCTATGTAACATTTATTAGAACACTTATATTCTTTTCTGACATGCTTGAACTGATATATCAGGTTGGATCTGTCAATATCACTGATCCTAGATCTGGAAATATTATTTCTGATTACGAAATTCACGATTTTCCGATTTTTGTAGTATCTGGATACAGGATCTAGAAATATTATTTCTATGACATCACTGACTTTAAAAATTCCTAATATACACAGACTTTATTACCGTATCTGGATCTATATTTTTGGTAGGAATTTTGACAACATTTCTTAACTTGTTTGTTTATTTTGTTATATTGGTTTATTTTATTTCAATATAATATATTTATATGAAGCATTTTAAGTCCACCAGGATTATTGTCACTCCTCAAAATTCGGTCCAAAATTTTATTTATTATTTTGTCGAGCAGAGTATTAGACAAATTCTTATTAATGATTTATCTTTCAATTCATCGAATTTTCGAAGGAAAACTTGTCCGTTTGCTGCACACTTTATGAGCTCTATTCAATAAAGTACGAATAGCGTCCTCTTTTCACACTTGAGGAGCATCACAATCATAGTAGGTAGTTCTCCAGCATGGGAGGGCTTTACGTGCACGCATTTCTGGAAAGCACGTAGTGAAGCTTCAACAAATACATCCAAAAAGGCAGCTTCCCCATGTACACACAACTCATACGTGAAATGCAATACCGAATAATCCATCCTCCAATTCTTGAATGGATAATTCGATTCCAATTCTCAAACTGCTCAACGGTCTCCACCACTACGAAACTGTCACTCACGTATTTGCCCTACAATTTCGATTTAACAGGCGTATTGTTCCATACCAGCTCTTCTGCGTAAGAATTGTGAAAATTAGCAAACGTGGGCTCTGAAATAGAACAAATAATGACCCCATCTACTTGGTGAAACAAACTGTCACCAATGAGCCGAAAAGAAGCTTCAGTCGCGCAGATTATGAGAAGTTGCTTGATAATAATCGGCACATACAAATTTATACTTCAAAAGAAAATATTTGTTCGAAACTTGATAGATTAAGATAGAGTATGCTGATTTGGAAAAACATGCGCGGAAAGTTATATAATGTGCAACAAAATTATGACACTCTATATATGAGAGTAACAAACTCAAAGATCTACATCATACCTGATGCGGGTTTTATGGTTTCTTTTTCAGTGAATAACGTAGTGCTTCTCAAGTGCATATTCTGAGTATTAGCACTTTATCTTTGTGTCCAAACAAGGTTTCAATCGAAAACGGTAGAATTACATACACACACTACATATACCAGGCATTTCCTCCTTACGGGAGGGTAGCCGAGAGCAAGCCACAATCATTCATCTTTAGTCGCAGTAGAATTAATTCTTTAAAAAAGTGAAAGTGGCTGACTGTCAATTTAGTGTGTGTTTTGGGCAATACATTCAGGAGAATAAATGAGTATAGTAAAAATTGTTCATGCAAACCTTAGCTATTTTTTTACTTAATTTTCTGCAATACTATCTATCAATTCATAAAAATTAGTTCCGTGGCAGTAAACAACAGAATTTCTGGGAACCCATTCGATAATATCACAGTTCGCAAATGCCTACAAATCCGAGCTGCTGCCTAAACGATCTATCGTAAAAATAACGCGAAATTTTTTTTTACGAGCATCAACACAGGTCCAACACAAGGTTAGACAATGTAATTTCCTACCAAAGGAAAACTTGGTTTGACACATCATTTCAGGGCCTATCAACAATAAGGGAGCGAATGTTTTCACACACATTTTTCTTTAATGGACTAGAAAGTAATGTGCTGAATTTATGCAAAAATTTAGGCTGTTTACTTTTTACTGATATTATATTTAAATTACTTTTAGATAGCTCGTACAATTTTTTTCGAAAAGGTTAATTAAATTGTGTAAGAAAAAAGTTGAGTAACCGTAAATATTGAAGATCAATTAAATAGCCTACATCTTGAAGGAGAACTGAGCTGTGACTGCTGAGCTCTAATATGACCATAATTTCTACTAAACTGCAGAAGAAAGTAGATGCGGCAGGAGTACCTCCTTCCTAGAAACATTTTGCAAAAGTGAAATTATTACACTGTCCCCTACCATGCCGAGGTGCACGGGTCAGCGTTACTGCAAGCCCGCGAGTTGCTAGGAGTGACTGCAGTTGCTGTCGAAGCAGCGGTGGTTGCTGGGTGACTGACACTGTTTATTGTACGACACGATCAACAAAGGAAATGGACTGCTTGAACACTCCAGCTAGGAAACAGTTCGATGGGACATCCGTGATTAATTAAAATGTATCAAGTTTTGACACCGTATTAAAATTTATGACCGTATTAACAATTTACAAGGCGTTATGAACAGCAGGTCTGTAAAAGAATGTAGGTGCATTTAGGTTTGCGGGTGTGTTAAAGTTTCAGAAAACATTTAGGTTTGAGCGGGCTTTAAAGTTAAAAGAAGAGGTAAGAGGTAAAAGACGTTTTTTGCAAGCTAGTACAGATTGTATAGTCGCTTGCAGACGCAATGTTTTAAACTCTGTTAGATTGAAATCTAATTGGTGGACAATTTAGTTAGTAGCCACAAAAATTGTATAGAAACACACAGGGATAGACAATTTATGCTTCTACACACTTTGTGCCCAAGACGTCTTTAAAATATCGCCATCGATTTTTCCACCCTCACTCTGCTAACATATTAGATTCTAGTACAACAAGCTAGATTCGTTCATTTCTTAGGGCGATATTTTAAGCTATAGTCCCGTAGCTTAAATTGTCGCCCTTAAGTTGAAATATCGAACGAATAAAAGACAAATCCGAAATAAATTAGTTCCCTATCATTGCAATAGTGAAAAACATCACTGATGAAAACTTGATAGAGAAAGTGTTCTTTTCGCCACAAGAAAGTGCACGGTTTTATAGTATTAGAACGAAACGAGGGCCCAGCCGCTTCTGGCCAGTTTTTCAAATAATTTTAAACAATTTTAAACAATTTATTTACTGTTAACGGCCGTCATGACTTAGTCTTTGTTAACACTTGGGTTCTCATAACAGAATCCTGAGCAGGCCCTGGGCCCTGGCAGGAGCAGCTAATACTTGACCCAGCTCTGCCTGCGGGGCTGCACGCTGACGTCCTCCTGCCTCAAGCGCCGCTCCTCCTGAGCTTTGACCTGCACGACAGGCGGGTGCGGAACTCTGGGTCAGGTGCGCCGGCAGATAGATGCATCATGTGTCACTTCTCATGTCATTTTATATTCAGTGTAATGCAATGATGGTAATCTCTACTGCTCTAATTCAGGTAATGTGAATGGATAGACTTTCCGTCGGAGTTACGGTGAAAGTTATCTATTCAACAGAGAGAGAAATTATTTTGCAAACCAAATATCGGAATAAGACTTTAATATAGTTACCTTAGAACAAAGGTATCAAATATAAAACTGCGTCGTTATTTGATGACGAAAATTTAATTATTTGTTTTCAAAGAAGCAAAGAATAATTACGCTGAGTGCGTGTTCACTATCGTACTAATTAACTCTAGGATATCTTGATGGGAAGTTTCTTCAGAGAAGACTATGGTGCTAGAGCAGCTGTTGCCGAACCCAGCGCATTTGGTCAGACTCGATCATATCCTCACGCTAGGGAGCTTGATAGGTAACAGTTTTTTCCCTCGTGTATACGACTTGTGAAACTGACTCAAGTGTTATAGTTGAGCAATTCTACAGTGATCTCCGAAAATCAGTCACTAACTTAAAAAATATTAGCATCCCGTACAATTTTTCTTTCACCACATCTAAAAGCATGATGCTGGTGTCAATCATTGAAAAACGATTAACACGGCTGGTATAAGAATGAGTTGTTTCTAGCATGACGTAACGTGCACAACATACAGTGTCATCTGAATCTCACAATTCCGTTCAGGGATTATTAAGTTGTTAAACTTCTGATTACTTCAACTACTGGAGGTGATTTTACTCCCGCATAACTCTACCCACAAATGCCTTTTGCTTGATGTTTGTTCCAACTGTTAATGATAAAGCAGCTTAACTGGCACGCCGGTGGCAAACTGTTTGGAATCTCTTATATTCCAATATTCTTTGAAAACAGTGTTCAAATGAATTGAATATCACAAAGTTATGCACCTCAACAGCAAATTCTGGTGATGAGGAAGACAAGCTGTGAAACTGAAAATAGAAATCTCATAAAAAACACTAACTTCCTGAGCTTTCAAATTTTGGCGTGAAAGTTATTGAAATGATTCGACATTTACAAATTATCTCACCTCTTTCATATCTGAGGAGACCAAGTAGCAGAAGTATGCGAAAAGACAGGAGGACATTATGCCAACGCCAATCAGAGGTCTGGAGGCGCCGCTTCCGTAGGAATATTTGTTTTTCGATCTCATTTGGCGGATAACACGATTTTTTCTTATCGAAAATATGACCTCAACCACTGCAAGAACTCCCATGAAGACGGTGGTGAGGATCATCCAGACCAACATAGGAACCATGCACCATATGTTCTTCTGCAGAGAAATGAAAAGACTTTCATTATGACCCGCAATAAAAAGGCTATGGTCAATTCAGTGTAATCTGACTTTTAAAATTAAAAGAAAGATGCCGGACTGGAGAATCTCAACACTGACTCACTCATCTCAGCATCAAGTCTGGACGCAATAAGTTCAGCAAAAAGTTAAAAAAGTGTATTATCTCGGCGGTGACTTCTTGCTTCTCTGCGCCTCTTCAATTATGAGGTCCTACTTTCAACATCAATAGAATTGAGATACAAATCACGGTCTATCCACACTAACTAACGCACATAGATATATATGTACAGGGTATTTCAGAACAGGAGGTACAAAATTGCACACGGAGGAGAAAATGGCCTAACAAACACTTTTTCTCCTATGAAATTTTCCGAAAAAAAATCGGGTTTATGAGATGTTAGCTATTTATTGTTTTTAAGGATGCAATTTAATGACACAATTAGTCGCAATATTTATTTTGAATTTACTTTACTAAATTGCTCAAAATGGGTTCCACCTACATCAATGCACTTTTCAAATCTTAGCCTTAACGACTGCCGGATATTAGGGAACACGTCTGGAATTTCAGAAGTTTCACCAGCAGACACTGCAATTGTGGCTACGAGGTCTTCCTGTGATTTAATGGGTGTAGTATAAACAAGGCTCTTCATGTGTCCCCAAAAAAAGAAATCGAATGGAGTCGTGTCAAGAGATCTACAAGGTCATGCAATAGCACCATTTTGCCCGATCCACCTATTAAGAAATTCACAATTCATGTAATTTCAGACACTAATAATAGTTGTGTGTAGGAGCAATATCATGCTGGAACCACATTCTTCGCAAGTAGTAGATCTTTGAGTAACTCGGGAAGTACTTTTTTAAAGAAAATTCTGAAATTATTCCTGTTGAGAGGCGATGGCATAATATGAGGTCCAATAATTTGGTTATGGATGATACCAGTCCACACACTACCATTCTATCGTTGCTCCATGGCACGAATGTCCACGCTCAATATGTGGATGTTCAAGTGCCCATCATATTCCGTGTGAGACTTGAACACCCCCTCACGAGTGGATGTTACTTCATCCGATAACAATACACGTTCGGAGAAGTTAGGTTCTTGTAATTCTTTGTGAATGTATCACTCTTCAAATTGCACTCGTAGTTCATAATCTCGAGGATTCAATGCTTGAACTCTTTGAAAGTGGAAAGGATGGAAATTATTATCATTCACGATTCTCCAAACACAACAGTGGCATGTAATCCCAGAGCTGCTGCAACTCAACGCGTGCTGGCTATTGGATTATGACGAAAAGAATCTAGCACAGCCTCCTCACCATTTTCATCCCTAGGGCGTCCAGTACTCCAGTTTCTCTTCTGTTATTTTCTAAACTCCCATTGTCACGTAGCCTTTGGTGTAAATTTGTAAACATTCTATCACCAGGTAGGTATTGGTTAGAAAACCGCTCTTGATACAGCCTTGCTGCCTGTCTCGTATTGCCATTAGCAGCACCATAAGAAAGGGCAATATCTGCCATTTCAGCATTTGTTAAACTGTTTATCTTACCGGTGTCGTGGTTTCTTTGTAACCGAACAGGGCCAACAAGACAAACAAGAAGTAACGAGGTAATAAGATCTGGAACATTCTAAAACCTTCTGGCTAAAATTTTTCAACAAATTTCATTAAAATAAATTTTATCATTTAAACTCTCATGGAATACAAGCGTTTGTGGCGTAAATTCAAAATAAATATTGCGAGTAACTGTGTCGTTAAATTTCAACTCATAAAACAATAAACAGCTAATATCTCAAAAACCCGATTTTTTTCGGAAAATTTCAGAGGTGAAAAAGTGTTTATTTTGCAATTTTCTACTTGGTGTGCAATTTTTACCTCTTGTTCTGAAACACACTGTATATAAAGATAAAATATATACAATATTACTTATATGATAGATATACATATAAACACATATATTTAAACGATTGCCACAAAGTCATATATATTTATTTGCATGTATATATTCCCATTCAAAGTTCTTCATATATATTTTCTATCAAAAATATGATAATGAACATGTGTATTAGGAATGTCTGTATTGTCTGAGTATCTAGCTATGAATTTTTCGGATAAATCTGAGTGCAGTCAGTTGCTATCACACGAAATTCATTCAAGCATAAGACGCTGATGAAAATTATTAACTTGTTTTCAGAAAATTTAAAATATCGTCAATATCACAATATCCCGGTGAATACTCCTAAGTTTAAACACTTTTTTATGATGGGATTCTTGGTAGTTCAATATTATTTCAGTTCATTCAGTTGAACGAGAGATAAACGCTCAGCTGCTGGTGAGCACTGGCGAGGCGTTGTCAGAAAATTCTTATTCGACTTAAAAATCTATGCTTCATCACTTTCTGAGCCACTCTCGCAAACTTGGCACCTGCCGACTAAAGCGCTCGAGGTGCTCGCAATAAAACTGAATACATTCCCAACATTATCAAAGCTACGGAAACCAAGGTTAGGAAAAATCCAGAGCTGTCAATGCTGAAATTAACGTTAAAATTGCACGCTTCTGAAAAGAACCGCATGAAATATTGTCGAAAAAGCAGAAACATTTCCTCAACCTGTCAAAACGTCAGCAATTATCAGATATCCATAATGAAAAACGACTGGTTGTAAATGAAAGCGACTGGTTGAGTTGCTTCACATATTATATAATGGTTTTAAAGGGGGACAACCCAGTGATTTTAATTACTGGACCGATTGTTCTGAAATTTACCAAGTACATGTAGTTTTTTACAATAACCACATATTTTCTCGCGTATCTTTTTCGTATTTTATCTTAGTTTTTGAAAAAATCGGAAATATTATTGTTTATACAATTTTCTTGGACATTTTAAAAGAATAGAAGTCAATGAGTTTGCATGCTAGAAAAAAAAACAAATTCGAACATTTTAAAAAATTCGAATCTTACGCTTATAAACACTTTAGGCATTACAGAAACATGTAGTTCACTTACTAATATGACAACGCACTCTTTCCTACAACAAGTAGTATAAAATTCTACTATATGGAACCGATTTCTAAGTTTTTGAGCCAGAACATGTGGTTCCGAAACCGTGATCTAAACCAATTGCCTGATCCTAATCCTAATCCGAATTTTTATTCGGTTAACAACCCAACACGTAAAGTTTTAAGCCTGTGCATCCTCATGTACAACTCCGACTAAAATTCATCAACACTTCTTCAAAAGAAGTCCAGAAAATTTGCTCAAGGGATGTTTGCGCATCGTGACTTAGTATTCTTGGTTTCCTCGGGCTGGTGATTTGTATGATACTTAGAGCATTGCTAAATGAACTAGAACTGGGAATTTTTAGAGTTAACTGCAAACGGAGGTGTACCTGTAGCCTAATAATATATATAACTGTCATTTGTTTCGTTAATTGAAGCAAATAATCAGTCTAGTCCACCCACTTTTCCACCCACGGTAAGCTCGGGAATTATTTGTATCACTTGAATAAATTTGATATAATATTTGAGAGAGATTTTGTACAAAATGGTCAAGGAGTCATGTTCTCAACTCAAAACGTTTCAAATCCACTTACTTCCTGGATTCCGTAGATGTCCAGAATGCATATACATATCCCAACGGCGCAAAACGCAACACTTGAGATGTACCACTCAGAAGATAGGGCTGAAGCATATTAAAAGAAAGCAATGAAACGTTATTAAATAAGAAGCACAAAATAAAGCCAACTTTAGAAGTAGCATCTTTTAAAAAAGAATCACTTTGAAATGCTTTTGTATGAATCCACGCTATTAACTAAGCTTAAAAATGTTGAACATTTTGGATCACAGTTAATTTAACCATTATTTCAAAATGACTTTTTGCATTAAATATTATCGCACTTCATTTAAATTTTAGTTCAAATCAACTTTTTTATTTTAAATTACATCACAGTTCATTGAAATTTTATTTTAAATTAGCTTCTTTTACATTAAAGCTAATCACAGATAGTTTAAGTTTTATTTCAAATTAGTCATTTTACATTAAACATTATCACAGTTTATTTTAGTTTAATTTCAAATTAACTTTTATGCTATAAATATTATCACAGTTCTTTTAAGTATATTGCAAATTAAATTTCTTTAAATGAGTTGTATAACAGTTCATTTAAGCGTTATTTAAAATACAATTTTTTGAATTTAATACATTACAAGCTTATAATTATAAGGATCTACGACTGAATCGCAACTCACCGGACGAGATTACTTTCTCCATAATTATAATGCTCATCGCTACCAAGTAGTAAACCTGAAGAGGGAGTAGGAGACAAAATGGTGTTAACATTTGCGATTATTTTAGTATTTGGAGTGCACAACAAATGAAAAAACATCATCCTAAAACGCAGAAGCTGTCGTGTTAATTCACTTATAGACGAACAGAATTTTCTTCATCCCTGCATACCATTCTACTTCATTACAACTATTTCCTCATTTTAACTTTAGCTAATATTTCGGTATGAATGCCTTGATAGATAATCCTTAATAATTTAGTTTGATGAATGATAGTTAGAGCCTTGCTCAAAGAATTACTGTAAAGCTAGGAATTTTTAGAGTTAACTTCAAACGGCGCTGTAACTGTGGCCTAATTACATGTAGCTGTTATTTACTTAGTTTATTGAAGTAAATAATATACTTAGTCCAAATGTGTACTTTCCCGGTTTGGGTGGTACATGACTCAATTAAAACTGATCGAACGTTGGCCTACAGTCTGTGACTCTACGTGACAGCAAACTGAGACCCAATATGAAGGCATGGTAATGAAAACAGGAGTTTTCATTGTAAGCCAGAGAACGCACGCTCGTCATTTATGTTCTTCAAATATCTAGTTGTGAAGTAAGCTCTCTCGAGAAAGTATTTCTACGTTGTTTTCAAAGCACGGCTTACCTTAGGATATCCTCATGGTGCATTTAGCGTAGTTCTTTTTGCAAAATGTCATCATATAGTTATAAAAAATTTAAACCAATTCATATAACTACAAAATATTATTACTCCGTATTTTGACAACTTAAGATAAAAGACCAAATATGTCATGAGGAACGAATAACTATGGTAAAAACGAATGAAATATGCCAAGATAAAAGTTTAAATAAAAAAGATTGCAGGGAAAATTTGGCGTGAGCTATTGAGTTAATCTGACATTACGAACATCTTGGGGTTGTGAGGGCGACACTAATCTCATCCAACAGCCTTGAGCAAATGGAAAATTGAAGACCCCGTGGAATCAGTTCAATTCCACTAACATGACAAGTCGCCCATCTCCACATAAGAGGGGACGTTAAAAAATCAGTTCCATTCGACACCAATCAACGTCCTTAGTAGACTCTAAGAGTCTGCTGACTACGTTAGGCAGCTCATGACTGCTTCTGGAGCTATTCTGTTGGCAAAAAAGACATCGTTGACCTGCCGCTGCCATGTCATCTACACGAAAAGTCTTACCTCGCCACTATCAGGTCCCATATGTGTGGTAAAATGCAATAGCCACAATCTCACACCACTGAAGAGGGATGGTGATACTTTGACTATGATGTGAAGTTCGAAGCTAAGAACCAGTGGCTGTTTTATTCAATTTCGAAGGAAATTATTCCAATAGCTTGTGAAATTGTAACCGCGAATAACACATAATATAAGAAGAATGATATTAAATTAATAAAAGGTCTCGTGTGACTCAGATTAAAGTTGCAATTAATGAAGAACTGACCAGCGTTATCCAGACGACCGTGAGGTGAGACATCGTGTAGAGAAGAGGCCTCTTTCTACAAAGTAATTCCAATCAATGATGAATGAAAACAAATGATATCACTTGATCACTCAAACGGAGCTATTGGCTGTGAAAACTAGTAAGCAACTACAATCAATTATGACTAAAGCCAGATACTATTAATTCTCCTGTTGTGCTGGGATGTAAAAATTTCATCGATTTCCTGTTCGTTTATATGAGTAAATGTGCTAAAGTGACGCTGCTGTAAAGAAAAGAAGTATTCACGAAAGAGGCGAAGAAACATTAGCATTCGTAAATAAAGAAAGCGGCACAACGTTCCACACGTTATTCTCGTTATTCTATAGGACAATTGGCATTCATGGGCTAAAATTATCATTATACGTCACTGAGAAATTTTATTAAAACGTAAACTGAACAGCTCTCATACACTGATACTCTGAAGGAGAAAATGTTTTTGCCGTGCAAAGTAAACTTTGATTGTAGGGAAACTTTAAAAATCCGTGGATGCACTGCGAAGGGACTTGTATTTGATAAGTTTGAACAATTTATTTAACACAAGTTATAAAAACATCGGAAAGATTCCTTCTTAACGACGTTTGGATATCGCTACTTGGAGGTTCAGATAATTTGAGTGACCTACTTCTTTTTAAAATTAAAAAAGTTCAATGTAAAAAAGCTCAAGTTCAGTTTAAAAAAGCTCAAGTTTAATTTTAAAAAGCTTATGTGTCTGAAATTTCGTACCTATGTAATAATGAAAATAACATAATTAAATTATATTTGAGATAATTCATATTCATTCAAAAGTATTGGCACTTAATTTAGAGTAAGTTGAATATCAGTTAAAAAGTGTTGCAGGTTTGGCTTCAACCATGGGAAGTATGCTTCATTTATAATATCTTCTTTAAAAGATGCTTTGAATTTAATTTTCTTGTGATTCTTTGCAGGGTCATCATGATTATTAAGAAAGATGATGTGGGCATCGTGATTGCCACGATAATGAGGTGCGTCAGCAGCATTCAATTCCTCGCAGTTTGTAATTCACCAACTTTTCTTGCTAGGAATACCAGTGTGTAACATTTCAGAAATTTTTGTCACGGAACGATAGTATTCAATGACATATAACACTAATCATGGTAAGTAAGCCTTATAAAAATACGCGTCCTAAGTATCAAAATTAAAGCAAACGGAATGCTATTTACTTTAAACTAGAGCTTATAAAATGTTTTAGGAATAGCTTCAAGATCTGTGGGAGCTGCTGGAATTAGATAACTTAGATTCAATGAATAATAGTGTGCACGAGGAAATCAAAAGTAGCATATAAATTATAAAAGGTTGTAGAAATCATATGCACTAACGATTTTCTAATGTGGATTAGGCTCTTCAGCAATATTAATTACCTTCATTGGTGTTTGTCATTTTTGTTCTCCTTTAAAGACAAATTTACTCTGAGAATCATTTTCAACTACATCGAGTGTCGGTAGAGATAATGAACTTTAGAAAATATTTCTTCTTTATACCGATTGTCAAAATTGTACAGAGCAAAGGAAAAATTCAGTTAAAGTTGTTCTGAAGGAAGTAGTTGTATACATTTATGTCAATTTTCTAAGCATCTAATAAATATTAGAAGGGACTGCTAGCGTCGTATAAGTTGAATTATAAATTTGGGAAAAAAATTTTTGAATTTAAGCTGCGGCTTAAGCGATCAGTAGCAAATGATAAAAATTTATCTGTGTCAAATTTAAATGATAGTCCCAGCAGCCAGATGGGAAATGTAATTTCCTCTCGAAGAAAATACGATAAGACACCGAACTTCAACGGTTAACTGGAGCAAGGAAGCGAATCTTACCACATGAGTTGTACAGAGATGAACCAGAGAATCATACACCGACTCAACATGAGATATAGGTCATACTTCTTCAAGCTAAATTATTAAATTATGAGTATTTCTGCTATATTCTCGCATTTCACCACTGAAGTGAAATAAATTGAGCGTAAATATAACTCATGCATCCTGAATCACAGTAGGGATATATGTAAAATTACTCCTGCAAGAAAACTGAAGCGTGAGCCTCAAGCATTAACACGTTCATCGCGAAGGGTGAAATTGAAGTTCGATATTCAACTCCAATTTAAAGCCAATTGTAGTTAGCAGTTTTTAAAATACCAAACATTATGTGGATCGTGCTTTTATTTAGGTTTGATTATGAATTTATGAAAATCAAGTTTGTGGATACTGGTTGGTCAGCAGCAAGCATTATGAAAATTCGGTCTCTGTGCACCGGTGGCTCATAGCGCACACAACACGATAACACAGCGGTAACTTCCAGTGAACCACGAAATTGAGAGGGAGGGAAAGGAAGACCTCCTCCCTCTTCAAGTCTTCGTGCCGAAATGAGCTTGAAGTGTCACGAAATTGAGGGCAGCGTTATAGAGCCCGCGAGTTGCCAAGAGTGACTGCAGCTGTTGTCAAAGTAACAGCAGTAACCAGGTTACTGACGCTGTTTACAGTAGCAGAAATTCAGTGGGGAATTACAGTCTTATCATTCCAGCTAAAGAAATTTACCGAACTCGCCTGCGTAGTACCCAATTGAAAATTATCGCCCTTTTCAGGGAGTAAATCAGTCGTAAAAGGTCAAAAACCGCATAAAAGGGCCAAAAATCACGACTTCAAACCGACTCCTACCTATGCTTGGCCTATTAGGGCTTGAAAAGGGCCCTTCATTCAAATGGCCTTTTATAGGTCAAGTCAATGGCTGTTTTCGGGCTCATTCGGGTCGTTTAAAGTCATTTTCCGGCCTTTTTCGACAACCTCTAGCCTCGTTCAAGTAGTAGAGAAGCCCAAAATGGCCGTTGCCTTAGCCGTTTCGATGCCCAGAAAATAGCCGTTTAACAGGGCTTAAAATAAGTGACATTTGCACTGAAACGGGCTAATTTACTGCTTGAAAACGACTATCTCTTGGCTTATAACTGCCTGAAAACGCTCTGTAAAAGGCTCAGAATTTCAATTGGGTAGGGTGGGTCAAATCTAAGATGCGTGCAGTTTGCGGGTACGCTGAGGCGTGAGTGCACTTCTTTTCAAACAAAAAAAGAGGTCACGCTATACTCTCAATCGTGATATAATTTTAATGCCTCTAGCTTTCTTATCTAAGGAGATAAGTGTCAAGCGCTGGCACTCGGAGCAGAAAGGCTTTTCCTTGAACACCCGCCTTCTTCGTTCTCTGCAATCGAAAATCTCCCCTCAGTAAGTACAAGTTCAGAGCATTATCTGGCTTGTTATTCCAGAATCTACAGCGAAGACTTGTTTCGTGAAGTCTCTCTCTCTCTCTCTCTCTCTCTCCCTCTATCTTTCTCTCTCTTTGCTACTATGGCGTGAGTTCTACCGCCCCTTAATGCCCACCCAGGTGCAGTTTGAGATGTACAAACGTCCCTACTCTTTATGGTACCTCAAGTATCAATTGTTATGCGAATGGCCACAAGCGTTCTAAATTTTCAAATAGTTTGCAAGTATTTCCTAACTTTTTCTTCACAGTACAGATCTTTTATTCACTCCACAAGCGCATGAGTACCTGGTGTAGATGTTTGTAATAGAGCCATATGCGGCTGTTTGTTACAGGGCCTGGAGCAGGTGTTTGGCACAGTTTCTGTTCCAGTTGTTTGCCACAGTGTATGAAGCAAGTGTTTGTGCCACGGCCTGCTGCAGATGTTTTTCACAGTGCCATCTGTTTCTTACAGTGCTTGCAGCAATTATTTTCATTAGTTTCTGTTCCATCTGTTTGTCACAGTGCCTGATGCACCCTTTTGTCATGGCGCTTGCTGCAATTGTTTGTCAGTAAAAAGCGCATACTCATATTCAGGCTCGCTCTCTGTCTCAGTGAAGCAAAATATTTCTGTCTAAAATTTGCGTCTCGTGCAACTGTATGCCTTACAAAATAAATAACTAAATTTAAAACTTGGTTTCTTTAGTTTTTTATTCGAATGAACTCATTTGCTGACAGTGGCCAAACTTACACGGAGGCGAGTAAGAGGATGAGGTAGAGCGAGAGAGGGAACAATTAAAACCACCCACAAAATATAAGAAACGCATGAGTTTCATGCGGGGCTCCGCACTGGTACCGGAGGGAACGCCGTTTCTTCTTCATCATTTGCTGTTTGATTTGGATAGGTTCGCACCTGAGTGGACGAAAAAACAGTCAATTATTTCCGTGACACAAATTATTACTTGTTGAAATGGTCTCATATTGGGTAATTGAATGTGAATTGCTTCGATATGAGGCTTCAAAGTTTCATTATACAGCGAGAGTGTTAAAAAAAATGTTTTGAATACAACCCAAATGAGAACCCAACCTCTTTTGGCCACTGCAGGGCCCAATAATTTAAGCAAATTTTAAACAATTTATTTACCACAAGAGATAGAAGTAGATTTTAATGGTCAAATTTGAGTACAACTACCTGTGGGCCCGAAAAAGTTCAATGACTTCTAGGGCATCCAATTACTTACGCTATTGTAAGGTGTACATTTAACTGCACAATTATACGACACCTAATTCACTAACCTAGTTACGCACTAAACCAGTGGTTCCCCACCTGTGATAGGAGATCCACAAGATGTACTCAAGTGCCTTCCAGGAGGTACGCGAACACTTTCGGAGTCATAAACGATTTTTAATTAGTTATTGTGAGTGAGCATGGCCTCCTCGTACCCTCCTGGTACCCCAGCGGCTGATTTTTTCCCCAACGTGTGAGTGCGAGTAGAAATTGTCAGCCATTTTGACCATCAAGTCAAACCGTCGTGCTGCGCCCGGGTATGATTTTCGATGTGCTGTGAACAAAGTGATGCTCCGCATTGACTAGCTGGTGGAGAAGCCGTATCTCCAGCCCTCACACCGAGTTGTTGTTTCCTTAGTTGATTTGAGTGTTCTACTTAATACAATCATGGAAATTAAGTGAAATCTGATAGAATTTAGTTTCTTTGAAACCAGGCGGTACGCTGTGACAGTACGGGACCTCCAAGTGGTACTCGATCACAAAAAAGTTGGGAACCTTTGCTTTAGAGGGTTGGTAGTCCGCGCATGAGATTTGAAAAACTTCGAAGAAGAGAAATCATGAGACTCATCAAGTGTTATGCATGGAAAATCATTCATAGAAAAGCAAAATAGATAATTGTCGATGAATCGATTTTGCTGTAACTAAATTTATTGGAAATGCATGTCAAATCTTTTCCCCTACCTGATCAAAATTATTGTTTAACGTGGAATTTTGTCTAATTATATTTTTGGGAACTTAGAAGCCTATTTTCAGAGTCCTGGTTCTTTGGTGACAACATCTCACTGAAACAAACACTCCCGAACTATAAGGATATCGAGACAACACACGCCGGAAAAGATACCGAGTTCAAAATAATGGGCTGCGATTGGTTCTTATCAAATAGATCCGTGACTAATAAATAAAAATATTATCTGTTGTGTTCTTGAGTAACGGTGCTCGTACTGCAGGTGTTTATAGTAGGGAATATGAATATGCAAGAGGCAAGACGTGTTTGGAGTAGGTAATGGGTACATATGCGAGTGGTGGGTGTTGGTAATAGGCAATAGGTAGATGCAAGAGGAAAGAGGTGTTTGCAGTAGCCAATAGCTATATGTAAGAAATATGAGGTGTTTTCAAAAGCCAAAAGGCATTTACACAAACAGAAAATATCCCAATGAGACATGAGATACTTGCACGCTGTCGCCACGGCTCCTACAAGTTGTGGGACTTTCCTTCTTGAGCAAATCATCACCTTGGTGATCAGGTAATTTTGATCCGATCCATGAACCTTCAACATAACTGTTGATTTGATTGAACGTGTGTTTCTTACTGCATCGATGGGGGTCAGAAAAGCATTACGGCATGGCTTTAATGAATTAACGAATAGCATTCAAATCTTGTGAATCATAAAGAAATTTAACATTGGGTATGAGGAAACAACTTTTGCTTTTTTGCAAGTTTTTTATAGATATCTGAAAAAGAGTAAATTTTCGACACCTCTTGCCTGAATTTTTCAAGAATCTCTCAGTAATATTATTTTTTAGGTCAATTATGACAACGACAGTTCGTGACGTCCAGAAACAGGTGGCAATGATGTAAATCATCCACTCTATAGAAGGAAAAACAAGTCGTTTTCTTCATGCATGAGATGAGGAAACTTCACAAGCAGTTAGCAACGAAGGCAAGGAACAAAAATTACTCCGCAGTATTTAAAAGAACTACTATTACTTAGCTGAGGATCAACTTTGCCACCTTATTTTTCAGTTTGTCTCGAGTGGATAGTTCGCGTTTGCTTGTAAAAAAATGAAAAATCTATACAATGTGTGTCTGAAGGAAGTTTACTGCAATTTTGCACAAGAATAATCCCTCATCATCTAAAAATATTCCTCAGATTTGTAACAAATATTTGATGAAGTTTTGATTCAAAATATGATTTTACTTTTCTTATTCATAAAAATCGCAGTGATAAATTCATCAGTAGAAGTAACAAAAACTCATCTTTTTTTTGCCTTCGACATCTACCTGACGAGCGCGTATAGCTTCTCACATTATGACAAGCTCTTTGATATGAGAACCTCTATCTAGAGGATCAAGCGTTAAAAGACAAAGAAAATACATAACAAAATTTACTTGAGCACTCAAGCTATTAAAATTCTATACCACTGTCTATTTACAAAAAACATCTCTTCACACTTGAAGAAAATCACTATCATAATTTACGGTTTCTCCAGCATGGAAGGGCTTTAGGTACACGGATCTCTGGAAGGCACCCTGAGGAGCTTCAACTAATACATCCAGAAATAGCAGGTTCCCATGTACACCCAACTCAAACGTGAAACGCAACACCGAACTATCCATCATTCAATTCTCCAACGCCTCCACCTGCTGAACGCTCTCCACCTCTACGAAAATATCATTCACGCACGTGCCGTACAATAGCGGTTTAACAGGCGTAAAGTTCCACGCCTGCTTTCTGCGTAAGAATTGTCAAAATTGGCAAACGTGGGCTCTAAAATGAAACCCATAGCGACCCCATCTACTTGGTGGAACAAACTGTCACCAGTGAGCCGAAAAGGAGCTTCAGTCGTGCAGATTATGAGAAGTTACGTGATAATGTACGGCAGATGTAAATTTTATACCTGAAAAGAAAATACTTGCTTAAAAACTTGCAAGATTGAGATTGAGTATTTTGATAGGGAAAACCTACCAAGAAAGTTATATAATGTGCAACAAAATTATGGCACTCCTATGCAACATATCTGATGCGGATTTTATGGCATCTCTCAAGTGAATAATGTATTGCTTTTCAAGTGAATATACTCAGTACTAACACTTCATATTTGTGTTCAATCAAGTTTTCAATTCAAAAATGTAGAAATTATTTTATAATAAATATTTTACCTAGTTGATAGTCGATTTAATGTGTATTTCTCGCAATATGTATGAAAAATAAATGAGTGTAGAAAAAATATTCCGTCAAATCTTAGTTATTTTTACTTCATTTTCTGTCGTGTTATCTATCAGTTTGCAAAAATTAGTTCTCTGAAAGTGAAACAACAGAATTTCTGCTATCCCAGTTGAGAATATCGCACATCACAAATGGCTAGAAATAAAAGCTGCGGCCTTAACAATCTATGATGAAAATAACGAGCAAAAATCTTTCACGAGCATCAACACAGGTCCAACACATGGTCAGCTAATATAATTTCCTCCAAAAGAACACTCGGCTTGACACTTCATTTTAACGCCTAACAAGAACAAGGGAGCAAATGACATTTTCTTGAATGGGCTGGAAAATAATGTGCGAATATATGCAAGATTTGGGATATTTACTTTCTACTGATATAATTTATGTTATAATTAATTTAGATGGCTCCTACCATTTTTTAAAAAAAGGTTAGTTAAATTGTGTAAGATAAACTTCAGCAATCGTAAATACTGATGATCAATGAAATAACCTACATCTTGAAAGAGAACTGAACTGCGACTGCTGAGCTTTAATATGACCATAATCTCAACTAAGCTGATCAAAAAGAGTAAATGAGGCAGTAATATTCTCAAGACTTTTGGCCAAGCCGGCGTATATGCGCTATTTGACATGCAGGGGTGCAAAGATAAGCGTTATCGTAATGGCCACGAGTCGCCAAGAGTGGCTGCAGTTGCTGTCGAAGCAGCGATGGTTGCTGGGTGACTGACACTGTTTATTGTACGACATGAAGTAACAAAGGAAATGTACTGCTTAAACACTCCAGCTAAAGCAGTACATTGGCGACTACCGTGTATTAATTGAGATGGATCAAGTTTTGAAAGATGTGCGCTTTTTGATGGCAAATAGTTATAACAAAAAGAAACAGAAAGAAACAGAACATATTTATTTCTTTCAACCGTGTTGTAATTGCCTCAGTTTTCAAGGTTTTAACGTAAGAGAAATGAGATAAACAAAAAACCTATAGAGTACGAGAGCACGACAGTTTTTCCAAGAATCTCTGCTACCAATCTTCTTTACTTTCCAAAATCAGCAAAAGAGTTACTTGCTTGGGTAAAGCAACCTTAAGGAAAGCGCTTCAGGATTCAAACTGGTGTATTTGAATAAAGTAGAGACCTACGCTTGCGTGACTAAGTAGATCTCATTACAGTTTGAGAGCATTTCAAGGCTTGGAGGCTAGTGTTGGCTTAAGTGAACATTGAAGATTGAAATTTCGTAAAAGATTTGAAAGTGGATTAAAATTTGAGAGCGTCACAATGTTCGAGTGCGCCTTGAGGTAACAATTGAATTAACTGAGAGTTGGCAAAAACTTGAAGGTGCATTATAATTTGAAAGCGTACTAAGAATTTACAGGGCGTTAAACGTTGAAGTTCACAAAAGATTTAAGGTGTATTAAAATTTGATGGCATAATGAAATTTAGGAATGTTTTAAGAATTTACAGAGCGTTAAAAAATGAAGGCTTCTAAAAAATGAAGGTGCATTTATGTTTTCGGAGTGTTAAAGTTTCAGAGCACACATAGGTTTAAGTGGGCTTTAAAGCTGTAAGGTGAAGTAAAAGGCAATGGATGCTTCTTTCAAGCTATAGTACATATTATTGTCGCTTGAAAAGTTTAAAAATGTGTGAAATTGAAATTTAATTGGCAGACAACTAGTTATTAGCTGCAACAATTGTACAACAACAAATAGAAAGAGACATTTTGCGCTTGTACAAACTTGATGTCCATGACGTTATTAAAGCAGCGCCATCGTTATTTTAATTTAAGATATAAACCAGGTGAAAACCATTCTGAAGAAAATTGTCACAAAACCGAAACACGCATGTGTGTCAACGTGTCGTAAGATCGTCTCAAAAATGTGCATCGTTGATGAAACTCATCAACTAGTTTATTGTGACTCGCTTCTTTGCGCCATGAGCGGTACGACGCGAGTGCTCGCCCAGACATCCCGAGTGTTGGCAATATTATTTCACATAAATCTTCCATGTTTGTGAGTTAGGTATTGATCATGCAGATCGACTAACAATATTTATACAGGTATAGAAAAATAGGGAATATGTGGATACTTCAAAAGAAATATATTCTCCATTTCCAAAAACTAAAAAATCCAATTTAGACTGGAAAACCCTTCCCATTTGATTCGTGGTGTTACGATTCAATTTCCCCAATTGCTTGAACAGGTGATTTAACTTGCTACACTCAAATGTATCAGGATTTCTCCGAATGCCCACTTGACACACTGAGATGTGTCAGAATATCACCGAGCAACCGCTGGGTGCTCTCACTCAGCGTGACCTACACGACAGTGGGGAGACCCCGGCTCCTACGGGCGGCCGTAACTCCTCAGGTGCGATGAGGAATACGAAGTGACCAGCCTCAAATTAAAGACTTCGAAGAGAAAATTGAATACTTCAAATGAATTGTAAGTTCAGATGCGAGAAAAAAGTTCGTAAAAATAATTCTTAACCGTACAGGTTTTTGGAGTGAACAGCCCACTCTCACAATCCGTTTTTTTTTCAAGTATCCTAGACGAGAATTTGCGATACTAGGTAACGAATGTATTTATGACGAATAAATATTCTTTTAGGTGTGAAATTGTTTAGAATTATTCTTTAGTGTAGCTATATGAACCTGTTGATTTTTAAATGTGTATTGTTCCATCAAATGTTATCGTAAAATGAAGTCCCTGTGAAGTGATCAATTGAAGGTTTTGCTGTTCTCGCATGACTATCGAAAGGTGAAAAAAAAATTATGCACAAATGAAATCACACAAAACTCAAATTTTTATATGAAAATAAGCCGCAAATCCCTCATAGAAAACTGTTACAGATAAATACCGATGCGCCTAACAAACTTTATCAAAGCTGTACGCACAACTTTTTTCGACGTTACCTGCTTAAAACATCATTGAAATTAAATAGCAGCAGATCTTCTTTTCTTGAATTGTGGCTTATTTGCAGTGAGCCGAGCTTTTACGTGGGGTGGAAATGTTGACATTCTAACCTGAAATACAGCCTTGATGGGTGTAATGACAGCCTACGGCACGAAACATTTTGAAAGTAAAGTATCCATGTTCAAGAAACTCCTTCATGTTAATTTTAATGAAGTCTTTATTTTGTGTGGCTACTGATGAGCTGATGCATGGTCATCAGAGAAGTCACCTAAAACATTCCAAAGACTTACGAATGACCGATAAATTAAACGAGAGACTCGAAAAAACGTTAGCTGATACTCTGCATCTCCAGTAGTGGTTAGAGCCATTCTGTGTAGTAAACTGTTTCTTTGAGAAGTTGCTTACAAACACTGTGATCCTGCCATTACCTGGCAAAAAATTTTCAATTACATATTGTTCCAAATCAATTAGAACATAAACCCTAAAATCAAATCACAGATTATCTTTCCGGAAACATCTTTAGGGAAAGCATCTACATTCACAGTTCCATCATTGCAATCAGGTCGCGCACATAGTTTTTCAGCTTCTCTAGTTGAGGAGAGGGAGTGCGTGAGTAGAAAGCACCCCAAGTGATAAGAAGAGTTCCTCCTAGCGCCTCTTCTTCCCGTCTTCTCCAATTGCAATTATCACCAGATAGCCAGCGGTTTGGTGAGAAAACAACAGCAAGACAAACAGTGCACAACAAACAACGCACAATTCAAAACTTGAACATTGAATCAGAAAGAGATCAAGCCGTATCATTCATGCATGAGAGCAAACGTCACGAGCCATTAGCAAAAAAACTTGATAGAAGCGAACGTCCAACAAATTTTGTTATTTTGTTGTGTGAGCACCCAGCTAAAGGCGGGCAGTGCAGACTGTAAAGTTCAAGGAAGTTGCTCAAATAATTTCTTTCAGAATTATTCGATAGAAAATCTACTAGCAGACGATTTACTTAACGTAAATTATATTTTAATTCATACTAATACTAATACATATATACTGGCCTCAGAAAATCAGGGTCCAACGGGTCCTTAAAAAAATTTTTGTTTCAGAACATTTCTTAATTTCTGCATCAAATAGGCAGCCTTCATATGATAGAAATGCGTAAGTAATAGGATAAAATGACTATAAGTTCCCTGTACGAAGCTGCTGCGTCTGTGTGATACCTGCTCGAAGTGTAGTAGCTCATCACACTGGAGCGTCAAGCTACAAATGGTCTCACAAATATACATTTTTTGAGAAAACTTTTATCAATAACAGTTTGTACCCTAAATCAAACAATATGCCAGCTAACATGAGCATGTGAAACTAGTAAAATCGCCATGTCTGTGATATCGAAAGAAAAAGAAAGAAACACAAATTCGAAACAAATTAGTTCCCTATCACTGGCATTTAATGAAATAAAGCTAAGAAAACGACCATGCGGAAAACATCACTAAAGAAAAAGACTTGCTAGATAAAGTGTTCTTTTCGTCATGATAAAGTGCTAGGTTTTACAGCATTAAAACCAAATGAGGGACCAGCCGCTTCTGGCGCCGGCTTTAGGCCCTCATGACTTGGTCTTTGTTAACACTTCGGCCCTCATAACCATGTCCCGAGTAAGTCCTGGACCCTGGCAGGAGCAGCTAGTACTTGACCCAGCTCTCCCTGCGGGGCTGCATCCTGACGTCCCCCTTCCTCAAGGGCAGCACCTTTTGTGCGTTGACCTGCACGATAGGTGGGTGCGGAACTCGGGGTCAGGTGCGCAGGCAGACAGATACAGTATGTGATGTGAGTGCTCTTCTTGTAAGTACAGTGTTTGGTTTGCTACTTCTGATGTCATATTTATATTTAGTGTAATGCAGTGGTGTTAATCTCTGCTGTTCGAATTCAGGTTTTGTCAATGGATGAACTTTACGTTGAGTCACAATGAAGAGGGAATCTATCTACTATTCATAGAAGAAATATTATTTTGAATACGAAGAATCAGAATAAATATTTAATATAGTTAACTTAGCGCAAATCTGGCATATCCTGCACTGTGTCGTTATTTACCGACGAAAACCTAACTGTTTGCTTTAGAATTAGCAAAGAGCAATTTCGATGAGTACGTGTTTAAATACGGTACTATGAACTCTTGGATATCTTGATGGAAGTTTCGACAGAGAAGACTATGCTAGAGGAGCTGTAGTCAAACTCCGCACATGGGGTCAGACTCATATTCTCATGCTATAGAGCACGATAAGAAAAAGTTTTTTTAGCTCATGGATGGGACTTACGAAACTGACTCAAGTTACAAATGAGCTATTCGTTAGTGGTCCCGAAAAATCAGTCATTAACTTTGAAAATATTGGTTTCCGTTAAAATTTTTCCTTTACCGCATCTATAAACATGGTAGTAGTGTCTATCATTCAGCAACGATTAACATGACTGGTATTAGAATGATTTGGCTGTAACTCGACGCTCCATACACAACACACAGTGCCATCTGAACACCACATCTCCATTAAGGGATTCATAAGTTGTAAGCTTTTGATTACTTCAACTGCAGAAGGTGATTTTACTTCTGCAGCACTCCCTCGCAATTGCCTCTCGCTTGATGTTCGAACAGTTAATGATAAATAGCTTTACTATGCTCGAGTGGCGAACTGTTAGAGAATTATCAACAAATGTGATGAATTTCTGAAACTTCAATATCCTTTGAAAACAAAGTTCAATTGAATAGCGTATTACAAAGATATGCATCTCAACAGCGAAATCAAGTGATGAGAAAGACAACCTGTAAAACTGAAGACAGAAATCTCTCGAAAAACATTCCGGATATTCTGAGATTTCGAATTTTTGGCGTAAAAGTTATTGAAACGATTTGAAATTTCCAAAATTATCTCACCTCTTTTATATGGGAAGAGATCAGGTAGCAGAAGTATGCGAAAAGAATGAAGAGCGCTACGGAAATGCCAATCACAGCACCGTAGATAATGTTGTAAGTTTCGGATAAATACTTGTCCAATCCCGATTGATAGGCGTACCGTTTCAGTTGAACTAAAGATCTTATGTAAACCCCTGCAAGTACTGCCATGATGTTGGTTGTGAGGATCATCCAGACCAAAAAAGGAACCATAGAGCATACGTTCTCCTGCAGAGAAATGAAAAGATTTTCACTAAAGATTTTTAACGATTTTAAGCATCGCAGGTTTAGGAAAATCATGCCAGAAAGTTGATGGTTTTGTCACGCATTAAAAAGCCTAGGCTTCATTTAGTGTAATATAACTTTAAGATGAAAGTCAGACATCGAAATCGAGAACCGAACCTAAACCGATGCTCATCGTCAGCATTAAGTCTTGACGCGCATGAATTTAGTTCAAAGTCTAAATAGCTTATCAACTCAGCTGTGAATTCTTCCTTCTCTGTGCCTTATCATTAATGAGGTACTACTTTCAACATCAATGGAATCGAGGTATAATTTACATTCTGCATACAAGAGACACAATTAAGTTCCATATACAAACAACAACACACATACATACATATGTTCACACAAATTACACGAACTTCGTTAAAGTTATTTTCTAATAAAAGAAAGATATAGCGTTTATTAGTCCTGTCTGTAATGTCTGAGTATGAATCTAACTATGAATTTTTCAGGTGAACGGCTAACATCACAAACTCATTCTAGCATAAGAAACGGATAAAGTTTTTAAATTAATTTCGAGCATATTTAAAATGTTTTCAAAATCAGTTTTATTCAAGTGAATACTTCTAAAGTTGAAATACTTTTAATTGCGTTACTCTTGGTAATGTGAAATTGTTTCAGTTCATTCAGTTAAATGAGTAATGGTCACCCAGCTGTTGTTGAGCACAGGCGGGGCAAGATCAGAAAATGTTTGTTTGACATAAAACTCTACGCTTCATCACTTTCTGCGCCACTCTTGCCAACTTGGCGCCTGCCGACTGTAGCGCTCGAAGTGTCCGTTCTAAAACTGAGCAAGTTCCCAAAATTATCAAAGCCACAGGATCAAGGGCCTGATACAACCCAGAGCAGTCAATGGGGAAATTAACGAGATAAATACATGCCCGTAAAAAGGACGGCGGAAAACATTGTCAAAAATTCTTAAACTTTTCTACCCTTAGCATGGCAAACGTCAGTAATTAACAGATGTCCAAAATTAAAAACGACTAGTTGTAGGTAAAGGTTCCTCCAAAGAGTTCAAGGGGAGTAGTTTCATAAATTATATCGTGTTTTGATTGTTAAGGTGAAGTTCTGGTGCGTGAATGACAATGGGCACAGAAAAGTTTCTTAACAGACCCCTGACTACCCAACAAGTTACCAAACTTTGAAGATAGACCAACTGGGTCAGTTTTTCAGTAATTTACCGTTTCCCCACTGTGAAAATCTTCTCTCATTTTAGTTAGATTAGATTTGATTTTAGTTTAAGTCTTCCTAAATACAACAAAGGCTTTTCAAAGAATAGTAGGAAGAAAGCGCCAAATTAGAATGGATTGAAGAGAATACAGAATCTATGCTGAATGTATGTATATTGGAGCAGTAGGTTGAAACAGAAGTTCGAGAAAAAGTGGAACAAAAAAGTATCATGTGCTAAAAAAACAGGAAAGCCGCACATCCATTTGTTCAACAATGAAGTAAAAAGACAAAAATCGGATTGTATTACAAATTTTGAATTTTACGCATATGGAAAATAAAAAAGCAAGAAACATGTAGTTCACTTACCAATAGGACAACGAGCTCTTTTATACAACAAATAGTATAAAATCCTTCTATAAGGAAGTGTTTTCTTAGTTTTTGCACTAGAAAACGGGGTTCCAAAACCGTGATCTAAACCAATCGTCTGATCTTAATCCCAACCCGAATATTTGTTCGATCAATAATCCTACCCGTAGTTTGAACCCTGTGCTGCCTCGTGTACAACTGGCCGCTGCATGAAGCTCAGCGACACTTTCTCAAAAGAGCCCAAGAAAATTGCTTAAGTTATAAGATATGTTGCTTATCGTTGCTTAGCTTTCTTGGTTGACCTAGTTAAAATTTGCAAAGTTAGAGCCTTAATAAATCGAACTAGGAATTTGAAGAGTTGACTGCACACGGTGATGTAACTGTACCCTAATTATATGTAACTGTCAATTGTTCGGTTTGTTGAAGTAAATAACAAATACTATTATTTAGTCTAAGCCTTTTCCCATTCTCGGCCGGCTCGGGAACTATTTGCATCGCTTTAATATATTCGGTATAATTTTTGCAGGAAATTTGGAATAAAATGGTAGAGGAGTCATGTTCTCAACTCAAAACGTTTCAAATCCACTTACTTTCTGGATTCCGTAGAAGTCCAGACAGCATGAACATATCCCAAGGACGCAAAATACAACACCTGCGATGTACCATCCGAGAGGTATGGCTGAAGCTTAAAAAAAGAAAGCAATCAACAGTTATTGAAAAAAGAAGCACATAATAAAGCCACTTAAGTAGAAACAATTTTTTAAGAGAATCAGCTTGAATTCCTAATTACGGAATCCAGGTATTAATATCACTGTTCATTTAGGCTTCATTTCAAATCAACTATTTTACATTAAATTGTATCACAGTTCATATAAGTTTCATTTCGAATCAAATTTTTTACAATAATATACCATAAGCTTGTACATTACTATAAGGATCTACTACGGCATCGCAACTCACCTGGCATGCCTGCTCGCTCCACAATTGCGAGGATCAATGCCACGACGTAGTAATTCTGAAGAGGGAAAGGAACCAAAATTGTGGTTATGTGTGCAATTATTTTTAGATGAAACATGAAAAGTTGATACATTGGCTTTTAAAATACCTTAACATTAACATCCTTACTTGATAATAGCATATTGGTATCGTAATACCCATGTAAAACGTTGACACCAAAAATGATTGACAGAAAAGCATAACAAAAATGTGTTCCCTTCGTAGCATAATCTGATTTTTACAGTGCATTTAAACCTAAGTAAATGAGAGAACACAATCTTCGTAACGCTTAGCATAAGTTTGTGCGCACTTATATTGAAATAAAAGCTAGTATCGCATTAAAATACCTTAACTTATAAAAACGAAAAAAAAAAAACAGTTTATTTCCAATAGAGAATGGAAGTGTAAAACGTATGAAAAAAACACTTTCATTCACAGAAGTTGTGCTAAATTCTTCTACGGAGATACGGATTTTTCTATATACCTACGCTTCATTCAAATATATTTTAATTATTTCTTCATTTTGATTTTAGCAAATATTCTGGTGTGAATGCCGTGATAAATGATTCCCAACCCTCCTGTCGCACATGAATTAAAACTAATCGAACGTTTGGCTGCATTCGGTGACTGTGTGTGACTGCGTGGGGCAGACCTAGACAGCAAACTGAGCCACAACGCAGGCTGGCAATGAAAATAGAAGTGTTCATTGCGACCCAAGGGCGCATGCTCGTCATTTATGTTTATTAAATAGTTGGTTATGGAATACACAGTCTCAAGCAAATTTTTCTATATTGTTTTCAGAACATGGTATACCTTATGCTATCCTCAAAGTGTATTTTGAAAAGGTCTTTATACAAAATGGTATCGCTGTATAGTTATAAAAATTTAAAACAAATTCATATCATTAAAAATTACTGTTGCTGATGTGTTGTGACAGCGTAGGATAAAAATTCAAATATTTCAAAACGAATCAATCACTATGATAAAAAATGAATCAAATCTACACACCAAGATTAATTTATAAATGAAAAAGATTTCAAGACAAAAATGGTGTAAGCTGTTCGGAGTTAATCTGACCGTTTGATCGAGCAACTCTGTACACCACTATAGATGGACAAGTCGCCTCACACGCAAGGGAAGTTTAAAAAATCAAGGTCATTCGACACCAATCAATTTCATTAGTAGATTGTAAGAGTGCTACTGACTACGATAGGCCGCTCATGCCTGCTTCTGGAGCTGTTATATGGGCGAAAAAAGACAGCCGCTGTCATCTATGCGGAAGGCCTCATCTCCGGCAGTGTGAGGTGCCATAGGTGCGCTTGTGGGCACCGCTCTCACCTCACACCACTGAATGAGTGTGGTGATACTTCGACTGTGATGTGGAGATTGTAGTTAACAGTTAGCTGCAGTTCTATTCAATTTTGATTAAAATTATTCGAACGACTTGAGAAATTGCTATCATGAATAACACGCAATGACCTCAATATCATCCTTTTAATAAAAAGTATGATATCGAGGTGTTAAATGGTCTTGTATGACTCAGAGTAAAATTAAAATTGATGAAGAACTGACCAGCATCGAGCTGACGACCACGAGGTGACCTGTCTTATTGTCACAGCAGCAGCACATCGTGGAGAGATGGGACCTCTTTTTACAGAGCAATTCCAATTAATGCAAAAGAAAACAAATGCTTCACTTGGAATGCTATCAAGCCGTGTTATTGGCTGTGACAACTATCAAACACTTTCAATCAATTACGGCTGAAACGAATAATGTTACTTTACCATTTATACTGTTTTGTTATATATATATATAAATTTCAGCGATTTCCTACTTGTTTAAATGAGTTATTTGTTTAAAAATAGCCCTGCTGGAAAGAGAAGAATTATTCAATAAAGAAAGGTTGAGAAGTATTAGCACTTGTGAATAAAAAATACAAGCAAAACGTTCTTCTTTTAATATGATAGAAAAATTTATATTCAATGGGCAAATATTATCATTATACTTTACCGAGAAATTTTATTAGAGGGTAAACTCAACAGCACTCATACCCTGATACACTGAAGGTAAAAATGTTCTGCCGTATTGAATAGACTTTGGTTGTAGGGACACTTTACAATTCCGCGTAGGCAACTGCGAAGAAACTTGCATTTGATCAATTTGGGCAATTTATTTGCCACAAGTGATATACACTTTGAGAAGATTGTTTCTTAAGACCAATAGACTGGGGTCATTTGAACATGGCGACGTGGAGGTCCGAATAAATAAGTGACTTCTAGTACATATCATCATGTAATGCATCTTATCTATTATAGGCTGGATGATTATGTTCAACCTATTGTACACTTACCCTAGTAGCAAAATAGACTTTCATGAGCGACCTTTAACTTCCTCTAACATTTTGTGGGCAAACAGAATTTCTTTAGGACCAATTTTGATGGAGTGTTGAAACATTGTTAAATGAAAAGATTTAGCGCCATGAGACTTATTTCTTCTTCTAGTATGGTAGAAACACTAACACACCACAGGTAGCTGCTCAATATTTTTTACTTTGTTTGAGTGAAGTGGAGCTGGCAAATTATTAGTTATCTAAGACGTAAAGAAATGAGGTTTCTTCAACAAACTACAGCACGAAAACCTCAAGTTGTCAACGTTAGGTTCTGAGTATTCTTCTAAATGTACTTCAGTTCTCCTAAAGTCCTGACTTGAATTTTCTAAATTAAGGTGAATTCTCCTAAATTCCCCTGAGTTATAAATTAACTTCAATTCTCCTCGGACTTGTATTCTCCTAAAAATGTAGAGTAGAGAGTTCCCTGTGCAATTACAACGAAGGGTTCTGAAAAATCATATCTGTTTTTAACATGGCACCGATGTGTATTGATATACTATGCTAGCACTAACCTGAAAAAAAAATTTGATAGATAAGGATAATGGCCGTTCAATGGACGAAGTAAAAATTGAAATTATTACGCTCTTTTGCTATACCTCTTAGAATATTGATACCATATTATGTTTCTTGTAAGATCGTCAAGATTTTTTAGCAATATTTATGGTGCTGAGACTGAGTAGAAATTTTTTTACAAGCATAAAATGTCGTTTAAATACTTTGGAATCATACAAGCGTCTCGTTTTCAGCAACCACTGCAAGAATGGAACACTGGTAAGTGATAGAATAATTTCTTTGTTCACTGAACATTTCCATGAATTTGGTGTGAAAAGCGTGTTGTTACTTTGAAGCAATATAGAATAATTTCAGGTTCATCAAGTTACGAGTCGCCTGTCACAAGATAAGTACAGGTTTCAAGTTGTTGTTGTGTGTATCAAAAATATTATACACGCACGGTGTACGTTTTAATAACATAATTAGTGCAACAAATACTAGCATAAAATTTATTACTTGTGGAATTACTTCCAAGCTCTTAGAAGCAAATGCACAATTAAAACTTCCAAAACATTGAATAAAAAATTTGGTTAAACGAGTTATACGGACCTGAATATGCCTGAGCTCACTCATTCATCATACCTATTACAGGATTCACTGTACCTTTCTAAAATATACTGTTTGGTTTTTTCGCTTATGTACCCTGTTTTGGTTCTACATACCAGTGGAAATCAGACATCCAATCCACTTATGCAGAATTACGTCCAATAACAGGATAATATTAACCGATCTGTTTGTACCGTCACCTCGTACTCTTCGCATTGTTTTCATAGAAAACTAGTGAGTTGATAAAATATAATTTATTGATGAAGTTAATAAAAAGGATCTATTGATGAAGTTAATAAATATGATTTATTGATCTCCACAAAATTTAAGATACTCTTCTCTGAGTTAAATTATCAAATTATTCGTATTTATGCTATATTCTCTGCGCGTTTCAACTGAGAAGAGAAATAAATTGAGTGTGAAAAACAATATAACATCCTGAATTTTTGATATTTTTAAAAATATTTCCCCAAAAAAACTGAACTGAGCCTCAAGTATTTATGATAAATTAATGTTCATTATTTAACTCAAATTTTAAGTCAATTGTAATAAGCAATTTTGATGATAGAAAACATTGACTGGATCGTGCTTCCATTTAGATTTGATTAAGTATTTATGAAAATCAAATTAGGAACTACTGGTCGGTCTGCAGCATTATGAAAATGTGGTCTCTGTCCACCAGCGGCTCACAGCGCGACCAACACGATAATACAGCAACCTCAAGTGTCCCGCGAAACTGAGCGGGAGCGAGAGGGAGAGGAAAACCTCCTTCTCCTTCAAGACTTCGCGACGAAATAAGCTTGGAGCAGGGTTGCCAGAAGGTTTTCGTGAATAGTAACGAGTTCCCATCGCAAAAGGTAACAAATTGAATCAAAAAGTAACAAAACCTGAAAATCGTCAAATAAATAGTTTAACATTGAAGGAAGTGTTTACGAACCTTTCAAAACGTAGCTCCATCTTCAGCACTGCTGTATAAGTACTCTTGCGTCATCAATTTGAGTAATTCTTGAGAAGGCTGCCATTTCATGCAGTTAGTGCCAGTAAGTAAACTTTTAGAGTACAGAAGTGCGTTTAAAGTTTCTGTTTTCAACAGAGACTTATTTTTACGTTAAATATTATTTAAAAGGGAAAATATTCTTTCGGCACAGGCTGAGGAATGAGGCAACGCAAGTAGACTCATCATTAACTTTGATAATAGTGGATATCGAAGTCCATCCCGCACTTTTCTTTTGAAACAGTGTACCAGAAGTTTTCAGGTTCCTCGTCAGTTATACGGTTCGTGTCCTCCAAGGTGAGCTCTCGCCACTCGGTATTCAGTGTTTCGAACTCTTCTTCAGAAATAGTGTTAGGAAATTTTAAGGCAAGAGGAATGATGGAGGCAGGTTTTCCCATATTAACGTTGGCGGGGTCCATAGCCTCAAGTAATTCCAACTTTTTACGCATTTCATTTTTAAGCATTTTAAGCATTTCGTACGCAACCTTGAACATATAATGCTGGGACCTTTTCTTTCAGCAAATGTTGAACACCGTTTTTCCGGCCCATCATGACACTTGCGTTATCGCTTGCGAACCCAATAAGATTATCAAAGGAAATGCCATGTTCTTCAAAAAAGGTAGTCAAAGAATCAAAAATTCCTTTAGCGTTACAATCCATTACCTCAATTGAAGCCGAAATTTTATCCACAGTTTTTTGCACATCAAGATCATACTATCTGGCAACCAAAACAAATTGTTTAGTAGTGGAAATATCAGTGGTTTCATCGATAATTAACGAAAATTTTGTTTTCGTTAATTTTGCAGTAAGTTCGTTTAAATAATGCTTAGAAATGACAGCACGAAACACACCGGTGCCTTTCGTTCGGCCGCATTTGATGTCTTTACTGATTGAGGAATCTTCGCAAACATTAGCAACCAACCCAGGTAAGTGGTCCAAAACAGAGACAGGTAAGTTGTGTTCTGCGACGAAGACACAAAGTTTTAAGCAACTTTGTTTGAACGAAGCGTTGACGTACTGGGTCGCACGAAGTGAGTCACCTTAGAGCACTTGTTAATAGTACACTCATTTTTTTGTGCTTTCCTGTATTTCCATGTCTTTCAATTTGTGTTATTCCACCAGCTAATTCACAATTGCAAAACTTACAATATGCTTTATTTTCATCTCCTTTACTAACTTGAATCCAAGCTGAAAATCTTTCATCGTCAAGCCATTCTTTTCTGAGCTGTCGTTGGGAAACGTTAGCTAGTTTACATTTTTCTCTTTTCGGGTGTTTTGTTAATATCACTTTCCGAATTATCTCTTTTTGCACTCATCATGGAATAATGGTATATAACTTGAAAAATTATAAAGATGAACCGATAAGATGCTATTATCTGAGTGGAGAGCACAAGCGAACTGAACTGCGGCACCGCTTTCACAAACGCAACTCAACTCAATGAATCGTTGCATCATTTGACAGTTACCGGCGAACGTTGCCGAACTCGTCGACTCGATCATACGAGTTATGAACGAGACAAGGCGCGGTTAAAACGACTCTGTAGTCAGCACGAGTGCCTAAGGAACGGGACCTTCTTTAAAGAATTATTAGCTGAAATTTTAAATAGTAACAACATTTGTCGAATTTTGTCAAAGTCGTAACAAAAGTAACAACATAGGGATCTGATAGCAAAAAGTAACACTTTTGTTACGAACGTAACACTTCTGGCAACCCTGGCTTGGAGCGCTGTGAATTTGGGGGCTGCGTTATAGAGCCCGCGAGTTGCCAAGAGCGACTGCAGCTGTAGTCAAAGTAACAGCGGTAGCCAGGTTACTGACGCTGTTTATAATCACCTTCACAGAAGGTCGCTGGGAAACTGTAGTCTTATCTCTCAAGCTAAAGAAGTTCCCCGAACTTACCTGCGTAGTACGGTGGGTCAAATCACGGCAAATGTCTGCAGTGTGAAGGTACTTTTGAGGGTTTGAGCGCACATCGTAAAAACTAAAAATTGTTCGCGCAATTCTCTCACTCGCATTGTAACTTTTAATAATTTTCTAGGTTTTTACTCAAAGCAGAACGGAGTCAAGCGATATCTCATTTAGCAGAAGGGTTTCTCCCTGAACTTCTACCATTCCAATTTTTTTTTATATTTTTTAGTCAAAAATGAAATACTTGCCTCTAGCAAATGTGCGTCTTATTCATGAATCTAGTGCAGAAAATCGTTTTGTAGAGTCTCTCTCCCTCTGTTTTCTCTTCCTCCCTTCATTTCTGTTTCCTTTTCCCTCTCATTGAAAAACGACGAAACTTCTCGCTATTAAGTGACGAAATACCCAAAAGAATTAATTATCTGTGGCCCATTTCTGGAGCAAGCATACGGTCGATGTACCCGAGGTGAAATGAATTCAGAATCGATGCAGACAGAGCTGAAGAGAGAACTGTATGTCCATCATTGCCCTCCCGCTTACTAAGAACTGGCGTGCGTGATTAACATATATACATAGTTTCAACAAATGGCGCAGCTGGAAAGTTCTTATCTTGAAATGAGAACGAGCTCTTCTATGAAGTTCACTATCATTGTCATTGTCGTCGCTCTCTATGATTTCTTTAGAACCAGTTGTGATGTAGATTGCCATAAACGCTTTTAATCATCACGTTACTCTTAAATTTCTCTTAAATTTTCCCTCAAAAGAATACAGATCGCGTTTGGAATATCAAAACTTTGACTTTATAACTTTTAAATTTCCAGCAGGTTTAAATTTGCTAAGGAATTTTACAGAGGTACGTAGTAATTTCGCCAGCAGTTAAAGTAAGCGTTTAGAGTAAACATAAATTTAGATCGTAACTACTGTATGTGGTGGAGAAAAATTATAATTTTACACAACTGTCTTGCTTTCCCCTAAGCCTCCTGTGACGGTCCAAAATCGCCATCAAACGTTACGTGCACGTTCCATCATATGAATAGAGCGCTCTGCACGGTTTTCTGCAGAACTGAATAATCAAGCACGGCCAACTCGAGCTCAAGTTCAACTACAGACGTTATTCACGAATTTTATTTTAATTTATAAAAATGAATATAATAAAATTTCATTTCGTCATCTTCAAGAAATTGATTTTCAGTGACATCGGCCTTAACCAGTGTTACTTCATGCGTTTGACATTGCGTAAGTTTAATTTTCCCGATTCATCCGAAGTTGATTTTCCGTGTTATCGGCCCTAAGCCAGTGCTACTTCATGATTTTGGCACTACTGTGGTACTTTCACTATGATTCTCTATTCCTGAATAAGGTCAGAGATTTCCAATTAACGGGATTCGTGTAATAATTTTTCTGAGCTGCGGTAGTAGAATGTTATAAGAACAGGGAAACTCTCTTATGTACAGAACTAGAATACTGTAAGTTTTAATTTGATCATAAGAGTAAACAAATTCGGTTGAAAAGCACCAAATTGTTCAGTAGTATTATGTATTTGATCCTTTTTTTTCACGTCAAAATACTTTCATCAAATACTTACACGTCTAATCAACGTCGATCCATTGAACTCTCATGCGAGTACAATATATTTCCTTTGGTGAAATTTGAGTTTGAGAACTTCACATTGAGCTCACTTTTCCCTGCAGTCGTCCCGAAAGTTTTTGCAATGTTTTAAAGATTCCATTCTTATTATACAGTACAACCAGAACCTATGTTAAAATGAACATTTTAATGGCTTGCGTTTCTGAACTTAAAAGTTTATATTAAGTGCAGTACAACTTGGTGTGGTAAAAGATAAAATGTTCGTTCGTACGCTGGTATACCTTTGTGTTTTAAAGAGTGAAATTTAAAAAAATGACCGATTAATAATGTGTAGGCACAGATCAATGTTTTGTTCCAAAAAATCTTTCTCGTTAGGTGATGAAAATAACACCTGAAGTATTTTAACAGTGAAGGAAGAGTCCACGAAACTTTTAAATTTTGTTGCAGTATGGCTCTTCTTTACTTTATTCGGCGAATCAACACGTCATAATTCCCTCGTGCGGTATGTCAGAGGGAATATTCAAGACCCAATCTAAAGTGAACTAATCTTCTAACATAAGAACGCTATAATCGTTGAGATGCAGGTGGTAGTAACATGAGCTGCTATGCCTGGGCCAGTAAGCCCTCCTATTTACGTTGCCAATCTCGTCAATGGTCCATTGGAAGGATTAGTGCTTTAGAACGGTATAGAGCGAAACATGAACAGACGAGGAGGCATTTATATTGGTAAACAAATTTATTTGTCATAAAGCTTCATCAAGAGATAATCTATGTATAAAAAAGACCGATAAAACAGCAGGGAGTCAAGTAGTAAAATCAGAATTCCATTAAAACTTAATGGTAATATAGATGATTAAGTTCTTTCCCCCGTTAAACAAAATATTACGAAGAAGAACGCAATAAAAACAGTGAGCCAAATCGGGTCATGTTGAGGTGAGGGAGTGCAAGGACCTAGAGAAAACTTAAAAATAATTAGTACATAGAATAACTTCTCAGAGTTAGATACAAACAATTAAGTAGTCAAGAAATCAATTTACAGCGTAGAAGCTCAAAATAGGAACTTAAATTGAGCTTACAAGCAACAGTGAAGCGAAGAAAGAACTCTTGCTACAGACCACCGTGTCTTTCATTGCGGTTAAAAAAAGATGGGAGCTATCAAAATTTTCCCTTAGGATCAAAACGTATTAGAAAAAATACTCATGTTCCATAAACACCATCAAAAATAACAATTACGTACCATGACTAAAGCACTTAATGCTTTTCACAAAGCATCCAATCACACCTCATGCAGTGGCTGCCATCACGCACTATCCTTTTTGTATCAATGTAGGATATTTTGTAAAAAAATATCATAAATTCAGTGTGGCTCACAAGTCCTGCCTATCTTCTGCAGCTGAGAGCGCAGCCCCATTGATTCAGTACTGGTCCTTCAGAGTCATCCAACTCTCATAGTTCACGTATAGTTCAACATTTAAAAAAACAATGTGTGAGACAAAACAGGCGTGTGCCAGTAGAAAATTACTAAATAAAATTTCTAAATGCGTTATAATGCAATATAAATGGAGCTTGATGGTGGACAAATATCACTGGTTGAAACTGCGATCAAATTATTAAGTGCCGCATTCCACTAAAAGTGTAAAAAAAGAGATATTTTCAAGAAGGTGACGCAAGCTACAGTAAATATTTTACAAGAAATGTACTAAAAAATGCTCGGTACGTGGAATGAGCTTGTTAAAATTGTATATCATTCATTTGTTCTCTTACTTGATCCAAATTTCGTTGAAATTGAAACTTATCAATCATTTATGTCAACTCGGGGTTTTATCTTGAATAAGCTGCAGTTGCATTCGGCATCCGTTTTACAAAATAACTATTGTTCATTTACAATTCTGAGAAATGACATTTGGTTCAAACAACTGAAAAGCATGCCTTAAAAATGCCAAGTTCAGCAACACGTTAAGCGATTCTAATCGAATAAAGACTCTGCTGATAGGAGAATGGTTGACCATCGCGATTCTAAGCAATGATGCGCTCACTGCAGGAGACGTTAGAAACAAGCAGGAGGTGTGTGCATGAGGCCGGAGGTTTTTGCTTGAGGCAAGACGCATAGGGCAGGAAATATTTGACAGCAGCAGGAAGTATGATACTTGCAAGCGGTAAGAGGTATTTGCAAGATGTAGGAGGTATTTCCAAGAGGTTGGAGGTATTTGCATGAGACAGGAGGTATTTGCAAGATGTAGGAGGTATATTCAAGAGGTTGGAGGTATTTGCAAGAGACAGGAGGTATTTGCAAGAGACAGGAGGTATTTGCAAGAAGCTGCTCAAAACTGCCACCACTCTTCAAAGTCTTAAGATGTTCGTTTCAAAACAGAACTTTGTTGTAGCGATGGCAAAATATAAATCATAGTTCATTCACATGAAGCATCGGGTTTGTTTAGTTTCAATCAGGTGCCTGAAGGAAGTTATCTACATGAGGAATAATATTTTTTAATGAGATGCGGAAGGTCGGGGACTATATTTGATAAAATAGCATATTGTATAACGTATATCATTTACTTCTATTTCAGAAGGACTACCGCACTCTGAGCGAAGTGCTGAAAGAAAAATAACCAGTTCTCTTGCATTCGATGTCTAATTCTCTCATCAGCGTGTCGTGCCTTAACTCGTTCTACAATTTGTCGTATATTTTGGGGACAAACTTTCTATAACAAAAACTCAGACCCAAACTTGAGCCTGCTGCTGCAAGCTTACACAAACACGTGACGAGGGTTATAAGACTAAGGAAAATTACGATATAAACAACCATAAAAGGTTAGAAAATTCGCTTGAAGTAGCTCAAGTATAGCACAATGCTAGATTGGAAATTAGACCGTAGATTGCCACAGGATATACAGCTTGTTATGAGTGGTGAAATACGCACAACAAAGGATAAACAACCCTGTAAACGAAGTATTTTATAAAGAAAAATAAAATCAACCGGTTTTGTTATATTCTCTCAAAAACTGTCTTAATGCATCCAAATGTGTCTCCAGCCTCCAGTGGCCAGTCTAGTGCTTTTGCGCTTCAGTCTTTGACAAAACTTGGGTCCTCATGATCCAGTTCTTGAATAGACCAAAATTCTGGTCACAGGAGTTAGCAGATTTCCGAGCTCTGCTCGCATTTCTTCGTCCCGACGTCCGCAGCCTGCTCGGCCTGCTGCTCCTTGGCGTAGACCTGCGCCGATGTGACAAGTTAGTTCACGCCTCCCTCACCACTGCAAAAGTTTTCCAAAGAGATGAAAGATGGAAGTACCACTTAGAATAGAGTTAAGGAAACGGATAGTCTGTGCACAAGGGGTGTTCCTACCCAACATCCCCTGCGTATAGAAACAGGAAAGGAAGTTTATGAAAGAAGATAAAATTTGAAGAAGAAAGTAGTTGGTGCTGAAAAACCGGACAGCAGTGAACCAACCCTCAAGGGGCTACCTCAATTGTTTTTGAGAATTAAATATTTGGTCGTTTAGTTTTTGGGAAAATTTATACTTTTCCCGGACTGATATTGAAAAATTATTGATTGATAATATTCTCCTAGTTTAATAATATTAACAATAGTAATTTAACTTGTGTTGCAAGGAAATATGCGAATACAATGAAAGAAAACTATTTTACGACTTGAATGAAAACTTGATCTAAAGTAAATTAATCCTACTCTGAATTGTTTGATTGTTAGGAAAGAAAATTTAAATCCCCTGCTACTCGAGTAACTGCTAATCTTCACATTTGGTCTGCTAATCTACTACTCGTGTGCTTAAGTTTGAGGCAAGTCTACTGGCTGGAAAGTTGCGGCCAAGCTCTTATTTATCATAATTATATTCTGCTTTAATGGAGCACGCTTGGCAATGAGTGTTCTGCCCAATTTATCCGTGATTTCTTGCAAAAATATTGTAATTTCCCCCAAAAAATGTTTTTTACATGTTAGAAGTCTTGTAATCGGAAACAAGCTTAGAACTGACGAGAATGTAAATCAAGAAATTCATTTATGCTTGTGGCGTATCAATCAATATCACCAAAAATGTTGTTTCTTTTCAGGAAATGTTTACCTTGGTCCCACCTCCCAACACGTTACTACTTTATTTTACCACACGGTGAATACGGTCTGTAAAATGAGTATTATTTGTAGGTTGGAGTTACAATTAAAAAAAGGAGCTCTACCTGAATGCCTATTTTTTCATTTGAGGGCCATTAAGGTGCGACACTTGTGAAAAATTGAGCTGCTGGCGACGTATCGACTTCCATAAACTTCCCTCGCAAATGAGCTGCGTTGATGATCAATTGTTAAAAAATGCCGCTCGATTGGCTCTCGAGTGATGAACAGACAACTAAATTCTTACAGAGTGTTATGAATCATTTTAGAGTAAGATTCCGTCCATAAATATACTGAACTAGGAGCTAATGTTGAAAAGAGTTGTTCATAAGCACAACGAGCAAATTATGAGACAGAAACCACTAGCACATGATGAATGGAAACCGCCAGTTTACAAACTGAATTTATTTTAGTAATCATAAAAAATGATTCGGAAAATTTTTCTCACCTCCCTCCGGTGTAGCGATACGACGTTAGAGAAGTAACCGGATAATATAGACGCCACTAAGAAGACCGCGATCATAGCCCCAAGTGTGTAGTAAATCATGTAGTCGTCGTCGGACTCCGTGCCGTTAGAGACCATTATTATGAGCACGACTGCGGACACCACCGCGGCGATACCCGTGATGATGGTAGACAGGAACAGCCAGACTAGGAACGGGATCATGTAGAACGTGTTGTTCTGCAAAATAAATGAAATGTTGTTTTGAAATGTCCGTATAGAGAAAAGTTTTAGTCAGTGAAACGCAGGCAAGAGGGGCAATTTAGTTTAAGAGACGCAAAACAACAAAGGTTAACTCACGGCTTGATCATGGAGAAGAAAAAAATGTTTTCCGACATATTTTTACGTTTTTCGTCATTTAACTCAAAGACTTAATTGAGAGCATACATTTTCGTCAGAGATACCACGCTTTCATGAGGCACGTCAATATGGCTTTTCCACTTCCAACACCAGTTAAGAAATTGCTGAAGAATGTTCAATTTTAAAGGATCTATACTGTTTATTTGAGAGGCCAGGGTTTCCATTCTCAAATACTTCCTCAAAGTAATAGCCTTTTTTGATCCATTTTGAAACGTTCGGTGGTGATCGAGCTTCATTTCTCATTTCTCAGTTTTCCTTCGAGAAATTTGTCAAAAAATTATCCTCATATGTCAATGTCGTGCAGGCACCGCACGTAACTCGCGCCAATAGCACCAGATATTGTATCACAGCAATGAATTCAACCGTGTTCTTCATGTATGTTTGTTGTTAAACGTTAAACACGTCAAATTTCAAACTAAAAAGGCTCTAAATTTACTCACTTTGTTGATTCCGTAGATGTCGAGAATACCCAAACATATTCCGATGGTACAAATCACTGAGCGTGTGACGAATTCTACAGGAGACCACTCTGAAACACAATGGGAGAGAACAGCGAAGTATTATTTATCGGGATCAATAATTGAAAAGTTGAAATTTCGATTATCGCCTCCAAACCGCTAACTAAATTAAGAATGAAACGCATTGTTATTTTCCCTTGGTTTTAGTTTCCCCTGAATAAGATCGAACCCAAAGTTAATATGGAAGAAATATGGTAAAAGCGCAACTTACCGGACCAAAAGAAGGCTGGCGAACTCCCTGGCAAGATGGACAGGACGTAGCTAAGCTAGAAAGGTAAACAAATTAGTTATAAGTTTACTTATACACTTAAAATACATATCAAAACTCAGGAAAGAGTACAATATTAGGGTCATTTATGGGAAACCCTTTATTTAATAATTTTTTCTAAACTAAACTTCATCGTAATCACTGTGTTTGCTTTCATCAACTTTCGAGGTAAATATTTAATATTTTCATAACGTCATTCTTTTTCATGCTGAGCGTTTTCCACCAGAATGAGATTGGGAGACTTGAGCAGACCTGTATTTCTGATCGTAAAATCAGCCTGAACCGCAGCAAAAATTGATGATAATAGCATCGTTTGTCTTCTGAAAACTTCACAAAACAGATTGTTGACGATGAGCGTTCCCAAAATAAGTTAAGTTAGCAATCTTATAAAATTGATTATACAGCATCCTTCAACCAGGGCGTTAGGCCTCATGTTACTCTCAGCTAGCTCTTCGAAGTAAGACATCGATATTCATGAGTATTAACTTTCAGAACACTTGACATGAACTTTTAGTTGCTCTCCGGTAACCACTGAATATACAAAATCAAATACAACGGCATAAATGAGGCTAATAGAAAAAATTATGTAAGCTCATTGAAAATTGTCGTGCGACCATAAAAGACGCTCAGCTAGAGTCATGTGGGCGACGACCGTGGCTAACCCTATTCGACATAACCTCTTGCAGACGACGAACTATTTCACGAAAAATAGTCATAGTAATCAGGGCAGGGCACCGTAAGTCAGAACATCTTCCAAAGAGCTAGCAGCGCCGCTGTAGCAGTGCCCATTTGACCGCAGTAGCTGCATTCTGTACCGTTGTCCTGGGTCGCGAAGCCGTAATTTTTTGCTCAGACACAAGACAGCCTCCAAACATGGAAAGTGAGTTGAAACAATTAATACCGCTCAACCCAAAGCTGCTTCCTCACTTAGATTTTATGAGTGCTGCTACGATATGCAGGTCAGGACAGCGTTTGAAGCTGTTGTGAAAGCTAAGACGACCACGGTCAGCGTCGAAAAACATCCATCGTACTCAAAAGAATTCTTATCAGTCCTGAGTGCTTCATCGGTGAAGACAATGTAGTTAATATACGCTGCTGAATCATCATTGTGTTGATCGTACTACTGCACAGAAATAGAATGCTTAGAACTTTCTTTAAACACAAAATGAGGACGATTTCAACAGTGCGTGATGGTAACGGTAATGGTTTCGTGTATAATTAATATATATATATATATATATATTTTTCGTGTCGTCACGTTCACGTTCAGTGACGATATCACGTTCAGTGACGACACTGAAAGCAGAAAGAAAAGTATTTCTGTAACTGAAAATCCTGACGTGATACAGCAAAACGGTTATGATTTTTGAAATCAGCGTACCCGAATTAGTCTATATCAATTTACACATCTCCAGTAAAAGAATTTGTTGTTCAGTTATAATCTATTGGAAAATAATCATAGCAGGACTCACCAACATCCACCATACGACCACTAGGTGACATGTCCTTTTGTCTCGGCGGCAGCACATAGCGGCGAGCTGGAACTTCTATGAGTGCGAACACGTCCAAGTAATATAATCTGAAAATAAATGGTATTGCTATTTTATTGTTCAGTACTTGTGGCTGTGATGATTTTGAGGATTCGCCGTTTTATTAAATGATATTTGTCATAAAACAGTGCTTATGGGAAGAGGTGAAATAGTAATACATTGATTAACAAAGAGCATTATTGGATGCATTAGAAATATTTAAAAAACATCTCTAATAATTATAAGTACTAGTGTGAGAGAATATTAGTTTCTCAGGCAAACCTCGCTATTCTCGTACGTTTGAGAAAAAGTTTGTAAAATCACCCGCTAGTTGAACATCACCCGCTCACTGGCACACTAAAGAGAGAATAATCTACCATCGGGAAATGCCTTTGGGTGTATTTTATACGCAATATATTCAACAATTGATCACGTATATTGGATAGAACCATTCATAGAACGTACATGAGAAATTATAATTAAATTTCAAGTCAAATAATTTCGTTTGAATTTTTTCCTTTATTGAGTCTAATTATACGATGGTTATTTCTCATAGAAATTCGATAGGAAATCGAAGAAACAGCAACAACAAAATATTGCAGTTTCAGGGATAATTTTTTCCCCGCTGTGTTACACTGTGGGACACGACAGGCTCAGGTATCAAATTGCGTGCGTCAAACACCTTAACTCGGATTGCATCTGAGGCACACATGTGACATAGCAAATGTAAGCTTCCAGCCTTTCTCTTGAGGGAGAAAACTCATAAGGTTAGGAGGCAAGCGCAGTTCAAAACTTATACGGTAAATAATACTGAATAAAAACTATATACAAGAAATAATATTTAACTATGCAAGCGCACTCTGATTTGGAATGCATATATCAACATCTTACTCAATTTTTATCACATAACTGAACATAGGGATGACTTTTCGCATTTTCACATATATATGTCTAATGATGTATTCAATTTAAGGTTGCAGAATCAAGTAAATTACGTACTGTGATGTACGCTACTGGCTATTCTAACTCAAGTTACTTCTAATGAGTTCAGAAAAATGGAAAACATATTCGATTTATTTACTTAAAATATCAAAATTGTTTTTCTTGCTATCTTTTGAAATGTTAAGCGCTGAAAGAAATTTATTTTCCCTGATGAACCATTTAGTGTAAAGACGCGACGTTAGTCTTTAAACTCTGGGGTTCGTAACGGTTCTAAAATGTAAATCTTATTTCAATACTTGCAGAGACCATAGCCGCAGCGTTAAATTAATATCTTTCTTTTTCAATTGAGTATAATAAAAGTGTATTGCCTCCGTTAAACGTAACGGAGCGGATACATGTTTAGGTCTTCTTCTACAGGACTCGCTATTATCGGAGACTTGTACAGGTATAGGTCTCCCATACGAACGAAAGGCATCCGTGATATGCTTGGGCCCCTGCCACATCATACCAAGCGACATGAGGCAGTGTGTTTTCTCAGGCCCTAGGCTTGTTACCATTGTCTCAATCCAGATTGGGTCGATCAGATATAACTCTACCCGCGTGTAATCGATTGTTCCTTAACTCATGCAAACAACTGTAGCTTAGATTTGATACTTCATATTTGACACAACGAGTTCCATCGTAGAAACTATTGCTCATTGATAAAGCCAGTGTTATCATGAGATACTGAATAATACGCGTATTGCTGCTGCAGTGAGGCAGCTGCATTACTATTAATATATAACATTATGATAAGTGGACTCGCACCGAAAGCAATTGCAGAAACTACCGAAACTAGCGCGACTGACCAGCGTTAATTCGTTGTGCTAGCACGTAACATGCAGTTCCGTAGTGGCTACTTTGAAACGACGCCCCCGTTGACACAGCTCTTATGTCCGCGCAATGATCACAGACACTGGCATCGTCGAGCACTTCCAACCCGTATTGAATATGTCGTGGTAAAGTTTTTATCTCGCTTTCTGCGAGTAGCGTGATAAAAAAATGACAATTTATGGAACCTTGGCACTTTGGCATAGGCTTATAAGAATTCAGCACAAAAATGACAGCTGAAACTGAAGAAAATTTTCTCCTTTGAGGCTAAATGGGCAAAAAAGAACTCTTATGCAAATTCTTGGAATGTTGGCTTAATAACCCTGACTCGTGTGAATTCATTACGTAAACGACAGATGAAACAAAAAAAACACTTAACAGCCACCACTACTTACGTTCGAAATGGAAATCGAATTTGAAATATCATTAGAATGACTTTGTGATTTTGAGTTTTTACAGTGTTATTGTAATTCAGAATTCGCCAACAAAACAACTGAACGTTTGCATAGCCACAGTCTTGTTCTGTCAGTATCGCCCATGGGCTGAATTTTTCAGCCACCGATGAAAAACAGTTTTATTTTTTTTAAACCAAGATTTATTGCTACTCTCTCTCTCTCTCTCTCTCTCTCTCTCTCACACACACACACATACACACATACACACACAACACACATACACATACACACATTCACTGCAGTTCTTATTATACACTTTAAATTCCATAAGCGCTCATTCAGTATTGATATGATGTTTAAATAAATGTATTCTAAATTAAACAGTCGATGTTCATCACACACAGTTTTCAACCATCATTACTTTGAGACAATGCCCTTTTATGCGGTCTTGTCACTTCAGAGAAATCCGCAGAAAATTAATTAAAAATTCATGAGTTACTGTCGTACGCAGGACACGTAGTTAGCAGAGTCATAAAGGAAGAATATCTGTATGCTTGATTCCAAGCAAAATGTTCTCCGATCATCATCAGCGCTCGTTACGTGTGCATATCTGCACACTTGCAATATGTATCTGCAGGTTTAAATGCCTGCAGAGCAATGTTAAATTATTAATTAATTATTAAAGGAAATGAAATACCTATTTTTTGGCTTTGATATAGCAATGTTAATAAAATGTTGCATTACAATATATATAGCAACGTTAATAAAAGTTTAATTCATTGCAATGTTGATAAAAGTCTTATTCATTGCTATGTTGATAAGAGCGCGTTTCAAATAGTTCAAACACAAGTTTGACTAGAACGTTATTTTTACTATCGTCATGATCAATAATTAAGTAGTAAACTGCGATTTGAATCTACATGATGGCTGGTAATATGATGTCAGGGGAAGTAACTGGGGAAACTTTCATGACGGAGGCCTTTGTTTAAAATCAGACATGCTACCGTTGTAACGAAATTCGAAAACTGGAAATATTGAGAGCATTGATATTATACAAGTGAGCACACGGTTTCAAGTCAACGTCTATATTTCTGACTCAACTAGTCAAGTAATTTCGTACTCAGAAGAAGAACTGAAATCACCTCACATTTTGAAGTTCGGGTTCATTCCATCATGAGAAAAATACCATCAACAACTATAGTTAAACACAGGTACATTTCGTATAACAGGAAAATTTAATTGATAACTGCTCAATATACCTGTAATTAAATTGAAGTTCAAATCAAAAACTATTACTTACGACGTCATTAAAATTAATGTATAAGCATGCACGATATTCAAAAATTCTACTGTCATTTAAAACGTGCGATTTAGTGCCAAAAACATTGCCAGCATCTAAAGTGCGCCGATTCTCGTTAAGAAAATACTATTGAACTTCATTATGCCTGCAACAATTTCGTGTATATTTACCAAGTCGGTACAATAAGGTATTGCATTGACCGAGCATGTATATGTATAGGTGCTATTGCATCGTCAAAATTAATGTTGTGAGCGTATTTTTCTAACGGAGAAAAACTGAGAGGTCGAGAAGACCATTCGGATTCGGAGGCTTCAGGAACAAGCAATAGCATCATAAAAATTCGTAAAATGATAACTCTCATCCGATGAAGACTTTCAATTCAATAAAGTAGCACAAAGTTCAAACAAATGTTTCAATCAGATGCCATGCTTGAGACTGGTCGAAACTTATCGTTGAGCAGAAAATTACGTCATAGTTTCATGTTAGGTTGAACTATAGGTTGGCTTGACGCACTTCTCAAAATACGATATATTGAGGACTATCAAGGCTTTCACAAACGTTACAAAAAGCAGCTCAGTACTGGGACATGTAATTCTTATGCTTCCTCAGAATGACAAACAATATTTTTTGCTCATCACTTCGTACGAGTTCTTACACTGGTCGAGCATGCCCTCTGGTTATATCCATTGGCTTTATTTTTCTCCCAGTTTGCAGTGCTCAACAGACTCTGATGCTAAGCAAGCTGTATCTCAGGCGCTTTTATGAGAGATCATGCTGGAGTGCATAAAAGAAGTGAAGAGTGAAAACGTTTTAAATGTATAATGAATGCACAAATATGAAGTGACCAACCTCACAGCCCAACTTCACGCAACTTACTGCGGCAAAACGTTACCTGAAACCCAACAGGGAATTGCTCCGCAGCTCCAGATATCATTAGCATTCAAATCAAGGATATGATGGCTTCAAGCCTTCCTCCTGTGCAGCAGTGCATTCTAATAAACCTCTCCTAAACAGTTTAGTTTCTCTACTTGGAAACACTGAACGTACGTGAGAACATTGGCTTTTTGAAGTATTAGGAGTGCGCCTTAGTACGGGGAAGTAATGAAGTATTAGGAGTACGGGGGATACTGGAGAACTGTATCTGCTCGAGCTGTGGAAGAATTGGAAGTCCTGGGAGTGTGTGGGGAGAGGGGGGAGTACCGTTAGGGATAGACCGTCTGGAAGTAACGAAATTGCTCGATTTACTGAAAGTTGTAGCAGTGCTGAAACTGCTCGATGTTTTGGGAGTCCCTGAAAGTCCTATGGATATGTTGGGATCAATGGAAGTGGTAGCGTTACCGAAAGAGCAGAAGGTATTATAAGTTAAAATAATACTAAAAGTATTAGAAGAGCAGTGATTGATAGCGGTACTGAGACTGCCATAAATTCTCGTACCAAAGCGAATGTTGGGCTCATAAAAACACTAGGGCTCCGGGAAGTACTCTAAGTACTTGTTCAACTTCCACTGTTGGAATTGCAAGAAATGAAGAATGTACTAGCAGCACTGGCATCACTCATCACTTGCATTACTGGGAGCAGGGGAATTTTTTAAGTGTGCAGGACTAAAGTGTGTAGGCACTTCCTGAGGAGGGAGTGTAAGTATGGCAGAAGGGGGGAAGGTTGTGAGTTCTCCCACCCCAAGGTGTGTTATAAATTCGCGAAGTTTGGGGGAAAACTGAAGGAGGGATGCAGCAAAGGCCGGAAATGTGAGTACTTCCATCCACCCTTGTGTTGGAAAGCGGTGGAAGGTCTGAGTTGCCCCAGGAAACAGTGCAAGTTTCTCCATCCGGCGGGAATAAAAGTCAGAGAAGCTGCCAACGCAGTGGGTAGTGAGGTGACTCCGAATGCTGTTGGCGCGCCTCCACCGGCGAGAATCTCTTTTAGAGAGGCTGTGAGCGGCCGCGGAGTTGAGGCTTTTGGAGTTCCTCCGCCTGCAGCGACTGTGCCGAGCCTTGGGTCGGACAGGACTAATCTTCTAAATTTGGAGAATGCGACTCCTTTTTTAGAGTTGCGGAGACAGGTGCAGGCAATCCAGGGGCTTTTGGAGAGAGTACAGAGTGGGCGAGACGAGCATCGTCCTTTGGTAACAGAGGCCCGAACCTGCACCTGCAAGCGAATCTGGTAAGCAAGGAAACTCATTGCACTATAATGATGTGCAATGTGGAGGGCTTGAGCACCCGTCAGAAGAAGTTCAAGGTCGGAATGCTCAGGGACAGAGCTCTTCTCGCGGGTGCTGTGTTGATTGCTTTGGTGGAAACCCATCTGAACGTGGACGTGCTTGACGCTGAGGTCTACATGGAGGCTTTCCAGCTATTTAGATCGGACCGACTTCCAGGCCGAAAGAAGGGCGGAGTTGCGGTGTTCGTAAGGGAGGATATAGCCGCTGAAGCTGTTGTCCTCACTGGCGGTTCTGATGGAGTGGTGGAGCACCTTGCGTTGTGGTTCGAAAGTAGGAGGCTGGTCCTGGCGGTGATTTACAGACCTCCTACATGTGAATCGACCAACTTCGATACTGCGCTTGGCCATATTGTTGGGAGGTTGGAGGAGCTGGGTACTCCCACCCCAACCATGGTGGTGTTGGGAGACTTCAACTTCCCTCGGATGTGCTGGTCCACTGGTAGGATGGAAGGAGGTGCCAATGATACCAGAACACAGGCGGCTGCTCTTTGGAGCTTTATGGAGGAGTTTGCCCTGGAGCAGTATGTCACTGTGCCTACGCGGTTGGACAGTGTACTGGACCTATTCCTGACAAATGACGGGGACCTGGTGAGAGGACTAGCTGTCGAAGACACTATCCTGTCGGATCACCGGTTAATCCTGGCCACCGTTGACCTAGGCTCAAAGTCTCGTAGTGAGGAGCGCCAAAGTGGGCGGTGTGCGCTTGACTCACTGAACTTCATGAGCGATCGTGTGGACTGGACTGGGTTGAGGAGACACCTGTTGGAGATACACTGGGAGGACCGGATAGATGCGGATGTGGCAGAGGAGGTGTATCAGCAGTTCTGTGGGGTGCTGGCTGATGTCTGCCCAAAGTACGTGCCGAGGAGAAGGAAGCATAAAGGTAGATCTGTTCCTAGTGATCGCCGTACTTTGATGCGCAAGAGGAGACGGCTCCTAAAGCGACTATCAGAACCAGCCACTCCAGAGACAAAGCAGAGAATTGTTGCAATGGTGCGTGACCTTGAGGTATTGCTCCAGCGTTCGCATGAGGAGGAAGCTTTGAGGGAGGAGGATTTGGCCGTTAAGGCAATCCAAAGAAACCCTAAGTACTTCTATGCATTCGCCAAAAGGAGAACCCTGACAAGGTCTACGGTTGGACCGTTTCGCATCGGTGATAGTATTGTCAGTGCTCCAGACGAAATGTGTGAGGTCTTGAGAAAGCAATATGAGTCCGTGTTTAGCGTACCGAGACTCCAGAGCCTGAGGTCACACTTGGATGAGCTGCTGCGAGGGATCCGTGAACCGGGACTGTTGGAGGACATCTGCTTTACGGAGGACGATTTGGTGGTCTCTATAAAAGAACTGTCCCCGACGTCGGCGCCGGGACCGGATGGAATCCCTGCCGTACTGCTGCGAAATTGCTGCGAGGAACTAAAGATGCCACTCTTTCGGCTGTGGAGGTCGTCGATGAGCGAAGGCAGCGTCCCGCAAGCACTGAAGCGTGGTTTAGTGACGCCGATATTCAAGGGCGGAGAAAAGCACGCCCCAATGAATTATCGACCAGTAGTACTGACGTCACATGTTATTAAGGTCTTTGAGAGGGTGGTAGCCAGGAGATTGGTGCGTCTTTTGCAGAGTGCGGACCTCTTCAACGAGCATCAACATGGCTTCAGAAGAGGAAGGTCATGCCTCTCGCAGCTCCTAGAGCATCACCGCTTAATAACCGAAGAACTGGGCAGTGGACGGGCAGTCGATGTCGTGTACTTGGACTTCGCCAAAGCCTTTGATAAGGTGGACCACGGTGTCCTTCTGCGAAAGCTGCGGGCTTGCCACATTGGAGGAACGTTGCTGAGATGGTTGGCCAGTTTTTTGACGGATCGGAGGCAGATGGTGGTCGTGGATGGGTGCCTCTCGTCTGAGTCGGTGGTTGCAAGCGGGGTCCCGCAAGGCTCAGTGCTGGGCCCGCTACTGTTTTTGATCCACATCGCAGACATTGATCTAAACCTGCAACATGCGCGGGCGTCCTCTTTTGCTGATGACACCAGGATAATTAAGGAGGTGGCCAGCTCAGAGGATTGCGTCGACTTGCAGGAGGATTTGGAGAGGATCTATGTCTGGGCGGAGGAAAATAACATGAAATTCAATGAGGCTAAATTTGAGCTCATTAGGTACGGCCGGCATCCAGACGAAGCATTCTCCTACACGACAGCGGGTAACCTCACGATTGAGAGAAAGCTTTCTCTTCGAGACTTGGGGGTTGTTGTGGAGGAGGGAGGAGGCTTCGGCGAGCACATCAGTGGTGTGGTGAAGAGATGCAGGCGGCAGATGGGGTGGGTGTGGAGGACCTTTAGGACCAGAGAGCCGACCCCAATGTTGACCCTGTACAGAGCACTAATTCTCCCCCTGGCAGAGTATTGCTGCCAACTTTGGAGCCCAAGTGGGCGGGGAGATATAGTGCGGCTGGAGAGTATCCAGCGGTCCTTTACTGCCAGGATTGCAGGTGCTCGTCGACTGGATTATTGGAGCCGACTTGAGCATTATCGGATGTACTCCCTCCAACGGCGTAGGGAGAGGTATATAGTAATATATACATGGAAGATGCTGACGGGGCTTGTTCCGAACTTCACGGACGGCAAAATTGGGCTTCGGACGAAACAGCACATTCGGTTCGGTACATTGTGTGTGGTCCCGACCTTGAATAACAGAGCCCCAGCAAGTGTGAGGAGCAGGCATGAGCAGTCGTTTTCAGTCATGGGCCCAAAACTTTTTAACTGTCTTCCCCGCACCCTGAGAGAGCATGTCGGGTCGCTGGAGGCATTTAAGGGGGCACTGGATGAATTTTTGAGGACGGTTCCGGACAAGCCACCGCTGCCTCACTACTATCAGCCTGCTGCAGGCAACAGTTTGCTGCAGCAGCTCGCCCACCGAAGGGCGCAACAACTGTAGCGGCGCGACAGCGCTGCGAGGCGGCGCCTTCGGCGTGACCTGGACCTGAGCGTCCGAACTTCACCAAAGGACCAAAGGACGAACGAGCAGAAAAGTGAGTACTCACAATAAATTAAATACATTGACATTCAGCTCACGCAGCTGCTCTGGCTGCCAAACGATCGGATCTCTCGAGCTCGAGGCCGTCAACACTCCATATGGAGGCTATGCCTCTAAACTGGCGCCCCAACTTCATAACTCTGGGTATCTTCTGCCGCTGTTTTGCCTTTCGAATGGAAAGCGTTACATAACGTTTACATTAACGTAAGATTTAGCGTATGATTGGGCTTTTCAAGTCTGTTTTCAAGTAAGGTGAGTGAAAATTGTCTTTTTATTCAAATTGTGGAGACAACATTTACGAATGATCGGAATGGAAAGCGTCGCATGTCTTAAATTTTTTTTTTATATAACTAAGGAAACAGGGTTCCTTTGAATGCGATGTAGAGCCAATTTAACGTGGTGGAAGTCATGAGCGTCTGCCAGCAAATCATGGGATTTATTATTGAGGGTTTAGTGTTTGGTATTTAATACCTGGTATTTTAATTTATGTGTCTTTAAATACTGATGTCTTTTTCTTCATCCATTGCATATAAATGTACTTCATTTGTGGTAGGAGAAAACAGAAAAGCGAGGGGAACATATTTTTCGAACAGAGACTCCATGTAACTTTTATCAGAAGAAAAAACTTTCTATTGTAAAGCATGGTTACTTGAAAACTCAAATTGCTTTGTCAGTCTCTTATTTTAAGTGAATGCTTTTTTCACTAGGTTAAGATTTTCATAGATTTCTTGTCGAGGCGCAACGAAGGCGAGTACGCTGAATTGAAGGGCTAGGGCCAGACTCCATACGAGAGACATCTACTCGATCGTTTGCTCTGATTGCATGGAGCCCACTCAGAAAAAGATGCTTTTCTTGATATGCGTTCGATTTCTAGTACTAAGCTCACAATTCACAGAAATGAAACTTTACCAAAACTATAGATGTCTCACATGTATGAAAATGAAATCTATAGAAAAATATATATAGGAGGAAAACACGTAGTAATCTGACAACAATAAGTTGAGTTTAAAACGACCTTTTAGGCTTTTGGAATATCATCGTGTGCATTGAAAATGTAGTATGCATTCGTGACAATTTTATGTTACGTCTTTTCTGGGTCCTCAATATTATTCTGGAGTACAGTTCTCTTTTTAATCTGTAGAGTTAGTTATTCCGGGTCCTCAATGCACACCAAATCTTCTCGTAAAGATAATCTGAAATTCACTACTGAAAAATATACTGTAATAGCTGCTTTTGCGCAGCATTGTTGCCTGAGACAATTTCGAGGATTTGCTGTCCTGTTGCTGAGTTAGGTGGTCTAAAATAATGTCACCGGCAGGGAAGAACGAATGCATTCGAAAGAAGGCGAGAAGTGTTAACATGCTTTTGCGAAAAATGTCATATAATCAAACTGTATATTAATACGCTTACGACTATGTGCGTCACCCCTCAATCAGTGCGGTATCTATGATGCGGGTTGGCTCACGTCAAGTCGCGTTACATTAGAGGGAGAGAGAGAGAGGGAGAGAGAGGGGCAGGGGAAGATGAAAATTGTTAAATTAAAAAAAAAAATTTAATTTTTATTTTTTAAATTTGTTAGGATAGGATAGGTTAGTATATGTTATGTTAGGATGGGTTAGATTAGAATATGTCATGTTAGAATTTATTAGGTAATTTATTAGGTAATTTTCACGGGTCCACCTAGCCTAACGATGACGTTGGTTATGGGTAGGTTAGGATAGGATAGGTTAGGATCAGATAGGTTAGGCTAGGATAGGTTAAGATATGTTAGGTTAGGATAGATTTGGCTAGCATAGGTTAGGGAAAGATAGGTTAGAATATGTTAGGTTACGATAGGTTAGGTTAGAATATATTATTTTAAAATTTGTTAAGAGATGATGACTGAATTTTTTTCTCGGGTGCACCTAGCTTGTTGATAACATTGTCCGGGAAATTTCCACGGATCCTGCTAGTGGTAGATCAGTCTCAATAAAGGAGGAAAAAATGTTTGAAAAGGAAATTGAACGTTATTGTCACTCTAGTCATGTAAATGGAAATATCACCAACTCTAATTTTATTTTTCCATCAGAAAGATATATAAACTCACGATTCACAAAACATCTACAACTCAATTTACTGTGTTGAAGGAAACCAAGTAGTCGTACTTCTAGAAAAAACAACTTCAAATGTTGACAAAGTGGTAATATCAAGGCGTACTGACGGTAAAGAGCTAGGGAAGTGGAACAATCTTCCTTCTGAAAACTCTAAGACTCTTCCCTCTTTAGACCTTTCCTTGTTACCGTTACAGTCGCGAGTTGCCAGCGTGACTGCAGAAGTGAGTTTGTTTCTCTACTTGGAAACGTTTTAAACTCAAGTTATTGTCAGATTACTACGTGTTTTCCCCCCTATGTATATTTTTCTATAGATTCTATTTTCATACATGTGAGACATCAATAATTTTGGTAAAGTTTTATTTCTGTGAATTGTAAGCTTTGTACTAGAAATCGAACCCATATCAAGAAAAACATCTTTTTCTGAGTGGGCTCCATGCAATCAGAGCAAACGTTCGAGTAGATGTCTCTCTACTTACGAGCGTCACTGTATGTGTGCTACCGGCAGTTCATTGATGTCTCCTGCCTATCAGCGTTCGCATGAAATAGTGTTTACGGTTTGAAAGCGAGTTGAAGTTCGATTGACCTTGAGATTTGAGGTACGACAAGGCTTGAGGTCGCGTCAAGGAACGAATTAGCACATTTCAAAGCACTTAAAAATCGAACGAAACTAGCCAACCTTTATTCACACAACTCATCTGTACACTCTTTCTTTCTCTCTCTTTCTGAGGAGCATTGCCATTCCTAATTAGATTTAGCGCGCTCTTTTCGCATGAAAGGTAATACGTAACTCCTGCAATATATTTTATTAGAGTATGCATTTGCTGAAAATTAAGTCACTAACTTCGTGCATGATGGTTTTAAGAAAACATTACCGTTTATTCACTTGACATTAATGAGAATGTCACCTTCCATGTAGTCATTTTTACGATGTCGTTTGATGTCGTTTCATGCATTTTGAAATTTCTGTAATGGGTGCAAGTTGGCTAATTTTCATCTGTTTTGAAGTACGGAACTCGGATCATGGCACGCATACATTTTTGAGGTAGCATTAAACTACTCTCACGCTCGCACAAACAATGAAATATGCTTAAAATATTTTTACCAAATGCTTCATCGTCTCACATATTAACTTCATAAATTTTAAGAACTCTATCCCACTGGGGAATTGATAATATACATATAATAACAGAAACAAACTTTCCAAATTTTGAGAACTAAATACTACTGGGAAATTGATGATATTTATATGATAGCAGAACATGTCCACATCAAAACAGTTCTATTTACTGATAGTTAGCCATGTTGAGACACTCTCGACGGAGTACTCAACGCAGGCAACAACTTCTTCTGGTTACCTCAGTTACTAAACTTCAGATGAAATTGATCATCATTGGTCGCACCCCGAACACTTTTTTAGAGTCTCGAGGTTCACGCCATGCAAGCAAGAATTTTCATCTCCAGATAAAACCGTGTTTCATTCTTGGAAAAAGTTCACGGGAAAATTTTTCATATTCCTTTGATGTGAGGTGCAGCTAAACGTATCCCACCGACTTAACATGTCGTGATCATCGCATCACCACGTGAGCTGCGACAGCGGAAATATCTGTGAAGGATTTCCGAAATTAGAGTATTGTGTATTACATCAACCAGAGCTTTACTTTAGTTAAGCAAGCATTATGACCTCCTGGCATCTGACTGTTTTGTTTCGTAGTTTCATATAATATCTAACCTATAGATTAAGCAACTATAGGAATACATTGCCATCAATCATTTTTTTCGACTTAGGAATCACGATATTCATGCGTGTGTATTAACTAAGGATCCTTACTATGAGATATTTCAAAAACTCAAAAACCAGTGCTGTGTTTCTCGTATCATTTTTATCGAAAATAAACAGCTTTTCTCTAATTGTTTCGTAGGTGTTTCCTCCGACTCTGGAGTCGCTGTGGTCGACGCCTGAAGGAGCCTCTTTTGTAGCTGATGCCCGGTCGCTGTTGGTCTTAATAATATTGTTCCGGTCACGCAACCGAATATATAGTGAATAAGCTACAGATTTTATAAATCTAGGAACGAGTTCAAATTCAATCTAATGTTGATGTGACGTATGACATTTATGGAGGCTTAATATAAACCATTGCTGATGAAACTTGGTTCTCAGAACTTGATTTTCATACTTATATTTTAAAAGTCAAAATCTTGAAAACGGTAATGCGTGGAACATTTTGTACCGGTTGGAAGTGTAAGGAAAGGTCGAGGTCTCTAAGTTAGACACGCAAGGCAACAGAGCATTAAAGAGCAGCCATGACGAACTCGAACATTACAATTCGAGATCAAACATGACGTGTAAATTTTGATTTACAGAAGTATAAATAAATAACAATGAAGAAGGGGCTACCTATTCTGTTCCTAGCAATTTGTGGCTGCAGCTCCACGGTATCTCGCATGAGTTTTTCATTTACATGCACAAATGCCTTATTCGGGTATCAATTTGGCAGATGTTAATCAGTTACGTAAAATTAGCTCAAATTTTGTACTCACAACACTATATTTAATGATTCAGCTGACTTGAGCGAACTTTGCAACAGACCAACAACATTGGGCATACTTTACATCATTGGCGTGTCTCTCGCTCCTGGCTCGAAAAAGTTCACTCAAACATTGAGCTTTTTGTGTTTCGACGGGACGCTGTCGTGAAGCAAAAGCCTAAAGAGTCACGTTACAGGCATGTGAAGAAAATATTTATTCACCATCAATGCCTGTGTAAACAGTACGGATTATAGCAGAAGCCTCATGGTCGACCAGCGTGCACTCTTGAGAGCAATGAGGTTACGATTTGAGATCGAATCAGGGTTTTCTTACTCAAAATTCTTCCTTTCCAACGCTGCTAAGAATACAAGAACCATGGTGCGAATTTATTCTATTTTATGTGTATTACATGTGTACTGAAAAACTACATGTAAACATATACTCTGCTGCTCTTCAAAAAAGGAACTCACAAATGCATGAAAAATAATATCCTGATTGACTATCACGCAATAAAAACAGCAATTTCAAATACATGCAAAAGCACACCCAAGAATCAGTCAACTCTTGCGAGTCTTCTTTCTATTTGGTGGCCTATCGCTCAGAATGAATGCATGGTAATAGCAAAAGCATAGTAAATTCTCGATTTCATGCATTAAACTCATCTATAAAGTTGAACGATTGATTTCAACCTGTTTTTGGGCCTCAAAAAATTCAAATCACTCATGAAACTTATTTTTAAAGTCGAACGATTGATCTCAACAGACAATGCCAGTTCTCATTACCGTGTCGACTGAAGAGAGTGCCGTGATATTTTTGCAAGAGAGCAGCGCACGTCGCCAAACATCAACAGCAAAGATAATCAAAGCACACGTCGGGCAAATTAGACCTTTATTTTATTGTTATTGCTCGTCTGAAATCAGGCGGTGCAGACCGTAGAATTCAGAGAAGCGGAAAATTATTTCAGTTTCTTTCGAAAGAGCAATTGAAACGTGTTGAAGTTTGACACACAAATTGTTACTGAATATTAACTAGTGATTAACTATTTAGTTTCATAAAAATTATCTAACTAAAAGTAATAACCAAAAGCTAGTTAACTACAACATGATAAATGATGCAAACTAACGATTCAAGTTTATGCCGAGGACAGTTATGTTAAATTAATTTACATAAAAAATCAGTTTTTTTAAAAGTGTGTGTGGCAGCCGCAATTTGAAAGTATTTTACTGCTAAGGAAAGAGGTAACTTTTCAGTTCTTTGGCATTAGAAGTTTGGCTTCTGATCACTCAGTGCATCAGAACCTCAACCATCTCATAACAATTTGACATGTTCCTTCAAAGAGAAACTTGTGTTTACAAAAACTCAAGCCTCAACTCGATTCTCTCAGTGACTTGAATATATACGTAAGCGACCGCCGATTTGGCAGAAAATGTAAATGAACAAAGATCTCAATGCAAACTTTGGCTTAGTATAAATTGTCGCAATAAGTTTAAAAAATAAGCTGCAGCCGCACTAAAATAGCACAACTTTTGATAAATGAAGAAACTCAGCATGATACAATCAACTCTGTGGAAAATGAGTATTTAATGGTGGGCTTATTTTTCACACGATGCGAAAAAAAGGCGATCGTGCAGCTTCAAATAAAAGTCTTGTTTTTTCAGGGTAACACTGGCTCCTCACGCCCAGGTTTTTGTGAATCTTTGGTCCCTGCAAGAAAAATCAGTACGTGGCCCAGCTGTCCCTCCGGCTCTTCATCGGCACGTCTCCCTGCATCATGGGCTGCACCTCCTGGGCTTTGACCTGCGGGGCAAGCGAGTATACGGAACTCGGGGTCAGCAGCGGCAAGTTACTGATGAGCGCAGTGTGATAGTCAGCAAACACACGTAGAAACAGTGTAATAGATAACAAACACACATACAAACAGAAGCGGCAGCAAACATCCGTTCAAACAGTGTAATCTGAAGCAAACACATGTATAAACAGAGTAATCGGTTTTAAACACTCATACGAACAATGAAACCGGCAGCAAACACACGTACGAACAGTGTAATCAATGGCAAGCACACAAGAAAACAGAACTGGGAGCAAATAGACACACAAACAGATTGTTTAGCCTACACACACAAAAAAGAGAGTCAGACTAAAACACGCCCAACTGAAGCGACAGCAAACGGGCTCATTGTTCTGTTTAAGAGTTCATTGTTCGCCGAAAAAATATAGTGTTCTCTTTGATATTCATGATGATGAGTTCGAATCGATCTCTTCTAATTACATTCATCCACTGCGGATGGATAACCACTGGATAGATAACGTAACAGGATACAAACAAAGGGACAATATATCGCTAACAAAAACCTTGCGTGAAACAGTAATCTACAATCAAACAATCCAAGATTATTCGTATGGTCTTCTGAAACTTGAAATGAGCAACATTTAAATCGAATCAATCCGAATCCTATAGATGGTTAGTTGAAGTAACTACCCTACAATGTTCGTAAAATCTCAATGGAGAGCATTGAACAAAAACACCATGGTTGAAGATTACAGTGAAATTTCACACTAGTGGAACACACTAGTGACCAGATTACTAGTGGCACACACTAGGGGCCAGATTACTAGTGGCACACACTAGTGGCCAGATTACAAGTGAACACACTAGTGGCCAGATTACTAGTGCACCACACTAGTGTCCAGAATACTAGTGGCACACACCAGCGGGCAGATTACAAGTCACACACAAAAGTTGCCAGATTACTAGTGAACACACTAGTGGCCAGATTACTAGTGGCACACACTAATGTCCAGATTACTAGTGACACACTAGTGGCCAGATTACTAGTGGCACACACTAATGTCCAGATTACTAGTGACACACTAGTGTCCGTACTAGTGGCCAGATTACAAGTCACACACAAAAGTTGCCAGATTACTAGTGAACACACTAGTGGCCAGATTACTAGTGGCACACACTAATGTCCAGATTACTAGTGACACACTAGTGGCCAGATTACTAGTGGCACACACTAATGTCCAGATTACTAGTGACACACTAGTGGCCAGATTACTAGTGGCACACACTAATGTCCAGATTACTAGTGACACACTAGTGGCCAGATTACTAGTGGCACACACTAGTGTCCAGATTACTAGTGACACACTAGTGGCCAGATTACTAGTGGCACACACTAATGTCCAGATTACTAGTGACACACTAGTGGCCAGATTACTAGTGGCACACACTAATGTCCAGATTACTAGTGACACACTAGTGGCCAGATTACTAGTGGCACACACTAATGTCCAGATTACTAGTGACACACCAGTGGCCAGATTACTAGTGGCACACACTAATGTCCAGATTACTAGTGACACACTAGTGGCCAGATTACTAGTGGCACACACTAATGTCCAGATTACTAGTGACACACTAGTGGCCAGATTACTAGTGGCACACACTAGTGTCCAGATTACTAGTGACACACTAGTGTCCGTACTAGTGGCCAGATTACTAGTGGCACACACTAGTGGCTAGTGGTCAGAGAACGTAGGAGAAAATCAGTTCTGTTTCATTCGCATTCCCTTTTAGTTTCGTAATTTAAAATTTAAAAAAAAAATCCTTGACGACTATCAAAAATGCTTTAAAAAAAATTACAATAATAACGTGTTTGTAACATTACCAACTTTCAGGTGATGACCTTCAGGTTACTCAAAACTTGAACGTGTATACTTTAACAGAACATAACTTACAATAGAATTTTTCAGCCAATCTGCCTGAATTTTCATCAGCTGGGATGCAAAAATTAGAACGGAAAATGATTTAACACCATTCATAACACAGTTTTTAGCAATCTATTTGCCTGGCGATGCATAACTGATTCTTTAACGGGTCTCTAAAGAATGGAGAAATAATTTAATAAATGTAAAGACCTATTATCTAAACAAATAAGAATCGAAACAAAATGATTTATAGAATTTTTATCAAAAGTGAGATTAAATTTTTTCTGTTCTTACAACTGCTGTAGAAAGTCGAATCGTTCATTAATGCACCCGAGGGGCAAACTAGACTTTATATTCACAGAAAATGTGAACTTCATTTATGGTGAAAGTCTCCGTGAAATGTTCCTCATCGAAACAAATAAAACTAAAAATTGATTTTTCGCAGGATATTCAGAACTTAAGGAACAGACATCTTTAGACTGAAGGTCGGAAATTCTTGGAAGAACCTGTTTGAGAACAATGCTTGTGGGAATTATAACAAAAAATAGCATAAACGCTTTTTGCGCGATATATTCTCACCTCTTTCATGTGCGACCAGATCACGTAGCAGAAGTAGGCGTACAGGATGAATGTCAGCAGACAAATGACGATCACTGCTGCGTAAATGCCGTAAACGAGTGTTTCAAAGTCTTCGTTCTTTGGCTGAGATGCTACTACTATTACAATGATTATGCAAACCACTGTGGTGATTCCCGTCCCGATAGCAGCGATCACCATCCAGACGAAGAAAGGTATCATGAACAATCTGTTGTTCTGTCGAAATTTAAAAAAGTTATGAGATGTTTCTTAAGATACCTAATTTAAAAAAATTAAGGAAATTCAGAGTAATGTTGTATTTAGGAGAGTCTGCGTGATTTATTTGGGACTCTCGTGGTTTATTTATTCATTTCCATCAAGTAATAACGTTATCGAGGATACTTTTAAGTACCAGGATATAGATCGTGCTGAATTTGCCATAAAACTTTTTTGAGAATTTTAATCTCAGCAGGTTTCTTAAATCTGCATGCAATGGACTGTCATAGCACGTACCTCATCCGAGAGAGAGGACTGATTTTCAGGAAAGATGAAAAAATTGTTAAAATCATTTACTAATTCATGCAAATGTGTACAATTATTATAAAATGTGAAACTATCTATATCTTCTAGGTAATTGACGATTGTTCAGTGTATGTAATAAAAAGTTATAAATTTGCAGCTATTGCTGAAAGCCAAAAAGAAAAACGAACCACATAGAGTCAAATTGCTGAAGATGCTAAAGTCTACGGTTTAAAACACCTTACTTTGGTCCTGTGAACTTTGGAGCTTGCTAAGATTGTCGTGGAAATGGCATCCGCAGATAATAATCCACAGTCAAAGGAGGGGTCAGTCGATAGGAAAATGTGCCAGAGATTGTAATGTTGTTGATAAAACCGTATAAGGTACATCGTCGAAATAGATGAAACTTGTCACCATTTCAGATCAGCAATTCAGTGACTCCCAGAAATGAAAAACCAGGCTAGGAAAACAATTTTTCAACAAGTTCTTGATATCGTATCTTGACATCGGAAATGACATCGTATTTTAGAATAAAAGCTTTTCGCCGTTGTGCAAGGTTCATCTGTCAGAAAGAGATGGCGGGGAGATTCCGAATTCTATGTTGTTTACAAAATTATTTTCATGCTTCTGTCGGGGATAAATACAAAATCCTATATATAGACTGAAAACTAAACGCTGGCACTGATGAAGAAAATTAGAAAGGACTCAAAATAAACTTGGGAATGAATGCATATACATGCTCCCCGAACGTATACAACTAAACTGTGACGCCTCAATACCCTCATCGTCTCATTGTAATCGAATCGGTTTTCCTCCCTCACAACAACTGAAACAGAAGCGTTCCTTCAAAACCACGTGGGGTAAAATTTTTTGCGACAAGCAGCGTAATGCGTCAGAATTTCCAAGGCAAACTCAAGTCCGTGATGCGGACTGCAAAGGAACGTTGTAAATGAAAATTTTTCTTAAGGGAAATAAAAGTTTTAAAAATTCTTACGACTACTAATTTTGATCTGTAAAAAATTAAGTTTATATGTATAGTCCAAGGATTTTTTCCACCTTATATAGGCTCAGGAATTATTTTATCATATTAAATTACACCTATAAAAAAGAATTAAAATAGCAAAAAAAATATTACACAATCACACTAATTACAATTATATAAAGCTTATCAAAGTGTTCAACTCTTAATACTTTCAAAATTTAAAACTTTCAATTTACTCACCTTGTGGATTCCGTAGATGTCCAGAACGCATAAGCCTATCCCAATGATGCAAAACACTGAACCTACGGCGAAACCTCCTGAGGCAGACCCTAGAACACAATTAATAGAAAAGAAATGCGGAATAAATTTGAAAGAAGCGCCAACAAAATGGAAGATTAACTATCGCGAGAAGATTTTGAATGAAAGAACAAGGCGTAGCACCTATCATCTCAAGATTTGAAATGGAAGAACCAGGAGTAGCCTTCATCATCTCACGACTTCGACTGAAAAAACAAGGTGTACCAGCAATCATCTCAAGATTTCGAATTAAAGAACTAATCATTTTTTTCCTTATATTAAAAACGTTTTCTTGCAAAAAGAGAAGCAAGCATTTTAAATTGAGAATAAGTTAACGTAGAGATGTCATAACTTACCAGACGAATACGCGGCTTGCACGATCCCTAAAATGAATGCTATGAGGCAGTAGACCTAGAAAAAGCAAAAGAAACAATTATTGAAGCTATATTTGCAACTTTTAAATCAATGTGAATGTTCATGAAACACTTGAAACAACTCAAAACACAGTAGCGCAAGCGGTATCGGAAGAAACGTTTCTATTTGTAATTCTGCTTTCGTCTGAAAGAAACTTTCCAATAATTATTTTCGCTTCGGCTACTTTTCATTTGACTCTACGTTTCCCCAGTCTATGAAAAGCCGTGACTGTAGCAGCTCTGAAACTCTAAATTGAACCCGAACGTGTCACACTACGAGAGATGATAATGGAAATCAGTCTTGAACACATCCCAAAGAAAGTGCGTTTAACCTTAATGATCGTTAATAAAAAGTTTATTTAACTAAAGTGAAATACTTTTGTTGTCATTTCAAACAGTGCATATTTTGGCGATGGCTTCAAATTACTCTCAGCAGGAGTATTCACGATGGTATTAGATTTCGTAATTATGAAATATAAAATGCAATTATAGAATGAAATTTTGAAGCTATTCTATCATGCTCGGAGCACATAATCAAATGTGTACAATTGTTCATGAGTTCCAGTCACTCCCTACCAACGCCACTCATTGTTACAGAACATACAGACAAAGGTTGTGCGGGCGATGATGGTTCCTCACATCATTCAAAAGCTTTGAGCGGATAGAAATCTTTTTAAAACACAAAAGCAACTCTGACGCAACAGAAAACGTTAAACTAACACATCGGCCATCCACTCACACGAGGATAAGGCTAAGAATCTCTCCTCACCTCAAAACTATGTCCTCAGCGCATCGCATTCGTGCTGCTTATTACTATTCTGTAGCAGCTCAAGGCTGCTGCTTTCATAAGTAAAGCTAAATTAAACAAATTTAATTAAACTGGATTCATCATGTACTGAGAGACCAGGACGCTGACGACAGTATTAGGAAACCACAGTGCTTCTGAAGAGAGTTCAAACCTCTGAAAGGTGTTTTTATCAGGGGCATCACCACACGCCCCTGAAGGGTGCCGGTCATGCTACCATTGTAATGACAACAAGAAATCAAAAATAAACTTGAGTATCAGTCGAATTTGAATCATGATGTAAAGAGAAATGTTGGGAATGAACTGCTTTTCCAGTCAAATTTGAATGGAATGATTCGCAACGTGAAGAAAAAATTGCCTCATTTCAATGGATGATGTTAGCATTGATATTGATCAAGCGTAAGTTTTAGTGCAATTAAATCAATTAAGAACTAACCAGCGTCAACCAGACGATCACGAGGTGACCTATCTGTTTCTCACAGCAGCAACACATGGCGGCGATCTGGATCCTTTTTGTATACAAAAACTTCCTCTTAAACTAACCTGAAAATAAATATTGTTAACAGTAAACGAGCTTTTTTATTCATGAGTGAACAAAAAATGCTTTCAAGCATGTGTGATAAATAGTGTTTAACGTATATCAGAGTCAGTGCAATAGGTGAAAGGAAAATATGTTTGGAAGCAATTTGATCACTTCATCGCACTCTGTCACAAAAGAGGAAGTGTTTTGCTTCAATAAATATGCCTCTGTTTTTCGATGCCACTCACAAAACGTGCATATTTGCATATAAATAAACTCTCACAATTCTCACTCGTTTATCCACTATTAATCCTGTGCACTAAAAAGCCAGGTATCTCCCCAAATTTATAAATAAATAAAAAATTTATACACTTTAGTGCGTAATTTCCAGTGGTGGGCATCGGCCTTCAAAATATAAGTCCAATCCCGAGCTTTTGATCCCGGTCAGCGGCTAATTTCGAATACGACAATCCGATCCCACCGCAAAAAAAAAATTAAAGTCATCCCGATCTTCCGATCCTAAGATTTTAACAGTAATCCCCGGTTTTTAAAGCGTTTTTAAAGCAATTCAGATTCAATTTGAGCATACGACTTCACATGTATACTATAATACTGATATAGAATGGAGCAAATGAATTTTTGATTTAATTTATTTATTATTTATATTTGAAATACCATATAGCAACATGTCTACTCTACTGACTGCATAACTGTCCAATTATATTACATTGTATGAAACAAAGACGACGCTATTTGTCCTTTTGTTTAAATTGTCCCGTTCAGACCTCGTCTTGCTCGTTCACCACCACCTCGTGGGCTTCTCTGAGAAAGAGAAGGCTGCCCTTCAAGAAGACGATATAAGTTCTCGGTAGCCAGGGTCGCCCTCTCAGGCCGGAGGATGACCGACCCAAAGCTGAACACGCGCTCAATCTAAGCGGAGCTCGATACTCGGTAGCGGCGTGTTATAAACGCTTTCTGAAGCGTACAAAAAGAAACGATATCAACGCGGGATAGATTGATCGTCTTCGTTTTGCTTGCATTTTTTTTCGTTACGACCGCGGTATCGGGATCGGACTTACATTTTGCCAGAACGTTCCTCGCGCTTCCGATCTTTTCCACCGGGAGGTTCCGATCTTCAAGTCCGATTCCGACGGGTAAGATCGATCGTGATCGGAAGATCTTAAATTCGGACTTAGAATCCGAACGCCCACCACTGGTAATTTCTCCAATGTTAATCAGAAAAAATTAAGAGTACATTGCTGTAAAATTAGTCCACACTCAAGCACTCTCCATGGTGAGGAATACATTTTTCTACGATTGTCTAATTCTCCTTAATTTTCAATGTATTGCTGGTAGTTCATACCAGAGTCGAAAAAATGTTTGTATCCGAACATGCAGCAGTCATCACACTGCACTGAGGGACGTGTTGCGTCGACATCCTTCTACATTTAAATCAAAATGTTCTACGAAAGAAAAGGTATTGACAAATATTATTCAGTTGCATCGAGTCAAGGACCATTTAGTTTCGTTTTTTAGTACGCTGATTTCAAACTTATTGAAAGAATAATCAATCTTTCCAACAATTAACACGTTAACTGAGGTGGGTTAAACTGAAGGTAAATTTTTAACTTATATTTAAAGTCAATTGTTGTCATCAACTTTGAAAATTTCAAACATACATATCTGGAACGAGCCTTTATTCAGCATTCATTCAATATTAATAAACAATGAGTTAATGACTGCGAGGGGGTCAGCAGCACCATGAAAATCCCATAAGTGATCACCGGTGGGTCACTTCGCAGGAAATGTGTTAACTACTCCAGTACATTCATGATAGTAAATGAAACTTTGCGCTTTGAAATGACACAGATCTTTTCTGGAGGGTGTCAAATTTCTCTTCAATTCCCCATGAGATAAAAAAAGAGGTCATATTTTTGAAGAGTAACCTTCAACAATGTATGCCATTAGAATACGCACACGGCCCTCTCTAAACACATTTATTACATAATTATTATAATATATTTTACAATATACATGCATGACTTTTTCACCTGCTATCTGAATTGATTAATTAGCGATTCAAGTTATTTTTAGTTCAGAATTAAAAAGTTAATTCTATACATTATTTTAGGTCATCAGGGGCTGTCGCTCATGCAGGCAAATATTTCTTATCTGTCTAAACGAGTCATACTGGAACGTTAGATCACATGAACAGAATCTATTTTCTGAGTTCCGTTAGTTCACTCTCAAACGAAAGTTAAGTGTTTCACTTATAAATTAGAAATAAAAAATTAGTTGAAGTTTGACTCCTCTGAGGGATCTTATCGAAACTAATAAGATGATTACTACCTAATCTTCTAATACGAGAACATGCATTACAGCGATAACGCCGTGCAGCGCAAATTTGCAGCTTAAACGATGCATTTTTTCGAGTGCTATGGGACTGATCTTTAATATTTCTGACGCAAAACCAAGCACGATCAATATTAGCGCAGATAGCAGGAATACAGATTCACGAAAGCGTCGACGGATGCTAGAGAACGTGGTGCCCAAAATTTGCCACAGCGGTTATCGTTAAATAACTTATATTAAGTGAACATTTTGTCTTCAAGTTCCATAAACACATCGATCGCACGTGAAGGCCGGACTAATGACTTACGGGAAGTTCATTGATAAATGACGGTCATGGGCATGGCCTGCGAGAATGTCATTGGTAAATGGAGGTCATGGTGTACCTGAAGGTCATTGGTAAAAGAAGGCCATAGCCTAAGTGAAAGTTATTGATAAATAAAGGTTGGTAGGTGAAGGTTTGAAGGTTATGACCAACGTGAAGTTCATAGTTCATTGATAAATGAAAGTCATAGCTTACGTGGAGTTCATGACCTGCGTGAAGGTCATTTGTAACTGCCCATCATGTACGAGCATTTTGATTTGAAACGTTTTTCAATTTCATTGATTTCTTCCATTAATATCAGACGTTTTAATTTTCTTTCTTGACCTCGCATTCACTCTGAGTATTATCTGAATCTGAAGTCGGGCCAATAGAAATAATTAACTATAAGAAAAAATCTTCCTTATGGATACTATGACGGTAAACTTTGAAGACGTTAAAGTTAAAAACTGTGTAAAGTTTATAAGATAGAGGAAATTTTTTAGAAAACCTTTTTCTTTTGCACAAAAGTTTAAAAAAAGGTTACAGAAACCGACACGGTGTGTCCCGATTCTCATACAACGAAGTTAGAATTTTATTTTCCTACAAAGCAATGAACAACCCCAATAACACGAAAATGATCCGTGTTTCATCACAAATATGAAACATGATCAGAAAAAGGAAATTCTCAGAGAATACAGCTCATCGTTAGGACGCGTAACTCCAGCTGTGTGCACGTGCAACGAAGTTAGCGAAGCGGTTTTCTGAGATGAAATAAACTTTGCCACTTAGATTACTGATCTAGCAGCAGAATAGTAACAATCAATACGATTTCAAGAACTAATCTCCAAAACCTTCGGAAATGAATTCAGCACGCACAAAACATCGGTTGTCTCAGGAGGTAGCGTGAAATAGTTCCCGGAGAGATGAACGGTGAGCCCCATGAGTAAATACGACGGCAATTTTAAGAGAATGAAGCAAAAAGCGGGAGAGGCAGCAAGACCTCCTACTTCCTCAAGACTCTAAACTGAAGTGTGATGGAGGCACGTTGATGCGCGTCGCAGGTATTGTCCTGCCTGGATTTAGCCGGTGTGACCAAAGCTATGGTCGAAGGATCGGTGGTTGCTATGGAACTCACAGTGTTTACTGAATATACTACAAAACTTTAATAGCAGAACACGCCTTCTAAAGACGAATAATATTAAGCTTCTTCGTTATATCCTGGGCAAATCGCGAACCAATGAAATCGGTATGGGGACCAATTTGTAGATACAAATAAATCATTATCATCTGACTAATATAATGTCATAATCAGCATAACTAATTTTCTCGGAAACAATTTAATGCTGAGATGTTTTTAGTAGACAGGAAACTTAAAGAGCTAACTTCTTTATTGAAAATTTAACGAGGAAAACAGGGGGACCACTGACGGACGCTATTCCATTTTTGTAAACTTGCCTCCGCAATGAGATAAGAGGGAATTCTTAACATATACCTGGACCATAAAAAACTCATTGTGGAAAAATAAATGGTGGAATGGTGATTTACGCAAAAATTTCTTCGGCTGTTTTATCACGATCGTCAAAAAAAAAAAAATTTGAAATAGATAATTTCTATTTAACAGATCAAGAGACACCGTTAAACAGCAACTTGAAAATATTTCTTCCAAAAAATCATTTTATCACACCTTTCCTGAATGTCACCGAGAATATTCATTCATGGACACTTTAAAAAGCGACTTATGAAATGTTTTAAACAGCGTTAAAGTAAAATAGCGCATCGAAAATTAGCAATTTACTTCCAGGAATTTGACTGCCATCGCCGCAAGGACGCGTTACTAGGATTAGAAATTCCATCAATGGAGGCCGCATTTCCAGAAATCGTCGTTCAGATCGATGAAATTACCCACGTCAGAGCTCTTTGTTCCGAATGCAGCTCATTGTTCTAATGAAATGAAAGATTCTAACGCGCATCAGTATCCAGTGATCGATTTTATTTCTTCTTTGAAGCTCTACTCTAATTCTGATGCAACTGGATAATTTGCATAATTTGTTCATCTATGCTCAACAATAAACATTTTTTGTCCTGTTAGGATTGAAGAATTAAGAAGCAACATTGAAACCTTACTAGATGGTGCATGTGTTAATGATTTTTCCCTCTTTTGCTCTGCTCCCAATCTTTACAGACGTACTCACCTTGACATGCACCGGTATATTTACCGCCGGCCTGAAATGAAATATGTTCCCTTTTTGTGAAATAAATGCAAGAAATAAAATAGGTTAGGATGTGTGTAGCAATTGCATTGTGAAGTAATGCGTCCCAGCGTCGTGACGGACAGTCTATCTATTTATAATTCAAGTTATCAACCAATATCCATGATAAATTCCAAATATTCAACTTACTGCAGACGGACAGTCTATCTATTTATAATTCAAGTTATCAACCAATATCCATGATAAATTCCAAATATTCAACTTACTGCTGACGGACAGTCTATCTATTTATAATTCAAGTTATCAACCAATATCCATGATAAATTCCAAATATTCAACTTACTGCAGACGGTTTATTTAAACATGCAATTATGCTGTATCTAAAGTACATTCAACTGCAGTGTCCTGATGCGCAGAGCACATTCCTTCATATCTTAACCAGTAACTACACCTTTTTCACTTCAAATTAATATAAGTCAAGTTCAATTTAATCCGAGTCAAGTTCGAATTAATCCGAGACAAGTTCGAATTAATCCGAGTCAAGTTCAAATTAATCCGAGTCAAGTTCAAATTAATCCGAGTCAAGTTCAAATTAATCCGAGTCAAGTTCAAATTAATACCGCCCTCAGTTGAGTTATAAAATAACATAATAATTTGTTAATTTGAATTTTTGTGTTATATATGTATCTATTAGAGGTTTTAAGCAAGACTGGTTTTGAGGATTTATTTACACTCATAGATATTTATGTACGTGAAATTCCACTTTTTCACATCTATGAAATCATATACATGCAAAATTAAAAGGTTATCATTGAACGATATGTTAATTTAACCTTTTAAAGAAATATATAAATGCGATTCACTGAGTACTAATGTACGATTACGTTTGATTACAATTCATACTTGTATATTACTACCCAGATACATTCTTGTATTAGCAAGATAAATATCTCCATCCATTCTAATTTTGTGTTAGTCAATGTGAAGAAATGTAGGATCCACTAACAATACACAATAATAATAATAATACAAGAAATAATGTTTCTAATTCCCTACGGATTTTATTTGTGTGTGTTTGTAATTCAATATATAATACTTACACGACTTATATATTCATTAAATGATTTTCATAAAAGTTATTGGAATCTTAAAAGTATTATATATTGAATTCTAAACACACACAAATAAAATCAGTAGTGAAATGGAAACATTGTTTCTTGTATTATTATTATTGTGTATTGTAAGTGGATCCAACATTTCTTCACATTGACTAACATGGAATTAGAATGCATGACATTTTTTTTAATGCTAATGCAAGAATGTAACTGGTTAGTTATGTACAAATATGAATTGTAATTAAACGAAATCGTACATTAGTACTCAGTGAATCGTACTTGTATATTTCTTTTGAAGATTAAATCTACATATCTTTTAATGATAATATTTCGAGTTTGATTGTATTTAATTTCAGATATGTATTAAATTGGAATTTCACGTATATAAATATCTATGAGTGTAAATAAATCCTCGAAACCAGTTTTGCTCATCACATCCAATAGATACATATTTAACACAAAAAACTCAAATTAATAAATTATTAGGTCATTTATTTACTCAGCTGAGAATTAATTTGAAATTGAATCAGATTAATTTTAACTTAACTTGGATTAATTTAAATTTGACTTGGATTAAATTGAACTCAACTTGGATTAAATTGAACTTGACTTGGATTAATTTGAACTTGACTCGGATTAATTTGAACTTGACTCAGATAAATTTGAACTTGACTCGGAATAATTTGAACTTGATTCGGATTAAATTGAACTTGACTTGGATTGAATTGAACTTGACTCAGATTAATTTGAAGTGAAAAAGGTGTAGATCAGATTCCGTCGCATCAAACTCAAGGCCAATAATATGATAAGGCTAATGCACTCGCTGCCAGTTGAACCTTACGGATCATTTGTCTGTCACCACCAAGTCTAACTTTTTCTCCGGAGCATGCATTTTTTCGCCGCCCAAGCGATTTAATTACTTGGGTGGCGAAAAGCATACAAGCACGGGGCAAAAAAGTTAGACTGGGTTGGCGTCAGCGGCAGAACAAAGCATTTGTTTAATAATTAAGCCTTTGACGCTCCTCCCTATAACTTCATCGACTTTCATCGACGGACTCCCTGACACGCCCATGCCTCCGCTTGTACTTAGCAATGTAGATTAAAAATACACGTCGATGTTACTGTGGAACGAACCTGCACGGCCTTACGATACCCAGTCTGACTTTTTCACAGAGGCATTTATAATTTTAATCGCCCAAGCTCATTGCCCGCAATGTGCCGCTAAAATTATAGATGCCTCTGCGGAAAATTTGAACTTGTTTGAAAAGAAATAAAATTTTCAAGAAGATCATAGAGTAGATTAAATAATAACTAATGAGAAATCTATTTGCTCTCAGATGACAAAAATGATGTTCTCGCGCTGCTGTACCCCGAGAACAGCCTGTGACATGACAACGAATGATTTTCAAAGTTTTTAATTCAATGGGCTGCCAAAACTGGATGAGTTTAAAATCTGTGACCTGTCGCTTAGTTCAAAAACTCATTCTTGATCCATGATAAAATCAAATTTACTTTGTTTTTTATTTAATTATCTAATTCGATACAAGGAACTTCAAAGACATCTCAGGAATGAATATTCCAGGATGAGTGACTTGAAGCGCGCGTATTCAGCTAGTGGGTGCTGTGAAATGTCCGTAGGTTTGTTATGATTTTGATATTTCAGGGGCATGATTTCAATTGTTTATACCCGTATATTCCACGCAGACTATGACCAAAGCTCTAAACAACTCGAAGAGCTGTAAGATGTGGGAAGATCTGACGTGCTATTGCAAGTGTACGAGTCGACAATTGATGAGAATGTCTCCACTTCCTTCAATAATATTTGCACACTCCACACATGTCATCCAATGTCGGATTCTATACCCAATCATTCAAGAACAGTATTCCGCTTTTATTAATTTATCACAATTTTAAAATTTGCACGATATTTGGTAACTTTCCGTTGACAGAACTCCGATTCAAGAAGCACTAGCTTTATTTGTGCTGTCAATAGAAGCAGCTTCACCTGTAAAACGAGCTGGCACAGTCAGTGCCATTCTGTCTCTGCCATCATGAGCCCACTTGCTCTTGGAAATTAATAAAATTTTGTCACTGACCATCCCAGTGGCGCACCCGACACTTCATTCCTTTTGTTGACATACTTGCCCTTGTCTGTTGTCATACAAATGGGAATCCACTGCAGCAATGCCTCTTGGTGTAAAGCTAAGTCGTTTTCTATAGGGTCATTTTACATGGGTCCCTACAGACAGTGAGTCGTGTGCATAGATAATTTGTAGTCTACCGTTACACATAGACCTCGGCAGTGAGCACAGCAGTTTTGCAGCCTGCAAATTTTGGCAGAGGCGACTTTAGGAACATATGGCGTTAATCCGTTTTTGGAATACACATCGCGTCGAAGTGGTTTCTTCGAACCGACGTTTTACTGCATGAGCTGAACGCTTCGGTACAGTTTAGTAATATTTTGGACCTCGTGTTTTCAATTATTTTAGCATTCGTTCGCTCAAAAATTACAGTTTCTTGGGTGTGGATTTCTGAATTCCACCTGCAGCGCCTAGCCGCTTTTTTGCCAGTCAACATTAATTCTTGATATCTTGCGCACCCTCTCCATGACTTTGTGATACATTGAAGACTGCTTTAACTCCTAAATTATTAAGTCCTTCTTCTCTGTGCATTGTATTTGGCGATCGTTTCTTTGAAACGTCGCATTTAAATGCAACTTAGATACTCTGGAGCACTTTGCAGAACCGTGGGTAAATAATCAGACGCAATTATCGTACCTCACGGGATTTCGATGAGAGCTCAAGCGATCGTTCATTCTTTGACTCCAAGAAAATGTCCAACGACTTGTGGTGCTGGTTTTGCTCGTTATGTATCAACCGCAGGAGTTATAGTCTGGCAAAGCAATGTAAACTAATTTTTGGAAATGCAAGACCAAGTTCTCGACACTAATTGCAGCCCCAGTAACACTGGAACAGATTACATAGCAAATAGTTGAGAGCACTTGATGAAAATTCGTCGTAAGGGAAATTAATTAGGCGATCATCGAACTCAAATAGTAGGTACTTATTGTTCACTTGAATCTACGCAATGGCCGGACACAAAAAGACAGAAGAAGTGAGTGGGAAAACTTTCATGAGATTATTTTAAGGCGAAACGAATACATATAGAAAGAACACGCTATGTTATGAGGAACCTTCTGAAAATTTTTCTCTGCTTTTGGCTCAGCAGAATAAAGGAAATTGTATTCACAATAAAAAACTCAAATAGTTTAGAGCATGGTTCATATTACTAACACAAAACATTATCATAAAAATTCAAAGAATGTTCTAACACTTGTAATTTTTCAAATAAAAACGCTGACTCGTCTTTGAATAAAATCTCAGAACCAAAGCTGTAACTAACGACGTGTGATGGAAGATAAATAAGTCAGACTGGAGTTCCTGCCTTCGACAGCAATCAGTTCCCGACCTTTGTACACTCGTTTAAACATCTATTCCTTAAAAAAAACTCAATTAGTTATAATTATGACTCGGCAGGCGCGTCACACATGAGTCAGTGATTGGAAATTCTCCATATGATAATTTGCCTAATTGATAGCTATGTATTTATAATAAACATATATATATATATTTATACATGTTTATTATACTTCTATACTTTATAATTTTCTTTCGACATGTGTATTTAAAAATAATGCCACAATTTATAGATACAAGTTGTTTATTGAATTTCTCTGTCTTTCTAAAGCTGGAAATTGTCTCAGGATCTAAAATTTAAAAAAGATTACTGATAATCGAATACAAAATGATTGTCGTGACGCATTTCGGCTCTCATTCGCCATTGTCAAACTTTGAGATACCGCAGACGTTCCTCCGCTTCGCATCCAATATCCGTTGCTGGCTTGTGTCTACAAATTCTGGCAATATTGTAACCAAACGTAAATCTATATATAACGCAAACGTTGTTGTAATACCTATTACTTTTATATTTATATATATATATATATATACATATATATATATAAATGTATATTGGGAGTTCGTGGGAATCGAACTCGGGACTTATAAGTACCGTGCCAACATGCTACCAACTGCGCTAGCGATCACCTAAAAGTGATCGAAGCGCAGCGAAAGCAATGAATGGCGCAGAGCGGGCTCGTCCGTCCCGCTAAATTCCCTTACGTATCGAGAGTTCAAAGTCATTTCACACCCAGAAACAGTTAATGAATCTGGTTCAAAGCGGGCTCATCCGTCCCAGCGATATTGTTCCAAATGAAATAAATGTATATTGGGAGTTCGTGGGAATCGAACTCGGGACTTATAAGTACCGTGCCAACATGCTACCAACTGCGCTAGCGATCACCTAAAAGTGATCGAAGCGCAGCGAAAGCAATGAATGGCGCAGAGCGGGCTCGTCCGTCCCGCTAAATTCCCTTACGTATCGAGAGTTCAAAGTCATTTCACACCCAGAAACAGTTAATGAATCTGGTTCAAAGCGGGCTCATCCGTCCCAGCGATATTGTTCCAAATGAAATAAATGTATATTGGGAGTTCGTGGGAATCGAACTCGGGACTTATAAGTACCGTGCCAACATGCTACCAACTGCGCTAGCGATCACCTAAAAGTGATCGAAGCGCAGCGAAAGCAATGAATGGCGCAGAGCGGGCTCGTCCGTCCCGCTAAATTCCCTTACGTATCGAGAGTTCAAAGTCATTTCACACCCAGAAACAGTTAATGAATCTGGTTCAAAGCGGGCTCATCCGTCCCAGCGATATTGTTCCAAATGAAATAAATGTATATTGGGAGTTCGGTACTTGTTGGCTCATCCGTCCCAGCGATATTGTTCCAAATGAAATAAATGTATATTGGGAGTTCGTGGGAATCGAACTCGGGACTTATAAGTACCGTGCCAACATGCTACCAACTGCGCTAGCGATCACCTAAAAGTGATCGAAGCGCAGCGAAAGCAATGAATGGCGCAGAGCGGGCTCGTCCGTCCCGCTAAATTCCCTTACGTATCGAGAGTTCAAAGTCATTTCACACCCAGAAACAGTTAATGAATCTGGTTCAAAGCGGGCTCATCCGTCCCAGCGATATTGTTCCAAATGAAATAAATGTATATTGCTCTGCGCCATTCATTGCTTTCGCTGCGCTTCGATCACTTTTAGGTGATCGCTAGCGCAGTTGGTAGCATGTTGGCACGGTACTTATAAGTCCCGAGTTCGATTCCCACGAACTCCCAATATACATTTATTTCATTTGGAACAATATCGCTGGGACGGATGAGCCCGCTTTGAACCAGATTCATTAACTGTTTCTGGGTGTGAAATGACTTTGAACTCTCGATACGTAAGGGAATTTAGCGGGACGGACGAGCCCGCTCTGCGCCATTCATTGCTTTCGCTGCGCTTCGATCACTTTTAGGTGATCGCTAGCGCAGTTGGTAGCATGTTGGCACGGTACTTATAAGTCCCGAGTTCGATTCCCACGAACTCCCAATATACATTTATTTCATTTGGAACAATATCGCTGGGACGGATGAGCCCGCTTTGAACCAGATTCATTAACTGTTTCTGGGTGTGAAATGACTTTGAACTCTCGATATATATATATATATATATATATATATATATTTATATGTATATATATAAAAGTAATAGGTATTAAAACCCTCATTAACAATTTTTTAAAATTATTATTCATCATTATCACACCCATTTCATTCATATACAGATATGATATGAAGCAATTTTTAAGTTGAAGGGAACAATTGGCATCATTCATATGAAATAGTAAGGTAAATCAGACTAAAATTTTCCGATCATTGATCAATCAAAACAAATGGGGGCTAAATCCAATTATTTTCGGCACTTTCCTACCGCAGAAAAATACGGACCAAGTTATTTTCATGAGTTAACTTTCGATTACTTTAATTGTACACCGTGGGGGATTCTTATAAACACTTCATGTGAAATAAGGAAGAAGTGAGTATGCATGACACAAGCTTAACAGCCACGCAAATATAAACGTATTGTCATATATACACTAGGCACACAGAATACATAAAATAGGCACATTTTTGGTGCCTTTATCTGGAGGGTAAAAGTTGGTAAATTTGGGGAGTTTTGCATGCTGTTTTCCACAAGGGCTTCATTTGAATGTTTCTTATGCGTCACCAGACATCAAATCGCACCATTTTTGACGGGTCGTGAGCAAGAGCTCAAACATATATCTCGTGTAATTGACGTTAAAATGCTTTAAGCAATTTTTTTGCCCATTTCTGAATGCACTTGAAATGTTTGCTCACCAGTCTAACCGAACTCAAACAATAATGACTTCAATTTTCAGCTTAAATTTTTTAAGAAAAACGTTTAGGTCAGCCCATGAGGAAGTATGAGTTTTTACATCAGCCTATATAGTCCTTTGGGTTCCTATTCTGAAATACAAATGAAGTATTAATATCGTTCTCCATTAGGGCGCTCACTAGAAATTGAAGTAAATCGGATAAAACTTTACATTAATTAGAAATGGAATAGAATGGTTGCCAGAAGAAAAACTGCAATTTTTACGTGTTACATAATAATGACGAAAACCTCAAAAACTATCCATATGCGATTAAAATATGTACAACATAAATAGAATTCATACATTCATCAATGAATTGAATGTAATTCATCTTTAAATGCAGCACCACTCATACGACAATTAGTGATTATAACGATGAAATATTTAACAAAATACGAAGTATAGGAAGAATCTTACGCGTGCTCGTCATAGCCGTGTGGCTGTAGGACATGCCTTCGTGTGGGCAACGAGGGTTCGAGTCCCTGCGCTGGATGCGATTTTCTTCGTTGGGTATTAGGGAAAAATTCTAAGCACAATACCCCCACTCTACCCAGGTGTCTGAAATGGGTACCGGTCTTGACCAAGGGAAAGCGCCACGGCGTCCTGGTGTTAGGTATAAGGCATTTGAAATACCAACCTACAAGATGATATGTATCAGGCTTGAATTGGAAATGAAGCATCCGTAGATGCCTACATTGTTTTTTTGTTCTAATAACGGCCTGTAATTTTGATGAAGTTCACCAAGCATCACAAAAAAAGTCATCTGAAAGTCTGCACTACCAAATCGTGTTTCCCCCACCCTGGGAAGAGTAACTTCACGAGAACCCGTCGGATGAGGAGTCCATCGTAAGTCCTGTCGTAAATCTTGTCGTAAGTTCTGTTGTAAATCCTGAGGTAATTTCTATCGTAAATCCTAAGGTAATTCCTGTCTTAAATCCTGTGGTAAGTCCTGTCGTAAGTCTTGTTGTAAATACTGTGGTAAGCCCTGTCGTAAATCCCGTGTTAAGTCCTGTCGTAAATCCTGTCGTAAGTCCTGCCGTAAGTCCTGTCGTAAGTCCTGTCGTAAATCCTGTCGTAAGGCCTGTCGTAAATCCTGTCGTAAGCTCTGTCGAGCAGGGGGTCTCTCGATGGGAAGTCCAGTATCGTATCTGCGAGGGCCAGCAGCTGGAGCGTTGTACGGGATCCAGGCCTCCCTGCCTGCCTTTCTCCAGCGCCGCGTGTTGTTGCCGCGCCGCAACCACCGCACCTGCGCAAAATGCGTGGACGGCATCAGAAGGCGAAACAAACATTGTACAAAACGAGAAAGGATGATTTAGATGTCCTTTTTCAGAGGTGAGTGGTCATGAGCTCGTTTCTCGTATAGTTTTAACGTTATTCAATCTTCAGTAATGACATCAATATTGGCAGTTCAAATTTTAAGAGCCAGCCATTCAACGAAAAATCAGCAAAATATTTTATCGGTATCCTAAGATTGGACATTGTTGAGCTAAAAATTATCCTACCATACTCAGGAGTAAAGAATATTCTTACCTCTTTTATATGGGACCAGAGAACGCGGCCGAAGTAGCAGAAGAGGAAAAACAGTACGAAAAAAACAGCGATTAATGCGGTATATACATCAGAAGAGGCTCCTCCGTAATGGGCATCTTCTATCAACATGCCGATCGAAAACGAACCGCCAATGCCCGAGGCGGCTGCAGCGATGCCCATCGAGATGAAGAAGGGTGTCATGTACAACGAGTTGCTCTGCAAGTATTGGAAAAACTATCGGGAATGTTCTTAGAAATATGAAATGCTGAACAAAATAAAATTTTTTAAAATTTTGTTGCGCAATATTAAAAAAATCTGTATTCTGTGAAATTTTATAACCTTCTCTGAAACGGTGACAAACAAGTGGCTTTATCGAGCTCAATAACCTAAGGGCCTCATGCTATTAACTTCGAGTCCACAAAATAGAAATTGGTAAATTCTAACTAATGTCTATCAAATAGGTCAACAAACATATGTAGGTCAATTCAAAACGAATGCATCACCTCTACTACGATCAAATAGTTTCCTGGTCCCTATGAATATTGTGAGTGCAACGTTCATAGGAAAATGACCTCAAGCTTCCCTTAATACTATCAATGTTATACTCGAACTTTTGACGCCAGTAATAGGACAATTTTTAAATTCATCTCCTGTGACGAGTATACATTATTTGCCTCCAAGGTTAGGATTTTATTACGGAATATGTCTTTCATAATAGCTTAACCGGAGTCATTTTTCAAGTGTACGATACTAATCTTACCACACTTGCTAGTTTAACATTTTCTATGCTTCAATTTTTAGCAGGTTACTGCAAAGCGCTGGCAAAGGACATAGTTCTCATAAAACCTGGCGGGGTGAAAGATTTTAGGCAAACTTAAAAAATAAAGGAGCTAAAATCTGGTCAAGAGCCCATTCTCGTGTCATCGGTTCTATTTATAAAGACATTTTAAAACTAATGATGGTTTTTTGTATCATACTTATTGGATATAAATTGTTTTTCGGTTTTTCTGTCTTTCTTCTATCTTTATTTAGGATAAAGTACATAAATTCCTAGAAAATCCGTGCGACACAACACCCAAAGCTCTGGATTACATTTTTCAATACTTGGTAGGATATGTCTCAATTTTTGACCGACTCAGCCTTGTGAGACATGTATGACATTTAGGGAGGTAATTTCATATAATTGAAATAAAAGTCCAAATTAAATAGTTATTTACAGTAGTTATTTCACTTTTTTATCGACGGGAAAAATAATTCACACGTAATTTTGCAGGAACTGAAACTATGACTTTTATTTGCATACTATTTTTAATAAAGTTTGCCTTAAAAACCAATTTACACCTAGACTCTAAGGGACAATGCATTTAAAATATCAAACTTTATATTTTAAAGCTTGTAAATGTACTTACTTTTTTGATTGCGATGATATCCAAAATGCATATACCAATTTCAATGATGCTTATCACTAAACCGGCAATCACTCCACCTAAATAATTCCCTGGAACACATCAGGAAAAAGTGATGAAGTATTTTTCGACTAGAAAAATCAACGTTGAAATTCGTTATCAATATATTCATTTTTACCTTCTCAACCTGGTAGAATAATTCCTGTTGATCCCGTCTTACGGAGAAAACTGCTGTTCATATATATTGACACACTGTCAGTCTAAAACCTCCAATATTACTGAGTGTCAGTAAAAAAGATTTCAATTTTACTAGCATCATTTTCAGCCTGAGAGCCACATAAAATTTTTTAGCAACATTCATAAAAATGCAATTACAATACTCAAGTCAAAAAATCAGACTCAATAAAAACACATAACATCATGGAAGAAAATTGCCAGATAAGAACAATTTTGGGGGCAGAAGGAATATCAAACGACCAGACGACTAGTTAATGTTGCGCAGCGGCTACAGTATATATGTTCATGGCCCCGGAGGCATAGGCAAAATGCACGAATAAGCAGATGTTTTAATCTTCTAAATTGTAGTTCTATTGAATATTTTTTACTAAGAAAATCATTTGTGTTTTCTTGAGAGTGGGCTTAAGTTAATGGAAATGCAATGCTTCTAATATTTCCATGGTGAGTCTCTGATGCCGAGAACACATTGCTGCTTGTAACATATAGCTGCTACTAACATATAGTTGCTTATAACATATAGCTAGTCTTCTGGTAATTGGATATTCCAGTTGTGCTCAAAATTATTCCTATCTTGTTGTCTCACGCTATGATTTTCTGTTTCGTCTGATTTAGCTTGAGTATTGGATTTACATTTTTATCAATGTGACAGTAAAAATTTTCGCTAAATTTTTTCAGCCGGAAGATGATAGTGAAATCGAAAACAATGTGCTTTATAGACGTACAGTGACGGGTAATGTTATAGATTGACAGTGCTGCAGTAAATATGATCAGCAATTATTTTCGACTTTTAAGACGAGATGAACTGGGCCTATCAATATATTCACTTCATTGAAACTACGCTAGGGCGTAACGTACCACGGGCGTCTACGGCTTTAACGATCCCGAATATGAGCGATGCGATGGTGCACATCTGAAAAGGATAACGGAAAAAATATTAGAACATTAGTTGCATTACTGGAAATAATTCCAACACTACAAATGTTCACACAATGGAAAACCACACCTCGAAAAGTAGTGGTCGCTTCTTCAAATTCACATCCCAGGAATCGATACATCAGGTAATTCTATTCCTGAACGCAAGCTCGCAATCATTATGTCAACAACCACAACAAAAACACTCGCATGAAATTCCTGAACACCGTCCGTAGACTTTCCTGATTGAGCGCTTGCTATCAGTTTGAGATGATCCGAGGGCGAAAAAAATTAGGAACTCTGTTCTGAACTTAATCGTTCCCCAAATCAAACTCTGATAAAAAATTAATCTGTAGGACTCCCCACAAGATGTACGTTAGAAGATTTTCTTTGTGCTGTCGCACTTGCACGCAATCCCCATACCTCGGTAAGCTGCTATCGTTATCGACATGTGAGCGAAGATTCACTGAAACTTTAAACTCCCCCTCAACAGCAGCTCACAGTTCTTTGCCACGTGTTCTGCTCAGAAGTCCTTCTTAATAGAGAGATTCATCAAGTTCATCCCCAGTGACCTCTGAGGTGTGGATAAAATGCATCGCCGGTGATGCATGCATCTCCCGTGACGTACCGATAATAGCTAGGGACTGACTGATCTCCTGCTCAATTTTGCAGCAAGGAATTCCCCCAGCTTAAATTATGTCATTCAATAAATTAAATGAATAAATAATACTATTGGATAATGTTAACATTATTAATTACCTCGTCGATAGCCAAGTGTAATACAATTAAACAACTGACCAGCATTAACCAGACGATCATAAGGTGAGCTGTCCGTTTGTCATTGCAGCAGCACATGGTAGATAGCCGTAGCTTCTATGGTCGCAACACTTCCAATAGATAGCTCCTATAACATAATACCGCTATCGCATTTCTCTGGAACTGTTCGATGTAACGTTTTTACGGAAGTAGCGGGTTCAAAATCGGCAATGATGTTGGGATTCATGGAGTTAATATAAAATAAGCTAAAGATAAAGCATGCGTATCTGGAAAATGGTATCCGTTGTGTGCTAAAAAAATCACAACTCGTGATTTAGATATATTTTAAAAACAAAATCGTACATCACTCGCACACTGCAGCACACAAAAGAAAGCTGTTGTAGTGTCGAAAAAAAAGGTGAAAGAAGAACTGAACGCATTGAATTCTCAATCATTTATTCCACAAGGACGCTCTTTCCAGTATGTCCCCGTTGGGTCTTAAAAAGCAATTCAAAATAAATCAAATTACTTTAGCAACAGAATGACAAAAAATCATGCTTTCCTGCTCGTGTTGAGGAACACTAGTCAGGTGCAAATCACAAGTTTTGGGAATCAAAAACACATTACCTAGTGAAAAACTCATGCACAAACTTATAACAAATGCTCATTAGCAACTCTTTAGGTAGAAAAGAGAAAGCACTGAAACTGGCTGCCTCTGAATAAAAAAATATGTAAAGCTGGTAATTCGCCAATGCTTCAGTTAACTCTTAAATTGCATCAGATGTCATTCGTGTTTCTCTCGGAAGGCTGAAATTTTTAATATTCCCGTGAATATGGGCACTATTGGTACTCATGCCTGCGTTCAATCGAATTTCTCTACGAAATTCATGTTTCCGAAAACCAAACATAGCGAACCTCGCTGTTAATTCAGCCAAACACGATCGACCAATAACGGTATTTGGTGAAAATTAGGTGTCCGGTAAAATTATTTCAAAATGAATAATCATATCATCAGATCAGAGGTCATAAGAAAATAATTTTATATTTATTTTATTTAAATAGATGGAGTTTTTCGATGATGTGCATTGTTTTTCATAGAGTCTCAAGTTTTAACTTAAGACGCTTTCCTTCTGAGATTGTTTAGGACGGATATCTTGTGTTCCTTTGTCTCTAAAAACAATTAAGCAAAAGGAGAATCATCTTTTTTCAATATTGATAGGTAAAGTATAAAAAAATCTAGGTTAAAAACCAACTGACATTAATTATACTGAACATTTTTTTTCCAATGCATGTCAACTTTTTCGTAGCCGTTTTACAAAGTATCGGAAAGAACTTCATGTATAGGGGTCCCTGCAGGCTGTATTTCAACTCCCACAAAACGGAATTTGAAACTGCACAACTCAGGCATGCAGCAATCAACAATAGCACCTGAAACGAGATTTTCACTTCAACGCAAATGCACCAAATGTCGTAATTCAATTTTCTTGAGAAGAATACATGCTTTAAGTATCACTACTTCAACAGTAAACAGATAGAATAGAAGATGAATTATCACGAGCGGCTTCCAGAGACCACTTTTAGAAACACCAATCCAATCTGTACGAGATTATCCAGGCGTAGATATCTGAAGTTTTTGAGTTTTCTCTCATGCTTATCTTTGAATTATTTCCATGGTGTAAAATACATTTAGTACGTACGACACACTCGTGATCTCGTATAGAGTAACGAAGTTAAATTATTCCAGGAAAATTAAGGTGTGAGCTCAAAACGTTCGTGTGAGCGAGCGAAATGGAACGAACGAAAGAACTCTGAAGAATCGACAAGACTCATTTCCTCAAAACTTTTAAGGGTTCAAAACGTTGGCGTGAGGTAATTTCAAAGGAATGAGTGATGAAAAACTGCAGGATCAGTAGGACTTCTCTCATCACAACTCATGACCAGACTGCACGCGTTCCAGGCTAACAGGTATCGCATTTGGGGTCTGGTTAGGAGTTGCCAGGTGTGACTACAGTTGCAGCGGTTGCTGCCAAGGGGTCGACGCTTCTTGAACAATTAATTCGTGGAAGTTACCTGGGGAAAATCATTCCTAATGTTAACCAATAATTGCCCCGGAAGACCACACGTTTTTTTTAAATAGTCTCAACATATAATATTTTTTTCTAAATATCTTATTGAGTTTCTTCATTGAAGTTTACTCACGAGTGGGAATTCTTGCCTTACTTCGATTTCAGTTACAACGTGATGCCAGTGCCAGTCGAATGACAATAGTTGTGATAACGGAAGTATAAGAAGACAAATGCTGTCGTTATAGGGTTTGTTCGAGGAATTTATTCGATGAAAACAAACGCATTCAGGGGCACAATTAAGAAGCAGCGTTTGAAAATTGTTATTGTATTCGCGTTAACAGGTGGTAACGTAAAACCAACAGGTGTTTGTGTTACATTTGTAAACACGTAAAGGGAATGGGTCAGCTGTCCGTACCAACGCAAACTTCGATTCCAAGAACACTTTAAAATATTTTCTTACTGTTTCAAACGTTTACTCACTAACGAAAGAGAATTTTGGGTTGAGGTGCAGTGGCTGAAGGTAGAGCATTGTAAAGCCCGTCAATTCGAAATAGTTTTCTTTCAAAAGGAGTAGTCAATTTTTCTTCAAATAACTTACGCTGATCTTATTGCAGAGCAAATTGATGTTCAGTTAACTAGGAATTAGAAGAGCTAACTTCGAGCGGAAAAACTTAACCTCAGTCAAATTTTAAGTTTATTAAAATGCGGCGTAATTCTTCCTATGTAATAACTTTATGAACGTTTTTGTTTTATTTTCGTATTCCTCTCCTGCAATGTTCTTGTTAGTCATGTACGGTAACTTTTTGTTTCTAACCCACGTGAATATATTATGCCAATACTATTTTAGGTAGTTAACTATTCGCACTGTTCCAGCTATGTTACAAATGTTATGGTTAGCGTTGTACAACAATCCTTCTCGTGTCTTTGACTCCGGTGAACTCTTTTGTGCCAGCGTTATCAGTGTTGGAAGTAAATATCATAAATTTGTCTTTTGGTAAAATATTTTAGCTCATATTTCAATATTATTGCGCACTAACGAGAGCGTTTTCAACTATGCGTCACTATAGAATTGTATTTTCCTAATTACTTGTATTTATATGCAATGTTCAAATCAGATTAATGCATTGAAAGGATCGCATTTTTTGTGCTTTTCACTCAATCATTTTTGTTTCCACATGTGACATGGGCATTACGATACCCATAGACGAGTATCAAGTAGGGATGGTTAATTTAAGGTATTTTAAAAAGCAACGTTGTAAATATTTCATGTTTTGACTTTATTGGAAAAAACTGTTTTTCATTTTTTCTTTATTGAGTGAGATCTTTGGTCAAAATTTTTCGATAATTTAAGATGTCGTACATGGAAAGTATACTGTAGGTCGGCTGCTCAAAAATCACTTATTCATTTCATTTTTAGCGAATTATTTCCTGATCGTAATATATAATATAAAGTAAGAATTTCAGAACAATTCGCAAAACATACAATTGTTCATTTTTTGAAAACATCATGATGTAGCTTTCGAGCTTTTAGAAATACACATATTCATGGAAATAGTTTGTTATTTTCAAACTGGAGATAGGAGACGACTGAGAAAAATCAATCAAGGACACTTTACTGGCTGACATTGAGTTCTTTTATATTGTTTAATTCAATAACTGAAAACAGCGAAGGAAACTCAATTTCAGACATTAATGTATTGAATTTTATCTCTTTTTCTCTCCGAGTTCATATAAGCCTTTTGCAAGCTCTCAAAACACTCATAAACGTTTTATGTAAAAAATGAACTAACACTCAACACATGATAGTTTTAATGCTGTTAAACATCATGACGAATTCTCAACACCACTCATGAAACTAATCTATCAAGTCAAGCAATTGATCACAATAGACAATGGAAGTTCTCATTACAGTATCGGCTCGTGAGAGTGTCGTGTTATGTATGCAAGAGGGCAACGCACGTCACAAGACATTCACAACGAGGGTAATGAAAAAACACGTCGGGCTAATTACTTCTTTATTTTATCGTGTGATCACCCGTCTGAAAGCGGGCGGTGCAGACCGTAGAATTTATGGGAGCTGCAAAATTTTCTTTAGGTTAATTCAACAGAACAACCGTAACTTAATGAGGAAACTTTCTCACGCAAATTTCTAGTGAATATTAACGAGTGAATAAGTATATAATTTCACACGACCGGATGATGTAACAGAAAACTAAAACTCATGGCTAGTTAACTACAATGTGACAAATTATACAGACTGACGATGAAAGTTTAAAGTCGGGGACAGTTATACTGAATTAGTTTGAATTAATATGATTATTAATTGAATATTTAACTTCTCTAAGTGTGTATGGCAGCAGCAGTGAAAAAGTAGTGTAACAGAAAGTAAAAATAACTTTTCAGTTCTTTGGCATAAGAAGTTTAGCTGAAGATCACTCAGTGCATCAAACTCCATTCGTACATCTCACCATAGTTTGACATACTCCTCCAGAGAGAAACTTGTGGTCACGAAAACAGAAGCCTTAAGGAGATCGTCCCACTTTTTAAACTTTTTTCGTCCGATTCGTTTGAAAATTGGCCAGTATATGTATTTTGTGAAAGTAAATCTTTTTTACACGTGTCATTTTTTCGATTTAGGCCTTAGTTTTTTTACATCAAGAAAAATGAGTTTTTTGGCATATTTTATGGATATTTCAAAACGGGACTCGTCATCGAGTTTTGATGCTAGAACAAAACCAAAGACAGTTTTAGAATCCTTGAAACATTTCTAACAAGCTCTCATGGGCTTTTTTCAAATTCAAATGTTTTCTATTTTTTTCAAATTTTTTAAAATTTCTTAAAACAGCAATTTTTTGGGTTTAGAGCTATATATTTTTTCGAAAAATTGGAATTGGAAAAAAAACCATGAGAGTTTGTTAGAAATGTTCCAAGGATTCTAAAACTGTCTTTGGTTTTGTTCTAGCATCAAAACTCGAGGACTGGTCCCATTTTGAATGTTGAAAGTTAGAAGTGTTGGGTAAAAGCAAAAAACGAAATTTTTTGTTGAAGTGTTATATAATGAACAATTTATGTATATGAAAGCAGTTTTATTTTTATTTCGATAATTTTCATACATAACTTCATATTCACAGTGTGAATTGTGATTTCCAACCCCCCCCCCCCCCCAAAAAAAAAAAGAATTTTTTTTTTGTTCAAAAATATGAAATTTTTTATTTTCAGTCTGATTCTCATGAAAATTGACTATCATATGTAACCTTTGAAAAGAAACACAATTTATTCCATCAATTTTTTTGACTTGGGCCTTAGTTTTTAGAAAAATTTGACATATTGGTTTTTAGGTACTGATATATCACTGGTATTGATATTTCAAAATGGGACTTGTCATCGAGTTTTGATGCTAGAACAAAAACAAGACAGTTTTAGAATCTTTGGAACATTTCTAACAAACTCACATGGGCTTTTTTTCCATTTCCCATTTGTTCTCTTTTTATATGGGGTTGAAATGGGCTCAAAATTAAAGATTTTGGTCCCCACCCCCCCTGGGGGGTAATCTATTGTCCGTAGCGCCATAAAATTTTAGGACTGAATATTCCACTACCTAAGGGTCCTTTTCCAACAAAAACATGAAAAATGACCACCTGAGCGGCAGGGGCCTGGGACGAACTCCTTAACTCGAGTCTTTCCGTGACTTGAATATATATAAGTACGTAAAGGTCGCTTTGGCAAAAAGTATTGAATGAACGAAGAAACACTCGATACAAACTTTTGTTTGCTTGATGTTGTCGCAATAAGTTTGAAAATAGACTGTTGCTTGACATGGATAGTGCAACTTTTTATGAATTAAATATTGTAGCATGAGATAAGTAACACTGTGAAAAATGAATACCTCAAAAAGAATCTATTCTTCACACTTCTAGGCAAACGAACGACCGTAAACCGTAAGTAAAAGTCTTGTTTTTTCAGGGCAGTTCTGGCTCTTCACGACCAATTTTTGTGAGTTTTTGGTCCTTGCAAGAAAAATTAGTACGTAGGCTTATTTTTCACACATCACGAGAAAAAAGACGATCGTAAAACCACACGTTAAAGTCTTATTTTTTCAGAGCAGCTTTGGCTCCTCCAGGCCCAGGTTTTTGTGAGTCTTTGATCCCTGCAAGAAAAATCAGTCCGTGGTCCAGCTTTCCCTGCGGCTCTTCATCGGCACGTCACCCTGCCTCACGGGCTGCACCTCCTGAGCTTTGACCTGCGGGATAAGCGAATACGGAACTTTGGGTCAGAAGCGGCAGTTACTCTTGCACACAGTGTGATAGTCAGCATAGATACATACAAACAGTGTAATCGGTAGCAAACACACATACAAACAGAACCGGCAGCAAACACACATACAAACAGAAGACTCAGCCATCACACGGGCAAACAGAGTAAGCGTCAGCAAAAACACAAAAAGATGTAATCGGCAGCAAATGCACATGGAAACAGAAGCGGAAGCAAAAACACATGCAAACAGAAGATTCAGCCAACACACAGGCAAACTGAAGTGACAGTAAAACGGGCGCAGTGCTCTCTTTAAGAGTTCATTGTTTCGCTGATAAACTATAGGGTTTTATTTAATATTCAGGATGATGAGCCTGTATCGAACACTTCTGTTTGCATTCATCCACTGCGGAAAAATAACCTAACCATTGCTACAATACAGTTGTATACAGGTGTGCCCAATGATTTTGAGGAAAAGCTTTTTTATTTCAGGGTATTATTTCAGAATATATTTATACCTTATCGTTAACAGTCGTATAATGTAGTAAAAATACTTAGAAGCGAGATTTTAAAAAAATAACGTGAATTTTCTTAAAACTGATCAATTTGTTTTTCCTAAAATACGGAACACCTATTTGTGCTGGTTTAAAAGCTGATACGGGCCTTGGAGCTGATGAAAAAATCGTTTGCGAGGTGAGTGACATGTTTATTTTTTATATATTTTGTTGAATTATTTGTTTTTAGGTTTTTAAAAAAATGTTTTGTTTACCAGATTCAAAATCATGATGCAAACGGAGGGAATTAAGAAAACCATCATTTTTCTCCATCAGAGTGGTCTACCAAAAAAGAAAATCGTTGCCAAGTAACTTGCATCATCGTCAACTGCCTACAGATTGATAAAACAATTCAACGAGACAAAATCCATAGTTGCGAAGACAGCCCCGGGCAGGAAAAGATTGTCGTCGGTTCATCAAGATAGGGCTTTAGTGCGCAACTCGTTACGGGAAAGGATTGCCAGCAGTTCAGAGCCTGTGCTAGAATGGGAGAGGAATGGCATCCATGCCTCTGCGCGAACTGCTCGACGTCGACTCTTCGACAACGGACTTACTTCAAGGAGAGCTACGAAGAAACCACATTTGACCGCGAAGAACATCAAAGACCGGCAAAATTTTTCCATGAAGTACTAGCATTGGACTGCTGAACAATGGGGCTAAGTCATTTTCTCCGAAGGAATCTCCGTTCCCTCTTTTTGCACTTTCAGAAAGAGCCTCGTGCGACGAAGAAATGGCAAGAGATTTAATTAACAATGAATGTGTCGTTCCAACAGCCAAGCATCCTGCCACTCCTCACGTCTGGGGCCGCTTTCAGGTAAGGATACTGGAGCACTGACGATTTTACTCAAAAACACCGCAATGAGTTTGGCATTGTACTTGAAAGTTTCAAAAGATCATCTCCAACAACGATAGCTTGTCAGTTTCCCGACAAAGAGATGTTTTGCCAATATGATGGCGCTCCCTGTCATAATGCATGAGTGGTTAAAAAGCTCCTTGATGACCATGGAGTAAAGGTTTTGGATTCTTGTCCTGGAAATTTTGCTGATCTGAATCCGATCGAAAATTTATGGTGGATCATCAAAAGCCGATTGAACAAGAAGAAGCCAACTAATTTAGCGCAACTTGGAGCCTTAATTGAAGAAGAGTGGAAGTCCTTTGATCATAAGATCATTGAAAAATTAGTCAGCAGCTTACCAAAGCGCATCAAAACAGTTATGAAGAAGAGCGGTCAACATTGCAAATATTGAGAATAATTACTTTTTAGTTTTGCAACTTATTAAAAATTACTTGTGGGTAATTTGTGTTTTTATTTATCCTTTATAATGTTTTCTTGAAGTAAACAATTAAAAACTACGCGAGTCTACACCTCAGTTTAACGAGAAAATAGAAAAACTCACTTTTCCCAAAATTATTGGCCACACCTGTACATAGAGGGGGGAAATGTATCGTGAACAATAACTTTACCCAAACATTAACCTACACTCAATCAATCCTGAGACTTGACATGAGCAATATTCAATTCGAGTCACTCAGAATCCTACAGTTTATTTGTTTTAACTATCCTACAGAGCTCGTGAAATCTCAATGGAGAGCATTGAACAATAACATCATAGCTGATGATTACAATAGAATTTTACACTAGTGGCCGGATTACAAGTGGTACTCACTAGTGACCAACATACTAGTGGTACACACTTGTTACCAGATTTCTAGTGACACACTCGTGGCCAGATTACTAGTGGTATACACTAGTGACCAATATACCAGTGGTGCATCTAGTGACCAAATTACTAGCGACACACACTAGTGACCAACATACTAGTGGTACACACTAGTGGCCAGAGCACGCGGGAGAAGATCAGTTTTGCTTCTTTCGTAGTTCCCTTTTATGATAGTTTCGTGATTTCAAATTCACGGAAAATAAACTTTACCACTATCAAAAGCGCTCCGTTTACGAGAATAACGTGTTTATAACCTTAAGGTGGTGAACCTCCGGTTACTCAAAACTTGAACGTTTAATTCGTACTTTGACAGAATTTGAAATAAAATGTTTTAACCAGTCATTTGCATCTGCAACCATACAAAAAATATAACAGAAATTTATTTAGAGGCACAATAACACAATTATTAGCAATCTATTCGCATTGTGATGCACAATTGATACATAATGGGTCTCTTATGAATAAAGAACTAATGTAATAAATGCAGAAGCATATTATATAAGCGAATAAGAATCGATCGAAAATGCGTTTGGGTATTTTTATCAAAACTACGATTCATTGTTTTTCTATTTCTACAACCACTGTAAAAAGTCGAATCGTTCAATAAATATATGAAGGATTGTATGTTCACTTCTTTTTATACCCGCATGTGAATAAAACTAAAATGCTTAGACGTGTGTGTGTGTGCCTTTCCTATTTCGTTTTCATGTTCACATGAATGATGCGAAACATGAATACTGTTTTTGCCAGCAAATTTTCGATCGTACATGTTTCCCGCTTTATGCTTGGATGATAGTTCTGATATAGCAGTTAACTTGCTCCCGAGTGGCAAAATAGACTTTATATTCTCAGTAAATGTGAAGAACTTCATTTACAGTGAAAGTCTCTGTGAAATTTTCCTTACCGAAATAAATAGAGGCAAGAATTGCCCCTTCATAGAAAATTCAAATTTTAAAGAACAGAAATCCTTCGATTGAAGATGGAAAATTCCTGAAAGACCTTTAGAAGTATCTTACGCTTGAAAATTATTGCAGAAAACTGCTAAAATACTTTTGCACAGTACATTCTCACCTCCTTCATGTGAGACCAGATCACGCGGCAGAAGTAGGCGTAGAGGATGAATGTCAGCAGACAAATGATGATCACTGCAGCGCAAATGCCGTAAACGAGGTTTTTGTAGTCGCTGTCCGTTTGCACAGACGCTTGTACTATTACCAAGATAATTGCAATCACTGTGCCGATACCCGTCCCGATAACAGTGATGACCATCCAGATGAAGAAGGGTATCATGAACAATCTGTTGTTCTGTCGAAATTAAAAATATTATGAGATGTCTCTCAAGATATGTAATTTTTGAAAGAGCACCTGAGAAAGTTCAAAATAATACTGCATTTACCCTATTCATTTGGATTCGTGGACTTTCAAAACAAAGGTTAACTCACGGCCTGATCGAAGTTAAGGACCTCAACAGTCACTCATTGTTAGTTGTAAGTCTGCCTCGACTTTATTCGTCGCCATCGACTGCAGCTACGAGTACCGAGTGGGTTCCTGTTTCCACTTTAGCAAAAGACCCATCTTTTGGCATTCATTTCATTATTTAGGTTGATGCTCTGATCAATAGCCAAATTTAAGGTAGTTATTCAGCTGTTTTTTTAAATCCTTTTTGTATAACCACAGTCCTTTGACTGGAATTCCTTTCTAATTCCTTGCAATTAAATTCTAAAAAATTCACATCGAAGATTTTATTTTTTGTTTTCCCTATGCCCAGAAGATTCTGCGTTATTTTATTGTATTCGTTTACCGATTGGTTCGTTACAATAAAATATTTACAGCTGAATTTTCCCAATAAAATTTGAGAACATATTTTCTTAGCTTTGCAAGGTATGTATTTTCCCGCTACCAAAACCTTTCTTCGCAGTCTCGATTTCTTCTTTGGTAAAGCAAATGCCTCTGCATTAGCAAAAATGATCCATGTTGAGGTAAATTTATTCCAGTGAAGAGATAACTTCATATCTTTAATTCTTTTCCTTTCAGTCAAAGTCGACGTCTTGAAAGGGTTAAGTTTAGCTCAACGTCTACAGGGTAAATCACTTTGGTAATGACCCTTGCATTCCTTAACCCCATCAATAATATGATCTAACCTCAAATACTAGTACGAACGAAGATTTAAAAAAATGTTCTTATGATTCGAAAAAAGTTCACTTTGTTCACTTATAAATTCAATTTTCTACCTTTAAACATTTTCTTCAAGTAATAGATTCATCGAGACCATTTTTAAATAGTAGGATCTTGATCGTGCTAAATTTGCTATTAAAAATTTTTGCCTCTTTGAATTTCAGAAAAAGGTTCCTTACATCTGCAAGCAGTGGGCTGTCATGGAGCGTACCTCACTCAACTGCAAAGTTCTTGCAAGTTCTAGGACTGATTTTCAGGAAACATGAAAACATCAGTAAAATCAACTTACTCATTGATGCAAATACGTATAATTGTTATAAAATGTCTAATCTTCTTCATCTTCTAGGTAATTAACGTTTGTTCAGCATATTTAGTAAAGAGTTATAGAGTTATAAATATGCAACTATTACTGAACGCAAAAAGAAACAGAATCACAAAGAGTCAAATCGCTGAAGGCACTATAAAGTCTACGGATTGTCACACTTTTAAGTTGGTTGATGAACTTTGGAACTACCAAAGATTGTCCAGGTAGTAGCACCCTCAGATTATTTACACCGTCAAAGAAAGGACCAGTCGAAAGAAAAATGTGCCAGCGAATGTAATGTTGCAGACAAAACCGTACAAGGTACATCGTCCAAATAGACGTGAACTTGTCACCATTCAAGGTCAGCAATTCAATGACTTCCGAAAGGGAAAAAACCTGGCTAGGATAAAAAAATTTTCAACCAATTCTTAAAGAGTACGCTGGGAAATGACATCATATTTTAGAACAAAAGCTTTTCAAAGTTGTGAAAGGTTTATTTGTCAGATAAAGATAGCTGAGAAATTCCGAGTCCTTAGTTGTTCACAAAAATATTTTAATGCTTCAAACGTGGATTAGTACAAAATCCGAGACAGTAAAATATAATTGCACGGATGAAGAAGAAAATCAGGGGGGAAACAAAATATACTTGAGCAGGAATTTACCAACGTGCTCCAACAAAACCTAGACGACTAAACTGCGACCCAACAATACCCACGTCGCCTCAATGCAATGGAATCGATTTTCCTCCCTCACAACATTTGGAACTGAAGCGTTCTCTCAAAATGATGCGAGGTCAAATTTCTCGCGACAAGTAGCGTAATGCGTCAGAATGCCCAAGGCAGGCTCAAGTTTGTGATTCAGGCTGCAATGGGACATAGTGAATGAAAATTGATTTTAATGAAAATAAAGGTTGCAAGAAATTCTTGCTACTGCTATTTTTGATCGGTATAATGAATATATCAAATAATTTATTCTGAGGACTTTCTCCGCACCATTTAAGCTCAGGAATTATTCTATTGAACTAAATTACACATAAAAAAAAGAATTAGAATAGACAAAAAAGAATTACTCTGCAATCACACTAATTGTAATGACATAAATCTTGTCAAAATGTTCTACACTTAATACCTTCAAAAATCAAGTACTGTAAATTTACTCACATTGTGGATTCCGTAGATGTCCAGAACGCATAAGCCTATCCCAATGATGCAAAATACTGCAAGTGTGACGAAGTATCCCGAGGCAGAACCTAGAACACAATAGATGGCGGAACAATAAAGAAGGGGGTACAAATTCAAAAGAAGCGCCGAAAAAATGGAGGAACAACTGTCAGGTCAATATTTTGAACGAAAGAACAAGGTGTAGCACCTATCATCTCACGACTTCGAATGAAATAACAAGAAGAACAAGATGTAGCACCTATCATCTTAAGATTTCGAATGAAAGAACTAGGTGAGCATTTTCTGCCTTACGTTTTTATAGTTGTTTTGCAAATACAAATGCAAGCATTTCGAATTGAGAATAAGTTAACGGAGATGTGGCAAAACTTACCATACGAATATGAGGCTTGTACGATCCCCAAAATGAATACTGCTGCGTAGTAGACCTAGAAGAAGTAAAAGAAACAATTATTGAAGCTATGTTTGCAACTGTTTAATCATTGTGAAGGTTTATATAGAAGTACTCGAAATGACAATACAGGTCATAACCACACCCCACTGAAGGGCGACTATCATGCTTCCATTGTGATGTTAAGATGAAAGCAAGAAGCAAACTGTCCAATCCGAATAGTGATGTAAAGGAAAATGTTAGGGATGAGCTGCAGTTCCAGTCAAATTTGAATCAAATGCATTCATCGTTCCATACGTGAATACCACATAGCTTCAATTTAATGGACAATGTTAACATTGGTATTGGCCAAGCATGAACTTGAGCGCAATAAAATAAGTAAAGGACTAACCAGCGTCAACCAGACGATCACGAGGTGACCTGTCTGTTTATCACAGCAGCAGCTCACATGGCGACGAGCTGGGTTCTTGTTGTATGCAAACACAGTTAAGTTAACCTGAAAATAAATAATGTTAACAGCAAGCGAGCTTATTATTGGCATGCGAGCAGCAAACATTATAAGCGAGTGTGAAAATCATTGTTCAACGTACAACAGAATCATTGCATTAGGTGAAAAAAATAACTCTAGAAGCAATTTGATCTCTCATCGCACGCTGAAACAGAAGAGGACTTGCGTTGCTTTTAAAAATACGCCTCTCTCTTTTGATGGCACTCTCAAAACGTATGTCTGCACTTACGAGTAAACTCTTTAAATTTTGACTCGTTCATCCACTTTATAAATAACACACAGTCGCTGCTTTTTTGGTTGGTTAACGCCCGTCTCTCTGTGACGCTCCTAAGAATTTACATAGAGGGAATATTTAAGTTAACAATTGATAGGGAAAGGCTGTTAATTTGTCACACCGCGGAATGAATCTGAATGTGCTAAATGACCATGTTTTTGACGCGAATTTCCCCATTTTTTTCTAGTAATGAAAGTGTTAAGGTATTTTACCAACCTTTTTACATCATTTATGCGCTTCATGGAACATTATCTGTCATTTTTGACGGGAGCAGTACAGCATTTTTATTTGGAAACGAGTTCCTTCATTGAGTTTCCGATTTGCGATTGAAAAAAATCAAAGGTAATTTCAAAGTTAATTAAAAACACAACAGTCAGATTTCAAGTACAGCTTGCTTTCCAAAGCGTGCTGTGGGACACAAGTCAAGAGTAGATCTTAAGCCTCACGTATCACAGATACTTCACTCGGGAGACAACTCGAACATAAACGTAGCGGGACAAATGCTGCCTTGAATGTCATCGCTTGAAAAAAAAACCAGCAAGTTGCTGTTGAAACAGATAAAAAAACAATGAAAAAGATTTCATTGCCGCAAAGTTAGTCCACGCTCAAAAACTATCAATGGTGTGAAATACATTTCCCTATGATTATCGAATAATTTTTAACTTTCCATGAAGTGCTGGTACTTCATACCAGAGTCGAATGATTGTTTCCATCCGAACATGCAAAATTATCCACACTACACACAATGACTTGTGCTGCTTAGGCGTTCCTCTTTGTTTATCTCGAAACATTCTGTTAAAAAATAAAAGATATTCCATAACTTTTCAGTCAGTGCAGTTCGCTAATTGTCACACAGTTACTTATTACATGAAGTTTATTCGCATCATTTTTGTTAATAGATATAAGTACCTTATATCTGTTATACTATTATCTATCCTAAACTATTATATAAGTATAATAGTATAAGATTCATGGGTAAAACTTAAAGAATGTCAAATTAAGTACAAAATCACAGCAGCTTGCTTTATCTGATATTCGATTAACTCTATTTTCAGGGCCAGTACTTTTATATAAATATGCCCTATCACAAATAAACTTTACTTATATTATTATTACATAAGTATGAAATTTCAGACACAGAAGCTTTTCAAAATTGAAATTCATCTTTATTAAATATAGCCTGCTTGAGACTTTTTAAATTAAACTTGAGCTTTTTTAAATTGACCTTGAACTTTTTTAAATTAAACTTGAGCTTTTTTGAATTGAACTTTACCTTTTTAAAATTAAACTTGAGCTTTTTTAAATTGAACTTGACCTTTTTTAAATTAAACTTGAGCTTTTTTTAAATTGAACTTGAGTTTTTTTTATTTAACGTTAAAAAGCTGTAGTTGAATTTAAACTGCTTTGGGGGATCCTCTCGGAGCTTATCTGATTTTAATTGTTAATTTCATGGTACATTTATTACAGCGATAACGCTGAGCAGTTAAAATTTGCAGCCTTCTATGAATTTAAACGATGATTTTTTTCCAATGTTATGAGACTATTCTTTGAAATTTCAAAAGCAAATCATGCTCATTTCCGGTACTACACACATTCCAAAGGAAACAACAATTGGTGTGTGAATTGTCTTCGTCAATTTCGAAATTTCCCAGTCATTTTAGATACCAAAATTAGCGTAGATGACAGGAGTGCAGCTTTACAAAAGCGTCAACAGATGCCACAGAGGTTGGTTCAAAAAAATTGTTACAGGGGCTCTCGTTAAATAACTGAGATTTAGTGGATATTTTGCCATCAATTTCAACAAATGCATGGCACATGAAGGCCGTAAAGGCTAATGACCTACGTGAAGGTCATAGCCAACGTGAAGGTCATGACCTAAGGGAAGGTCATTGGTAAATGAAGGTCTTATTCTACGTGAAGGTCATGACCTACGTGGAGGTCATTGGTAAATGAAGGTCATGGCATATGTGAAGGTCATGACCTACGTGAAAGTCATGACCTTCGTGAAGGTCATAACCTGCGTGAAGGTCGTTGGTAAACGCCATTCATGTACGAGTATTTTGACTTGAAACGTTTTCTAAAAACATTGATTGCTTTCATTTAAATCAAACGCTTTAAATTTTCTCGACCCCGCATTCATTCTGAGAATTATATGAGTCTGATATCGTGCCGATAGAGAGAACTAACAATATGAAGAAGAAATTTGGTAACCCTTGAAAAAGTGGTATTAAAAACTGCGCAGAGTTGATTCGATGGAAAAAATTCTTTTGATAAACATTGCATTTTTTGCAAATATTTTTTTTAAAAAGATTACAGAAAGCCCTACGATGTGTCCTAATTCTCACAACAAGAATTTCAAATTGAATCTTCACTCATCCCAATCAACAACGAAAATAACAAGTAGATGATCTGTGTTTCTTCACAAATATAGCAAATGATCAGAAGAGGGAAACTCCCTCAGTAGACAGTTGGTAAATGTACGAAACTCCAACGGTTAGCGGATACAACAATGTGACCGAAACAGTTTTCTGAGAAGAACTAAACTTTGGTACTTGGGTTAATGTTCAAGCAACGAATTAATAACGATTCCGACATTTTCTATAACGTATTTTTGAATCCTTCAAATTCAGCATGCACAGCCATTCGTTGTCTCACGAAGTAGTGTTAAATAATTCCCGAGGAACTGAACTGTGTGTGCCATGAGTAAATACGACGGCGATTTCAAGCGGAAACCGAAAGAGCGGAAGTGGCAGCAAGACCTCCTACTTCCCCAAGACTCGAAACCGAAGTGTGAGGGTGGCGCGTCAATGCATGTCGCAGGCACCGTTGGGTCCGATAAATAGTCGGTGTGACCAAAGCTTTTGTCTTATGATTGGTGGTTGCTAAGGAACTAGCACTGTTTACTGAATGTACTGCAAAACTTACAAGGGACTATGATATCGAATATGATGACAATATGACAACAATCTATTCCCAACCTTTGTACACTTGTTTAAACATCTATTGTTTAAACAAACTAAATTTATAATAATTATGACTCGACGGGTGCATCGAACATGAGCCAGTGATTGAAAATTCCCAATAAAATAATCTCCTTAATTCATATATTTACATATATATATATATATTTGTGCACCCGTGTTTTCGTTTAGATATGTCAGGTTAAAAATAATGTGCAAAATTGTAGAAACAAGTTTTTATTTAATTTTTCGTTCTTTCTAAAATTAAAAATTGTCTCAGAATCTAAAAGTTCAAAAAGATTACTGATTGTCAAATTGAAAATGGATTGTCGTGACTCGTTTCGGCGTTCATTCGTCATTGTCATACTTGAAGATACAGCTGAAGTTTCTTCGCTGTGTCTTTATCCATTTCTGGCTTGTGTCTACAAATTTTGGCATTATTTTTAACCAAACACATATACAGTACATATAAAAGTAATGAGAATTAAGACCCGTATTAATTAGTTATTCTATAATTATTATACATCATTGTCACACTCATTTTATTACAACACATTTATGACATGAAGTAATTTTTAAATTGAAGTGAACTATTGGAATCATTCATTTAAAATACTAAGACAAGTCGGTCAAAAATTTTTTGTGCATCAATCAATCAAAACGAATGAGGGCTAAATATACTCGTTATTTTTGACGCATTCCTAATGTAGTAAAATAGGGACCGAATTGCTCTCATGTACTTACTTTCGATAACTTTAAATGTATACCGTATATAGGTAACCTATAAACACTTTCCTTGTGAAGTAGCGGAGAGGATAGTATGACACAGGTTTCACTATACCTCTCAAGTATATATGTAATTATCAATCGACTGGTTGCGTTAGGATGGGTACATTTATTTCTAGTGCCCTTACCTACAGGCTTAATGTCGGAAAATTTGGGGAGATTTGCATGTTATTTTGTGCAATAGCTAAAGTTGAATGAATTTCTGGCTTCTTCAGACATCAAATCCCGTCTTTTTGGCAGGTCATCAGCAAAAGTAATAGCATATTACTTATATAATCAATATAAAAGGACTTTAAGCAAATTTGTTTAGCAATTTTTAAATGCGCTTGAAAAGTTTGCTCACCAATCTATCCGAACTCAATAAATTATGACTACATCTTCCCAGTTTAAATTTGTCAGAAAAAAACGTTAGATCATTCCATTTCTCCCTTTGGGTTCCTATTCTGAAATGCACATGAAATAATATTAACGTTCTTCTTTTGAGAACTTACTAAAAATTGTAATAAATCGTGTAAATAGTTTTCATTGATTAGAAGCGAAATAGAATGGTTAACCAAAGAAAAATGAAATTTCTGGCCTGCTGCATAATAATGCAGCCTTCGGTCTTAAACTATCCATATCCAACCCAAAAACTATCCATAGGCGATTAAAATATGTATTTACAAATAAATACATTCTATAAATTTCTAAATGAAGTGAATGTGATCATTCTTTGAAGGCAGTTCCTTTCATACGACTAGGAGAAATCCAAATAACGACCAGTCATTTTTGGGAAGATCGTCAACCACAACCACAACCATCTGCCATGGAAGTCTCAAGCCCTAACTACCAAATCCTTCGTATTTCCCACGCCCTGAGGAGAGTAGGATAATGATAATCTGTCTGATGAGGAGTCCATCGTATGTCCTGGCGTAAGTCCTGTGGCAAGTCCTGTCGTAAGTATTGTAGTAAATCCTGTGGTAAGTCCTGTTGTAAATCTTGTCGTAAGTCCTGTCGTAAGTGCTGTCCAGCGATTGGTCTCTCCATGGGAAGTCCAGAATTGTAGATGCAAGGGTCCACGGCTGGAGCGTTGTACGGGATCCAGGCGTCCCTGTCTGCCTTCCTCCAGCGCCGCGTGTCGTCACGCCCTGCGACTTGCGTGCGCCGCAACCGCCGCACCTGCGCACAATGCGTGGACGGCATCAGAAGGCGAAACTGGTACCGCACAAAACAAGAACGATAATTTCGATCGATGTTCTTTTTCAAAGTTGAGTTTTCATTAGCTCATTTCTTGTATTGCTTTATTCGTTATTCAAGGTTATGCAATGACATCAATATTGGTAAGATTTAGATCTTTATTGCAAGTTCAAATTTTAAGAGAAATTTAACTCATAACTAAGATCTGAAAATCCGTGAAAAACTTTATCAGTAGTCTGAAATTGGAAAATTTTGGGCTGAAAATTATCCTATCACATACAAGTGTAAAGTATCTTCTTACCTCTTTCATGTGGGACCAGATCACGGAGCAGAAGTAGCAGAGGAGTAAGAACAGTAGGAAACAAATAACGATGAGTGCGATATATTGATCGAAAGAGGATTCTCCGAATTGGTTATATCGTTCCAGCATGACGATGTAAATGACGCCGCCAACGCCCGAGCTGACAATGGCGATGACTATCGAGATGAAAAAAGGTACCATGTACGTCGTGTTGCTCTGCAAGTATTGGAAAAGTTATTGCAAATGTTCACATGAATAAAAAATTCTGAAAAACTACTGCAAAAGTTCTTAGGAATATTAAATCCTGAACAAAATAACAGATTCGAAAGTTTTTGTTACACAATGTTCTATGATGTCTCTGTTATGGCAAGTTTTAAAACCTTTCCTAAAACAGTTGCCAACTTGTGGCTTGATAGAATTCAACCATTTCAATAGCCTCTTAATATTAATTTAGAGTCCACGAAATAGAAATAAGTAAATTCTAACTAATGTCTATCAAATAGGTCAACAGACATATGTAGGTCAATTCAATACGAGTGCATCACCTCGACTACGATCAAATGATTTCCTAGTTCCTATGAATATTGTGAGAGCAATGTTCATAGGAAAATGACGTTATGCTTCCCTTAACACTATCAATGTTACACTCGAACTTTTGACGCCAGTAATAAGGCAATTTATAAATGCATCTCCTGTGAAGAGTCTACGATGTTTGCATCCGAGGATAAACTTTTTGTTACAAAACATGTCCTTCATGGTAATAACATAGTCGAAGTCATTTTTTGAATGCACGATGCTAATCTTATCTCACTTACCATTTTACCTTTCACCATGCTTCAACTTTCAACAGGTCACTGCAAAGTGCTGGCAAAGGACATAGTTCACAAAAAACCTGGATGGATGAAAGCTTCTAGGCAAATTTCAACAATTAAGGAGCTGAAATATAGTCATGAGCTCATTCTCATGGTCATCGGTTCTTTATGTAGATACATTTTAAAGCCAATGATGGATTTTGTATCCTCTTTAGTGGAAGTAATTGTTTTTCTTTCTTTTCTTTCTTCTTTCTTTATTCAAACTAAGGTACATGAATTCCAAAAACATCCTTGCCACACAACTACCGAAGCTCTGGATTAAATTTTACAAGACATGGTTCGAAATATCTTAGGATTCTTGACAGACTCAGCTTTGTTAGGCAAGCTAAAAGGTGACATTTTGGAAGGTGGTTTCTCGTCATTGGAATAAAAATCTAAATTAAATACCTCAGCAGTTATTTCGCTTCTTTATAGACGTAAAAATAATTTCGCATACAATTTTACTAGTCCTGGAACTATGCGTTGGACATGTATACAATTTTTAACAAATTCTGCCCTGAAAAAGGGACAAAGGTTTGAAAATATCGTAGTTTACATTTTAAACCCTGTAAGTATACTCACTTTTTTGATTTCGAAGATATCCAAAATGCATATACCAATTTCAATGATGCAAATCACTATACCAACAATCACTTCACCCAAAAAATTCCCTGAAACACAATAGAAAAGAATGATGAAGTATTTTTGCTTAGAAAAACACGAATGTAACTCATTATCAACAATATCAATTTCAATTTCTCTATTCAATTCGGTCATGTTCATCCCGAGTTTAAAGATGAAAATAATTTGCTGATAATTTTATTGAACAACTGTCAATCTATAAAATCCTACATCACTGCGAGTCAATAAAAAAAGAACATTTCGATGTTTAATATCATCATCAGCCTGAGAGTACACTGAAAATTTTTCAGCTACACTGATAAAAATCTAAATCTGATAAAAATCACTGATAAAAAGTCAAATCAGACGCAATAAAGACACCGAATATCACAGTGCAAGATGACCAGGTAGGAACAATTTTTGTAAAAGGAATATCAAACGACCAGACGACTAGTTAATGTTGCGCAACAGCTAGAGTATATGTTCATGGCACCAGAGACAGAGTAGATATGGACGATTGAGCGGAAGTTTTAAACTTCTAAACTGTAGTTCTATTGAATAATTTCTGAGTAAAAAATCATTTGTGTTTCGTTGAGGGCAAGTTTAAGTTCATCGATTAGTAGTGATTCTGTTATCACTATTATGAGTTTTTGATGCCGAGAACATAGAGCTGTTGTGCGATATCAGCTAGACTTTCGGTAATTTAATATTCCAGTTGAATAAGAGATTTTTCCTATCATGTCATCTTACAATATGATTTTCTGTTTTTTATTACGTCTAATTTAGCTTGAGTATCAGATTTATATTTTAATCAATGTGGCTATAAAAATCTTCTCTGAATATTTTCAGCCGGAAGATGATGTTAGCAACATCGAAACGATGTGTTTCATATAGACATACAGTGACAAATAATGTTATAGATTGACAGTGTTGCAGTATATATGATCAGCAATTATTTTCGTCTGCTAAGACGAGATGAACTGGACCCATCAATATTCATTTCATTGAGACTTTGCTAGGGCGTAACGTACCACGGGCGTTTACGGCTTTAACGATCGCGAATATGAGCGATGCAAAGGTGCACATCTGAAAATGGTGGAGGAAAAAACATTAGAACATTGAATGAAATAATTCCATAGTTTCGAATGTACACACAATGGAAGAATAACACCCCGAAAATCAGTAGTAGTCGCATCAACAAATTCGCATCCGAAGAATTGATGCATCAGGCAATTCTGTTTCTGAATGCAACTTTGTAATCATTTTATCAACAACCTCAACAACCGAAATTCCAAAAGATCTTTCGTGGACTATACCTGATTGAGCGCCTACTGTCAGTCTATGATAGTATGAGGCCGAAAAAAAATTAAGAACTCAGATCTTAACCTTATCGTTAACTAAAACGAAGCATGGTAGCAAAAATATTAATTCGCAGGACTCTTTACTTAATCTTTACTTGTGATGTCAAGCTAACACACGATCCCCGTACTTCTGTCAGCTACTCTTCGTTATCAATATTCAAGCAAAAATTCACTGAAACTTTTACTCCACGCAGTTGCAGCTACACTTAGTCTCGCAGTTCTTTGCCGCGTCGTCGGGTGGAGCCCTGGTGCATAGAGTGATTTATTAAAATCATGCCCAGCGACCTCAGATGTGTAGACGATGTACATCACCTGTGATGTATGCATCTCCCGTTATGCATAGATAATAGCTGAGAACCAGCTGATCTCGTATTAAATTTAGCGGCAAGTGATTTTAGCTGATTGTAAAATTTTAATATTCAGTAGATTATGGGAATAATACTGATGGGTAATGTTAGCATCATTAATGATCTCGTCGGTGGATAGTCAAGTGCAATATAATTAAAAACTGACCAGTATCAACCAGACGATCACAAGGTGAGCCGTCCGTTTGTAACAGCAGCAGCACATAGTGGATGTCCGGAGCTTCTATGAATGCAATCACTTCCGATAGATACCTTAAAAAATAAAATACTGTTTTTATCGCACTTGCACAGTACAACATTTTTTCGAAGCTAGATTTCATTAGGAAGTAACTTGTTCGAAACGGGCAATGTTGGTGAAAGCCATTGCCTCACTGCAAGAATAAGACGAGACATTAGCATGCGCATCTGGAAAATATTATACAAAGGGAGGTAAAATTATTACTACATGTCATTGAGAATTATTTTAAAACGAAAATCGAGCATTGCATGCACGATAAATCATAAAAGAAAAAACTCTTCTGGTGTTTGTCGATACCGTTGTGCGGGTCGACGTGTGGGTTCGAGAAAGAGCTATTTTCTCTGCAGCTACCTTTTTGAGGCGCTTGTTCTTCCGCGCAGCTGCCCTTCCTTAGGTTCGTGTGGGTACCACCTACATCGTAAATAGTCCGTTAGAGCAACAGAAAGAATATCTCTTTGTGCTGAACTACGGCGGTACCGTTAAGACATACAACTGTCTACGCCGTATGGGTCCGTTAGGATCACAGTAATCCCTGAATCGCTGGACTGCGACAGTTATCTTCCTTTGCGACAAAACTATGTACTGTAATTTGTCTTGTTAAGGTGGTCCCTTACACCCGTTTTAAGGCGAGGCGTCACTTTAAACTAAAGCCTGAATAAAATGGAGAAAGGAATGGCTTTATTTTTTCTAAATTAGGTTTAGTCGCAATTCTCTTTACACTGTCTTTTTAATACACGGGTACATTTTTGCAAAAACAGTGACCTATTTATAATTGTAAAAATAGCGCGTACAAACCTAAACAACTGCATAACATGAAAAATACATGTAAAATTGAAAATAATATATTTGTACTACATAGCTGGGTAATCAAACTAATGTTAGGATATTACAATACAACAGAAATAAAACTTAAGAGCTAACTAAAGTAAATGCACGAGTGCACCATCATTGCTGGCACACGGCGCCAGGGAAATGCTACGGGCAAAAACACTTGAAAGAAAATGTTGAACATTATGGTTAACTATTACAGACAGGATTGGACATCCACGTACGCTGCCTGACAGTTGTTGAAAAAAGTGTTGCTCATTGGAGCCCCAAGTACAATATTTGTCTGTTGCTACAAACGAGCGCTTTGGAATTCTAGCGCTTAGGAATTCTCTCTCATTTATTCCAAAAGGAGCCTCTTTCCGACGTAGCATAGATGGATCTTAAAAAAGCAAATCAAAATAAATCAAATTCCCTCAAAATTTCAGATAATTCAAGCTCTCCTGCTCGTGTTGTGGTACACGAGTCAGGTGCAGGTCTCAAGTTTCGTGTATCTAAAACACATTTCCTGGTAAACAACTCATTCACAAACTTGCATGATAAATGCTCACAAGCAACTCATTACTTGGAGAAGAAAAATATTCCCGCTCAAACCCATGCACAAACTTAGATTAGTAAATGCTCACTGTCAACTCATAACTAAGAAAATAAAAAATATTCAAGCTAGCTACCTTTGAATCAAAAAATACGTCCAGCGAGTAATTCGCCTCTGCGTCAGTCCACTCTAGAATTACATGTTTCTCAGGGAAGACTGGAATTTTTCCAATTCCCTTGAATATGGGCACTATTGGGACTCACACCTGAGTTCAATCGAATTTCTATCCGAAATTCATTTTCCTAAAACCATACACAGCAAACCTCGTTAATTATTCATTCCAATACGATTTGCGTAAAACTATGCCAGGAAAAATTTTAAAATGTTCGGTAAAATTATTTCATTTTACAACCTGTAGGTAAAAAAAACAATGCCTGCTAACCCCCCAATTTTAGGCCCAGTTTTTCCCTTTTTCAAAATTTATGCATTTTTGGGGGTGCAAATTTGTCCTAAACGGGTGGCTGTGAACTCTTCAGTGTGTGAACGGTAAATTTTCTCCGCCAATATTAAAGACTTTTATCACGATATGTTCAAAAAAGAATTCAGATGGCTATATAAGAACCCACTTCAGAAGAGAAATCATGACTACAGATGTTGCCTCAAGATTTGTTGTAAATGGTGCTGTTCATGGCATGAAATTGAATGAACAATCATTTCACCAAATCGTATGTCATTTGAAAACAATCATTGCATTCGTTTAATTTATACTAAGTAGATTTTTTTCGATAATGTGCATTGCTGTTTGGAAACTCAGCAGTTTAATTAAACTTCATTTTGGCGATTATTTCATCCTGAGAATGTTTGGGACAGATGTCTTGTGTTCCTGCGTCCCTAAAAATAGTCAACTGAATGGAGAATTATCAGATTTCAAAAATGTTAATCAGCGTTTAAACAAGCTAGATTAAAAAACAATCTTACATTGATCGTGCAGAACATTTTTTCCAAAATACATGTAGACTTTTTCTTTCCTATTTAACAAAATGTTGGAAAGGACTCCAAGCATAAGCTGCACTGCAGGCTGTATTTCAACTCCCGCAAAACGGAATTGGAAACTGCATAACTCTTGCGTGCAGCAATCAGCAATCAAAATACCAAAAAAGAGAATTTCACTTAAACGAAAATGCACAAAATGTCCTTATTTAATTTCTTCCTGAATAAAACTCGCTTTGATTAACACTATTTCAACAGCAGCGTCACCACGAGCGGTTTGCAGCGACAAGTTAAATAAGCATCAATCCAATAATTAGGAGATTACCTAGGCGAAGACATCTGACGTTTTTGTGTATTTTCTAATGCTTGTCTGTGAATTATTTTACGGTGTAAACTTAATTTAGTACGTGCAAAACACTCGTGATCTCGTGTAGTGTTAGGAAGTAAAATTATTCCTGAAAAATTAAGCAGTGAGCTCAAAGCGTTCGTGAGAGCCAGTTTCACGGGAACGAACCAAATAGAGAATCGACAAGACGCTTTTCCTCACAACTTTTGAGATTCTAAAGCGTTGGTATGAATCAATTTCCAAGGAATGAGTGATAAAAACCTGGACAGTTATCAGGAGTTCCCTCATCGCAACTCTTGACCAGACTGCTTACGTTCCAGGCTAGCAGGTATCGCAGTCGGGGGTCTGGTCCAGAGTTGCCAGGTGTGACTACAATTTCAGCGGTAGTCGCCATGCGACCAACATTCCTTGTACGAGTAATTCTTGGTAGTTACCTGGGAAAAATTATTCTAAATGTTAACCCTTAAACGCCCCAAAGGACCACAAGCTCATTTTAGAAAGTACTCTCAACCTATTGTATTTATTTTCATATTTATTTTTAATCTGTTTCATGAAGTTTAATGTTGAATTGCAGTCCTTGCCGTACTTTTACTTCAGTCACAATTGATGTCAGTGCAAGTCAAATTACAGTGGTGGTGATATCAAAAATATACGAATAAAATACTGACGTTATAGGGTGGATACGAAGAATTTCTTCAATGAAAACAACAGCATTTGGAAGCGCAGTTAATAAGCAGTGTTTAAAAATTGAGAGCGTGTTTGCGTAAAATGTAAAACCAACAGGTGGTTCCACTCCACTCCGTAAATGAAAAGGAACAACTAGTCCTATCATCGCACACTTGAATTCCAAGAACAATTTAAAATATTTTCATCTCCAACAAAAAGTTAAACTCATCGAAGATCACACTCGACCACAAATTCTGTTTGAATATTTCAAACGTTTACTCACTACTGACCGAATATTTTGGCTTGAGGTACAGTGTCGTTAAACGCATCAATTCGAAATGGTTTCATTAGTATAAGTGATGCCCAATTTTTCATCCGATATCTTAAGCTCATCTTGCAGCAGAGCAAATTGATCTCCAGAAAGCCAGGAACTGGAAAGCTAACTTCCAAGGGAAAAAATTGACTACTATTGAATTTATCGAGGTCTTCGTGAAAATTTTCTTGTGAATCTAAAATGCCATGAGAAATATACCGTAGGCCTGCAACTTTAAAATCACTCATTCAGTAGATGTTTTAAAAAATTTTTACGTGAGCATAATATAATATTAGAATTTCAATACAGTTTATAAAACAGGCGAGGGAAAATTAAAAAAACTACAAATTTTTCAATGAAGTGTAAACGATTGAAAATTTAGTAGCACACCATTATATATTGACAGCCATCGCTGCAGGGACACGTTACCAAGTCGCCAAATTTTGTTCGTGGAAGAAACTTTTCCAGAGCGCGTCGTTAACATCGATCATAGAAGCCAGGTCAGAGGCTTTTATACAGAGTGCAGACGCACTCCCATCGAGAAAGTAGCGTGAGGGTAGGACAGTAGAGACAGTTTCTGGAACAGACAGTACCTAGAAGAGAGTTTCATTCAAAGATCTGACAGCAGATCACAGGAATCAGAAAATGTGTCGTGAATTAACTGTTTTTCGATGGACATTTGTGGTGAAATGTTCATCAAGGGATAAGGCGACAGTACTTAAAAAATGTAGTTTCAGTAAAAGATCTGACAGCAGGTGACAGTAGTCAAAATATTTATCCCGAATTAACTGTTGTTCAAATTATATTTATAGCAAAGTATTCAGAAAAGGAATTTGCTACTCGGACACATGACAGTTTTGTCACGCTTGTAATTTATTTGTTGGCCCTGTGACGGGATCGATACATTCAAGTTTAACCAACTTCACTAATTATATAATCCAATATTATTTCATTGTATAATTTTTACAACGTTTAAACTCACCTGCGCGCACAACAAGCATCCAAAGATGGCATGATGAAGTCGTGAGTTTACTTTTTATTGATCAAACACGAAGCATTTTTGCATCATTGAACACTGAATTCAACACTAAATAGAAAACAGGGTTTAGTGTCAGAGTCAAATAAGTTGAAGTGAGCATCATTTCTACCACATGCTGGTGCTAGTTTATCACGCTCTATAGTCATTTATAAATGATGAATGAAGTAGGTAGAAGTAGGAACAGATCGACACGGTAATTGCAATGAATTGCCTCACATGACCAATCATGCGTAAAAATACAGCCTTCGCCTGGGACAAATGCGGTGTATGCGGAAATTTTGTGAGCATTCAGTACAAACGATTTCAGTTGTCGCTCTTCGTTTAAGGTGTGCTCAAGGAGAACTGCGGCTTCCACTCGAATATACGTAGAAAAGAGCCGGGAAGATTTTTTTGACATGGCGTACAACACAGCTTGCGTGCTCTGTGGCCCTGACGTGAAGTGTTCTGCAAGTAAAGCCCACATCCCATCCCATTAATGTGCTCAACTCCGCAGCATGCCGCTACGGGATGCAGAGCCCGATTTAAACTAAAGAAATATTTATAAGTTTGAATAGAGATTTATCTTGACTTCTATTTGAGTATTGTTATCCTCCTGAACTTATGAGTTATTTAATTTATACGATGTTCTCGTAGAAGATTCCGTGAATTTTTCTCCATTTAATATCCCACACAACATAAAAAAAAATTCCAAAATCATTTCGAATACGAGAAAAAATTTTGAACGAAATGACTCAACTACCGACCAAAGAAAGTATCATACTTTTTCGTAGGCCAAGGAACTTTTTAGCAGATAGGAGCATTTTATCGTAGATGGCAGAACTCTCGATAAGAGAGTTTCTTCCTATCAACTACACTCGAAAGAGGTCTGTCTATTGCAGAAGTATCAATTGTTCGATACATGACACTCTATTTATTGAATTTTGATAAAAATTTAGACCTATGCTGAAACAAAACCCAGGAAAAATTTTTCTTCTTTATATTGGAGTTAAACTTAATGAAACTAATAATGCAATCTGTTTCATTTTACTTCTAAAACTGGTCATAGCTGCGACATACTTGTGATTCATGTCTATCGTAAGTTTGTCCATTGCGAAAAAAGGAGAAAGTTTATTCGCGTAAAAAGTGATAAATTATGTGGGAATTTGATTATATATGTCTCATGGAATTAATGGAGCTAGAACATTCGTCTCGCGGTTTGACTCTACGAATCCTTTAGAATAAGTTATCGCATTGTTCAGTATTAGTGAACACGGCCCGTCGAAAATGACGGAATTAGATAACGATTGATGAAGAAGGAAAATTATGTCATCAGGTCGTATCACAGAAGGTCTTTGAGCACATCCTCCTAGTAGCAGTGTTCCTTCTATGTAAATCCTTAAGAGAGTTCAAACAGAAAGACAGACCAACCAACCAGGCAAGCAACAATTGAGTATTGTTATTTAGTGTATTATATAGTAGTGGATATCTGCTGCCCCCGATTAGAGAGGTTGTGCAAACTACATCTTTTCGGCCTGAGGGAAGACATCGTCGAGCTGACAAAAATATTTCAAAATTGTGTTGGAATTTACCAACCACGTTTTGCTTTTGTATTATTCATCATAATCCGAGAACCCATAGCAAGAGCAACTGACTTACGATCCGGCGATGCAAATGACGAGCGACGAGGAATTCAAGTATTAAATTTAGGTCTGTTTAATTAAGTGGTGTTCACATCTACCTCCACTGATACGTAGATTACAAATCCTCATGGGTTGAATAGGCAGCCTTCGAATGTCTCATAGTGAACGAAAAATGCTGTTAAGGTCAAGTATGGGCTCTTTGCCCTGTAAATTTTACTGATCGTCACGCCGTCACCAAGCGACGGAGGCAAAAGTGAGAACTCAGCAGCAGTTTTCCGCCTGTTTGCTCCTCCCTCTTGACATCATCGACCTTTGTTAACTCATTCCTTGACCTTTGCATGACTTCGCTTTGATTTATAAGCAAATAAAATATACACGGCCATACTTTACTGCTAATTGAATGCTTGGCTGTAAGGAAAGAAAAGGAATTAAATATACAGAGCACTGTTTGTACAAGATTACATGGTGCTAAATGAAACAGCAAGAAAATCTTTATGCTGTCTGATAACACGCACTAACACAGAAAACTTTTGAGTCAAAGGCACCACGACAGATATTTATGACATAAACACACGGGATTATCTGAGTTAGATAACACTTTTGTCTGTTCTTCAATTTGAACGACAGATAGTTAAGAGTAGAACATACGAGATAATCAAAATCAGAGAGTACTTTTTTTTGGTTCTATAATTTGAACAGATACAAATCCTTGTAGACTTGCGCAGGTCTCACTCCTCATCTACAGTTGAATTGCATTTATATAAGGTTCACTTTATGTGACTACTTGTCCATCAATATTGAATACCTCTCGATGCGTGTTTTGCCTAAAATAAGCGTAGTCTGTTAGTGTGGTCCATAAAAGTCAGTGAAGCCTGTATACGCGTACGTTGACTATGATCAGCCTTAGAGCCAGAGAGGTTCCTTCGTCTACGAAGTACATAGTCTCGAAAAACTTCTAATTAAATTACATATGTATTAATGTACTAGCTTTAGTATCTGTGAGACTTTGCGGCAACTCGACTGAAAAGTCTTCTATTTATTATCAATACCTGCACTCAACTTCTAAAAATGTAACGGCGTTGCGCTTGTGATGTGAAGTAAAAGATTAGCAAAATCTCATTAGGAAATTAAATTGAGAGATCACGATGACAGATCATAGACAAACTAAGTTTACCACAAAAACAGTCGTAATTCTTAAAGTAACTTTTGTTGCGGACTACATTAGTGTAATAGAAAATAGGAATAGAATTGCATAGGGTAATAGTTTTTGTACACCTGGTGATAGTTTTCTTGCTCTGTTCTACACATCGGCTTACCACACGCACAGAGTGTTAGAGTGGAAGTGCAACTGTGAAGTTTGTATCAATTCCCGAAACATATCATTATAGTGAATTAATAATAAATACCGTTGTTGTGCTCAGCTTGTTCATAAAAAATGAGAAAGGACTCAACAAGGTAATCGCTCGAATTCCGGATATCCCACGAATTCCCAAAATTTGCATCGTTAAAGTGATTTCGCTTCCTGGACTTACATAAGGACAATTAAATCTGCAATTGACATTTAGTGATTATATACTATTTTGAATATTCCTGCAATATTTGGTTACTCAAAACCTAATGCAAATGTTTGGTATTCGTGGGACGTCCAGAATGAGAGGGATTACCTAGAGGAAGTTTATGAGAACTTTTTTGTGAAAAATTTTTATTAATTTTTGTATTGCAATTTACGAATGTATCGAATAATATGTTGATGATTAAAGAAGTGAACAAATTTATTTTAGTATTCTAATAATTATCATTATTTATTAGTTAAATCATGCCCCAAGTACCCCAAAGTGTAATGAATGATACTTTCAAGAATGAATTCCCGGAATATGACTCTCGGGACGGAAATCTGTATTGCACTTATTGCCGGAAAACTGTGAGTTTGTCATGCAATCTAATAAGAGTATACTGTGTTATTGTCAAAATATCTGCTTCGACTTCATAGATATGAATAAAGAAGATAACCCTTTTAGTTCTGCACAAAGTTAACCGAAATTGACCCATTTTCATCTACGATAAAATCACCGAAAACTGGTAGTTCAAGCTCCATGTCTCATTTAATTCACGAAACCAACTCTTTGTGCTCGCCGTGGCCAAGTGGTTGAGAACGCACGTTGAGAACGCCGTGAAGGTGTCAAGGGTTCGAATCCCGACGCTGAGCGGCGATTTTCCACGTTGGGTAAAAGGAAAAGTCAAACACAATACCCCACTCTAGCCAGATATCTGAAATGGGTACCGGCTCGACCGGGGAGTAACCGTCCTAGTGTTAGTTTTACGACATTTGAAAAATCAATGTATAAGATGGTATTTATCAGGCCTAATTGATTGGAATAAAGCATCCTTTTTTTATAGATTGCTAGCACGAGAAGATCATTCCAAGATTAAGGATGTCAACTCTATTTTGCATGGCTATCCTCTTGAGGAAATCTACAAAGTAGTTGGTCAATTCTCTCTATTTGACATGGAGAAACTTGAATTTGATCCCCTTGTGTTGTACGATGTAGAAGGAATTTTTTCGCAATGCAAAAGTATTCTTGCCGGTAAGCGAAAAAAGTCCAATTTGAAAACATTAAAAGGTACGTTATTATTAAATGTAACCACATACGTTAAGCCTTGTTTTACTTTGAAATCCTGTGAAATCCTATTTTCATGTTTTCTTCATTAGTGGCAAATGCTCGATATTGTAAATATTGAACACTATCGCAGTGAATCATTACCTCAAGGTTCAATATTTACAATATCTAACAAGTTCCAACTAACTGAAGTCGATTATTCAGAAGTGCATGTGCAAGTCGACCGCATATAAATACGGGTACTGTGCACACGAGACTCCGCGATCACATATATCTAACCTGAAGCCGCATATTTTATGCGCTCATGATTACATATGCGTATGTATGGGTGCATGTGCATATTGTCACAGCTCTATATGATTAACATATGAACGACTTGGATTCGCAAAAATAAAAAAGAAATAAGTCATAAGCCCATACACCAAAAAACCAATTAGTGAATAGCATTTACTAATGACAGTAACATATCGCAAAAAATTAATTTGATAATCGAAAAAATTTGGAAAAATTATTACCAAAAATCATATATCATAATGTGAATCAAACTGACAACTATTAAAGTTAAAGTTACAATACGCTTGATTATATACGTCTAAAACTGATTGAATACGGCTAAATATGTGTAAAAAAAACGCTTAAATACATGCTTTTAATGTAGTAGCAAAACACTTTTACCACGTAGGTTCATCAAGGAAACTTTGACATAAAAAACAAACAGTTGAAGAAAGTCTACCACAAAACGCAATAATTTATGAAAAGTTTCGACAATTTTGAAAATCTAAACAAGGAAAAATGAGTAACAGTTATACATAACGGCAAAAATCAAGTCAATTCCTCAAGTCAATTCCCCCCACACACACCCCCCCCTCACAACGTTGAAGTTTATTGAAAATTGTATTAGTTCCGTGCTCTCGGATCAGGAAAAAAGGGAAAAAACATTGTAACAAAATTTAAGTCAAATCCGTAAAAAATTCGTTAGTTAAGTCTAATTAAAAATTATGAAACGGTCTCGCCAAACAAAAAACTTTCAACTGAAAAGTAATCCAGCTCAATGGAACGGTTTAGGAAAAACAAGTTTAAGAAAAAACATTTGTTGTGCAGTTCTTAATAGCGAGTTACTAAAAAAGCAATAATACTATATTGTTCTCATTTTTCAAACAATGTTAGCAGTAGCATATTGTTTAATGTTTATATCATCGATGACTTGCAACAAAAAGAAAATTTAGCAGAGTGCTAGAAGAAAGACTCAGAAACCATTGTGATACTGTTGATTCTGTCTTGAATAAAGCCAGGAAACAGCTCGCAAGTCACTCACTTGCCAGCACACACACGTAACCTGAAATTGAAAAAAATACGAGAAGATTGGCATGGCTAAAGCGCAAAATTTAGTACAAGAATGCGTAAATAAAGTATAATGAAAACACCTTCAGTGTCAGAGCGATCACTTACCGAATCTTATAATTTAGTCAGTGACGATTAAACTTCCTTAAAACTTCCTTTAAATGTCCAACAACGACAGGCCTCTAATTATCATTTAAGTTTTCTCAGAGAACGAATGCTGACTCAATAAAGATCAGCTGAATTCCGAGCAGACATTCAATTTGCTGAGAGAGCGAAAACACTCAGTTTCCTCGTTAAAATCTCGGCATCAGCAGCCGGGTGTCGCTTAAATTTTCCAATCCGTATTTAAGTGTCAAGTCAGCATAATAATTCCTACCGAGACGTGAGCGCGCTCTAGAAACGTTCCCAGACAATGCACGGCATAAAAATTTAAAAATATGCGCAAAGACGTCACTCTTGCATCTCATTAATCACTTGCGGCTATTGCACAAGAACGTAAAAACTTTGCTTTATCTGCTCGTTATACTTTTAAGCTGTAAACGATTACTTTACATTTCACATATCGCGTTATATTAATGCCTGAATCAAAAACTTAAAAGCTCAAGCGTATACGAGGTTAAGATGAAGTATAAGCAAAATACAACAGAAAAACGTAGTTGAATGCATAAGAACATACATAAGCACATACTTTTTACGGTCTACTTACACGAATAGTTGTCAAAGTAAAAATCAATGTTAACGTTAAATGGCTTTGAATTTTAATCGTTCAACCAGTAGTAAAATTGTCCCGTAGAAAATTTAGTGGACTTAACGATAAATTGCATTCTTTTACGACTGATATATTTCAAATTACATGGCATAAAGCTTTACTGATCATGAAATTCGAGTGGGCTTTCAAAATGACTGTTACCCAAATTTTGCTCAGAGGTAGCCGAAGACCTTTGTAAAAATTAACGTTCTGGCATTAGAAGAATAATTGAAGGTAGGAAGGTACTCTCCCTATTGAAGTAAATAACAGTGGAGGTTACTCTGATGTTACCTGATGTCATTGTCAAAGAAGAAATACGTGAGGAAAATGGAGAAATAAAATAGAGATCGCTCGAGAACGATCGTAAAATTACTAACGCGCTCACATAGAGTATCTACGAAAGGGGCTAATAATTCGGTAAGGTTACAATATTTTCTGTTTTTGTGTCATAAACTATTTTATACCGTGCACTAATCCCTGAATTGGTTTCGTGTATATGATAGGTTTTAGCATTTCTGTTGAATGTGTTAATTTCGTTCATTAAAAGGCATAATAAGAGAAAATGGTGAAATTGAAGTGAAAATAGTGAAACATTGACGTAAAGCTTTTCCAAAATCACTGAAACAATTTTAACCAAGAACTCTAAAGTCAATTACATGGAGCTAAATTTTTTCTGTTAATTTTCTTTCGTAGAATTCAACTTGCCTCGATCTCGATACTGGTAGATTAGTTCGTCAGAGTATTATATCCTACGAAAACGAATATTTTCGAACGAACACTCGAAAGCTATACATTTCTCTTTTCGAAGCAACAACCAATATGTAAGCTTGCTGTAACGTGTTTCTCTGTTATTTTCTGTTTTTGAAACAAAGAAGCCATGAGTTGAATGTAAAAACTTTTCATGTTCAACAAGGGTATGAGTACACGTGTGATAGAGGAATAAAACCACATGCCGAAACAGTTGACAAGAGAGAAGTTTGTCCGAAAAAATATTCTGGAGGGAGGAACTATGTTTATGACAATTTCCGTCAAAACACAAAAAACATTTTCAAGGAAAATTACCCCAGGATGAAGTCAAACTAGGAAAAATAACCTGACAGCAAATAAACCTACAATAACGAAATCTGGGAAAATTGCCCAGCAGTAAACAAATTTTGGGAAAAATAGCGCCATTGTGGACGTTACCATGTAAACATAGTGAACATTATTTACGAAATATATCATAACTCAGAAAGTGGTTCTTCATTAAGATGTTAAGAATAGGAATGTGAAATTCGACAGTGACTGGAAGGACACAGTAAACCCAGTTTGAATGAAGAAAATAAAAGACATCAGAGATGGACATGCTTATCGAAAATCAATACAGATTTAGCTGAATTATATTCAGTCCAGCTCATTCTGACTTGACTGATATCTAAGCAGTGACACCGACTCGACGTTGACACACTTTCTAAAGTGAGCAAATAAATTATTACAGACGCCTCAGAGCAGTGGAAAGAAAACAAGTAGCTTCAAATAAGTAGGAATGAAGTGGCATGGTCATTTTTCGGCAATCGTGATGTACTAGACTCAAATTTTGCGTGCAATGTCATTGGTTCAATTTCTGCAAGGCTGGCAGCGGTTCACTTTGGTTGCAAGGCTGGCAGTGGTTCAATTTGGTTGCAAGGCTGGCAGTGGTTCAATTTGGTTGCAAGGCTGGCAGTGGTTCAATTTTGTTGCAAGGCTGGCAGTGGTTCAATTTGGTTGCAAGGCTGGCAGTGGTTCAATTTGGTTGCAAGACTGGCAGCGGTTCAATTTGGTTGCAAGGCTGGCAGCGGTTCAATTTGGTTGCAAGGCTAGCAGTGGTTCAATTTGGTTGCAAGGCTGGCATTGGTTCAATTTGGATGCAAGGCTGGCAGCGGTTCAATTTGGTTGCAAGGCTGGCAGTGGTTCAATTTGGTTGCAAGACTGGCAGCGGTTCAATTTGGTTGCAAGGCTGGCAGCGGTTCAATTTGGTTGCAAGGCTAGCAGTGGTTCAATTTGGTTGCAAGGCTGGCATTGGTTCAATTTGGATGCAAGGCTGGCAGCGGTTCAATTTGGTTGCAAGGCTGGCAGTGGTTCAATTTGGTTGCGAGGCAGGCAGCGGTTCAATTTGGTTGCAAGGCTGGCAGCGGTTTAATTTGGTTGCGAGGCAGGCAGCGGTTCAATTTGGTTGCAAGGCTGGCAGTAGTTCAATTTGGTTGCAAGGCTGGTAGTGGTTCAATTTGGTTGCAAGGCTGGCAGTGGTTCAATTTGGATGCAAGGCTGGCAGCGGTTCAAAAGCGACTCAGTCGTCAAAATCCTCCAGCGTATCTCTGGATTCAATTGCCAAAGTCGATCGACTAACTCATAGAAATGCCGGCAAAACTAAAACGGGGTTGCAACATTCGATCAAAACGTACTCCGAAATATGCCGTGGAGGATCGTTTTAGTGAAAAGCATGTTTCCTGTACGTAAAAAGCTAATAATAGAAAAGCAAGTCAAGACGCAATCCACCAAGAAGATTTTTTCTTTTAAAATCATTATTCCCACAAAATGATTGACATGTGGTCAATTAGCAAACCTCGATCCAACCCATTCAAATCATAAATTTTTGAATGGTTACACTAACCTTATTTACAAAGAAACATTCAGCGTTGTAGTGGCTCGGTCAATGAAGTACTGTAGTTCACCAGTGCAGGCTATATTCATTGAAATAAAAACACATCGTGCAGCAATGTTTGTAATATTTTGCCAACAAGAATTGGATTCGTCGCAGTCATCGTACCTCGAAGAAATCCTCAGATTTTCTGAACGACAAAAGAACTTTTAGATTTTATGAGCGTTTGAACACAGACGCCAAAATTATACCTAGTTTCTGTCACGGATTTAAATTTCAAACCAAAACCACGTCCACATACATGCGAGTACGTACTGGTAGATGTAGCGTGTGTTGAGATATTACCAGCAGTTTTGGTGATAAATTATCTCGATGACGAAATTATATCATGCTTGGTATTATTTCAGTTTTTTTAGTAGTATTAATTCTGAGAACAAATTTACTTGCAAATTGAATCAAAAATAGTGATAATTTTTCAAAATATTTCGCTTAGTTTAGACCGTGTTTTATTCCCCAGTTTCTCCTTTATTCCCCCCTTATCTACTAGCCCCGCGTGTGATTGCTATGCATTGCTATGCATGATTGCTATGCATATAATCTCGAGGTGCTATGCTATGCACCTCGAGGTTATAAGTTTGGCTTTTTTATACATTTGGCATATTTCTGGCATTTTTAGTGACTTTATTTTAAGAGATTTTAAAAACCAATGACGGTACTTTTGTACCATCTACATTGGAAATATACCGTTTTTCTTTTTTTTCTTTCTTTTCTTTTCTTTTTATGATTCTAGTAAAGCAAAAGGCTTAAAACTGGAACATGACCGGTTCAAGACATATTCTAAACGCAAGTTGAACGCAGAGCAACAGCATCGAATGTGCAAGTAGGGTATAAAACAGAAGTTGACGGAACTGTGAAAGACCTAAGGCAGGATCATAACACAGAATGAAGAAAACGACCAAAAATCGCGCTGCCACTTGATTTAGGGTAATAAATACCCTTGCTATTTGATTACCAAGTTAATCTAAATTGTAGAGCTGAAAAATATGTCACGCATTCATCGTGGCTGCAATAGGAGAACGCAACTCACGAATATGTGAATCAACTAACGTGTTTAAGAATCTTTTACTTCTCAATCCATCACGAATATAAAATCAAGTGAGCAAAGGACTCTAGAGTGTCAGGCTATTGTCAAAAACGCCGACTTGTGCTTATATAATTTAACCGGAGGGAAAATAATTCTCCTCGCATAACTAAGCTCTCGTATCACAGATACTTGAGTAGCCTACTTCCATCACGATCCTCAAAATTTAAAAAGAAAAAGAAATACTTGAGAAGAAAAACTTCAATCGCAAAACTAAGAAGAAAACTTGAATGGAAATACGAAAACGAAAACTCCTTAGCCAGAATTCGTCGGCTCTATAACTTCAAAGCTTGATTTTTATATCGGCTCAAATTTCGCAGCTTGAATTTCAATTCGGCTCTTAACCTTCGAAGCCTGTATTACCAGCGCGAAAAACCTCTGAGCTTGCCTTCGTCTCGACTCAAATTTTGAAAGCTTGAAAACCCAGCTCAAATCTTCAAACCTTATAACCAGATCGGACTCCAAAAATTACTGAATAATATTCGCAACTTGGAAACTGTTGAAAAGCCCTCGCCTTAATAAAATAAATACTCAGCAACTGACTTCTCTCATATCCCTGAAAAATCAGGAAGATTCTCCGGAATAAAAGCCTTGGAACTTACGGCTCTCAGAACCCTAAAATAGGGAAACTATATAACTTTTGGCGCCCAAGAGGATACAGCCAAACGGAATATTTAACAATTTGGCACCCGAACAGGGACTGCCGAAATATAAATATCTGACAAGTGGCGCCCGAACAGGGACTACGAATCCTGAAAACTAAGAAAAACTAAAATAAAAGAAAGAAGGACTTGGAATCCTGACAACCAAAAATAACAAAAAATAAAAAGGAACTTTGACTTCCTGAAGCAAAATAGAAATAAAAATTGTTACCGACGAACGAGAAACTGCTACCGCCGATCGGGAAACTATTACCAACGAACGAGCAACTATCAACAATGGCTTGTCAGCCCAAAAACTCAATGGCTTGTTAGCCCAAAAACTTAATGGCTTGTTAGCCCAAAAACTTAATGGATTCTCAGCCCAAAAACTCAATGGCTTGTCAGCCCAAAAACTCAATGGCTTCTCAGCCCAAAAACTCAATGGCTTGTTAGCCCAAAAACTCAATGGCTTCTCAGCCCAAAAACTCAATGGCTTCTCAGCCCAAAAACTCAATGGCTTGTCAGCCCAAAAACTCAATGGCTTGTTAGCCCAAAAACTCAATGGCTTATCAGCCCAAAAACTCAATGGCTTGTCAGCCCAAAAACTCAATAGCTTGTCAGCCCAAAAACTCAATGGCTTGTCAGCCCAAAAACTCAATGGCTTCTCAGCCCCAAAACTCAATGGCGACCAGATCAACGATCAAGCAAGGCCCAGATCAGCGATCCACAATGGAGACCAGATCAGCGAGCGATCACAATGGCGACCAGATCAACGATCAAACATGGCGTCCTGATCAGCGAGCGATCAAGTATTGGTCAACTAGATCAACGATCAACATTGGTGACCAGATCAGCGATCAACAATGGCGACCATCGACTATATCTGCAACAAGCTGATTTACTAAGACCACGACTTGAACGATGGGCCTTAGACTTCAGCCTCTTCCAATTTAAATCGAAACATATTCCGGGAGTGGAGAACCATCTCGCCGACTTCTTATCCCGAACTCCCAACCAACCAGAACTGGATTCAGCCTCTTCAAAAAAAGAAGGACAAGACTGTTCCTGTGCTGTTTTAGGATGAGTTATTATTCTTAAATTAGTTAGATGATTATATGTGCCATTACATTAATTTATATTCTAAAAAGCACAGTCGACATCTGGCTTAATAGCATGTTCGCAAGAGGAAGCTCCATCGCTGACGGCTGCTGTGCCAAGACCAAACGTCACAGCGACGCTGGCTTGGTAAAGGATTGGAGTGGGGGAACCAAACAACCTGTCTCTGTTGCCTGGCCGCGCATAGGAACGATCCTAGCGCCAGCGGCAGCCCGTGGAACTCATTTACGGACACGCCTCGTATTATAAACTGAAAGCAAGAGGGAATTTTTGAAGGTGTGTGATTCTTGAGGATATCATACGGTTTTGGCTTGAAATACACACTTAAACTTTAAAGAACTCTCAAGTTATTTGCTCAATTGCCTGGTGATTTCCACTAGCTATGCTATTGTTGAAAGAATGTTCTCCTTGGTGACAGCGACGAAAAGAAAGCCCAGGAATAGCTTACAAACTAGAATGTTACATGCGATAGTACAAAACCGGGCAAATCTCAACAATAGTTTTAAACAATTTAAACAATTAAAACAATTTATTCACCACAGGTGATACAGAGATAAAATTTTTCTTAAGTCTAGTACAATGGTCAAATTTGAGTATAGCTACCTGTGGGCCCGAATAAGTTCAGTGAGTTCTAGGGCATCCAACCATCAAGGTTAGTCTTAGGAGTACAATAATGTTTAACCTAATTCACTTAAACTAGAGACGCATTAGACTGATCAATGAGATAATTAACTCGAAATTGGATACTTCATTTCACAATATAGTTCAGTTATAGTTCAGTATAGTTGTGCTCGTCGTGCCGTGAGACTAGCGAACTTGCCTCCGTCCAGGCAGACCCTGGTTCGAGTCCCGGCGCTGGTGGCGATTTTCTCTGTTGGGTATAGGGGAAAAATTCCAAGCACAATACCCCACTCTACCCAGGTGTCTGAAATGGGTACCGGTTTTGACCGGGGAAAAGCGTAATGGCTTTCTATGTTGTAATGACTTCAAAGTGACCTCAAGAATTCTAACTAATTTCAAATTGAGCATCCTGTATCAAATGGAAAGCAAGGGCAAGGACATCTCAATTGCAGCTTCTACCTCTCAAAATTCTGCTGAGGATGAAGAGTCAGAGGAATTTATATTATTCCTTTATGAATAGTGCAATACCCATCTTTCTTTTGTATTTGAAAGTTTGAACAGTAAGTAAAATTATGAGACTTGAGGGTATGTACCTACTATTCCTTCACCTATAAATAAATTTGGCCTTTTTTGGCCTTTATCCTATTGAGATTTGACTAGAAATTCTTGTAGCAATCTGTCAACTCTGGCAGTCAGTGCGCGGCAAGAAAGGTGTACGGTCAGGGCCTCTATCCGTCTAGTCGGTGCTGCACCCTGACCTGGGAATCTTTCTTCGTATCTGAGTTCCTGTTTTCGTGTTCTTTGTTGTTCGCCCACATGCTATTGTAATTTCTGTAGTGGTGTGCAGCAGTTTCATGGCAAATAGATAAATTTCATACTTTGAAATTCATTGTCTTTGCTGAATCAAGGGAGCAGCATGCAGTCAGAAGCAAACCCACTCTAATTGGGTAATTCCGAGTTACAATGTAATACAATGCTGTTAATAATTTGTTAACACCAACCTTTAGTTCATTATATTTACAGAACTGACAATATTTAAACATTTTAAATCTTTTGAACCTATTCCACTTAATCGCAGTATAATAATTTTTTAATTATTCAGTGGCTTCACGTCCGTTTAATAGCAATTCTAGTTCACTCAAAGGTAGTGTGGTTCATTTACATATACCTATTTAACTCTGGGGTGAAAACAAAAACTAGAATCATTCTGATTTGACATTCTCGTTTCAGTTACAAATGCCACATTTTTCACCCGAGGGATGGTACACTAAAGTGCTTATTGACGTCATATATTAATTAGATGTCCTTTAATTTCTTTCTCATGAGAAAAAGTTGTTTCGAAGTTCGAAGTACCTTTTTGTTTCAAAGTACGAGTATTAACACGTTAAGTGCGGCAAGTTAAACTGAAGTTCAATATCCAGCTCAAATTTAGATTCAATTGTAGTAAGAAATTTAAAAAATAGCAAATATTGACTGGATCATGCCTTCATTTAACTTCCATTTAGTATTTATAAAAATTCAGTCAGTGACTGCTGGTCGGCCAGCGGCATTATGAAAATCACCTAAATGACCACCACGCCGCACTTAACGCACTTAAGTGCGCCGCACTTAACGTGTTAAATTAAAAACTAGATTTGACTTCGCATTGACTTCATCAGTTTAATCCTCCGCTTTAATGTTATTGTGTTACTTAAGAAGTTATTTTCTATCAAGACCAATTCCTGTAGTAACTGAACAACTGAACTTTGTCCGACAATTCATTTCAGAGAAGCCCGCTGCTATTAAATTCGCAGTAAACCGCTGAAAATAGAGATGAGGTAGGCGACAGCACAGTACGGTTGCTCGAACTGTGGAACTCTGCTTACCTAACACAAGGGGTCCTTTGTGTCGTACGAATAAATCGACTATTCATTACTGTTCTCTTTAAGCAAACGAGCCAAGTCCATCTCATCAGGTATTTTGTTGTGAAATTATTAGTTATGTACTGATCCAATATCACGTTAGATTAGGCATTTTTCAATAGTTCTAACATTAGAAATTCATTATGATTGGATCTCAACTTAGTGCACAGATCAGTTTTGAATTAATTCGTATGAAAATTGAAAACCTGATTACGATAACCATCGACAGTAATGTGGTTATCTTAACTCTATCTTCATCCTTCTTATTGTTTGTAAAAGTGAATATTTATTGCTTACACACGCATCACTCTTGAGATACCTTTGTAGGGAAGGGGTGAGGTGGCGAGGTGTCGAAGTGGCGTTACGGGGAGGTGACGTTGTGAGGAGGTGGCGATGTGGGGAGGTGACGTTGTGAGGAGGTGGCGATGTGGGGAGGTGAGGTTGTGAGGAGGTGGCGATGTGGGGAGGTGACGTTGTGAGGAAGTTGCGTTGAGGGGAGGTTGCGATGTGGAGAGGTGGCGATGTGGGGAGGTTGCGTTGTGAGGAGGTTGCGTTGTGAGGAGGTTGCGTTGTGGGGAGATGGCGATCTGGGGAGGTTGCGATGTGGGGAGGTTGCGTTGTGAGGAGGTGGCGATGTGGGGAGGTGGACTAGACAGATAGTGAAGAGTAGAACATACTTGATAATCAGAATCAGAGAGTATTTTTTTTTTTGTTCTATAATTTGAACAAAAACAAATCCTTGTAGACTTGCGCAGGTCACACTCCTCATCTACAGTTGAATTGCATTTATATAAGATTTACCTTATGTGACTCCTTGTCCATCAACATTGAATACCTCTCGATGCGTGTTTTGCCTAAAATAAGCGTAGTCTGTTAGTGTGGTCCATAAAAGTCTGTGAAGCCTGTATACGCGTACGTTGACTATGGTCGGCCTTAGAGCCAGAGAGGTTCCTTCGTCTACGAAGTACATAGTCTCGAAATAACTTTTAAATAAATTATATATGTATTAATGTACTAGCTTTAGTATATGTGAGACTTTGCGGCAAATCGACTGAAAAAGTCTCCCATTTCATTGCCAATGCCTACACTGAACTCCTAAAAAATGTAACAACGTTGTGCTTGTGATGTGAAGTAAAAGATTATCCAAATCTATTTCGGAAGTTAAATTGAGAGATCACGATGAGAGATGATATGGTATGATAAAAACAGTCGAAATTCTTAAAGGAACTTTTGGTGTGGACTACAACTCTTCAATTTCTTAATTGAGAAATGAATGCTCGTAACTTCTCCCGCGCTTACAGAGCTAGCTTTTGACCCTTTAACGCCCTAGAGGACTACACGGTCATCTTTTGAAAATAGCCTCATTGTTTGAATTTCTTGTTTAATTTGATTATTAATGTGTTCTTTGAACACGACAGTCCCTTCCTTATCCCAGCATCAGTGACTACCAGATGCCAGAGCCAGTTCAATAATAGGTGTTGTAATAATGGCAGGATGAGTTCAAAAAGGCTGAAGTGCTTGCGGATTATAGGAAATAAGACTCTGAAATCTTCCCTCACGATGCTTCGACGAGGGAAGGTAGCAGAGAGCGCTGAAGAGCCGAAACACAAGACAGGCATTAAAAATTAGACAAATTATGAATGGGTTAGAACAGATAAGAAAGATTTTTTCATTTTTTCAAATCACGCCAATAGTGGAAGGTGTCTATTTGGACAACAATTTGGACGATTTGAACAATTAATTTGACGCAAGAGATACATCAAAAAGATTGCTAATTAAGGTTATAGAAAAATACACATTGGAATGGAACTTAGGGTGGGCCCGAATAAGTTTAGCGACCAGCAACCCTTCTAGAGCATCCTGTCAACGCTGTTATAAGGTGTTTAATCATGTTTAGCACAGTACACATAAGCTAGCAGCACACACGACTAATCAGTATGTGGGTTCACAGAAAAATTTGATGCTGAAGTTAGTAACAATAGTTTAAATGAGCCAATTAAAAAGTATATTATAGAATAAACTCAGGATTCATTTCATTCCACGTTGAATTAAACTATAAATTTGCAACATATAGTAAAATAAATTTTACTCGATTACCTTGTATCATTGATTCTCGAATAAAAAAGCGACTCAAAATCCATTTTGGAAGCGTTTCTGACATTTTCCAAGGGTTTCAGCTGAGACTGAAGTCCATGTTTTCATTCACACGTAATGGAAGCTGTGTTGAGATCGTATTTTTTAATTATTGGGGAGCATGAATGTACTTATATTTCGGCTTACGTGCTCATGATTGCTAGGTTGAGCAAATAAAAATTGTGTACGATTTTTTCATCCTCGTTATCAGCGTTTTATACATAAAATTAAATATAGAAAGCTTGAATGGCCCCAAAAGCTCAAATATTTCCCAATTTTACACAGCATCATTCGTGTGAGCGTTTTTAATTTTCTCACCGCTCAAATGGCTGTTTTTCAGAGCGTAAAGGACAAATTTTTTCAATTTTTTTCAGTTCCATACCGTGCTTCGATTCCGTGTTCTATTTGCAAATGGTATGAATCGATACTATGATACTATATTTGCAAAGGGTATGAATGATTATTGTCCATATTGATCGGATCAGGTTTGCACTCGAAAATATGTAATGACTTTAAAATCCTGAGGTCATAAGGGGACGCAACAGAGTCTAGAATTTTGAAATCGGCCGGAGGCGTAGATACATTACATTTTTCGGCCTAATTTCGCACTGCAGAATGTGTTGGATATGCAAGCTGATTTAAAATGATTTAAGATGATCCATAGTTCAACTATTACCAATTCTCCTGCCTCATGAAATACAAAGCAACCGTTGTGCTCCTGTGTGCGCACTTTGTCCGTACATGCGTTAGTACGTAGGTCAGGCAACGCCCTGGTGCGCAGTGCCGCATTGCAGATGCTTGGTCAGCAGAATTGAGATAGTATAAAAGAGCGTGTGGAGACTTCTAGAGTCGCATTTGGACCGTGTTCCTCCCCTGTACAACATCCCTACCAGTAAACGTCGCACAGTAACCAGCGTTATCACCAACCTTCGGACTTCACACCTACTTTGCCTTTACACTCCCGCCACCACTTTTCACAGTTGGGAAGGCTTTGGGTTGGGTTTTTTTTGTTGTGCTTCAAATTTACTTTTTCAAATTAGAACTTTGAATCGGGGTTCCATTTCTTCAGTAGTAGGGGCACGCGATTTGATTATAGGGTACCCCTAAACACTCTATGAAAAGCTTATATTACATATAATTTTAGGTTTTATAAAGGTCTGGGGCATTTAACTCTTCAAACTTATGGAGATTACTCATTTGAAACTAGCTCTAGAAGGCGTCCAAACACTTTACAACGTGTTTTAAGAATTGCTGATTAATTTAGTTCTCTGTTGAAATATTATGTTTTCCACTCTCAGTGACTTGTGCTAACCTATACATGTGAATTAATTGTGTTAACAGTTTAATTTCTTCAGAAACTCTAATTAAATAATATAATCAAAAAGCGACTCCTATAATCCGCAAGCACTATAATATAATTACGTTCATTTTTTGAATTGTTCAAGTACATCCAAGTTTTATCTCATTGCCTTCGGCCTGACTTTCAAGAGTTTATATATAGTTGAATAAAGTATTTATATTCAAATAAAATGTTTCTTACCATTTTTCCCCAAATATTCAACAATATGTGCCGCATTAAAATATATTTTTGTTCACGTGTGAAAATATCTTTTCGCACACCATTCCAATATATTTATTACATCCACAATATCCCGTGCTCGTCTTTTTACTGATAATTCCAATCTTTCCAACAACAGCCTCTTATAGAAAAAACATATAACGAAGGTCAAAATCCTTGAAATCCTCACAGTCAGCGAAACTGCGTTAAAGTAACAAAATTAACATAAGTTTTCAGTAGTCACCAACTGGAAGTGTTCTCTTTCAACGAGGCTCCAACTCGCCGCCATGTGCTGCTGCTGTACGAAGCGGATAGGTCACCTCGTGGTCGTCTGGTTTTCGCTGGTAATTCCTTCGTTAATTATGTTCTACTCAACTCCATATCAAACCGTTATCAGCAATGGCCCGATTGTATTGTTTTTATGCTTCATATACGACCAGAATGAAAGAATAGTATAGTCTTCATCTAATAAATGCGGTCAAAATTGGACAATATGATCAAATTGGACAATTAATAACCGGTGTTCTTTCCCTTTCCATGCAGTTCTCCTACACCTCATCAATCATGCGAAGCCTTCCATCACTCAATTCTACGTCTGGTAAGTTATGCAACAGCCGAGCTTCTCATTTATGCCTTGTATTCAAAATTGCATTACTCGAATTTTGTGGAACAACTGAAATCAATATAGAACACAAAATGTTCACTGTATTTTTCTCACTTAGTTGGTAATCTGAAAATAATAAAAATAATAATCATAGTTATAGGGCCCGAATTTTGCTTATAGTTCAAGGAAATATATCACGTCCGATGTAATACAGTTTCAGGAATTAAACGGTGTATCAAATGAAAATATTGAAAAAAACTAATCTACGATTATGTTCATTAACTTCAAAACTGATGACAAGAAATGTGTTCTTATTCCATTATTAGGTTTGCTAGCAAGTTTTAACATTTATTCGGCGCAAAACACACAATTTCAAGAAAGCAAAGAGCAGGGATCATTCAGGTCGGACTGCAGAAAACGAAGCATCAATGTACTAGGTATGTTCTCAGACAGGAAACCCAGCACATTGAAACAGCAAGTAGGAAAGGATGAGAGAGAAAAGACAAAGAGAGATAACGAAGGAGGTATGAGCACTGACAGAAGCGAAGTGGAAACGAAAGATAAAAGTCCCGAAGTTCTATCAATTTCCGAGCAGCCTAACAGTCCCCATAGCGTACGATTGATAAATCTACAATAATTAACCAAAGCCCATAGCTTATCCCGTGCCCCACTGAATGTGCTCTATTTCATTGATTAGCATTGTTACAGTATTACAAAGACAAACGAGTCCATCGACCATGACCACACAAAATATTACGACAAATATATTGCAGCTGCTCTTAACGGCTTTTTTTGCAAACATTGGTAAAAATTTTGCTGAAAGTTTAACTAGAAATCCCACTTACCACATTTGAAACTTCATTGATAATATCCGAGAACTCAACTGCATCTTCTTCACAAGTGAATGCCTAAGATGCTCATGGGTGCGTAAACTACTTGAATAATAACGCTAACCACGATAGACATAATTAATTGATCTCTTTCCCAATGAATGATAAATTTCAAAACTAGTATAAAATCGCTCGAGAAACACCGATTTACAAAAATTGCGATAAAGCCTTCGTTGGCAATTACAGACCCTTTTTCTGTGCCACTATTTTTTAGTAAAGTGTTACAAAAAATGTGCGTTTACAAGTGCACTTTTTGGAACTTTCAATGTTAACTCGTGCTCCGTGAAAACAATTATTTTCGATCAGAAAAATCACTTCCACAGGCCGGCTTGAATCACATGCAAAACCAATTTTTGTGTTGGAATAATGATGAAGAAAAATGTTTTTTCCGTGTATAGAAGTATTTGATTGCGCAAAAAACAGCATTTTTTCGGAAATTCAACTGTTAAAGCGACAGAGGAGTTGCACATTAATGTTTCAAATTATACCAAACAAATTGGAAGCAATAAGTCACCACTGATGATTTACTATCGAAACTAATGTATATTAGCCATATACACACATAGTATTTTACAACATTTTGCTTGCTCCATAGTTCCTTCACTTATTTCTAATTATATGCACAGCAATCCCTCGCAATTATGATCCCGTCACCACGTATCACTTTTGGGAAAAAGTTCTACTGGGTGGAGGCTGTTCAATCTTTTCTTCAAACATGAGTCTCATTATTATGCTCGTGAAACTATATCTCACTTCAATACCGCAGCAAGTTTGGTTCAAAAGAAACATCATTGAGTTTCAAATTTACCAACACAAATTTAAATATTGATTTCAAATTGCGTTCCACAGGGATTGATTCTAGGAATTTCTCTGTTTTCAATCTTCATCAATGATATTCTTACACCCGCTAGATTTTCAAAATTCATCCATATCGCCTAAGATGGCCAGCTTTCTTCAATACCTAATAAAAATTTTATTAAGTACTACATAAAATAAACATCGATCAGCAATTAATTTCATTGGGACTTAAAGCCAAAAAAATCTTCTTCAATACTGACGAAACAAAGAACTTTTCATCTTCGTACAAACGCAATGCATCTCTTTCGGGCATCCTACTCGGTACTACCCAGTTTGAAAAAAATTTCTCACGTAAATTGCAGTACAGAATTGTAAACGACCAATGACGATCAGAACGCATCATACAAATATTAGGACTAAACTTATGAAGGCCGCCAAAATTCTTCATGGAGTTAAGTGTATTACTTGAAAAAGATTTTGAAAATACTTTACGGAACACAGTTTTCCATGTTCACGATACATTACAAAGACATGGCGTCGAACTAATGAAAACGAAACTGAATCCAGTAAATTTTTGGTTTTAATAAACAAAAAATCAGAATCGTTAAAATCAACACAAACCAAACCAATAAAAAGATAATTATAAAATTAACTCATTAAGTCATTAATTAACGTAGTGAAAAATAAAAACAAAATGCCCACTCTCATGATGCATTTATGTAAGTCTTTGAAAATATAAACGCCTTTTGGATTTGAACTCGTAATTTAATTATTAAAATCTTGACTAATGGAAGTGACAGATATTTTAAACCATTCCTACCTGTACAAACAGGTCATCACGATCATCGCATTAAAAATAGAAGTAAATTCATACGTCCCAACTAGTCAAACATACGATCTCAGCACAGTTTTCACTCCATTAGAACATAAACTTGGAACTCGATCCCCGCCGTAAACCCAGAAAAAAGATAACACATAGCCCTCAAAAAAAAGATAACACATAGCCCTCAAAACGAAATTTGAATTTCGATTGCTATCGATGCTTCAATGACACAAGTTGATAAAATAATCACTTTCCTCCTAAATGTTTTAAACTTGGTTTACCATGGAATAAAATTTATCCTAAGTTGCAGAATGCACTATTCTCGTTAAGCTCATTTAAAATATTACTAATTTCAGAATTGAACTCTGTGTCAACACATTACTTTATACCTAGCATTTGACTCGGTTACGTGTTCTGAGTTAAACTATACGGTATTCCCTGTATTAACGCTTTGACACGATACCTAAGAAGCCGCCAAGCTTAGTTGGGCCCACAGATAGCTACATTAAAATGTATCCATTGAGATACTCCCAAGTAATAATAATTTCAACTCCTCTCTAGGGATAAATAAATAGTTGAATTCTTATAAACTTTAACTTTGCTCGCCTGTTGTGTTTCAGACGTTCCTCCTTACGCAAGCATGTTAGGCTTACTACTTTGCATCATTGGCGGATGTTTGTGTGTCCTGGATATCAACGGCATCAAAAAAGTGAGTAATTTTTTAACCATCTTTCACTACTGCTCACCGTTTTGCTCCTTATTTTTCAGTTGCACAATATCGAACTAAATGTATATTTCTGACACTATTTCCGTAAGTTGCAATCTATCGCATCACATTGTTCAGATTTGATAATAATTCTTGCGATAATCTTCCCAGCGGAAAATTAACAATGAACGAAAAATAAATCGATTAGTTTCAAAGTTTTCGAAAATATCTCATCTGAAGTGATTTTTTAAATTGAAATTCTTTCGAATGGAAACTCTGATCCCGAAATGAATGATATTGATTTTCACACATGTACATTTCCTGACCTTTTACATTTCAGCACCAATTAGAATTGTTAAATCGTTATATTTATAGGCTTACAAATGTATGAGAGATACCGTACGAGATGATATAATACTTAGTGTCTTTGATTTGTGCTTCAGTCAGAAAAAAGTGTCCCTATGAAAAATTGCTGTCGAAGTTCTTTATTTAGGTAGAGCCGCGAGCTAGCCTACGTTCACATAAGCCCATCAAACTGATTATAAGAATACAGTGTTGCCTGCACTTTTTTTAACTATTGTTATGGAAGAAGCATTCATTCATTAAAGACATTTCATGATAATATTTTAATTTTGCGCAGAACAACCCATCAAAAATGATGCCCTTCCTCGTCTGGGTGGTTCTCTCCACCATCTTCGCCGGCATTGCTGCAGTGTTTTTCACAGTCACGCTGATAATAAGTTTGGACTCTTCTGATAGCGACGACGTCGAACTCATGGTTGTGACCGCCTCTCTGGCGCTGTGTTGCATTCTCAACGGTTACTTCTCATATGTCATCTCAGCACACAAGAAGGAGGTAAGAAAAGTGTTTGAAAGTGCATTTTCATAAGTTTCTGCACAAGATTTTCCAACTCTAAGGGAAACCCGTGCTCCAAAGTGATTCTTATATAGACGCAGATTAGCTTGAGCAAAATCTGGCTAAAGCCCTGCAACTTGCGTTTATTGATCCTTCCTCATCACAATGTTTATGAACACAGTGCGATAATGAGGCAGCCAAACGTTAAAATTTAGGGTTACTCGAAAGAGACCCTATTTGAGACACGATTTGCATTCGTATTTTTTGAGATACGAATGCAAGTTGATAGTTATTGATTTACGCTGTTAGGTACCAGTGGCGATGAAGTAATTGTTGGCATGTATTTCCCGTACTGCATTTAGATATTTTCTTCAAACACCAGTGAAATTGTTACATTTACAGTGAATGATTACAAACAGACAAAATCGATACTCAACACGTTGCACTAAATTTGAAATAAAATTGTACCTGAAATTAGCTGCCAAACCTTTCAGTGTCAAAAACAACACAGTAGATTCATCTACCATGTTTGCTGAGGCTTCTGACCCAACTTTCCACCGCTTGTGTCGTGCAGGTGGAAGCCCAGCAGGAGACCGAAGAAGACAAAATTGAAATCATGGTAAGCTGCTAACCAGGGTGAAGGTGGAAGCCCAGCAGGGGTACGACCAAATGAAGACCCAGGTGAAAATCATGGTAACCTGCAAACTGCAGTACTTCCACCACAGCCGAGGATTCACTGAAAATTGGTATATGAGCGTCCTCGACTGAACCAGAAAAGGCTGGGCGCGCATTTGGATTGTATATAAAACAGCCTTCTTTTCTCTCTTCACGGAGAACTTTTTCACTGGCAATAACGGTGTTTGTCGTCAAAAAGTTAACGTCTCCCTAAAGAGACTGAGCCTTCGATGTGGACCACAGTTCAATTTCCAAACATTCAAGCTTTAAATTTTAGTAGTTTTGTGTTATTTATATATGAGTTTGAGATTGGGCACTCTGTATCTACTCCTTGCTTAGTAATCTGGCCGTGTTACTTCTGAATGCTGATGACGAAAAGATCCCTATTTGGGTCCGAGCTTCAATCTATGAATTGGGATGTAAAAGAGATGTATCCGAGAATAGGTTAAATCGTGAGACGCGTTTAGACAGGGTGCATTTAAATAAACTGCTGGTGCAGACCTCAGAAATGAAAGAATTGGTATAGCTTTTTATTTACACTGGTTATGTACTAGTACATCTCTTGGATTTCAGTTACTTTTCTGATGCTGAAAAATGTGAAATTCAGAGTAGAAATTAACATTTCGTTGAAAAGTGGTCAAACTTCAAGTCATTCAGTTACATTTTTCACATTGTTGCTGATAACCATAAGACACACATTTTTTCCATCTTTTTCAATACTATTCGTAAGTTACTTGTAAAATAGCTTAGTGAAAATTAAAATTTTGTTTGTAACTTTCTATGTTAATGGTTCTTTGCCTTTTGAAAGTGGCAGAAGAATGTTTGCTGCATCTGCAAACTCTGTTGCTTGCACCGCCAGCCGAAAGACAGAAACCCGTTTAATAAACTAGAAGCTTAATTTGTCTCGATTGTTATTTTATGGTCATCGTTATGAATGGCTTGCGATATTTTCTCCTGTATGCATGATAAACACGATTTATTCAACCACTAATAAAGTTCATGATTAACATTCTTTTCTGTGACCAGACGCCATAAGCTTTAAAAATAATGTTCTAATTCTTTTGAAGAATTTCTCTCAAGCTCTCAAGAGACCGAACAACTTTTAATTTACTAGATGCAACGCAGGGTTATTCTTTTTTCCACATATGATCTATTTGGGGCCTCACAAGCATTTTCACCGTTTCTTTGTGAATATTTTCAAACCCTGACATAAGGCTTTTCCAAAATCACTGAGACAAAGTTAATCAAGAAATCCAAAGCCATGTCCATGGAGATCAATTTTCTGTGTGAATTTTCTTTAGTAGAATTCAAGAATTCAACTTTGCCTCAATCTCGATACTGGTAGATTCGTTCGTCAGAGTATTATATCCTACGAAAGCGAACAATATTTTCGAACGAACACTCGAGAGCTATACCTTTCTCTTTTCGAAGCAACAACCAATAAGTAAGTTTGCTGTACCGTGTTTCTCTGTTATTTCCTGTTTTTGAAACAAAGAAGCCATCAGTTGAATGTGAAAACTTTTCATGTTCAACAAGGGTGTAAGTACACGTGTGATAGAGGAATAAAACCACATGCCGAAACAGTTGACAGGAGAGAAGTTTGTCCGAAAAAATATTCTGGAGGGAGGAACTATGTTTATGACAATTTCCGTCAAAACACAGAAAACATTTTCAAGGAAAATTACCCTAGGATGAGTACAAACCAGAAAAAATAACCCTACAGTAAACGAAATCTACGAAAAAATGCCCTACAGTGAACAAATTTTGGGAAATATAGCATCATAGGGGATGTTACGGTGTAAACATCCCCATAGAGAACATTATTTCCGAAATATATCATAACGCAGAATTAAGGTGTTAGGAATAGGAATATGAAACTCGACAGTGACTGGAAGGACATAGTAAACATAATTCTAAGAAAACAAAAGACATCAGAGATGGACATGCTTATCGAAAATCTTAACAGATTTAGCTGAATTACATTCAGTCCACCTCATTCTGACTTGACTGAAATCTAAACAGGGACACTTACCGACTCGACGTTGACACACTTTCTAAAGAGAGGAAATTACAGACGCCTCAGAGCAGTGGAAAGAAAACAAGCAGCTTCACATAAGTAGGAGTGAAGTGGCATGGCCATTTTTCGGCAGTCTTGATGTACTAGACTCAAATTTTGCGTGCAATGCCATTTTGTTCAATTTGGTATCAAGGCTGGCAGCGGTTTAATTTAGTTGCAAGGCTGGCAGTGGTTCAATTTGGTTTCAAGGCTGGCAGTGGTTCAATTTGGCTGCAAGGCTGGCAGCGGTTCAATTTGGTTGCAAGGCTGGCAGCGGCTCAAAACCGACTCAGTCGTCAAAATCCTCGAACGTATCTCTGGATTCAATAGCCCAAGTCGATCAACTAACTCATGGAAATGCCGGGAAACCAAAACGTTGGGGTTGCAATACTCGATCAAAACGCAATCCACCGAAATATGCCGTAATGGGTCGTTTAGTGAAAAGCATGTTTTCTGTACGTAAAATGCTTATAATAGAAAAGCAAGTCAAGACGCAATCCTCCTAGAAGATTTTTCTTCTAAAATGATCGTTCCTTCAAATTGATTGAAACGTAGTCTGTTAGAAATTCTCGACCCAACCCATTGAAATTATAAATTTATAAATGGTTACACTAACTCTATTTACAAAGTAAAATTCAACGTTATACTGGCTCGGTCAATGAAGTACTGTAGTTCACGAGTGCAGGCTATATTCATTGAAATGAAAAACACTTCGTGCAGCAATGTTTGTAATATTTTGCAAACAAGAGTTGGCTTCGTAGGTGTCAACAGTTCCTCGAAGCAATCCTCAGATTTTCTGAACGAGAAAAGAACTTTTACATTTTATCAACGTTCTAACATAGACGCCGAAATTTTACCTAGTTTATGTCGTTGATTTAAATTTCAAACCAAAATCACGGCGACGTAAAAACCAAAACCACGTCGACGTAAAAACCAAAACCACGTCGACGTACTGAAAATATGCTGCGGGTGTTATGATATTACCAGCATTTATGGTGATAAATTATCTCGATGACTAAATTATATCATGCTTGGTATTATTTCAGTTTTTTAGTACTATTAATTCTGAGAGCAAATTTACATGCGAGTTGAATCAAAAGTAATGAAAATTTTTCAAAATATTTCGCTTAGTTTAAACCGTATTATGTTCCACAGTTTCTCCTTAATTCCCTACTTATCTACTAGCCCCGCCTGTGATTGCTATGCATGAAAACTAAGTTATTTTTCTGTGAATTCATCAGAAGCAGCGCGAATGCATTGTGGGGTTTCATTTTATAAATTTGCAAGAATTTAGTTCTAAAATATTTGATAGAAGCTTACACCAGCCATTAATTCCGAAAACAGTACGATCACACCCTAATAAGAAAAATCTTTGTTGCAAAAATAAAATATCGTTTGCATATTATCAGTGGCGTCATGTACTGACAACAACTGCGTGACATGTGAATGAATGAATGAGTTTCAAAGGTCAATCTGGCCCTATTCGTCCTCAAAGATAAGTATTTAGCTTGAAATAAATGTTCAATCGGAATTAATGTCAACAAGAAAAACACACATAGCGTGTATCGGGTGTATTGTGTATGAACTTAATGCTGAATTTAAAGTAGCTCATGACTTTCAGGGGAAAAGCAGCAAAGAAAAGGTAGTACCATGGTAGACCGTGGGTAGTACATTCGTGATCCGGTGCTGTCAGTGCGCGGCAAGGGCTAAGGAGGGTGCACGGTCAAAGCCTTTATCCGTCGTGTCGGTGCTGCCCGCTGTCCTTGGAATCTTTCTTTTTATCTGAGTTACTCTTTTCGTGTTCTTTGTTGTTCGCCCAACCTCATGCTGTTGTTATTTTTGCAGTGGTGTGCAGCAGTTTCATGGCAAATAGATAAATTTCAAACTTTCAAATGCATTCTCCTCGCTGAATCAAGGGGGCAGCATGCAGTCAAAAGCAAATCCACCCTAATTTTGTAACTCCGAGTTAGTGCAATACAATGCTCATTATTTACTATAGCAGCTTTGAGTGATGTAAATTTATGCCGCAGGCTATTGCATCATAATCTCCCGCCTAGGTAGCGCCAGGCGAAGGTTGTGCGTCGATCCTTGAATTCTTGTTCGAACTCTTGTCTGGACCATCGTCTGAGGGCCGTGATCTGTTAGGAGTTTCAACAGTACTGATAGTCTGGTGTAGCTCCTCATTTGAGGGTGGTCTGATATAGCTCCTTCTTCGGGGATCTACAAGTGCTTGAGGATCATAGGAAACAAGATTCAGAAAATTTTCCTCAGTGTTCAGACGAGGGAAGGTATAAGGTACACGACAGGCATAAAAATTAAACAAACTATATTGTAAGTGGGTTAGAACAGATAAGAAATTTTTTTTTTATTTTCCAAATCACGCCAATAGTGGGAGGTGTCTATTTAGACAAAAATTTTAACGACTTGAACAATTAATTTACCGCAAGGGATACATCAAGAAGATTGTTCATTGAGGTTATTACGAAATACACATTTGAATAGAGCTTCTTGTGGGCCCGAATAAGTTTAGCGACTGGCACCACTTCTAGAGCATCCTGTCAAAGCTGTTATAAGGCGTTTAATCATGTTTAGCACAGTACACATAAGCTAGCAGCACACCCGACTTATCAGTATATGGGTTCCCTACGAAATTTGATGCTTAAGTTAGCGGCAATAGTTTAAATGGGCCAATTAAAAGCATTAATTTCTTGAAAAATTCAGGATTCATTTCATTCCATGCAAAATTACCCGATCAATTTGCTACACGTAGTAGGAAAAATTTTGCTCGACTACCTTGTGTCGATAATGCTCCGATGAAAAGCGAGATTCAAAATTCGTTTTGGGAGCGTTTTATGAGATTTTTCCCGTATTTCAGCTGAGAATAAAGTCCAAACTTTTATTCAAATGTAATGAAAGCTATGTTGAGATCGTACTTTTGAATTATTAGGGAGCATGAATGTACTTCTTTTCTGGCTTAATTGGTCATGATTGCTAGATTGTTTAGATAATAATTGTGTGCGATCTTTTTAGTCCACGTTAATCAGCGTTTTATACACAAAATTAAATATAGAAAGCTTAAAGAGACCCAAAAGCTCAAATATTTCCTAATTTTCAAAGCATCATTCGTGTGAGCATTTTAGTCTAACTTTCTCAACGCTCATATGGCTCTTTTTCGGAGCATAAAGAGCAAATTTGTTTTACTTTTTTAGTTCCATACTATGCTTCGATTCCGTGTTCACACTATTTACTATTTGCCATTGGTATGAATTGTCAAAATTGTTCGGATCAGGTTTGCGCTCGAAAATATGTAAAGACTTCAAAATCCTGAGGTCATGAAGGTCGCAACAGAGTCTAGAATTTTGAAATCAGCCGGAGATATGGGTACATAATATTTTTCGGCATGATTTCGCACTGCAGAATGTGTTGGATACTCTAGCTGATTTCCAGAACGGAAGCTTCTACCCCGATGCTCTGCCACTCTGATACAGAAATTTTGTGAGTTCATGCCGACGTACGACGATGAAGTATGACGTCATTAAATTATTATATCAGAGTGGTCGAGCGTCGGGAAGGAGCTTCCGTTCTGGGAATCAGCTAACACACCCATTATATTCTGCATTGCGAAATCATGCCGAAAAATGCAGTGTACCTATATCTCCGGCTGGTTCAAAATTCTATACTCTGTTTCGACCCTTTATTACCTCAGGATTTTAGTCATTTCATATTTTCGGCACAACCTTGATTTGAACAATTTGAACAGTTCTCACCCTTTGCAAATGGTAAATAGATAGAAACCTTTTCATTACTTGCTCTGTTTTATTTTATACGTGTTTTTGTGTTTTTTGTTTTTCTTTTCATGTGTTTTGTTTTGCTTTTCATGTTATATTTTAATACCTAACATTCATTGTATTGTTTTATATTTCAGAGACATATGGATTTGCTTTGTGAACTGATGGTGGAGCTGAACTCAGAAGCCATTTATAAATAAAGGTGATTAACATCCTCGTAATTTTCTCCATTTTTGAGTTTTGATAAAGTTCTGATTAAGCAAACCACTGACTTGTTCAGATGTATTCAATCCATGTTAATACTCGTTACATTTTAGAAAACACGCTAATATTTTAATGAACGATTGGTAATTCAATTATTTTGCTTGTTAACGTAAGCTCAAGTTCTGTGAACAGTGATTGCAAGCAAAAGTTTTGTCATACCAACTTCAAAATTATATTCCTGCTTGCACAGGAAGCCACAGGGCGGATAGCGCACCAGCACTCAGCACATAAAGATAAAATCCGGTCGCGCTGCGTCATTTCCTTTGCGCACGGCAGCGCTCAGTGTCACAGTGCAGTGGGTGTTATAACAACTCACTAGGTTGGATTCTGCTCGTCCACTCACCGGACGAATTTATCAAGGTCCTTTATTTATTTATTCAAACTCAGCGTAAAAATGTATCAACTGTGCTTAATGAATTCTACTCTCCCAGATAGTCGATGTTGCCCTTGCTGACATAGCTTCACATAATTGGTGGCCAGTATGGAGATTACAGTAATACAGTTCCCAGCAATGATACGCTGAGTGGCAGAGTGCAGCAGATCAGAGTTGGTTGTGCCGTGGATTTGTGCTGCACTAAAGTATGTTGGTAAGAAGAAAACTTTCATTCTTGATGCATCATTGCTCTTAATTTTTGGTCTCTGTTGGAATCAGCAATTTCCAGCTTTGCTAAGTATTTATCGGTGTCAAGAATTAGCTTGAGTTCCACTTCGCGTGTTATTTTCTTTCCTGGCATTTTTGTTTAGCCACATTACTCTCGTCGAGCTGTTGCATGATTCTTTTTATTGGGGTTATATATCATAACTTATCGAAATTGCATACGATCGTTTTAGATTAGATAATAACCATAGTTATAATATTAATGAAATATACCTAATAACTGATACAATCAAAACATCAAAATTTCTAGCGCCTGCAGTCTGAATAAAAGAGTACTAAATAAAGCGAGGTAAAATAACGTGAGACAGGTTTTTAACCGATGTCAACATTTGTCTTAACTTTGGTCTGTGTTACCATCTCAGTTAAAGAGTTGAGACGCATGCAAAATTGCATTCTATAACTATTACATTTAAATCTGAGTCAAGATGTGTCAATATCGAAACTTTTAAGCATAAAAATTATATTTCAATTAAACAGTAATGCAGGTAAAGATTGCTGATATTTTTTAGTGTTGCAGCTTGCAATAAGGTATTGGCCTGCCTTCAGTTGTAAGCATTGAGGTTAATTTTGATCTAAGATAATTAAAGATCCTCACTACTCCTCATTCTACCCGTTAGTTATTACCACAAGCCTTCTGCTAGCGATATTTCAAAAACTAAATCTGAAATAATTGCAGATTTTTTCAAACGTCGCGTACGGAGTACGAAGTAAAAATCGATATCTCACGCGTAGCGTTTCTTGAAAACTGATGCGTGGATAGGAAGATTGAGTTTTCTTGAGAATTTTCCGTCGAATTTAATTCCGGTGATTGACTCAGTCGGGTCAGTACCATGATGTTGGTTTTTGGATCCATTCAGGAACAATCTTGATGATTGCTGAGTTTCATCGTCGTGTTTAAACAGCCATTCAGATTCAAGGCTTAATTTTTCAGCAAATTTTTTGGCCAATTATCGTCTTAAAACTTCCGATATTTAAGTAGATCCATAGTTCAACTATTACTAATTCTCCTGCCTCATAAAATACAAAGCAGCCGTTGTGCTCCGCCACCACGTGTCACAGTTGGGAAGGTTTGGGGTCGGGATTTTTCGTTGTGGTTCAAATTTACTTTTTCAAATTAGAACTTTGAATCGGAGTTCCATTTCTTCAGTAGTAGGGATACGCGATTTGATTATAAGCTACCCCTAAAAACTTTATGAGAAGCTTATATTACATATCATTTCTGTTTTTCTGAAGTTCTGGGACATTTACCTGGTCAAAATTATGAAGATTACTCATTTTAAACTAGCTTTAGAAGGCGTCCAAACACTTTACAACGTGTTTTAAGAACTGCTGAATAATTTAGTTCTTTGTTGATATACTAGGTTTTCCACTCTCAGTGACTTTTGCCAATCTATATTTGTGAATTATTTGTGTTAACGGTTTAATTTCTTCAGAAACTACCGGTAAATTCATTTTTTTATTTGTCTTAATACATCCTTGTTTTATCTCGTTTTTTTCGGCCTGACTTTTAAGAGTAGAGCATTTTATATAATTGAATATAGTTTTATATTCAAATGAAATGTTTTTAACTAAATTTTTTCTATATATTCAACGATAAGTATTGCTTTAAAATACATTTTTGTACACGTGTGAAAATATCTTTTCGTACACCATTCCAATATATTTATTACATTCACAGTATCCCGTACTCGCCTTCTTACTAATTACGTTCTTTCCAACAACAGCCTCCTACAAAAAAAAACTATAGCAAAGGTCAAAATCCTTGAAATCCTAACAGCCAGTGAAAGTACGTAGAAGTAACAAAATTAACATAAGTTTTCAGTAGTCACCAACTGAAAGTGTTCGCATCCAACGAGGCTCCAACTCGCCGCCATGTGCTGCTGCTGTACGAAGCGGACAGGTCACCTCGTGATCGTCTGCTTGACGCTGGTAATGTTCTTCGTTAATCATATTTTAGTCAACTCCATATCAAACCATTATCATAGCAGCAATGGCCCGATTGTGTCGTTATTATCCTTTATATACAGTCATCATGAGAGAATAGTATAGTCTTCATTTAATAAATGCCCCGTTCGATCTCCAGCTTGTGTGTTCTGTGACAATTATATCACATTCCTATTTAACGTCATGGAGGACTCCATTGAACGTGCACTAAGTGTTTTCTCAGCCTGATTTAAGTTTGTCATCTAATTTTATGAATTTATCTTCAACATTTGCCTAATGGCCACGGCAAATTCATTGCAATAATTTTGAATATTTATAATTGTAAGTGCAATATTTTCTTTCGTAGAACTTTCAGAAAGCAACTCGAAGTCACTTTTTACTATACCTTGTTTTGAAGATAATGGAGATAGACTTTATTATGTTAATAGCATTATAAAATTGAATTTGGTCAGTAGAATTATTCTGTAAGAGAATTTGGTGTTAATATTTTTTTATTCATAAGATATGGAGGGTGAATCTACGATTTTAGGAAACGTATTGCAAATTCGCATTTTGAATGTTAAGTTTAATTGCGTAACGCATTTTCGTTCAAAATAGAGTTACGCATCTGCTCCAGCCACTAACAGTCACATGCTCTTAGCAAAGCCTCAGTCAAGACCAACACTATCAAAATAAGTCTTTTTTAATAATTTTTGAAAATTTACTCCTGTAATTGTTTTCTAATAAATTCATAAACTCAATGACTAGAAATTGCTTAAAAAACACTTTCTTTAAACTATCATAAAAATTTATCACTCAGCTGAAAAGAAATTTAAAGCCCAATTTGACGAGAACGTGAACTTTTCGATCAAGCGGTGTTTTAATATTTGAATTAGCCGCTCAAACCGGTGGCCATCAACATCGATACATTTCTGGATATAGGTCACAACTGATTCCATGCTCCACACCTTCGCCCAATGAGACTTTTGCGAACACTTTTTGTATTTCATCACAACGTGTCTCCAAGATGAGTGATCTACTAAGACAGTACACTTCAACTTTTACTGAACCCAATTAAACAAAAGCAAGTGACGTTAGGTCCGCGCAGCGTTCACGCCCCAAGGTCCCATCCTCTGACCAGGTACATTTTGGCGCATGCACTCGTGCTCGAACGTGACGATGATAGCTCGGTGGAGGCGCCATCTTGTTGGTAATCAAACACGTCGCTATAGCACATCGTACAAATGACAGGGAACATCTAATTAACAAGCAGTGTCATTTACCCTTCAGTTGTTTAAACGGATAAAATGAGTCTCCTAGTAGACAAGCAGCACTTCATTGCTTCACCTGTTACAAAACTGCCTGTTGAAAAAATACATAAAATTTTTCAAGAATTCTATTGAGTGAATGATAAGGTACGTTTTGTGCGTCAGTGTAAAATGTGAGCAGATTTTTTTAAGCACCCTGTTTCATGATGCTTCGTTGAGATACATAGTTATTTAAGATTTTTTTGTATAGTATTTAATCCTGATATTTCAACTGCGTCCAGAGTTAGTGAATTTACAAATGATCTTCACGACTTTACGATGATAAAATAATTGCCAACTAGCAATTAATAACCGTTTTTTTCCCTTTCTATGCAGATCTCCAAAGTCTTCTCAATCGTGCTTGGCGTCGCATTTCTCAGTTCTGCATCTGGTAAGTTATGCAGCAGCCGAGCTTCTCATTTTTACCTTGAATTCAAAATTGCATGACCCGTATTTTGTGGAACAACTGAATTTAATATAGAACACAAAATGTTTACTGTATTTTTCTCATTTAGATGGTAATCTGAAAATAATAATAATCATAGTTTTGGAGTCCGAATTTTGCTTAATTAGTTCGATGAAATATATCACGTCCAATGTAATACAGAATCAAAAATTAAAATGTGAATCCAATGAAAATATTGAAACTAGCTAAAATATCTAATAATGGAATAATAGCACATTTTTTGTCATCAGTTTTAAATTTAACAGATAAGGTAAATTATAATTAAAACTGATGACAAAAAAATGTGTTATTATTCCATTATTAGATGTGTTAGCTAGTTTTAACATTTCTCCGTCGCAAAATACACGATTTCATGAGAGAAAAGAGCAGGGATTGTTGAGGTCGGACTGCAGAAAACAAAGAATCAATGCACTAGGTGTGTTCTCAGACAGGAAACCCAGCGCATTGAAACAGCAAGCTGGAAAGGATGAGGGAGAAAAGACATAGAGAGATGACGAAGGAGGTATGAGCACTGACAGCAGCGAAGTGGGAACGAAAGATAGTAGTACAGAAAGGTCTACCAATAGCTGAAGTATAAGTATCTCAACAGTCCCATAGCACACGATGGACAAATCTAACTAATTAAAGCCAACAGCTTACCCCGAGCCCCATGGGTTGTGCTCGATTTCATTTATCAGCCTGATTACAGTATTAAAGACAATTGAGTCCATTGACCTAGACCACACAATATATTACGAAAAATATATTGCAGCTGTTTTTAACGACTTAGTCAACATTGTCGAAAATTTTGTTGAAAGTTTTAATAGAAGTCCCACTTACCACCACTGAAATTTCATTGCTAATATGCAAGAACTCAACTCTATCGTCTTAATAAGTGAGTGCCTCGGATACTCTTGGCAGCGTACACTAGTAGAATAATAACGCTGACCATGTTTGATAAAATTAATTCGTCTCTTTCCCAATGAATGATAAATTTCAAAACAAGTATAAAATCGCTCAAGAAACACCGATTTATAAAAATTGCGATAAAGCATTCACTGACAATTACACCATTTCTGTTTCTGTGCCACCATTTTTTAGTAAAATGTTCGAAAAAATTAGTGCGGTAACAGGTGCACTTTTTGAAGCTCTCAATGATTCGTGATCTATGATGAAAAAAAAGATTTTCGATCAGAAAAGTCAATTCCACAGGCCGACTTGAATCAATCACAAGATAAGTTTTTTGTGTTCGAATAATGATGAAGAAAAAAATGTTTTTTTTCCGTGTTTAGAAGTATTCGACTGCGCAAAAAAACAGCTTATTCGATCGGAAATTCTACGGTTTCGGCGGTAGAGGAGTCGCACATTAATGTTTCAAATAATACCAAATAAATTGGAAATAATAAGTCACCATTGATGGTTCACTATCGGAATTAATGTATATTAGCCATATGCACACAGTATTTTACAACATTTTGCTTCATCTGTTGTTCTTTTACTTATTTCTAAGAAAATGCAAAGCGACCCCATGCAATTATGATCCCGTCATCACGCATCACTATTGGGAACAATTTCTTCTGGCTGCAGGCTATCCTATTTTTACTTCAAATATGAGTCCCATTATTATGCTCATGAAACTCAATCTCACCATAATCCGGCCGATAGTTTGGCTAAAAAGAAATATCATTGAGCTTCAAATTTACCAACACAAATATAAAAGTTGATTTTAAATTACGTTCCTCAAGGATTGGTTCTAGGACCTCTCCTATTTTCAATCTATATTGATATTCTTACGCCCTCTAGATTTTCAAAATTCACCCATATAGCCAAAGATGACAAGCTTTCTTCAAAACCTAATAAAAAATTCTGATTAAGTACTACATAAAATAATATCGATCCGCAAGAATTTTTATTAGGACTCAAAGCGAATAAATTCTGCTTCAATATTGACGAAACAAGGAACATTACATCTTCATACAAACGCCATGCATCCCTTCGGTACATCAAAATTGGTGATAGCCAGTTTGAAGAAATTTACTCTGGAAAAAGCTCTTGAAAATACTTTATGGGGCACAGTTTTAAATGTTCACGATACATGATAGAGACATGGCGTCGAACTAATGGAAATGAAATTGAATCCAGTAAATTTTTGGTTTTTAATAATCGAAAGGATCGGTAAAAATCAACATCAACAAAACCAATAAAAAGGTGACAATAAAATCAACTCAAAGACTCATCAATTAAAGTAGTGAAAAATAAAAACCCAATGCCCACTCTGATGATGCACTTAAGTATTTGAAAATATAAACTCGTTTTTGATTTAAACTCAGTAATTTCATAATTAAAATCTTTACTAATAGAAGTGATAAATGTTTTCAAAGACTCGCATTTGTACAAGCAGGTCATCACAATCATCTAGTTAGATACAGAAGTAAATTCATGCGTCCCAACTAGTCAAACATACGATCTCAACGTACTCTTCATTCCATTAGAACTCACACTCGGAACTCGATCGCTGCCGTAAGCCCCGAAACAATATAACATACAGCTTTCAAAACGAACTTTGTGTTTTTATTGTTATCGAAGCTTTAATGATAAAATATTATAAAATAATTCTTTTCCTCCTTAATGATTTAAATTTGCAAAATGGTTGTCCATTGAATAAGATTGATGCTAAGTTCTGAAATGCACTCACTATTCTCGCTAAGCTTATTTTAAATATTGCTAATTTAAGAATAGATTTCTGTGTCAACACATTACTTGATATCATTTATCTAAGAAGCCACCAAGCTTAGTTGGGCCCACAGATAGATACAATAAAAAGCATCAATCGAAATAATAACAATAATAATAATAATAATAATAATAATAATAATAATAATAATCCCTAGTAATAATACTTTTAACTCATCCCTTAGGATAAATAAATTATTGAATTCTTCAAATGAACTTTATTAAATATAATGAATGAACTTCACTGACCTATTGTGTTTCAGGCTTTCCTCTTCCGGCGTCCATCGCAGGCTTGGTACTTGGCATCGTTGGCATATGTTTGTGTGTCCTGGATATCTACGGCATCACTAAAGTGAGTACATTTTTAACCATCTACAGATAACTGCTACTCACCATTTTGCTCCTTATTTTTCAGTTGCACAATATTGGGGTAAATACTAAGATGCAACTTCTGACACTATTTCGGCAAGGTGTGTTCTATCATATCCCATTGTTCAAATTTGAGGAAAGTTCTGACGAGAATCTTCTCAGCGGAAAGTAAACAATTAACGGATTATAAATTGATAGGTATCATTTTTTTCAAAAGTACCTCCACTAAATGTGATAGTTTAAATTGGATTTCTTTAGAATGGAAACTTTGAGGTCCAACATGAATGATATATATATAGACTTTATTCGTGTACATTTTCCAACCTTTTACACTTTAACACCAATTAGAATAGTTAAATCGTTATATTTATGAGCCTAAAAATGTATGAGAGACTACATACGAGATGATTTAATACTTAGTGTCTTTGATTTGTGCTTCAGTCAGAAAAAAGTGTCACTAAGACAAATTACTGTCGAAGTTCTTCAGCTAGATAAATCCGTGAGTTAGCTTCGGTTCAGAAAGCCATCAAACTGAATATAAGGATACAGTGTTGCCAGAACATTTCTTAGCTATTGTTACATGTAAGAAGCATTCAATCTTTAAAGAATAAAACTTCAATTTTGTGCAGAACAACGCATCCTACATGACGCCCTTCCTCGTCTGGATGATTCTCTCCACTATTTCCGCCGGCATTGCTGCAGGGATTTTGATATGCAAGATGATAATTTTGGCCTCTTTTGATAGCGACCACGTAAAAGGCATGGGCAACTTTTTCATCATATACGGCGTGGTGATCGCGGCCGTTGTGCTGTCTGGCATTCTCAACGGCTACTTCTCGTATGTCATCTCAGCACACAAGAAGGAGGTAAGAAAAGTGTTTGGAAAGGGTGTTTTCATAAGTTTCTGCACAAGATTTCCCCATTCAAAGGGACACCAGTGCTCCAAAATGAAAAGTGATTCTTACACAGACGCAGAATAGCTCGAGCAAAATCTAGCTCGAGCAAAATCAGCAACTTTCGTTTAAACGCTCCTTCCTCATCAAGTTATTTATGAACACTGTGCGATAATGAGGCAGGCAAACGTTAAAAATTTACATTTACTCGAAAAAGACACAATTTGAATTATTTTTAAAAATGCGAATGCCAGTTGATAGTTATTGATTTACGCTGCTAGGTTTCAGTGACGATTAAATCATTATATTCCTTTCAAACTTTCAAACACCAGTGGAATTTTTCCATTTGCAGTGAATGAATACGAACAGACGCAATCGATACTCAACACGTTGCACTAAATTGGAAATAAAATTGTACCTGAAATTAGCTACCAAACCATTCAGTGTCAAAACCAACACAGTAGATTCATCAACCATGTTTGCTGAGGCTTCTGACCCAACTTTCCTCCGCTTGTGTTGTGCAGGTAGAAGCCCAGCAGGGGTACGACCATATGAAGACCGAGGTGAATATCATGGTAACCCGCTAACTGCAGTACTTCCACCACGGCCGAGGATTCACTGAAGATTGGGATGTGAGCATCTTCGACTGAACCAGAAAAGGCTTGGCGTGAATTAGGGTTAATTGTAGATAAAACCGCCTTCTTTTCTCTCTTCATGGAGAACATTTTTATTGGCAATAACGGTGTCTGGCGTCCAAAAAGTGGTCGTCTCTCTAATGAGACTGGGCCTTCGATGTTGACCACAGTTCAATTTCCAAACATTCAACATTCAAGCTTTAAATTTGAGTCGTTTTGTATCATTTATACAAATGATACAAATGTATATGAGTTTGAGATTGGGCACTCTGTATCTATTCCTTGCTTAGTAATCTGGCCGTGTTACTTCTGAATGCCGAGCCGATGACGAAAAGACTCCTATTTAGGTCCGAGCTCTACTCTATGAGTTTGGATGAAAGAGAGATTTACCAGAGAATAGGTCAAATCGTGAGACATTAAGATAGGGTGCATTTAAATAGACTATTGGTACAGACCTCAGAAATGATAGAATTGGTATAGCTGTTATTCACACTGGTTATGTACTAGTACATCTTTCGGATTTCGGATACTTTTCTCATGCAGGAAAATATGAAGTTCAGAGTAGAAATTAACATTTCGTTGAAGAGTAGTCAATCTTCAATAAAACATTCAGTAACATTATTCACATTGTTGCTGATTTAGAAATAAGATACACATTTTCTCTATATTTCTCTATACCTTCGTATGTTGTTGTGAAATAGTTAAGCAGAAATTGAAATTTTATTTGTAACTATCTACGTTAATCGTTCTTTGCCTTTTGAAGGTGGCAGAAGAATATTTGCTGCATCTGTATACTCTGTTGCTTGCACCGCCGACCTTTAAGGCACCCGTTCAATAAAATATAAGCTAATTTCACTCGATTTTTATTTCATTGTCATCATTATTAATTGCTTGCGATATTTGCCCCTATAATGCATGACAATCACGATTTGTTCATTCTCTAATATGTTTCATGATTTACATTTTTTACTGTGACCAGACGTTAGGCATTAAAAATAATGTTGTAATTCACTTGAAGAATTTCTTTCAGACATGAGGCCGAACAACATTTAATCTACAAGATGCAGCGCAGGCATATCCTTCTTTCCACATATGATTTATTTGAGGCCTCAAAAGCATTTTCACCGTTTCTTTGTGAATATTTTCAAACCCTGACGTAAAGTTTTTCCAAAATAACTGAGACAAAGTTTATCAAGAACTCTAAAGTCATTTGCATGGAGCTAAATTTTCTTTGGGAATTTTCTTTCATAGAATTCAACTTTGCCTGGATATCGATACTGGTAGATTCGTTCGTCACAATATTATATCATTTGAAAACGAACGTTAATTCCATACACGCTCGAGTGCTTTACCTTTCTCTTCTCAAAGCACCAACCAATATGTAAGCTTACAGTTCCGTGTATTTCTGTTATTTTCTGTTTATGAAGCAAGCTATGAGTTGAATATAAAAACTGAAACCACATGCCGAAAAACAGCTGACACAAGAGAAGTTTGTATGGAAAAATATCCTGGAGAGAGAAACTATGTTTATCGAAATTCCCGTCAAAACACAGGAAAAATTTTTCAAGGAAAATTACCCCATGATGAACACAAACTAGGAAAAATAACCCTACAGTGAACGAAATCTGGGAAAAACTGCCGTGCAGTGAACAAATTTCGGAAAAAATAGTGTCATTGTGGACGTTACCATGTAAACAACCTCATAGTGAACATTATTTATGAAATATATCATAACGCAGAAAGTGCCTCTTCATTGACGTGTTAGGGATAGGAATGTGAAACTCGACAGTGACTGGAAGAACACAGTAAACATAATTTGAATGAAGAAAACAAAAGATATCAGAGATTGACATGCTTTTCAAATGTCATTACAGATTTAGCTGAATTACATTCAGTCCACCTCATTCTGACTTGACTGATAACTAAGCAGTGACACCTCCCGACTAGACGTTGACACACTTTCTAAAGAGAGCCAATTACAGACGCCTCAGAGCTGTCGAAAGAAAACAAGCAGCTTCACATAAGTAGGAGTGAATTGGCATGGCCATTTTTCGGCAATCGTGATGTATTAGACTCAAATTTTGCAGGCAATGTCATTTGTTCAGTTTGGTTGCAAGGCTGGCTGCGGTTCAAAAGCGACTCAGTCGTCAAAATGCTCGAACGCATTTCTGGATTCAATAGCCCTAGTCGATCGACTAACTCGTAGAAATGCCGGTAAAACTAAAACGAGTTTGCAACATTCGATCAAAACGTACTCCGAAATATGCCGTGGTGGATCGTTTAAGTGAAAAGTATGTTTTATGTACGTAAAAATCTAATGATGGAAAAGCAAGACAAGACGCAATCCACCTAGAAGATTTTTCCTTTCAAAATGATTGTTTCCACAAAAAGATTGACATATGGTCAATTAGAAAACCTCGACCAAACCCATTTAAATTATAAATTTTTAAATGGTTACACTAACTTTATTTACAAAGAAACACTCAACGTTGTACTGGCTCGGTCAATGAAGTACTGTAGTTCACCAGTGCAGGTTATATTCATTGAATTAAAAAACACATCGTGCAGCAATGTTTGTAATATTTTGCCAACAAGAATTGGATTCGTCGCTGTTATCGTACCTCGAAGAAATCCTCAGATTTTCTGACCGACAAAAGAACTTTTAGATTTTATCAACGTTCGAACATAGACGCCTAAGTTATACATAGTTTCTGTCGCGGATTTAAATTTCAAACCAAAACCACGTCCACATACATGCGAGTAAGTACTGGTAAATGTTGCGTGTGTTAAGATGTTACCAGCATTTTTCTGATAAATTATCTCGATGACGAAGTTATATCCTGCTTGATATTACTTGAGTTTTTTGTATTTATGATTCAGAGAGAAAATTCACGTGCAAGTTAAATCATAGGTAGTGACAATTTTGTTAAATATTTCACTTAGTTAAAACCGTGTTTTCTTCCCCCCTTATCTACTAGCCCAGCATGTGACTGCTATGGGTGAAATAAGTTATTTTTCTGTGAATTTATCACAAGCAACACGTATGCATTGTGGGGTTCCATTTTATAAACGTGCAAAGATACCATTCTAAAATATTTGATAGAAGCTTACACCAGCCATCAATTCTCAAAACAGTACGATCACACCCTAATAGGAAAAATCTTTGCTGCAAAAAAACTATAATCTGTGGCGTCAGGTACTGACAATAACTGCGTAACATGTGAGTGAATCAATGAGTTTCAAAAGTCAATCTGGCTTACTCGTCCTTAAAGATAAGTATTTAGCTTGAAATAAATGTTCAATCAGAATCAGTGTCAACAAGAAAAACACACATAGCGTGTATTGGGTGTATTGTGTATGAACTCAATGCTGAATTTAAAGTTACTCTTGACTTTTAGGGAAAAAGCAGCGAAGAAAAGGTAGTACCATGGTAGACCGTGGGTAGTACATTCGTGATCCGGTGCAGTCAGTGCGCGGCAAGGAGGGTGCGTGGTCACAGCCTTTATCCGTCGTGTCGGTGCTGCCCGCTGTCCTTGGAATCTTTTTTTTATCTGAGTTAGTCTTTTCGTGTTCTTTGTTGTTCGCCCAACCTCATGCTGTTGTAATTTTTGTAGTGGTGTGCAGCAGTTACGAAAATGTTAAATTAACGGAAAAAATTATTAGAGTTTCGTTAGGTACAGGAGAGGTTGTGTTGCCTGTTGGTGGTAATATTGTTTGACTGTAACTGTAATTGAGAAATTAATGCTCGTAACCTCTCCCGCGCTTACAGGGCTAGCTTTTGACCCTTTAACGCCCTAGAGGGCTACACGGTCATCTTTCGAAAATAGCCTCAATGATTGAATTTCTCGTTTAATTTGTTCGTTAATGTGTTCTTTGAACACCACAGTTCCTTCCTTATCCCAGCACCAGTGACTACCAGATGCCAGAGCCAGTTCAATAATGGGTGTTGTAACAATTGCATGATGAGTACAAAAATGATGAAGTGCTTGAGGATCATAGGAAACAAGATTCAGAAAATTTTCCTGTGTTTAGACGAGGGAAGGTATAAGGTACACGACAGGCATAAAAATTAAACAAATGATATTGTAAGTGGGTTAGAACAGATAAGAAAGTTTTCTTTTGGATTTTCCAAATCAAGCCAATAGTGGGAGGTGTCTATTTAGACAAAAATTTTAACGACTTGAACAATTAATTTACCGCTAGGGATACATCAAGAAGATTGTTCATTGAGGTTATTACGAAATACACATTTGAATAAAGCTTCTTGTGGGCCCGAATAAGTTTAGCGACTGCCACCACTTCTAGAACAACCTGTCAACGCTGTTATAAGGTGTTTAACCATGTTTAGCACAGTACACATAAGCTAGCAGCACACACGACTAATCAGTATATGGGTTCCCTGAGAAATTTGATGCTTAAGTTAGCGGCAATAGTTTAAATGGGCAAAATAAAAGCATTAATTTCTTGAAAAATTCAGGATTCATTTCATTCCATGCAAAATTACCCGATCAATTTGCTACACGTAGTAGGAAAAATTTTACTCGACTACCTTGTGCCAATAATGCTCCGATGAAAAGCGAGAATCAAAATTCGTTTTGGGAGCGTTTTATGAGATTTTTCCCGTATTTCAGCTGAGAATAAAGTCCAAATTTTTATTTAAATGCAATGAAAGCTATGTTGAGATCGTACTTTTGAATTATTAGGGAGCATGAATGTACTTTTTTTCTGGCTTAAATGGTCATGATTGCTAGATTGTGTAGATAATAATTGTGTGCGATCTTTTTAGTCCACGTTAACCAGCGTTTTATACACAAAATTAAATATAGAAAGCTTAAAGAGACCCAAAAGCTCAAATATTTCCTAATTTTGAAAGCATCATTCGTGTGAGCATTTTATTATAATTTTCTCAACGCTCATATGGCTCTTTTTCGGAGCATAAAGAGCAAATTTGTTTTACTTTTTTAGTTCCATACCATGCTTCGATTCCGTGTTCACACTATTTACTATTTGCAATGGGTATGAATTGTCCATATTGTTCGGATCAGGTTTGCGATCGAAAATACGTAAAGACTTCAAAATCCTGAGGTCATAAGGGGTTGCAACAGAGTCTAGAATTTTGAAATCAGCCGGAGATATGGGTACATTACATTTTTCGGCATGATTTCGCACTGCTGAATGTGTTGGGTGCTCTAGCTGATTTCCAGAACGGAAGCTTTTACCCCGATGCTCTGCCACTCTGATACAGAAATTTTGTGAGTTCATGCCGACGTACGACGATGTGGTATGACGTCATCAAATTTTTATCTCAGAGTGGGGGAGCGTCGGGAAGGAGCTTCCGTTCTGGGAATCAGCTAACACACCCATTGTATTCTGCAGTGCGAAATTATGCTGAAAAATGTGATGTACCTATATCTCCGGCCGATTTCAATACTTGAGACTTTACTTCGACCCCTTATGACATCAAGATTTTAGAGTTATTACATATTTTCAAGCGCAACCATGAGCTGAAGAATTTCGAGTCATACCCTTTGCAAATAGTATACAGATATAAACCTTTTTGTTACCTAATCAGTTTTAATTTATACGCATTTTTTGTGTTTTTTGTTTTTCTCTTAACGTACTTTGTTTTCCTATTTATTCTATATTTTCATACCTACCATTCATTTTACTATTATTTTCTATTTCAGAGACATATTGATTTGTTTTTTGAACTGGTGGTGAAGCTGGACTCTGAAGGCTTTTATTAGTCAAGATGATTAACATCCTCGGGATTCTCTTCATTCTTGAGTTTCTGATAAGGTTTCGACTTAAGCAAACAACTGACTGGTTAAGAGGCATTCTGTCCTCATTAAAACTCGTTACATTTCAGAAAACACGTTTCCATTTTAATGGACGATTGATAATTCAATCAATTTGCTTGTTAACGTAAGCACAAGTTCTGTGAACAATGCTTGCAGGCAAACTTTTTGTCACACCAACTAGAGACTTAGGTTCATGCTTGCACAGGAAGCCACAGTGCAGATAGCGCACCAGCACTCAGTACATAAAGTCTGGTCGCGCTGCGTCATTTCCTTTGCGTACGGCAGCTCTCAGTGTCACAGTGCAGTGGGTGTTATAACAACTTGCTAGATTTGATTCTGCTCGTCCACTCACCGGACGAATTTATCAAAGCTCTTGATTTATTTATCAAAACTCAGCGGACAAGTTTAGCAAGTATACTCAATTTAATCTACTCTCCCAGATAGTCGATATTCCCCTCCCTGACATAGCTTCCCAAAATTGATGGCCAGTCTAGAGATTGCAGTGCTACAGTTCCCAGCAATGATGCGCTTGAGTGACAGGGTGCAACAGATCAGAGTTGGTTGTGCCGGGGATTTGTATTTTGTGCTGTACTAGAGCATGTAGGCTGGAAGAAAAGTTCCACACTTGATACATCATTTGTCATAATTTTTGGTTTCTTTTTGGCTATGCTAGGTATTTATCGGTGCCAGGAATTATCTTGATTGAGTTTCACTTCACGTAGTATTTTCTTTCCTGGCATTATTGCTTAGCCCCATTACTCTCACCGAGCTGTTGCATGATTTTTTTTAGTAAGGTTATTTATCAGAACTTATCGAAATTACACATAATCGTTTTAGATTAGACTATAACCGTATTTATTATAGTAAAAGAAAAAATATCTAATAACTGGTAATATTAAAACATCAAAATTTCTAGCGCCTGCAGTCTGAATAAAAAGAGTTTTGAATAAAGAGTGGTAAATTAACGTGAGACAGGTTTTTAACCTACGTCAACATTTATCGTAAATTTGGTTTGTATTACCCCGAGTTGAGACGCATACAAAATTGCGTTCTTTAACTATTGCATTCAAATCTGAGTTAAGATGTGGTAATATCAAAACTTTCAAGCATCAAAATTATTTTTCAATTAAACAGTAACGCAGGTAAAGATTGCTGATATTTTCTTGTGTTACAGTTTACAATGAGGCATTAGCCTGCCTTCAGTTATAAGCATTGTGGTTAATTTTGATCTAAGATAATTACTGATCCTAATTACTCCTCATTCTACCAGTTAGTTATTTTCACAAACCTTCTGCTAGAGAAATATGAAAAACTAAATCTGAAATAATGGCAGATTTTTTCAAATATCGGGTGCGTAGTACTAGGTAAATATTGATATCTCAAGCTTAGTGTTTTTTGAAATCTGATGCGTGGATAGGACATTGAGTTTTCTTGAGAATTTTCCGTCGAATTTAATTCCGGTGATTGACTCAGTCGGGTCCGTACCATGATGTTGGTTCTTTGGATCCATTCAGAAACAATCTTGATGATTGCTGAGTTTCATCGTCATGTTTAGGCAGCCATTCAGATTCAAGGCTTAATTTTTCAGCAAATTTGTTTGCCAATTATCGTCTTAAAACTTTCGATATTTAAGTAGACTATTACTAATTCTCCTGCCTCATGAAATACAAAGCAGCCGTTGCGTTCCGCCACCACGTGTCACAGTTGGGAAGGTTTGGGATTGAGGTTTTTCGTTGTGGTTCAAATTTACTTTTTCAAATTAGAACTTTGAATTGGAATTCCATTTCTTCAGTAGTAGGGACACGCGATTAGATTATAGGATTACTAAACACTCAATGAGAAGCTTATATTACTAATCATTTAAGGTTTAATAAAGGTCTGGGGCATTTAACTGTTCAAACCTATGAAGATTACTCATTTAAAACTAGCTCTAGAAGGCGTCCAAACACTTTACAACGTGTTTTAAGAATTGCTGATTAATTCAGTTCTTTGTTTAAATATTATGTTTTCAACTTTCAGTGACTTGCGCCAATCTATATATGTGAATTACTTGTGTTAACAGTTTAATTTCTTCAGAAACTACCGTTAAATTCATTTTTTTTTATTTGTCTAAAACATTCTTGTTTTATCTCGTTGTCTTCGGCCTGACTTTTAAGAGTAGAGCATTTTATATAATTGAATACAGTTTTCATATTCAAATGAAATGTTTCTAACTAAATTTTTCCTAAATATTCAACAATAAGTATTGCATTAAAATACATTTTTGTGCACGTGTGAAAATATCTTTTCGTACACCATTCCAATATATTTATTACATTCACAATATCCCGTACTCGCCTTTTTCCTAATTACGTTCTTTCCAACAACAGCCTCCTACAAAAAAAACATATAACAAAGGTCAAAATCCTTTTTTTTTAATCCTCACAGCCAGCAAACTGCGTTAAAGGAACAAAATTAACATAAGTTTTCAGTAGTCACCAACTGGAAGGGTTCGCATACAACGAGGCCCCAACTCGCCGCCATGTGCTGCTGCTGTACGAAGCGGACAGGTCACCTCGTTATCGTCTCGTTGACGCTGGTAATGTTCTTCGTTAATCGTATTTTATTTAACTCCATATCTAACCATTATCATAACTGCAATGGCCTGATTGTATCGTTTTTATGCTTTATATACGGCCGGAATGAAAGAATAGTATAGTTTTCATCTAATAAATGCGGTCAAAATGGGACAATAATATCATTTACATGTTTGTAATTGGTCATATATAATAGGTGAATATTATCGTCTTCACGTTACATACATGGTCATAATGTGAGAATATTATTATATTGATCTTAAATGTACGTCATAAAGGGAGAATGTTATCGTCTTCATGTTATAAATACGGTCATTATAATTCTTTTGGTTGGAATCGACTGATCCATGCCGAGACTAACCAATACCTAGTTCGTCCTGCACTCCCATATTTACACCATAGCCGAAGAATGGCTATCGTCCTTCAGTGAGGTGGCTCAATGACATTCCCTTCATCTTACCTGTGGGACTAGGCATTTCAGAGATGAACACTCAAGACAGCGGTTTGTTGACGCTGTCTCTTGACCGAAAAACAGCTTTACAAGCAGTCCTGAGCTGCCTATCATAGCCATCAGCACTCATACAATCTACTGGAAACGTTTTTTTGGGTTGAGTGGTATTCATGTTCTGTAACCTTTCCTCCTAGTGTTGAATTCCCAACGTGTCATTCCATTTCCAAGTTTCTAGTTTTTGTTTGAGCTTGTTGAATGAGGTTTGGCGCCATCGTCTCGCATTCGACCTCCAGCTTGTGTATTCTGTGACAATTATATCATGTTTCTATTTAATATCATGGGGGCTCAATTGAACTCTCACAAAGCGTTTTCTCGGTGTGATTTAAGTTGATATATTTGTCATCTAATTTTTTGAATTTATCTTTAACATTTGCTTAATGGCCACGACAAACTCATTGGAATAACTTTGAATAATTGCAAGTGGCAATATCTTCTTTGGTAGAACTTTCAGAAAGATACTTGAAATCACTTTTTACTATACCTTGTTTTGAAGATAATGGAGATAGAGTTTAGTTTGTTAATTTAAACAATTTTAAACAATTTATTTACGACAGGTGATACAGAAGAAGAATGTTTCTTAAGTCTAATACAACGGTCAAAGTTGAGTATAGCTACCTGTGGGCCCGAATAAGTTCAGCGACTTCTAGGGCATCCTACCATTACATTATTCTAGGGTGTACAATAATGTTTAACCTAATTCACTTAGCCTAGTTTCGCATTAGACTGATCAACAGGATAATGAATTCGATATTGATGTTTAATTTTACAATATAGGTCATTTGGACTATTTTCAACAGTATATTCGATAACGATTTAGGAGCAGACTGAAAATCGGCGATATTACTCATGACAAATTGCATTATTAGGACCAGACATGTAGGGGGCAGGATTTGACTTGGTGATCTTACACGACTAGTATTCTGATAAGAAGTGAGACTGAAGATTTCTTTTAAATACCTTGTAAGAATTACTTTCACAGATCTCCGCAGGTATTGATTTCCAAATTTTAGTTCCAACGAAGAGGATACTGTGTTGCAAGCGGGCCTTTGAATAATAAGGAAGCATTAATTTACTTCTATTTCGCGTTAAATGGTCGTGATGACCAGTTTGCGCAGTTAATAACTGTTGTAGGCTATTGTCGCCGTCATTAGTTAATGTTTTGTAAATGAAATTGCAGATGGAGATTTCGTAGAGATCCGAGAGTTTAGGTATTTGTAAATTTTTGAATGAATCCTTTGTGTGAGCATTATATTCTAGGTTCTTTACCGCTCTGATGGCTCTTTTTTGCAGAGTAAAAATTATATTGGTTTTATTTTATCAGTACCATGCCATGCTTCTATTCCGTAAAGCAAGTATGGTGAAATGAGCGTTCGATAAAGCATTAGTAAGGCTGTTTCAGGTAGGAAACTTATAACTTTATTCAGGATTCCGATGGATTTTGATAATTTAGAACTAATATGAGCGATGTGCTCTTTGAAGGTCAGATGTTTATCTATTATGATGCCATTATAGAATAGAATTAATTAATTAAGCATTATAGAATAGAATTTAGTCAATAGAATTATTCTGTAAGAGAATTTGGTGTTAATATTCCTTTATTCATAAAATATGGATGGCAAATCTACGGTTTCAGGAAACAAATTGAAAATATATATTTTCAAAGTGAAGCTTTATTGCTTAACGCTATATCGTTCAAATGAGAGCTGCACATCTGCTCCAGCCACTAAAAGTCACATGCTGATAGCAAAGCCTTAATCAATGCCAAAACTAGAAAGCCAACTGTTTATTTAGACTTTTTGAAAATTTACTCATGTAACTGCTTAGTAAAAAATACTTTAAACTCAATGACTAGAGATTGCTTAAAAAACATCCACATGTTTTGAACTGTTTTAAAAAATTTATCACTCAGCTGAAAATAAGTAAATTTAAAGTCTAATTTAACTATGTATACTTTTCGATCAAGCTGTGTTTTAAAATTTAAATTAGCCGCTCAAGCCGGCGGCTTTCAGCATCGATACATTTCTGGGGATAAGTCGCAGCTGATTCCGTGTTCCACACAATCGTCCAATGAGACTTCTGCGCACACTTTTTGTATTGCATCCCAACGTTTCACCAAGATGAGTGGTCTAAGACCGTACCCTTAAACTTTTACTGAACCCAATAAAACAAAGGCAAGTGACGTACGGTCCGCACGGCGTACACTCCCCAAGGTCCCATCCTCTGACCTGGTAGATTACGACGCATGCGCTCGTGCTCGAGCGTCACGATGATAGCTCAGTGGAGGCGCCATCTTGCTGGCAATCAAACACGTCAGTATAGCACATCGTACAAATGACAGGGAACATGTAATTAGCAAGCAGTGTCATTTACCCTTCAGTTTTTAAAACGGATAAAATGAGTCTCCTAGTAGACAAGCAACACTTCATTGCTACACCTGTTACAAAACTGCCTGTTGAAAAAAATGCATAAAAATTTTCCAGAATTCTATTGAGTGAATAATAAGGTACGTTTTGTGTGTCAGTGTAAAATGTGAGTAGATTTTTTAAGCACCTTGTTTCATGATGTTTCGTTGAGATACACAGTGACTTAAGAATTTTTTTGTGAATTATTTAATCCGGATATTTCAACTGCGTCTAGCGTTAGTTAATTTACAAATGATCTTCACGACTTTACGATGATAAAATAATTGCAAACTGGCAATTAATAACCGGTTTCTTTCCCTTTCTATGCAGATCTCCAACGCCTTCTCAATCGTGCTAGGCGTCGCATTGCTCAGTTCTGCGTCTGGTAAGTTATGCAACAGCCGAGCTTCTCATTTTTACCTTGGATTCAAAATTGCATGTCCCGTATTTTGTGGAACAACGTATTTTGAGTCTTGATTGCCATCGATGCATTAATGAGCCAAGTTGATAAAAAATCAATTTTCACTCAAATGATTTAAATTTGCGGAAAGTTTACCACTGAATAAAATTGATGCTAATTTCTGAAATGCAGTCACTATTCTCGTTAAGCTTATTTTAAATATTGCTAATTCAAGAGTAGATTTCTGTGTCATCACGTTACTTGATATCTATCATTTATATACTGTAAGAAGCCGCCAAGCTTAGTTGGGCCCACAGATAGCAACATTAAAATGTATCAATCGAAATAATAATAATAATCCCTAGTATTAATATTTTTACCTCATCCCTTGGGAAAAATAAATTATTGAAGTCTTTAAATGAACTTTAATAAATATTAATAGTTGAATAAACTTTGTTCACCTATTGTGTTTCAGTCTTTCCTCTTCCGGCGTCCATCGCAGGCTTGGTACTTGGCATCGTTGGCGTATGTTTGTGTGTCCTGGATATCTACGGCATCAGTAAAGTGAGTAAATTTTTAACCATCTACAGATCACTGCTACTCACCATTTTGTTCCTTATTTTTCAGTTGCACAATATTGAACTAATTATTTAGATGCAATTTCTGACACTATTTCGGTAAGGTGTGTTCTATCATATCACATTTTTCAGATTTGGGGCAAGTTCTTACGATACTCTTCTCAACGGAAAATAAATAATTAACTGAGTATGAATCGATCGGTATCATTCTTTTCAGAAGTACCTCCACTGAAGAGATAGTTTAAATTGGAATTCTTTAGCATGGAAACTCTGAAGTCCGACATGAATGATATAGACTTTATTCGTGTACAGTTTCTGAACTTTTACAGTTTAACACCAATTAGAATAGTTAAATCGTCATATTTATGAGCCTAAAAATGTATGAGAGACAACATACGAGATAATTTGATACTTAGTGTCGTTGATTTTCGCTTCAGTCAGAACAAAATGTCACTAAGACAAATTACTGTCGAAGTTCTTCAGCTAGATAAAGCCGCGAGTTAGCTTCCGTTCAGAAATCCCATCAAACTGAATTTAAGAATACAGTGTTGCCAGCACTTTTCTCAGCTATTGCTAGATGTAAGAAGTATTCAATCTTTAAAGATATTTGATGATAATATTTTAATTTTGTGCAGAACAATGCATCCTACATGACGCCCTTCCTCGTCTGGATGATTCTCTCCACTATTTTTGCCGGCATTGCTGCAGTGATTTTGATATGCCAGATGATGATTTTGGCCTCTTTTGATAGCGACCACGTCGAAGTCAATGAAAACTATTACATCATGTACGGGGCTGTGATCGCCGCTGTCGTGCTGTCTGGCATTCTCAACGGCTACTTCTCATATGTCATCTCATCACACAAGAAGGAGGTAAGAAAAGTGTTTGAAAAGTGTATTTTCGTAAGTTTCTGCACAAGATTTCCCCATTCTAAGGGACACCCGTGCTCCAAAATGAAAAGTGATTCTTACATAGATGCAGAATAGCTCGAGCAAAATCTAGCTCGAGCAAAATCTGCAACTTTCGTTTAAACGCTCCTTCCTCATCAAGTTATTAATGAACAGTGTGCGATAATGAGGCAGGCAAACATTAAAAATTTACATTTGCTCGAGAAGACAAAATTTGAATTATTTTTTTAAAATACGAATGCGAGTTGATAGTTATTGATTTACGCTGCTAGGCTCCAGCGATGATCAAATCATGCTATTACTTTCAAACTTTAAAACACCAGTGGAATTGTTCCATTTGCAGTGAATGAATACAAACAGACGTAATCGATACTCAACACGTTGCACTAAATTGGAAATAAAATTATACCTGAAATTAGCTGCCAAACCATTCAGTGTCAAACCCAACACAGTAGATTCATCAACCATGTTTGCTGAGGCTTCTGACCCAACTTTCCACCGCTTGTGTCGTGCAGGTGGAAGCCCAGCAGGGCTACGACCACATGAAGACCGAGGTGAATATCATGGTATCCCGCTAACTGCAGTACATCTACCACGGCCGAGGATTCACTGAAGATTGGGATGTGAGCGACTTCGACTGAACCAGAAAAGGCTTGTCGTGAATTTGGGTTAATTGTAGATAAAACCGCCTTCTTTTCTCTCTTCATGGAGAACTTTTTCACTGGCAATAACGTTGTCTGGCGTCCAAAAAGTTGTCGTCTCTCTAATGAGACTGCGCCTTCGATGTTGACCACAGTTCAATTTCCAAACATTCAAGCTTTAAATTTGAGTCGTTTTGTGTTATTTATATATGAGTTTGGGATTGAGTACTCTGTATTCATTCCTTGCTTAGTAATCTGGCCGTGTTACTTCTGAATGCTGATAACGAAAAGACTCCTATTTGGGTCCGAGCTCTAATCTATGAGTTTGGATGAAAGAAAGATTTACCTGAAAATAGGTTGAATCGCGAGACGCATTAAGATAGGGTGCATTTAAGTAAATTGCTGGTGCAGACCTCAGAAATGATAGATTTGGTATAGCTTTTATTCACACTGGTTATGTACATTTTTATGATTCCGGATACTTTTCACATGCAGAAAAACATGAAATTCAGAGTAGAAATTAACATTTCGTTGAAGAGTAGTCAATCTTCAATAAAACATGTAGTAACATCATTCACATTGTTACTGATTTCGAGTAGAAATAAATCACACATTTTCTCTATCTTTTTTCTATACCTTCGTCTATTGCTGTGAAATAGTTTAGTAAAAATTGTAATTTGATTTGAATCTATCTACGTTAATCGTTCTTTGCCTTTTGAAAGTGGCAGAAGAATTTTTGCTGCATCTGTATACTCTGTTGCTTGCACCGTCGACCTTAAAGGCATTCGTTCAATAAAATAGAAGCTTAATTTCACTCGATTTTTATTTCATTGTCATCGTTATTAACGGCTTGCGATATTTGCCCCTATAATGCATTACAAACACGATTTGTTCAATCTCTAATATGTTACCAGACGTTAGGCATTAAAAATAATGTAATTCACCTGAAGAATTTCTCTCAGACATGAGGCGGAACAACATTTAATCTACAAGATGCAGCGCAGGGATATCCTTCTTTCCACATATGATTTATTTGAGGCCTCCAAAGCATTTTCAGCGTTTCTTTGTGAATATTTTCAAACCCTGACGTCAGGTTTTTCCAAAATTTCTGAGACAAAGTTAATCAAGAACTCTAAAGTCATTAGCATGGAGCTGAATTTTCTTTGTGAATTTTCTTTCGTGGAATTCAACTTTGCCTGGATATCGATACTGGTAGATTCGTTCGTCACAATATTATATCATTTGAAAACGAACGTTAATTTCATACACGCTCGATTGCTTTACCTTTCTCTTTTCAAAGCACCAACCAATATGTAAGCTTGCTGTTCCGTGTTTTTCTGTTATTTTCTGTTTATGAAGCAAGCTATGAGTTGAATATCAAAACTCTTCATGTTCAACAAGGGTATGAGTCGCATGTGATAGAGGAATGAAACCACATGCCGAAACAGTTGACCCGAGAGATGTTTGTATGAAAAAATATTCTGAAGATAGGAACTATGTTGATGCAAATTCCCGTCAAAACACAGGAAAATTTTTTCAAGGAAAATTGCCCCATGATGAACACAAACTAGGAAAAATAACCCTACAGTGAACGAAATCTGGGAAAAACTGCCGTGCAGTAAACAAATTTCGGAAAAAATAGTGTCATTGTGGACGTTACCATGTAAACAACCTCATAGTGAACATTATTTATGAAATATATTATAACGCAGAAAGTGCCTCTTCATTGACGTGTTAGGGATAGGAATGTGAAACTCGACAGTGACTGGAAGAACACAGTAAACATAATTTGAATGAAGAAAACAAAAGATATCAGAGTTTGACATGCTTTTCAAAGGTCATTACAGATTTAGCTGAATTACATTCAGTCCACCTCATTCTGACTTGACTGATATCTAAGCAGTGACACTTCCCGACTCGACGTTGACACACTTTTCTAAAGAAAGCCAATTACAGACGCCTCAGAGCAGTGGAAAGAAAACAAGTAGCTTCACATAAGTAGGAGTGAAGTGGCATGGCCATTTTTTGGTAATCGTGATGTACTAGACTCAAATTTTGCAGGCAATGTCAATGTCATTGGATAGTATTGTCAGTGCTCCAGACGAAAAGTGTGAGGTCTTGAGAAAGCAATATGAGTCCGTGTTTAGCGTACCGAGACTCCAGAGCCTGAGGTCACACTTGGATGAGCTGCTGCGAGGGATCCGTGAACTGGGACTGTTGGAGGACATCTGCTTTACGGAGGACGATTTGGTGGTCTCTATAAAAGAACTGTCCCCGACGTCGGCGCCGGGACCGGATGGAATCCCTGCCGTACTGCTGCGAAATTGCTGCGAGGAACTAAAGATGCCACTCTTTCGGCTGTGGAGGTCGTCGATGAGCGAAGGCAGCGTCCCGCAAGCACTGAAGCATGGTTTAGTGACGCCGATATTCAAGGGCGGAGAAAAGCACGCCCCAATGAATTATCGACCAGTAGTACTGACGTCACATGTTATTAAGGTCTTTGAGAGGGTGGTAGCCAGGAGATTGGTGCGTCTTTTGCAGAGTGCGGACCTCTTCAACGAGCATCAACATGGCTTCAGAAGAGGAAGGTCATGCCTCTCGCAGCTCCTAGAGCATCACCGCTTAATAACCGAAGAGCTGGGCAGTGGACGGGCAGTCGATGTGGTGTACTTGGACTTCGCCAAAGCCTTTGATAAGGTGGACCACGGTGTCCTACTGCGAAAGCTGCGGGCTTGCCACATTGGAGGAACGTTGCTGAGATGGTTGGCCAGTTTCTTGACAGATCGGAGGCAGATGGTGGTCGTGGATGGGTGCCTCTCGTCTGAGTCGGTGGTTGCAAGCGGGGTCCCGCAAGGCTCAGTGCTGGGCCCGCTACTGTTTTTGATCCACATCGCAGACATTGATCTAAACCTGCAACATGCGCGGGCGTCCTCTTTTGCTGATGACACCAGGATAATTAAGGAGGTGGCCAGCTTAGAGGATTGCGTCGACTTACAGGAGGATTTGGAGAGGATCTATGTCTGGGCGGAGGAAAATAACATGAAATTCAATGAGGCTAAATTTGAGCTCATTAGGTACGGCCGGCATCCAGACGAAGCATTCTCCTACACGACAGCGGGTAACCTCACGATTGAGAGAAAGCTTTCTCTTCGAGACTTGGGGGTTGTTGTGGAGGAGGGAGGAGGCTTCGGCGAGCACATCAGTGGTGTGGTGAAGAGATGCAGGCGGCAGATGGGGTGGGTGTGGAGGACCTTTAGGACCAGAGAGCCGACCCCAATGTTGACCCTGTACAGAGCGCTAATTCTCCCCCTGGCAGAGTATTGCTGCCAACTTTGGAGCCCAAGTGGGCGGGGAGATATAGTGCGGCTGGAGAGTATTCAGCGGTCCTTTACTGCCAGGATTGCAGGTGCTCGTCGACTGGATTATTGGAGTCGACTTGAGCATTATCGGATGTACTCCCTCCAACGGCGTAGGGAGAGGTATATAGTAATATATACATGGAAGATGCTGACGGGGCTTGTTCCGAACTTCACGGACGGCAAAATTGGGCTTCGGACGAAACAGCACATTCGGTTCGGTACATTGTGTGTGGTCCCGACCTTGAATAACAGAGCCCCAGCAAGTGTGAGGAGCAGGCATGAGCAGTCGTTTTCAGTCATGGGCCCAAAACTTTTTAACTGTCTTCCCCGCACCCTGAGAGAGCATGTCGGGTCGCTGGAGGCATTTAAGAGGGCACTGGATGAATTTTTGAGGACGGTTCCGGACAAGCCACCGCTGCCTCACTACTATCAGCCTGCTGCAGGCAACAGTTTGCTGCAGCAGCTCGCTCACCGAAGGGCGCAACAACTGTAGCGGCGCGACAGCGCTGTGAGGCGGCGCCTTCGGCGTGACCTGGACCAGAGCGTCCGAACTTCACCAAAGGACCAAAGGACCAAAGGTTCAGTTTGGTTGCAAGGCTGGCTGCGGTTCAAAAGCGACTCAGTCGACAAAATGCTCGAACGCATCTCTGGATTCAATAGCCGTAGTCGATCGACTAACTCATAGAAATGCCGCCAAAACTAAATGAGTTTCAACATTCGGTCAAAACGTACTCCGAAATATGCCATGGTGGATCGTTTTAGTGAAAAGCATGTTTTCTGCAAGTAAAAGCTATTGATGGAATAGATAATCCAAGACGAGACACAATCCACCTAGAAGATTTTTTCTTTCAAAATGATTGTTTCCACAAAAAGATTGACATATGGTCAATTAGAAAAGCTTGACCCAACACATATAAATTATAAATTTTTAAATGGTTCCACTAACTTTATTTACAAAGAAACACTCAACGTTGTACTGGCTAGGTCAATGAAGTACTGTAGTTCACCAGTGCAGGCTATATTCATTGAATTAAAAATCACATCGTGCAGTAATGTTTGTAATATTTTGCCAACAAGAATTGGATTCGTCGCTGCTATTATACCTCGAAGAAATCCTCAGATTTTTTGACCGACAAAAGAACTTTTAGATTTTATCAACGTTCGAACATAGACGCCAAAATTATACATAGTTTCTGTCGCGAATTACCAAAACCACGTCCACATATATGCGAGTAAGTACTGGTAAATGTTGCGTGTGTTAAGATGATACCAGAATTTTTGTGATAAATTATCTCGATGACGAAATTATATCCTGCTTGATATTACTTGAGTTTTTTGTATTTATGATTCAGAAAGAAAATTCACGCGCAAGTTAAATCATAAGTAGTGACAATTTTTTCAAATATTTTACTTAGTTAACACCGTGTTTTCTTCCCCACTTATCTACTAGCCCAGCATGTGATTGCTATGCGTGAAAAATAAGTTATTTTTCTGTGAATTTATCACAAGCAACACGTATGCATTGTGGGGTTCCATTTTTTAAACGTGCAAAGATATTATTCTAAAATATTTGATAGAAGCTTACACCAGCCATCAATTCTGAAAGCAGTACGATCACACCCTAATAGGAAAAATCTTTGCTGCAAAAAAACTATAATCTGTGGCGTCAGGTACTGACAATAACTGCGTAACATGTGAGTGAATCAATGAGTTTCAAAAGTCAATCTGGCTTACTCGTCCTTAAAGATAAGTATTTAGCTTGAAATAAATGTTCAATCAGAATTAATGTCAACAAGAAAAACACACATAGCGTGTATTGGGTGTATTGTGTATGAACTCAATACTGAATTTAAAGTAACTCTTGACTTTTAGGGAAAAAGCAGCGAAGAAAAGGTAGTACCATGGTAGACCGTGGGTAGTGCATTCGTGATCAGGTGCAGTCAGTGCGCGACAAGGAGGGTGCGTGGTCAAAGCCTTTATCCGTCGTGTCGGTGCTGCCCGCTGTCCTTGGAATCTTTTTTTTATCTGAGTTAGTCTTTTCGTGTTCTTTGTTGTTCGCCCAACCTCATGCTGTTGTAATTTTTGTAGTGGTGTGCAGCAGTTACGAAAATGTTAAATTAACGGAAAAAAATTATTGGAGTTTCGTTAGGTACAGGAGAGGTTGTGTTGCCTGTTGGTGGTAATATGGTTTGACTGTTACGGTAATTGAGAAATTAATGCTCGTAACCTCTCCCGCGCTTACAGAGCTAGCTTTTGATCCTTTAACGCCCTAGAGGGCTGCACGGTCATCTTTCGAAAATAGCCTCAATGATTGAATTTCTTGTTTAATTTGTTCGCTAATGTGTTCTTTGAACACCACAGTTCCTTCCTTATCCCAGCACCAGTGACTACCAGATGCCAGAGCCAGTTCAATGATGGGTGTTGTAACAATTGCAGGATGAGTACAAAAATGATGAAGTGCTTGAGGATCATAGGAAACAAGATTCAGAAAATTTTCCTGTGTTTAGACGAGGGAAGGCATAAGGTACACGAAAGGCAGAAAAATTAAACAAATGATATTGTAAGTGGGTTAGAACAGATAAGAAAGTTTTCTTTTGGATTTTCCAAATCACGCCAATAGTGGGAGGTGTCTATTTAGACACAAATTTTAACGACTTGAACAATTAATTTACCGCTAGGGATACATCAAGAAGATTGTTCATTGAGGTTATTACGAAATACACATTTGAATAGAATTCGCTAAACCCGAATAAGTTTAGCGACTGGCACCACTTCTAGAGCATCCTGTCAAAGCTGTTATAAGGCGTTTAATCATGTTTAGCACAGTACACATAAGCTAGCAGCACACCCGACTAATCAGTATATGGGTTCCCTACGAAATTTGATGCTTAAGTTAGCGGCAATAGTTTAAATGGGCCAATTAAAAACATTAAATTCCTGAAAAATTCAGGATTCATTTCATTCCATGCAAAATTACCCGATCAATTTGCTACCCGTAGTAGGAAATATTTTACTCGACTACCTTGTGTCAATAATGCTCCGATGAAAAGCGAGATTCAAAATTCGTTTTGGGAGCGTTTTATGAGATTTTTCCCGTATTTCAGCTGAGAATAAAGTCCAAATTTTTATTCACATGTAATGGAAGCTATGCTGAGACCGTACTTTTGAATTATTATGGAGCATGAATGTGCTTCTTTTCTGGCTTAAATGGTCATGATTGCTAGATTGTGTAGATAATAATTGTGTGCGATCTTTTTAGTCCACGTTAATCAGCGTTTTATACACAAAATTAAATATAGAAAGCTTATAGAGACCCAAAAGCTCAAATATTCCCTAATTTTGAAAGCATCATTCGTGTGAGCATTTTATTCTAATTTTCTCAACGCTCATATGGCTCTTTTTCGGAGCATAAGGAGCAAATTTGTTTTACTTTTTTAGTTCCATACCATGCTTCGATTCCGTGTTCACACTATTTACTATTTGCAATGGGTATGAATTGTCCATATTGTTCGGATCAGGTTTGCGATCGAAAATATGTAAAGACTTCAAAATCCTGAGGTCATAAGGGGTTGCAACAGAGTCTAGAATTTTGAAATCAGCCGGAGATATGGGTACATTACATTTTTCGGTATGATTTCGCACTGCAGAATGTGTTGGGTGCTCTAGCTGATTTCCAGAACGGAAGCTTCTACCCCGATGTTCTGCCATTCTGATACAGAAATTTTGTGAGTTCATGCCGACGTACGACGATGTGGTATGACGTCATCAAATTTTTATCTCAGTGGGGGGGAGCGTCGGGAAGGAGCTTCCGTTCTGGGAATCAGCTAACACACCCATTGTGTTCTGCAGTGCGAAATTATGCTGAAAAATGTGATGTACCTATATCTCCAGCCGATTTCAATACTTGAGACTTTACTTCGACCCCTTATGACATCAAGATTTTAACAATGAATAAAAGAGCAAAGAAAATCGCTTTAATAGAAATCATATTTCTTTAAAAAAAAACAATTCAATAAAAAGGAACGTTTCGACCAATTTTTGGTCATTTTCAACCATCTGAAAAAATACAAAACCTCCGCGTTATAACGAGTTCAATATACATACATCAGTGACATGACATTAAAATATGACATTGAAAAAGAAAAAGGAAAAAAGAGACAGACTACACTAATTGCAGAGGGAAAGCCGATTGCGTATTGTTCAAGGTAGGTTTATCTTTTAAAATGAACAGCGATTCTAAAATGCGAAGGTTAATTGTACCGGATGTAGAAGAAACTATTTTAAAATCGTCTAACCGAATTTGAAGGTCACAACTCTCTGCATGAGAGCGAACAGCAGATTGGCGAGGGGAAGAGAATAACTGTTTAGTTCGAAAACTCCTGCCGGCATGCTCAGCCACACGAATATCCAGGGCTCGAATGGTCGAACCCACGTATTCAGACGCACACCGTGCGCAACATATTTCGGAAGCATATTTAATATTTTCATGTGCTATCACGAACAACGATGGCCTGACTCTTGCCCTGTGGATTTCAAGCCGGTATTTTATAGACGATACATAGACGATACTTTCTTACTGTTTAAAAATCCCACGCATTGTAGTTTATTTTTGGCGTATCTGAACTCTCAACACCCCAATATTAAGTTTACTATGGAAACGGAGAAGCACAATTCTCTCTCATTTTTGGATAGTAAAATTACCCGTAAAGATGGCAGTTTTCAAAAATCTGTTTATCGAAAGCAAACATTCACTAGCCTAGGAATAAGTTTCTTTAGTTTCTGTCCATTTATATTTAAAATTAACAGTGTCAAAACATTACTCTCTAGGGCCTACAGTGTCTGCTCTCCATTTGACATCATTCATAGCGAATTTGAGTTTTTGAAATTGTTTTTTAGTCTAAATGGTTTCCCTTCAGGACTAGTAATTTCATGTATCAAGAATTTTTTAAATCATAAATTTTATTCCCGCGTACCATTACCTACTGCTCGCAAGAAACAATTTTATTTTTCATTTCCGTTCTTTGGCAAGCAGTCCGAAAAGCTCAAAAAAGATCTCTACTTGTTGCTCTCTAAATACTTTTCACATGTCGACTTCAAAATTGTATTGGTCAATGCATATAAAATAGGGTCTCATTTCAATTACAAGGACAAACTACCTAAAGGCATGCTCTCCTCCGTCATTTATAGATATTGTTGCGCACGGTGTGCGTCTGAATACGTGGGTTCGACCATTCGAGCCCTGGATATTCGTGTGGCTGAGCATGCCGGCAGGAGTTTTCGAACTGAACAGTTATTCTCTTCCCCTCGCCAATCTGCTGTTCGCTCTCATGCAGAGAGTTGTGACCTTCAAATTCGGTTAGACGATTTTAAAATAGTTTCTTCTACATCCGGAACAATTAACCTTCGCATTTTAGAATCGCTGTTCATTTTAAAAGATAAACCTACCTTGAACAATACGCAATCGGCTTTCCCTCTGCAATTAGTGTAGTCTGTCTCTTTTTTCCTTTTTCTTTTTCAATGTCATATTTTAATGTCATGTCACTGATGTATGTATATTGAACTCGTTATAACGCGGAGGTTTTGTATTTTTTCAGATGGTTGAAAATGACCAAAAATTGGTCGAAACGTTCCTTTTTATTGAATTGTTGTTTTTTTTAAGAAATATGATTTCTATTAAAGCGATTTTCTTTGTTCTTTTATTCATTGTCAGAATTTGCAAAAAGAAAAACCTTTACTTATATCCATATCAAGATTTTAGAGTTATTACATATTTTCAAGCGCAACCATGAGCTGAAGAATTTCGAGTCATACCCTTTGCAAATAGTAAACAGATAGAAACCTTTTCGTTACCTAATCAGTTTTAATTTATACGCATTTTTTGTGTTTTTTGTTTTTCTTTTAACGTACTTTGTTTTCCTATTTATTCTATATTTTCATGCCTACCATTCATTTTACTATTATTTTCTATTTCAGAGACATATTGATTTGTTTGTTAAACTGGTGGTGGAGCTGGACTCTGAAGGCTTTTATTAGTCAAGATGATTAACATCCTCGGGATTCTCTTCATTCTTAAGTGTCTGATAAGGTTTCGACTTAAGCAAACAACTGAGTGGCTGAGATGCATTCTGTCCTCATTAAAACTCGTTACATTTCAGAAAACACGTTTCCATTTTAATGGACGATTGATAATTCAATCAATTTACTTTTTAACGTAAGCACAAGTTCTGTGAACATAGCTTGCAGGCAAAATTTTTGTCACACCAACTAGAGACTGAGGTTCATGCTTGCACAGGAAGCCACAGTGCAGATAGCGCACCAGCACTCAGTACATAAAGTCTGGTCGCGCTGCGTCATTTCCTTTGCGTACGGCAGCTCTCAGTGTCACAGTGCAGTGGGTGTTATAACAACTTGCTAGATTTGATTCTGCTCGTCCACTCACCGGACGAATTTATCAAAGCTCTTGATTTATTTATCATAACTCAGCGGACAAGTTAGCAGGTATTCTCAATTTAATCTGCTCTCCCAGATAGTCGATATTCCCCTTCCTGACATAGCTTCCCATAATTGATGGCCAGTCTAGAGATTGCAGAGTTACAGTTCCCAGCAATGATGCGCTTGAGTGACAGGGTACAACAGATCAGAGTTGGTTGTGCCGTGGATTTGTGCTGTTCTAGAGTATGTAGGCTAGAAGAAAAGTTCCATACTTGATGCATCATTTGTCATAATTTTTGGTGTCTTTTTGGCTATGCTAGGTATTTATCGGTGCCAGGAATTATCTTGGTTGAGTTTCACTTCACGTGGTATTTTCTTTCCTGGCATTATTGTTTAGCCCCATTTCTCTCACCGAGCTGTTGCATGATTTTTTTTAGTAAGGTTATTTATCAGAACTTATCGAAAGTACACATAATCGTTTTAGATTAGACTATAACCGTATTTATTATAGTAAAAGAAAAAATATCTAATAATTGGTAATATCAAAACATCAAAATTTCTAGCGCCTGCAGTCTGAATGAAAAGAGTTTTGAATAAAGAATGGTAAATTAACGTGAGACAGGTTTTTAACCAACGTCAACATTTGTCGTAAATTTGGTTTGTGTTACCCCGAGTTGAGACGCATACAAAATTGCGTTCTTTAACTATTGCATTTAAATCTGAGTTAAGATATGGTAATATCAAAACTTTCAAGCATCAAAATTATATTTCAAATAAACCGTAACACAGGTAAAGATTGCTGATATTTTCTTGTGTTGCAGCTTGCAACGAGGCATTAGCCTACCTTCAGTTATAAGCATTGTGGTTAATTTTTATCTAAGATAATTACTGATCCTAATTATTCCTCATTCTACCCGTTAGTTATTTTCACAAACCTTCTGCTAGCGATATATTAAAAACTAAATATGAAATAATGGCAGATTTTTTCAAATATCGCGTGCGTAGTACGAGGTAAAATTTGATATCTCAAGCTTAGTGTTTTTTGAAATCTGATGCGTGGCTAGGAAGACTGAGTTTTCTTGAGAATTTTCCGTCGAATTTGATTCCGGTGATTGACTCAGTCGGGTCCGTACCATGATGTTGGTTCTTTGGATCCATTCAGAAACAATCTTGATGATTGCTGAGTTTCATCGTCATGTTTAGACAGCCTTTCAGATTCAAGGCTTAATTTTTCAGCAAATTTGTTTGCCAATTATCGTCTTAAAATTTCGATATTTAAGTAGATCCATAGTTCAACTATTACTAATTCTCCTGCCTCATGAAATACAAAGCAGCCGTTGTGTTCCGCCACCACGAGTCACCGTTGGGAAGGTTTGGGATTGAGGTTTATCGTTGTGGTTCAAATTTAATTTTTCAAATTAGTACTCTGAATTGGAATTTCATTTCTTCAGTAGTAGGGATATGCGATTAGATTATAGGATTACTAAACACTCAATGAGAATCTTATATTACAAATCATTTAAGGTTTAATAAAGGTCTGGGGCATTTAACTAGTTTTAACTCATTTAATACTAGCTTTAGAAGGCGTCCAAACACTTTACAACGTGTTTTAAGAATTGCTGAATAATTTAGTTCTCTGCTGAAATATTATGTTTTCCACTCCCAGTGACTTGCGCCAATCTATATATGTGAATTATTTGTGTTAACAGTTTAATTTATTCAGAAACTACCGTTAAATTCATTTTTTTTATTTGTCTAAAAACATCCTTGTTTTATTTCGTTGTCTCCGGCCTGACTTTTAAGAGTAGAGCATGTTATAAAATTGAATACAGTTTTTATATTCAAATGAAATATTTTTAACTAAATTTTTCCTAAATATTCAACAATAAGTATTGCATTAAAATACATTATTGTGCACGTGTAAAAATATCTTTTCGTACACCATTCCAATATATTTATTACATTCACAATATCCCGTACTCGCCTTTTTACTAATTACGTTCTCTCCAACAACAGCCTGCTACGAAAAAAAAACATATAACAAAGGTCAAAATCCTTTTTATTTTAATCCTCACAGCCAGCAAAACTGCGTTAAAGTAACAATATTAACATAAGTTTTCAGTAGTCATCAAGTGGAAGGGTTCGCATCCAACGAGGCTCCAACTCGCCGTCATGTGCTGCTGCTGTACGAAGCGGACAGGTCACCTTGTGATCGTCTCGTTGACGCTGGTAATGTTCTTCGTTAATCGTATTTTACTTAACTCCATATCTAACCATTATCATAACAGCAATGGCCTTATTGTATCGTTTTTATGCTTTATATACGGCCGGAATGAAAGAATAGTATAGTTTTCATCTAATAAATGCGGTCAAAATGGGACAATAATATCATTTTCATGTTTGTAATTGGTCATACATAATAGGTGAATATTATCGTCTTCATGTTATATACATGGTCATAATGGGAAAATGTTATTATATTGATCTTATATGTGCGTCATAAAGGGAGAATGTTATCGTCTTCATGTTATAAATACGGTCATAGTAACTCGTTTGGTTGAAATCGACTGATCCATACCGGAACTAACCAATACCCAGTTCGTCCTGAACTCCCATAATTACACCATGGCCGAAGAATGGCTATCGTCCTTCAGTGATATGGCTTAATGACTTTCCCTTCATCTTACCTGTGGGACTAGGCATTTCAGAGATAAACACTCATGACAGCGGTTTGTTGACGCTGTCTCTTAACCGAAAAAACAGCTCTACAAGCAGTCCTGAGCTGCCTATCATAGCCATCAGCACTCATACAATCTACTGAAAACGTTTTTTTGGGTTGAGTGGTATTCATGTTCTGTAACCTTTCCTCCTAGTGTTGAATTCCCAACGTGTCATTCCATTTCCAATTTTCTAGTTTTTGCTTGAGCTATTTGAATGAGGTTAGGCGCCATCGTCTCGCATTCGACCTCCCGCTTGTGTATTCTGTGACAATTATATCATTTTTCTAATTAATATCATGGGGGCTCAATTGAACTCTCACAAAGCGTTTTCTCGGTGTGATTTAAGTAGATATATTTGTCATCTAATTTTATGAATTTATCTTTAACATTTGCCTAATGGCCAAGACAAATTCATTGCAATAATTTTGAATATTTATAATTGCAAGTGGCAATATCTTCTTTGGTAGAACTTTCAGAAAGATACTTGAAATCACTTTTTACTATACCTTGTTTTGAAGATAATGGAGATAGAGTTTAGTGTGTTAATAGCATTATAGAATAGAATTTGTTCAATAGAATTATTCTGTAAGAGAATTTGGTGTTAATATTTCTTTATTCATAAAATATGGATGGCAAATCTACGGTTTCAGGAAACGTATTGAAAATATATGTTTTCAAAGTGAAGCTTTATTGCTTAACGCTATATCGTTCAAATGAGAGCTGCACATCATCTCCAGCCACTAAATGTCACATGCTGATAGCAAAGCCTTCGTCAAGACCAACACTAGAAAGCCAACTGTTTATTTTAGAATTTCTTAATATTTACTCTTGTAAACGCTTGGTAAGAAACACTTTAAACTCAATGACTAGAGATTGCTTAAAAAACATCCACATGTTTTGAACTGTTTTAGAAAATTTATCACTCAGCTGAAAATGAGTAAATTTAAAGTCTAATTTAACTATGTATACTTTTCGATCACGCTGTGTTCTAAAATTTAAATTAGCCGCTCAAACCGGTGGCTTTCAGCATCGAAACATTTCTGGGTATGAGTCGCAGCTGATTCCATGCTCCACACCATCGTCCAATGAGACTTTTGCGCACACTTTTTGTATTGCATCACAACGTGTCTCCAAGATGAGTGATCTACTAAGACCGTACACTCCAAGTTTTACTGAACCCAATAAAACAAAGGCAAGTGACGTACGGTCCGCACAGCGTACACTCCCCAAGGTCCCATCCTCTGACCTGGTAGATTATGACGCATGCACTCGTGCTCGAACGTGACGATGATAGCTCGGTGGAGGCGCCATCTTGTTGGTAATCAAACACGTCGCTATAACACATCGTACAAATAACCGAGAACATCAAATTAGCAAGCAGTGTCATTTACCCTTCAGATGTTAAAACGGATAAAATGAGTCTCCTAGTAGACAAGCAACACTTCATTGCTACACCTGTTACAGAACTGCCTGTAGAAAAAAATACATAAAAATTTTCCAGAATTCTATTGAGTGAATGTTAAGGTACGTTTTGTGTGTCAGTGCAAAATATGAGTAGATTGTTTTAAGCACCTTGTTTCATGATGTTTCGTTGAGATACACAGTTATTTAAGAATTTTTTTTGTGAATTATTTACTCCTGATATTTCAACTGCGTCTAGAGTTAGTTAATTTACAAATGATCTTCACGACTTTACGATGATAAAATAATTGCAAACTGGCAATTAATAACCGGTTTCTTTCCCTTTCTATGCAGATCTCCAACGCCTTCTCAATCGTGCTAGGCGTCGCATTGCTCAGTTCTGCGTCTGGTAAGTTATGCAACAGCCGAGCTTCTCATTTTTACCTTGGATTCAAAATTGCATGTCCCGTATTTTGTGGAACAACGTATTTTGAGTCTTGATTGCCATCGATGCATTAATGAGCCAAGTTGATAAAAAATAATTTTCACTCAAATGATTTAAATTTGCGGAAAGTTTACCACTGAATAAAATTGATGCTAATTTCTGAAATGCAGTCACTATTCTCGTTAAGCTTATTTTAAATATTGCTTATTCAAGAGTAGATTTCTGTGTCATCACGTTACTTGATATCTATCATTTATATACTGTAAGAAGCCGCCAAGCTTAGTTGGGCCCACAGATAGCAACATTAAAATGTATCAATCGAAATAATAATAATAATCCCTAGTATTAATATTTTTACCTCATCCCTTGGGAAAAATAAATTATTGAAGTCTTTAAATGAACTTTAATAAATATAATGAATAAACTTTGTTCACCTATTGTGTTTCAGTCTTTCCTCTTCCGGCGTCCATCGCAGGCTTGGTACTTGGCATCGTTGGCGTATGTTTGTGTGTCCTGGAGATCTACGGAATCAGTAAAGTGAGTAAATTTTTAACCATCCACAGATCACTGCTACTCACCATTTTGTTCCTTATTTTTCAGTTGCACAATATTGAACTAATTATTTAGATGCAGTTTCTGACACTATTTCGGTAAGGTGTGTTCTATCATATCACATTTTTCAGATTTGGGGCAAGTTCTTACGATACTCTTCTCAACAGAAAATAAATAATTAACTGAGTATAAATCGATCGGTATCATTCTTTTCAAAAGTACCTCCACTGAAGAGATAGTTTAAATTGGAATTCTTTAGCATGGAAACTCTGAAGTCCGACATGAATGATATAGACTTTATTCGTGTACAGTTTCTGAACTTTTACAGTTTAACACCAATTATAATAGTTAAATCGTTATATTTATGAGCCTAAAAATGTATGAGAGACAACATACGAGATAATTTGATACTTAGTGTCGTTGATTTGCGCTTCAGTCAGAACAAAATGTCACTAAGACAAATTACTGTCGAAGTTCTTCAGCTAGATAAAGCCGCGAGTTAGCTTCCGTTCAGAAAGCCCATCAAATTGAATTTAAGAATACAGTGTTGCCAGCACTTCTCTCAGCTATTGCTCGATGTAAGAAGTATTCAATCTTTAAAGACATTTGATGATAATATTTTAATTTTGTGCAGAACAATGCATCCTACATGACACCCTTCCTCGTCTGGATGATTCTCTCCACTATTTTCGCCGGCATTGCTGCAGTGATTGTGATATGCCAGATGATAATTTTGACCTCTTTTGATAGCGACCACGTCGAAGTCAATGAAAACTATTACATTATGTACGGGGCTGTGATCGCCGCTGTCGTGCTGTCTGGCATTCTCAACGGCTACTTCTCATATGTCATCTCATCACACAAGAAGGAGGTAAGAAAAATGTTTGGAAAGTTATTTTCATAAGTTTCTGCACAAGTTTTCACCATTCTAAGGGACACCCGTGCTCCAAAATGAAAAGTGATTCTTACATAGATGCAGAATAGCTCGAGCAAAATCTAGCTCGAGCAAAATCTGCAACTTTCGTTTAAACGCTCCTTCCTCATCAAGTTATTAATGAACAGTGTGCGATAATGAGGCAGGCAAACATTAAAAATTTACAGTTGCTCGAGAAGATAAAATTTGAATTATTTTTTAAAATACGAATGCGAGTTGATAGTTATTGATTTACGCTGCTAGGCTCCAGCGATGATCAAATCATGCTATTACTTTCAAACTTTCAAACACCAGTGGAATTGTTCCAGTTGCAGTGAATGAATACAAACAGGCGAAATCGATACTCAACACGTTGCACTAAATTGGAAATAAAATTATACCTGAAATTAGCTGTCAAAACTTTCAGTGTCAAACCCAACACATTAGATTCATCAACCATGTTTGCTGAGGCTTCTGACCCAACTTTCCACCGCTTGTGTCGTGCAGGTGGAAGCCCAGCAGGGCTACGACCACATGAAGACCGAGGTGAATATCATGGTATCCCGCTAACTGCAGTACATCTACCACGGCCGAGGATTCACTGAAGATTGGGATGTGAGCATCTTCGACTGAACCAGAAAAGGCTTGTCGTGAATTTGGGTTAGTTGTAGATAAAACCGCCTTCTTTTCTCTCTTCATGGAGAACTTTTTCACTGGCAATAACGTTGTCTGGCGTCCAAAAAGTTGTCGTCTCTCTAATGAGACTGCGCCTTCGATGTTGACCACAGTTCAATTTCCAAACATTCAAGCTTTAAATTTGAGTCGTTTTGTGTTATTTATATATGAGTTTGGGATTGAGTACTCTGTATTCATTCCTTGCTTAGTAATCTGGCCGTGTTACTTCTGAATGCTGATAACGAAAAGACTCCTATTTGGGTCCGAGCTCTAATCTATGAGTTTGGATGAAAGAAAGATTTACCTGAAAATAGGTTGAATCGCGAGACGCATTAAGATAGGGTGAATTTAAGTAAATTGCTGGTGCAGACCTCAGAAATGATAGATTTGGTATAGCTTTTATTCACACTGGTTATGTACATTTTTATGATTCCGGATACTTTTCACATGCAGAAAAACATGAAATTCAGAGTAGAAATTAACATTTCGTTGACGAGTAGTCAATCTTCAATAAAACATGTAGTAACATTATTCACATTGTTACTGATTTCGAGTAGAAATAAGACACACATTTTCTCTATCTTTTTCTATACCTTCGTCTATTGCTGTGAAATAGTTTAGTAAAAATTGTAATTTGATTTGTAACTATCTACGTTAATCGTTCTTTGCCTTTTGAAAGTGGCAGAAGAATTTTTGCTGCATCTGTATACTCTGTTGCTTGCACCGTCGACCTTAAAGGCATTCGTTCAATAAAATAGAAGCTTAATTTCACTCGATTTTTATTTCATTGTCATCGTTATTAACGGCTTGCGATATTTGCCCCTATAATGCATGACAAACACGATTTGTTCAATCTCTAATATGTTACCAGACGTTAGGCATTAAAAATAATGTAATTCACCTGAAGAATTTCTCTCAGACATGAGGCGGAACAACATTTAATCTACAAGATGCAGCACAGGGATATCCTTCTTTCCACATATGATTTATTTGAGGCCTCAAAAGCATTTTCAGCGTTTCTTTGTGAATATTTTCAAACCCTGACGTCAGGTTTTTCCAAAATAACTGAGACAAAGTTAATCAAGAACTCTAAAGTCATTAGCATGGAGCTGAATTTTCTTTGTGAATTTTCTTTCGTGGAATTCACCTTTTCCTGGATATCGATACTGGTAGATTCATTCGTTACAATATTATATCATTTGAAAATGAACATTAATTTCATACACGCTCGAGTGCTTTACCTTTCTCTTTTCAAAGCACCAACCAATATGTAAGCTTGCTGTTCCGTGTTTTTCTGTTATTTTCTGTTTATGAAGCAAGCTATGAGTTGAATATCAAAACCCTTCATGTTCAACAAGGGTATGAGTCGCATGTGATAGAGGAATGAAACCACATGCCGAAACAGTTGACCCGATAGATGTTTGTATGAAAAAATATTCTGAAGATAGGAACTATGTTTATGAAAATTCCCGTCAAAACACAGGAAAAATTTTTCAAGGAAAATTACCCCATGATGAACACAAACTAGGAAAAATAACCCTACAGTGAACGAAATCTCGGAAAAACTGCCGTGCAGTAAACAAATTTCGGAAAAAATAGTGTCATTGTGGACGTTACCATGTAAACAACCTCATAGTGAACATTATTTATGAAATATATTATAACGCAGAAAGTGCCTCTTCATTGACGTGTTAGGGATAGGAATGTGAAACTCGACAGTGACTGGAAGAACACAGTAAACATAATTTGAATGAAGAAAACACAAGATATCAGAGATTGACATGCTTTTCAAAGGTCATTACAGATTTAGCTGAATTACATTCAGTCCACCTCATTCTGACTTGACTGATATCTAAGCAGTGACACTTCCCGACTCGACGTTGACACACTTTTCTAAAGAGAGCCAATTACAGACGCCTCAGAGCAGTGGAAAGAAAACAAGTAGCTTCACATAAGTAGGAGTGAAGTGGCATGGCCATTTTTCGGCAATCGTGATGCACTAGACTCAAATTTTGCAGGCAATGTCATTGGTTCAGTTTGGTTGCAAGGCTGGCTGCGGTTCAAAAGCGACTCAGTCGACAAAATGCTCGAACACATCTCTGGATTCAATAGCCGTAGTCGATCGACTAACTCATAGAAATGCCGCCAAAACTAAATGAGTTTGCAACATTCGGCCAAAACGTACTCCGAAATATGCCGTGGTGGATCGTTTTAGTGAAAAGCATGTTTTCTGCAAGTAAAAAGCTATTGATGGAATAGATAATCCAAGACGAGACGAAATCCACCTAGAAGATTTTTTCTTTCAAAATGATTGTTTCCACAAAAAGATTGACATATGGTCAATTAGAAAAGCTTGACCCAACACATTTAAATTATAAATTTTTAAAAGGTTCCACTAACTTTATTTACAAAGAAACACTCAACGTTGTACTGGCTAGGTCAATGAAGTACTGTAGTTCACCAGTGCAGGCTATATTCCTTGAATTAAAAAACACATCGTGCAGCAATGTTTGTAATATTTTGCCAACAAGAATTGGATTCGTCGCTGCTATCATACCTCGAAGAAATCCTCAGATTTTTTGACCGACAAAAGAACTTTTAGATTTTATCAAAGTTCGAAAATAGACGCCAAAATTATACATAGTTTCTGTCGCGAATTTACATTTCAAACCAAAACCACGTCCACATATATGCGAGTAAGTACTGGTAAATTTTGCGTGTGTTAAGATGATACCAGAATTTTTATGATAAATTATCTCGATGACGAAATTATATCCTGCTTGATATTACTTGAGTTTTTTGTATTTATGATTCAGAGAGAAAATTCACGTGCAAGTTAAATCATAAGTAGTGACAATTTTTTTCAAATATTTTACTTAGTTAACACCGTGTTTTCTTCCCCTCTTATCTACTAGCCCAGCATGTGATTACTATGCGTGAAAGATGAGTTATTTTTTTGTGAATTTATCACAAGCAACACGTATGCATTGTGGGGTTCCATTTTATAAACGTGCAAAGATATTATTCTAAAATATTTGATAGAAGCTTACACCAGCCATCAATTCTGAGAACAGCACTATCACACCCTAATAGGAAAAATCTTTGCTGCAAAAAACTATAATCTGTGGCGTCAGGTACTGACAATAACTGCGTAACATGTGAGTGAATCAATGAGTTTCAAAAGTCAATCTGGCTTACTCGTCCTTAAAGATAAGTATTTAGCTTGAAATAAATGTTCAATCAGAATTAATGTCAACAAGAAAAACACACATAGCGTGTATTGGGTGTATTGTGTATGAACTCAATGCTGAATTTAAAGTAACTCTTGACTTTTAGGGAAAAAGCAGCGAAGAAAAGGTAGCACCATGGTAGACCGGTGGTAGTACATTCCAGGGCTGCCAAAGCTGGGGTTTTAACCCCAGATCTTGGGTTTTTAGCTGTGGCCTAAGGTTTTGGGGTTTTTATCAAAAAATTGGCAAAAATCTGGGGTTTTCTATGCAGAGGTAACAAATTGAAGGTTTTTATATATAATTTTTTTCAGAGCTTGATGCAATGAAAATTATGGTACTAAATTATCAAACTCGTTTAATTGAAATTGGGTGCATTAGTTGCTATTATATTCCTGTTGCATCTGCATTCTGTCGAAATCTAAGTGACCTCTGTTTACTGCCAGCAAAAAATATCAAACAATTTAAATGTTCAAGTACCATTTAAGCAGTACCTGTTACTGTGGTACATGTAACACATAATTATTGAAAACCCCTACATAGTAATTTTTCTTGTATAAAATCCTCCCAGATACTGGAACAAACTAAAAGAAATCAAGGACGGTTTTCAAAATTCAAAATTTGGCCTCTTGTCTGCTTTCATGACAAGTCTAACTATTCTGCCACATTCGTCTGCTTCGGTTGAACGAATTTTTTCAGTCATGAATTGTGTTAAAACGAAACAAACCAGTTTTCTGAAAGCAGAAACTGTAAGAGATAGAATTTTGGCAAAACAATTAATTTCGAGGAGCAACAATGATTGAACTACTTAGTACTTGGCAACCACGAAAAGAATTAATACGCGATATGGAAAGCGGAGCAATAAGTCACCGATATTTGGAGAGGCACAATGAGAAATTACGTAGCAACGCTATATGTTTGACGTCAGCAACTGATTCAGAATAATACGAGTACAAAGGTAAGCAAATTACTTAATTAACACACTTTTCCGCGAATCTGGGGTTTTAAGCAGCAATCTGGGTTTTTTTCTAGCGTATGCTGGGGTTTTGGTAAAATTCTCATTGGCAGCCCTGGTACATTCGTGATCCGGTGCAGTCAGTGCGCGGCAAGGAGGGTGCGTAGTCACAGCCTTTATCCGTCGTGTCGGTGCTGCCCGCTGTCCTTGGAATCTTTTTTTTATCTGAGTTAGTCTTTTCGTGTTCTTTGTTGTTCGCCCAACCTCATTCTGTTGTAATTTTTGTAGTGGTGTGCAGCAGTTACGAAAATGTTAAATTAACGGAAAAAATTATTAGAGTTTCGTTAGGTACAGGAGAGGTTGTGTTGCCTGTTGGTGGTAATATGGTTTGACTGTTACTGTAATTGAGAAATTAATGCTCGTAACCTCTCCCGCGCTTACAGAGCTAGCTTTTGACCCTTTAACGCCCTAGAGGGCTACACGGTCATCTTTCGAAAATAGCCTCAATGATTGAATTTCTCGTTTAATTTGTTCGTTAATGTGTTCTTTGAACACCACAGCTCTTTCCTTATTCCAGCACCAGTGACTACCAGATGCCAGAGCCAGTTCAATAATGGGTGTTGTAACAATTGCATGATGAGTACAAAAATGAAGTGCTTGAGGATCATAGGAAACAAGATTCAGAAAATTTTCCTGTGTTTAGACGAGGGAAGGTATAAGGTACACGACAGGCATAAAAATTAAACAAATGATATTGTAAGTGGGTTAGAACAGATAAGAAAGTTTTCTTTTGGATTTTCCAAATCAAGCCAATAGTGGGAGGTGTCTATTTAGACAAAAATTTTAACGACTTGAACAATTAATTTACCGCTAGGGATACATCAAGAAGATTGTTCATTGAGGTTATTACGAAATACACATTTTAATAAAGCTTCTTGTGGGCCCGAATAAGTTTAGCGACTGCCACCACTTCTAGAACAACCTGTCAACGCTGTTATAAGGTGTTTAACCATGTTTAGCACAGTACACATAAGCTAGCAGCACACACGACTAATCAGTATATGGGTTCCCTGAGAAATTTGATGCTTAAGTTAGCGGCAATAGTTTAAATGGGCAAAATAAAAGCATTAATTTCTTGAAAAATTCAGGATTCATTTCATTCCATGCAAAATTACCCGATCAATTTGCTACCCGTAGTAGGAAAAATTTTACTCGACTACCTTGTGTCAATAATGCTCCGATAAAAAGCGAGATTCAAAATTCGTTTTTGGAGCGTTTTATGAGATTTTTCCCGTATTTCAGCTGAGAATAAAGTCCAAATTTTTATTCAAATGTAATGAAAGCTATGTTGAGATCGTACTTTTGAAAAATTAGGGAGCATGAATGTACTTCTTTTTTGGCTTAAATGGTCATGATTGCTAGATTGTGTAGATAATAATTGTGTGCGATCTTTTTAGTCCACGTTAATCAGCGTTTTATACACAAAATTAAATATAGAAAGCTTATAGAGACCCAAAAGCTCAAATATTTCCTAATTTTGAAAGCATCATTCGTGTGAGCATTTTATTCTAATTTTCTCAACGCTCATATGGCTCTTTTTTGGAGCATAAAGAGCAAATTTGTTTTACTTTTTTAGTTCCATACCATGCTTCAATTCCGTGTTCACACTATTTACTATTTGCAATGGGTATGAATTGTCAAAATTGTTCGGATCAGGTTTGCGATCGAAAATATGTAAAGACTTCAAAATCCTGAGGTCATAAGGGGTTGCAACAGAGTCTAGAATTTTGAAATCAGCCGGAGATATGGGTACATTACATTTTTCGGTATGATTTCGCACTGCAGAATGTGTTGGGTGCTCTAGCTGATTTCCAGAACGGAAGCTTCTACCCCAATGCTCTGCCACTCTGATACAGAAATTTTTTGAGTTCATGCCGACGTACGACGATGTGGTATGACGTCATCAAATTTTTATCTCAGAGTGGGGGAGCGTCGGGAAGGAGCTTCCGTTCTGGGAATCAGCTAACACACCCATTGTGTTCTGCAGTGCGAAATTATGCTGAAAAATGTGATGTACCTATATCTCCAGCCGATTTCAATACTTGAGACTTTACTTCGACCCCTTATGACATCAAGATTTTAACAATGAATAAAAGAGCAAAGAAAATCGCTTTAATAGAAATCATATTTCTTTAAAAAAAAACAATTCAATAAAAAGGAACGTTTCGACCAATTTTTGGTCATTTTCAACCATCTGAAAAAATACAAAACCTCCGCGTTATAACGAGTTCAATATACATACATCAGTGACATGACATTAAAATATGACATTGAAAAAGAAAAAGGAAAAAAGAGACAGACTACACTAATTGCAGAGGGAAAGCCGATTGCGTATTGTTCAAGGTAGGTTTATCTTTTAAAATGAACAGCGATTCTAAAATGCGAAGGTTAATTGTACCGGATGTAGAAGAAACTATTTTAAAAACGTCTAACCGAATTTGAAGGTCACAACTCTCTGCATGAGAGCGAACAGCAGATTGGCGAGGGGAAGAGAATAACTGTTTAGTTCGAAAACTCCTGTCGGCATGCTCAGCCACACGAATATCCAGGGCTCGAATGGTCGAACCCACGTATTCAGACGCACACCGTGCGCAACATATTTCGGAAGCATATTTAATATTTTCATGTGCTATCACGAACAACGATGGCCTGACTCTTGCCCTGTGGATTTCAAGCCGGTATTTTATAGACGATACATAGACGATACTTTCTTACTGTTTAAAAATCCCACGCATTGTAGTTTATTTTTGGCGTATCTGAACTCTCAACACCCCAATATTAAGTTTACTATGGAAACGGAGAAGCACAATTCGCTCTCATTTTTGGATAGTAAAATTACCCGTAAAGATGGCAGTTTTCAAAAATCTGTTTATCGAAAGCAAACATTCACTAGCGTAGGAATAAGTTTCTTTAGTTTCTGTCCATTTATATTTAAAATTAACAGTGTCAAAACATTACTCTCTAGGGCCTACACTGTCTGCTCTCCATTTGATATCATTCATAGCGAATTTGAGTTTTTGAAATTGTTTTTTAGTCTAAATGGTTTCCCTTCAGGACTAGTAATTTCATGTATCAAGAATTTTTTAAATCATAAATTTTATTCCCGCGTACCATTACCTACTGCTCGCAAGAAACAATTTTATTTTTCATTTCCGATCTTTGGCAAGCAGTCCGAAAAGCTCAAAAAAGATCTCTACTTGTTGCTCTCTAAATACTTTTCACATGTCGACTTCAAAATTGTATTGGTCAATGCATATAAAATAGGGTCTCATTTCAATTACAAGGACAAACTACCTAAAGGCATGCTCTCCTCCGTCATTTATAGATATTGTTGCGCACGGTGTGCGTCTGAATACGTGGGTTCGACCATTCGAGCCCTGGATATTCGTGTGGCTGAGCATGCCGGCAGGAGTTTTCGAACTAAACAGTTATTCTCTTCCCCTCGCCAATCTGCTGTTCGCTCTCATGCAGAGAGTTGTGACCTTCAAATTCGGTTAGACGATTTTAAAATAGTTTCTTCTACATCCGGAACAATTAACCTTCGCATTTTAGAATCGCTGTTCATTTTAAAAGATAAACCTACCTTGAACAATACGCAATCGGCTTTCCCTCTGCAATTAGTGTAGTCTGTCTCTTTTTTCCTTTTTCTTTTTCAATGTCATATTTTAATGTCATGTCACTGATGTATGTATATTGAACTCGTTATAACGCGGAGGTTTTGTATTTTTTCAGATGGTTGAAAATGACCAAAAATTGGTCGAAACGTTCCTTTTTATTGAATTGTTGTTTTTTTTAAGAAATATGATTTCTATTAAAGCGATTTTCTTTGTTCTTTTATTCATTGTCAGAATTTGCAAAAAGAAAAACCTTTACTTATATCCATATCAAGATTTTAGAGTTATTACATATTTTCAAGCGCAACCATGAGCTGAAGAATTTCGAGTCATACCCTTTGCAAATAGTAAACAGATAGAAACCTTTTCGTTACCTAATCAGTTTTAATTTATACGCATTTTTTGTGTTTTTTGTTTTTCTTTTAACGTACTTTGTTTTCCTATTTATTCTATATTTTCATGCCTACCATTCATTTTACTATTATTTTCTATTTCAGAGACATATTGATTTGTTTGTTGAACTGGTGGTGGAGCTGGACTCTGAAGGCTTTTATTAGTCAAGATGATTAACATCCTCGGGATTCTCTTCATTCTTAAGTGTCTGATAAGGTTTCGACTTAAGCAAACAACTGAGTGGCTGAGATGCATTCTGTCCTCATTAAAACTCGTTACATTTCAGAAAACACGTTTCCATTTTAATGGACGATTGATAATTCAATCAATTTACTTTTTAACGTAAGCACAAGTTCTGTGAACATAGCTTGCAGGCAAAATTTTTGTCACACCAACTAGAGACTGAGGTTCATGCTTGCACAGGAAGCCACAGTGCAGATAGCGCACCAGCACTCAGTACATAAAGTCTGGTCGCGCTGCGTCATTTCCTTTGCGTACGGCAGCTCTCAGTGTCACAGTGCAGTGGGTGTTATAACAACTTGCTAGATTTGATTCTGCTCGTCCACTCACCGGACGAATTTATCAAAGCTCTTGATTTATTTATCATAACTCAGCGGACAAGTTAGCAGGTATTCTCAATTTAATCTGCTCTCCCAGATAGTCGATATTCCCCTTCCTGACATAGCTTCCCATAATTGATGGCCAGTCTAGAGATTGCAGAGTTACAGTTCCCAGCAATGATGCGCTTGAGTGACAGGGTACAACAGATCAGAGTTGGTTGTGCCGTGGATTTGTGCTGTTCTAGAGTATGTAGGCTAGAAGAAAAGTTCCATACTTGATGCATCATTTGTCATAATTTTTGGTGTCTTTTTGGCTATGCTAGGTATTTATCGGTGCCAGGAATTATCTTGGTTGAGTTTCACTTCACGTGGTATTTTCTTTCCTGGCATTATTGTTTAGCCCCATTTCTCTCACCGAGCTGTTGCATGATTTTTTTTAGTAAGGTTATTTATCAGAACTTATCGAAAGTACACATAATCGTTTTAGATTAGACTATAACCGTATTTATTATAGTAAAAGAAAAAATATCTAATAATTGGTAATATCAAAACATCAAAATTTCTAGCGCCTGCAGTCTGAATGAAAAGAGTTTTGAATAAAGAATGGTAAATTAACGTGAGACAGGTTTTTAACCAACGTCAACATTTGTCGTAAATTTGGTTTGTGTTACCCCGAGTTGAGACGCATACAAAATTGCGTTCTTTAACTATTGCATTTAAATCTGAGTTAAGATATGGTAATATCAAAACTTTCAAGCATCAAAATTATATTTCAAATAAACCGTAACACAGGTAAAGATTGCTGATATTTTCTTGTGTTGCAGCTTGCAACGAGGCATTAGCCTACCTTCAGTTATAAGCATTGTGGTTAATTTTTATCTAAGATAATTACTGATCCTAATTATTCCTCATTCTACCCGTTAGTTATTTTCACAAACCTTCTGCTAGCGATATATTAAAAACTAAATATGAAATAATGGCAGATTTTTTCAAATATCGCGTGCGTAGTACGAGGTAAAATTTGATATCTCAAGCTTAGTGTTTTTTTAAATCTGATGCGTGGCTAGGAAGACTGAGTTTTCTTGAGAATTTTCCGTCGAATTTGATTCCGGTGATTGACTCAGTCGGGTCCGTACCATGATGTTGGTTCTTTGGATCCATTCAGAAACAATCTTGATGATTGCTGAGTTTCATCGTCATGTTTAGACAGCCTTTCAGATTCAAGGCTTAATTTTTCAGCAAATTTGTTTGCCAATTATCGTCTTAAAATTTCGATATTTAAGTAGATCCATAGTTCAACTATTACTAATTCTCCTGCCTCATGAAATACAAAGCAGCCGTTGTGTTCCGCCACCACGAGTCACCGTTGGGAAGGTTTGGGATTGAGGTTTATCGTTGTGGTTCAAATTTAATTTTTCAAATTAGTACTCTGAATTGGAATTTCATTTCTTCAGTAGTAGGGATATGCGATTAGATTATAGGATTACTAAACACTCAATGAGAATCTTATATTACAAATCATTTAAGGTTTAATAAAGGTCTGGGGCATTTAACTAGTTTTAACTCATTTAATACTAGCTTTAGAAGGCGTCCAAACACTTTACAACGTGTTTTAAGAATTGCTGAATAATTTAGTTCTCTGCTGAAATATTATGTTTTCCACTCCCAGTGACTTGCGCCAATCTATATATGTGAATTATTTGTGTTAACAGTTTAATTTATTCAGAAACTACCGTTAAATTCATTTTTTTTATTTGTCTAAAAACATCCTTGTTTTATTTCGTTGTCTCCGGCCTGACTTTTAAGAGTAGAGCATGTTATAAAATTGAATACAGTTTTTATATTCAAATGAAATATTTTTAACTAAATTTTTCCTAAATATTCAACAATAAGTATTGCATTAAAATACATTATTGTGCACGTGTAAAAATATCTTTTCGTACACCATTCCAATATATTTATTACATTCACAATATCCCGTACTCGCCTTTTTACTAATTACGTTCTCTCCAACAACAGCCTGCTACGAAAAAAAAACATATAACAAAGGTCAAAATCCTTTTTATTTTAATCCTCACAGCCAGCAAAACTGCGTTAAAGTAACAATATTAACATAAGTTTTCAGTAGTCATCAAGTGGAAGGGTTCGCATCCAACGAGGCTCCAACTCGCCGTCATGTGCTGCTGCTGTACGAAGCGGACAGGTCACCTTGTGATCGTCTCGTTGACGCTGGTAATGTTCTTCGTTAATCGTATTTTACTTAACTCCATATCTAACCATTATCATAACAGCAATGGCCTTATTGTATCGTTTTTATGCTTTATATACGGCCGGAATGAAAGAATAGTATAGTTTTCATCTAATAAATGCGGTCAAAATGGGACAATAATATCATTTTCATGTTTGTAATTGGTCATATATAATAGGTGAATATTATCGTCTTCATGTTATATACATGGTCATAATGGGAAAATGTTATTATATTGATCTTATATGTGCGTCATAAAGGGAGAATGTTATCGTCTTCATGTTATAAATACGGTCATAGTAACTCGTTTGGTTGAAATCGACTGATCCATACCGGAACTAACCAATACCCAGTTCGTCCTGAACTCCCATAATTACACCATGGCCGAAGAATGGCTATCGTCCTTCAGTGATATGGCTTAATGACTTTCCCTTCATCTTACCTGTGGGACTAGGCATTTCAGAGATAAACACTCATGACAGCGGTTTGTTGACGCTGTCTCTTAACCGAAAAAACAGCTCTACAAGCAGTCCTGAGCTGCCTATCATAGCCATCAGCACTCATACAATCTACTGAAAACGTTTTTTTGGGTTGAGTGGTATTCATGTTCTGTAACCTTTCCTCCTAGTGTTGAATTCCCAACGTGTCATTCCATTTCCAATTTTCTAGTTTTTGCTTGAGCTATTTGAATGAGGTTAGGCGCCATCGTCTCGCATTCGACCTCCCGCTTGTGTATTCTGTGACAATTATATCATTTTTCTAATTAATATCATGGGGGCTCAATTGAACTCTCACAAAGCGTTTTCTCGGTGTGATTTAAGTAGATATATTTGTCATCTAATTTTATGAATTTATCTTTAACATTTGCCTAATGGCCAAGACAAATTCATTGCAATAATTTTGAATATTTATAATTGCAAGTGGCAATATCTTCTTTGGTAGAACTTTCAGAAAGATACTTGAAATCACTTTTTACTATACCTTGTTTTGAAGATAATGGAGATAGAGTTTAGTGTGTTAATAGCATTATAGAATAGAATTTGTTCAATAGAATTATTCTGTAAGAGAATTTGGTGTTAATATTTCTTTATTCATAAAATATGGATGGCAAATCTACGGTTTCAGGAAACGTATTGAAAATATATGTTTTCAAAGTGAAGCTTTATTGCTTAACGCTATATCGTTCAAATGAGAGCTGCACATCATCTCCAGCCACTAAATGTCACATGCTGATAGCAAAGCCTTCGTCAAGACCAACACTAGAAAGCCAACTGTTTATTTTAGAATTTCTTAATATTTACTCTTGTAAACGCTTGGTAAGAAACACTTTAAACTCAATGACTAGAGATTGCTTAAAAAACATCCACATGTTTTGAACTGTTTTAGAAAATTTATCACTCAGCTGAAAATGAGTAAATTTAAAGTCTAATTTAACTATGTATACTTTTCGATCACACTGTGTTCTAAAATTTAAATTAGCCGCTCAAACCGGTGGCTTTCAGCATCGAAACATTTCTGGGTATGAGTCGCAGCTGATTCCATGCTCCACACCATCGTCCAATGAGACTTTTGCGCACACTTTTTGTATTGCATCACAACGTGTCTCCAAGATGAGTGATCTACTAAGACCGTACACTTCAAGTTTTACTGAACCCAATAAAACAAAGGCAAGTGACGTACGGTCCGCACAGCGTACACTCCCCAAGGTCCCATCCTCTGACCTGGTAGATTATGACGCATGCACTCGTGCTCGAACGTGACGATGATAGCTCGGTGGAGGCGCCATCTTGTTGGTAATCAAACACGTCGCTATAACACATCGTACAAATAACCGAGAACATCAAATTAGCAAGCAGTGTCATTTACCCTTCAGATGTTAAAACGGATAAAATGAGTCTCCTAGTAGACAAGCAACACTTCATTGCTACACCTGTTACAGAACTGCCTGTAGAAAAAAATACATAAAAATTTTCCAGAATTCTATTGAGTGAATGTTAAGGTACGTTTTGTGTGTCAGTGCAAAATATGAGTAGATTGTTTTAAGCACCTTGTTTCATGATGTTTCGTTGAGATACACAGTTATTTAAGAATTTTTTTTGTGAATTATTTACTCCTGATATTTCAACTGCGTCTAGAGTTAGTTAATTTACAAATGATCTTCACGACTTTACGATGATAAAATAATTGCAAACTGGCAATTAATAACCGGTTTCTTTCCCTTTCTATGCAGATCTCCAACGCCTTCTCAATCGTGCTAGGCGTCGCATTGCTCAGTTCTGCGTCTGGTAAGTTATGCAACAGCCGAGCTTCTCATTTTTACCTTGGATTCAAAATTGCATGTCCCGTATTTTGTGGAACAACGTATTTTGAGTCTTGATTGCCATCGATGCATTAATGAGCCAAGTTGATAAAAAATAATTTTCACTCAAATGATTTAAATTTGCGGAAAGTTTACCACTGAATAAAATTGATGCTAATTTCTGAAATGCAGTCACTATTCTCGTTAAGCTTATTTTAAATATTGCTTATTCAAGAGTAGATTTTTGTGTCATCACGTTACTTGATATCTATCATTTATATACTGTAAGAAGCCGCCAAGCTTAGTTGGGCCCACAGATAGCAACATTAAAATGTATCAATCGAAATAATAATAATAATCCCTAGTATTAATATTTTTACCTCATCCCTTGGGAAAAATAAATTATTGAAGTCTTTAAATGAACTTTAATAAATATAATGAATAAACTTTGTTCACCTATTGTGTTTCAGTCTTTCCTCTTCCGGCGTCCATCGCAGGCTTGGTACTTGGCATCGTTGGCGTATGTTTGTGTGTCCTGGATATCTACGGAATCAGTAAAGTGAGTAAATTTTTAACCATCCACAGATCACTGCTACTCACCATTTTGTTCCTTATTTTTCAGTTGCACAATATTGAACTAATTATTTAGATGCAGTTTCTGACACTATTTCGGTAAGGTGTGTTCTATCATATCACATTTTTCAGATTTGGGGCAAGTTCTTACGATACTCTTCTCAACAGAAAATAAATAATTAACTGAGTATAAATCGATCGGTATCATTCTTTTCAAAAGTACCTCCACTGAAGAGATAGTTTAAATTGGAATTCTTTAGCATGGAAACTCTGAAGTCCGACATGAATGATATAGACTTTATTCGTGTACAGTTTCTGAACTTTTACAGTTTAACACCAATTATAATAGTTAAATCGTCATATTTATGAGCCTAAAAATGTATGAGAGACAACATACGAGATAATTTGATACTTAGTGTCGTTGATTTGCGCTTCAGTCAGAACAAAATGTCACTAAGACAAATTACTGTCGAAGTTCTTCAGCTAGATAAAGCCGCGAGTTAGCTTCCGTTCAGAAAGCCCATCAAATTGAATTTAAGAATACAGTGTTGCCAGCACTTCTCTCAGCTATTGCTCGATGTAAGAAGTATTCAATCTTTAAAGACATTTGATGATAATATTTTAATTTTGTGCAGAACAATGCATCCTACATGACACCCTTCCTCGTCTGGATGATTCTCTCCACTATTTTCGCCGGCATTGCTGCAGTGATTGTGATATGCCAGATGATAATTTTGACCTCTTTTGATAGCGACCACGTCGAAGTCAATGAAAACTATTACATTATGTACGGGGCTGTGATCGCCGCTGTCGTGCTGTCTGGCATTCTCAACGGCTACTTCTCATATGTCATCTCATCACACAAGAAGGAGGTAAGAAAAATGTTTGGAAAGTTATTTTCATAAGTTTCTGCACAAGTTTTCACCATTCTAAGGGACACCCGTGCTCCAAAATGAAAAGTGATTCTTACATAGATGCAGAATAGCTCGAGCAAAATCTAGCTCGAGCAAAATCTGCAACTTTCGTTTAAACGCTCCTTCCTCATCAAGTTATTAATGAACAGTGTGCGATAATGAGGCAGGCAAACATTAAAAATTTACAGTTGCTCGAGAAGATAAAATTTGAATTATTTTTTAAAATACGAATGCGAGTTGATAGTTATTGATTTACGCTGCTAGGCTCCAGCGATGATCAAATCATGCTATTACTTTCAAACTTTCAAACACCAGTGGAATTGTTCCAGTTGCAGTGAATGAATACAAACAGGCGAAATCGATACTCAACACGTTGCACTAAATTGGAAATAAAATTATACCTGAAATTAGCTGTCAAAACTTTCAGTGTCAAACCCAACACATTAGATTCATCAACCATGTTTGCTGAGGCTTCTGACCCAACTTTCCACCGCTTGTGTCGTGCAGGTGGAAGCCCAGCAGGGCTACGACCACATGAAGACCGAGGTGAATATCATGGTATCCCGCTAACTGCAGTACATCTACCACGGCCGAGGATTCACTGAACATTGGGATGTGAGCATCTTCGACTGAACCAGAAAAGGCTTGTCGTGAATTTGGGTTAGTTGTAGATAAAACCGCCTTCTTTTCTCTCTTCATGGAGAACTTTTTCACTGGCAATAACGTTGTCTGGCGTCCAAAAAGTTGTCGTCTCTCTAATGAGACTGCGCCTTCGATGTTGACCACAGTTCAATTTCCAAACATTCAAGCTTTAAACTTGAGTCGTTTTGTGTCATTTATCTATGAGTTTGGGATTGAGTACTCTGTATTTATTCCTTGCTTAGTAATTTGGCCGTGTTACTTCTGAATGCTGATGACGAAAAGACTCCTATTTGGGTCCGAGCTCTAACCTATGAGTTTGGATGAAAGAAAGATTTACCTGAAAATAGGTTGAATCGCGAGACGCATTAAGATAGGGTGAATTTAAGTAAATTGCTGGTGCAGACCTCAGAAATGATAGATTTGGTATAGCTTTTATTCACACTGGTTATGTACATTTTTATGATTCCGGATACTTTTCACATGCAGAAAAACATGAAATTCAGAGTAGAAATTAACATTTCGTTGACGAGTAGTCAATCTTCAATAAAACATGTAGTAACATTATTCACATTGTTACTGATTTCGAGTAGAAATAAGACACACATTTTCTCTATCTTTTTCTATACCTTCGTCTATTGCTGTGAAATAGTTTAGTAAAAATTGTAATTTGATTTGTAACTATCTACGTTAATCGTTCTTTGCCTTTTGAAAGTGGCAGAAGAATTTTTGCTGCATCTGTATACTCTGTTGCTTGCACCGTCGACCTTAAAGGCATTCGTTCAATAAAATAGAAGCTTAATTTCACTCGATTTTTATTTCATTGTCATCTTTATTAACGGCTTGCGATATTTGCCCCTATAATGCATGACAAACACGATTTGTTCAATCTCTAATATGTTACCAGACGTTAGGCATTAAAAATAATGTAATTCACCTGAAGAATTTCTCTCAGACATGAGGCGGAACAACATTTAATCTACAAGATGCAGCACAGGGATATCCTTCTTTCCACATATGATTTATTTGAGGCCTCAAAAGCATTTTCAGCGTTTCTTTGTGAATATTTTCAAACCCTGACGTCAGGTTTTTCCAAAATAACTGAGACAAAGTTAATCAAGAACTCTAAAGTCATTAGCATGGAGCTGAATTTTCTTTGTGAATTTTCTTTCGTGGAATTCACCTTTTCCTGGATATCGATACTGGTAGATTCATTCGTTACAATATTATATCATTTGAAAATGAACATTAATTTCATACACGCTCGAGTGCTTTACCTTTCTCTTTTCAAAGCACCAACCAATATGTAAGCTTGCTGTTCCGTGTTTTTCTGTTATTTTCTGTTTATGAAGCAAGCTATGAGTTGAATATCAAAACCCTTCATGTTCAACAAGGGTATGAGTCGCATGTGATAGAGGAATGAAACCACATGCCGAAACAGTTGACCCGATAGATGTTTGTATGAAAAAATATTCTGAAGATAGGAACTATGTTTATGAAAATTCCCGTCAAAACACAGGAAAAATTTTTCAAGGAAAATTACCCCATGATGAACACAAACTAGGAAAAATAACCCTACAGTGAACGAAATCTCGGAAAAACTGCCGTGCAGTAAACAAATTTCGGAAAAAATAGTGTCATTGTGGACGTTACCATGTAAACAACCTCATAGTGAACATTATTTATGAAATATATTATAACGCAGAAAGTGCCTCTTCATTGACGTGTTAGGGATAGGAATGTGAAACTCGACAGTGACTGGAAGAACACAGTAAACATAATTTGAATGAAGAAAACACAAGATATCAGAGATTGACATGCTTTTCAAAGGTCATTACAGATTTAGCTGAATTACATTCAGTCCACCTCATTCTGACTTGACTGATATCTAAGCAGTGACACTTCCCGACTCGACGTTGACACACTTTTCTAAAGAGAGCCAATTACAGACGCCTCAGAGCAGTGGAAAGAAAACAAGTAGCTTCACATAAGTAGGAGTGAAGTGGCATGGCCATTTTTCGGCAATCGTGATGCACTAGACTCAAATTTTGCAGGCAATGTCATTGGTTCAGTTTGGTTGCAAGGCTGGCTGCGGTTCAAAAGCGACTCAGTCGACAAAATGCTCGAACACATCTCTGGATTCAATAGCCGTAGTCGATCGACTAACTCATAGAAATGCCGCCAAAACTAAATGAGTTTGCAACATTCGGCCAAAACGTACTCCGAAATATGCCGTGGTGGATCGTTTTAGTGAAAAGCATGTTTTCTGCAAGTAAAAAGCTATTGATGGAATAGATAATCCAAGACGAGACGAAATCCACCTAGAAGATTTTTTCTTTCAAAATGATTGTTTCCACAAAAAGATTGACATATGGTCAATTAGAAAAGCTTGACCCAACACATTTAAATTATAAATTTTTAAAAGGTTCCACTAACTTTATTTACAAAGAAACACTCAACGTTGTACTGGCTAGGTCAATGAAGTACTGTAGTTCACCAGTGCAGGCTATATTCCTTGAATTAAAAAACACATCGTGCAGCAATGTTTGTAATATTTTGCCAACAAGAATTGGATTCGTCGCTGCTATCATACCTCGAAGAAATCCTCAGATTTTTTGACCGACAAAAGAACTTTTAGATTTTATCAAAGTTCGAAAATAGACGCCAAAATTATACATAGTTTCTGTCGCGAATTTACATTTCAAACCAAAACCACGTCCACATATATGCGAGTAAGTACTGGTAAATTTTGCGTGTGTTAAGATGATACCAGAATTTTTATGATAAATTATCTCGATGACGAAATTATATCCTGCTTGATATTACTTGAGTTTTTTGTATTTATGATTCAGAGAGAAAATTCACGTGCAAGTTAAATCATAAGTAGTGACAATTTTTTTCAAATATTTTACTTAGTTAACACCGTGTTTTCTTCCCCTCTTATCTACTAGCCCAGCATGTGATTACTATGCGTGAAAGATGAGTTATTTTTTTGTGAATTTATCACAAGCAACACGTATGCATTGTGGGGTTCCATTTTATAAACGTGCAAAGATATTATTCTAAAATATTTGATAGAAGCTTACACCAGCCATCAATTCTGAGAACAGCACTATCACACCCTAATAGGAAAAATCTTTGCTGCAAAAAACTATAATCTGTGGCGTCAGGTACTGACAATAACTGCGTAACATGTGAGTGAATCAATGAGTTTCAAAAGTCAATCTGGCTTACTCGTCCTTAAAGATAAGTATTTAGCTTGAAATAAATGTTCAATCAGAATTAATGTCAACAAGAAAAACACACATAGCGTGTATTGGGTGTATTGTGTATGAACTCAATGCTGAATTTAAAGTAACTCTTGACTTTTAGGGAAAAAGCAGCGAAGAAAAGGTAGCACCATGGTAGACCGGTGGTAGTACATTCCAGGGCTGCCAAAGCTGGGGTTTTAACCCCAGATCTTGGGTTTTTAGCTGTGGCCTAAGGTTTTGGGGTTTTTATCAAAAAATTGGCAAAAATCTGGGGTTTTCTATGCAGAGGTAACAAATTGAAGGTTTTTATATATAATTTTTTTCAGAGCTTGATGCAATGAAAATTATGGTACTAAATTATCAAACTCGTTTAATTGAAATTGGGTGCATTAGTTGCTATTATATTCCTGTTGCATCTGCATTCTGTCGAAATCTAAGTGACCTCTGTTTACTGCCAGCAAAAAATATCAAACAATTTAAATGTTCAAGTACCATTTAAGCAGTACCTGTTACTGTGGTACATGTAACACATAATTATTGAAAACCCCTACATAGTAATTTTTCTTGTATAAAATCCTCCCAGATACTGGAACAAACTAAAAGAAATCAAGGACGGTTTTCAAAATTCAAAATTTGGCCTCTTGTCTGCTTTCATGACAAGTCTAACTATTCTGCCACATTCGTCTGCTTCGGTTGAACGAATTTTTTCAGTCATGAATTGTGTTAAAACGAAACAAACCAGTTTTCTGAAAGCAGAAACTGTAAGAGATAGAATTTTGGCAAAACAATTAATTTCGAGGAGCAACAATGATTGAACTACTTAGTACTTGGCAACCACGAAAAGAATTAATACGCGATATGGAAAGCGGAGCAATAAGTCACCGATATTTGGAGAGGCACAATGAGAAATTACGTAGCAACGCTATATGTTTGACGTCAGCAACTGATTCAGAATAATACGAGTACAAAGGTAAGCAAATTACTTAATTAACACACTTTTCCGCGAATCTGGGGTTTTAAGCAGCAATCTGGGTTTTTTTCTAGCGTATGCTGGGGTTTTGGTAAAATTCTCATTGGCAGCCCTGGTACATTCGTGATCCGGTGCAGTCAGTGCGCGGCAAGGAGGGTGCGTAGTCACAGCCTTTATCCGTCGTGTCGGTGCTGCCCGCTGTCCTTGGAATCTTTTTTTTATCTGAGTTAGTCTTTTCGTGTTCTTTGTTGTTCGCCCAACCTCATTCTGTTGTAATTTTTGTAGTGGTGTGCAGCAGTTACGAAAATGTTAAATTAACGGAAAAAATTATTAGAGTTTCGTTAGGTACAGGAGAGGTTGTGTTGCCTGTTGGTGGTAATATGGTTTGACTGTTACTGTAATTGAGAAATTAATGCTCGTAACCTCTCCCGCGCTTACAGAGCTAGCTTTTGACCCTTTAACGCCCTAGAGGGCTACACGGTCATCTTTCGAAAATAGCCTCAATGATTGAATTTCTCGTTTAATTTGTTCGTTAATGTGTTCTTTGAACACCACAGCTCTTTCCTTATTCCAGCACCAGTGACTACCAGATGCCAGAGCCAGTTCAATAATGGGTGTTGTAACAATTGCATGATGAGTACAAAAATGAAGTGCTTGAGGATCATAGGAAACAAGATTCAGAAAATTTTCCTGTGTTTAGACGAGGGAAGGTATAAGGTACACGACAGGCATAAAAATTAAACAAATGATATTGTAAGTGGGTTAGAACAGATAAGAAAGTTTTCTTTTGGATTTTCCAAATCAAGCCAATAGTGGGAGGTGTCTATTTAGACAAAAATTTTAACGACTTGAACAATTAATTTACCGCTAGGGATACATCAAGAAGATTGTTCATTGAGGTTATTACGAAATACACATTTTAATAAAGCTTCTTGTGGGCCCGAATAAGTTTAGCGACTGCCACCACTTCTAGAACAACCTGTCAACGCTGTTATAAGGTGTTTAACCATGTTTAGCACAGTACACATAAGCTAGCAGCACACACGACTAATCAGTATATGGGTTCCCTGAGAAATTTGATGCTTAAGTTAGCGGCAATAGTTTAAATGGGCAAAATAAAAGCATTAATTTCTTGAAAAATTCAGGATTCATTTCATTCCATGCAAAATTACCCGATCAATTTGCTACCCGTAGTAGGAAAAATTTTACTCGACTACCTTGTGTCAATAATGCTCCGATAAAAAGCGAGATTCAAAATTCGTTTTTGGAGCGTTTTATGAGATTTTTCCCGTATTTCAGCTGAGAATAAAGTCCAAATTTTTATTCAAATGTAATGAAAGCTATGTTGAGATCGTACTTTTGAAAAATTAGGGAGCATGAATGTACTTCTTTTTTGGCTTAAATGGTCATGATTGCTAGATTGTGTAGATAATAATTGTGTGCGATCTTTTTAGTCCACGTTAATCAGCGTTTTATACACAAAATTAAATATAGAAAGCTTATAGAGACCCAAAAGCTCAAATATTTCCTAATTTTGAAAGCATCATTCGTGTGAGCATTTTATTCTAATTTTCTCAACGCTCATATGGCTCTTTTTTGGAGCATAAAGAGCAAATTTGTTTTACTTTTTTAGTTCCATACCATGCTTCAATTCCGTGTTCACACTATTTACTATTTGCAATGGGTATGAATTGTCAAAATTGTTCGGATCAGGTTTGCGATCGAAAATATGTAAAGACTTCAAAATCCTGAGGTCATAAGGGGTTGCAACAGAGTCTAGAATTTTGAAATCAGCCGGAGATATGGGTACATTACATTTTTCGGTATGATTTCGCACTGCAGAATGTGTTGGATGCTCTAGCTGATTTCCAGAACGGAAGCTTCTACCCCAATGCTCTGCCACTCTGATACAGAAATTTTTTGAGTTCATGCCGACGTACGACGATGTGGTATGACGTCATCAAATTTTTATCTCAGAGTGGGGGAGCGTCGGGAAGGAGCTTCCGTTCTGGGAATCAGCTAACACACCCATTGTGTTCTGCAGTGCGAAATTATGCTGAAAAATGTGATGTACCTATATCTCCAGCCGATTTCAATACTTGAGACTTTACTTCGACCCCTTATGACATCAAGATTTTAACAATGAATAAAAGAGCAAAGAAAATCGCTTTAATAGAAATCATATTTCTTTAAAAAAAAACAATTCAATAAAAAGGAACGTTTCGACCAATTTTTGGTCATTTTCAACCATCTGAAAAAATACAAAACCTCCGCGTTATAACGAGTTCAATATACATACATCAGTGACATGACATTAAAATATGACATTGAAAAAGAAAAAGGAAAAAAGAGACAGACTACACTAATTGCAGAGGGAAAGCCGATTGCGTATTGTTCAAGGTAGGTTTATCTTTTAAAATGAACAGCGATTCTAAAATGCGAAGGTTAATTGTACCGGATGTAGAAGAAACTATTTTAAAAACGTCTAACCGAATTTGAAGGTCACAACTCTCTGCATGAGAGCGAACAGCAGATTGGCGAGGGGAAGAGAATAACTGTTTAGTTCGAAAACTCCTGTCGGCATGCTCAGCCACACGAATATCCAGGGCTCGAATGGTCGAACCCACGTATTCAGACGCACACCGTGCGCAACATATTTCGGAAGCATATTTAATATTTTCATGTGCTATCACGAACAACGATGGCCTGACTCTTGCCCTGTGGATTTCAAGCCGGTATTTTATAGACGATACATAGACGATACTTTCTTACTGTTTAAAAATCCCACGCATTGTAGTTTATTTTTGGCGTATCTGAACTCTCAACACCCCAATATTAAGTTTACTATGGAAACGGAGAAGCACAATTCGCTCTCATTTTTGGATAGTAAAATTACCCGTAAAGATGGCAGTTTTCAAAAATCTGTTTATCGAAAGCAAACATTCACTAGCGTAGGAATAAGTTTCTTTAGTTTCTGTCCATTTATATTTAAAATTAACAGTGTCAAAACATTACTCTCTAGGGCCTACACTGTCTGCTCTCCATTTGATATCATTCATAGCGAATTTGAGTTTTTGAAATTGTTTTTTAGTCTAAATGGTTTCCCTTCAGGACTAGTAATTTCATGTATCAAGAATTTTTTAAATCATAAATTTTATTCCCGCGTACCATTACCTACTGCTCGCAAGAAACAATTTTATTTTTCATTTCCGATCTTTGGCAAGCAGTCCGAAAAGCTCAAAAAAGATCTCTACTTGTTGCTCTCTAAATACTTTTCACATGTCGACTTCAAAATTGTATTGGTCAATGCATATAAAATAGGGTCTCATTTCAATTACAAGGACAAACTACCTAAAGGCATGCTCTCCTCCGTCATTTATAGATATTGTTGCGCACGGTGTGCGTCTGAATACGTGGGTTCGACCATTCGAGCCCTGGATATTCGTGTGGCTGAGCATGCCGGCAGGAGTTTTCGAACTAAACAGTTATTCTCTTCCCCTCGCCAATCTGCTGTTCGCTCTCATGCAGAGAGTTGTGACCTTCAAATTCGGTTAGACGATTTTAAAATAGTTTCTTCTACATCCGGAACAATTAACCTTCGCATTTTAGAATCGCTGTTCATTTTAAAAGATAAACCTACCTTGAACAATACGCAATCGGCTTTCCCTCTGCAATTAGTGTAGTCTGTCTCTTTTTTCCTTTTTCTTTTTCAATGTCATATTTTAATGTCATGTCACTGATGTATGTATATTGAACTCGTTATAACGCGGAGGTTTTGTATTTTTTCAGATGGTTGAAAATGACCAAAAATTGGTCGAAACGTTCCTTTTTATTGAATTGTTGTTTTTTTTAAGAAATATGATTTCTATTAAAGCGATTTTCTTTGTTCTTTTATTCATTGTCAGAATTTGCAAAAAGAAAAACCTTTACTTATATCCATATCAAGATTTTAGAGTTATTACATATTTTCAAGCGCAACCATGAGCTGAAGAATTTCGAGTCATACCCTTTGCAAATAGTAAACAGATAGAAACCTTTTCGTTACCTAATCAGTTTTAATTTATACGCATTTTTTGTGTTTTTTGTTTTTCTTTTAACGTACTTTGTTTTCCTATTTATTCTATATTTTCATGCCTACCATTCATTTTACTATTATTTTCTATTTCAGAGACATATTGATTTGTTTGTTGAACTGGTGGTGGAGCTGGACTCTGAAGGCTTTTATTAGTCAAGATGATTAACATCCTCGGGATTCTCTTCATTCTTAAGTGTCTGATAAGGTTTCGACTTAAGCAAACAACTGAGTGGCTGAGATGCATTCTGTCCTCATTAAAACTCGTTACATTTCAGAAAACACGTTTCCATTTTAATGGACGATTGATAATTCAATCAATTTACTTTTTAACGTAAGCACAAGTTCTGTGAACATAGCTTGCAGGCAAAATTTTTGTCACACCAACTAGAGACTGAGGTTCATGCTTGCACAGGAAGCCACAGTGCAGATAGCGCACCAGCACTCAGTACATAAAGTCTGGTCGCGCTGCGTCATTTCCTTTGCGTACGGCAGCTCTCAGTGTCACAGTGCAGTGGGTGTTATAACAACTTGCTAGATTTGATTCTGCTCGTCCACTCACCGGACGAATTTATCAAAGCTCTTGATTTATTTATCATAACTCAGCGGACAAGTTAGCAGGTATTCTCAATTTAATCTGCTCTCCCAGATAGTCGATATTCCCCTTCCTGACATAGCTTCCCATAATTGATGGCCAGTCTAGAGATTGCAGAGTTACAGTTCCCAGCAATGATGCGCTTGAGTGACAGGGTACAACAGATCAGAGTTGGTTGTGCCGTGGATTTGTGCTGTTCTAGAGTATGTAGGCTAGAAGAAAAGTTCCATACTTGATGCATCATTTGTCATAATTTTTGGTGTCTTTTTGGCTATGCTAGGTATTTATCGGTGCCAGGAATTATCTTGGTTGAGTTTCACTTCACGTGGTATTTTCTTTCCTGGCATTATTGTTTAGCCCCATTTCTCTCACCGAGCTGTTGCATGATTTTTTTTAGTAAGGTTATTTATCAGAACTTATCGAAAGTACACATAATCGTTTTAGATTAGACTATAACCGTATTTATTATAGTAAAAGAAAAAATATCTAATAATTGGTAATATCAAAACATCAAAATTTCTAGCGCCTGCAGTCTGAATGAAAAGAGTTTTGAATAAAGAATGGTAAATTAACGTGAGACAGGTTTTTAACCAACGTCAACATTTGTCGTAAATTTGGTTTGTGTTACCCCGAGTTGAGACGCATACAAAATTGCGTTCTTTAACTATTGCATTTAAATCTGAGTTAAGATATGGTAATATCAAAACTTTCAAGCATCAAAATTATATTTCAAATAAACCGTAACACAGGTAAAGATTGCTGATATTTTCTTGTGTTGCAGCTTGCAACGAGGCATTAGCCTACCTTCAGTTATAAGCATTGTGGTTAATTTTTATCTAAGATAATTACTGATCCTAATTATTCCTCATTCTACCCGTTAGTTATTTTCACAAACCTTCTGCTAGCGATATATTAAAAACTAAATATGAAATAATGGCAGATTTTTTCAAATATCGCGTGCGTAGTACGAGGTAAAATTTGATATCTCAAGCTTAGTGTTTTTTGAAATCTGATGCGTGGCTAGGAAGACTGAGTTTTCTTGAGAATTTTCCGTCGAATTTGATTCCGGTGATTGACTCAGTCGGGTCCGTACCATGATGTTGGTTCTTTGGATCCATTCAGAAACAATCTTGATGATTGCTGAGTTTCATCGTCATGTTTAGACAGCCTTTCAGATTCAAGGCTTAATTTTTCAGCAAATTTGTTTGCCAATTATCGTCTTAAAATTTCGATATTTAAGTAGATCCATAGTTCAACTATTACTAATTCTCCTGCCTCATGAAATACAAAGCAGCCGTTGTGTTCCGCCACCACGAGTCACCGTTGGGAAGGTTTGGGATTGAGGTTTATCGTTGTGGTTCAAATTTAATTTTTCAAATTAGTACTCTGAATTGGAATTTCATTTCTTCAGTAGTAGGGATATGCGATTAGATTATAGGATTACTAAACACTCAATGAGAATCTTATATTACAAATCATTTAAGGTTTAATAAAGGTCTGGGGCATTTAACTAGTTTTAACTCATTTAATACTAGCTTTAGAAGGCGTCCAAACACTTTACAACGTGTTTTAAGAATTGCTGAATAATTTAGTTCTCTGCTGAAATATTATGTTTTCCACTCCCAGTGACTTGCGCCAATCTATATATGTGAATTATTTGTGTTAACAGTTTAATTTATTCAGAAACTACCGTTAAATTCATTTTTTTTATTTGTCTAAAAACATCCTTGTTTTATTTCGTTGTCTCCGGCCTGACTTTTAAGAGTAGAGCATGTTATAAAATTGAATACAGTTTTTATATTCAAATGAAATATTTTTAACTAAATTTTTCCTAAATATTCAACAATAAGTATTGCATTAAAATACATTATTGTGCACGTGTAAAAATATCTTTTCGTACACCATTCCAATATATTTATTACATTCACAATATCCCGTACTCGCCTTTTTACTAATTACGTTCTCTCCAACAACAGCCTGCTACGAAAAAAAAACATATAACAAAGGTCAAAATCCTTTTTATTTTAATCCTCACAGCCAGCAAAACTGCGTTAAAGTAACAATATTAACATAAGTTTTCAGTAGTCATCAAGTGGAAGGGTTCGCATCCAACGAGGCTCCAACTCGCCGTCATGTGCTGCTGCTGTACGAAGCGGACAGGTCACCTTGTGATCGTCTCGTTGACGCTGGTAATGTTCTTCGTTAATCGTATTTTACTTAACTCCATATCTAACCATTATCATAACAGCAATGGCCTTATTGTATCGTTTTTATGCTTTATATACGGCCGGAATGAAAGAATAGTATAGTTTTCATCTAATAAATGCGGTCAAAATGGGACAATAATATCATTTTCATGTTTGTAATTGGTCATATATAATAGGTGAATATTATCGTCTTCATGTTATATACATGGTCATAATGGGAAAATGTTATTATATTGATCTTATATGTGCGTCATAAAGGGAGAATGTTATCGTCTTCATGTTATAAATACGGTCATAGTAACTCGTTTGGTTGAAATCGACTGATCCATACCGGAACTAACCAATACCCAGTTCGTCCTGAACTCCCATAATTACACCATGGCCGAAGAATGGCTATCGTCCTTCAGTGATATGGCTTAATGACTTTCCCTTCATCTTACCTGTGGGACTAGGCATTTCAGAGATAAACACTCATGACAGCGGTTTGTTGACGCTGTCTCTTAACCGAAAAAACAGCTCTACAAGCAGTCCTGAGCTGCCTATCATAGCCATCAGCACTCATACAATCTACTGAAAACGTTTTTTTGGGTTGAGTGGTATTCATGTTCTGTAACCTTTCCTCCTAGTGTTGAATTCCCAACGTGTCATTCCATTTCCAATTTTCTAGTTTTTGCTTGAGCTATTTGAATGAGGTTAGGCGCCATCGTCTCGCATTCGACCTCCCGCTTGTGTATTCTGTGACAATTATATCATTTTTCTAATTAATATCATGGGGGCTCAATTGAACTCTCACAAAGCGTTTTCTCGGTGTGATTTAAGTAGATATATTTGTCATCTAATTTTATGAATTTATCTTTAACATTTGCCTAATGGCCAAGACAAATTCATTGCAATAATTTTGAATATTTATAATTGCAAGTGGCAATATCTTCTTTGGTAGAACTTTCAGAAAGATACTTGAAATCACTTTTTACTATACCTTGTTTTGAAGATAATGGAGATAGAGTTTAGTGTGTTAATAGCATTATAGAATAGAATTTGTTCAATAGAATTATTCTGTAAGAGAATTTGGTGTTAATATTTCTTTATTCATAAAATATGGATGGCAAATCTACGGTTTCAGGAAACGTATTGAAAATATATGTTTTCAAAGTGAAGCTTTATTGCTTAACGCTATATCGTTCAAATGAGAGCTGCACATCATCTCCAGCCACTAAATGTCACATGCTGATAGCAAAGCCTTCGTCAAGACCAACACTAGAAAGCCAACTGTTTATTTTAGAATTTCTTAATATTTACTCTTGTAAACGCTTGGTAAGAAACACTTTAAACTCAATGACTAGAGATTGCTTAAAAAACATCCACATGTTTTGAACTGTTTTAGAAAATTTATCACTCAGCTGAAAATGAGTAAATTTAAAGTCTAATTTAACTATGTATACTTTTCGATCACGCTGTGTTCTAAAATTTAAATTAGCCGCTCAAACCGGTGGCTTTCAGCATCGAAACATTTCTGGGTATGAGTCGCAGCTGATTCCATGCTCCACACCATCGTCCAATGAGACTTTTGCGCACACTTTTTGTATTGCATCACAACGTGTCTCCAAGATGAGTGATCTACTAAGACCGTACACTTCAAGTTTTACTGAACCCAATAAAACAAAGGCAAGTGACGTACGGTCCGCACAGCGTACACTCCCCAAGGTCCCATCCTCTGACCTGGTAGATTATGACGCATGCACTCGTGCTCGAACGTGACGATGATAGCTCGGTGGAGGCGCCATCTTGTTGGTAATCAAACACGTCGCTATAACACATCGTACAAATAACCGAGAACATCAAATTAGCAAGCAGTGTCATTTACCCTTCAGATGTTAAAACGGATAAAATGAGTCTCCTAGTAGACAAGCAACACTTCATTGCTACACCTGTTACAGAACTGCCTGTAGAAAAAAATACATAAAAATTTTCCAGAATTCTATTGAGTGAATGTTAAGGTACGTTTTGTGTGTCAGTGCAAAATATGAGTAGATTGTTTTAAGCACCTTGTTTCATGATGTTTCGTTGAGATACACAGTTATTTAAGAATTTTTTTTGTGAATTATTTACTCCTGATATTTCAACTGCGTCTAGAGTTAGTTAATTTACAAATGATCTTCACGACTTTACGATGATAAAATAATTGCAAACTGGCAATTAATAACCGGTTTCTTTCCCTTTCTATGCAGATCTCCAACGCCTTCTCAATCGTGCTAGGCGTCGCATTGCTCAGTTCTGCGTCTGGTAAGTTATGCAACAGCCGAGCTTCTCATTTTTACCTTGGATTCAAAATTGCATGTCCCGTATTTTGTGGAACAACGTATTTTGAGTCTTGATTGCCATCGATGCATTAATGAGCCAAGTTGATAAAAAATAATTTTCACTCAAATGATTTAAATTTGCGGAAAGTTTACCACTGAATAAAATTGATGCTAATTTCTGAAATGCAGTCACTATTCTCGTTAAGCTTATTTTAAATATTGCTTATTCAAGAGTAGATTTTTGTGTCATCACGTTACTTGATATCTATCATTTATATACTGTAAGAAGCCGCCAAGCTTAGTTGGGCCCACAGATAGCAACATTAAAATGTATCAATCGAAATAATAATAATAATCCCTAGTATTAATATTTTTACCTCATCCCTTGGGAAAAATAAATTATTGAAGTCTTTAAATGAACTTTAATAAATATAATGAATAAACTTTGTTCACCTATTGTGTTTCAGTCTTTCCTCTTCCGGCGTCCATCGCAGGCTTGGTACTTGGCATCGTTGGCGTATGTTTGTGTGTCCTGGATATCTACGGAATCAGTAAAGTGAGTAAATTTTTAACCATCCACAGATCACTGCTACTCACCATTTTGTTCCTTATTTTTCAGTTGCACAATATTGAACTAATTATTTAGATGCAGTTTCTGACACTATTTCGGTAAGGTGTGTTCTATCATATCACATTTTTCAGATTTGGGGCAAGTTCTTACGATACTCTTCTCAACAGAAAATAAATAATTAACTGAGTATAAATCGATCGGTATCATTCTTTTCAAAAGTACCTCCACTGAAGAGATAGTTTAAATTGGAATTCTTTAGCATGGAAACTCTGAAGTCCGACATGAATGATATAGACTTTATTCGTGTACAGTTTCTGAACTTTTACAGTTTAACACCAATTAGAATAGTTAAATCGTCATATTTATGAGCCTAAAAATGTATGAGAGACAACATACGAGATAATTTGATACTTAGTGTCGTTGATTTGCGCTTCAGTCAGAACAAAATGTCACTAAGACAAATTACTGTCGAAGTTCTTCAGCTAGATAAAGCCGCGAGTTAGCTTCCGTTCAGAAAGCCCATCAAATTGAATTTAAGAATACAGTGTTGCCAGCACTTCTCTCAGCTATTGCTCGATGTAAGAAGTATTCAATCTTTAAAGACATTTGATGATAATATTTTAATTTTGTGCAGAACAATGCATCCTACATGACGCCCTTCCTCGTCTGGATGATTCTCTCCACTATTTTCGCCGGCATTGCTGCAGTGATTGTGATATGCCAGATGATAATTTTGGCCTCTTTTGATAGCGACCACGTCGAAGTCAATGAAAACTATTACATCATGTACGGGGCTGTGATCGCCGCTGTCGTGCTGTCTGGTATTCTCAACGGCTACTTCTCATATGTCATCTCATCACACAAGAAGGAGGTAAGAAAAGTGTTTGGAAAGTGTATTTTCGTAAGTTTCTGCACAAGATTTCCCCATTCTAAGGGACACCCGTGCTCCAAAATGAAAAGTGATTCTTACATAGATGCAGAATAGCTCGAGCAAAATCTAGCTCGAGCAAAATCTGCAACTTTCGTTTAAACGCTCCTTCCTCATCAAGTTATTAATGAACAGTGTGCGATAATGAGGCAGGCAAACATTAAAAATTTACAGTTGCTCGAGAAGACAAAATTTGAATTATTTTTTAAAATAAGAATGCGAATTGATAGTTATTGATTTACGCTGCTAGGCTCCAGCGATGATCAAATCATGCTATTACTTTCAAACTTTCAAACACCAGTGGAATTGTTCCATTTGCAGTGAATGAATACAAACAGACGTAATCGATACTCAACACGTTGCACTAAATTGGAAATAATATTATACCTGAAATTAGCTGCCAAACCATTCAGTGTCAAACCCAACACAGTAGATTCATCAACCATGTTTGCTGAGGCTTCTGACCCAACTTTCCACCGCTTGTGTCGTGCAGGTGGAAGCCCAGCAGGGCTACGACCACATGAAGACCGAGGTGAATATCATGGTATCCCGCTAACTGCAGTACATCTACCACGGCCGAGGATTCACTGAAGATTGGGATGTGAGCGACTTCGACTGAACCAGAAAAGGCTTGTCGTGAATTTGGGTTAATTGTAGATAAAACCTCCTTCTTTTCTCTCTTCATGGAGAACTTTTTCACTGGCAATAACGTTGTCTGGCGTCCAAAAAGTTGTCGTCTCTCTAATGAGACTGCGCCTTCGATGTTGACCACAGTTCAATTTCCAAACATTCAAGCTTTAAACTTGAGTCGTTTTGTGTCATTTATATATGAGTTTGGGATTGAGTACTCTATATCTATTCCTTGCTTAGTAATTTGGCCGTGTTACTTCTGAATGCTGATGACGAAAAGACTCCTATTTGGGTCCGAGCTCTAACCTATGAGTTTGGATGAAAGAAAGATTTACCTGAAAATAGGTTGAATCGCGAGACGCATTAAGATAGGGTGAATTTAAGTAAATTGCTGGTGCAGACCTCAGAAATGATAGATTTGGTATAGCTTTTATTCACACTGGTTATGTACATTTTTATGATTCCGGATACTTTTCACATGCAGAAAAACATGAAATTCAGAGTAGAAATTAACATTTCGTTGAAGAGTAGTCAATCTTCAATAAAACATGTAGTAACATCATTCACATTGTTACTGATTTCGAGTAGAAATAAGACACACATTTTCTCTATCTTTTTCTATACCTTCGTCTATTGCTGTGAAATAGTTTAGTAAAAATTGTAATTTGATTTGAATCTATCTACGTTAATCGTTCTTTGCCTTTTGAAAGTGGCAGAAGAATTTTTGCTGCATCTGTATACTCTGTTGCTTGCACCGTCGACCTTAAAGGCATTCGTTCAATAAAATAGAAGCTTAATTTCACTCGATTTTTATTTCATTGTCATCGTTATTAACGGCTTGCGATATTTGCCCCTATAATGCATTACAAACACGATTTGTTCAATCTCTAATATGTTACCAGACGTTAGGCATTAAAAATAATGTAATTCACCTGAAGAATTTCTCTCAGACATGAGGCGGAACAACATTTAATCTACAAGATGCAGCGCAGGGATATCCTTCTTTCCACATATGATTTATTTGAGGCCTCCAAAGCATTTTCAGCGTTTCTTTGTGAATATTTTCAAACCCTGACGTCAGGTTTTTCCAAAATAACTGAGACAAAGTTAATCAAGAACTCTAAAGTCATTAGCATGGAGCTGAATTTTCTTTGTGAATTTTCTTTCGTGGAATTCAACTTTGCCTGGATATCGATACTGGTAGATTCGTTCGTCACAATATTATATCATTTGAAAATGAACATTAATTTCATACACGCTCGAGTGCTTTACCTTTCTGTTTTCAAAGCACCAACCCATATGTAAGCTTGCAGTTCCGTGTTTTTCTGTTATTTTCTGTTTATGCCGCAAGCTATGAGTTGAATATCAAAACTCTTCATGTTCAACAAGGGTATGAGTCGCATGTGATAGAGGAATGAAACCACATGCCGAAACAGTTGACACGAGAGATGTTTGTATGAAAAAATATTCTGAAGATAGGAACTATGTTTATGCAAATTCCCGTCAAAACACAGTAAAAAATTTTTCAAGGAAAATTACCCCATGATGAACACAAACTAGGAAAAATAACCCTACAGTGAACGAAATCTGGGAAAAACTGCCGTGCAGTGAACAAATTTCGGAAAAAATAGTGTCATTGTGGACGTTACCATGTAAACAACCTCATAGTGAACATTATTTATGAAATATATCATAACGCATAAAGTGCCTCTTCATTAACGTGTTAGGGATAGGAATGTGAAACTCGACAGTGACTGGAAGAACACAGTAAACATAATTTGAATGAAGAAAACACAAGATATCAGAGATGGACATGCTTTTCAAAGGTCATTACAGATTTAGCTGAATTACATTCAGTCCACCTCATTCTGACTTGACTGATATCTAAGCAGTGACACTTCCCGACTCGACGTTGACACACTTTTCTAAAGAGAGCCAATTACAGACGCCTCAGAGCAGTGGAAAGAAAACAAGTGGCTTCACATAAGTAGGAGTGAAGTGGCATGGCCATTTTTCGGCAATCGTGATGTAATAGACTCAAATTTTGCAGGCAATGTCATTGGTTCAGTTTGGTTGCAAGGCTGGCTGCGGTTCAAAAGCGACTCAGTCGACAAAATGCTCGAACGCGTCTCTGGATCAAATAGCCGTAGTCGATCGACTAACTCATAGAAATGCCGCCAAAACTAAATGAGTTTGCAACATTCGGTCAAAACGTACTCCGAAATGTCATTGGTTCAGTTTGGTTGCAAGGCTGGCTGCGGTTCAAAAGCGACTCAGTCGACAAAATGCTCGAACGCATCTCTGGATCAAATAGCCGTAGTCGATCGACTAACTCATAGAAATGCCGCCAAAACTAAATGAGTTTGCAACATTCGGTCAAAACGTACTCCGAAATATGCCGTGGTGGATCGTTTTAGTGAAAAGCATGTTTTCTGCACGTAAAAAGCTAATGATGGAATAGATAATCCAAGACGAGACGCAATCAACCTAGAAGATTTTTTTTTTCAAATGATTGTTTCCACAAAAAGATTGACATATGGTCAATTAGAAAAGCTTAACCCAACACATTTAAATTATAAATTTTTAAATGGTTCCACTAACTTTATTTACAAAGAAACACTCAACGTTGTACTGGCTAGGTCAATGAAGTACTGTAGTTCACCAGTGCAGGCTATATTCCTTGAATTAAAAAACACATCGTGCAGCAATGTTTGTAATATTTTGCCAACAAGAATTGGATTCGTCGCTGTTATCGTACCTCGAAGAAATCCTCAGATTTTTTGACCGACAAAAGAACTTTTAGATTTTATCAACGTTCGAACATAGACGCCAAAATTATACATAGTTTCTGTCGCGAATTTAAATTTCAAACCAAAACCACGTCCACATACATGCGAGTACGTACTGGTAAATGTTGCGTGTGTTAAGATGATACCAGCATTTTTGTGATTAATTATCTCGATGACGAAATTATATCCTGCTTGATATTACTTGAGTTTTCTGTATTTATGATTCAGAAAGAAAATTCCCGCGCAAGTTAAATCATAAGTAGTGACAATTTTTTCAAATATTTTACTTAGTTAACACCGTGTTTTCTTCCCCTCTTATCTACTAGCCCAGCATGTGATTGCTATGCGTGAAAAATAAGTTATTTTTCTGTGAATTTATCACAAGCAACACGTATGCATTGTGGGGTTCCATTTTTTAAACGTGCAAAGATATTATTCTAAAATATTTGATAGAAGCTTACACCAGCCATCAATTCTGAAAGCAGTACGATCACACCCTAATAGGAAAAATCTTTGCTGCAGAAAAAACTATAATCTGTGGCGTCAGGTACTGACAATAACTGCGTAACATGTGAGTGAATCAATGAGTTTCAAAAGTCAATCTGGCTTACTCGTCCTTAAAGATAAGTATTTAGCTTGAAATAAATGTTCAATCAGAATTAATGTCAACAAGAAAAACACACATAGCGTGTATTGGGTGTATTGTGTATGAACTCAATACTGAATTTAGAGTAACTCTTGACTTTTAGGGAAAAAGCAGCGAAGAAAAGGTAGTACCATGGTAGACCGTGGGTAGTACATTCGTGATCCGGTGCAGTCAGTGCGCGACAAGGAGGGTGCGTGGTCAAAGCCTTTATCCGTCGTGTCGGTGCTGCCCGCTGTCCTTGGAATCTTTTTTTTTATCTGAGTTAGTCTTTTCGTGTTCTTTGTTGTTCGCCCAACCTCATGCTGTTGTAATTTTTGTAGTGGTGTGCAGCAGTTACGAAAATGTTAAATTAACGGAAAAAAATTATTGGAGTTTCGTTAGGTACAGGAGAGGTTGTGTTGCCTGTTGGTGGTAATATGGTTTGACTGTTACGGTAATTGAGAAATTAATGCTCGTAACCTCTCCCGCGCTTACAGAGCTAGCTTTTGACCCTTTAACGCCCTAGAGGGCTACACGGTCATCTTTCGAAAATAGCCTCAATGATTGAATTTCTCGTTTAATTTGTTCGTTAATGTGTTCTTTGAACACCACAGCTCCTTCCTTATCCCAGCACCAGTGACTACCAGATGCCAGAGCCAGTTCAATAATGGGTGTTGTAACAATTGCAGGATGAGTGCAAAAATGATGAAGTGCTTGAGGATCATAGGAAACAAGATTCAGAAAATTTTCCTGTGTTTAGACGAGGGAAGGTATAAGGTACACGATAGGCAGAAAAATTAAACAAATGATATTGCAAGTGGGTTAGAACAGATAAGAAAGTTTTCTTTTGGATTTTCCAAATCACGCCAATAGTGGGAGGTGTCTATTTAGACAAAAATTTTAACGACTTGAACAATTAATTTACCGCTAGGGATACATCAAGAAGATTGTTCATTGAGGTTATTACGAAATACACATTTGAATAGAGCTTCTTGTGGGCCCGAATAAGTTTAGCGACTGGCACCACTTCTAGAGCATCCTGTCAACGCTGTTATAAGGTGTTTAATCATGTTTTGGCACAATACACATAAGCTAGCAGCATACCCGACTAATCAGTAAATGGGCTCCTACGAAATTTGATGCGTAAGTTAGCGGCAATAGTTTAAATGGGCCAATTAAAACATTAATGTCTTGAAAAATTCAGGATTCATTTCATTCCATGTAAAATTACCCGATCAATTTGCTACACGTAATAGGAAAAATTTTGCTCGACTACCTTGTGTCAATAATGCTCGGATAAAAAGCGAGATTCGAAATTCGTCTTGGGAAAGTTTTATGAGATGTTTCTCAAATTTCAGCGGAGACCACTGTCCATATTTTCATTCATATGGAGTAGAAGCTTTGTCGAGATCATACTTATGAATGATGAGAAAGCATGAATTTACTTATATTTCGGCTTACATGCTCATGATTGCTAGCTTGTGTATATAATAACTGAGTTCGATTTTTTTCGTCTCCATTAACCTACGTTTTATGCATGAATTTTGATATGGAAAGCTTTAAGAGACCCAGAAGCTCAAATATTTACCAATTTTTGAATGCATCATTCGAGTGAGCATTTTATTCTATTTTTCACGACTCAAGTGGCTCTTTTTTTGGAGCGTAAAGAGCAAATTTGTTTTATTTTTTCAGTTCTATACCATGCTCTGATTTCGTGTTCCATCTATTTACTATTTTCAAAGGAAATGAACAGTCCATATAGTTCGAATCAGGTTTACGCTCGAAAATACGTAATGACTCTGAAATCCTAAGGCCATAAGGGGACGAAGTAAAGTGTCAAGTTTTGAAATCGGCCAGAGGTATAGTTTCATTGCATTTTTCCGTATAATTGCGCTCAGCAGAATTTGATGGGTATGCTAGCCGATTTCCAGAACGGAAGCTTCTATCCCGATGCTCTGCCACTCTGATTTAGGAATTTTGTGACTTCATGCCGACGTACGACGATGTGGTATGACGTCGTGAAATTTCTGTATAAGAGTGGCGGGGCATCGGTATGGAAGCTTCCGTTCTGGGAATCAGCTAGCACACCCATCATATTCTGCAGTGCGAAATCATACCGAAAACGCAATGTACCTATATCTCCGGCCGATTTCAAAGCATGAGACTTTACTTCGACCCGTTATGACCTCTGAATTTTAGATTCATTATATATTTTCAAGCGCTACCCTGATCTGAACAATTTCGACAGTCATACCCTTCACAAATGGTAAATAGATAAAATCCTTTATGCGCATCGAAACCTTTGTGCGAATTTAAGCGCACAGTGGGTTTTTTGTTTTTCTTTTAACGTATTTTGTTTTGCTTTTCATGCTTCATTTTAATACCTACCATTCATTGTAATTTTATTTTCTATATCAGAGACATACAGATGCTTTTTTTTTTTTGAACCGGTGATTCAGCTGGACTCTTAAGCATTTTATTAGTAAAGATGATTAATATCCTCGTAATTTTCTCCATTTTTAAGCTTCTGATAAAGTTCTGACTTAAGCAAGCTACTGACTTGTTCAGATGTATTGAATCGTCAATAATACTCAATACATTTTAGAAAAACCGTTTCCAATTTAATGGACGATTGTTGATTTAATTATTTTCCTTGTTAACGTAGGCACAAGTTGTGTGAATAGTGTTTTCAGGCAAAATTTTTGTCATACCAACTAGAGACTTATGTTCATGATTGCACAGGAAACCGCAGTGCAGATAGCGCACGAGGAATCAGTACATAAAATCCCGTTGAACTTGGATATTCCCTTCGCGTTCAGCAGCTCTAGGTGTCGCAGTGCAGTGGGAGTTATTATAACTTACTAGGTTAGATTCTGCTCGAAGTAAAAACCAATATGTAAGCTTGATGTACCGTGTTTCTCAGTTTTTCTGTTTATAAATCAACCAGGAGTTGAATATGAAAACTTTCATGTTGAACATGGGTATGAATACACGTGTGAAAGAGGAATGAAACCACATGCCGAAACAGTTGACACGAGAGAAGTTTGTACGAAAAAATATCCTGGGGAGACGAACTATGTTTATGACAATTTCCGTCAAAACACAGGAAAAAGTTTTCAAGGAAAATTACCCCAGGATGAACACAAACTAGGTAAAATAACCCTACAGTAAACGAAATCTGGAAAAAACCATCCTACACAGGGCTGCCACTGATGGGGGATTTCCCCTAGATCTGGGGGAAACGCTTGTAGTCTAGGGGAATGAGGGAAACTTACGCAAAAACTACTAAATTTGGGGGAATTTGGCAAGGAATTATTTCTTATGCAAAAAATGTATACTTTGAATAATTTTAAATTACAAGTGGATGTAAGCTCATTCGGATGAAGGTATTATGATGCAGAACAGGAAATGCCTCTTTTAACGATGAATAAAAGGCAATATAACGAAGTTTGAACGCGGATGGAACTCAGACTGGCAACGAGATTCACATGATCACATCGGAACAGCGAACAGTCTTATTCTCACTGCTCACTAAGCTAATTCTCAATAGTTCGCTTTGTGAAAGGAATAAAAAGGCAGATAGTGAACGTTACCGTTGCTAGCTTCCTTCTTCTGAGCGAATACTTTTTGATCAATATTCCCCTCATTAACTTGAATTATGTGATAACTATTCTTATAGATTAATTTTTGAATTCAGATATTTTTATCGTATTTTCTTCGGCAAAGGAGACGGAACGCAGAAGTTCTTAAAGATAAAATACTTGTGTGGTGCAAAATTAACAGATATTACAAATGTGCAGCAGGCCTAGTTTCCAATCAGTAACTTTCAATATTAATGTTTTTATTTGTATGTCTTGTCATATCTTATATGCGATACAGAGGCTAACTCTGTTACATGCTCTTCAGCAATTAGTTCAACTTAGAATGTCAACTGAACGTTTTACCAAGCAAAACTTTATACAGATGACAAATAGGTTCATTTTAATTATTAATGCTATTTATATAAGGATTTCATTATTTTATAGTTATTATTTTGTTTTAGAATGCTGATTATTTTTTCCCAATGGCATACCGAACCGAATCATCTTCTAAGAAACAAAAGTTCTGTCATTTAGTAGTAATTGGCTCGGTGCACCCGAATTAAAAACTCGTCTGTAATGAAATAGTAATTTCAACTGTAGGTATTGTAAGTGCAGCTATATTTATTTGAAAAATTTAAACAAAACTATGCTCAGTGCAACATAAGAAAAACAAAAATGTTGCAAGTATCAGCGCTGATATCGTAAGAGAGCCGTCCATGAAATCCAGTGGAATTACCATAAGTGAGCTTACTCTTGTAGAAAATTTTGACCAACACGACCTTTCCTCAACTGTGTATAATTTCTTGCCTGCGGGTAAAACAATTCACTCATGCAGCAAAATAGCTCACAAGCTGTCAATTAAAAGGACGAAATTACATTTAGATTTATAATACATTGAGTTATATCAGTTTCTATTTATTATATATACAATAATACGTGTTTTTTTCAATTTTGGGGGATTTTTGCCGAATATGGGGGAATTTCTACCGCAAATCTGGGGGAAAGAGAAAAACCTCAGTGGCAGCCCTGGTCCTACAGTGAACAAATTTCGGGGAAAATAGCGCCATTGTGGACGTTACCTTGTAAACAACGCCATAGAGAACGTTAGTTATGAAATATATCATAACGCAGAAAGTGCCTCTTCATTTAAGGTCTTAGGAATAGGAATGTGAAACTCGACAGTGATTGAAACGGTTGGGGTTTTTCGTTTTGGTTCATATTTACGTTTTCAAATTAGAACTTTGAATTGAAATTCCATTTCTTCAGTAGTAGGAACATGCGATTAGATTATAGGCTACCCCTAAACACCTTATGAGAAGCTCATATCATTTAAGTTTTTCTGAAGATCTGGGACATTTAGTTGTCCAAACTTATGAAAATTACTCATTTGAAACTAGCTTTAGAAGGCGTCCAATCCCTTTACGAAGTACTTTAAAAATTCCTAATTTAGTTATTTGTAGAAACATGTTTTCCACTCTCAGTGACTTGCGCCAATCTATATTTGATCATTATGTTTGCTTACCAGTTTATTTTTCAGAAACTACCATTAAATTCATTATGTTTGAATTGCCTGAAAACATCCTTGTTTTCTCTCATTATCTTCGGCCTGACTTTCACGAGTAGAGCATTTTTTATTTAATTTAACAGTTTTTAGATTCAACAGAAATGCTTTTTACAAAAGTTTTTCTTACATATTCAACAGTAAGTGTCGCATTAAAATAAGTTTTTGCGCACGTGTGAAAATAACTTTTCGCACACCATTCCAATATATTTATAACACCAATAATATCCCGTGCTCGCCTTTTTACTGATAACTTCGTTCTTTCCAACAACAGCCACCTCCAAGAAAAACATCTAACACAGGTCAAAATCTTTGAAATCCCCACAGCCAGCGAAACTGCGGTAAAGTAGCAAAATTAACATAAGTTTTCAGTAGTCACCAACTGGAAGTGTTCACATCCAACGAGGCTCCAACTCGCCGCCATGTGTTGCTGCTGTACGAAGCGGACAGGTCACCTCGTGGTCGTCTGGTTTTCGCTGGTAATGTTCTTTGTTAATCATATTTTACTTAACTCCATATAAAACCATTATCATTACAGCAATGACCCGACTGTGTCGTTATTATGCTTTATATACGGTCATAATGAAAGAATAGTATAGGCTACATCTACTAAATGCAGTCTAAATTGTACAATATTATCATTTGCCTGTTATGCAATTGGTCATGATGGATGAATATTATCGTCATCATGTTATATACATGGTCATAATGGGAGAATATTTTTATATTTATCTTATATGTAGAACATAATGGGAGAATATTATCGTCTCAATGTTATATACATGGTCATAATGGGAGAATACTATTCTACTGATCTTAGATGTAAGTCATAGTGGGGGAATATTATCAACTTCATGTAATAAATACGGTCATAATAACTAATTCGGTTGCAATCGACTGATCCATGCCGGGACTACCAACACCTAGTTCGTCCTGAACTCCCATATTTACACCATGGCAGAAGAATGGCTATCGCCCTTCTGTGATGTGACTCAATGACATACCCTTCATCTTACCTGTGGGACTAGGCATCACAGAGATGAACACTCATAACGGCGGCTAGTTAACTCTGTTTCTTAACCGAAAAACAGCATTACAAGCAGTCAAGCATACATTACAAGCATACAATCTATTGAAAACGTGGTTTGTGTTGAGTGACATTCATTTTCTGAAACCTTTACTAAGCTTTTCTCGGTCTAACTCAAGCTGAGATATTTGTCGCCTAACTTCATGAATTTATCTTTAATATTTGTCTAATGGCCACGACAAAATCATTGCAAAAATTTTGAATATTTATAATTGCAAGCGGCAATATCTTCGAGCCACTTTTTCAATACACCTTATTTTGAAGATAATGGAGATAGACTTTAGTTTATTAATAGCATTATAGAATAGAATTTAGTTAATAGAATTATTCTGTAAGAGAATTTGGTGTTTTATTTCTATATCCATAAGATATGGTTGTTAAATCTACGATTCCAAGAAACGTATTGAAAACTTATATTTTCAAATTGAAGCTTTATGGCGTAACGCTATATCGTTCAAATTAGAGCTGCACATCTGCTCCAGCCACTAAGTCACTTGCTGATAGCAAAGGTAGATAGTTCAGTCGAGACCAACACTAGAGAGACATATCTTATTTTAGAATTTTGAAAATTTACTCCTGTAATTGCTTAGTAAGAAATACTTTAAACTCAGTGACTAGAGATTGCTTAAATAACATCCACATGATTCGAACTACCATAGAAAATTTGTCACTCACCTGAAAATAAGTAAATTTACAGTCTAATTTGACATGTATGTATACTTTTCGATCGAGTTGTGTTCTAAAATTTAAATTAACCGCTCAAACCGGTGGTTTTCAGTATCGATACATTTCTGGGCTTGAGTCGCAACTGACTCCATGCTCCCCACCATCGTCTCATGAGACTTCTGCGCACACTTTTTGTATTGCATCGCAACGCTTATCCAATATGAGTGATCTACTAAGACCGTACACTTCAACTATTACTGAACCCAATAAAACAAAAGCAAGTGACGTGAGGTCTGCGCAGCGTAAAGCCCCAAGGTCCCATCCTCTGACCTGGTAGATTATGACGCATGCACTCGTCCTCGAGCGCCACGATGATAGTGTGGTGAGGCTCCATCTTGTTGGTAATCAAACGCGACAGTATAGCTCATCGCACAAATGGCAGGGAACATCTAATTAGCAAGCAGTGTCACTTGCCCTTCAGTTTTTAAAAGGGATAAAATGAGTCTCCCAGTAGACAAGCAAAACTTAATTGCTACACCTGCTACAAAACTGCCTGTTGAAAAACTACACACAATTTTTCCAGGAATTTTATTGTTTAAAGGACAAAGTACGTTTTGTGTGCCAGGGCAAAATGTGTGTAGATTTTTTTAAGCACCCTGTTTTGTGATGTTCTGTTGAGATACAGTTATTTAATAATATTTTTCTTTGTAAAATATTTCATCCTGATATTTCTACTGCGTCTAGAGTAAGCTAATTTACAAATGATCTTTATGACTTTACGATGACAAAATAATTGCACACTAGCAATTAATAACCGTTTTTTTCCCTTTCTATGCAGATCTCCAACGTCTCCACAACCGTGCTAGGCGTCGCATTGCTCAGTTTTCCGTCTGGTAAGTTATGCCACAGCCGAGCTTCTCATTTTTACCTTGTATTCAAAATTGCATGACCCGTATTTTGTGGAACAACTGAAATCAATATAGATCACAAAATGTTAACAGTATTTTTCTCATTTAGTTGGTAATCTGAAAATAATAATAATAATCATAGTTTTGAGTTCCGAATTTGCTTATAATGAGTTTAAGGAAATGTATCACGTCCGATGTATTACAGATTCAGAAATTAAAGGGTGAATCAAATGAAAATATTAAAACTAACTTACAAATCTAATAATGGAATAATAACGAATTTTTTGTCATCAGTTTTAAAGTAAATAGATTAATTAAACTTAATACTGATGACAAAAAATGTTTTATTATTCCATTATTAGATGTGTTAGCTAGTTTTCAAATTTCTTCGTCGCAAAATACACGATTTGAAGAAAGCAAGGAGCAGGGATGGTTGAGGTCGGACTGCAGAAAACGAGGCATCAATCACTAGGTGTGTTCTCAGACAGGATACCCAGCGCATTGAAGCACAAAGTTGGGAAAGATGAGGGAGAAAAGACAAAGAGAGATAACGGAGATGGTATGAGCACTGACAGAAGCGAAGTGGAAACGAAAGATAGTAGTACAGATAGGTGTATCAAAGGCTGAAGTATCTCAACAGTCCAATAGCATACGATGGATAAATCTTACAAACCAAAGCCAATAGCTTATCTCGTGCCCCATTGAAGATGCTCGATTTCATTTATTAGCCTAATTACTGTATTAAAGACAATTAAGTCCATCGATCGACATAGATCACACAAAATATTGCGAAAAATATATTGCAGCTGTTTTTAACGACTTAGTCAACATTGTCGAAAATTTTACAGAGGGTTTTACTTGAAGTCTCACTTACCACTGAAATTTCATTGATAATATCCAAGAACTTAAATCCATCTTCTTTACAAAAGAGTACCTTGGATGCTCTTGGGAGCGCAAACTACTTGAATAATAACGCTGACCTTGTTAGATATAATTAATTGGTCTCTCCCCCAATGAATGATAAATTTCTAAACTAGTATAAAATCGCTCATGAAACACTGATTCACGAAAATTGCGATAAAGCCTTCGTTGGCAACTACAGATCTGTTTCTGTGACACCATTCTTCAGTAAAATGTTCGAAAAAAATTGTGCGTTAACAAGTGCACTTTTTTGAGCTTTCAATCAAAAATTCGTGCTCTGTGAAAAAAAAATTTCGATCCGAAAAATCAATTTCACAGGCCGGCTTGAATGATATACAAAACTAATTTTTGTTTTCGAATAATGATAACGAAAAATGTTTTTCCGTGTTTAGAAGTATTTGCTGGCGCAAGCAACAGTTATTTGTTCAGAAATTCTACTACATTAATACGGCGATAGAGGAGTTGCACATTAATGTTTCGAATTATACTAAGCAAATTGGAAGCAATAAGTCACCATTGATGATGTACTATTGGAACTAACGTATATTAGCCATACTCACACAGAATTCTACTACATTGTGCTTCAACCGTAGTTCTGTTACATATTTCTAATAAAATGCAAAGCGACCACGTGCAATTGTGTTTCCGCCATCACGTATCACAATTGGGAAAATGTTCTTCTGGGTGTAGACTATTCCATCTTTTCTTTAAACATGAATCCCATTATTATGCTCATAAAACTTTATCTCACCTCAATCCGGCCATTAATTTGGTTCAAAAGACACATCATTGAGCTTCAAATTTACCAACACAAATTTCAATGTTGATTTTAAATGGCGTTCCCCAAGGATTGGTTCTAGGACCTCTCCTATTTTCAATCTACATTGATATTCTTACGCCCTCTAGATTTTTAAAATTCACCCATATCGCCAAAGATGGCAAGCTTTCTTCAATACCTAATAAAAAACTCTTATTAAGTACTACACAAAATAATAACGATCCGCAAGAATTTTCATTGGGACTCAAAGCGAATAAAATCTGCTTCAATATTGACGAAACAAGGAACATTACATCTTCATACAAACGCCATGCATCCCTCCGGTGCGTCAAAATTGGTGATAGCCAGTTTGAAGAAATCTACTCTGGAAAAAGCTTTTGAAAATACTCTATGGGGCACAGTTTTAAATGTTCACGATACATGAAATTGAATCTAGTAAATTTTTGGTTTTTAACAATCAAAAGAATCGTTAAAAATCAACTTCCACAAAACCAATAAAAATAAAACAATACAATCAACTCAAAAAGTCATTAATTAAAGTAGTGAAAATAAAAACACCATGCCCAATCAGATGATGCATTTATGTGTGTCTTTGAAAAATGAACGCGTCCCAATTGAAATTCTGAGCCTTTTACAGATCGTTTTCAGGCAGTTATAAGCCAAGAGTTTAGTCGTTTTCAAGCAGTAAATTAGCCTTTTTCGGAGCAAATGTCTACTTATTTTAAGCCCTTTTAAACGGCTATTTATGGGCATCGAAACGGCTAATGCAACGGCCATTTTGGGCTTCTCTACTACCTGAACGAGGCTATTCACGACCATTTTTGGCTTTTCCATTGCTTGAACGAGTCTCGTCCTGGCCTTTTTGGGCTTCCTTACTGCTTGATCAAGGCTAATACCGGCCCTTTTGGGGTTCCTTACTGCTTGATCAAGGCTAATACCGGCCCTTTTATGCTTCCTTACTGCTTGATCAAGGCTAATATACCGGCCTTATTAGGCTTCCGTACGACTTATAGTGGGCCTTGCAACGACCTCAAAGAGCTCTAACATCAGATTTTTAAAACGATATAAAGAGTTTGTAAGGCCGGGTCTTGTGGCTGCTTCGCCTAGTGAGTTCCGATTTGAGGCGAGTGAAGCAGCGGACTTACGTTTATACTTCTCCGGCTGTAGGTATTGATGGTAAGCAGCGGAGAAGTGGGAACTTTTTCTTAAATGAATTTACATTGGGATATATTAAGATTACTGAACATAGAAGGACTAGAATCGAGGTTTGAGGGGTAACTAGGGTAAAGCACTACAAGTTGAATGCTCAGCGTTCGACAACCCAAGTGTTCCAACAGTTATAAGCTATCATTCATATTTAATTTATATAATGCATTAATAAAGTGCCAATTTGATGTTATGCTCAGCAGTTAGCTTTTCTATCCTAGTTTTCATGTTGACTGGATTAATTATTTATAGTATTGTTGAAGATGTTTAACGGACCTTACCTAATCTAACTTAACTAAGTTAGGTTAGTTGAAATTCATTTAGTTCTTTACATTTACTGAAGTAATACGACTTGTACAACATTTACGATTACGAGTCTTTTTACAATCTATTACGCGTCCAAATAGAGGTCGTCGAAAAGGCTTGAAAACGACTTTAAACGACCCGAATGAGCCCGCAAACAGCCATTGACTAGACCAATAAAAGGCCAGTTGAATGAAGAGCCCTTTTCAAGCCCTAATAGGCCAAGTATAGGTAGGAGTCGGTTTGAAGTCGTGATTTTTGGCCCTTTTGAGCCGTTTTCGACCTTTTACGACTAATTTACTGCCTGAAAAGGGCGATAATTTTCAATTGGGGTGTTGGATTTGAACTCGTAATTTAATTATTAAAATCTTGACTAATGAAAGTGACAAATATTCTAAAGATTTGCAACAAGCAGGTCATCACGATCCTCTAATTAGATATAGAAGTGAATTCAAGCGTCCCAACTAGTCAAACATACGATCTCAACACACTCTCCACTCAATCAGAACTTAAACTTGGAACTCGATCTCTGCCGGAAACTTGGAAAAAAGATAACACATAGCCCTCAAAACTAACTTTGAACTTTGATTGCTATCGATGCATTAATGAGACAAGTTGATTAAATAATCACTTTCCTCCTAAATGATTTAAATTTGCAAAATGGTTTGCCATTGAATAAGATTGATGCTAAGTTCTGAAATGCGCTCACTATTCTCGTTAATTCTAAATATTGCTAACATTAAAATAGATTTCTGTGTCAACACATTACTTGATATCTAGCATTTATCTAAGAAGCCGCCAAGCTTAGTTGGGCCCACAGTTGGCTACATTAAAAATTATCAATCGAAATAATAATAATAATAATTCCTAGTAATAACATTTTTAACTCATCCCTAAGGATAAATACATTATTGAATTCTTCAAATGAACTTTATTAAATATAAAGAATAAATTTTACTGATCTATTGTGTTTCAGTCTATCCTCTTCCGGCATCCATCGCATTCGTGGTACTTGGCATCGTTGGCGTATGTTTGTGTGTCCTGGATATCTACGGAATCAGTAAAGTGAGTGAATTTTTAACCATCCACAGATCACTACCACTCACCATTTTGTTCCTTATTTTTCAGTTGCACAATATTGAACTAAATATGAAGGTGCAATTTCTGACACTATTTCGGTAAGGTGTGTTCTATCATATCACATTTTTCAGATTTGGGGCAAGTTCTTACGATACTTTTCTCAATGGAAAATAGATAATTAACTGAGTATAAATCGATCGGTATCATTCATTACAAAAGTACCTCCACTGAAGAGATAGTTTAAATTGGAATTCTTCAGCATGGAAACTCTAAAGTCCGACATGAATGGTTCAGATTTTATTCGTGTACATTTTCTGACCTTTTGCAGGTTATCACCAATTAGACTAGTTAAATCATTATATTAATAGGCCTAAAAATGTACAAGGGATAACAAACGAGATGGTTTGATACTTAGTGTCTTTGATTCGTGCTTCAGTCAGAAACAAAGTGTCACTACGACAAGTTACTGTCGAAGTTCTTCAGCTAGATAAAGCCGCGAGTTAGCTTCCGTTCAGAAAGCCCATCAAACTGAATATAAGGATACAGTGTTGCCAGCACTACTTCTTAGCTATTGTTACATGTAAGAATCATTCAATCTTTAAAGAATAATATTTTAATTTTGTGCAGAACAAAATATCCTACATGACGCCCTTCCTCGTCTGGATGATTCTCTCCACTATTTCCGCCGGCATTGGTGCCGTGATTGTGATATGCCAGATGATAATTTTGGCCTCTTCTGATAGCGACCACGTAAAAGGCCAGGGTAGCCTTTACATCATGTACGGGGTGATGATCGCCGCCGTCGTGCTGTCTGGCATTCTCAACGGCTACTTCTCGTATGTCATCTCATCACACAAGAAGGAGGTAAGAAAAGTGTTTGGAAAGTGTATTTTCATAAGTTTCTGCACAATATTTCCCCATTCTAAGGGACACCCGTGCTCCAAATTGAAAAGTGATTCTTGCATATCTGCAGAATAGTTTGAGCAAAATCTAGCTAAAGCCCTGCAACTTGCGTGTAACGCTTCTTCCTCATCAAGATATTTATGAACACAGTGCAATAATGAGGCAGGCAAACGGTTAAATTTAAATTTACTCGAAAAAGACACAATTTGAATTATTTTTCAAAATATGAATGCAAGTTGGTAGTTATCGATTTACGCTCCTAGGTTCCAGCGACGATCAAGTCATTATATATTTAAAGTCATTATATTTCCTGCAAACACCAGTGGAATTATTTCATTTGCAGTCAACGAATACAAACAGACGTAATCGATACTCGACACGTTGCACTAAATTTGAAATAAAATTGTACCCGAAATCAGCTCCCTAACATTTCAGTGTTAAAAACAACACAGTAGATTCATCAACCATGTTTGCTGAGGCTTCTGACCCAACTTTCCACCGCTTGTGTCGTGCAGGTGAAAGCCCAGCAGGGCTACGACGACATGAAGACCGAGGTGAATATGGTAGCCCGCTAACTGCAGAACTTCCACCACAGCCGAGGATTCACTGAAGATTGGGATGTGAGCGACTTCGACTGAACCAGAAAAGTTGGGCGCGCATTTGGGTTGTGTATAAAATCGCCTTGTTTTCTTGCCTCGTGGAGCACTTTTTTCGTTTGGGATAACGGTGCTTCTCGCCATCAACATGTCCAAGATCGCCATCAGTTCAATTTCCAAACTTTAAAGCGTTGAATTTGAGTAGTTTTGTATCATTTATGGATGAGTTTGTAATTGAGCGCGCTGTATCTACTTCTGTCTTAGTAATCCAGCCACGGTTACTTCTGGACGCTGCTTACGAAATTATTTAAATTTGGGTCCAAGCGTTAATAAATCTATGAATTTGGATGGAAGCTTTACTGTACTTTAAAATATGTCAAATCGTGAGACGCTTTAAGACCTGGTGCATTTAAATAAATTGCTGGTGTAGGCCTCGGAAATGAAAGAACTGGTAATGCTATATTCCCACTGGTGATGTACATCTCTCGGATTTCAGCAGCCTTAATCGTACAGAAGAATATGAAATTTACTGTAGAAATTGATATTTCATCAAAGAATTGTAAGTCTTTCACTTGCCATTTAGTTATTTTATTCACATTGTAGCTGATAACCATCAGGTACCCATTCTCTGTAACTTTTTCAATATTAGTTGATGAATATTTGATAAATTGTTTTGAGAAAATTAAAATTTCTGTTTCTACTTTTCTCCGCTGAAGTCGTTGAAAATATTTTTGCTGTTTCTGTGAACTCTGTTGCTTGCACAGCCTGCCTACGGACAGGTACTCATGTAATAAAATAGTAGCTTAAATCATCCAAATTGTGGTTTTAAGCTATTTTTGGCTTGCGACATTTGCCCCTCTGATGCTTGGAAAACACATTTTGTTTAATCACTAATAAAGTTGGTAATTCAAGTTCTTTGTTGTGAACAGACGTCTGACTTTAAATATAATGTTGGAGTAATTCATAAGAAGAATTTCTCTAAAACTGTCAAGAGACCGAACAACACTTAATCTACAAAATACAGAGCAGCGTTCTTCTGCTTCTCACACAAAAGTTATTTGGGCCTCATTATCATTTCCAACGTTATTTCTGAACATTTTCAAACACTGGCGTAAGGCTTTTCTAAATCCACTGCAATAAAATTAATCAAGGACTTTAAAGTCATGAGCATTTTGGTAAATTTTTTCAGTAATTTAGTATTCGTAGAATTTCACGATTTTCTTAATCATAATACTTGTAGGTTCGTTCGTCCCAATATTATCTATTTTCCGATTTGAAAAAAAAATACATTTTATGCATACTCGAGAGCTAAACACTCCTATTTTCGAAGCATCAACCATTAGGTAAGCGTGCCGTAGCGTGTTTCTCTATATTTTTCTGTATATAACACATATAAGCCGTTACTTACTTGAAACTTTTATATTTAACATGGGTATGAGTACACGTGAGATAGAAGAACGTGACTTAAAGCCAAAACAGTTAATATCGAGTGAAGTTCGTTCGAGAAATATTCTGTAATGTTAATTGTGATAATTTCTAGCAAAACACACAGAAGGTAACTTAAAAAATGACCTCAGGATGAATGTTAACAAGGAAAAGTAACCCTTACAATGAACGAAATCTTGGAAAAACAGCACCATTGTGTACGTTATCCTGAAAACAACCCCAGAGTGAATGATTTTTAAAAAATATGCATATCCCAACGCAGAAAGTGACTTCAAAAACGTGTTAGGAATAGGAATATAAAACGCGACAGTGACCGGGAAGACACGGTCAGCATAATTAGAATGAAGAAAACAATAGCCAACATTTATGAACATGCTTATCATAGATCGTGACAAATTAAGCTGAATTGCATTCATCCCGCTTCATTCCAACTTAACTGATATTGGAAGCGCGATACTTTCCGATTGAACGTTGACACACTTTCTAATGAGAGCCAGTTGAAAAAGCCTCAGAGCAGAGGCAAGAAAAAAATATCAAATAAGTAAGTGGGGTGGCATGGCTATTTTTCGGCAATCGTGACGTACTAGCCCCCAAAGTTTGCGTGCAATGTCATTGGTTCAATTTGGTTGCAAGACTGGCAGCGGTTCAATTTGGTGGCAAGGCTGGCAGCGGTTCAAAAGCGACTCAGTCGTCAAAATGCTCGAACACATCTCTGGATTCAATAGCCCAAGTCGATCGACTAACTCATAGAAATGCCGGCAAAACTAACACGGGGTCGCAACATTCAATCAAAACGTACTCTACCGAAATATGCCGTGATGGATCGTTTTAGTGAAAAGCATGTTTTCTGTACGTTAAATGCTGAGAATAAAAAAGCAAGCAAGACGCAATCCTCCTAGAATATAATTTCCTTTGAGAAGATTGTTCCTTCAAAATGATCAATACGTAGTCAGCTAGAAAACCTCGACGCAACCCATTCAAATTATTAATTTTCCAGTGGTTTGACAAGCTTTATTTGCAAAAACATTCACGTTCTACGAGCTACGTCAATGAAGAACAGCAGTTCTCCAGTGCAGTCTATACTTATTGAAATAAAAAACATCGAGCTGCAATGTTTGTGATATTTTGAAGACAAGAATTGGCTTCATTGATGCCATCAATACCCTAAAGCAATCCATCAGATTTTCTGAACGACAAAAGAACTTTAAGTTTATCAATGTTCGAACATGAACGTCAAAATTAATGCTACTTTCAGTCGTTCATGTAAATTTCAAACCAAACTGCATCGACACATGCACAAGTACACACTATTAAATGTAATATGTACGTGTGTTGAGATATTACCAGCATTTTTGGTGACAAATTACATTGATGACGAAATGGTATCATGCTTCATATTATTTAAGGTGTTTCGAGTATTTTTAATTCAGAGAGCAAATTTGGCAAGCAAGTTGAATCAGAAGTAGTGACAATTTTTTAAAATATTTTTTAAGTTTAATACGTGTTTTATTCCACAGTTTCTCCTTTATTCCCCTCGTATCTACTAGCCCCGCGTGTGATTGCTTTGCATGAAAACAATGTTTTTTTTTTGTCTATTGATCATAGCAGCATGAATTCATTAGTGGGGTTTCATTTAATAAATGTGCAAGAACATGATTCTAAAATAATCTGATAGAAGCATACAATAGTCATCAATTCTGAAAACAATGCAATCACACTCTAATAGGAAACATCTTCTATACAAAAAAAGAATATTGTCAGTAGCGTCATGAACTCACAGTAACTGCGTAACATCCCTATCCAACTTTTTTGCCACCTGCATGCATGTTTTTCGTCGCCCAAGTAATTAAATCCCTTAGGCGGTGAAAAACATGCATGCCCCGGCGAAAAAGTTTGACTGAATGTGAATGAATGAGTTTCAAAAGTCAATCTGGCTCTGTTCGTTCTTAAAGATTAGCATATAGTTTGAAACAAATAATCGGTCGAAATTAATTCATTGTAGAACAACATTCATAGAGTGTATTGATAAATACAATGAGTATTGTGAATGAACTCAATGCCGAATTTGAAGAAGCTCCCGACTTTTAGAAGAAAAGCAGCGAAGAAAAGGTAACTGATTCATGATCCGGCGCCGACAGTGCGTGGTCACGCTCTATATGCATCGAGTCGGTGCTGCGCGCTGTTCCTGAAATCTTTCTTAATATGTGAGATTTTCTTTTCATGATCTTTGTTGTGCGCCCAACCTCACGCTACTATAATTTTGCTAAATCTGAAGGATATGACAGTAATCGATTTTGTAAATTTCAACGCCTTAACGTAGTTAATTTTATCAAAAGAAACCAGTTTTCATCTATGCACTTTCCATCTGAAATGAGTATTTTATTAGTTATAGCAGTAAATGACTTGACGCAACTCCAGTTTTTGAAGCGAAAAGAAATTCATCCATCGCGCGATATGGCAGAGTATCGCTTGCGACACGCTCGTCATCAAAGACGAAACTAAACCTACCGCTACCTCTCGTTAAATACATTTGACGAAAAAAATGTATGGAAGAAAAGTTGTTTAGGTAAATCTGAAGGAGATGACAGTTGTCGATTTTGTAAATTTCGATGCCTTAGCATAGTTAATTAAATCGAAATAAACAAGTTTTCTTCTATGCACTTTTTGTCTCAAATGAGTATTTTATTAGTTATAGCGGTAAATGACTTACCGCAACTCCAGTCTTTGAAGCGGCAAGAAATTCTTTGATCGAATTGTATGGCAACACTGCAATTGCGTCTCGCTTCCAGCGCGCTGTCTTGAAAGACGAAACCAAACCTACCGCTATACCTCGTTAAATACTCATTTGACGAAAAAAGTTTATAGAATAAAAGTTGTTTATTTCGATTTTATTACCATGTTTCAAGCAACAAAAATTCGAAAATCGATGAGTAGCTGTTTATTCGAGCGCATTCGTCATCAATGACGAAACTAAACTTACCGCTATAAATCGTAAAATACTCATTTGAGACGAAAAAAGAATAGAAGAAAACTTGTTTATTTTGATTCAATTAATTAGGTTCAGGCACCAAAAAGTGGAAAATCGACAACTGTCATCTCCTTCAGATTTACCGTTGTTTATTTTGATGTTTTACCAAGATTCAAGCAACAAAAATTCGAAAATCGATGAGTAGCTGTTTATTCGAGCGCATTCGTCATCAAAGACGAAACTAAACTTACCGCTATAACTCGTAATAAATTCATTTCAGACGGAAAGTGCATAGAACGAAACTTGTTTATTTTGATCTAACTGAGGTAAATGTGTAGCGTTGGTCAGTAATCGATTTTCCACTTTTCGGTGCCTAGAAATAGGCAATTTGATCTAAATAAACAATTTGTCTTCTATGCACTTTCCGTCGGAAATGAGTATTTAACAAGTTATGGCGGTAGGTTTAGTTTCATCTTTGATGACGAATGCGCTCGAATTAATAGCTCGATTTTCAAATTTTTATTGTTTGAATCATGGTAATAACATCGAAATATATTACTTTTCTTCTATACACTTTTTGCAGCAAATCAGTTTTTTACGAGTTAGAGCGGTAGGTTTTATTTTTTGCGCGATTGAGCTGTTAAGAGTACGTTTTAATACTTTGTAATTTATTATTAGCTCACCCCGCGGAGCCTGAACCCACTTCTAGGATCTTTTAATTAATAACACAATAGAAATTATCACCCTAAAATGACGATTTATAGCGGTATGTTAACTTTCGTCTTAGATGGCGGGAATGCGTTCGGTCATTCGAGCGCGTCGGAGGGGAGAGTCCATTGCAGTGTTGCCATACGACACACTCGGTGAATTTCTCTCCCCTTCAAACACTACAGTGGCGGTAAGTCATTTACCGCTATAACTCGTAAAGTACTCATTTGCGACGGAAAGTGCATAGGGTAATTCATCAAATATCGAACTGAACTGATTATCGAACAACTTTGGAAATATGCGCGAAATAAATTTAGTAAGCATCCAAACTTGCTCAGTGCCAGTGATCTTACATCTAAAACTCCTATTTTAGTGATAAAAACTCATTTCTGTGAGCTGCAAACTGCTACCAGCTGTTGCGAACGCATTTTCTGTACGACCCTTACAAATTGGTCGAATTTTTTCACTCGAAAAATCTTACGCACCTCGGGAAAATTGCGACGGTTTAATTGTTGTTGGGTCACCGTCAACCTCCCGTCATAACTAGAGAGTAGTGTTGTCATATGATGTTCTGTTACTGTATTTTTTTCTTTTCCGCCAAAAACTTGATAATTATTCCATGTTCGACATTCAGTTCCTTTTTCATGTCAGTATTAAATACTGAACAAAGGTGTTCGAATCAAAATTCCTTAAAAATCATGAATTTATGCCTCGAACAAAGCTTTTCGATTCTTAATTCTTTTAAATAACTGAATCGATCTATTGAACGCCTGTTTCATTTCATTAAAATATTGTATTAACGCTTGATAATAACATTGAATAGTTGAAGATGGGAATTCTGGTGAGGGGCTATCAATCATCTGCTAGTGTTCCAAAGCCCTCAAGATCATCAATGATTCGTCTGGCTACATTTACTGATGATCAATCCCTTGCCAAGAAAATTGATGCAAGCATCAATAATAATTCATTGACGAGTGCTTTACACTCTACTCCAAAAAAGGTCACACAGGTTGATGATCACAATGATGGGTCAACAAACACTGCAAATGAAACATCGACATCATATTCAAATTTTGATAACTCTCCATTCAAATGCATCTTGAAAATAAGTAATGACAGTTATTTCAAACAAACAAACAAAACAAACATCGGCATCTTTGGGATGCTTTATTTCCAATCAAGCCTGATACAAATGATCTTAAGCATTGGTTTTTCAAATGTCTTATAACTAACACTGTATATAGGACACCATGACGGTTCCCTCGTAAAGCCGGTACCCATTTCCGACACCTGGGTCGAGTGGGGTATTGTGCTTGAGCTTTCCCTTATACCCAACGGGGAAAATCGCAGCGCCAGCGCCGGGATACGAACCCGCGACTCCAACATGCAAGTCCGATCCCTTAACCGATGTGCCACCGCGAGCACTTCCAAGAAAATCCAGTGCACCAAAGAAAAAAAGAATGAAAGAAAAACGTTTATTTTCCAAGTGGCTACATGAGGTGTACAAATAGATAGACCATACGAGGCATATTAATGGACAAAATATACGAGGCGTACTAATAGACAAACCATACGTGGCGTGCTAATAGTCTAACAATAGTTCCATACGAAGAGAACTAATTGACAAACCATCCTGTTCGAATCAAAATTCTTGTTCGATTCCTGTTCGATATTGATGAAATTATGTTACTAAAGAATTCGATTTTTAGAACAATAAATACATTTCAATAATCTACGTTGTCTTTCAAGCGACATCACAGAACAAGAAAGCAACTGTTCAAGAATAACCTTGAGGCCCGCAAGAGTTATTCAGAGCAAAAGTTACCGATTTATGAAGGTTGTTTCTAGACACACGTGATTTCTGTTCGATATTTGATGAATTACCCTAGAAGAAAACTTGTTCATTTCGACCTAATAAACTATGTGTAGGCACAGAAAACTGGAAAATCAATTACTACCAAACATTCAACATTTACCACAACTCGTTCCACGGTCGTAATTCGCAATAGTCCCTTATTAGGTCACTGTAAACTGCTTTTAAAGCTTCTATGATAAATCTAACGTCTTTTTTTATTATGTTCAACCTTTGTTTGTCAGAATGTCAAGGAGTTTCAATAAATTTAGCTCCCTGTCCCGTTCAGACAGCACAGTAACAAAAAATTCTTCGATTGAAATTCTTTGCTACGCGGGAAGTAATAATTATGTAGATTTTGATCAAAAGCAACACTTACTGCGGCTTCTATTTCGGTGTTTGACGGAATATTTTAAGTGAAAAGCCTGAACCTGACAAAAAAAAAGGATAAACGAAGATTTTTCTTTTCGTGCCCTGTTCAACTTTAGATTAACACGAACACATAGCTCACTCCATTTATAGTACTCGCCGTCGTTCAACGTTGTAAATCTCATAAATACATTCCACTTAAATCCCAGTATATTTGGTCGATGTTACTTTTAATGTGATCACGGAAAATTATAATTGCGATTCCAAAAATCACTAAAGGAACACGTTTCAGACCGTTTTAAACGAATGACATTCTGCTCGCTGATGAGTTATTTTTGAATTATTAAACTTTGAAGTTGGCTATCGTCTGTAAAGGAAGTGAGCGCGCCAAACAGAATTTAATTAATAACGGAAGCTAACACCCTATTACAAACGTAAACAGGTTGGGTCGTGAGGGGGAGCCACAGTTCTTCCAGTGAAAATTATAAGTAAAGGTTCAAACCCACTCATTAGGGTGACGTCAACAATTTGACATCAGCTCCAAGATGGCGGTTACCCGGTACGGTCACAGCCATCTTGGAGCTGATGTAAACACAACTGCGGACGTAACCCTTATAGGTGGGTTTGAACCTTTATTTATAATTTTCACGAGAAGAACTGTGGCTCCCCCTCACGACCCAACCTGTTTACGTTTGTAATAAAGTGTTAGCTTCCGATGTTAATTAAATTCTGCTTGGCATGCTCGCTTCCTTTGGCGCACGAAAGCCAACTTCAAAGTTTAATAATTAGAAAATAACGCATCAGCGAGCACAATGTCATTCATATGAAACGCTCTTAAATGGGTGCCTTTAGTGATTCTTTGGAATAAAATGATTATTTTCCTTGATCACATTAAAAGTAACATTGACCGTATATTTTTTTTATTATTCAATTGTTTATCATCAGCATAATAGCAATTTTAGTTCACTCAATGGTGGTGTGGTTCATTTACATGAACCTATTTAACTCGGGGGTGAAAACCAACAACCGCATCATTATGATTTGCCATTCTCATTTCAGTTACAAATGCCACATTTTTACCTGAGCGATGGGACATAAAAGTTCTTTTTGACGTCATATATAATTAAATGTTCTTTTTCTTTTTCATGAGAAAAAGAACCCGAGGCGCCAGCTTTAGAACCTGTTCAACTGACCTAACTTCACTCAGCTCATTTTTCAAAGTCTAGTTCAACTTCTGATTGAAATCTAGCATTAAAACGAGTCTTACTTTGAGCAGGACTAGAGTTTACTTGCATTTAAGTGCAATAACGTGGAAGTGGTGCTGGTGGCATGCTGAGGCTGGAAGACTAGACATCAGATACGATACCTTGCGCACACAATTTTTTACCCATATAAGGTGAGTAATTTTCAGCATGTTATGTTTGTGCTCAGTTTTTAAGAGAATTATTATCGGAAATCCTGTTAAAACCCCGGTATTGAGGAAGAATGCTAAAAATTGTGCAGTTAGGTTCAAACGTACGTATTTACGAGGGAAGCTACAGTAGCGCGTTGACGATAGTCTCATTGCCGTGTTCAACTCGATTAACACTTTGACCGCAATAGGTTAAACTGAAGTTCAATATTCAACTCGAGTTTGAAGTCAATTGCAGTGAGCAATATTGAAAATAATAAACATCAACTGAATTGTATCTTCACTTGGCTTTATTTATGAAAATCTAGTTGCTGACTACTGGTCATTAAGCTGCCCATAGACGATCAATTTTATTGTCAATGTAATTGACAATAATGAATATTGTCAATGAAATTGATCGTCTGTGGGCTTGATTGACGACCGTCAATTAATTGACTTAGTGTGCAAAAAAAATTTGTTAATATATTAGTCAATGATGTTGACAATTAAACTGATCGTCTATGGGCCGCTTTACGAAAACTCCCTCGGTGTTCACCGGAGGTTCACATCGCGGTCAAAGTGTACGTAAAGCTGGTAAAGTTCCTTTACTTTCGCATCCATTGGGTGATAGTACCCACAACATGCCATGTCTGCGACACCATTTCATAGGCGTCAACCATATCAGTTTAGTAGAGCCTTTCAGATAAAAACTTAGCGCGCGGCGCCTTGTGCATCACCTCACATGTTATGGCTGTCCCATAATTCGGTTCAATAACTCCTCAAATTTAAAAAGCTACCCTAATTGATCAGTTCGCTGTTTACTCAGCAACTCATCTCTAGCATTCTCAAAAGTCTCACTGAAAGTAGATTGTCCTACTCGGCATTTTACAGTCTTTGCTCTCTCTGGATGCCCGAAAATTTGTCTCCACTCTCTTCCAAGTGCGCATCCACTTGAGTGTATACCTCTTTACCCAATTTTCGGTACTTCGCCTAGTATGTGAGAACATGCAATCTCGATTCAATATCAGTGTCTCGGACTTTGGTCGGTCTTATTCATTAATTAGTCGCAAAGAGTCACTGATGCACCTGCAAGTGCAACACCTGCATCTCTTGAACTGCTGCCGCCTCATCTTTGTCGAGCTGGACGCCTGATTTTGTTGATTGTGAGGATTTTTTTCACGCTTCTGCTCCTGTCGCGTCGTTATGAAGGCTGGTATTCACTGTAAGACTTCCTACACATATCTTGTTCTTGTTTTTTTTCGCTCACAGGGAGAATGCCTGTGGTCCCGAGCTGAATGTAAGGAAAGCTATCCTTTGGTTGAAGTAGAAGAGGTTTGTCGGCTTGGTTTTGGACTATCTTTCATCGGTTCACTGCTGTTCTGTTATTCAGCGCTTACTACTTTTTTCTTCAAATTTTCTTGTTTCTTGGATGTCCTTACTTGCTTGCCTTTTCAGTGCGTAGGGTGTGGGGACCCTACACTTTGTGCATAGATTCCCCGTTCCCTTTAACTTCATACCAAATGGTGTCTTTTTCGTTTTGGAACGCCGTTGTTGTGGTTAGACTAAGCGCGTTAACTGCAAAAAGCTAAACTAAAATTCTGTATTTAACTCAAATTAGAGTTAATTTTGGAGATCAATTTTGAAAATAACGAAAATTAAATGGGGCGTGGTTCTCTCCAGTTTTCACTGATTATTTATGAAAATTAAGTGACTGTGATCGGTCAGCTGCACTGTAAAAATCCCATCAGTGACCACCGGTGAATCACGTCGCAAAGTGGTAAACTAACATCTAATCTAATCATTTGTTTTTCTTGTCTGCTTGCCATTTTGTGAATGAGCTTCTTGCCACAAATACAACAATGTAGAAACAGGTAAGGAAGGGAAATGCCCATCCAGAATAATGTAACTTTGTAATGGATTGTTTTTTCTCAGTGTTTGTGTGGTGTGTAAAAGAAATTTGGCAGCTTCTGAAAAAGCGAGCACAGGTCTTCCGTTGTTACTTTTTACGGGAACCGAAGGTTGGGTATCTAAATACATTAACTGCAATATTTTTAATTTAACGTTCATCTGTCAAAATATTTGCTACACAGGAATACAGACGCTTGCTCGGCATTGTGAACTTATACAGGTCGTTTTTTTAAATACGGGCCCCGACAAAAATCTTAAATAACTGTTGATAAAATAAAAGGATTTTTGATAACAAACAGGCAGTAAAATTTGGACTTATATTTTTTATTTGGTACTTACGTATTAACACGTTAACTGCGATAGGTTAAACTTCAGTTCAATATTCAATTCAAATTTAAAGTCAATTGCGTTAATTAACTTCGAAAATGGCAAACATTAACTGGATCTGCCTTATATTAAGCTTTCATTATTAAGTATTAGTAAGCAATAAGTTAGTTACTGCAGGTGAGTCAGCAGCACTATGAAAATAACCTAAGTGACCACCGGTGGGTCCCTTCGCACGGATTGTGTTAATGATACAACACTCAAAATATGAATCAGAGAACACACTAAAATTCATTCTGCTTTGAAACTGCCGCCAAGATGATGAACTGGACAAAGAAACAATTAGCTTTCATGAACACTTTATACTTCTCTAATGGAAGGAGCATTGTCCTAGCCCAGTGAAGTATCAAGAGAATAAAACCTGCAAAGTTCTCCGTCAAAGAAGGTCAGTTACAGATGAGTTAAGAATTTAGCCTACAGTGGGAATCAGACGAAGAAAAATCAGGAAGAACAACCCTGCAACGTTACTGTCGAATTGAACTTGGAAAAATCCAAGGAGATACTGCAAAGAATCCCAACATCAGTCTCAGGCATCTGTCACGACAGTTTATGATGGGTCATTGTTCTGTTCAGAAGATTTTGAAGAAAAGGTTGTCAATACATGCGTATTGCGTATAAAGTTAAATTTTGTCAAAATTTACTGGAAACTGATTTTGCACGACGGAAGAATTTTTGAGGGTGTCTTGGAGACGTAGGAAGAGGATTCCGAATTGGTTAAAAGCTTGAATACGTCAGACGAAGCTCATTTCAGTTTGAAAGGATTTGTAAAACAGAATGTGAGATTTTATGCTATTGTAAATCCTACGTAGATTATGGAAACACCACTTTATTGGGTAATTGTTTGGTGCGGTTTCATGAATAATGGCATTATTGATCCTATTGCTTCGAGGAAAACAATGGCGAAGCTGTAACTGTTAATGGTCGGAGATACCAAAACATGCTAAACACCTTCTTAACTCCTGCTGTGGACACCATGAATATCGCCAATCTCTACTTCTAGCAGGACGGGGCAACGTGCCATACCACAAGGCATAACATGGGCATCCTGTGTAACCAGTTTCCCAGAAAGCTGATTACAAGATTTGGCGGCGTTGAGTGACCTGCAAGATCTCTTGATATATCTCCATAGAATTTTTTCTTACCCCCATTGGATTTTTTCTTATCCCCATTGGATTTTTTCTTATCCCCATTGGATTTTTTCTTATCCCTATTGGATTTTTTCTTATCCCCATCGGATTTTTTCTTATCCCCATTGGATTTCTAAAGGCAAGGGTTTATCGTGACAAACTGACGGATCTGAATGATCAACGCGCGCCCAATATTGCTTGCAGTCGAGTGGACGTCATATGAAGAATGTCAACTTCAAATGTTAGTCCAAATGAAAAATATAAAAATCTCAGAATTCTACTGCCTTCAAATTTTCAAAAATGCGTTCATTGTATCGAAAGTTGTTACAGATTTTTTCGGGTCCTGTATTTAAAAACACCTTAATAACAAGCACAAAAGCCACGTCTGGTGCATCTGACGCCGCCATCTTCTCGGATGCTTCTGCCCTCTTCTCGGACGCTTCTGCCCTCTTCTCAGACGCTTCTGCCCTCTTCTCAGACGCTTCTGCACTCTTCTCAGACGCTTCTGCCCTCTTCTCAGACGCTTCTGCCCTCTTCTCAGACGCTTCTGCCCTCTTCTCAGACGCTTCTGCCCTCTTCTCAGACGCTTCTGCCCTCTTCTCAGACGCTTCTGCCCTCTTCTCAGACGCTTCTGCCCTCTTCTCAGACGCTTCTGCCCTCTTCTCAGACGCTTCTGCCCTCTTCTCAGACGCTTCTGCCCTCTTCTCAGACGCTTCTGCCCTCTTCTCAGACGCTTCTGCCCTCTTCTCAGACGCTTCTGCCCTCTTCTCAGACGCTTCTGCCCTCTTCTCAGACGCTTCTGCCCTCTTCTCAGACGCTTCTGCCCTCTTCTCAGACGCTTCTGCCCTCTTCTCAGACGCTTCTGCCCTCTTCTCAGACGCTTCTGCCCTCTTCTCAGACGCTTCTGCCCTCTTCTCAGACGCTTCTGCCCTCTTCTCAGACGCTTCTGCCCTCTTCTCAGACGCTTCTGCCCTCTTCTCAGACGCTTCTGCCCTCTTCTCAGACGCTTCTGCCCTCTTCTCAGACGCTTCTGCCCTCTTCTCAGACGCTTCTGCCCTCTTCTCAGACGCTTCTGCCCTCTTCTCAGACGCTTCTGCCCTCTTCTCAGACGCTTCTGCCCTCTTCTCAGACGCTTCTGCCCTCTTCTCAGACGCTTCTGCCCTCTTCTCAGACGCTTCTGCCCTCTTCTCAGACGCTTCTGCCCTCTTCTCAGACGCTTCTGCCCTCTTCTCAGACGCTTCTGCCCTCTTCTCAGACGCTTCTGCCCTCTTCTCAGACGCTTCTGCCCTCTTCTCAGACGCTTCTGCCCTCTTCTCAGACGCTTCTGCCCTCTTCTCAGACGCTTCTGCCCTCTTCTCAGACGCTTCTGCCCTCTTCTCAGACGCTTCTGCCCTCTTCTCAGACGCTTCTGCCCTCTTCTCAGACGCTTCTGCCCTCTTCTCAGACGCTTCTGCCCTCTTCTCAGACGCTTCTGCCCTCTTCTCAGACGCTTCTGCCCTCTTCTCAGACGCTTATGCCCTCTTCTCAGACGCTTATGCCCTCTTCTCAGACGCTTATGCCCTCTTCTCAGACGCTTCTGCCCTCTTCTCAGACGCTTCTGCCCTCTTCTCAGACGCTTCTGCCCTCTTCTCAGACGCTTCTGCCCTCTTCTCAGACGCTTCTGCCCTCTTCTCAGACGCTTCTGCCCTCTTCTCAGACGCTTCTGCCCTCTTCTCAGACGCTTCTGCCCTCTTCTCAGACGCTTCTGCCCTCTTCTCAGACGCTTCTGCCCTCTTCTCAGACGCTTCTGCCCTCTTCTCAGACGCTTCTGCCCTCTTCTCAGACGCTTCTGCCCTCTTCTCAGACGCTTCTGCCCTCTGCTCGTCTACCCGAAAACGCAGGCAGGAGACAAACAGAAACGGTACCTGGATCAAACCGTGGCATCCGACTTTAAACTATGGATAAACTTCCAGACGAAATTCTTCTGAACATTTTCAAACACCTGAATGGCTTTGAACTCATAAAGAACGTATCGCCAGTGTGCCGCCGTTGGCGAAGACTTGCTTGCGACAAAGAAATATGGTCCATGATTGTCGTGAACCGACGTGCTTTGAGGGAGTGTTACATGGTAGATCATTTACCCCAACTTGTAAATTTGAAAATTTTCTTTTGCAATGTAACTAGAGAGTACGACAATGCGGGAACGTTAAGCGCACTCGTTCTTAATTGCCCAGAGCTTGAAGTGCTGTTCATGCCGGGATTGAGGATGACACATAAGGAAATGAATCTAGTAGATTTCGGACTCCAAAAGTTACATTCACTTGGATGTTTTTCTCTGCCTCATGATAATTTGTATAACCTCAATATTTATTCCCAACTTAAAGTTCTTGCAGTGTCTTATATAGATGTTACTTACATCTTTGTTGAAATGATTTAGCGTATGGAAAACTTGGAAGAGCTTTATCTTAGTGATTACAACAGGTATGTTCTGCATAACTTAAGAACAATTGAAACAATTTTGACAAATGTAGGTTCTAGGCTCAAAGGTTTTCTTCTGTGTCAGAACGTTAGAACAGGATATTTCAATAAAATTCTAAGGTGTCCAATTCTTTCGAAATTAAGATTAGAGCTTTTTTGGCCCATTGACGAACGCTTATTGAGTTCATTGGAATTCATGACATCCCTGCGACATTTAGAAATAGCATTTTTGTTTCAACACCCAAAATCTCATCTCTTTTCCACTAAGTTGTTCCCCCGATCCCTAAAATACGTTGAAACTTTAAAAGTGGAAATAGTTCGAGGTCGCCCTGAATGTTTTTTCTTTCCTGCGGGACTCAAACTCCCATCCGTGAAGAATTTATACCTTCAACGAGTCAGTGTGACCGAAAATGACTGGGGGGACGTGTTGGAGAACGCCCCTAACCTCGAGAACTTGTACGCAGACAATATCATCTTCTCGGGCTCCAAGTCTCTGGAGGAGGCCGTGGAAGAACAAGCTCGAGGAAGACAACTTCTCAAAGCCTTCCCCAGTTACGGCTCCAATGTAATGGAAAGCGATTACGTGCGGTGGTCTAAATTGAGAAATAATGCGCAGCGACATAAGAAGTGCGAAGGAAATGCTCCTGAAATACATCGTTAGAGTAAACAGAGGTCTTACTTTTTATGTTCTCCCAAAACTCGCCACTTTGGTATGAAGTAAGAAATTTTTGTTTTAATTAGTTTAGCGTTTTTGGTAGCCCAAAACATTTGTAATTTGATTTCTACTCGGTCGAAGTTGAGGATCGTGAGCTCGTTTCAAAAGTGGTATGACGGCAAACACTTTGCCAGGACCCCTGAGAGACTTCTGCCAATTAATAGCCTCTCTGAACTCCCTAGACACCACCCGCGTGTGCAATGCCTTTATGCAGCTAAGTCAGTATTTGAATTCTAGATTTTAATGTTCCCTTATTATTCTTATGTTCTTTTTCTGAGGCGAGGACTAATGACAGTGAGGCATAGAATAGTGTGATAAGCTGATTTACCATCACCTACACTCGCTGTCACTAAGCGTCATATTAACTGAATTGAGGTTCATCTCAAAATTAATCTCCATTCGTCTCTCTTATCTTTGATTCTTTCATTTTCTGAGAACTTTTTTTCTCAGTATATGAAAAAAAATAATAGCCAGAAGTGTTTCATTCGAGATGTATCTCACAAAATCCTTCGTGGTACTCCAAGCAGTGTAGCAGGGAAGTGCTACAGCAATATCCCACTTTGATCTGGTGAATTCGTCGCTCAATATCAGCGATGAAATTTGTGTAGTGTGTCATGGGAGCTTGGCGTACATAGGATATAGAAAAATTACCAAGGTTTAAAATAGCAGAAAAGCTGGCAGCTCGGGCTCATGTCGAGATGCTTGGGATAACGGCTCTATCCGCTTGTAATTATAGCTACCTTTTTTTTAAAAAGGCGATGAATTGAATACGAGATAAAATATTTACTTTTTTAGTAAGGTAAATAGGTGAGTTTTTAGTTGGGTAGGTTCTCCCACCTTCGATTTCCGTTTGTTGCCTCTCATTTTTTCTTGAAGGAAGCTCAAAATCCTTCAATTTTAAAAATGAGTTTTTTTTTCAATGTTTTTTGCGTCCTGAAATTTTCATCTTCATGAAACGCTCCACACAAACTTGGAAGGTTAATCTCCCCGTCATTAGTAAAACGTCTTCAAATAGTTACGCGGCAATTGAACTTATTTCGCCAGCATTAAACCAAGTTCATGTATCACAATCCCATAGCTTTGTACCGCCTGTGTGCATTTCTTTGCAATTAGCGAGAGTAACACAAGGACCACCTTTTTTCGGTTCACTACTGTCCTGTTTTTCAGCACCTCTGACTTTCTTCTTCAACTTTTATCTTATTTCATGAACTTCTTTCCCATCTTACTGTATCTATGCCCTTTCTGCATAGATTCCTCATTTTCTTACCTCCATACTAAATGGTGCTTTCCTCTTTTCTCTCTTCGATACGCTCTATTTTTGTAGCGGTTAGGGAGGCTTAAACTAACTTACAATCTAATCTAATCTATGGAAGCCATATCAATGAGCAGATATTTTAACGAGTTCTCGTCTTGACGGTAGCATCAATTTCATTGCCTCTGATCCGTACAGTTCTTCATCCGCCAAATGTATTGAAAATTTTCAACTGACCACGTAATATGTTCCATATTTTTATTGAAATTTTATGACGAAACTTTCCTAACTAAATGAAATTTTGTGAATTTTAAGATGGAGTGTTTCATTTCAGTATCGTTGCTCTCAACAAGCAAATAAGTTTGGACGAATGTGAAATAGCATTCATTTGTTTTTATACATGGAAGAACTAAGTGTTAAATTAAAATGGTTTGCTTTTAAATGTTCTCTGCATCTTGACAAAACTTGTTGTTCTTTCATTCGCTCCAATTAGTTTTTAAAATAACGACGAATATGTGTGTCATAAATGTAAATATATTTTAAAATGTAATAGTGAATTTACCATAATCCTTACTCTGGTTAATGCAAGGCATGATAAGGCGAATCTTTACACTTTGAACGCAATTGGTTGAACTGAAGTTCAATATTCAATTCAAATTTACTGGGCCGTGCCTTGATTTAGCTTTCATTAAGTATTCATGAAAATTGAGTTCGCGACAACTCTTGGACAGCAGCACCATATATCTGTAGGTATGTCTGAGTAACTTCCATCCTTTTACTATATTATTTTAATTCATTCTTTGCTATTTCGTTTTTACCTGCTCGTCCTCTTTCCCTCTTCACTTGCTGTTTCTATGGGCATGGTATCCTATCTGGGATCGCACTTTCCGCATCGATTCCCGTTTTCTGCACTTCATGCTAATTAGTCCCTTCTCTTCACTCTATTGAGATCGCCTTTGGTGTCTCTAGTGAGAATTAATCTATCTAATGTAATAACTCTTGGTAAAACAACAATTCATATTTTGTAGGCATTAAAGCGTTTACTGTTTGGTGATTCACTGATGGTAACTAAAAGGGTTTCCATGATATTACTCAGATATTTTCAGAAGCTGAAAATTTGCATATGTTTGGCGCAAATCAATGATGACGCGATTTGATTAATCTGCTTTTAACACTTAGCACCACTCTTCGGGGAAACTCTTGATTTTCAGAAGAATTGATTTCTTGTTTTTATAGCACTATTACTTTAGACCTCGTTGACAGCTGAGGAGAGCTCTGAATCAGCTTACCAACTCTTTTTTTTGTACACTTTACGTTTAGGGCGAGTTTACTCGTCGGACTCTGCAAAAAAAGAATAGGTGTAGATGATTTCACTCGTGTTTTAAGAGTGAAAGAATATTAAAAAACTTGATTTTACTTCGCGTTGACTATTGAGCTTCAGTTTATTCCACCGCATTTAGTGTGTTGTTGTATATTCATCGTTAAGGGTGTTATAATATTTCTATGCTGATTCCAATAGTTAATGAGCATTTAAAATTTATTCAATTAATTTCAGAAGAGCGCACTGCTGCTGCTATACCCACAGCAAGCCTCTGAAACGGAAAATGCTGAAGCAGTTGCAGGCGAGGGCCAGGACGGTAGCTCGAACTGTTAAGCCCTGCTTGCCTATTGCATAGGTTCCATAGTCAAATGGATAAATCGATTATTCGTCATCCTTCTCATTGTATAATGAACCCAGTACATCTCATATATTTTACTGTGAAATTATCAATTTCTTATTTAGGGATCCAATATCACGTTAGATTAGGCATTTTTCAATAGTACTAACATTAGAAATGCTTTTTGAATTGGATCTCAGCTCAGTACACAAGCCAATTCTGAATCATTTCTAATAATTATTAGAACTTCAATTACGGTAATAATCAACAGTATAATTTAGTTATCCTAACTGTATTTTGATCCTTCTTATTTTTTGTACAAGTGAATATTTATCGCTCACACAAGCTTCACTACTCAGATACCTTTGAGGGGGAGGTGCCGTCTATGAAGTAGACTGTACTACTCCGCATTTCACATCCTTTGCTCTCCCCTAATACACGAAAAATTTTATCCACTCACTTAAAGTGTGCATCTACTCCTGTGGATTCCTTTTACCAAATTTTTGGAACTTCGTTTAGTACGTGAGAAAATTCCAATTCAGTTTAATTACTTCAGCGTCTCCAACTTTGGTCGATCTGATTCATTAACTTATAAAGAATTATTGGTGCTATGACTGTCGCAACACCTGCATCTCTTTAGCTGCTGCTTCATCTGCGTCGAGCAGGACGCAAGATTTTTATTGATCGGAGGATATTGTATAATGGGTTACAACTGTACGTTGATGAGATTCTTTTACCATAATGTAAATTTATGAGTTGAAGTGAATTTAAAAGGGTCGCTGCCACCAGAGAGTTTCGTCTCGAATTTTATGAGTATGAATTTAAAAGGTCTTATAAATTACGGGTGAAGTGGCGCGTAAACGTTAGCCTTTGTGTCCAGCTCCTATTTTCTCCAGCAACAACAACTTCGTGGCGCTGACCGAGTTTCTTGGCGCGTGTTTCTTGGTGGTTCGTGCTGGTTGTAAGGATAATGATAAACAAAGTCATTAAAGTTTACGGGTGTAAAAGACTAGTACGGAGGAGGGAGAGAGCACGCGCGGTGCACCTAACTTACAACCCAGTACAGTCCCAACCAGTGGTCAGCCTCAGCTGCAGACCTTGAAAAATATGAGTTACTCTCTCTGCTAATCGCCTCCTAGACTTACACGAACTTGAAACCAGACCTCTGGAAACTTAGACCTCTATCATGGCAAATAGACACGACGCCCTCGATGATGGAAACGGAGCCCTCGGGTGATGGAAACGAAGCCCTCGGATGATGGAAACGAAGCCCTCGGATGATGGAAACGAAGCCCTCGGATGATGGAAACGAAGCCCTCGGATGATGGAAACGAAGCGCTCGGATGATGGAAACCAAGCCCTCGGATGATGGAAACGAAGCCCTCGGATGATGGAAACGAAGCCCTCGGATGATGGAAACGAAGCCCTCGGATGATGGAAACGAAGCCCTCGGATGATGGAAACGAAGCCCTCGGATGATGGAAACGAAGCCCTCGGATGATGGAATGAAACAACGCCCTTGAACACTTCCTCGTAAACCACCGTCCCTGTGATCAGAGTCTCAATCTAATACGAATTAACTAAGTCTATCATTGACAAAGTCCCATCTTCCGACCTCAGCCTAAGTGACTTCCCGCTTGCTCGCTCCGTCCGATCTCCTTCGCCTCTCGGTCCTAAAAGCCTCCTTGATGTGCTTCTCCGCAGACTCGGAGACTGAACGGCGTCACGACCTAGAAGGGGGGGGGGGGAGTGTAAGGAGTGGGGCATCTTTAAGTTGTCGCTCCGGCTTTGTTCGGTATGCCACAGTTAACCAAAAAGGTCGACAAGGAACGAGAGTTGGTTTTATCTCCAATAAATTCATGATCGACAATCATATATGCCTAATTTTTTGTGCGGCCTGTCCGACGAAAAGGACCGAGCCAGTGGCTTCTGCTTTACGGTTTCATTATAAAAGTCGGTCTATCATTTTCATTGCTTATACTCGTCTGCGCAGACAAGACTAAATTTTTTTAACACGTTAACTGCGATGGGTTAAACTGAAGTTCAATATTCAATTCAAATTTAAAGTCAATTGTGGTAATCAACTATAAAAATAGCAACCATTAACTGGATCGGGCTTTCATTTTGTTAGAATTAATGAAAAAACGAGTTAGTGACTGCAGGTGGGTCAACAGCACTATGAAAATCACCTCAAGTGACCACCGGTGGGTCACTTCGCAGGAAATGTGTTAATATCCATTAGACACACGTAATTTATATTAAATACCGGTACACCCGATTTAAGCCTCCTGCCAGTGTGAGATACACAGAATAAACACATTTATTCAATATTTTTTTACGTTTCTGTTGCTGTGTTATCGTCAGGATGGCTGGTATTCGCTGTAAGACTTCCTATACAGGTTTTCCCCTATCTGAATGTCTTGTTTCTTGTATTTGTGTTTTCTTAGCTCCCAGGGAAAATATGCGAGGTTCCGAGCTTAAGGTTAGGTGTACAATCCTTTTGTTGAAGTTGAATAGGTTTTTCAGTTTAGTTACGGATCATCTTTCATGGTTCACCGTTTTCCGGTCAATATCAACTAAGGTTCTTATTTTTCAGATATTTCAATGAATATATTTGTGATTTTCTCTGTTAATTGTTTCGACAATTGACATGGGTATTACGATACCCATGCGTGAATACGAATGACCTTTTAATTTAAGATGCTTTAAAACCCAATGCTTTACATATCATATATCAACTGTATTGAAAATAAATTGTTTTTCTTTTCTTTCTTTTCTGTTCTTCAGCGCTAACTACTTTCTTCTTCAACTTTTACTTTGCTTCATGAACGTCTTTCCTAACTTGCTGTTTCCGTGCGAAGGGTATGGGAAAGATTCCGCAATATGCACCCTTCCATCATTGTGCCATCTATAGACGATTCTGCCATCTATACAGACGATTCTGCCACCTTTTCAGACGATTCTGCCACCTTTTCAGACGATTCTGCCACCGTTTCAGGCGATTCTGCCACCTTTTCAGACGATTCTGCCACCTTTTCAGACGATTCTGCCACCTTTTCAGACGATTATGCCACCTTTTCAGACGATTCTGCCCCCTTTTCAGACGATTCTGCCCCCTTTTCAGACGATTCTGTCACCTTTTCAGACGTTTCTGCCACCTTTTCAGACGATTCTGCCACCTTTTCAGACGATTCTGCCACCTTTTCAGACGATTCTGCCACCTTTTCAGACGATTCTGCCACCTTTTCAGACGATTCTGCCACCTTTTCAGACGATTCTGCCACCTCTTCAGACGATTCTGCCACCTCTTCAGACGATTCTGCCACCTCTTCAGACGATTCTGCCACCTCTTCAGACGATTCTGCCACCTCTTCAGACGATTCTGCCACCTCTTCAGACGATTCTGCCACCTCTTCAGACGATTCTGCCACCTCTTCAGACGATTCTGCCACCTCTTCAGACGATTCTGCCACCTCTTCAGACGGTTCTGCCGCTTCCCCGCGTGCCTCCGCCCTCTGCTCGTCCTCCCGAAAAAGCAGGCAGGAGACGAACAGAAAAGGTTCCTGTAGCACGCCGTGGCATCCGACTCAAAACGATGAATAAACTTCCAGACGAAATTCTTCTCAACATTTTCAAATTCCTGAATGGCTTTGAGCTCATGAAGAACGTATCGCCAGTGTGCCGCCGTTGGCGAAGACTTGCATACGACAAAGAAATATGGTCCATGATTGTCGTGAACCGACATGTTTTGAGGGAGTGTTACATAATAGATCATTTACCCCAATATGTGAATTTGAAAATTTTCTTCTGCAATGTGATTACAAACTACAATTATGCGGGAACGTTACGCTCAGTCATTCTTAATTGCCCAGAGCTTGAAGTGCTGTTCATGCCGCAAATGACGATAACACACAAAGGGATGAATCTTATAGATTTTGGACTCCAAAAGTTACATTCACTTGGATGTTATTCTCTGCCACTGGAAAATTTGTACAACCTCAAAATTTATTCCAGACTTAAAGTTCTTGCAGTGGGTTTAGCAGATGTGAATTACAGCTTTGTTGATATGATTTTGCGTATGAGAAACTTGGAAGAGCTTTATGTAAGTGAGTACAAGAACATTGCTTTATCGCCATCAAGAGAAATGATCGACTCAATTTTAACAAGTGTAGGTTCTAAGCTCAAAGGTTTTCTTATATCGAAGGAGCATGTTGGGAGCGCATTATTGAGCAAATTACTTAGGTGTCCAATTCTTTGCAAGTTAAGATTGGAGCTTCATGAGCCCATTCACTCGAACTTGTTGAATTCATTGAAATTCATGACATCCCTCCGGCATTTGGAAATAGCTTTTTCGTTTGTCAGTGAGGGGCCTCTCTCGTACACAATGTTGTTCCCCAGATCCCTAAAATATGTTGAAACTTTAAAAGTGGAAGTAGTTGCCTGTTGCCCTGAAAGCTTTGTCTTTCCTACGGGACTCAAACTCCCATCAGTGAAGAATCTATACCTTCAACAAGTCAGTATGACCGAAATTGACTTAGAGGATGTGTTGGAGAACGCCCCTCGCCTCGAGAATTTGTACGCGAAAAATATCTTCTTCTCGGGCTCCAAGTCTCTGGAGGAAGCCGTGGAAGAACACGCTCGAGGAAGACAACTTCTCAAAGCCTTTCCCAGTTACAGCTTCAATGTAATGGAAAGCAGAATCATGAGGTTTCTCAAATTATAAAAAAATGCGCAGTGATATAAGACGTGCAAAGGAACAACTCCTGAAATGCATCGTTGGAGTGACAAGAGTTCTCACTTTTTATGTTTGCCTATAATTTGCCACCTTGGTATAATAAAAAAAATGTTTTAATTAGTTCAGCATCTTCGGCAGCACAAGATATTTGTAATTTGATCTCTGCTCGGTCAAAGTTGAGGATCGTGAGCTCATTTCTAAAAAGGTATGACGACATACACTTTGAATACTATAGGCCTTAGGAACTTCTGCCAATTTGAAGCCACTCTGAACTCCCTAGCTGCCGCCCGCATGTAGAATGTCATCAGACAAGCTATGCCATTAGTAGTTTTAATTCTATACTTCAATGTTCTCTTAGTACTTGAATGCCCTGTTTTCTGAGGCGTAGACCTGAACTAGTGAGATAAGTCGCTACAACACGTAACTACAATCGCTTTCACTATAAGCGTTACTCTAATTGCAGTTCATTTAGAACTTAATCTTCATTCGTCTCTCTTCTCTTAGTTTGATTTTGATTCATTTGCACAGTCCTCATTTTCAGTATGCGGACATAAGATTACAGCCAGAAGTGTTTCATTCGAGACAAATCTTATAACATCTTTGCTCGTGGTATTCCAAGCCGCGAAACGCGGGAGTGCCTTCAGCCATCTCATCAGGTGAATTCGTCGCTTAAATACCGGTGCTGAACATAGTCGTGTTGCATGTCATGGGAACTTGGCGCATCTTGGATGTAAAAAAGTTTCCGAGCATTGGATGGGCAGAAAAGCTGGCAGCACGGGCCCATGTTGGGATGCCTGAGACATCGGTTCTATCCGCTTAAGATTGTTGCTACTTTTAGAACCAGCGAAGTTGGTGACGCGAGATATTTAATTTACTACTTTTAGTTTGGTAAATAGGTCGAAAGTTCAGTAGATGATCTCACCGTCGATTTCCGTTTGTTACTTCTAATTTTCCCTTTAAGAGAGCTCAAAATTATTTCATTTTTGAAAATGAATTTTTCCGGAAGGTTTTTGTAACCATAATTCTTCATTTTCGTGAAATTCTCCGTACAAACTTAAAAGGTTAGTTTCCCCGTCCTTAGCAAAACGCTTTTCGAATTGATGCGCATGTTATATTCCACCAACTTTGACAGCATTAAACCGAGTTCATGTATCACAATCCCATAGCTTTGTACCGCCTGTGTGCATTTCTTTGCAATTTGCGAGAGTAACACAAGGTGGTCAGCACCTCTGCCACCAGCCGCTGTGTTGCCATGCTTGCCGCGCTGCGTCTCGCGAATGGTTGGTGTGTTGCCATTCTTGCCGCGCTGCGTCTCGCGAATGGTTGGTGTGTTGTCAGTTGGTAGACCCTGATAGGATTATATTAATGCTGTGGGACTTCAGGCTCCTCAATTGGTTACCACCGCGCTAGCGGCATACGTGGCCCTGAAAAGCTAATATTGAAGTAGTGGGAGCCTCAGGTCATCACATTGGTTCCTACAATGCAAGCGGCTTCTGTATGAGCATCTCCTGGGCTTCCCATTTTTTCCGACATTTTTTTTGTTCGTGTCAGTACAGGCCAAAAATCTTGCATCTCACTTGAGTATTTTTGTCGCCCTTCATGTTTCATTTCTTGCTCAGATTTACGTATTATTAGACGAATGTCTCTATCTCCTCAATTACATTGACGATGTTGAAGCTTTTTTGTGTAACGATAGCTTTGGGAAAATTTATTTGAAAAATATGTTGACAGGGCAAAATTTTTAATAAAGTAACATTGGCCACTCTACTTTTTCCCTTAGATTCAGATGAAAACCCAGTTTTAATGATTTAGATGTGACACGTTACCATCATTTTGTTCTTCCTGAAAGACAAAATGCAGTAATTCGATATTATAAATTTATTCACATTGTACTCGTTAGTTAAGAGCAATAATGTTATTCTCATTATGAAAGCAAAGTCAATGGGCAGATATTTTAGCCAGTTCTCGTCTTGACGGTTTCATTTGTCATTGACAACAAATTGAATACGAGAGAAGTAGGCCGGAGACGACAGCATTCGTCTGTTATCTTGCGTGCACAACGCTCCGAGTGTCCGTCATTCTCATCCCACGTTTCTGAAGCTGTGACTGATGCACGTGGCAGTCTTAAACGTGCTCATTGCTTGACGATCATCTTTTCATTTCTACTCGTTTCCGCTCGATAAAGATCGTATACTCAGTAACTGACCTTATGTCTTTGGTGTTTATACTTGGGTGTTAACCTTAGCCTTTGTCCTTAAAAGGACTTCATCATCCATCTTCATAATCCAATACAAAAATGTCAGGTGTTGGGATGACTGTTTAGTGCGTCTGCTTTAGCCAAGCTCTATGGTAGCTTACGTTTAGCGAGTTGCGTGTTGTTTCATATCCCTACAGTTCATTGTCTGTAAACTGTTTTGAACTCTAATAAACTGACCACGTAATATGTTAATATGTTCCATATTTTTATTGAAATTACATGACGTTGAAACTCTCATAGCTAGATGAAATTCCGTGTATTTTGAAATGGAATAAGTATTCGATTTCAGTGTTGCTGTTCTCAACTAGTAAATGATATTGGTCTAAGTCAGAGTGCATTTCTTTATTTTTATGCATGGAAGAACCAGGTATTGAATTAAAATATTTTGCTTTTAAATGCTCACTGCATCTTGACCAAACTCGCCGTTGTTTCCTTCACTCCAGTTAATTCTTAAAATAATGACGAATATGCGTGTTATAAATTTAAATATATTTCAAAATTTATTCCCGAGTTTACCATAATCCTAACACTAGTTAGTGCAAGACATGATGCGAGGAATCTTAAAGACTGAAGATAAGGAAGAATCCCGACTTTGAATTTGCATCGCTCAAAAAAGACAAGCCGCCTGCACATTGACCAGTAACTGCAGCGCTGTAGCCTTGTAAATAACCTCTTCCAGCAATTATCCCAGGGGAAGATGTGAGGTTCTAAGCGTATGGTCAGATTGGCTTTCTTTCCTTTGAAATAGAGCAATTATTTTAGAGACCATCTTTTTACGGTTATCAGCCGTTCAGTTGTTCGGCACCTTGTACTTCTTAAACTTTTATCTTGTTTCATAAACTTTATGACTTGCTGTTTTCTATCAAAGGGGGATCTTATTTAGCAACGCACAATGTGCATAGCTCCCCAGTTCCCATAACTCCATACAAAATGGTGCCAACCCTTCGTGCTCTCCTTTTGAATATCTGAATTTTTTGGTTAAGGAGGCTTAAACTAGCATCCAATTACCTAGTTCGGGGAGTCTGTGTTGCATTTGAGGCCACTAATTAGTAATGAAGTTAATACTAGAATTTGATGTATTTATAATAATTATTTAGATTAATAATATTAATAATAATAATAATAATATACACATATCTAGCGAATCAAACCGGGAACCACTTTTCGACGTTCCTGTAGAGTTTCATGCCATTCGCTCAGTCGTGCGACTGGCCACACGTAGCATCAATCGAAGATTTACTGCCAGCGCTGCAGACTTGCTCAGCGTGTGATTAGTCGCAGGATTGTAGGATGCTATAACGGTATTGCTCTGTACTCTTTTTCTTGCTTCTTTATCTTCTATCTCTCAGCTCAGCGCTTCTCTATCTCAAGCGCAACAATTGTACGACTTTTCAATGACTAGCTATAATTTTCTCATGTTTTTCTCTCCATGGGTTGACGTTACTCCATGTCATTCGCGTGTGAACGTGTCGTTTCCCTGTTAGAATTTGACATGAGACCTTAAAATATCACTGCTATAGATTCCAGTTCCTGCTACGTACGAGACCAATGCCTTCTGTATATCCAGGCTTGATCTAAACTTGTCTGTCAACACAGTAATGACGTCACGCTACTGATCACAACCACAGCTCCAGTTTATTAGAATTGAATAGAAGTAAATGAGTAATTTAGCGTAATCTCAATCAGATGTCATGCTACTGGTCATATCTAGGGCTTCAGTTTTAAAGAATTGAATTGGAGTAAAAGAGTAATTTTTCATAATCTCCCTCAGACTGTGCGTGAGATCTAAAATAATACATGTGGTGTACAAAGATATGAAACCCCTAACGTACCCCTCAGGGGGATACAACTATTGTATCTATGGGAATTAGCGCTCCCAGGGGAACCATGTGAAGGCCCGAGCTAAAGGTTAGGTAGGCTTCCTTTTTGTTGCAATAAAATAGGTTTTTGTTTCGTTACGGACCATCTTTTTTCGGTTCACTGCTGTCCTATTTTTCAGCACCTACTACTTTCTTCTTCAACTTTTTTCTTGTTTCATGAACTTCTTTCCTAGCTTACTGTTTCTGTGCACCTTGTGCATAGATTCCGCGTTCCCTCAACTCCATACTAAATGGTGCCTTCCTCTTTCCTCTCTTAGAACATCTTTGTCGTGGTTAAGCGAGGCTAAAACTTTCTTATATAATAATAATAATAATAACCCCTAACGTACACATATCCAGCTTATTGTATATTTTTTATTTCTAAACGTAGTAAAGGAAGGAATGACGGTTAGAGAGATCTTTTGCATCACCGGGCACGCACGAAGAATCTATTAGATTACGGAATTTTTTATGTATGGGAATTATTTTTGTAAATTCGAGAACTTGTTTGCAATTTTTTAATAAGTGTTCCTTTCAAATCAGGCATCCCGTACTCGTACCATGCGTTCCCAGTGCCAAGGAGGTGGATCTACAGGAAGTAAAATTTAACAGATACTCGTAAAATGAGGGAAAGCAGTTACACGGACATTAAAAACATCGTTCGCCATCAAACATCTATGCCAATGTAAGCCTTATGTTGAGAATGTGAAAATTTTCTGCGAACAAATAAATTATTTATAAGTTGAGGACCCACATATGAATGTGATCGTGAACACAATAAGTGTTGGAACCGGCCGAAATAATTTTACGTCGCTGCTCATATCTAAAGCACTTGGATTAATAAATAAAGTTACACGATAGAGCTGTCTAATATAAAAAGTAAGCATTTTACTTAACACTCAACACTTGATAAAAGAGATCTGGCACTACCCTTTAATGAGTTTAACTCTTCAATCAGTACTGTTCAATCATCGAGTGTTTTTAATTAATTTAGACAAGATTCGAATCAGTAAGCCAATTTGACTAGGACATGGTTGTCGGGAAAACAATGCCAAAACAGGACAGGTAGCGCTGAATATTTTCGAGCAAGCAGAGTGGTCACTAAAATTAATTCAAGTAAGCTAAGGCACCACCGAAAATATTTAAGTCTGAATAGGTGTCCCTTCAACAATTTAAAATAACCAAAATGTTTATCTAAAGCGACACTAAAAAGAGTCGGTATTATGAGGTTCTGAGGAGGACGGCATAAGTTTGAAAAGCTTTGAATCACGTGCTCTTTTTATGTACGTCGAGTGTGATCAACTGAACTGGCCTCGTTTTAAAATAAATACCTATTGAAAATTTAACCCAGCAAGGGTAGTTTCAGTGGTATACAGAATTAGTTTTATTTTAGGTAAAAACTACTCCAACTTTCATCTCGCACAAGGGAAAATTTATTTCGCTAATGTACAAAGTTGTGATAGTGAGGTAAAGTTTATAATCTCCTCTGAATGTCCCGTTAAATTACATTTTAAAATTTCGCACGCAAAATTGTTCCTGAAGACGCCTGATCACCATGAGGCTTCAAACTAAACAGTTTTGTTATTAAATTGACTCAAAAATTAATGACTAACCAGAAATGGAATTTCTTGAACTGTAAGCTGATTAAAAAAATTATTCCTTATAGAAGAACTGCAGCCATAATCACCCAAAGTTAATTTTTTTATTTTGCCCAATTATCTTGCAATATTATTCAGAACAAATTTTTTCTTTGATTGATTTCACACATACGTAGTCCTAAGTGGAATTTGATTACCCAAATACCTCACCCTCCGATTTTTGGACCGGCAGAATGTTTGGTCCAAAAAATTGTTCTTCCACAATTACTGACTTTTAACAGTTCGTCTAATGCAAAAGTTATCAACATGGAGTGCTCACACCCCATGGGGGCGCGAGAAAAGTTCGCGTAAATTATGACAGTTGCTAAATGTTGGCATTTTTACTTCAGGATGTGCGACCTTCGAATGAAATTTCTTTATAGGTGCTTGAAGAAAAAAAGGTTGGGAATCCCCTGTCTAATGTTTAATATTAATTCGTTAAATGCTCTCAACTTTAATTGTCAGACATTGACGTTCACACCGGTTAGCTCACAACCGAAATTGTGAGATGAGAAAATATAGCTAAATATATAATTGGAAAGCCACGAGTCGATGCAACTGATAGTGTACGAAAGCAAAAGACCGCTGTGAACTACAAGTGCTAATCAAAAACCCGGTGTCCACGCGACTTGGTCCTTCCACAGCAGCGGTGCGGTTTGAGCGGAAAAACCAGCGTCCTCGCTGGCAGCAAATGACGAATCAACTCTGAGGCACCCATCTTTTCTGCTCGCGTCCGCCACTGAGGAAGACGTTTCTGAGTAAACTTTCTTCCTACTTTGTGCTGAAGAGTTCACGCGATAGTAATAAAATTTTGAATTACAAAAAGTAGGGTTTGCTTGATCCTGCGAATAGCTGTTCTCCGAATCTGAGCATTTTTCTTCCTTGCGTTGAAACCGAGACTTTGAATTCTGGTCTGATTCGGTCTTCTTCTTGTGATCCCCTGATCTGTCAGCATCTTGTGATGAGTTGAATATTTTCTCACAAAGTTTCCTGTATTTGTGAACCTCTAGCACTGCTACTCGTACCTGCAAAACGAGAAATGAAGTAAACTTTGTGGAGATCAGCGTAATAAGAATTGTAGAAATTGAAACTTCTTATTATATGAATTCAGAACGTGAACAGTTATTAAACTGTAGAATTTTCTTCAGCTCTTATCAGCCAATTTTTTATAGTTAACTCAAGGCTTTGCTGTTCAGTGTGACTGCAAACAAAGTGAAACTCGACTTTCTGCCTGCATCATCTATTGAAATCGATTGTTCATTAGTCACCAAGGGATAAATAACGACAGTAAGGTACGCGCAGAAGATTTATGGTCAAGACTCGCCATTGACATTGGCCTCTCTTACTTGAAAATTATTTTCCCAAAAATATAGACCTTACAAGAAAGTTCATATAGTTTTTCGAAGACTTTTTTAGTTATGTTCAGTATTATTTCACCTGATGCGTCTCCACGATCTTCAGTGATGAAGCCAGCGTTGCATTTTAGAATTTATGCAATATTAGGCAATGTTTTACGGTGCATTCTATTATTTTATTTCTCGTGTGCTGGTGAAGTCAAGTTCCTTATCGTTGAACCTTACAATTTGTGATCATGAACATCAGGCGCGTGAACAATAGGAGCTCAGGTGCATGCATGCTTGTTGTTTATATTCGAGAACAAATTGTGAGATAGGAAGATTTTTGGTGGAAGGTATTTTTTTCTTACTTGTTATGTTTTTTTGCTGCGAATGATCCTGATGAGAATTTATTCTATGCCATTTCTCAGAAAAAGTTATTATTTTCAAGGTAATAAATAGCAAACAACATGTTTTGGATAAGAAAAACTTCAAGAACTTTTCCTTTTTTTTCGTCAGCACCCCATTTATTACGTGGGAGCTATTCAAATGTTAATAATAGAAGACAACTGAATTCTTGTGAAGCCTTTAGAGCATCGTATTCGCTAAAAGTAAACAACGCAAGTTTACAGTATATATGTTTTTCTCAATAACTTATCATTTAGCCATTTCTCTCTAGAGTAAAGTCACTCACTAGCCCCCATTCAACTTTGATAATTTTCCAAAAATCTTCCTTAAAAAATAAAAATCTATTTTGGGAGCGTTATTTTCAACCATTTCTTCTCACTCAACAATTTTTTTCTATAATGAATCATAAACTGACATACATATATGCATACATACACACATACAAATTTGAACACGTCCACAAGCAGAGTAAAGTACTGTCAAGGGGAAATAAATGCGATACTCAAATATGCATATATACACTGAATGCAACTAAAATATACATATATATCTACTTGAATACAACTAAACGATACTTCAAAAATCGCACTTAGCAGTTTGTCTCTGTAATGGAATCATTAGTTGAAACTCGTTCAATTTTTAATGTTGTTACGAGCAGAATAAAACATTTTATGTATAGAAGAAAGACTTGAACTCAAGCACAATTTTTTCCACTGTTTCAAGGCTTGAACACCAGTAGAATTTTTACATTGTTTTAAAACTTGAACGCAAGCAAAATGTTTTACATTGTTTTAAAACTTGAACGCAAGCAAAATGTTTAACACTGTTTCAAGACTTGAGCGCAAGCAGAATATTTAACGCAATTTCAAGACTTGAACCCAACTAATTGGTCGTTCGGTGGCACCTGCAGAGGGTGTTTGGTGGCGTGAGCTGAGGCAGTGTTGAATGGGAAGGTCCTCACCCAGCCGCCCTCGCCGCTGCTCAGGCTCCAGTCGTCCTTGCGGCGTCTGCTATGACCGCCTGACGGACTCGAGGCTGATCTGCTGCGCCCGCTGTCTGTCGCCAATGTCATGGTCAGTTCAGCTAAACCTCAACCTTAGTGAAGCACTTTCTTTCTCATTGACGGAGTGTTTCTCATAGACGGTTAAAAATCGATTGACGGTTAGAGTCTTTCTAATTGACGGCTAGAGACTGATGTTATATGCTGCCAATATCATGGTCAGTACAGCTGAAGCTCAACCTTACTGATGCACTTTCTTTATAATTGACAGTCTTTCTAATTGACGGTTAGAGTCTTTCTAATTGACCGTTAGAGTCTTTCTAATTGACGGTTAGAGTCTTTCTAATTGATGGTCAAAGTCTTATTATTGACGGTTAAAGTCTTTCTAATTGACGGTTAGAGTCGTTTTCCGTGACGGTTAGAAACTGACGTTATCTACCGCCTATGCCTTGGTCAGCTCAGCCGGAGTACAACCTTACTGAAGCACTTTTTTTTCTAATTGATGGTTAGAGTCTTTAAAATTGACGGTTAGAGGCTGACGTTCATTATCAGGTACGACTTACACCAACAGAAAACATTTGGTTACAGTATCTGAACGAGAACCTGATGTTCTTATATGCGTTTCCTCTACTATAAAACACTCCATAAGTTTTATGAAAGTAGTCGAGAATGAATACCATCGAAAACTTGTAAAACCAGTGCGTACCGTGTACTAGATTTTGTTATGCATTGAACAAAATTTCCGTAACGTTGATTATACAAAATATTTAATTTAAGTTTTGGTCGTCTTATGACCCAAATCAATGATAATTATCGGTACAGCTAGCAAACTTGATTGTAGAAAATTCACAGCAAACAAGCGCAAGCATACAACTTTTCAAATCTTTCACGTTCGAATACCAACAAGTCAAAGGTTTTTTTAGAATCAAGTTATTATTTTACAATATTAAAACACGCTAAATGGAATCAAACGCACCGTTCATGAGGATCCACGTCGTTTATAGATAACACTTCACTAAACTCGCCCCGTACTGACATACTGATGAGTAGGTCCTGTTTTAACAAGTCAAGGCCAAATGAAAAAGCTCTAAATTTTCTATTTTACTTGCCAGAAATCCGTCCATTAGCCACTATAGCCACTTATGTGCAAAAAAATAAAAAACTTCTCGAGAAAATAGATAAAAATAACCTTTGAACGGCCAGAAGCCATAGTTTTATCAGTGAAAAAAAGCGCTTCAAAAAAATAATTGCATTATAGAGTCATCTCATGAAGCATGTAAGTTTTCGTATCTTTACAAGTGTGCTGCGTTAGGTAGTTTCCTTGGTAATTGCTTTTTCGAATTCTTTTGTGCGAAGAAAACCAAACTTCACAAAATTAACACAAACAAAACATTCATACGTAATTACCGTGAAAATTATAAATTTTAAAAAATAGTACTCTCAATTACCAATACCATACTCAAAAAATCGCAAAGAATACTATCACTACCAAAAAAATTTGAAAATTACTGCTTGTCATTTTTAAAGTTCCTAATACCTATGGCGACGCCGAGCAGCTGGCGCCTGAGCCGCTGGAACGACGAATTAAAGGCCACCGGAACGTAGGTGTCCGACGACAACTCCTCTGCCACCTGCCCAGCGCTAGAAACACGGCCTCCAATTGCTTCGCTCACGCACGACTTTCGGGGCACCTTCAGAGATGACGTTTCGTGTTTAAGGTTGGGCCGGCTGAGATGGGAACTTGATGCTTTACTTACTGGAGATGATGTAGGGCGTAATGGGGGTGACAAGGAGACTCTAGTTATTTCTAAGGGAGGGTTTCTCGCATCATTTTCAATCATAAGTCCGTCTTTTCGGCTCATTTGATGATTGGTTTGCAGCACGCCTATTTTTGACAAACTTAAACGTAAAGGAACGCTTTTATTTTCCCCAATGAGAGTTCTGTTTTCAGAGTTTCCCATTATTTTCCTCAAATGCTCGTCAGAAAATCTACTGTAATATAAACGGTTAGTAATGGACATACATTTGGCCTGTGTCGAGGTGCGTTTGCGCTTTACTGAGGATTTTCTCAAAGATTTTCTACTGAAACGTACCTCTCGAATTCTTGAAACTCGACCCGAAGTGACTGGAGAAGTACTATTGTCATTACTCCCTTCAAGAAGAACTGTGAGATCTGATCTCTTCGTACCTTTGGATGGCTGATGATATTTTTCAGAAGAAATGGTTTTTGAGTTAGTTTCTAGATTTTCTCCCACCACACCATCAACATCGTTTGTCAGTTGAAAATCAGTGTCTTCGTTCGTGCAAATAACTGTTAGCTGTGGACTTGCACTATCATAGTCGACATTTTCATAAGACTGATGAGATTTTCTACAGATATGTGTATTTGAGTGTTGTTTTATAGGTTTATTATCTGGAATATATTTTCCAGATTCATCACCATCTCCCATAGATTTCCAGCTCTTTTTCGATTCGTTTTGTTTGTTATCAGATCGTATTGAATAAGAATATCTACACACTGAATTCAAACGTGAAGATTTGCTACTAACTTTCCTAATTTTATACCTAGATTGCTTTGTATTAGCCACACGTCTAAATTTTCCATCATGCATTCGAATAAGGGCATCACTTGGCTTCCTATCCTCATAGGTTTCGTAAATCGCATCTTTGTCTTCTTTTGGCTCTCCACTAACCTTTACAAGTTTTCTTTCATCAGGGGAAACTCTAGACTGACGCTCACATTGATCACTTGAGTTACTCGAACAAACATAGTTTTCTTTGAAAAACTCTTCTTCGGATTCTTCATTGAAAGAAGAACATTCCCCATCTTCTCCAGATGAACCGCTGACGCTCGAGTCCCACGTTTTCGCTGACTCGGGCAATCTAGGAGGAGGGTTCAAAAGTTTTTCGATGGGCTGAGCAACTCTGGGAGGGCCAAGTAGGTCGAAGAGGTGGTGCAGCATGGGCTTTTTAACATATCTGTCAACGTCGCAGTCGTACGACAGAGAAGGACATCTGTTCACCTCGAGCAGCCACGGGTTTAACTTCTCATCAACCTAAATAAGAATTTCACGGTTAACTTTATGGGAAATAAATTTTGCAAATAAATTTTAGTTCAACTCCTCACCACTAATGTGGCAATAACGATAAGGAAGACATACCACTTATATGATACGAACAATACTATAAAAGGTTACTCTTTCTGTGAACTGTCTGATAGAAGATTGGGACTTCGTTTTTACACTGTAGTCTCTCGCCTTCAAATTTGCATATCACCAGAAATCAAAACTTCAGAATAGGAAAACTTGATTTTTAGTTCCATTTGATATAGCATCAATATTTGCATCCCCAATAACAATCATGCTTCCACAGGTGAAATTGATCAGGACAAGTCTTGATACCAACGTACGACAATCTCCCATCAAAATTGCCACCAAGCAACTCGGAGTTACTTATTTATTTCACTATAGTTTAAAGAAGCATCACTATAAAACCTTCAGATTCAAAAAGAAATAAAATAATCGATAAATTTTGAGTTTTTCTCAAATAAAGAGAAATATTTTACTATTGGTGTGCGACAAAATGAAGGTAAAACGAGTGGCGCACGCAGATTTCGTTTTCGCAATCATCACTCATTCGAAATTCGACACTCCCGAATTCTTCAACAGATTCCATTAACTCTTGTTCATGCAATAAGCCTCACCAACCTCCAGCCCTTCGAAAAATAACCAATCATCTACCAATAAAAAACAATAACCTTCATATGCAAGCCAATAACCTGCAAATGATTTACTAATAATTTTCAAATAATGCCCAATCACCTTCAAATAATGCCCAATCACCTTCAAATAAAAACCAATAACCTGCAAATGATAATTAACAACCATTCAAATAATAACCAATAACTTTAAGATAATAGGTAACAAACTTCAATAAAATAACTCATAACCTTCAAATAACGACTAAAAACCTTCAAAAGCTACCCGTACCAGTAACCGACAAGATTTCACGTTACCAGAACATCGAATCCATAAAGCTCGAAGCAGTTGGTCATGCCGTGCGGCAGCGAGGCCTCCGTGCGTAACTTGGTGACGTGTGCGAGGAGTGTGAGGGACACAACGCACGATATCCTCTGCCACAGCAGCCAGTCCGACGTGCCTGACGTGCGAAGGTGGTGGCGTAACTGACGCAGGCTCCACTTACATCCTGTCGTACAATAGCTTATTATAACCTTATTCTAGTGTTGCTATGTTTTCCCTCAAGGATCCGTCCTTGGGCCTCTCCTATTTTCAATTTTTGTCAACCATAAAGTTAAATCTTATTCATTTGGGAAATTCCTACTTTTTGCCTACGACACCATGTTTGCTACGGCTCTTCTTGATAAAAATCCCATTTCGATGTAACTCAAAGCTAATAAAATAAACCTCAGTATCGACACGACAAAATGCATTATATTTTCTTACAAGGGGAATGCGTCTCTTCCACGCATTAAGATTGGGAATGGTGAAATTAAATAAATCAATTCTAATAAGTTCCTTGGCATTATAATAAATCAACATCTAACCTTCAATAACATGTTGCACACATTAATACTGAATTATCAAAATCCGTAGGAATCCTCAAGAAAGGAAACATGTAATACCTGAATAATGCATGAAAATACTTTATCGAGCGCTCATTTTACCATATATACCAAACGAAATAGAAGCATAGCACGGAACTAATAAAAATTAAACCAATTCGCTCTTTGCACACGAATGATTCATTCGAAAGTTAAAAGATACTTAAGCGTTTGGATCTCTACAAGCTCAACATAAGTAATTTCACGTAGTTTTAAAACACTGACTAATCAAAGCCACAAAAACCTTAAGCAATTATCAACTGCACAAACTGGTCATTATGATCATATAACCGGAAGTAGAATTCACTTCATATTTCCTTATTATTCATAAACTCGGTCATAACACAGTATCCTCTTCATTGGAACCAAGACTTAAAATTCGATCTCTACTGAGATCCATGAAAAAAGTTCTTACAAAAGTTTTCAATACGAATCTTGAATCCCTATTTCAATCGGAATATTAGTGACACAAAGAAATCAGACCAAATCTTTTCTACTGTATGATTCATCTTGATAGAGTAATTTACCTTGATTGATGACGTAATCTTAAATCTGATCTTAAGTCTTTTCTAGAATATACTGTTTTTCCCTGGCCCATATTAACTTCTGTTGTAAAATTAAGCTCGGAATCTTGAGCGAAGCTATTCATTCATCAGTCTAGTAGGCGTCTAGGTTTAAGTGAGTTAGGTTAAACTTCATTGTACACCTTAAAATAGTGTCGATAATAGAAGGCCCTAGAATTCACTGAACCTATTCGAACCCACAAGTAACTCTACTCAAATGTATCGACTTTAATAGCTTTGAAAATCTACTGATATATCGCTTGAGGTAAATAAATTGTTTGAATAGTTTCTATTCAGCCTTAAAATTATAAGCTCCTGTTACTTACTACCCAATTTTTTTCTATTTACCTATCGAATAAATAATAAATACGAATTTTTCATACAGATAATTTAAACTAACTACAATTACTCCAGCACATCCCATCCGAAGTGTGATGCCCAATATTGTCACCTTGTAACATTTACTCCTGAAAATATCATTGTAAACGAAAAATTTCATTTCAATATATTTGTTTTTTCGAGCATAGAAATGAATTTTTTCTATAAATCAGACAAATTCCTAACAAAAGTTGGCGCTCATTGAGAAATTATAGCCAATCCTGAGCACCGTTTTTTTTTCATACTACATTACTGCTTTTAAAATTGATTTTTCATGCGTGAAATCATGGCATGAATTCTAAAAACAACTCAACAGGATCAAATGGCTCGGCACTCTCTAACCTTTGTTTTTTGCAGGGATGGACAAAATGTTTTGAAACTTCATCAACCTAAAATTCGAAAATAGAAGGAAAAATTAAAATTCCTAGTGCTACGAGGAACATAACATCAATATTACTTTCGGCTGGAAATTAGAATTGGTAAATTTCAATATTAAATTTGAAAATTTATTATCCAACATTTGTGGTTACCTAGGAGCTGTTCAAATGTATTATTCTCAACTAATGAGTGAGTACTAATTGATTTTGCAAAATATCATCATGATTTTCTTCCGATGGGATTTATTGGCTTGAACATTGATAACTATGACCTTATATTCATAAAAACTAAACATGGCCTAACACGCCCTCTAGCAACATCAAACTTAATCATTTTCTCCAAAACTGATCGTCTCACCTATCGATATTGTATGAAAGAATACTTTATTATCCTGTTCTGTCTACGAATGTGCGAAATTTCAAACGAAGATTACTGCTGCTTGAGGAATGACGTATGGATTTGGGGGTTTCAAAAACCTTAACGAAATTTAGGACCCATCAAAAAATCTCATGCAACTCAAAACACAAACTCACTCCTAAGCGATGTACTATTTATTCAAAGTCTACAGAGTTGACTCCGCACCGATGTGTTTACTTGTAATTTATTCAAAGTCTACAGTTTTTAATAGTCACCGAGTAAAGAACTAAACTTAATATAGAAACTGCTCTGATTTCACAGCTGGTAAGCACACCTGCTCCAACTCTGTCCTTTTCAACGCTGTAGCCCGGGGCCGTTTTGTTGAGGGAGGTATTGGTGAGATGGGAGTAGGGCCGGTCAAGGGCCGCCATGCTGTACTTCTCCGTGCTGAACCTGCAAGTCGAAACTTTGAAGTGCGCGAAACAGATACAACTCATAAGCCTAATAAAACAGCAGGACTCGTTAACACCCACTACAACCAAGGGATTGATGCAGGGATTGATGATATACGGATTGATGATATAGGAAAGGAGCTAAGCCGACACTAGAATTGCAAAATGAATTTGGCAGAAAGAGAGGGGTTGTCCCTGTAGCGAAATTTCAGAATAAATTTCGCAGAATACAACAGATATTCTATGGAGTAACAATGGACTTTAGGCCATGCAAAATGAAATCCTAAAAATACTTCAATTTGCAAAATGCTGCATAAAATTCTTTGAGCGATTGTGGATGTTTGACAAGTTTGAGTTTTCTCAGAGTCCTCCGCACTCATTCGTAAAATTACCCACAATATAAAGTGGTAACAGAACAATAAACTGTGCCAAAAAAACCGAACACTAATTTACCAGACACTCTTCATGACGTACCACCTCATCTAAGATGCAGTCCAATAAAATCCAAGGCTGCTACATCACTTTAGCGAGTACGGTGTCAGTATTTAAATTATCTTCACCTGCTTCAGGCATTTAGACCCTCATTCTGACCAGACTGTCAGTGTTTATACCCTCATCCTGACCAGACTGTCAGTTATTTAGACCCTCATCCTGATTTGACAATCAGTTATTTAGACTATCATCCTGACCTGACTATCAGTTATTTAGACCCTCCCCCTGACCTGATTATCAGTTATTTAGACCCTCCCCCTGATCAGACAGGCACTCATTTAGACCTTCATCTTGACCTAACTTAGCTATTTAGACCCTCATCCTGGCCAGAATGTTTGTTATTTAGACCCTCATCTTGACCCAACGCTTGTTTTAGACCCTCACCCTGACCTGACAGTCAGGTCTAGAGGCCTCGATCCTGACCTGACGATGCCCTCCCTGTAGAGGTAGACAGTGAGGGGCGAGAGGCTGGTGACCAGCACGTAGAGGCGCAGGTCGCACTTGTAGCCACCCACCAGCAGCGGCCGCTCGATGTAGCGCTGAGCCACCGCGCTGTCGCTGTACTTCAGCTCATGCACGTCCTGGTCAAACACTTCAGGTAGTCAAACACTTCAGTTATGGTCAAAACTTTAGCTAATGCACGTCATAGACAATTACTTCAGCTCGTGCACGTCCTGGTCAAACACTTCAACTGTCACCTCATCAAGTATCGTACTCATAGAAAATTTCAACTCCAAAGCGATGTTGCAGTGTTCGTCCTATCGTTTCATCAGACTCTAGAGTCTTTTCCGATCATTATCTTATTCTTGATCTGCTTCTAATCTCTGATTGTGTCGTCACGTCAAAGTCAAATTACCCTAAGCTTGAAAAAACATTTTCAATAAAAGAATCAAATGTACAATGAAAATCGCGTTTACTAAACTACTTATCTTGAAATAAACTCCCGAACAAGTTGATCACCGATTTGGTGATTTTTTTTTTAAACTATAAAGAACTTTATATAACTAAATTACACATTTTACACAACAGAGTGTGGCTTTAATTATAGGCTTCATTAGGATATAAAAACGCTAGCCCTAAAGTTAAAAACTCCTTTTAATCATTATTTTAATTCGTTAAACCCTAAACTACAAAGCTTAGGGTGCTTATGCTACATTTTATATGTTTCGTATTCATCAATGATGGGTTCTGGGGACTGACCACTGCAGTTTCCTAACATGAGAGCGCTTATAAGCCGAATTTCAAGATTCCGAGAAGCTGTCGCGAGAAAAAAAGTCTACCGAGCACTGAATTTTCCTTGAACATCCGTCGTCTGACGCAAAACTCAAGCTTTTGAGTGACAAAATACTATAAGTTCTCAACAAAGTGAAGGTTTGATAGTTGTTTAGTAATCAAAGACTTTGTTTAAGGTTGTAAATTGATTGGAAACCTTGGGAACCAAGGGCGACTCAAGCTCAACTCAATATGTACTTCACACCCTGTGAACGATCGCTTGTAACGATCTTCGCTTGAACGCTTGTATGATAAACGCTTGTTACGATCTTCATTTCTATACGTGTACTGATATTGAAATCGTTATTATGAACAGTTAATCCTATCCCCGTCAAAATGGTTGCCTGAAATTAATATACAAGTATTTATAAAGTGGGGTGAAATATCAGTATCAAACTTCATCAGAAGAAACATTGTTTCTTTCACTAACTTCAAAAATTGTGATGCCGCGTCCTTGCGAACTCGTAGTTGGTTTGCATATCCAAACGTTGGCTTCCTTCTCGTCGTCGCTGACATATCGAGATGACAAATCTCCATTGAAGTGTTGGCCCACTGCGGGCCGGCATTGATTTTCTTTTGCTTTACGATTCCAAGATGAAGTTTTACAATCGCTTGAAGAGCTGCATGCAGAAACGTAGTTTTGATATCCATTGAACTCTGTAGATCCGTACCCAGAATCTGCGGTACTGGCGCTAAATTCCTCGGTATTTTGATCGCTCTGAGATTTTTGTTGCGTTAAAGATTTGCGTCTGGAGTTAGAGTTCTGCCCCGTTGAGTTTCGGATGAGCAGAGAAGAAACGCGAGGCTCCTTGGAGTTGCTCGGCCGTCTACGGGAGGATGGCGGTGTTGTCGAAGGAGTTGTGGACTTGGAGGAGGTGCAGCAGGTGGAGGGAGTGTTGTGGTGGAGGAGCTTAGTGTACTCGGCCACCAGCTTCGTGTACTCGCATGGCAACAGAAACGTAGTGGGGCTGTAATGGAATTTTTAAATCCTGCTTAAACTCGTGTATCTTTAAAAGATTCTGTTAAATCATGCGTGGAATTTCGTTCACATTACGAAATACCATCCCCCGTGATTCAGAGGACACAAAATACTGACCGAAAGGTAGGACAACTTAAAAATCATGTACGCTTACCATTTAATGTGATAAAAAGTTACACGAATACCAGACTCTATATCACCCTGTAATTCCAGTCCCAGGTATTTGGTGCAATGCATGGATTTTGTCTGAGTAATCTAAAGGCGCAAGGAGAATAAAAATAAGCTTATTAGCGGTTTTAGCCTCACAGTTACAAATGAATCGCATTAAACGTTGGTTTCACTTAAAAGTTCTGATACTTTTTGTCATTAAATGCAAAGAATTTTTTGTGATGGATCAGAGCCGGCAAGTAATACTTATGAGTACACTATCTTCTTTAAAGTAAACTGCAAAGTTGAAGTAACAATAACTTTAAGCACTAGCAGACTGTATTTGGTACGTTTCGTTCTAGTCTAATCTTGTTTTTCATCATCTACGCGCTTGTAAAATTATAAAAACATCTTTAGATTTTCTGCTCATATCGACTCTGAATTTCACAGCACTCTAAAATAAGTGATTTCATTACATTGTTGATAACTAACTGTCTACCATCGTTGCTATATTTATTAACTTATTGTTAACACTATTGTAAATTTAATGAATTTAAAGAGCTCTTATACCCACTAGAAATCGTAGACAGCCCCGAAAGTCTTGCGCATGCTCTGCAGCGCTCTTGCTAACGAATCTTTCCGGCAGAGACCTTGGCCTTTTGGGATGTGGCTCAGAATCTGAAAATTCAAGTAAACGTTAGAATTAATAATTGAAATATCTCTGATTTAAACAGTCCACTTCTAATTTTTGTATAGATTCATACCTGTAAGTAAGCCTACATAGTTTGAATTTTCATTCTTTTGATCCAGGCTGCGAGCTACATAAGGAAATAAAACTAAATTGATGATTTTCTTTTTGTTGTGAATTCTTCATCAGAGTTCATGCGAATTTTAAAACATCTTTTGATGATATTTTTGAAATCGAAAAACGCTTTAAAATTATAGTTTCTATGCAAGTGCACATTTTGAAGAACTATCCTAAAAAGTAATTTTCAAATTTTGGATAATTCAACGTATCTTCCAAATAATTAAATCTTTATCGAATCAGTGTAGTTTTCTCACGTTTTGAGGTGCAATTAACGGTAGTTCAGGCAAGGCCCAAACCGTAACTAATTTTAAAAAAGTTTCCACTCATACAGTACATTTACAGTACAGTTTCCATCATACAGTACATACAGTACATACAGTTAAAGTACATTTCCTTTTCTACTACTAATATTCCCTCTAAAGTATGCATGCAGCGAAATTTGAGAATTATTTTCAGTCAAGTGCAAGTGTACAAAATATTGAACCCCTGGAAAATGTTGTGAAAATTACTCACATAACGTAAATGCAAAAAATCTGTGCCTTTAATAGTTTGAATAGGCCTGAACTAACAAATTCTTTCAATATGAGCCTTTTTTCAATAACAATCATTTTGCAATCGAGAATACTGACGGCGAAAACCGTTGGCTCGCATTTTCTTTTATAAAATTAATAAACTTAATTTTTTCGTTAAACTAGCAAGAGTTAGACTCACCTGATTTGGTCTGAGTCTTGTATAGAGACCAAGAGGAAATCCATGTCTCCACCACAAATGCCACTCACAACTTTCAGACAAGGGGCCATCCTTCACTGAACAATTGCTGTTGTACCCTGCACTTCTGCCAGCACCTCTTGCTCCGTTCGTCTGGACACTCGCGCTTCCGTTCGCTCGTCTTCGACTTGACGAGGCAAATTCCGAGTTGGCTTTGATATTGCGATCCCGTTTATTTATTTGGCTAGAGTTTTTGTTCATGCCGTTAGCATGCTTCCGGCCTCGAATTCCGTTATTGTCGTCGAAACGCATGTTGCTGTTGTTATTCGAGGAGGATGAAAACGTACCACTGTTATTTATCGCATCTTCGTTGTTGTTCGGTTGTGATTCTTCCCACGGTAGCCAACCTCGCTCGCGGAATACCTGAAACACACGGTATTTTAACTTCTTGAATTTTGTGTTGCATTAAAAATTACGTCAATAATGTTTACTTATTTGAATACCATGAGAGCTTCATGTCGTTCATTGGATCAAGTTGGTTCAAAAGTCCGCACACTTAACTTATTTTTTTCGATTGGAAAATTTTATTACGTGATTCATCTATTACCAACCATATTAACTATTTTAAATGGCCCCCGCTGTTGCATCAGCAACTGAAACCAAAAGCGTTAAGATGCTGCTGTCGAAGCTTTTACAGTGAATTGATTTTCCAACATTTCAGGCTAAGTCATCCACATTCGATAAAAGATACTCGAAAGAGGGAACAGAGGCTGAGAGATGTGAAACTTCCATGTATAAATTATTATTGAACGTCGTTCTATGGAAACAGACTATGAACATATTTTTGTTCCTTTACATTTCACAAGTCTGACATCCTGCAACGGAGAAGGAGATGTGAGTAGATGAGCTCTGTGATCAAATACCCTCTGCGTGCGAGCCCTGCGTAACACAGCGCGTGCACGCAATTATCTTCATGTGTATGGGTGTCAGTACGTTAGTAGAGAACAGTAAACGAAACCTCCCTTTTTTTAACGTACCTTCCATGCAGTACTAACGTGAGCTAAACGTCTCGGTGATACAGTATATACCTCACTAATGTAGCTTTAACGGTGCCGGTGTAACTCATCTTAAAAAATATTGATCGTGAACGTTCATAATAGTTCTAGAAATTTTTTAATTGAATAATAGCATTCAACTATAGCATTGTTATTCCGTCACTCATTTCACAATTTCCCTCGAAATATCACTTGTTTCACGCTCTTTTCATCGCAATATCCAGAGTGGAAGTGACTATTTTTATCGACACAGTCTTTCTAATTCCACCACGGCCAAGAATACGCAAGAGGCTTCACCTCGTAATTAAACACAAAGTTAAACCAAATACGGTCGGTCAGAATGAGTGCCGCAGGCTGCTCAAGTCACCCCATGCTGCGGCCGGTGGCGCAAATGACAGGAAATCAATTAGTGCCGGCGCCGCTGCGCCATCATGCGATGTTCAAAGCTCGTGGCGATTTGCTGCATCTCAGGAACTAATGAAGAGCCTAAAAGGAAATATTCTCATCATTGTGGGGATGAATTTTTTTGTGCTGGTATGTTTTCAGCCAAATTGTGCCGGATTTGGAGTGAAGGACTTTATCTAAAGTGGGAGTTAGGCTAATTAAGAGAGGAACTTCATAGCAGGTAACAGTTTGAAAAAAAAAATTCACTTGAGTTTTAGCGGTATTCATGAAAAAGTTCGTGCAGAGAAGTGTGCGTGATGCTCCTTCTCTAAAAACAGACACAGCTGTAAACACTTTATTTTCATTCTTAAAATTTTGGAAATTTTTGCAAATCTTTCTAACTTGAGCTTATAAAACCATTTTATGATCTACGCTTTCGAGAAACTCGTCCAACTCTTGGTTGCTATTTTTAAAATCAGGTAATTTTTAAATGAAGTTGCTGTGTGGAGACTGAAACTTCTGTGTTATAAAACAGCGTTTGATCACACAAAAACCTCGGTGTTGGTATATGCTTCTTTCACTCGCAAAAGACAAAGAAGGTTTGCGAAATTTTAAAGATAGATTTCTATGGGTGTGTAAAATTGAACATTTGATGCCCTTCTCAAGTTGAAATCGAACTATATTTCAAGTGCGACCGGCGGGTAAAGCTGGCTCGAAGCTTTTAATAATCTATTTGCTTGAATTACAACAGATCAATCTCGACATTGTCAAAAGTATCTTGCATTGGCTTCAAATCATTCATTTCTTCTTACTTTACGCAGATAAAATTTTGTGTAATATCAGCCAGCCCGTTTTAAAAATATATACAATTTGCGAATCTTTTCGCACAAGTTAATTTGTGTTTCTGCCTGAGACAAAGAAATGTACAGGTTATTTTTCTCATCATTCGCATCATTTGCTTTCACTTAAACTAATCTACATCTAAATGTGAGCTTTGCGCAGGAATCCTTATTTCGTCTTTTGACACTCCCTCAAAACTATCCGCAAATACTCCCTCAAGGCTTCCAGCAGACAACTCCCTTGATACTCGGCTTAACACTCCCTGCAGACTAATCCCTCAATACTGTCTTTCAAAGTCCATGGAGTTAATTCATTTAATGCTCCCTTTAAAACTCCCTGCAGACTACTCCCTAAATCCTCCCTTTAAAATGCTTGGCAAACTGCTCCCATAATGTAGCCTTCAAAATTCAGTGCAGAAAACTCTCTAAACGCTCCCTTTAAAACTCCGTGCAGATAACTTCCTTAACGCTCCCTTTAAAACTCAGTGCAGATAACTTCTTTAATGCCCCCAGCAAACACGTTCCTTAATATCGCAGGTGCTTGCTCACATGCGGCAGCATTTAGCCATGACCAGCATTGAACGCGGACGGCCTCAGAGGTGATCAAGAAATTGCTTGTGATCAGGCAGAACCGATAGAATTTTTCATGCAGTCATTATTTGATGGACTTGGCCTATATCGTGGAACTAGGGCGATATTTGAAGGCTTATCTTATGATCTCCTATAGACTATCCGAAAACGTGGATGATGTATTTTGAAATTTTCAAAATATCAATGCTGATGTATCAGCGAGTGAGGCAAATTTTACTGCTTAAGCATTTTTGCTTTTTACAAGCGTAATTTATACCGTTTTTGGCTTAACGTACAAATTGGCTGGAATGCAATCAGCGGTTTAAGTAGAGCAATGTATAAATCATATATTAAAACATGTGAATATGGATTTAAAGCTGAATCAGACAATTTTCTTATTGTATCAGCCAATTACTGTTGATGGGATGGATTTCAATGTAACTTACGTGTGCATAAATTTCTCCCGCAATGAAAGATTGGTGTTTTAATTCAGTTAAGTGAAATTAAACAGTGGAAACTTAACTGTACGTAATAAGCGTTTCAAACCGGGAAGTAAAATTTTTTTCAATTTGAAATTTTCTAATCTGTGTAAATTTCACTCTTTGTGAAAGTGAATTCTTGGTTTTTTACTCGAGCTACATTCCCAGACCTCAATATATCAATGACTGGAAGCTCAGGGTAGCACGCCCGACTAACTGTAGAAAGTCGTGGAACAATGCGTTTTTTCCAGCCTCTTTCTGCTGCTAACTTGCTCTATCAAACATGTAAAGAATAAAACACATCTATTGCAAATTGTTTCTTCAGCATAAGTACGTGCTGCCATTTGCGATAATATGGGATTGACAATTAAGTACAAGTAATGATAAAAATCATGTTGATAGAGAATCAAGATTGTAGTACCAACTTTTATTTCTTCAATTATTCAATTTCAATAGGATATTATTATGGCGGGGGTTATATCATACTTCGCACCCAGCGAGGGAGATTTGTAAGCAACTTTAGTCCCCGATATGGCTCCGGTGATTCTATTTGATAAGCGCCACGACATTTGGACGTAAATTTAACATCAGGATTCAATCGATCATGCTATGTTTTCAAACCCAGTCTCCAAGAGGAAACATTGAAGAAAACTATTCATTATAGTTGTTCTTAATTAGACACAAATGAGATGTGTCTAATGTGTCCTCATTTGAAGTAACTGTTGTAGAATAATTTGTTGTAATATACCCAAAGCCGTTTTCATGATCAATAACTGCAAAAGAATAGGCAATGGCATTTCAAAAACAAAATTTTATGAAAGTAATCAGATTCCTAATCAACTCAACAACTCATCCCTAATCTCCATTAACGTCAGATGTTGAGTAGATCGACGTATTGCAACACTTCTGAAAGGAGAAGACTTGTTCAACTTTCAACTAATCTATTGAAAGTCTTTACATTACGGTCAGCTAGCGCGCAAAGGGGGACGCAGCAGCTCCCTTCCTGCCATTGTGCTCAGCGCCCGTCGTTGACCCGCCATAGAGTCTGTATTCTCCTCCCGAACTCCGGGGATTTTATAAATTGCTGGTCGACTTCGCTCGCTTCCAATGAATAAATCGGAGGATCAGAGGATCGTATACAGTAGCGTCTTGAAATCAGAGTTCAGTTGGACAGCAGCTCGACTCGGGCGTATTTCAGTGAAGTTGTAGCATCACATTTCGATGTGCATAAGCCACTTTTATTATCTACGTGTGGATTTGCGTGGCGGAGTCTCTCAGCAAACTCGTTTAAAAATCTAGCGTATGATTTTCTAACTGAAACTGAGCACTAACCGCAAACATATTTAAAAAACAATACTTTACTTCTCTCCCTATACGAGAGTGATTAGTTAATTATTTTTGCCTGCGCTTCGGGCAAATGAATCATTGAAAGCGTAATTCAAGAGCAAGGCAATGTGAATAAGTCCATTAGTTTAGACTGTCATTTTTCGGTACGTTGCGTTGATAATTTACCCGCATGCTCAATGCTTGTGTAAGTCCTCTTTGTGTACATTCGGAATGTAAATGTATCTTTTGTGTGAGCACAAGTTTAATTTCTACTCTTTGAAATACTTCATTGTAATCCAAGTTCTTGGCCGTAAATACTTTCACCTGGACCTCATTCTGAATTGATTGATTCACTCGGCTCAAAAATTATTTCAAATACTTAAAGTATCAGAAACTTTTGTTCGACTCATCTTTTACGAGCAAATACTTCATTGTTGAAGAAATTTATTCATAGTGGAAAATTACAGAACAGCAGCATTTGCCAAATGATGGCTGTTTTCTCACCACTCATTCGATTACAAATAATTTTATCGCTTAACTTCCGAACTTTCAGATGTTTAGATCATTTTCGATTTCTTGAAAAAACATCTATTTTTGTTTTGGGTCATTAGAGAGAAATTGGTTTTTGGGCTGTGAAAACACTAGTCTTTTCAACATAGTTCTCTATCTACAAAAAAGTCAACATAGTTTTAACAACTCATCAACCAATTAAAGCTACATTTTAACCCAAACTTTCACAAACAGAAAATTTTTCACAGAAATCGAGCACCATGAAGGATAACGCGAAAATTATATAAATGATGATAAGCTCAGGGAGATGATTTAATCATATTGATTCGATGGGCGATGGTATTTTCCATTGGTAAAAGTCTAAAAGAGTAAAAATAATAACAGTAATAATAATAATGACCAAATAACTGACCTGATAACGAGTCCTCACCTCTAGCAAGAGTTCCGGGCCAGAGTTGTCATCGTTGACTCTGTAGTAGACTTGCCAGTCCACCGCCATCGTGACAACCGGCAGCCGCTTTACACTTGTGTTTTTATCAGCATTGTGATTTCTGTGTGAGTTTTCTCTTACGAAAGTTATCTCAATATCAATAAGTTCTAACAATTATTTAGTGAATGATAATGACGAATTTTTAAAAGGTTGATTCTTCTGCGATGGATGAGTATTATCTTTAATAAAAGAAAATCTAAAGTTAGTGTGTAATCAATGCCTACTTCATGTCAATATAGGACATGGGTATGCATTCTCTCCTACGAAAGTTAATCCACGAGCATGACACTTTTTTACGGAATGATGTTGATGATATTTAAGAAATTAAATTCCATTGCGGTGATTGGGTGTGTTTTTCAGTGAGAGTAAAACGAAAGTAAAACTAAAATCAATTTTAAAAATGAAGATTCCTTTTTATACTGAGCGAATTTTAACCCTCCATGATTGTATTTTATGAATGCTAAATTTTCAAGACAGAGAAGTTATGCTAAATTCGAATGTTTTACGTTCAAGTATTTTTAAACTTGAAAGATAAGCAATAAGCTGTCGTGATTGTATTCTTGATTCATGTTTAACGCAAGCGATTCAAATGAAAAGGACTTTACTTAACGCAAGCTTGGAATTTCCACTTACTGTTTTCCTGATGTGAATACACTGTTTTGAATGAAGGGATTCTTTTACCAACTACTATGCAATAAATTTTTTTTTTCAACTGATAGTGAATTCAATAATTCGAAATTTATTTTTGTGTAGAGTGAAATGGGAAAACTTTAATCCAACATATATAAAATTTCCGGGCTTTCAGACCCGCTGTGCTTTTATCCGTGTTTTCAACATTCAACTACTAAGATTGTGGATTGTATGTAAAAAGATATCTGGGTAGTGTATAAATTTGTATCCAAACAAAGATACTCGTAACATCTCATTTTCGGTGACGCAGAAGAAGTAAACTAAATATTAGTTGTAAAATCCGTAGATTTTTATCGCGTGAAATAGTTGAATAATGGTAAGAGGTTCCGAAGACTTTTTCTTCCTTCTCTTCAACATGTCAGAGCAGTATGTGGATTTGATAAAACGATTTTCGTATTCCTTGCAGTCCAATTAGTCTTATTTTCAATTACTGTGAATCGATTGATTTTAACTTCATTATTTCAGTGGTCCCTTTTCTATAAAATGTTCTACAATACTCGGAAATGAAAAGGACTGACAAGAAGTACCTTATAATGCAATCATGACTTTTTACTGCCATAGCATAGAATTAAAGTTATGATAGATTTTAAAATTTATATATTAATTTACGTAAAATGATCATAGTTAAATTAAATGAACTTTTAGTTTTTATTTGTGTGCAAAATCTTTTGCTCTTTTTTTCGCGTGATTGCCGTAATGAACGCAACGTTGCGCTTAATTTTTGACTGAGCTCTAGGAAAAAATGTTAGTTGCAGCATCTCCTAGCATTTTTCTTGAATTTTGGAAATTTTTAGTGCATGTGCAAATATCATAAAAATGCAAAAGAATGAGCATCTTCAGAAATGCTATAAAAATACACAGCATTCTTGAAAATATTCCTGTCAAGAAAATAATAATATGCCTTATTTTTGGTCAAGTTTTCTTAGCCAATCTCATTTTTGTGCGATATATTTACTGCAGAAAATGTGCTACCCTGAGAGCAGAAATCTGTAAGCGTAATAACCCAACTTGATGCGCAGCTCACTGCTGTAAACTGAATTTTCATCGATTCATGCTTCGATGCGATGTCATTCGATTTGTTTGATTCGACCAGTGACTGATGACCCATGTTTCATTAACAATAATAAATTAGTTAGTCATACTTTAACCGTGCTCTAGACGATCTCTACCTTTACGTTACAAATTTGAAATGAATCTATATCTATTTTCAGTTGTATTACCCAGCATAATACAACTGCAAGAACACGACCTGCAAGTTTATCACTGGTTAGTCAGGCTTCATTCTACACAACTGCATGATTGTGAAAAGTGCTGAATTTATACAAATTTTTGCCTCATACCCACCATATTTTTCTGTGTGTTTTCAATAGTCTGAGCATGATACAAATCTATATCAAAATAACGATAACCGGTAATTTCCGATGATGCACAGAAGTTAGTTAAATGTTAGTTTCAAAGTCCGTAGATTTTTATACAGATTCGAAATGTACATGAGGATATGATATTCTGTATTATATATTTTTTTCGGGTTCTGTATTCCATAAAGTGAGAAAATTTACTCGAACTCGCTTCAAACCTTCGCGCCACCGTAATATAATAATTTCAATAATAGAAGCTTATATAATAACTACGACCATGTGAGTGACACCAATGATACAAAAAACTGCACAGTACACGCATCTTCAGACAAGTTAGATGCTTATTAAGAATAATGATGGTAGAAAATAACAGCTTTTCCACACAAATTAAGTTTCGAAAAGGAGCATCCTACCATAAATTACTTTCAAGTTAATTCGCTTCACAAAGACGGGCTCAAGCTTGTCGAAATATAATCCTTGACAACAGAGAAGCAAGTCATTCTTACGGAAATTTTACTGCACACAGCACGTGCAGTCAGACCCAGAAGAGAGCGTGACGCACTCTTCACCACGTCTGCAGGAGCACTGACCCCTCTGGCAATTCGCTGTTTCATTAAAAGTTCTGTCGAGGTGACCTTGCAGGGCAAGTTAGAGAGACGGAGGAGAATGAATCATTAAATTGAGTACTAAGTAACAAAATGATGAATGTATCTTAGAGTAGGAATGAAGTAACTCTACCCCGACCTTGTCTTTTGTACATTCTATTCGAAGGTCAAATTATTAATCTCATGAAATCTGAATCAATCGGACACTACTAAATTTGCCCACAAGATTTCATGTTTTATGGTATACTGAAAAATCAGTCGGTGTTTTCTAATGAAAACAAAAACGTAAGTTGAACTGGTTTCAAGCATGACAAAAAATTGAATTGAAAAATTCTGAAAAGTATAAACTGTGTTTTTTTCGATCATTAATTCTGAGAGAAAATATCAAAGCACCAAAGCACTTTGATGAAATCTTAACCACGAGCGATTCAAAATTTTCTTTGCACCCCAGTTCAATCGAGCAGAATATGAACAATTGCTTTCTAACTGAACCTCTTATGATAATTAGCCAGTTTTCTCTTCTCATCGTCTGAGCTCAGGCTTTATGAACACCAGTGCACGTATATCTCAGAGCAATGTGAGACTCAAGCTCATGACGTCAATTACACTGATACCTTTCAGACGATCAACATCATCCGGATTACATCATATAAAAATTATTTCTAACTACTGCAACTATCTCCGTGTCACTAATTTAATTTGAAGTATGGAAATGACCTTGTGAATATGTGCGTACTTTTATTCGCTGTCTTAACTTTTCTCGAAATACGAATTGTTCTGCAGTTCCTTAATTGAGTCACACATATCTCATTCAAACTGTTAAGTGATTATTTATGTATTTTATTTCATTTAATTTACTACTTCACCCAACACTTCACTAATGATCTTTTCTTAGATCTTCTCTTAACAATTAAACTTCTTCACTAAACTGTACAACAGCAGAATGTATAAGTAGCTACGTATGTTCTTTGCTGATCGTACGCGACAACGTTTTGGAACTCTGCAATTTCATTGCAAGAGTTTCAGACCCTAATGTGCAGCTGCTACCGAGGAAAATTAGAGTTACAACATAAAAGAGGAGAACAAAAGCGAAGCAACTTCATTTCAACGAGTAATGAATTTACGTCTTTACATCTAAATGAAGACTTTGAGGGACATGATTATTAAATAGAAAACAAAACTGCAGTTTTGCGTGTGTGCGGATCTCAGCATCTCAAGTTCATCAAGTTCGGACAAGCTGGAAAGATTAATGAGTAAATCTGAATCTATGGTAGAGTCGCGTGCTGCCTGGAACAGGTGGCGTGTGAACGAGCCATTGTTTCTTGCTGCCTTCGATGATTAAAGACGCGCCAGCTGTGAAGCTTGTCTTATTTTTAGCACCATCTGCCTTGATTGAATTGCCAACCTGCCATAAATATTCCTTGCAGTGTCGTTTTAATTTACTTACCTCCGCTCAACGGGAAGATTTTTTTTCCGAGACACGTCGTTGTTTTCTCGCAGTGTTCGCGGAAACGGAGGCTGCAGCTCAAGCTGCAGCGCGGGAGTTGCCCAAGTCCTGGTTTTACTACTACTCAGGTCCGCATGATGTGTTGATGTCACTAACTGTTCCATTTTGTATAATCAAACGCGTTTGTTTCTTATCATGCAATAGAAAATTTAGTCTAAAACACTTGTTATTCATTTTGCATAAGCAAACGCGTTCGTTTTTAGAATGCAATATAAAATTTGATCCAAAACATTAATGCAGTCAAACCATTGGATTTTATACAAAAAGTAAGTGTTCTGAGAAAAAAAATTTAGAAGTTAATGAAGCAGACATGTTCAAAATTTTAGTAAAGGATCGCTTGATTTCTGCTAAGATTTGTGACTTAACACAGAAACTGCAGGGTCAATTTGACAAAGGAGCATTTTTGAGAGCCACCTTATCAGTGTGTAATCATTTTAACCAAAGCATGTCTCCAAAATTCAATGCTGTCATACTTTTCTCTTAAATACGAGTAACATGTGTTATGCCATAGAAATAATAAGTAATTAATTCATAAGCAACTGCGCGTCCAAACCTGATATAAGAGATTGCAATTTGTGCCCTTTCATTATTATGTGCTCCACGCAGCCTCCAGTTGCACCCCACATCTAATACCAGTACCTTGGGAGACCAGCCGCTTTTCCGCCATTGCTTGACGATTTCCGCGCATGCAATGCTTTTCAATTCGTCGCTCCCATTCATCTGGCTTGAATGTGTTGTTTGAATTTCCGTTAAACTTTTACCCTAATTTGTTCATCTGTTGTCATTGTTCGTATTGTGGTCTTTCGTAATTTAAAATTAGGATAATTAAGTCCCATTTGATATCGCTAGACATTAAACCGAGAGTCACAGAGAAAAATTAATCTATTTAAGCTACTCAGCATTTGACAGGTCGCACATTTGATAATCTCATTGTAATTTAGAGGTAGTTGCATTTTAGTGAATTAATATTATGAAAAACATGAAGTGAGTTGTGAATGTATGGCTATATGCATCACTGGTGCGTCGTTAAGGGAGCAAAGATGAAATATTGTATAATAAAATTCTATTTCATTATTCTATCAAGCCTCTGTGAACGGGAACCTTAGTTCTGACGTTTCCATGTGTTGTTTTTCTGGAACCTCAATAATTTTATTATGAGATATTTCCCCATGAACTTAATGTTATAGCCATTGCAGGTGAACAACCAATAACATTAATAGACATCAATCAGTAGCCAATAACATTGATAAGCCCTATCAATATACTTAAGTTGTTGTTAAAATAATGTTATACGAAGCAAAGCGCTCTTTTTGCAGTGAGCAGCCTCTTCATCTTGGATTTGAATTTTATTTACTACCACAATACTCTGATAAACATTTGAAAAGGGGCATGAGATTGCCAGTAAATTTTATTGATAAATCTATTAAAAATACATTCTTCTAGTAGTATTATGTGTTGTACTGTTCATTACAACAATAAAAATATACAACAATAAAATCAAGTTACATTTTTCAGCAGACTTGAAATGTGTAAAAAAACACATTTGAACATCGTTGCAGAACAATGCGCTGACTTATATGTTGTTCTGTTTTATATCAAAGTAATTTTTAATCTACCACTAGGAGGAATCATTCATAAAAAAACAAACCCTGAACTGAATGGTGGGTGGTAATTTGTCTCACAATTAAAAGATGACGGCCTTTTGTTTCTTTGAATATAAAGGCGTTGCTTTATTAGTATAAATTGCCCTATTGGCATCAATTGCCGTGTTAGTACCAGTTGCGTCATAAGTGCCGGTTGCCTTATTATTGTCATTTGCTTTATTGGCATCAGTTGCCTTATTAGTGTCATTTGCTTTATTGGCATCAGTTGGCTTATTAGTACCAGTTGCCTTATCAGTATCAGTTCTGTTATAAGCACCAGTTGCCTTATTAGTATCAGCTGCCTTATCAGTATCAGTTGTCTTGTTAGTACCAGTTGCCTTATTAGTATCAGTTGCCCTTAGAAGCAATGGCTGTTGATCAGCACTCACCCTCGGTTAAAGTTCCACTAGGTAGAATTCAGTTTAATATTGATGGTTTACGGATCTTGAATACGATGCTAAAACAAACAGCGAGCTATCATGGATTCATCTGACACATTTCCAAAGACAATAAGAAATTTATTCGCCCGTTGAACACGAATTCTAACAAATATTTTTGGGTCGAATACGTGCCAAACTGGACTTATGCTGCCTAAACGAATGTAATTCTGACGAAAAATTTTCCCTAGCCGTATACATGCTTAAAAATATTAGTTTTTATTCACTCTTGATTGAGAAAAAATAAATGTTGATAGTGTTGAGCCAACCTGGCTGTTGAGCAATTTTAGTGCCAAAAACTACTCATTTTACTATTTGTTTTGTTAAATGTTCTTTACAAAGTTAAATTTGAAGACGGTTAATTAACAATCATTCAACTGCTGTCTAGGTGAATAACTTCGAAATAAGTAAAAATTACCATTCCTAAATTTCCAAACTTTAAAACTAACTTGATAATAGCCGTGCGCACAAAATAGAGTGAACACAGTACTACTGAAAACCCTTCATGATCCCACAAAAATAACTTTAAAAATATCACTTTATTTATATCGACAGTTCAAAATTCTGAGAAACTGCTTGGGCAACGAAGATCTTGCGAAAATGCAAGGTGATCTCTGCGTTTCTGCCCGAACATGCCATTGAATGGCTAACCTTGCTCCTGTATTGAACGTTAACGCTCTGAATGTGCATGCATTCGCGGCTAAATTGCTGGCCTTGATGTCTACGGTCACGCCATAGTCAACACCTCAGAGCGGCGAGGTGGGCGGTCGCCCACAGTCACCACGGGTCCTGAGACGGTCTTTTCTGCTACCCTAGTTACTTTTTTCAAGATTACTTCTCACACTAATATCAGTACTCAGTTCATTTTTCTAAGGAAAATTGTTCTGCTGCTCCCATTCACTTTCTTTATATATTACTTCTCACACTAGTCTCACTACTTCATGTTTCAATCATAAAAAGTTTTGTGCTACCCTCAGGTCCTTTTTTTAAAGATTACTCCTCATGCTAGTCTCAATTATTAATTCGTGTTTTAAACCGAAAAATTTCTCTGCTACTCCTAGTTACCTTTTTTAAAGATTACTTCTCACACTAGTCCCAATACTTACTTGATGCTTTAATCGGAAAAATTTTTGTGCTGTTACTTGTTCTTTTTTGTGTGAAGATGTTCTTTCCTGCAAATATTTACTATTTTCGTTAGAATTTGGGTCCCAAACGGGTTTTGTCGCACGCAAGGCCATTCTACCAGAAATGAGTCCTCTTCCAACAATAGTTGCTTCATTCAAAATATAGTGGAACTCATAAGGTCGCAACTTTCGCTTGGCTTTTTGTTAAGAATCATTTCTCTACTAACAATGTTTTCTTCATTTTAATTAGAAAGGTTTTCACTCAGTCCCTTCATGCTTTTGACTTTTTGTCAGAAGAACTTCCATATTGTCGAATATTTATTTGTTTATTACAGAATACTTACTTGTTTATGTCGGAATGTTCTCGTTTTTTAATGTAAGATTATATATCATCAGCTGCGCTGCTCGGTAAGCATCATTTGAACAATGAAAATGTTTTTTCTTCGACTTATGAGAGTTACTTCTTAATGTTTAAGCCATCCTGAGCAGCCAAGTTCGTCGTCCTTCATATTTCTCGAGAAACTTCATCAACTTCAAAGAAGTGTACTCTAATGTACTTTTTCTTTATAAAAAGGCGTGAATGGAAGTATGACCTCAGCCCTAAATAAGAAGTGAATGAAATTTCATTATATTAAATTTAGGAGTGCTAAATTTCGCGATGATGTATGTGTGTAGTTTGTGCAAATAAAGAAAATAACAGTAAATTTAAAAACCTCAAGACTAGAGAAACCTTGAATAGCAAATGAGGTAAAATTCTCATAACCGAGCACATCAATTAGACGCACACAAGCGGCGACAGCACCAACTATATTTTAATCTAACAAAACTTGCATTCCGACAACAATGTGAACACACGAGAAAAGTTTCACTCACACCCTTTTTGCGTCAATCTTTAAGGTAACTATGTCCAAGCGTTAATGGCTTTAGTGTGAACTATTGATTTACATCGCATAACGACGTCTTTTATGACCGCAAATAGCAGAGTAAGGGATACCGCTTTGCAGGTTCCGCTGGCATGCGAGAAAGAGCGTGTCGAGCCACAAATTTACCCGTAAAAATGAGGTGTGGTGCACAGTTTAGAGCTCTGTGCATATTGCTCTAGCTCTGCCTCAGTAACGTTGGGAAATTTTGGCAAGTCATGCGTGGCATTGCAAACATCAAATTATACGTCTCTTGTGCGTGCTGAACTCGTCCCTCCGTACCATTTGCTAATGCCCCCGTCCCTTAAAGATGCTGAAAATTTACCTACAGTTCTCTTGAATATCTTGAACCGAATCATCATAATGCCTCGCTTCTATTACATCTTTCTTGCCGTATCGCAAACTTTCGTTCTAATCAAAGAATAGTTGAAAATTTCAATGAATTCAACGCTTTAGTATTGACATAGTCGAGTTTTTATACGCATTTTGTCGTCATGTTTCTCGTTTGTTGAAGGTTGTACTATTACTACATTCTGGTGAATATTCGTAAGTTGTTTTTGCGGGTCAGCTTAGGACTTTTTAAAACCTAAATTAAACACCACAGCCATCGAACTCAGCTCTGATGAAGTAATGTAATCGATCATGATCACCTTAAGCTAAAACTGTTTAGTCTGACAGCTGTTGGAGCGTCGGTTTGAAACGTTACGAATTTGTAGCAGAAAATAACTTGAAGTTTAGACTCTACGTACTTATGCTCGTCTCTTTCTCTATTCGCGCTCTATGTTTTTGTATTTGTGTTGAAGTTATCGTATGCTAATGGCAAACTTTTAAAAACTGGGATTTTTATTCGTTTATTCTGCGTACATTTTCCAGATTATTACAAAGCATTCAATTATGTAAAAAGTAAAATTAACAATGTTGTCTTATTTTGAACAGCAAAAGTTGAATGAAACGTATTCCACTACTTCACATATGAACGTGCACGTGTGAGCGTGCATATATGAGCGTGTATATATGAGCGTGCACATAAGAGCGTGCACGACTGACCTGAGCAAGTACTAGACAATATTGCTTAAGCAGAGGAAGATTATGGGGTATGTAGCTTTTATCTTTTTGCTTCCCGACAAGCGCATTCTCGTAAGCTATGATGACCATACGTCATACAAATTCAGGCAGGTTTTTTTTTATGGCTGAACGTGGCCTACTCTAAAAGAGCTTGTCGTCCGAGGTCATTCAATGCATGACGCTTTGTCTTTGAAAAAGATGTTGACGGATTTATTATGCTAAAATCTTTTTAAGTATTAGTCTTAGGCTCCTGTTAATTTTATAACGTAATCGATGTCCAATGCTATTCAGCCACATAATCGTGGAATCCCACTCATTTGTGTAGAGGTTTCAACTTGGGTATTTTTTTTTTAGTAACACGTAAGGTTGTTTTTGGCCTTCTGTCTGACAAAGCTGGCGGGGCTTTGGGTGCTAGCTAGGGTCCAGATACAATCAACATCATCATTAAGCAGATGCAGGTCGAAAAGGAGTGCAAATTTAGGGTTTTAAAAGAAAGAAAATGAAAAAAAAAAATTCTATATGAAAAAATTTATGAATTTGAAATGAGGAATCTTTCTTGCATCGATGTATTGTGCTTGCATTACTTAGAGCTCGTGTTCGACATGACCATTACGATAGGAAGGAAACGGTTTATTAAGATAGTTATTTGAGTTCGGGGCTGTAAGTTTTACTGCAGTCGCGCTCAGCTACGTTGGATCGCAGAGTTTTCTGAGCCATGAAAATCTTGAGGCTTTATGGCACTGTGTCATGCACTATTCCCAATGTTTGGAAATGTAGTAAAGGGCGTTTATTTTGGTCGGTGGTGAAACCTTGGTAAAAAGGCTAGTTGCTGTGCTGAGTGAACTCGGAGAAGTGACGACTCTGGCTTACTTGATGACTCAGGATTGCGATGACAAGGGTTGACTGCAGTATTTGCTAACGAGAGTATGTTACGGCGCACATCATGTCGTAGAAGCGGCGGGCGTCAAAGTCAGAAAATTACGTTGACTTGAGATTAGTTGGCAGCTCAGTAGGGGCGTGCTCCGCGACTGATGCATGGGATAAAATGCCACTCGGTTGTGGTTATGCCGGTTTGAGAGCGCTAGTGATAGAGAATTGTTGTAGGAACATTTGATTAGGGAACGCTGGCAAAGACATGCTTAGCACAAGAGCATTAGAGTATCAGGGCTTGCGTTGAAGCGCTTGTCCTGCAAAGGATGGCTTGTTTTAAAGTGCATGTCCCAATCCCAATCCAGGGAAGGCTGATGGCATCGTCAGAGAGTGACGAAGCTGTGTGTTTTTTCTCTGCTCTAAAACCTGGGTTGAGAATTTTAATAGGGCTGGAGAGTGAAAACGGCAAGTGTGATCCCTAGGCCTAGCTGCAGCTGCGATAACTACAGAACATAGAGAGAAGAGTGTAGAGCGAAGCTGCTCAAGAAAGTGATTCTTATTAGAACCTCGCTCCAGAAATGGTACGCTAGGCAATCTTCCACATTGAAAATACATTATTGGTCACCTCGAAATGCCAGCTTGTTGTTCGATATTTCTATAAGTAGCTCTCATTTAAATCATAGTGTGAGCTAAGCAGGAAATATCGGGCTGGAGGCACCGTGCGAGGTTAATGGCTCGCACACGATGGCATGTTGATACGAGGTATTCGTAGGTATACCACGAATTTAAATTAACCTTTGCTCAATACCTTGGCTAAAACACGATGACACTAGAAATTTTTGTGCTAGTAACCTAACATTTTTGTCCAGTATGAGTTTAAAGAAATATAAAACCTTAATGTTCTTTTAATTTTGTGTTTTTTTCTGTGTGCGATTTGAGAGTCATATTTTTTTTAAATCAAATAGCCCCATATTTCTACATTTCTACATTAACTTTCTCCAATTCTTCATCTAGCAGAAAGACTTGGTCTTGCTGGGTCTCGCCCTTTCCAAACAAAGGAGGAGCGCTCACAGCCTTAAGCACAATCGGCGCATATTGTATTAAGTTGAACTTTCTCGTGTATATTTGTAAAAACATTTAGAATACACAAATTCAATCAAATGCGTACGTAAATATTCATATTAGTATTCACTTTCTGCCCATTATCGACTGTACGTATGATGCACTAGATTTACTGAAAGAATACTTACGCTCCAAATACGTGTTGCTAGATACATTGCTTAGCTCTACTTTTTGTATGCAAACTTCCTTAGAACTTCCCTACTCAGGTATTTCACCTCCACAAATGATCTTGCAGGTTTGTACTTGATAACAGCGAACATAAAAAATAAAAAAAATTGGTGTTTCACGATGCAAACAATCATAAATGGGGCCAGAGTTGAACATTGTTTCTTAACATGGAAGTTTTGACTGTCTGATAATTTTGCTATACATATGAGATAAAATTATATAAATAATTTTTCATGATTCTTTGAAAAAATTCAACCTAATTGTTCTGCAGGTTAAATAAATACAATTCACTTTCTCGGAGGGCATTAGAAAAAAGTTAAATTCAAAAGTTACAGAAACCTAATTTCCTCTGAAACACTCACAATATTCACACACCGGAGTTCAGCGCCTTTGCACCAGACTTGTCCAATAAACTACTCAGGATCCACCAATCCTTGCCGCAAGCTGCCATTAGACGCATCACTGGGATAACCAGTACTTCAAAAAACTACTCCAAGCATTGTGGGTCACTACAGCCCCCTCCCTTTACATAACTAACTCATTCCAGTCACTGTCTCTTACTCCAGGCCTGTGCAAGAAAATTTTTCTTATCTTCGATGATACTCAAACTACACTCCTGATCCAAAACAGCTCGTACCACAATCAGCTTCAGCACATCTGGTGTACCACTTATTCTCTCCATACTGCTCTGTACCACTCATTCTCTCCATACTGCTCTGTGCCACTCATTTTCTCCATACTGCCCTGTACCACTCATTCTCTTCATACTGCGCTGTACCACGCATTCTCTCCATACACCACATACATGAAACTCTCCCTCTTTTGCTCATACTTACTACATTCCAGCACAAAATTTTCAATTGTTTCCTCCACTCCCCTATCACACTGCCGATATAATCTATCATATTATTATTATTACCTCCATGTGCGTCTATTCACACTCAATGCCTAACACCTCACAGCAAACAAGTGTTGACTTCCAAGACTACTATCACAGAATATCTCACACTTAGGTACTTCTTTTCACATGTAACAGATTAATGTAGACTTTTTCGTCATGCTAAACATCCACTTATTCAATTCATACTCTTTTGTTTGCCTCTCAACCTCTTTTTTTCACCTCTTAAAGCCCCACTCAGGTATTTCACCTCCAGCATTCATTAAAAGCCAGTCAACCACAGGTTTCCTAATTTTAACACAAATAATCTTTTGCATTCCTAGTTTCCTTACACGCTTTATCTTCCCGTGAATGGTGCGTTTTTAACCACCCGGCCACGGTGATCACTCGACATGATTTCTAATGCCTGTGAAATGACTGCCGAAACTCCTGGTGTTTTTATCATTAACTCATAAACTATATCAGGGGTGAAACGTGGGATATAGGATGAATTAGTACTAATTAGAACATTTTTCTTACGTATAGTTCAGTGAAAATTTAGGGTAACAAAGTTTATGAATAGGGTATAAAATGTACCATTCAGAAATAAGTTTTTAGGTAACTTGGTAAGTGTAGACAACCCGGCTGCCAGGAGGTAACAGTGCACGTAATTCGATGTCAAAATGGCATCGAATGTTCCACCTACTCAGGAGATGCCACCTCAGGGTGGCTATTCTAAGATAAATTACGCGAAGGTTCCAGCAAAGAAGATATTTACAGGTATGATCATAGGGACTTCAGAGTTCTTGCGTGGGATGTAATAAAATTCAGATCGTATTTATATCTACTTGCCTAACGGCTTATTGCAATATGTTTCATTGTAACTGTTATCAAATTTGCATTGTGTAATGCTTTTACCTTAGTGTTGAAGCACTGAAATATACTATATTGTCATGCTACTAAAGGGAAAAATTTATTTTTAGAAGGCAAATGTTGATTAATTTAAAACAGTAACATTTTAATGCTTAATGCCTTAATCATACATTGCTTTGAATAAATCGTTTTGTTTTCAATTTTACCAAATTATTATAAATTGGAAAATTGAGTTAAATTGTCTAGTTTTCAGTCCATCCACTAACTATTTGTACAAAAATTCTGCATTGCAAAGTAAAATTTTTTCTCATAATTTACCCATCTTTATTGCAAATGGAGTTTAGTTACTCAAATCTATTCAAAATTTTTCCAAATAAAATTGAAACAGTGATGGAACTTGCATAGCAATTGCTATTTTATGGGTCAATATTGAGTTTAGGGGATCCAAGGAAATTAAGAATTTTATTCCAAAGAATCACTTAAGGAACCCGTTTAAAAAGTTTTACAAGAATGACAATCTGCTTGCTGATACATTATTTTTAAATTATTCAACTTTGAAATTGGCTTTTGCGTGCCAAAGGAAGCGAGCGCGCCAAGCATAATTTAATTAATATTGGAAGCTAACCCCCTATTACAAACTTGAACAGGTTGGGTCATGAGGGGGAGCCACAGTTCTTCTAGTGAAAATTATAAATAAAGGTTCTAACCCACCCATTAGGGTGAATTCTGCAATTGTGTTTACATCAGCTTCAAGATGGTGGCAACCGTACCTGGTGGTCACCATCTTAGAGCTGATGTTAACGCAATTGCAGACGTCATCCTAATGGGTGGGTTAGAACCTTTATTTATAATTTTCACTAGAAGAACTGTGACTCGCCCTCACAACCCAACCTGTTTATGTTTGAAATAGGGGGTTAGTTTCCTTTATTAATTGAATTCTGCTTGTTGCGTTGTTGGGACATCCTGTCCTTTGGCATGCAAAAGCCAACTTCAAAGTTTAATATTTTGAAAATAACACATCAGCGAGCAGAATGTCATTCACATAAAACGTTCGGTAGATCTGAAGGAGATGACAGTTGTCGATTTTCCACTTTTTGGTGCCTGAACCTAATTAATTGAATCGAAATAAACAAGTTTTCTTCTATGCACTTTTTGTCTCAAATGAGTATTTTACGATTTATAGCGGTAAGTTTAGTTTCGTCATTGATGACGAATGCGCTCGAATAAACAGCTACTCATCGATTTTTGAATTTTTGTTGCTTGAAACATGGTAATAACATCGAAATAAACAACTTTTCTTCTATACACTTTTTTCGTCAAATGAGTATATAACGAGGTATAGCGGTAGGTTTGTTTTGTCTTTCAAGACAGAGCGCTGGAAGCGAGACGCCATTGCAGTATTGTCATACAGCTCGATCAAAGAATTTCTTTCCGCTTCAAAGACTGGAGTTGCGGTAAGTCATTTACCGCTATAACTTATAAAGTACTCATTTGAGACAAAAAGTGCATAGAAGAAAACTTGTTTATTTCGATCTAATTAACTATGCTAAGGCATCAAAATTTACAAAATCGACAACTGTCATCTCCTTCAGATTTACCAAACGTTCTTAAATGGGTTCCTTTAGTGATTCTTTGGTATAAAATTTTTCATTTCTTTGGATTCCCTAAACTCAAAATTGACCCAAGGTTTTACTGTCTGCTAATTTTTATAACTTGTTTATTCATCTTTTTTTATTTTTTAGTACTGATGTTCTTAAGTTGTATATTGTCGCAATTTATTCTGTAAACATATTTAGCAGTTAAATGACATCATTGCTGTATCTCTAAAATACTAAAAACAAGGTGTGTTGCCAGTGAATTTGTATATTTTACCTAACTGTAAGATTTTAGATTTTAGGTAATCTAGAGTGTAAGAAAAACTAGAAGCAAATAGACTGACGGGCATCCATTGTTATTGCATTCGCGTTTTTGATTTAACATTGTTTTGTATTCTAAAGCCTTTGCTTAATTCTGTGACTTGTCTCTCTCAATCACATACTGTGACTACAATACTTGTATTAAGGGTTAGCAGCTTTTAAATAATTCTGATGAACTTATAACACTTTTGACTTTTCTGTGGCTGTAGTTTTAGATGTTTAATATATTCTTAGTTAGACCTGAGCACCTTCATTGCTTTTTAAGCTCAGCTCTATTTACTTGCAATATGAAAGGACAAAATTAACTCTGATCACCATAGCAATTAAGGAAAATTAGATACGTGTTTGTATCTAAGAGATCTTTTCTGTTTCAGCATTTCGGATTTTTGGTGCAGTAGCAGCTGTGCAAGCGTTGGCCTTCTATGTGCGTTACAAGTTCACATCGCCCTTGATCAAGTAAGGGATTAGCATATAATTCCAGCTGTTCATTGTATTATTCAGTTGAGAATTTTCTGTGAGAAATCAGGTAAACTTTTTGACACATGTATTGCTAATTTTATCATAAAGTGAAAGAAAATTAGTGTTCTGTTATTTTTCGTGATATACCAATGTAATGGTATTGATATGGGCAGTATTGGTCATTTTTTTACTGGTATTGGTATTGGCAAAATCTAGCAGATACCGGTCAATGTGAAATTTAATGCAATCACGGAAAATAATAATTCCGATCCCAGGAATCACTAAAGGAACCCATTTAAGAACATTTTACAAGAATGACATTCTGCTCGCTGATGCGTTATTTTTGAATTATTGAACTTTGAAGTTGGCCTTTACGCGCGAAAGGAAGCAACGGAATTTAATTAATAACGGAAGCTAACCCCCCTATTACAAATGTAAAGAGGTTGGGTCAAGAGGGGGAGGCACAGTTCTTCTAGTGAAAATTATAAATAATGCTTCTAACCCACCCATTAGGATGACGACCCCAATCTTGTTTACATCGGCTCCAAGATGGCGACCACCATGGGCGCCGCCATCTTGGAGCCGATGTAAACAGGATTGCGGTCGTCACCCTGATGGGTGGGCTAGAAGCTTTATTTATAATTTTCACTACAAGAACTGTGCCTCCTCCTCACGACCCAACCTCTTCACGTTTGTAATAGCTTCCGTTATTAATTAAATTCCGTTTTGCGTGCTCGTTTCCTTTGGGCGCAAAGGCCAACTTCAAAGTTCAATAATTCAAAATGAGCAGAATGTCATTCATGTAAAACGTTCTTAAATGGGTTCCTTTAGTGATTCTTTGGAATCAAATAATTATTTTCCGTGATAGCATTAACTTCACATTGACCCAGATACCTTCCAATGATACATATTTTATTACAAAAAAGTCATGAATCATGAAAGTAAAAGTATAATCTAATAAAGACCATATTCATACCTAGTAAATTATGTAGCTAAGTACTGAATTACAACCTTTTATCAGGCCCACAAACTAAATTTACTACTTTGAATTCCCAATGAATCACGTATGGTCAGTAAGTGAAAGCTATGTAGCATGAATAGTTACACAGAAGCAACATAAAATTATTATACTTTATCAACTAAAACTTATATAGTTTGACCCAATTTCCATATCTGAAAGTATGTGACAGGCTAACATAAATCAAACCCAATTAAATAAAGTTGAAGGTGCATTTTGAAGTTTTTGTAAATTTAATATAGAAATAGCTGGAAATTGTACTTTAATTTAGCTTGTAAAATGCCAAATATTATAAAGCAAATAATTTTATTTTAATTTAGCATGTAAATTGCCATAGATTACAAATCTTGCATTTTTCTTCTATTTTAAGATGTTTGAAAAATTCATGAACGATCTTATAGTTGGTTGCGTGTTTGCGGATCTTTTCGGTTGTGGGGCCTGTAAAATTTTAATGTTTTCTATTTAGCAAAGTAGAGATACTACTATTTTACCTATAAAATTAGCACTCTCAAAGGAAAATGTGAGGTTCTGTACTGATGCTTATGTAAGCCTTCTGTCAGTGAGTATTAGGGTGCTTCCGTAGTGAGGTCTACTGCCGTATTTTGCCTACCCAGGCACAGATGTCCAAATTGTTCATTGCTCAGTTAAATGTATGAAAATAGTAATATCCATGAGTAACCTAACCTTGTGTATAATAATAGCTAAAAGTAGATTTCCTGCTACATTGCAGTAGACCTCACACTACAGCAGCCCTGAGTTATTCAAATTACTGTCTGGAAAATCTGACATTTCTTTCTGTTGATATGAAATGACTTTTTTGTTCTGGTACAGATGATATATTTTAGTATACTGATGTTATTTTTTCTATTACTTCCTTCTTCAACTTCTAAATTTTGTAAACTTTTTGCAGTTCCTATTTGCAGGGTGTGAGGACACATAATGCATAAATTCTCCATTCCCTTGGTTCTACACTGAATATTGTCTTCCCATTTGATGCCTTTCAAACCCCTTTGATATGGTTAATGTGGCTGAAATAAATTATAATCTACTCTGAATGGAACCTAATTTATCAAACCAGTTCCCAAACTAGTCCCCTGTGGGTTTTGATCTGCCATTAGCAGGCTGTAGAGGAGTAATGAACTGCCACTTTTGCTGCAGGAATAAACGGTAAACCTGAGCATCTTATGATTTAGCAGCAATGCAAAATTTGCACTCAACAATTGCAGCACCACTTACATTCATGTAAATCATCCTGCAAATGTTCATATATTTTTAGAGTTGAGGAGGAGAGTATAAGACTATTTTCAAGATCTTCTTTATAAATTTAACTATTCAAAATTTTCAGGGGAAATTTGTAATATGTAATTTTTCGTAGGTACGAGAACGTGGAAATGCGCAGTGCGACCATCTCTCTGATACCCTTCCTGTTGGCCGAGCGAGACCGCGCGGCGTTGCTACAAATGCGCCGCAACAGAGATGCCGAGGTGAGGCTTTAAAAACGTCTTTTGCGAGGAGGGAAATGAAATGGTCTTCAATCCTTGTAATTATATTTTCATGCTGATGCGTGCCTGTGTAATGTTGATGAACTGACTCAGGTAGGGTGAGCGCTATGCAATAGAGCTGGTCAGTAGTACAATGCTTGTCCCCTCAGGGGGATACAATTATTGTATCTATGGAAACTAGCGCTCCCAGGGGGACAATGTGAGGGCCCGAGCTAAAGGTTAGGTAGGCTTTCTTTTGTTAAAATAGAATAGGTTTTGTTGTGTTACGGACCATCTTTTTTCGGTTCACTGCTGTCCTGTTTTTCACCGCCTACCACGTTCTTCTTCAACTTTTTCTTGTTTCATGAACTTCTTTCTTAGCTTTCTGTTTCTGTGCCCTTCCTGCATAGATTCCACGTTCCCTTAACTCCATACTAAATGGTGCCTTCTTCCTTCCTCTCTTTACATCTCATTGTTGAGGATAGGGAGGCTTAAACTAACTAATATACTAATACCAGTACAATGCTTGTACGGTTCTTGGATAGCTTTTTCCATGGTATTCCACTATCAACCGTAGTACCTATAAACTTGAATGAAAACCTGTTAATATCTGGTTCGTACAAAAATGTTAAATTAACGATAAAAAAGGTTATTGCAGTTATGTTAGGTGCAGGAGAGGTTGTATTGCCTGTTGGTGTTAATATGGTTTGACTGTTACTTTAAGAGCAGAGACCTAACGAAGGAGAACGTAGTCAAGTGTGTATATATAGCAGCTGAGACTGGGAATTCATCACACCATTCTTACGTCATTGATGCTCAAGGATCTCGTTCTTTATTTAATTCCTCCCGCAATTTTTATTTATGTGCAAGATAAGCTAGCAGTTTTGTTTGAGAGCATTTTGGTGTGAGTGGGGAACTGTAAACTGTTAGCCTGGCAAGCGAATGGTAGGTCAACTAAAGTAGTTGCATTATATTTTTCTGTGCTTGAAAAAGTTCTGAACATTATGGCATGGGGTAGAGTGTCATAAATAGCAATTCACCTTGACAACTTTGGTCTTCGCTCATCGAATCATTTATCACCCTAAATTTACTAATTTTCTAAGTGGTGACAGATGTATTTGGTGGTGGATGTTACGTACATGTTTGCAGATAAAAATGATTCCTTAGTGATAAATGCAGGGTGTTGCAGCAAAATTGATACTTGACGCCTAACTAACGTTTTTTGTTACCCTTATCCTGGATGGAATAATTATGAGCGTATGATGGAATAAGTATACTCGTATGAGCTCAGAGCAGCGGTAGTAGCTTCTTCTCGCGTCGGGAGATGCCTGCGAAAGTGATGGCTTGGTTTGATGAACCAGAGAACCATGAACATTTGGAGGAAGTGGGAGGCGTGTGAGGACAAGGACGAGTTTACTGCCAAACGAAAGGTCCACAACAGGCGAAGAACAATGACCATGGTCTTCATGAATCCTAATTAGGCACCCCTTAGGGGGATAGGGGGGATACAACAATTGTATCTATAGGACTTAGCACTCCCGGAGGGAAAATGTGAGGGCCCAAGCTGAAATTTAGGTAGGTCTTCTTTTCGTTGAAATAAAATGTTTTTGTCACGTTGAGGACCACTTTTTTTCGGTTCACTGCTGTCCTGTTTTTCAGCACCTACTACTTTCTTCTTCAACTTTTATCTTGTTTCATGAACTTCTTTCTCAACTTGCTGTTTCTATGCCTCTTCGGCATAGTATCCGCATACCCTTATCTCTACACTAAATGGTGCCTCCCTCTCTTTGGATCGTGTATGTGGCAGATAAGGAGGCTTAAATTAATTAATATTTTTATTAATATTTTTTATTTTCTGCATGCTTATTACAGACGCAAAAAGACGCTACTGCTGCCGTTCTACGCTCGTATTCCATCCTGAGAAAAGGTGTCAAAGAAAATATTTTCAAGCGTTGGATTTTGCTACAACACCCTCTATTTGCTGAGGAGTGTTTATGACTCACGTTCTTACACTTCAGTTTTCACGGATGGCAAATAATGGATGTTCCGAGGAAATTCACACGTTAGTTGACAGTCAAAGAGGGAGAATTTTTTTTGGTGTATAAATCGTGTACGTTGAAACTGTTGCTTAACTCCGAAACAGAACACGGTGATCTGACTGAAAGTGTTTTTAGGTTGTGACGAAATTCGCTACTGCATTTAGCATTTCGTATGAAATATCGAAGGTTATCGGATATATAATTAAGGGTGTAACGCTTTCGCGTCTCGTCTTTATCAACCAACCGATTTTTGAAACAGAACGACGCATGAGTACTTCAACTAGTATTATACTTCACAGTGCGGTAACGTATACGTGGGTTCAAAACGCGTACGTAGTTTTTTCTAACACCATTGACTAAACCAGATGCTTGTTAATTACAGTAATGGTTGTTGGATAAATTGAATGTTTTCTGAAAACGAAATTGAAAAACCCATGCGCTCAATATCAGTCCTTGTGTAAGGCGTATCATCCGTCACCTACTCATGCATTATTTAATTAAATTTTTCTGTTTTTTTTATTTAATTTAACCTTTCCAAATTTGCCAGGAGAAATCCATCAAGGACGGAGAGAATTGACCCTATCCCCATTTTTCAGGAGGAGCTGATGAAGAACGTGGAAGGCTGGGAGGTGGGCACATACATGGGTGAGCCCGTCTACAAGACGCTCGACAAGAACGGGTTCCACGAGCCCAAGAATTTCGAGTACTTCCAGCACAGTGACCCCAGCATCACAGATTATCACTTCAAGTACCATCTCAGGCGGTAAACTATTCACTTCAATCGCTGCCTGCGCTCGCTACTGTGGTCTTCACCAGACTCTTTCGACAACAATCTTTAGTCCACTGGGTACTGAACGGCGCCTTTTTTTCAGAGCACTTTCTCCTGTAATTTGGCACTTCAAGAGCTTCAGGTAAACTTCTATATCGTAAGGTGTTCAATGTGCCCCGATTCTTCTGGTTTTTTACCGGATCATATCAATACATTCTCGTGTGAATCCGAACTTCAAAAATCTGACCAGTCATGTGCGTACGATCGTAGATTTCATATCCATTGTGAGGCTGATTTGTAACTAGTGGAGAGAATACATCGTTATCAGGTGTTATTTACTGGCCGTCGCCTCATTTTGCTCTCGTTTAAAATCCATGTACATATTCGATCCACAGTAAATACTGATAACCATTTTGTTTTTCTTTTCTACCGCATTGATGTAGTTACTTACAGGGTTCAATCAAACTCGGATATTCAATTTTTTGTCGACAGTGCTTTATAGCGTGAATATTCAGCTAATTTTTTCACAAGGGGATGAAAAATCGGTGAACAAATTCTTATGTCATTAATATTATGTACAGTACACGCACGAATCATGAGCAACCAAGAGTAATGGAATACTGATTACGTGGAAAACGAATTCACTGAACTCAAGATTTGATGGGACAAATTAAATTCTTGAATGAATTAAGTTACATTCGAAGCTAACTCACTTTCGCCGCAACAGAAAAGACTCCTCTCCCACTGGTCACAACCGCAGTGCTACTGCTAAGTATCCATCATAAAGACGACAAAAATTCGCTATTGAAATAACGGGATTTGTAGGCCGAAACCTCAATTTGAGGATACAGCCTTGCAATAAGTAGCGGTACAATTTGCTCGAAGATCCTTACAACTTCTCCCAATACCGACGTAGTTTTACCTGCCACCGTCATTCGATTATTAAGTAGTGATATTCTAGCTATTTACCGTCGAACATGGAAAATAGATTTAAAATTCTTTCATTGCAACGGATCACTAGATGGTGGCTTCGGTATTTCCAGAGTGCTAACAATTCAACGCGATGTTCCGCAAACTCTGATAAAGCTGAAGGCTTGAAGAAAACTGTGCTAACAGATATTTTGTGTTGGGCAGTTGATTTAAAATCTCGACTAGATACACGTTTATGCCCATTAACAACACAAGGGCCTTCGTGAATATTGTAAGAACAACTTACGAACGACCGTTGAACATGCGAAAGAGGAGAGTTGACCTGTACTCTGTCCAGAATTTCAATGTTTTATTCCAAATCCTCTTCAGTTATTTTAGGTCCTTCAGAATCACCAGCAGCTTCCATGATGCTCTGAAAAAGTATAATTTAATTTTTTATCCAATATACAGATATCTTTATTACTAACACTACAATTTCTAATGCTCATTAATCCAAACAAATCTAATTTTTACTACAAAGGTATTGTGCAATTGCGTTATCATTCTTAAAGAGCAAATTTTTCAAATTACTCCCAAGTACTCGCAAACGATAATTCAGCTGCGTTTTGCTAGATTGCGTCAACAATGGTGACGAGAACGCGACGTCAAGCCTTAGATGCATGGCACAGCTTCAAGGTTATGTTAAGCCAAATTTCAGTCTACGTGAGCCTTTGAAACCACACTGAGCTGGCATGGAGTGAGATGTATGCAAACAATTTAATCCCTTTCTAAGAACACGCAGCGTACGTTATATCAACACGTTAACTGCGGCGAGTTAAACAGCTGTTCAATATTCAACTAAAATTGTAGTTAATTTTAGAGATATATTTTGAAAACAACGATCATTGAATCGATCGTGCCTGCATTTAGTTTTCGTTAACTATATACAAAAATTGAGTAGGTTATAAAAATCCTCTGAGTAACCACTGGTGGCTCAAGTCACAGTCACAGTGCTAAAGCTATTTAAAGAACATAATAGATAGTAGGAGTAAAAACTAGTTTAAACGGGTCATAAAAGGGCAAGACATTTGCCTCATAAGTGAAAATAAGCAAAGGTTAAAATCGGTTGCACGGTATCCATACCTTAAGACAAAGAAAGACGGCAAAAACTACGAGTCTAAAACCTAAAATTCGAGTTCACTATTCAGTGATGGCACTAGCATTACTCATTGAATGGCTAGCATTTCTCATTGAATGGCTACGATCCCTGCGGAGAAATGCCAAAACTACGCAAAAATAGTTACACATTCAAACGTTTTCTAGAGCAGAGGTGTTGTTTTTCTGGCTTTGCAAACATAGCTGAAACCTGCACAAGACCAATCGGGTCATAAGCAAATTGTGAACATTTTGAACTGAATTTATCACCGCTATATCACATAGGAAAAATACCTGTATAATGAAACTAACGTAAATATGACTATTCAATTCCGTACTAAAAGTTATTTCTCTACGCAGCACAAGCCATGACTGCTAGTAGATTACAATACATTAAAAATCTACCAATATCATAACCCGATACGACTGATTACAACACATCAAAAATCTGGCACTAACATAACCCGACACAACTGATAGCAACACATCAAAAATCTAGCACTAACATAACCCGACACAACTGATAGCAACACATCAAAAATCTAGCACTAACATAACCCGACACAACTGATTACAACACATCTAGAATCTAGCACCAACATAAACAACCCAACAACTGACCACCTAGGCTACGGAACTGAGCAGAAGTGGGCACGGGATCTCACCTTGCCGACAGCAGGGAGCTGCGCTAACAACAACTGGAAGGCGGGAGGAGGTAAGGTCTGCTGCAGCACCTGAAGCAGCTGCTGGGGCTGCCCACACACCGCCACCGCTCGGCTCAAGTGTGCGACCCCTGACTCCATCTCACCGGTGCTCAGCAACTCCTCGCCCAGCTGTCAAATATCGGAAAATTTCAACATTGCTCCTGAGTAAATTCACTGCTACCATAAATGTACGTGGTAACATGTCACAAAATGAGAGCACTCAGAAACACTGGAACTGCCATGACTACAAATAACTCGTAGATGGATAAGGTTTATTGTTATTTGAATTCAATTATCAAAGATAAGATGAAAAATTTAACTGGTCATAAAAGATGGTCAGACATATCTGCTGGGGAGAAACTACCATGCTAAATAAAGCATGACCACATACAAAACCTTTAATGTTTTCATAATATTCGGTTTTCATAGTTAAAACGGTATGAATCTTACTAAATTGCTAGCATACTACTTGAAAATGACACACTTCAATCAATTTTGCTTTCTAATACCATTGTTCAATTAAATGACTGAAATTCATACTTTTGGTATACAAGTTGAATCTTAGATGTAAAAGTTATGGCTGTAAATACTAAATAAGGAGTGCAGTTATCGAGTATTTAGGAGCAATGGGAGAAAAAAGTTAATATATCCCCATTGGAAGAAAACATCCACCATGACACAATTAAAAAATGAAAATGTTCAAGAATTCTTTTGATGCTGTAGATACACGGCAATAAAAAACAACACTATGTTTGCACAGTTGCAACGGTTGATTAGGTTTTAGGAAACAATTGAAAAACTGACTTTACTACTCAAATACACAGTTATTCCTAAGAAGTGTGTGCATCTACATTCTATGTATGTAGGTGATGTTAGCATTCGATATTTTATAAATTTCCTTTCATAAGTGAAATGAAGGAACTCCAACATTATAAATGTTTACCCATTCTATGATGGCAGGAACAAATAAAAATTACCTGAACTTGAGCCAGGAAAAACTTCTGAACAGCTTCTTGATCTCTGAGATCAGGCCACTTCACGCTGGCAGAAGAAGACGCTCCCTTCTGGCCCTTCCGACCTGCAAAGGTATTTAAATTGCTTCATTGGTCTTATGAATTCACTTATTTAGACTTAAACTATGTCAGTGTAGTTTTATGTCTAATGAATGGCACACGTCATTGTAAGGGTAATCAACTTTGCACCTGAATTCAATGCAAGTTACAGCTGCAAAAAAGAAATGGTCAAATCCTTCCATGTTTCAACATGTTTTTCCAACATATCAATAAAACAAATATTTTTTGACCTACAACACAAGCAACACAGCCAATTTTATGCCATTTTTGTAAATAATACATGGCTACAGAGCATAAAGTGTATAATGGAAGTATCATACTGTAGGAAAAATAATACTCCATAGCTTATTTATTTTCGTATAAAGTTCCTTAACACAATAGCAGTCTCTTGAAATAAATTTTCATAACACAGAAAATTTTGATTTAGGTCAAAACAATCTTGAGTTATTTGGGCTCATACTAGGCGGGATTTATCCAGGTTTGTAATAATAATCAAGTCAGTTAATGTCAACCTTGGTCAAAGACCATTTGGTCATTGCTTTATTAACTAGATAAAAATTAATTTAGTAATAATGCAATGATCACCTAACAGTAGTATAATAGCAGCAATAACTTAGGCCGGCTAGCTCCTTACCAGCTTTACAATATGAAACTATGGAGCAACACACATTCAATCAAAGAAAGACAGTTATGCATTTTCACAACAGATTGTTAGAGGTAGAACTTGAGGAAGCAATTCATTACTTTTCTCAAAAAGGCCCACATCTCAAGAGAAGTGCAATTTATGATTCTACTTTAAGAGTGCAACCCATGATTACTGATGGCTAGCCATGTAACAATGCACAAATAATGTTGGAGAGCATTAATAAATTGAAGTTTGGTAGAATACAGTAGTCACCCTTTAGAACTCTGTGAAATGAAATTGAATATTAAAATAGGTATTTATTTTCTGAAACGCATCCCAATTATTGTCAAAAAATGATAGGCCTTGCATCTTCTCTTGCAAATATTAATTCCATGATTATAGTATTTGTACTTCTTTGAGAGGATTTTAAAAAAGAAAGTCAATTAAAACAGCAAACAGATGTAAAACAAATGCCACCCACAGCTTTAATTCTTTCAGCCAGTCAAAAATCACAAACTGTATCAGTATCTCTCCTACAAACAGGAGCATGTAAACAATTTAATTTTCCCTTCACTCAGTATTTCAGAGAAAATTTTGAAAAAAAAACGCAAAATCTACAGCTTTGGCGGCATGAAACATTCGTGTTGGAGCTTCAAAAACTGAAAATACCCAACTTCAATAAACCATATAAAATATTCAATAATTCTTGATGTTTCTCAATTGAATACTTTCAGAAAATACTTGTACAATTGGAGCTAAACTTTAGCAACAGCCTCCATCAGATTACTAATCTCAATCATGCACTAAGAAAAGCAGCATACAAGTCAGATAGAATCAGAGTTGTGCTGTTGAGGGCATGACAGTGAACTGATGGTTTTCTTACTTAACTGTTCAAGTTTGATCAGCAAACTTAGCCATACTATCAATCAAACACAAATAAAAAAATGTTTGATAGGTTCAAATAAGACAAAATAGTTCTAACATCAAAGAGGGTAAAATTTGAAATAAATTTATACGAGAGTTCAGACCTCCCTAACAACCTGCATTCCCAAGAGTAAGATGGGTGCCTCTTGACATAATGGTCATGTTTGAGATTTTGAAACAGTTGATAGTCAGTAGGAATAAATCTTCATATATTGCTTGACTTTTACAAAATGCAGAAATGAAGGCTTAATATGGCTATTAACTCAAGATGCTGCTGAATATATTCCAAAATTAAAATTTTTAAAATTTAACATTCTAAAAAGAAAAACAGCTATAAAGTTCCTAAAATAAAAATTTTTAATCAAGAATAAGTAGCAGAATGGAATAAAATTGCTCTTAAGAATGCCAAACTTTAATTGGATTTTATGTACACAGCTGCACTGTCATTCCTCGAAAAATTATTTTGTGATGAAATTACTTTACTCTTATTTATTATGTAAATTTCATTTGAACAATTGTTATTGCTTCAAATAAACTTAATAACAATTAACTTCAAAATTAGAGGCATAGTTGAGCAGTTTGCATTCTGCATTTTCAAAAAAAGAACAAAATTTGAAGTCCAACTTTTCATAAAGAATTTTCATAGAGAAAGATACTATAATATCTAAAAGCCATAATAATATCTAATATCATTAGCCTACAAATTAATGATTTCTGAATAATTCAACACAAATTTGCATCATAAATTTATACAAAATCCTTTAAATATTCCAGTTCTGTATGTAAAACAAATTTGTCTCCATAACCACGAAAACTTTCGTAGACATGGTTGAACCCACTTGACAACCATGTTGGCAGGAATGTTTTACAACCTCAAATATATTATATAATCAAAAATATTAATGAGAGTAGAGATGTCTGGTATCAGTACATAAGATTAAAATGGACAAATTTGAGAGGCATTGATGCATGTGTCATAGATACACTCTCACTGTTCTAAGAATCAGGAAGTCATGGAGTTCAATATCCATACAAACATCTCAAAAATTTTATATTATTTATAACATCGTTAAAATGTTCGTGCTTTGACAGAACACGTATGTAGATGTGTATGTAGTAGAAGTAATTTTACACTGGTTTACCAAGTGTTGGTACGATGAAATAAGTAAATGAATAACTAAAACTGGAACAATACCATATCTGTATGAATCAACAAGTCACTGTAACATTCTGTAAATGTAAAGTGTTTGCTAGTAATCGATTTTTAGGTTTTTGGTGCCTAAACATAGTTAATTAGTTTGAAATGAACAAGTTTTCTTCTATGCCCTTTCCGTCGCAAACGAGTATTTAACGAATTATACCGATAGGTTTAGTTTCGTCTTTGATGACGAATGTGCGCGAATAAACAGCTACTCATTGATTTTTTAATTTTTGTTGCTTGAATCATGGTAACAACATCGAAATAAATACTTTTCTTCTATACACTTTTTTCGTTAAATGAATATTTATGAGTTAGCGAGGTAGGTTTAGTTTTGTCTTAAATGACGACCGCGTTGGAAGCAAGACTCTACTGCTGTGTTGCCATCGATGAATTACTTCCTGCTTCAAACACTAGAGTTGCGGTAAGTTATATACCGCAATAACTCGTAAAATACTCGTTTCCGATGGGAAGTGCACAGAAGAAAACTTGTTAATTCAATCTAATTAACCATGACATTTCACATGAATGACATTGTGCTTGCAAATGGTTAGTTTTTGAGTTATAGCGGTCAATTAGTTACCATAACTTAAGTGTTTGAAGCGGGAAGTAATTCATTGGGGCCCGCGTATGGCAACACTGTCATGGACGCTTCCTTCCCACTCGCACGCCCGAATGATTGAGCGCTATAACTTATTTTTGGGTGATGTCTATTGTGTAATAAACTAAAAGATCTTAGAAGTGGGTTCAGGCTAGACAGGGCCAGCAAATAATAAATTATAAAGTACTTTAAGGAAACCATCCCACTTGTTCAACTTTTTTAGTCCGATTCATTTGAAAGTTGGCCAGTATATGTATTTTGTAAAAGTAAACCTTTTTTACTCCTGTCATTTTTTTCGATTTAGGCCTTACTTTTTTTTTTTTTTGACGAAAAATGTGTTTTTGGTATATTTTTATTGAAATTTCAGATTGGAACTCCTCCTTCAGTTTTGATGCTAGAACAAAAACAAAGACAGTTTTAGAACCCTTGGAACATTTCTAACAAACACTCGTTCAGTTTTTTTCAAATTCAAATTTTTTCTATTTTTTCGAAAATTTTTAAAATTTCAAAAATCAGCAACAATTTTTTGGGTTTAGAGCTATGTATTTTTTCAAAGAATTCGAATTTGAAAAAAGCCGAACGAGCGTTTGTTAGAAATGTTTCAAGGATTCTAAAACTGTCTTTGGATTTGTTCTAGCATCAAAACTCGAGAACTAGTCCCAGGATGAATGTTGAAAATTCAAAGTGTTGGGTATAAGCAAAAAATAAAATTTTGTGTTGAAGTGTAATATAATGAACAATTGATGTAATTGAATGCAGTTTTAATTTTTATTTCGATACTTTCCATACATAACTTCATATTCAAACTGTGAATTGTGATTTCATAAAAAAAAAATTATAAAAATTTTTACTCTTCAAAAAAATAATTTTTTTCTTTTTTCAGTCTGATTCTTATGAAATTTGACTATGATATGTAACCTTTGAAAAGAAACACAATTGATTCTATTCATTTTTTTGATTCAGGCCTTAGATTTTACAAAAATTTGACATATTGGTTTTTAGGTATTGATATTTCACTAATATTGATATTTCAAAATGGGACTCCTCCTTCAGTTTTGATGCTAGAACAAAAAAAAATGCAGTTTTAGAATCCCTGGAACATTTCTAACACACTCATGTTCGGCTTTTTTTCCATTTCCAATTTGTTCTCTTTTTATATGGGGTCAAAATTGGGAAAAAATGGAAAATTTTGGGTGCTTTTCATTTATATTGATATTTCAAAATGTAACTCCTCCTTCAGTTTTGATGCTAGAACATAAGCAAAAACAGTTTTAGAATCCTTGGAACATTTCTAACAAACTCACATTGAGCTTTTTTTCCATTTCCTATTTGTTCTCTTTTTATGTGGGGTCAAAATAGGAAAAATTGGAAAAGTTTGGTCGCCTTACCCCCCCCCCGGGGGGCCGGGGGGGAGGGGGGGGGGGAAATTATTGTCCGTAGCGCCATAAAATTTTAGGAACGAATAGTCTACCACCTAAGGGTCCTTTTACAACAAAAGTATGCAAAATGACCATGGAATCGACAGAATCTGGCAAGGGCCTGGGATGGTATCCTTAACGTACTTCAACATCGCGCAAAAAATTATACCGACCAAAAATAACTCAAAAATAACGCATCGGCAAGCAGAATGTTATTCTTGTTAAACATTTTTAAATGTATTTTTTTAGTGATTCTTGGCAACAAAATTATTAAAAACATTGACAACATTAAACTCAATATTGACCCTAAATTTTAACTATTTCAACAACTGATTATTGTATTAGGCTAGGTGCATCATTTTATTAATTTTGGTCCCTAACTAACCTAATATTTAGGTAAATCTAGAAATAGGAAATGAAAACTTTTTAGCTCTTTAGGTATTAAACCAACATACCTATTATTTAAAATTTCATAATACAGAGATTGTACTAAAATCTTTCAGAAATTTTTGCATACATTAACTGGCAAACCAGTTAGAAATATCAGAAGCAATAAAAAAGACAGTCCAAAAAACATTGAGTACTGACTATATACTTTATTATCTAATATTACCAAGATACCCTAATTTTACCTCTGAAAAAGAAAGAAAATAATGTTCTCATTTAGATGCAACATTAATATAATACAATAGTTTTGAAAAGTATTAACACGTTCCCTGCAAAGGGACCCACCGGTGGTCCCTTAGGTTTTTTCAAAGTGCTGCTGACCCACCTGCAGTCACTAACTCATTGATTATAAATACTTAATGAAAGCTAAATAAAAACCCAATCCAGTTTATTTTTGCTATTTTCAAAGTAGATAACTACAATTGAATTTAAATTCGAATTGAATATTGAACTTCAGTTTAACCCATCGCAGTTAACGTGTTGACTGAAATTTTGGCTCCAAACCTTGCTTTCAAAATATTGACAAACTTGGCTACTACAGTCAAGAGTTGGGTAGCACCACCAAGGAGACATACACTACGTTTCATGGACAATCTTTTCCTTAAAATTGTAGTGAAAATTATGACAGTGAAACTTAGCAACAAAGAACTCTACAAACTATAGGGTTTGACCATCAGCTTGCACACTACAAGAAGATGGCCTACATTGTTCCCCACAGTAGCCCTAACCTACTTATTGAATCAAATTTATTCACAATATTCATACCCACTATTTCAAAAATTAAGCATTTACTTGCACATTCAAGTAAAAGAAAAATAAAATATGCGTGAATTAAAATCACGTGTAAATACGATGAGGCTCAATGCAACGTTAAATGACATTTTAGAAAATTTATTCAGACATGTGCAGTGAACACTTACGCTTTTCACGGAGCCGCTTCTTAAAATCGGGATCATTTCGTCTTTTTTTATCGAAATATATGCAGTAACCAACGAAAAGTGCACCTGCAACGCCAGCACACACGCCAATTGTACTTTTAGATATCATGTTAACACGAATATATTTTCAAATACCTAGCAAGTCTGTGAGACCTATGATTCTACAGCACGTTTCTCTTCAGTCAGCTTCGTTAAAGGTCGAGTGACTCGAGTCTTCGATGGTTCCAAACTAATATTCACAAAATGAAACGACATGGTAGTACCAAGATTATGAAAAATGAAAATTTTAGGTACATAACGCAACAATGCTGACAGGTACAATAATTACGTTTGAATTCATGAAAAATCACTTAAAAACAAATTTTAACCATTAATGAACGTTATTTTTAAATGAGCTGCGCAGACGAAAAAAAAAAGGTTAAAAAGGTTAACATCGGCATCTTTGGGATGCTTTATTTCCAATCAAGCCTGATACATATGAACTTAGCATTGGTTTTTCAAATGTCTTATAACTAACCCTATATATAGGACACCATGACGGCTCCCCCGTAAAGCCGGTACCAATTTGTAATGTTCAAGTTTGGGTTTTGTGAACTTCAAGTTTGGTGGCTTTACTCAAGTTTAACTTTAGAGCGGTTTGAATTCTATGCTTATCTAGATTTTTGAAGGATAAAGTTGAATATTGAGGAATTTAACTATTTCACAAGATGTTCATTTAATAATGGCGAGGTCACCAGTGTTTTACCAAACACACTTACTGGCTAATTGAATGATTTACGGCATCTGACGTCTGAGAAGTTAAGAGTGAGGGGTTCGGACGCGATCTTTCCGGCGTCTTTAATGAAAAACAAAATACTATAATTTTCACCTCGGAACTGGACCATCGAAAGGATAAGAAAGTAGATATGGTTATTTAATTCTGGCCTGGTTTTATTGGAGGCTGTCAGATTGGGTCTTCCAGGTGCGCTGATGTTGACGTCCGATCTTGAGTAGGGACTGCAACAGGCTCACAGCTGCGTCGGTATGCGGAAGTGTAATTGTTGAGAAGGTCGTGTGCAATGGTATCCCGTGGTTAGTAACGGCAATAGCGTCTCTGATAAGTGAGGACGGTAAGTTGCAATTCCTCTAATGGTGTTAGAATATAGACTTGCAGGTTATGCAGCAGTTGGGTTAGCTGTAACCAATGATGTCTCAATTCTGAGTGAGGTGGAGGAATTGGATACTTGCTCTTGCCGTCCAGTAATGGGGGGTTTATTAGAAGTGAAAAGGCAACAATGAAGGAGGCAGTTGTTTTGCCAAGTCTGGCTACCGGGTTAGTTTACCCTTTTGATATGATCGGCAAGGTAAAGGTAGGTGACGTGGCAGTGGAATGTAAAGTGTCTCGTAGCTTCCAGCCAACAACACCTAGATATGCACTCTCTGTATGACATGAGACAATGAGCGCTAGATCGCATACGATGTTGCTGTCGCGCGTCCGTGAGAGGTTCCGTTAAGAAGCAAATGTGAATTTTTAGAGATTGAATTTATTTCGTTACACAATTTTAATAAAATTGAGGATAGAGATTAGTGAATTTCGTAATGTGATTTTATGCTAATGGTCGAATTTATTTTACTGAATTTTTAGATGATCGTTCTGAGAATTTCGAAATTTCGACTGGGTTGCGGGATAGAAATTCACTACAGCTACCCCCCAACGCATGTGGACCGAAAGGTCTGGTAACAGTGAAGCTGTTACCTGTAGATACTCGAAATGATCATAAAAGGAAAATCCTAACAGAAGGTTTGACAGGAGAGAATAGAATAAAAAAATTTTTTGACAGAACAGAAGTCACCACCCTAAGTCTGCGCGTAACGAGCTGGCGGACGACTAGGTCTGCCAAAACTGCTAACGCGCTCGGGGGCAATAGAAGGATCAGGCTGTGGAGCTGTGAAAGTTGACGTTCGGATTCCCAACTCAGACAACGAGCGGGTCTCTGAGGCTTTTTCGTGATGAGGAACAACAGCAACAGAAACATCAGCCGAATTGAAGGTACCCGAATTACGAGGTTCCGACGACGTTCTTTGAACGGTCTTCAAGGGAACAACGAACTCGTTACACTCCATAGTGGGAGGAAAGTTCCTAGCCAAGACAGAAAGGTGCAACCCGGTGGCCTCGACAGGTGTTGACCTGGGGGTAATTTGCACCCTGGGTTGCGGCTCATGAGTGTTGGTAGAACTATCATCAGGGAAGGACACATATGCTGCCTTAAGTCTATCTATGCTAACACTGTCGCTTTTGGTACCCCTTTCAATTAGAAAATGTTTCGGCGTCCTCTTTAGGACCCTGTAGGGGCCATCATAGGGACGCCGTAAGGGGGTTTTTACACCGTCCACCCGAACGTAAACATGTGTGCACGTGTTCAACAATGGATCAAGGCTTTCGGATGGTAAAGGCAGGCGAGGCGGGTGGTAAACCACTTCGCGCATGGCGCGTTTGAGACGTGCCGCGTAATCAGTGATTGTACTGAAGGAGTCGTCAATTTTGTACACGGGATCAATAACATCTCCGGGCAATCTTAAGGACTTCCCGTACAGCAATTCGGAGGACGTGCACTTTTGATCCTGCCGGAACAGGTTACGTAGGGTAAGTAATACGACAGGCAATCGGTCCGCCCAATCGTCGTGGCATTTTAAGCAGCGAAGTGCCGCTTTTAGGTCTCGGTGGACTCTCTCGATGAGTCCATTTGATTGGGGGTGAAAAGAGGTGGTTGTGATGTTTGAACTACCTAGGATTTTGGAGATTTCTAACCACAAGGAGGAGGTAAACTGAGCCCCACGATCATGAGTGATGCTCAGAGGGACCCCGAAACGGGAGATCCACGTCTCTACGAAGGTTCGAGCTACGGTTTCCGCCGTTATGTTAGCAATGGGAACAGCCTCGACCCACCTAGAGAAGCGGTCGATCATAGTGAGTAAATACGAGAACCCGCGAGAGTTTGGAAGCGGGCCTACCAAATCTATTTTGACTGCGTCAAATTTACCGCCAGAGAAAACACAAGGTTGAATTGCGGCTTTGTTGTGTCGAGTTACTTTGCTAGCTTGGCAATCTGGGCAATTGCGAACGTACTCTCTTATGGCCCTACGCATCCCGGGCCAGACAAAACGATCCGCAATTAGGCGGAAAGTTCTCTCTGTCCCAGGATGAGATAGCGCATGATAGTGTTTGATGGCGGGCAAACGCAAGGTGGTAGGTAGGTAGTATCGGTTAGGCCGGTCAGCGTCACAGTAAACGCCTTCTCTGAGTGAGAGCTTTAGAGACGAGCTAGGAGACTCAATCAAAGATTGGATCTCCGTGTCGTTTTTCTGTTCGGTGATGATATCAGCCAACGAAATCATGTGCACAGAAGGTCGGGACTCGGGCGCCAACGGGTTTAATACCACGTTGTGCACACGCGATAAGCAGTCGGCGACCGTGTTCTCGTCCCCCTTAATGTGCCTGAGATCGTTAGTGAACTGTGCTATGTAACTCAGGTGCCGACTTTCACGAGGGGAGTGGCGGTCAGGAGGCATTCTTATTGCGTTGATCAGAGGCTTATGGTCGGTGAATACCGTGAACTGAAGTGCTTCCAAGGTATATCGGAAGTGTTTGATTGCAAGGTATATCGCCAGGAGCTCTCTCCCGAACGTGCTATAACGCTGTTCGGTGGGAGAGAGCTTCCGGCTGAAGAACGCCAGAGGGGTCGTGTTGTTGTCCACGGTTTGCTGTAGTACCGCGCCGACAGCAAGGTCTGACGCATCTACTACGAGATTAAGTTTTGCGTTCGGGTGTGGGTAAGCCAACTCCGTCGCATTCGCAAGTTCTTCTTTAATTACTGTGAATGCCTCCTCAGCCTCACTGTTCCACTCGATCAGTACAGACTTCCCTCGTTTCTTCGCTCTAATGAGTGAGGAGAGTGGTGCCAGAGTCGCCGCACAGTTCCTTAGGAATCGGTGGTAGAAATTCACCGATCCCAAGAACCTGCGCAACTCTCTCTGTGTAGAGGGTTTCGGGAAATTTCGGATAGCCTCTACCTTGTCGGGAAGTGGCCTAATGCCTTTATCTGAGATGTGGTGACCTAGAAAAGTCAGTTCCTTCTTTCCCAGTACACACTTTGCTGGGTTAATCAGCAGAGCGTGCGACGCTAGTCGTTTGCACAGCTCTCTCAAATGATGCACGTGCTCCTCAGGCGTCCCCGAAGCCACAAGCACATCATCGAGGTAACAATACAAAAACGGGAGGTCGGAAAGGACTTCAGTCATGTGCCGCTGAAAAGTCTGTGGAGCATTTCGCAAGCCATACGGCATACGAAGATACTCGTACAAACCAAACGGCGTACAGACTGCGGTCTTCTGAATAGAGCTTTCCTCCATTGGAATCTGATGGAAAGCTCTCTTCAGATCCACGGTGGAAAAGATTTTTGCCCCTGACAGATTTGCAGTAAAATCATGAAGGTGGGGAATGGGGAATCTGTCGGGTACAGTTACGGAATTTAATTGGCGATAATCGCCGCAAATACGCAACTCGCCGTTACTCTTTGGCACAATCAACAAGGGACTGGCCCAGGGACTTTTCGAGATGCGAACTGTCCCTTCCTGGACCATTTTTGTAAACTCGGCTTTTACTTCCTGCAATCGATCATGGGGCAAACGTCTTACTTTCGCGTAAACAGGAGGGCCGCTCGTCGATATGTGGTGTTGCGTCAGCGTGTTATTTTGCAACGTTACATTAGGTTGAAAGAGTGAGGGGAATTCGAGCAACACCCGTTGGTAGGGACATGTATCTCTAGGTTAGGGGAGACGCTTGACGTAACGTTCACCATATCGACGGCACTAAGGGGTCTTTGCACTCTGGTTTCGCTATCATAAAGGCATCCATTTCTCACATCCACCACCAATGCAAACCTCTGCAGAAAATCGGCACCAATGATGGGTGTGTCCACATCAGCCACTATGAATTCGAAGCTCAAGGTACGTTTGAGATTTAGGGAACATGACAACGATCGCGTGCCGTAACAGAGTATAGGAGTGCCATTAGCAGCACGCAAGTTTGGAATACCTGTGGTGCGTTTGTCTTTGGCAGTTGCCGGGATTAGGCTCACCGAACTCCCGGTATCGATCAAAAATCGAAAACCGGAAGCCGGGTCGGAAAGGAATAGGCAGCGAGTGGAATTTGATTTAGTTGGCGCTGGCGTCTGACTCGCATCTACGCCGCGCTGTTCCCGTTTTTTGGGTAAAGTAGTACGTACAATGGGCACATCGGCGATTCACATTTACGAGCCTTGTGCAAGTACTTTCTGTGATACCAGCACCATTCCTCCTCCAGATTGTCTCGTGACCCCTGGCCCTGAACGGTATTTGAACTACCAGCCCTCTGATGTTTAAATGGACGATTCTCATTTTTAAGCCTGTCAAACGGAACGGTGTGTGTGGAATTATCGGCTTGCTGATACGCCGCAGTTTGGTGTGCAACTCCATGAACTCTATCCGCGTGTTCGGCTTGCTGGGTAGCAACTTCTAGTGCTCCAACTCGCTGAACTAATTCGCGCAATAATCTTTCCACTTCGTTTGGGCTGGTTTGATTGACCACTGGAGTAGCGGCACAGCTATTCGGTGTCTGGTTTTCACAGGCAATAATTTTCTCGGCCAATTCTGCGAGAACGTCCAGGTTCACAGAGGAATCTTGTGTATGGAGGAATGGTTGAAGGCGTAAGGGCAAGCGTTGGATGTACAATGTCTTTAGGGTATCGTCATCCATGACCCCCTTCGCTAATTTCCTCATCTCTTTAAGTAGCGCTAGAGGTGTTTGGCTATTGTAGGTGGTGAGATTACTCGTCAAAGCCTGGATTCTTTGGGCTCTATCCTTGCTGTAACGTTTTAAAACATGCTCTTTGAGGGTGGAATAAGGTTCGGGTGAGTTAGCGTTACAGACCCCAGAGAGGTCGTCTAGGCAAGTCGTGGGCAGGGCCCTTAATAAGGAGTAGTATTTAATTTTTTCACACGTGATGGATAGGCTTTCGAAGTGTTCTTCGGTTTGGAAGAACCAAGAGTCCAGACTTTGAATCGCGAACGGTGTTAATTTTACGGAAACCACCTGACTGTCGTTACTCTCGTTACCATCGTTTGGCGCCATAATGCTTCAAATGTTCCCAAAAAATTAATGATAACGCGCGTTGCAATAGCTTTTTTGTTTCGTATAAGTTTTTTATGTTACTTTTGTGCTTCAGTAGCAATGGTGCTGCAGTAGCAATGGAAATTTCGAAGGTTATTAGTCAGGAGCTTCAGTAGCAATGGAAATAATCCTAGAAGATCTCCTATGGTTTTGCTTCAGTAGCAATGGAAATGCATGAAGAGTTTTGTAAAAGATGGCTTCAGTAGCAATGGATAAACATGAAGAATTTGTTAGAATAGGCTGCAGTAGCAATAACTTATTATTAGGGAAGAGTTTGGAGAGGAAATACTCTGTTTAGCTACTGAGAGTAAGGAAAGAAACTACCTCCTTCAAGGTCAGCCATGCACAGAAGTTGACAGCACTAGACATGCGCTCCTGATCCTTCCGATGGTGGTCCGGGTGAGTATTTATATCTGATTAAACTACTCTGGGTTATCACCAGTGTAATGTTCAAGTTTGGGTTTTGTGAATTTCAAGTTTGGTGGCTTTACTCAAGTTTTACTTTAGAGCGGTTTGAATTCTATGCTTATCTAGATTTTTGAAGGATAAAGTTGAATATTGAGGAATTTAACTATTTCACAAGATGTTCATTTAATAATGGCGAGGTCACCAGTGTTTTACCAAACACACTTACTGGCTAATTGAATGATTTACGGCATCTGACGTCTGAGAAGTTAAGAGTGAGGGGTTCGGGCGCGATCTTTCCGGCGTCTTTAATCAAAAACAAAATACTATAATTTTCACCTCGGAACTGGACCATCGAAAGGATAAGAAAGTAGATATGGTTATTTAATTCTGGCCTGGTTTTATTGGAGGCTGTCAGATTGGGTCTTCCAGGTGCGCTGATGTTGACGTCCGATCTTGAGTAGGGACTGCAACAGGCTCACAGCTGCGTCGGTATGCGGAAGTGTAATTGTGGAGAAGGTCGTGTGCAATGGTATCCCGTGGTTAGTGACGGCAATAGCGTCTCTGATAAGTGAGGACGGTAAGTTGCAATTCCTCTAATGGTGTTAGAATATAGACTTGCAGGTTATGCAGCAGTTGGGTTAGCTGTAACCAATGATGTCTCAATTCTGAGTGAGGTGGAGGAATTGGATACTTGCTCTTGCCGTCCAGTAATGGGGGGTTCATTAGAAGTGAAAAGGCAACAATGAAGGAGGCAGTTGTTTTGCCAAGTCTGGCTACCGGGTTATTTTACCCTTTTGATATGATCGGCAAGGTAAAGGTAGGTGACGTGGCAGTGGAATGTAAAGTGTCTCGTAGCTTCCAGCCAACAACACCTAGATATGCACTCTCTGTATGACATGAGACAATGAGCGCTAGATCGCATACGATGTTGCTGTCGCGCGTCCGTGAGAGGTTCCGTTAAGAAGCAAATGTGAATTTTTAGAGATTGAATTTATTTCGTTACACAATTTTAATAAAATTGAAGATAGAGATTAGTGAATTTCGTAATGTGATTTTATGCTAATGGTCGAATTTATTTTACTGAATTTTTAGATGATCGTTCTGAGAATTTCGAAATTTCGACTGGGTTGCGGGATAGAGATTCACTACACATTTCCGACACCTGGGTTGGGTGGGGTATTGTGCTTGAGCTTTCCCTTATACCCAACGGGGAAAATCTCCGCGCCAGCGCTGGGAACGAACCCGCGACTTCCAGCATACAAGTCCGATCCCTTAACCGCTGTGCCACGGGGAGCACGTTAAATGATTGGAACTTATATTGAAATCTTGATTTATTTTTCATATAACAACTGTGTCGTATCAACATTTCCCATAAACACAGAAACACTTAATTTATACTTTCTCTTGATTATATGTAAATTTTTAGCACTCATATGTGTTAGGTTCGGCCGTGGGTATAGCCAAACCTAAACGTAAATCGATAAGTATTTGCAAACCATGAGAAAGGGATAATGAGGCACTCTGGGAACTCAGCTTTTGTCTCTGGTTTATTTGAAGGAGCCGGAAAAGACCGCCGAGTCTTGAGTTACTGAAGAACTTGGCTGAAGATGGATCGCAGTCCGTGCAGGCGAAAAGGCGCCGGCTAGTGACGAAGTCGACAGTGTGGGTGTGTGTTTGGAATTTATAGGAGCCCAATTTATAAGACTTTGAAAGACCCGTGACGTCGGTAGTCTCAATTTAAGGTATCGGCTTATTTAATTCCAAGCCGGACAAGATAGTTATCGTAGTGGAAGCAGGGAGTTGAATTGCAAAGGAATAATTTGTAGTTTTTTTTCAGTTAAGGCCAAACAAGGCCAAAACAAAGTCCCAACAAGAGAAGGAGGCCCAAAACTAGTTCAGAGAAGGTAGTCCCATGAAAGCGGCCCAGGGGAAAACTGAGTGTGTGTTGGCGTTTGGTGATGACGTTGAGGTCCTGCAAAAATTCGAACGCTGGATGAGCAGTCCAAGGAGACATCAAGGAAAATTCCACCACTGACAGTCCCCAACATCGTAAATGATAAACTCCCACAAAGTAGACTCCGAGAAGTCCTACAGATCCGACACGAGCTAATTTAATAAATCTCTCTTTTGTCAAGCTCAAGGAGATAGGACAGATTTTTGTAGCTGGCAAGCCTGTTCGCTAATGCCTTTGGCTTTATTATCAGAGCACGAGGTTTAAGAACTTCCGGTAATGACAATCGTTATTCATTACCGAAACCACATGCAATTAAGCACAAGATCTACGGAATATTATGAAATATCCCCAAAACTGCAACTTTTGCAAGAATCTGCAGGACAGCAAATCCTGTGATTTTTAAGGCAGTAATATCGGTGATTAAATTTATGGAGTTATGGAAAACACATGACTTAACAACACATGATTCATGAAGCAGCAAGAAAAGACATACCACAACTAAAATTGCATAGAATGAGAATTAATGCTTTTTCAGTACTCTAGAACATCCCTATATCCGTACAAGAAATAACAGAAAAAAAATCCTAACTTTCATTAAGATCACTAATACTGAAAAACACTGACAAAAAAATAAGGAATAATATCTACACTGAGAAAAGAAACACTAAACGTGTTTGCTTGCACAGAAAGAAAATATGCGCAAAACGAAACATGAAAATCAAGGTGACGATGACCCGGCGGTTTTTACGCGTCGCCATTTGCAATAAACCGCCGGCATAACATCGTACGCATTCACGAAGGCAGATGCTAGTATGTATTTTTATCGCAAGAATAAGCAGAATTGATTTAAATTTGTTGATAGTGATTTATATTGAAGTAAGTGCGATTAAACGCAAGATTTAAGGATTATGAAATATATATAAAATAAAACTAAAAACTTTAGCAGGCATATGCATGAATAATTTTCGTAATCTATAATCCGTACGAAATTAATAAAAAATATTTCCAATTATTATTTCACGTCCAAACACCTTCAGAAAACTACTGCAAATGTTGTGAAAAAGGATCTTATTCCAAATGCGTAAAGGGCGATTTTAAATCCCAGCGTCATGACACGAGACGGCAGTTTGTGCTTCGCCATTTTGGAAAAACAAAGACACCGGCAACAAGACGCCAGCAGTTCTGTCGTGCTCTCTCACGAGTATTTTATGAACGAATTTCAATATAGATATGACCGCTGCAAAATGTATAACTTTCAGTAAGGGAAAGGACGTAGTTGAATATCTACTATAAATTATTGACACACGAAATGCACGTGACGTGCAAAGTTCACACTAAGTCATGTTGAGATATCCTCTGAATGAAACATGCTACATCACACTTCTACCCATAACTACGTATCTAAATACACAGCACTGTCACTATTTATACTCACTGAACACGAAAAGGAACACGATTATTTTCTAACACAGATTTACTCACGAGAAGTGCTGTAACACCGAGCTAGAGAGACGAGAAATGTGAAAGTGCGTTTTGAAAAGAGACGCGCCACCGCGCAGTATTGCCATTCAGGGGCTCCTCTCTCGAAAAATGTCGAGTGTTATTTTATTGTCTCATGCATTTACACAAAAACTTCAATGATTACGAATTAGAAGTAGAAAATAATTAATAATAAATTAGAGTAAGATTTTTAATGCTAATAATTATTTTATTTAAGTACGAATGGGAAAATTTATAGTTTTTACGCTCTGTAGCGAATGCTACATATGACACTACGCAGTTTTTATTCAAAACATATTTACTCTATTTGAGACAGGAAAATGAAATTCAATGTTTACTTAAGACGTTTGAACAATCTCAAACCTCCCCATGAAAAAATATTTTTTCTGGAAATACTATACCGTTAAAAGAAGTACCGTTAGAGGCAAGTTAATATGTAATCTTTAGCCTGGTGGGCGTAATTCAAGTTTTACTTAGGACAGGGTACTAATTTAAACTTCTCCCAAAGTGGGGAGTTCAGTTAGATGAGTTGAGTTTGGATGATTGAATAGCGATCGATTAGAACGATTGGATGTTCTAGTTTTGAAGCTTAAGGGTTCAATATGATTCGTAATTTAGCAAATGACGAGATTGGTGTTCTTGATAAGGCGAGGTCACCAGCGCATGGGAATGCGCATTGAATTTCTTTGGTTTGCAAGACTCAGAAGGAGTTAAGGATGGGGTTCGGACGCAATATTTCTGGCGTCTATTAATCAAAATCAAACACTAGAATTTTACCACGGACTGGACCAATCAGAAGGACAAAGAAAGGAGATATGGTTTATAATTTCTGGCCTGTATTTTGTGGCTGGCAGATTTGTCTCTTCAGGATGAGCTGATGTTGAGGTCCGATCTTGAGTAGGACTGCAACAGGCTCACAGCTGCGTTGGTTATGTGGTGTGTGTATTTGTGGAGAGGGGCGTGTGCATGGTAATCCCCAGTGGGTAGAGACGGCAAATAGCGTCACTGATAAATGAGGACGGTAAAGAACTATTCCCCCAAGTTTGATTGAATAGTGAGGTTGATGGGGGAATGAGGAAACTGCATTACCCGTCCAGTAGTTGATTGATAAGAACAAAGGGGAAGGAGAAACCAAGGAAGGAGGCAGTTCTTTTGCCAAGTCTGGCTACCGGGTTATTTTACCCTTTTGATATGATCGGGCAAGGTAGGTGACGTGGCAGTGGAATGTAAAGTGTCTCGTGGCTTCCTGTACGGGGATAAGACGCTGGGTGAAAATGCACACGGTATCTTGGGAAACCACATATCAACACATGCTATGCTGCAAACAATCTGGCATTAACATGCCGCCTCAAAGCGAGGAGTCTTTCGAAAAACGACCCCCACCAGCACTCTGGCGCCGGAGTGCAAGCGGGGATCAACTTCGGAGCACTGACAATTTGCTCGGAGCCAAATATTAGTCTTAATATTTTTAACGGCATGAAGCTACACTTTATACTAGTAAATGCACAGGCAACTGAGCCTAACGTCTCAAATAATTAATTAACTATGGTAAACATATCTACAGCATCTGCTAATGCATATTAACAAGGAATTTCTAAACAATATAAATGAAGAAGGGAAAACCTCTATATAAGAAGTTCCGTAGTAAGATTACAACTATCTCAGCTTAGCACCTAACCACCTTCAAGAAAAGCGGCTGGCTTACAAGAATTGCCTGTCTTATCCAACACATCAGGCAATTGTTAGTACTAATTGAACTGGAAAATGTTTCCCTGTTTCATAACTGAAGTAGTAATAACTATTTTGAGTTTTACGTGGAATAACTTAAGTGTTATTCATGCTAGGAATCATTGTACAATGCCTACTTAATTAAATTCATTAACTAACTATTCCTCAAAACATCACTAATATTTTAGATATACCATACTAATTCTATTAAGAAACATTGGTTATGAATGGGTTTTAACTTTGACTTGTAAAAGAAAACTAACACAATTGTAATCATTTCCAAAACCTACTTAATTAAAAATATATATATATATATATAGCTGTAAAAATTAAGAATGGTAATTGGTGTAAAGCTTAACTTGATTAAGAGGATACAGCTGTAAAAATTATGATAAATGATAATTGATGCTACTCTAACTGGATAAGAAAATAACACCATATTGAATTATTGCCATATAAAAATTATTTTAAAACAAAAAGGGGAAATTTTAACTTGATAAAAAATAACACCATATTGAAATATTGGCATATAAAAATTATTTTAAAACAAAAGGGGAAATTTTAACTTGATAAAAAATAACACCATATTGAAATATTGGCATATAAAAATTATTTTAAAACAAAAGGGGAAATTTCCCTTATAATGGCTTTACATTAAATAGTGAGTTGACAATTTCATTAATCTGAAAATACTGACAGCAACTAGATAGCTACTACTCATGCTGAAGAGAATAATTCTCCTGGTTAGTCCAACCAGTTGCTTCTAGTTAAATTCTGCGGATACCTCTAAGAATTGCTTCTTGGAAGAACTAGGTTCAAAATCTCTGTAAGGCCAGGAGTGAATTGTTTGCCAAAAACTTTTAAATAGGATATACACAATACACAAGGGAAAATGCCCTGTGAGAACCACATGTTCTGGGCAAGAAATCCTAAACATTTAACACACTGGTAAGTTGAGGCAATTCTACTTAATATTTACACAATAATATTATTGACAATTTACATATAATGTATATATATAGTTACCCGTAGACCAGCACACAAAAACCAGAATTTTAGTCTCACCAGCCAGAAACACCGAGATGTGCACACTCTGAATGATATGAGAAAAGTGGCGCTTGGCCGAGTAAGATGTTGCTATCGCGCGTCCATGGGAAGTTTCGTTAAGACTCAAAAGTGAATTTTTAGAGATTGAATTTTTCGTTACACAATTTTAATAAAATTGAGGATAGAGATTAGTGAATTTCGTAATGTGTTTTTATGCTAATGGTTGAGTTTATTTTACTGAATTTTTCAAATGATCATTCTGAGAATTTCCAAAATTTCGACTGAGTTGCGGGATGAGGGTTCACTACAAATATACTGCGTAGTCACATTACAAGTTATTATCTTGATATTTATAACGAAATATCGTGTCGTAACATATAAATAAAAAAACACATAATGTGTCAAATTCTAACACGCATCACATTAGCACATTTTATACTACTCATGTGCGCCACATTTGTCGTTTATAAAATATCTATGAAAAAATTACAATGGTTTGGACAATATCTTCCAAGCAATGAACAAAAAGCTAACGCCTCATTTGTAAAAAGAAAAAGACTTGTATTTATTTCGTTTTAAACATTTTCTTGTTTCAAAGCTCCTTATTATTATTTTTAATTTTCTTTTGTTTTATGAAATTGCATTTTCGTTAAAAAAAATATTACAGTGACTAGGTGTAGTCTCGTTTATTTTTACACAAAAGATCTGGATTTCATGTGTGCAGAATTAAAATTTTAAAATTACGTGGTAATAATCTATTTTTTAGTAATTCATTCAACCCAAAGTAATAAATGCAATCATATTATTTTATAAAATGATTTTTTAAAACCACCAACCGACGTGCGTCCAAAGAACCACGACTGAATAAATTTACTTGCAAATCGAGACTTGAATACGAAGCTCTCTCTTCCTAACAGCTTCATTTGTAGTGTACGCCCTCAGCCGCACTGTAGTGAACGCCTTCAGCCACACTTCAGCCTAATTTTATAATCATTAAAACTATCCTCTAAAAATTAAATAAGATTAACACAATCATTTTTACGATTTTAGATAACATAATTCATTCAACATTACCCCGAAATCTATTAAAAATTGACCAGAAATATTTAAACATTTTTCGAGCATCAGCTTTCATCGCGTTTTCACGCAGAACCTTTTCGCAAGCTTCCGATAGCCAGCTTTCCAGGCAGAGTCGTCATTCACGTTATAGATTCTTCTGAGTGTAGTTCTTGGGCTCCAGAGGGGCATATGAAGCCACAAGACACTCCACTGTTACATTCACCTACCTGCCATCTGAGTTCACACGTAGAGAGGCCATAACCCGGTAGAATACGTAACAAATGAGAGCTGCCTCCTTCTCGGTTCCTTCTCGCATTCCTTCTCGGCTCCTTTCGCCTTCTTCAATTATCTGGCGAGTGTCTAATCCACTTGACACTGAGTCGTTCAATTATCTGACGAGTGTCTAATCCACTTGACACTGAGTCATTCAATTATCTGGCGAGTGTCTAATCCACTTGACACTGAGTCGTCCAATTATATGGCCAGAGTCTAATACGCTTGACACTGAGTCGTTCAATTATCTGGCCAGTCATTTCTAATCCACTTGACACTGAGTCGCTCAACCAGACACTGGGAATCTGTGCACACTAGCCTTACACAACCATACATTCGCCATCTCAAAACCACAGCTGCGAGCCGGTTGCACCCCTACTCAAGATCGGACCAGGAACGGTTCATCCTGAAGCGACCGACGGCTGACAGACCTTCTCAGCAATAAAAGGCCAGGCGATCAACCCATATTCTTTCCTTCACCTTCTGTATGGTCCAGTCCGTGGAAAAGTCTAGTAGTGATTTGATTAAATTGATGCCGAGAGAATCCGAACACCTCACTTGACTCCTTCTGAGTCTAAGGGCCCAAGCAGTCTTCCAGTTTGTAATATAGCGAGTAGTGTAAGTTCTAGTTAGAGAGACCAAAAGTTGGCAACGCTCGAGAGAGCAACCCTCGCAAGTCAGTCTTCTAGTGGTCTCGGGCTCAACAACAAGTAAATGTTGGACGAGTGTGTATATAATTACCTACTGTGGTTGGTATCTAACTTCTTAATTTCTAAACTAATGTACTTAATTGTACTCTACTCTTTTCTATATATTCCCACCTATCTCCGCTCTACTCTTGCTAACCACATGTCACATAATTGAGTATTTAAGTTAAGGTGTCCAAGAGGTGAGTGCATTATTTACCTAAAGTGATGTGTCATTGCATTGTGTATTATTGTCAGCACTATAACTGTGTTGTGTCTATGTGGAACCTATACTCTGCTCTAGTGTAGGGTTACCTACTCCACTATTCAGTTCAATCCTATTTTTGTATTTACGTGCCTAGCCATAGGCTCAGTAAATGCTGGTGACCTCTTAAATTGTTTTGTTTTGTTTTTCAAGCTTCACATAATAAAAGTAAGTTCCCCAACTTTGGGCGAACATTAGAGCACTTCACTCTAAATTTCATAATTTTTAAAACTATCCTCTAAAAATTAAATAAGATTAACACAATCATTTTTACAATTTTAGATAACATAAGTCATTGAACATTACCCCGAAATCTATTGAAATTTGACCCGAAATATTCAAACATTTTTCAAAGCATCAGCTTTTGTAAAAACTATAAATTTGTTGTGCGATCATCCACTTTTTTGTTTAAATAAAATGCTTATCAACTAATGACCGCTATGTTAAAATTGTTGGATTAGAAATACAAAACTTATTATCTTCTTGGTCCTCATGCTTATGTGTACGTGTATACATGTATATGTATGTGTGTATATGTACATGTATATATATGTATGAATATATATATGTGTGTGTATATGTATACGGATGTATATTTATATATATATGTATATTTTTTTCATGCTTCCTCAAAATGACACTTTTGAACATTGGCCGAAACAAGCGATTCATGTATTATTTCCTGGCATCAAGAATTGCGAAGTTTTATGTCATGTACATGTAAACTGTCAAAAGTGTTTTCACCTCACAATGAAAATGCATCGTCCATGAAATTGTGTTGTCTATTATAATTATCATTACATGTATTATCAAATGTAGATTAGGCAAGATTAGGAGTACATTGCCCTCAATCATTTATTTTCGACTAGTGACACGAGTTTTACAATACTCGTGTGTGTGTGTGTATCATCTAAGTGTATTAATTTTAAGAGATTTTAAAAACCAATGATGGTACTTTTGTACCATCTATATTGGAAATATACGGTTTTTTTTTCTTTCATCGCGTTTTCTCGCAGAACCATTTCGCAAGTTTCCGGTAGTACGTATATAAAAAAAATAAAAATAATGAAGGCATCTACGGATGCTTTATTTCCAATCAAGCCTGATACATATCACCTTTTACATTGAATTTTCAAATGCCTTATAACTAACGCCAGGACGCCATGACGCTTTCCCCCGGTCGAGACCGGTACCCATTTCAGACACCTGGGTGGAGTGGGGTATTGTGCTTGGAATTTTTCTCCTATACCCAACAGAGAAAATCGCCACTGCCTGCGCCGAGATTCGATCCCGGGTCCTTGCCGCACGGCAGACCTATACCACATGGCTATGGCGGCACTTAATCTTAATTAAAGCCAGCTCTCCAGGCAGAGTCTGTCATTCACATAAGAGATTCGTCCGAGTGTAGTGCTTGGGCCCCAGAGGGGCATATAAGGACCTACGAGCCAACACACAAACACAACCACCTAGTCCTCAATCCTCGCCATTGAGCCAAAAAACTAGGCCTTCCTCAGATTCACTTGAGAAGTTCCTCAGATCCACACGGCTCCACACGCAGTAACTATTCCTAAAGTACTGCCTCTTTCGAGATCCTCTTTTGAGACTTTCTAATTCTCGTTGAACACTTCAATCCTCCGCTATTGCCTCGCCCCAAGCGTTCAGGCTTCACCTTGACCTTCTCGCCGTCCATTCCACTACGGCCATCTCCACTCGTTAAGCCACCCTAATCACCCGCATCAGCGGATAAATACACTCACGTTCACGTCCTCACCTGGACCCACAACGGACTCCCACGAGCCGCCGTGCGCGGTTGGAGTACGCCGCCAGGACTGGACTCTGAACCCCGCCTCAAGAAGCGGATTCACCCCAATGAGTGGACCGTGGCCACGGCACTCCTAAGCGTCCAAATAAAGAAAAGCGAGAATAGTCGTTTTTTCACTGTCCCGCAGAGGTAAAGTCGTGCAAGTACCAGAAAAACCCTCGGTGCCAGTAGAGCACCCGATTACCCACTCCTTCTGAGTCAAAGGGCCAAACAAACTTTCAATCGAAAATCAAAAAGTTGTATTTATGTGCCTAGCCATAGGCACAGTAAATGCTGGTGACCCTGTCAATACATGACTGTCGAAACTTGGTGATAGAACATCCCAACTGGTGTACTGAAAACCTGTAGTGGACGCCTCGGCCACACTTCAGCCTAATTTCATAAATTATAAAAACTAACATCCTAAAATTAAATCATACAAATGTAATTATTTTTATAAATTTACAAGACCGAATTTATTCGTTAAAACCCAAAATTTTACCAAAAATGTGTTTCGAAAATATTTTCCGATCACGTTTCCGCCCGTCACTTCCGTTGGAAACATTACGTAGAACTATTTCGCCAGCTCCCGTGAGCCAGTCGTCGAGGCAGAGTTTCATTTTACGTAGAGATTCTCCTGTGGTAGTGCTTGGGTCCCAGAGGGGCATTTGATCGACTGGACCACACATTCATGCACTCACAAACACGTATGAAACCAAACCCTAACCTCTTAATTTAAGGAGCTTACCTCCTCCGAGTTGATTCTCCAAGTTTTCCCTCCAAGTTTCTCCTACTCTTCAAACTTCACTAAACTGGAAGGCCTGCGTCCCTGCAGCTAAGCCGCCAAAACCTCCAGTAGAGACCATTGGGTCGAGAGTCCCCTTTCTTACCGAGTTTTCCCAACCGGTAACTATTCCCATACTCATCACTCAATTCACTACTCACTTAGTGTCGGAACCTCCCGCACTTACACCATCCTCGACTTCACACTCCAGCACACGCTTCCACAAGCCTGAGCTGAACGAATCGTCTGAAGTCCTGCAACCTCCTCGGACTCTCCCCAAGAACGTCTCTCGAACAAGAATCAAGCCTCGCACTTCGGCTCAACCTCAACTAATAAACCCCCCCCCTAAAGGCGAGCTTTACTGTTCTCTCATTTTCCCCAGTGTTGGCTGTATCGCGGTTTTTATTGTTGATTTTAGACGCTTGAAATATTGCGTCTGAACACCCTTGCTAAACTCCTGAGTCAGTGGCCATATCAATTCATTCAATATATTGAAGCCTTCCCCGGCTTCTGGTGACCCTGCCTTGTCAAAGAATACCAACCCTGTTTCAATTTAATACCAATCAATCCAATTCTCAACCTTTAAATTGCCTTGCTCTTCAAGCTTCAAATTCACATAATCAAATTAAGTTCCCCACTTTGGGCGAACTTCAGACTGGTATACCCCAGAGTTAGATAAATAATCAAACAATTAAATTGCCGCAGCCATCATTTGGAGTTTTTGAGCGCATGTCGAGGCTGTTTGCAGCTGTTGCATGTTGAACCTTGGAGGAGGTAGTGTTCCTTTCCATCCTTTTTTCTCTAATTCTCAGTAGTCAAATATAGTTTTTCCTCTCTAAACTCTTCCCTAATAATAAGTTATTGCTACTGCAGCCTATTCTAACAAATTCTTCATGTTTTTCCATTGCTACTGAAGCCACCTTTTAAAAAACTCTTCATGCATTTCCATTGATACTGAAGCAAACCATAGGAGACCTTCTAGGATAACTTCCATTGCTACTGAAGCTCCTTACTAATAACCTTCGCAATTTCCATCGCTACTGCAGCACCATTGCTACTGAAGCACTAAAGCAAACAAATGTCTATGTACGAAACACCAATTTAAACAAATTAACACTAACTTCACAATTGCATAGACTTGCGAAATACTTAAGATGACGCCCAAAAATATGCCCAATCATAAATTTGAACTCTGCGATCATTTCCAGCATCACATGAAGTCTTTCCCGATCTTCCATTTTTTGTATTGCTGCCTGGTCGGTGTGCTTGTAGTCTTGGAGACGCCTGAGGAGCACGCACGTTGCCTAGGGAGGCTGTACAAACGACTTACGTCGCACACTTGCTGTTTTTAACCGGCATATGTGTTTTGGGAAGGAAGGAATTGATTTTTTCTATGGCATATTATAACAACCCAGACTGCGATTTCGCCTCAGGTCAACACCTGTCGAGCCAACGAATTCGTACTTGTCTTAGTTGATTTGAGGTTCCTAAAGACGTGTGAAGGCGACCAATTCTAGCTTCCCCGGTATACCGTTCAAAGAACGCAATAGGAATCTAGTAATTCGGGCGACTCCACTTCGGAGGATACTTCTGGCACTTTGGTGTTCAGTGATGCTAACCTCACAGATTCTTTTATGGTCCCAGTTGGGGATCCGAGCTGAAACTTTCATAGTTCCAGAGTTAACCTTCCACTATTTTCATCTATTTTCCTCTGTCGAGCTTTCTTTTGGGATCTTCTCTTCGTAACTCCTTCGAGCATCTTACAAGTAACAGCTTCACTGTTACCAGACCTTTCGGTCTACATGCGTTGGGGGGTAGCTGTAGTGGACGCCTCGGCCACACTTGAGCCTAATTTCATAAATAATAAAAACTAACATCCTAAATTAAAGCATACAAATGTAATTATCTTTATAAATTCACAAGACCGAATTAATTCGTTAAAACCCAAAATTTTACCAAAAATGTGTTTCGAAAATATTTTCCGATCACGTTTCCGCCCGTCACTTCCGTTGGAAACATTACGTAGAACTATTTCGCCAGCTCCCGTGAGCCAGTCGTCGAGGCAGAGTTTCATTTTACGTAGAGATTCTCCTGTGGTAGTGCTTGGGTCCCAGAGGGGCATTTGATCGACTGGACCACACATTCATGCACTCACAAACACGTATGAAACCAAACCCTAACCTCTTAATTTAAGGAGCTTACCTCCTCCGAGTTGATTCTCCAAGTTTTCCCTCCAAGTTTCTCCTACTCTTCAAACTTCACTAAACTGGAAGGCCTGCGTCCCTGCAGCTAAGCCGCTAAAACCTCCAGTAGAGACCATTGGGTCGAGAGTCCCCTTTCTTACCGAGTTTTCCCAACCGGTAACTATTCCCATACTCATCACTCAATTCACTACTCACTTAGTGTCGGAACCTTCCACACTTACACCATCCTCGACTTCACACTCCAGCACACGCTTCCACAAGCCTGAGCTGAACGAATCGTCTGAAGTCCTGCAACCTCCTCGGACTCTCCCCAAGAACGTCTCTCGAACAAGAATCAAGCCTCGCACTTCGGCTCAACCTCAACTAATAAACCCCCCCCCCCCCCCCCCCCTAAAGGCGAGCTTTACTGTTCTCTCATTTTCCCCAGTGTTGGCTGTATCGCGGTTTTTATTGTTGATTTTAGACGCTTGAAATATTGCGTCTGAACACCCTTGCTAAACTCCTGAGTCAGTGGCCATATCAATTCATTCAATATATTGAAGCCTTCCCCGGCTTCTGGTGACCCTGCCTTGTCAAAGAATACCAACCCTGTTTCAATTTAATACCAATCAATCCAATTCTCAACCTTTAAATTGCCTTGCTCTTCAAGCTTCAAATTCACATAATCAAATTAAGTTCCCCACTTTGGGCGAACTTCAGAAACCACTAAGTAAAAAATTGAATTACGCGCACCACCAGGCAAACTTCATACATTCTTTCCTCGCCACTCTTCACGCGGCAGTCATTGCAATAATTTCACAATTAAGAAACTTTCCTCAATAGCTCTATTCAATAATCTCAATCTTGGCCTTAAAACGTGCAGCACTCTGCCCAACCATTTTTTAGCGACGCTTTAACGGCTTGCTCTTCCATAAGTAACTGAGCGAGTGCTCTTCTCCCTCTCTCCCCTTCCCGAACATCGTCAGAGGCAACTTCCTCATTGCTATTTATCTGGCAACCTTAACTCAATAGTATGTATAAGGCAACGACCTAGCAAGAGCACACAACTTCGTCACTCTCTGGATGCGTTAATCGCTCGCTCCTGCCTCATAATGGAACTGAGAAAGTCGTCTTTCTCTCATTGCTTTCATTGTTATTGTGTTAAAACATGCAAAAGTAATCTGCAATCAAACAAAAATTTCATTTGATTTGATGAGCCGGTGATCGTTGGTGCAATTGAAAGACAGAGATTGTTAACAAATAACTTAAAATTAATTTTTGAAGGTGTTGAAGATTGAAAAATTGGTATTTCAAGTAGAAGTCTCAGTGAACCCATCGTGTGAAAATTTTCATTCGCATTTTATTTCTGAAATTTATCCAGAAAATAATCAGAAATTAATTTTGACAGGCTCTCAATACAGTAACATATAAATTTAGGTGCTTAAAATTTCTTTCATATAAACAAGTATTAAACAATTTGCACATCATACTTTATTTCCGTAACTTTATTTCCGTAAGCATCCGAAAGCATCCGTAGATGCGTTCATTATCATTATTATTATTATTATTTTCGCCAAACGAATTTTCGCCAAACAATACCCCACTCGACCCAGGTGTCGGAAATGGGTACCGGCTTTACGGGGAACCGTCATGGTGTGCTATATATAGGGTTAGTTATAAGACATTTGAAAAACCAATGCTTAAGATCATTTGTATCAGGCTTGATTGGGAATAAAGCATCCCAAAGATGCCGATGTTTGTTGTTGTTTGTTGTGTGTCACACACTCCCGAGTGACAATTCTTTATGGGATCAATCTGCTAAACTAACCGAACCCCTTAGGTAATTTGGCTGCTTCTTATTCAACTTAATTGTTTACTATGTTTTTTACTAATTATTTTTTAATTCTGGTAAAATATAATGTCACATTCTGTGAGCTTAACATTTTCTTACAACTTTGATCACAAATTCAAAAGTACCCCCTAAATTTTAACGTTTTCAAGAAATGTACAATAAAAACTTTTTTGAGGATAAACTTTATTATTTTTACAAATAGGTAATTCTAAATATTTTTCTTGTTAACCTTAATTTAAAGTATTTATTTTACAACATCCAACAATAAAAGTCCCCTCCCTTGACCAAATTTTGTGAAACTAATTGTTAATTTGAAGAAAATGAATGACATGAATAAAATACAGTTTTCTGATAAGCGAATACTGACTTAAAAAAAACTAACTTATAATTTTTAACAAATAATGTACACGGCCGTAAACTTCAGTATTTAATTTCAGTGGGAAAGTTTTTAGTTTTTGATTTCATTCTTATTTTGTACTTAGTTTTTTCCTTCCAAATGTATGTTAATATAAAGAATGAATATGTGTGTGTTCCCAAACAACTAAATAAACACTTATCTAAAATGGATCTTCTCATCCTTAGATATATGCAGATGTCAGGAAAAAAGACACTTGGGAAAGCGAAAACTCTTTTTTCCAATGATATCTGCTGAAAACACTATGTAATTGAGAACGCGTACATCATTTGCTTCAAAGTTAAAAGTAGAATGGAAATATTCTTCTAATGATAATCGCTTCAACAGCTTTAACAATATTTGAATAATCATTGATCAACGCAGATTACAAATGCAATGAACAACTCAAACTTTATATAAAATTTAGTTCGTTCTGAGAAGCTAGATTCAGTTTAGTTGCATTTTGCATAGAAGGTTTTATACACATGTGTCGAAGGTTTTATTTTTATCAGTTCCGTGCCATGCTTCTATTCCGTATTGCAAGTATGGGGAAATGAGCGTACGGTAGAGCATTTGTAAAGCTGTTTCAGGCAGAAAATTTTTAACTTTATTTAGGATTCCGATGGATTTTGATAATTTAGAACTAATATGAGTGATGTGCTCTTTGAAGGTCAGATGTTTATCTATTATGATGCCCAGAAACTTACATGAGTTGGTTTCTTCGATTTCACCTTCGCCAATTTTAATGCATGGGAGAGATACATCTTTCTTGTATGAGAAAGTAATATAATTTGTTTTATCGATATTTAGGCTTATTTTATTAGCTTTGAGCCACGATGAAACCTTGTGAAGTTCAGTATTTATACTCTCTACAATCATAGCAGGATTTTGGTTCGGAAGGACCGCAGAAAGCGTACTGTCATCGGCAAAAAGTATGAATTTGAAGAATGATGTAGATTTTACAATATCATTGATAAAAATCAGAAACAAGAGAGGCCCGAGAACAGATCCTTGTGGAACTCCATGGCTAATTGTCTGTGGGTCTGATTTTGCGTCGTCAACGACAACGTATTGCTTCCGATTTGTTAGGTATGATCTGATCAGTCTAATGCGAAACTAGGTTAAGTGAACTAGGTTAAACTTTTGTACACCCTAGAATAGCGTGATGGTAGGATGCCCTAGAAGTCGCTGAACTTATTCGGGCCCACAGGTAGCTATATTCAAACTTGTCCATTGTACTAGACTTAAGAAACATTCTACCTCTGTATCTCCTGTGGTAAATAAATTGTTTAAAATTGTTTAAAATTGTTTAGACCGCATTTGCTTCTTTAACCTCATCTAAGCTACCGACCACTGAACAGGACATAATACTGTAATTTCTATTCTCGAGTTCAGGAGTCCATCAAGTGTTCAAGATGAAAATACTCTTCCTTAGCCGTTATATTTTGTATATTCATATGAAGAATGATAACGAAGACGCTTAAGAATAAATGCAATAATACAAGAATAATTGTAATAATGTAAAAATAAATGTAATACTGTGTGTATGTATAAATGTCATTTACTTTTACCTGTTTTAATTTGAGAGTCAGAAAATTATGCTTTGAATTTGTGAAATTTATTTTTCCATTATAAGCGTCATAAGGACAATCTCTCTATTACGAATTCATGGTGAAGAAAAGTTTAACGTTTGGGGAAATTTCGCATCATTTCACTTTGTCGAAAAGACAAGATTTGATTGAGAAATTGCCCGCTTAGAAACTCTTGACAGATTTTTTCTTCGTCAATATCAAAAGAAAAAGCTTGAGACGCACGTATAAAAACACATTGGAGTCACAAGTGTTGTAGTTCATTAGCCTAATCGGGAAGATAATTATGAAGAAAATTGCTCAAAAATTGAAGAAATCGCCCATATTATTTGATACATCAACCCAATTCGTCAACACGGAGTATACTGTCTATTGATTTGTAATTTATAAAAATAAAGAGTAACCGTACATGTGTCGAAGGTTATGATTGCATAAAAGTTGAACTCAAGCATGTAATTACGGAAAGAAAGAATATTTATCTCTCTCAGGATGAATAGATCACCAAGTTTCGATGAGAGCGAATATAATGCATAATTGAGCTAAATATGAGAGGAAAGCAGCTCCATCTCCATGATTATCAATACGTCATGTTGTGTAATATGGTTTTAATTGAATTATGAAACCATCAACCTACTCAAATTTTCATCCCACTTTGAGATATCTAGTTCATTACGACTAAGAACTGTAGAAATTAGATTTCGTTTCAAAACTACATACTGTAGAATGACTGCTTCATGCAGTAATGGCTTCGGCAGGCAAAATATTGAAGTAATGAGGAAAACTTGATCAAAGAGGGCTTAGTAGAATCTTAAGGAGAGTTATAGTGTTAAATAAAAATTAGAAAAGGGAAAAACTCTGGATAGAAAGAAAGAAAAAAGAAAAGAAAAAACAGTTCATCTGCAATGCAGTTGATAGATGAAATGCTTAATATTATTTTTTTAAATGTTTTAACATAAAGATCCTTCGCAAATGTTTACTTTGCTTAAATCGCAAATTCACTAAAAATTTAAAAGCGAAGAAAATGCTAACAAAATTAGTCATTTTTATTCAAAACATAGAGCAAAAAATCGAAAACGTTTCGGAGACCAGCTCCATCATCAGTTCTGTACAATACAAAGTATAATCAATCTAACGCAAGCATGAAAACACGGTCGATACTAAATTCTAGAATATACAAAAAAAGGACAACTATGCATTAACTATCTGGAGGGGATACGAGCTAAGCATGCTGTTTAAAATTGTTTTTTCCATTAAAAATATGCAAAGACTCTAAAATCCTTAGGTCAATATCACGGGAAGAACTGTCTATTAATTTAAAATCACTATCACGAATTATTTAGAGTCTTAGGATTTTATATTCTTAGCATATTTTTAAGGAAAAACTAATTTTAAACAACCTGCTTAGCTCGTATCCCCTCCAGATAGTTAATGCATAGTTGTCTTTTTCTTGTATATTCTAGAATTTAGTTCCAACCATATTTTCATGGTTGCGTTAGATTGATTATACTTTGTATTTTACAGAACTGATGATGGAGCTGGTCTCCGAAACGTTTTCGATTTTTTGTTCTTGCTTTTGAATAAAAATGACTAATTTTGTTAGCATTTTCTTCGTTTTAAAATTTTCAAAGATCCTGAGTTGAAGTACACACATGGGTGTCGTTAAGCCCATGTCAATTATCGAAACAAATGATTGATAAAAAAACATGAAAAGATACATTCCCTTGCTTGCATTAATCTAAGTTTGATAATGCATGGAAATACAAATAATAAAAATTAAAAAACATAACACCAGTGACGCATTCATGAAAACGCTCGTGTTATTGCGCACTTACATTGAAATACGAGCTTAGGAGCTTGCGATATCAGGGATTTATGTTGGAAGCAAAATGGATGGATTTAAATAATTCTGCGTCATTGACTATGAGGTCGAATTCGGAACTATCTTTTCACTCTTACGTATCCACTAGGATGCCAAATAACGACCTCGTAGAAAATGAAATATTATACCTAAACAAAAATTCATGATATTTCCTTCATAAATAATGATGGGTCAAAAGAGTTCACCGGAGTCAGAAACGTGAAAAGGAATTGTTGTACAACGTTAATCAAAACGTCAGCAGCATGCATAATAGGAGTAATTAGGGAAATTAACTTCCTAAATAATGATGTGATAATATACTCACGAACGTTAGAAACGGGAAATTGCCGCAAGAGGCTAACAATTACAATGTACGACAGGAGTAAGAAAAGAAAACATTGGGTTATCATCTCATTATTGCATCACTAGTCCAATTCCTATCCTAAATCATCAAAAAGAAAACCCCTAACACTAAATATATCTTTCAGATTGTTGGTAAAAATAGCTAAGTTTTCGAAGAGAGCAATGCCGAACAGTTTTTAATAACGTTTCAAGTATATCAATAAAATAGAGAGAGAAGCTATTATACAACTGACTTGGCGTATCGTAACAGCAACACCCAAACTAAATCCTTCTCTACTGCACAAACTCACGTACCTTGCGTATAGTAACAACAACACACAAACTAAATCTTTCTCTACAGCACGAACTCTCAAACACTGCGTATAGTAACAGCGACGCAGGTATGAAATTTCTTGCAACTGCACGAACCCACGAACACGGTTGTCAGGGCTGAAAGAATCTAACGCCCAATCACATTGCAATAACTAAAACTATAGCATTGGTCTCTAATTGAGCCAAAAGATGGCTAAAGAAAGACCAGGAGTTAAGGAATGGCCTGGTAGCGTGGTCTTAAGTGACAAACTAGAAAAAATTGTCCGCTTCATGTGGGATGCTGAAGCCCCAAAAAAAACTTTGCCTTCACAAAAGATCAATAAGTACTTCCGAAGAAAAACCTAAGTTATCCAGCAAAACCATGCCACTGCACAAAAGATAAAAAAGCAACCCAGAATTCTCATTACATACATAATTTTCATGCTAATCACCTTATTTCGAAGGTAAAAAGACTGAACGTTGGGACTGAAATTACTTAATAACAACTCACATCATATTTTAGAGAACCAAATTGATAAACACTTCCGCAAGCTTTGCTTTCGGATGCCAAGATATTCGAAGGAATGAGCTTTGCGCAACAGCTTAAATTATCCGCATTTACAACCGGCGAGCAACAAAGCTCCTGGAGCAAGCTGTAGAAGCGCAAACATGTCATCTTTAGTGATCAGAAATTGATTTGGAACACAGTTAAAAAATATGTTTTTAGTTCTTTTTGTGCGATTAGGCCTACGAAGTTCAATGTTTTGAACATTTTCCAATATCCATCCCCAGTTATGGCTAATACATAATATTGTCATGTTTTCCTACAATGAAACTCTTATGGTAGAACTGTACGACACTGGCAAACTTTTCAATGCCTGTCATTGCGTCATTTAACACGTCCCCCGCGTATTGGGTCATATGTGTACCACTAGGTAAATTGCTCATTCACGTACCGATATAAATGAATGACATATCTTTCTTCGCGACCCTTTTAGAAATAACTCTTATCACACAAGGTAAAATGTTATCATGCAATTGTATTTTGATATATTTTAGGAGGGATAAAAACGTATTCAAGCAGTTCAGTCGATTTCTTAATTCTGTTACTTACAACCTAACCAAACCAACCGTCAACAACAGCGGAAACGCGGTGAACGTGTTAAGAATAGACATACCTACTACGTTCCGAATTCAACCCTTTACTCAGGAGATCTATCGAGAACAATTCCCCACAAGCTAGGGTAATTCATCAAATATCGAACTGAACTGATTATCGAACAACTTTGGAAATATGCGCGTAATAAATTTAGTAAGCATCCAAACTTGCTCAGTGCCAGTGATCTTACATCTAAAACTCCTATTTTAGTGATAAAAACTCATTTCTGTGAGCTGCAAACTGCTACCAGCTGTTGCGAACGCATTTTCTGTACGACCCTTACAAATTGGTCGAATTTTTTCACTTGAAAAATCTTACGCACCTCGGGAAAATTGCGACGGTTTAATTGTTGTTGGGTCACCGTCAACCTCCCGTCATAACTAGAGAGTAGTGTTGTCATATGATGTTCTGTTACTGTATTTTTTTCTTTTCCGCCAAAAACTTGATAATTATTCCATGCTCGACATTCAGTTCCTTTTTCATGTCAGTATTAAATACTGAACAAAGGTGTTCGAATCAAAATTCCTTAATAATCATGAATTTATGCCTCGAACAAAGCTTTTCGATTCTTAATTCTTTTAAATAACTGAATCGATCTATTGAACGCCTGTTTTATTTCATTAAAATATTGTATTAACGCTTGATAATAACATTGAATAGTTGAAGATGGGAATTCTGGTGAGGGGCTATCAATCATCTGCTGGTGTTCCAAAGCCCTCAAGATCATCAATGATTCGTCTGGCTACATTTACTGATGATCAATCCCTTGCCAAGAAAATTGATGCAAGCATCAATAATAATTCATTGACGAGTGCTTTACACTCTACTCCAAAAAAGGTCACACAGGTTGATGATCACAATGATGGTTCAACAAACACTGCAAATGAAACATCGACATCATATTCAAATTTTGATAACTCTCCATTCAAATGCATCTTGAAAATAAGTAATGAGACAGTTATTTCAAACAAACAAACAAAACAAACATCGGCATCTTTGGGATGCTTTATTTCCAATCAAGCCTGATACAAATGATCTTAAGCATTGGTTTTTCAAATGTCTTATAACTAACACTATATATAGGACACCATGACGGTTCCCCCGTAAAGCCGGTACCCATTTCCGACACCTGGGTCGAGTGGGGTATTGTGCTTGAGCTTTCCCTTATACCCAACGGGGAAAATCGCAGCGCCAGCGCCGGGATACGAACCCGCGACTCCAACATACAAGTCCGATCCCTTAACCGATGCGCCACCGCGAGCACTTCCAAGAAAATCCAGTGCACCAAAGAAAAAAAGAATGAAAGAAAAACGTTTATTTTCCAAGTGGCCACATGAGGCGTACAAATAGATAGACCATACGAGGCATATTTATGGACAAAATATACGAGGCGTACTAATAGACAAACCATACGTGGCGTGCTAATAGTCTAACAAAAGTTCCATACGAAGAGAACTAATTGACAAACCATCCTGTTCGAATCAAAATTCTTGTTCGATTCCTGTTCGATATTGATGAAATTATGTTACTAAAGAATTCGATTTTTAGAACAATAAATACATTTCAATAATCTACGTTGTCTTTCAAGCGACATCACAGAACAAGAAAGCAACTGTTCAAGAATAACCTTGAGGCCCGCAAGAGTTATTCAGAGCAAAAGTTACCGATTTATGAAGGTTGTTTCTAGACACACGTGATTTCTGTTCGATATTTGATGAATTACCCTAGTTAGCCTTGCCTCTGTCGAAGACTACTGGTGCACAAAATTAAAAAATTCGGTTTCTCGGATGTATACATGTAACTAATTTTTATAAAATTCGAGTGTGATTACCCACACTAGAGCATCCATTTTGATTCATATGTTTAACTTCAAATTAAATTTTTTGACTTGGAGCAAGTGCAGGTATGCAAATCAACTTGCGCAGAAAATGGAACAGCAACAGCAGCGAGTTAAATACTGTTCTTGCTTTTGGTGCAGAACTTCTCTATTACCAAAGACACATTTCGAAGAGGAATTAGTGGAATCAGTTTTTAGAGTTTCCCCTGAAGATATCTTGATTTAAATTTTAGGTACTCTGACAATTACTTTCCAATAAGTAACGTCAATAACTTAACAGAGTATTGTCGCGCTGATTATTTTGTCAAATGAAAGATCTACGACTTGTACGATCCGCTACTTAAAAAGAAAAAAATAAATAAAATATTGCACCTCAATAATGAACCATTTATCTTAAATTTTAAATATTACACACCAACAAATGAAACAAATAATACACCAAATAAACTTTAAAAACTAATGAACAATTTCTTTTTAAATGGACTCACCACAATGTAGACGAAACATCCAATACCACAAACACGTCAACACTAGCCAAAATCTTCTAATGTGTATTGCTGTCATAGAACTCGAAACGCAAATCTGTGGTATTTTTACAATAACACTCAACAAAGAAAGCTCTATTTTAGGATTATAAAACTTATTTCCACTAGCGAAATGGGTCAATATTGAATATAATGTTGTCAACAAATTTCATAATTTCGGAGGTATAGATAGGTAATATAGTCAATTTTAAGACGTTTTACACGAATGACAATGTGCCCGGAAATGCTTATTTTTGGAGATAGTTAACTTTGAAGTTGTAGGAACGTCGTTTATAAAATTGAACAAACGGAGAGGTAAATAAGCAGAAATCCGGTTCTGACGTAACGATAGGTAAGGTTAGGTTTGGTAAAGTTAATTTAGTTAAGTATCCTAACCTAAGTAAGCCTCAAATATCTTAATTTAACTCAACCATACCGAGGCCGATGGCTCGCGCCAAAAAACTTGGCGTGGTCCGCGTCCGCAAAACGCCGGAAGAGCATTATCGAAACTGCCGTTAATGCTATTCTTACCTGGCGTTATTTATCCTACATCTCCTAAACTAAGCATTTCCGGGCACATTGTCATTCGTGTAAAACGTCTTAAAATCGACTATATTACCTATCTATACCTACGAAATTATGAAATTCGTTGACAACATTATATTCAATATTGACCGCGAAATGTAGTTATAAATGACTGACCACATCATACAAATGAAGTTGCTCTCGAGCACGCTTCATATGCGCAGAAGAGCGACGCACTCGTCTGGACGCGTTGGAATTGCAACTAATGATTAACGGTAACCCTCTCTGCTTTGTTATATGGGGGAAGATTATTTTAATTAAATTATGCTTCCGATAAAACTGATGTAAAGTTCGAGCTTCAACAAAACGCTATTTTCAAAAAGTGGGGTCTTGCTGGAGTTAAAAAGTAATGAGTTCATGATGTAATAACAAAAGTTTATTCGCTACAACTTATCTGAGTTTTCTAATTAAAGTATACAGACATTTACAAACACAGCATGGCACCATGAAAATCTTTAAGTTATGCTGTCGAGATGTTAATATTTACGTGACGAACAGAGAGTGTAGGGAATAACTATTGCCCTGGGGCTACGAATCCTTGAACAATGTATTATATTGCTTGATACCTCGCAGATTGTAAATTTTGTTCACTTAAACAAATATTTATTGCATAATGGGGCTGTTCGCGAAACTACTGGAACCAAACGAAATAAGCATAATGAACAACAATCTATTGCAAGAAACATATCCATTGCAAGAAACGTATGTTAACTTTAAATTATTCAGTCTGCACCTACGAGTCTTATGGTCCAGGATTATCAATTATCTCGTAATCTTAAAACAACAGGCTACATTAAGTAACAAATGCTAAAAGGATTAAATTGCGGAACCGTGAATATTATAGACACGGATTGTTATGAACCGTCGAGCACACGACAGACAATATGTTCCTCATCTCAGTATCCTAATGGTTGTATTGGAAACCGCTCAGATATTTCAGTTGAATACAATCTAACAGAACAGACTTATGTCAGAAATGAACAGATCGCTATCGAATAAATTACCTTATACAACGTGCTATCGCTTAGCCTAAGAAAACCTTAAGGTATTTAAGAACATTGATTAGGCATTAAAAACACGCACTCCGAAAGAAATTAGTTCCAAATAGTCTTCCATTGATGGTACAGTAAGGTTCAGTTAAGTCAATTAGCATTCTCTAAAAGTTTTCAAAAGTGGTTAATAAAACTCGTATGGCTGACCCTAATGGTTTCCTTGTGAAATAAATGTTAACTATATATTTTGTACGAAGTCTACTTGGGCCATTATAACGCTCAATACGCGCATCTACGACGTAATTAAAAACTCTGATTTTCTAGGCTGTATTCCCCACTCGAAAAGTGATCATGCTTACAGTCATATATGACGTTTTTTCATATTGTAATTAAGACGTTTTTATCATCCAGTTTGTTTTTCTCTCATAGAAAACATAAGTTATGTTTTTTCATGTTGTACAAAGTTTTTATCGTCCAATTTGTCCATTGTTGGGTGTAATAATGTGAATTTTGCTCTCGTCTCTGTGAAATTTACGGTACAGAAATAATTCAGTCTGACGAATGGCCATAACCTTAATTATGAGTGTCATGCAATTAAGAAGTTAAGTTCATATATACATTTTTTTTCGAAATCGTACTCATCAACGAGTTTGAGGCAGTATAGTTAAGTGCTGCACATGTAGTAAGTCGCTTCAACGGACAACGCTGGACAGTGGATACCTGAATCACGATGAGTTATCTGAATTCTTGCGTTCAAAAGTGTTCTAATCTTTATCTACGTTGGACGGGATCGAACAAAGCTTGATGAACAACAAAAAATGGTGCTAGGGTCAACAAGAGAGCGATTCTTGCTGAGAGAACTTCCGACGCTGAGGAATGAAATTCGAGAGTCCTCGGAGCCTTGCGGTCGTGACAAGCGGTGGCCAGCGCAGCTACGGTGACAGCTCCGTTCGGGCAGTACTCGGTCAGGTAATCCGAAAGAGAATCGGAACATGTTTTGTCACCACAACGAGAGCACCACGAGTTCACATAAATGGGACAGACCTGGAAAATAAAACACGTTCGAACTCGGATTTTGCTGAGAAAGACAATCAAGCGTAGGTACATGAGTATCTTGAAATTGAACTGTTGAAATGCGGCGTATTACGCATAAATGGGACAAACCTGAAAAATACGACACGTTCGAACTCGGATTTTGCTTATAAAGGAAATCAAGCGTAGATATTTGAGGATCTTCAAATTGAACTGTTGAAACGTGGCGTATTACACAGAATCGGATAGTTCACAATCCTAAATTTCAAAATTAGTGGAAAAATTCATACCCTCAAACGAGCAAAATTTCAGCTTTACTAAACTATTGGCCTTTTTACATTTCGAAAAAAACAAAGAAAGGATTTGCGCTAAGAATTATGAATTCACAAAATTAAACACTAGAAATGTCGATATGGCGGAAAATATGAAACAGTCAGTTTTTATACAAAGACCCAATGGACAGATTGGCCTGCTGGCCTGATGCAATAATTTTTCACGTCTCACTCACTTTGTCGTTTGACGGATCAAAGAACGTGCAGTTGTTGCAGCGCAGTTTCGTGGTGGTGATGATGCTCGAGGCCGACAACGGGCATCCGTCATCCTGTTGTTCAAAGTCAACAAAAATATACTCAGTGAACGATCAATTTTAAAAAGTGCTGGCAATGGGCATCCGTCATCCTGTTGTTCAAAGTGGATGTTGCTGCATAAACAAATGCAATGAATTATGAATCTTTCAAAAGAATATTCATAAAGTGAGCAGCAACATTTTAAAATGTTCTTTGCCTGTTAGGGGAGGCCATGACAATAACAAAGGGTAATTCTCAACGAAGTGTCCATAAATTGACGATTGCTCGTTTTACTCGCTCATGCTTTCTCTGAATTAACAATTTTTGAAAATCAAAGTCATAAGTCCCATGTTGATATGAAATGTATCAAAAAAAATAAAATTCTCCGCCTAAATACTTCATCACAAGTTTATAGGCCTTTTAGAGATAGAATGCACATAGTTCTGCTGTTCGTAAAATGAAAATGTTCTTTAAGTAAGATTCTCTGCTAAAACCGAAAGACCAATTCTGAACGCGAGATAATTACTTTATATTCCTCACCTCAAGCACCACGGGGCCGCCCAGCACGTTAATGAACTCGTTGGATTTCCAGGTGACTTGAGCAGCCCGGCACAGCTGCGAGAAGGCTTGGCTGTCAACTTCTAAAAAGTGATTCTCTTCAAAGATTGCGTGGCATTTAGAGTCCTGAGACTCATCAGTTTCATCAATTTCACCCTCGAGTGAGGATGCTTCTTCCTCGTCACGAGGAAGAAGGCCTGAACCAGCTGTCGGATTCGATAACTCATACCTGGAAAGTAATTTACAGAATATAATACACGTATTTCATTGGGTTAGATTTATGATACAAACTCGGAACACTTTGAGATCTTTGGTAAGGGGTTTGAATTTGGGATAAACTTGCTAAGAGTTATTTTAGATGCTAGAAATTACGACAAGCTCTTAGTTCTCAACGAATAAACTCTCTCTTAATTATAAAGAAGTTAGAATTTTTTCCCAAAATGCAATGCCCAGTTTTGCAGAAGTAAAAACTTCAGTCACGAGTGCGGTTTTGTCAACGCCAAACTCAAAAACAGATTTTTTAGGCTTCTTTATGTTACGGTTCCTCAAATTTTAATGACCTTTAATGAATTTTAGATTATTCATTTCATTTTCATACTTATAAAAACGAGCTTAAGTATCGAATAAATTTCTTGAACAACTTTGATTGGAATTCGGAGAGATGAGCGAAATCTCTTAAAGGAAAACAACAGTCACAGCTGCGCTCTTAATCCCTGGTGAATTCCAAACAAGGAACTTAAGTCGTTTATTATGTAAGATAACATTATTTACTCGTACTTTATCTGTCAGTGAGATAGATAGATCACTGCTTTCTATACCAACTGGTGTGACCACTAGTCACTGCCTTCTGCACCTACTGACCTGGCCATTGTCTGGATCTATTGACTTGGCCATCACCTTCTGCCTACTGGCCTGGCCATTGTGTTGTGTACCTACTGGCCTGGCCATTGTCTTGTGTACCTACTGGCCTGGCCATTGCCTTATGCATTTACTGGAATGTTCATTTGCTCAGGCACTTAATGGCCTGGACATTGCCTCATGTATTTACTGGCATGGCCATTTGCTCAGACACCTACTGGTCCGGCCATTTCCTCTAGCACCCATTGACTTGACCATATCCTCCTGTATGTTGACTGAAATAGGTTGTAATGAACTCCATCAGCACGCCCTCAGAGTTTGATTCCTAAAGCTCCTTCAATTTCCAAATTATTTATCTAACATATTGTCCTCCAATGCATTACCTTATCGTGTCCTAAGTCAGTGATTATCAATCAAAATGTTTTCTTTTTTTAAAGATGAAAATGCACATTAGCATCAATTTGAATAAAATTTAGTTTTTCATTTGTCTCTGTAGCTACCTCACACGAGCTTCACATTCAGTCTGTACATGTCACAGTCACATTCACGATGGTGTTTCTATTTCTCAAGAGAACGTCTGAGGAGAACATTTATCCTTCTGAACGTCATATCACAAAGCTAAACTAAAAGCAATTCCAACTAAGTGATTGCAAAGTGGCAGCATGCAATTTAAATCGACCTTCTGTTGATAACCGCTTTCTCTTCTACGGCAGCGACAGTGCAGCCCCTTATCTCCAAGTTGCTGAGGTTGAGCATGTTGAGTGATCCTTTGCTCATGACGCCTATCGTAGTTGAGATCAGCGAGAGATCACCGCTGCCAGCAACAGATCCTCCGTCCATGGAACTGATCCTGCTGTTATTGACGAGCAAGCGACCAGTCACTGGAAGGCGAACTGAGTTCTGGAGGAAAAGCGCGTCAAGTATTGTCAGCTCTGTGTCGTAACTGGGGCGTTGAACATTGAAGATTTACAGGATCTAAGTTTCCCCTCAATCAAGTTAAAATCCTGCTGCCATTCGCTGTTCTATTTCAATAAGAAGTGACAAGAGCAATGTAAGTTCATCATCCTGTTGTGAATGTTATGACTCAAAACCAGTGGCTCAAAATTCTAGGAATTACAAGTTCCATTTATCAGTATAAGTCTACGATAAAAAATATTCAGGTTTAATTGTCTCGTTTTTGCCAGTAAACTCTGAAACAAAGTTCATTTTTTATTGGTTTCCGACTATTTTCTAAAGCTTTTCATTAGCTTTCAAGGCCAATTTTTTCCCCTTTAAAAAATATAACGAAATATTAATCTTACTGAAGCTCCAAGTGTTTATAGTATACAACAGTTTTACGTAGAGTGACCGCTGACATCATTTTTAACACGACACATCATGCGAATGTAATTTCATAGTGAAAACGATTGTGTTCGCAAAACCAAACTTGGTTCTTTTGAAACACTCATTTTGTGCGCAAATTGAGTATTTTAAAATGAAAACTTTAATTCATTAAGTAATAAATGTCCTAATTATTTCAAGTTGCAAACAATGACTGACAGTTGACACTTATGCCTTCAAGTACGAAGGTTTCTCCTGAGAACCCTTATTCAACCCCCAACGTGAATACTACAGAAAATCCAGCTTCAATTCAGGGCTGCTATGAGTTGCCTGCACTGCAGTTTTTCACCACGCAATCTTATCGGTATCTTGCATGTATAATGCTGACATATACATATCTTGCATGGATGATGCTAACATATACCGTCCTTGTATAATGCTGACATACATATCTCTTGTATGCATAGTGCTAACATATCTCTTACATGTATAATTCTGACATACATATATCCTGCATATATATATATATATATATATATATATATATATATATATATATATATATATATATATTACTGACATACGTATATCCTGCATGCATATTGCTGACATAAAAATATCCTGCACTCATATTTACGAGTAGTGCTGACATATATCTTGCATCTATACTGCTGATGACAAAGATCACTCACGGTCATGAATTTGGTGATATTGGAGTTGCGCACGTGGATGATGACATCTTCGTAGTCCGGAGACGTGAAAGCGTCAGCACCTATGACGCCGATGTCGCTGCGAGACGCCAGGAAGCGCAGCTGCTTCGTGCCGCTCGCCAGGCCGCGGTCAACGCCGGACACTTTGCTGGGGAAAGCGTCGGTGCAATCCGTTATGTTGGCATTAATGTACTGAGTTATACTGATAACTGTCCAGTTAATACTGATATGTTAGTGCTAATTTGTACTTAGTACAGAATTATTACTGATATGTTAGTGTTAATAAGTATTTAGTACAGAATTAGTACTGATATGTTAGTGTTAATAAGTAATTAGTACAGAGTTAGTACTGATATGTTAGTGTTAATAAGTAATTAGTACAGAATTAGTACTGATATGTTAGTGTTAATAAGTAATTAGTACAGAATTAGTATTGATATTGATATGTTAGACTAACATATGTTACTGGTATGTTAGTTTGTTAATAATACGGTAGTTTAGAGGAGGAATAAAGGGGAATTTAACTCACTGATTACATTTTCTATAACGTGTGTGCATTAAATGATGAGGTGTCAATCCTTATCAGCAGTGGAAGTAAAAAATACTATGTAAATTTAGTGCGGATCCACAAACATATAATTGATTAAGCGTCCACATACCAGACATTGTAGACAGAAATATTAGTTTTGAGAATTAGAAAAGCAAGCCACTTTATTTGCCAATTAAACCTGCAAAATTGTAGTATTTATATCCAGGATCTGAATACCACCGACATGAAGGAATTCCGTCAACAAAAAGTGTTAGAGGACAAACCCAGAATAAAATCGGGTCATAACAGCGGAGATCAGTTTTTTTATTTGAAACAGGTGTACAAAATAGCCCCAAGAACAAATTTGATCTAAGTTGTATATGTAAAATTTGTAAATTGGATTCTTCTTGATGGTAGAAGCGTACAAATACTACGAAGTCATGCATACCATCTTCTTAAAATAAAGGCATAGAACTCGCAACAGAGATATTTTATCATTATGTGACATGGTGGAAATGTAATATTCTTCATCACAGTTCTACGAAGTTTTTTTGAAGTTCATTACGTGTTAAAATTCCCAGAAAATTGCTTATCATTTTACTAAATCACACTATAGTCAATAGGTAAAATGCAACGTTTCAATGTCACAGGCATCATCCTCAGGCTGAAAAGACGAAAGAAAAGAAAACTGGTCACTCAATAGAAATGAAACAATCATACAGGCAAAAACAAAGACCATTAATAAAATTAATACAAAAACACACATGGATGTAAAATACCAAGACTAACTTTCTCAACACATGTTCACTCGGCCGAAGAATAAAGAGAAATGGTGGACTGCAAAGATTGTTCCAACAATTTACGGCGCGGTTCTTTTAAACAATTTCAGAGCAAAAAAATCGTTCATATTTTCATTGAGGGAAGGTTTGAGTTTATGGATGTGTAAGGCTTCAATAATGTGAATATGCTGTTTTTTACGGACATTATACAATACTTTAGTAGCTGGATAGAGATCTTCATTAGAGGGCTTGGAGCTGTGATGAATACGGAAATGGTTAAAAATGGAGCCTTGATACTTATGTGCATTTATTTAAGTATCAAGGCTCCATTTTTAACCATTTCCGTATTCATCACAGCTCCAAGCCCTCTAATGAAGATCTCTATCCAGCTACTAAAGTATTGTATAATGTCCGTAAAAAACAGCATATTCACATTATTGAAGCCTTACACATCCATAAACTCAAACCTTCCCTCAATGAAAATATGAACGATTTTTTTGCTCTGAAATTGTTTAAAAGAACCGCGCCGTAAATTGTTGGAACAATCGTTGCAGTCCACCATTTCTCTTTATTCTTCGGCCGAGTGAACATGTGTTGAGAAAGTTAGTCTTGGTATTTTACATCCATGTGTGTTTTTGTATTAATTTTATTAATGGTCTTTGTTTTTGCCTGTATGATTGTTTCATTTCTATTGAGTGACCAGTTTTCTTTTCTTTCGACTTTTCAGCCTGAGGATGATGCCTGTGGCATTGAAACGTTGCATTTTACCTATTGACTATAGTGTGATTTAGTAAAATGATAAGCAATTTGCTGGGAATTTTAACACGTAATGAACTTCAAATATATCGTGATGCTGAAAAATTAGTAAAGAAGTTCTACGAAGTGTTAAATGAAAATAGGGCATTCATTAAATAAATCATTAATGCACATTACAGTCGGTTTCAGCTCTCGTAGATCATGCTAATGCTTTCCTGGAAATTTGGAAACCTATCTTTCCCATTAATTTCTTTTTGTTATTGCCAAAACAAAGAACACATAAGAAAACTTAAATGTCAGGTATTTTAGCATTTTAGTAATATTTATTATGCCAAATTGTACCATAGTTTCGTTAAATTTATTTAACACTCTTGAGTTTCCATGCTAAATAAATAAATGAAAATGCACAATTCCCGGATTATCGTAGCGTTGACACTTCTAATGCGTGTCACAAATGCTTACAGATGGTGAGCAGTAAAAACGGGAAAATGTAGGCAAAAGATACGAAATATACTGAAAATTGATACAGTTAAATTATTACCTTTTGATGATTTCTACATTGATGGTAGATATTCCGGTCTCAACCATGGTGTCGAGAAGCAGAGGAAAGCGTACAGGGAATGACTGAGAAATGTGAATGTGGAGATGCTCACTCCTCCTGAGTGCCGTTATCAGCGGTAGCGGGATCGTCTGTCGACAAGTAAGCAGCCCAATCGCAAATATTAAGTAATTTTTAAACCTAAAATCTCTGATAAGTGATATTTCTTCGAACGTAGGTAACAAACCCAAATAATCTCGTTAAACAAGTATCGAGATCTTAGCGGCTCTAGTAAATACATGCTTCAATTTATTTTATTTATCATAGACTCAGTTGGCAAAAGCTATAAAAAGTAAATCCATCCAGCATTTTCTGAAAAATGTACATTGTAATGCTTTTCATAAGCTAATCGTTCCTCACACACTTAAGATTCATAAAAACAGTCAAATAAAGAAGTGTACGAAATAAGTTGTGCATTGCGAAATTGTTCTTTTCAATTATCAAGTTTAAATCTACCAAAAAGGGCTAATTGATCCTATTCAACATTGAGTATGTATTGCTACGTATAGAAACACTCAAGGGATTTATGATATATGCACCAAAACTAATGTAGTCAGGGCAGTGAAGCATTCGATTCAATCATTTTTGAGAACTGCTTTTGTTTCTTGCTTTCAACGCAAATATTTTCATGTTTACACAAAAGTTAATGAATTTCGCTTTAATCTAGATTCCAATCACTCACATAAAATTCTACGACGCGATTAAGCATATTACTGGGAAAAGCAAAATAATTTTATGGAACGACTGGCCCTGTTTAAACTGAAGAACGTACCGCCAGAGAATTAAATGCGACGCCGTAAATCCCGGAATTAAATACCTGAATTAAATATACTTGAATAATTCACGCATTCGTTATGCTGTTATACTATTTGTCAATTATGCAACACTTTTACTTATAAATTTTTTGGTAAGTTAAGTCGATTGAATGCAAATACAATGGGTCTAGTTTGGAAAGTAAGAGATTTTATATCCTGGGTTTTATTGGTTGAAACATTGATTTTGAGTTTAAACGCTGGTGTTCTTGACTTCGATAGAACATGTTCATCTCGGGCACATGGGCTTAAATTTGAACAAAGAAATTAACAATGTTTTTACTTAAAATCTTGTTTTTTTTCGAGGTTCATCAATTTTATACATTCGTTTTCTTCCCTCTAGAACGCACTGTCAAGCGTGGCTGCGTGCCATGCCAGTACCTGGCTCTGGACGTAGCACTGCGTGATATTTAGGGTGGCGTGTGTGACTCGCTGTCCCGGCCTCGGCACCAGGGGACATGGTCGCTCGATTAGGTCATCCAGAGGTCCGGAAACATCTGCCTGTTGAAAGCAATAATAAAAGGAAAACAGTTTGGTTTCAATGAAGATGATGCAAAATGAGTCATTGTATTTTAAAGTGTCTCAATATAAAGATCAATTGTTGAAATACACGCATGAATGTTCTAAAACCCATGTTAATAGTCGAAGCAAATGATTGATAAAAGTGGGCGAAGTTAAATTGCTTGACTCCTCTGATTTTGCCGTCTAGCAATGATATACCCCACGGCTTCCGGCACCTTATCTTATATTGGGAGTGATGGAAAATAGGCTTGTTATCAACCTTGTTATATATCATGACACTTTCTAGGAGCAAATTTACACGCGCGTTTCAAACATAGCGCCTCTTACATTGCTTAAGCCTTATTCCAGCTTAATTACAGGACTGTTTTCACTGTAAGACTTGTACACGTTTCCCTAAATGCGGAAAATTGAAGAAAATTTAGATGACAGTTTAAGGCAATGAATAGGCTTTTGTTATAATAGCACACCAATTATGCAATTTAAATAACATGAAGTTACAATAATTACGTTGATCATTTAAACAGATTTGAATGAAGCATGTATTGGAATTAACACTAAATTCTCGGTTGAAAGAAGAGAGCCCTTACAATTGCAACGAGCTACTCAAAGAAACAGAAAATTGAAAAACTGAAAAAACTGTAGATATCAAGAAAATATGATATACATTTAACTTTTAAATTAAGGAACCCACTCGCATCGCGTTTTATGAAGTGAGTAGTTAAGATCACCTGTGCATAATTGAGCCTCCCATTCAAGCTTACACTAAGGAAACTTTGATCATCTGAGGAAAATTCTAAGTTATGTAGGCAGAAAAAATCACTTGCACCAGTAAAAATGTTACAATAACTCTCCACTAAGTTAAGAATTCCCAATCAACATATGTTAACAATTCAAAATTTCATTCTTGTGAAAATTTCATTGGTATTTGGTATTTCGGTACTTTGAAGCCGAAAAACACAGCTTCGCATGAGTTTTTGAGCAGTTAAAGTTTACGGTTTCAGCTACAGCTATGAGCCTCAACTCCAAAGGGTTGTGTACCTGCTGGTAGTAGCAGTAGCAGGACACCTCGAAGTGGGTCGAGCCATCCTTTTTTTCTCGGTATGCCTTCAGCCTGCACTCACCCTGCATCTTGTTACAGTACTCGCTGGATGGGGATCCGTCTCGCACAGAGTACGGCAGCAAGTCACTGGCGTGCACGTTGCTCTGACAAAGTGTCGTAGGAAGCCAGAGAAGGGCGAAGGTTAGCGCTGTGGCGTACTCGCTGATGATTCTCATTTTGCGTAGATCTTGATGCAACTTCGTGAAAGGTAGTTATCAAGACTACAAACAAATGTCAAGGAACTGTCAAAGCTGCAAACAAATGTAAACAATATTGTGTGATTTATTAGCACTAATCAGGTAAAGACTTAGAAATTCAGAAAGCCAAAAAGCTTACACATTGAAGACAGAATTATAAACAAATTGGACAATTGAAACAATTCATTTTCAGATGCGAAAAATTAGTAAAATCATTACTTAGAAGTACTGTATTTCAAAGAACAAGTTGGGATGTAACTTCTAAAACGCCCAACAAGTTCAATGACTTGTAAGGTATCCTATGGAGATCTTATGGTGCGTTTAAAATTTTATTTAAAATGAAACACTTACTTAAATTTTCGCTAAACTGATCGAATAGCTATTTGGTATGGGAGAGAGACAAATAACATAATTTTAAATTACCTTTATTATGTAATGGTGCAAGTAGAAACTAAAAATTATTATCTCAGAGAAATCAGCCAATCATTTTGGATCGTAAAATTGAGAGCTGAGGGATATTTCTTCCATGCTAAATTCATGAATACATCGATAAAAATTTCACTTAAGACTCTCTTTGATTTGAATACTTCTTAACAGTTTTTCTCACAGACATTAGAAGGCATCGAGTTACAAGCAATAATTTTAATGAACTGGACATTGTACTGAGATCAGGTTTGATTGCAATACGAGTGTATGAATTTACTTTGGTTCCTGGTTAAAATGATCGCGATGAACAGTTTGAGAAAGTAGCAATTACATAAAGTTTTCATCATCAAAAAAATGTAAAAAAAATTGAATTCAAAATTTTATACACAGAATTATACTCGGAAAACTGATAGAGATCTGAGGGCTTAAATATTTTCATGTCTTTGTATTAATTATATCTATAGATATTGTATTCGAAGCTTTTTTATTGCTCTAATGACTCTTTTTTGTTGAGTAAAAAGTACACGCGTTTTATTTCTGTCTGTCGTATGCAATAAATCTATTCCATACCGGAGAAAAGGATGAACTACTGCTCTGTACAACTTTTGAAGTTTGTTCAGATTACCCATTTTTTACTTACATGAAAATTTTTACTAATTTAGATATTTTTTGAATTAGGATTCGAAATATGCTCATGGTCGTGTCGATTTTTATCATTGATAATTCCCTGAAATTTGGAGGTGGAATTTTTCTCAGCATGCCCATTTCCAATAATGATGAGTGAAAAGATGAATTCTGCTCAGGGGATATTAGATACATTTAGTTTTATCGATATTGATGCATACATTTTGGAAATTTATCCTATTCGCCATTTATTTTCTGTGTCATCGTTCCAAAGTTTTCCTGAAGAATGGCCAAAGAGAGGAAGAGAGAGAGAGAGTACTATAATTAGCAAAAAAATGAACATGAAAGAAAAGAAAAATGAATTACATTTACAATACCGTTGATGAATATCAACAACAGAAAAGGTCCCACTACAGATCCTCGAGGGACTCCATGACATATCAAGATGCCCGATAGGAGATTACTAATCACAGCTACTTGATTATCATTAGCCAGGTTGGATTTAAATCATCTATGACCAAATCGCCGTAGATTTGGAGCTTTGAGTATTATCCTGTTATCACCACGGTCATATACTTTGTGATAGTCAAAGAAACACCGAAAAACAATATCCCCGTTGTCGATCCTGAAGTAAAAATACTTCAAATGATCCTATCCTTGATTCTATGCTATCGTAGAACTCTTGATTTACACAGTATTAAACCCAATAGAGCTCCTGATTCATGCAACATTAAATCGACGTTTAAGAATGACCTCTTCAGTTTATGAATCAAACAAACAAAAATGCGTGCAAAACTGAATACCTGAATAACGTGTAAATGTCTGTTTGTTATTATGGAGAAATATATACAACGTCATGTATCTTCATGTATGCATGGATGTTCGTTTTTAATAATAAAATGTTACAATCTATAGCAATGATCGAGCAACCGTGAAGGCTTGCCTCAAAATATCCTCAAACAATTGTAAAGCCCTTCTTCGTTGTAAATAAATTGCCTCCAATATTCGTCACGAATACTCGTCAGAAATTATTCCCAAGCAACAAATCGAACACAGATCGTCTTTTCTTCGTCGTCCTCTCTTGTCTTGCTTTTTTATCGCTAGAATTGTCACTATTTATTCGTCGTAAAAATATCGCAGTATCCCAGAAACATATTTCACATCTACTTAAATAAATTTCATCCATCCAATCTAATATTTTCCGCCCGAAGGAGCTTCGAAATCGTGCTCCACTGCAAAGATGCTACAAAAGCCTCCCTCAGTCTCCCATTTTTGAAGAAAAAACAGCAAAAACATTGAATTTCAAACCCATTTTTTCTCATCCATCGATTTGTGAATTGTCACATGTGAAGTTGCGGAGTTGCAGGTACTCGCCTCCACTCACAAACGCAACTAAAGCGTGCTAGACGAGCGTCTAAAAACATCCCGTAGATCGCTTTCCTGTCAGCGTTACTCATATCCTGTGAAGGGATAAGCAGCTTCAGACACAGCGAAGAGTGAAGCTGTTTTTACTAAAAATACTACCTACAGCTACGTGAAAAAATGCTCCCTATGGAAACTTGTCAGAATTAGCGGTTTTAACCTATTGAAAAAACAATTAGGTGTGTAATCTAGTGAATTATTTTTTATTCGAATTAAACATGATAGAAGGTTTTTATAATCTTAATGTGTCGTTTCTTAAAGCTTGTACAAGCGATACATTTTAGAATAATTACTTGTGGACCCAAATAGATTCAGCGATTTCTAGGGTATCTTATTATCAAAGCTTCTTCAAGGTGTATAATTATATGTAACCTAATTCACTTGACCTAGTTGCACACTAGACTGATCCATGAATTGGGTTCGCTCAGGATTCGATGATTAATTTTACTACAATAGTTATTAGGGGGCTAGATGAGAACAGTATATTCTAGAAAAGACTTTAGAACAGACTTGAGATCTATGTCATTGATCATGGTAACTCACCCTCTTAATATGAATCACACTGCAGAAAAGATTTAACATGATTACTTTACCTGATTAATATCCCGATAGAAATATAGATTCAAGTTATGTTTTGAAAGCTTCGTAAGAACTTTTTTCAGGGATCTCAACGAGGATCGAATTCCAAATCTTGGTTCCAATGAAGAGGACACTGTGTTGTGACCGAGCTTTTGAATAATACGGAAGTATGACGTTACTTCTTTTTCCTGTTATATGACCATGAAATTTGAAAACCTGAGGAAAAAATTGTAGAGATCAAGAAAATATTATTCCCATCTTACTTTGCAACTCATTAACCCATATGCAGCGCGTATTGTGAAGTGAGTAACTGAAATTACCTATGTAGAATTCAGTTTCCTAAGCCTACCTTGATAGACCGTTTCTGCAGTTAATAATTATTTACTAAACTGAAAATTTATCCGTTGAATTTTTCCTTTGTTTACGAAACAATTATTTAACACAGTTGCAATATCTTTCTTCTCGTGATTTTTCATCTTATCTTGGACAATGGGCTCATTTGTTTTCGTAGCACTTTTATACGATTTATATAAAGAATTAAACTTGCAGGCGCCAGGCTTCTTAATGTCAGTTTTAAATTGATTGAATGTTGGCGGAATATAGTTTTTTCGATTTGGCATACATTTCTTTAGGTATTCACCCTTCATAAAGTACAGCTACATACGCTTGATCTTTCTTTACAATGATAACGATGTCGACAGTAATCCACGGCTTTTGTCTATTTTTCGGAGTAATTGAACGAGTGATGATCAGACAACATTGATTATATGCAGACGTTATAATCTCAGTTTAAATTTCAGCTTCATTAAAGTTTGTAGCGTTATTGTCCTTTTTATCATTGTTCAATGATGACATTAATTCTCCTTGAACAGCGCTCATTGTTACCAAATTTGATTCGTTTACGCAACGATATAAGTAAGTTTCAGCCTGTTCCTTGGCACAGGTAATAAAGGCATTGTTCCGCTAAGAAAAGAGTTATTGTTCCGCTAAGAAAAGAGTTATTGTTCCTTTAAGAAAATTAGTTGGATCTATCATGAAGATATTATCTTGTGGACCATCATAAGCAGCATTATAAGGAGCAGCCTATTTTTGAGCAGCATTATATTATAACAGCCCGCAGTCGGGCGAGCTCAATATCTTTTGCAACTGATCGTATCCCGGAACGTTTGTTGTAAATTTAAGGCTCCGTGAGGATGCAAATCCGACGTGAGCTCCTCGAAATTATTATTCTCATGCAAACTATATAAAAAAAGAGAAGTAATGAGAAATCGTATACGCCTGTTAACATTCTCTATACTACCGCTGTGGCGCTTGCGCATTTCCGATTGATGAGCTCTAGAGGCGTTAGTCATTTATAAATATATGTTCAGTGTATCACTAACTGCAGAAGTGGAACTCTCGTATACGGTTTTTATTTAAACATGTAGCACTTGCATAGAGTGTTACTCATATATCCAATTAGTTTAGTTGCGTCTAAATAATGTGTCAAAGTGTAAAACATATTCTGAAATTTTTACTTTAGTGTCTTGTTTCCTAATGAACGACAGTCTTACTTACAATAACATGCCGTACCCAGTTTACTGTTAATCTAAACTAAGGAACTGTATTTTTGTGCTCTTAGAGCACGAAAATGGGAAATATAGCGAAAATCAAGTGAAATTAAGAACGTAAAGCCTTAAATTCTGATAGTTTCCTGATCGATGGAAAATGACAGACTTTAAGAGAAAATTGAAAGAGCCTCTCAATGAACGTCTGTGTATACCAACGAAGTATTAAAATTGAAATACTTTGACTATTAAAATCTACATTGATCTAAGCAAGCCACGTTTTACCAAAGGTATTAATAAATGAAAAACAAATCTAGAGCAGAAAAATGCTCAGTCACAAAAGAATTTACAGTTTACGTTCGATAGAAGACGAAGTACTGAAAACTTGCTTATACACGCAATTTGATGCAATGGTTCTGTTTGAAATATACTGAATTTGTTTTTCAAATATTTCTGCTCAATCAACTATTTATCTCTGCTCTCAACCAGCTATAGGACACAAAAAGCTGTGAACTGAGAAACCATTTAATTTTGTTAACCTAGGGACCCGGAAACGCGGCTGAACTGCGTGTTTGGAGACAACAGTCTAATTGTGCTCTGACACATAGTTCACGGTACGCGATTCTCAGACACTTACAACTCAAGAAGTTTATAAACTTTACCTGTCCTTTACGCAGCTCAAGAAGCTTGTAAAGTTCATTAGTCCACACCACTTTGATCGCAACGTGAGCCGCCGGTAGTTACGCAGGGAATTTTCATCATGCTGCTGGTAGATCAGTAGTCACAAACTTAATTTTCATAAATACTTAATCTAAATTAAATTAAATAAGCCCAATCTAGTTTATGTGTGGTATTTTCAAAATTACTTGGTAAAGTTGACTTTGAATTTGACTTGAAAATTGAACTTCAGCTTACCCAACTTCAGTCAACGTGTTAATTTGCCAAAATAACTAGGTGCAATTGTTTTACTTTGCCTCTCTCTAATACTCTTCATTTCTTTCTTTGCGATGTCGCGGTTCAGAACGAGAAGCTGCATCATTCATACAAATGTACCTATGTGAACTGAAGGATGTTGCCACATTTTACTTACGCGCGTGCGCAGACGTTAGAGCCTCCTTCGTGTACCGTATAGGACTTTTTCTTAGATTAAAGTATACAAATTCAACTTTGAAAGAACTATAACCGTACTTTAATTCGTCAAGATACAAACCCAAGGGAAGTAATTGATATCAATGCAATGTCTCAATAAATTAATATTTCTTTTATTCAGTGGCTGACGGGATTTTGAATCAGCGAACATGTGCGAAAGCTGTTTAAATAAGGCTGCTAAGTAATTACTTATTGAAACTCAGAGTTCGATTACAGAAGTTTTTTGTTGTGTCAAGAAATGTAAAAGCTCAGACTATAACTGGTTAAACTTACGCTTCAGTTCAGTTGAATATCATAGCTTTCAAATTTCAAAAAAATTCCTGAGTTCAACGCTAGGGATAAAATCCGGACTCGAGAATGCTTGGTATAACATGGGCGAACCCAATTTTTAATGTACGTAGTTCCTAGCTTGCTTAAATGAATTAATCTCATTAATGCTTCGAAGTTGTTTTTGCATATCTCTTATGTCGGACATGTTATACAACTGGGTCTTCCTAGCACAATTTCCAAACAGTTCAAGATGAATTTCAGCATAATTTCAGTATGCAGTGAAATATATAAACATGATAACCATTGAGGAACAATATTTATCGCTTCATATAGGACAATAATTTCTTGAACTTCTGCACCACCATGCACACCCTAGCTAAGCTGGCCGGATAGAGAAATAGCAGAGAGAGCAAATTTGCCTGATTTGTAGTCTGCAACAGCGCGTAGAGGATTGTCCCTGTGTTCATTACATCGTAACATTTGTCTCTCTAAAGCCAATGAAGAAACTTTTTCGAAGAGTTAATGAACACGTAATGTCAATGGAGGCAATTCGTGCTAAGACTCTGTGAATGAAGGTAAATGAAATTTAAGGCATTTTAGAATGCACGTTACGAGGGGCATGTGTCATTGAACACGACATCAAGAAACACGAAAGAAAAACGGTATCAACTGCAATGTTGAGCTAGAGCTATAGACCCACAGAAATATTTAGAGATCGTCTCCTTCCAAGCTTTAGTTCTGTGAAATGCAAATAGAACCAGGAGAGATCAAATCTTGATTTGGTAAAAAAATTAGCTAATACAAGAAGTCAAAAATACTATTCACTCTTTAAACAATCTTCCCTCCAGACGTCAGAAAAAGTCATCTCTAATGAAATAGGTTGAAGTTTTTTTCAAGGTTGCTTACGTCTATGTAAGATATATGCGCACACATTGGAAATCACAATTGAAACAATAGAGTCCTTTGAGAGGGATAGGAATTAGGCAGTATTTGTTACGTTTTAGAAAATGGAGTAAATTTCAAATTCGAACATCCATGTTTATCTAGTATATAATCAACATAATTGAAGTATACATTATTAAAAACTTCGTTGGAAACGCCCGCTTTTTCAGAATTATCCAAGTAAAACAGCTCATATAACACTGATTTTTCGATTTGAGTTGGTACCTCTCGAAAGCTCGTAATTTGCTTTAGGTAAAACCTCGATGTATTCGTGCCGTAGCGTTAAGCGATGCATTGCGCCGGGCGTTTTGCCTTCATTTGTAACCCAGCCTAGTGTGCAAATTTTACTCCAAATGTTAGGAATACAACATTGCCTTCGGTTTTTAATGATAAGGAGGTAAGCCATATTTATTCAAAATCCCGTATCCAACGATAATCCAATTGTTAATTGATGAAAACGTCAGTTAAAAATTTTTAGAAAAATGTGAAAGCATTCAAAATTTTTCACTTTTGGTTTCAAAAGCATTAATCCAATATTAAAACAATTACAAATCTACTGATTCAAAATGAATCATCAGCCCTATTTCGTTACCTTAACTTGAAGCAATCGTAACCGTCACTTTAAATTCAAGAAGTGGCTTGCGATTACTGCAACTCCACACATTTAACTCCGAATCTAAGTGATAAGCTGCGAAGCCAACAATCTAACGCAAATTATAGGTCGTATTTAATTACCTTTGCGTGAATCAATCGTTATCGCCACTTTAAATTCAAAAAGAGGCTTGCGATCACGAGATCTATACATATTTTAAGGCCAAAACTAAGTGATAAGCTGCGGAGCTAACAATTCCAGTGAATATACCTACCCGACGCTGTCAATAGCAAGCTCACAGCTGCGGATGAAGGCGCCTTCAGAGCAGATTTGCCCTATGACGGCTGGAGGCCTTTGGCGGCACCGGGAGTGCAGGGAGATTAACGTGTCTCACCTGGGAACAGTACAACTATCCGGAGACTTGCCGTCTCCAGATATATGTCTCCTGTTATATGTCTCCTGTTCCAAGCGAACCTCGTATTGCTTGCCTAGTTAAGTGCTCATTACTAATTTTGCGTTATATCTGAAGTTGGATTCTATTAATTACATTGTATTCCATTAATTAATCTATGCATGGGAAACATACGCGTTGCTATTATTGTTTACCAATAATGTTCACGCTGCAATAAGCTTCCTAGTAAGACTGAGTGAAGTATATTTATAACACTGAATTATATTTAAAATTATCTGAACCTCAAATGTTTTAGTAGGGCAAAAATAACGTGATCCATTTAGGCAGTGATCATAGCCAACTAACATACTGTAGGTAGTTAAAAGTTTGGAAACGAAATTGTTTTTGAGAATATTAACCATATTTATTTAAGGAGTCCAGCTCCATTATGAGCTTGAGAAAAATAAGCATTTCTTTGAAATAAAAGATAAAGTATCAGTGACTGAGAAGCGTTGAAATTTACCAAAAAATCGAATAGAGCAGGTGTAAAATACACACCGTTGTTGTCTCCATCAAACCATTAACCTGTAGTTCTTGCCGAGTCCAGTATTTTTCCTTTTATCTAGTGAAACGTTTATTGTAATTGACTCTACATTTCAATGAAAAGAAGCTCTGAAAAAGACCCGCACGTTTTTCAAAATTTTATCTTCAAAAACCTCGTAGTTAAACGTTCAACATGCCTTCCAATTCATGTCAGTGAAGGTAATCGAAAGCCAACACCAAAATCGATGGGCTCACTATTGCGACTTGATTAGTTTAATTTGAAAACACACTCGCACAAACTTCAAACCGTAGGAAAACATAAATACCACATTTAGGTGAATAAGGAATGATTTATATATCACGTGTAAAAAATACCCAATGCGTCCATGGACCACCTGATCACGCATAGCTCAGGACTTTCTATTTAAAATCCTGAACTACATAAGAGAATTTTTTTCCTCTATCACATAATCATTAAGATGATCAAGTTGAGAATCTGCACGACGAAGAGTTCTCTGAAACGAAAGAATTGAGAGATCTCTTTTCGGTGAAAAACAAAAAAAAACAAAAAAAAAAACACTGAGCAAAACATTCACACAGCGGTAACCTTTGACTTTTGTAGGAAAAATATTCATTAAATTTGGCTCATTTTTCCATTTAGAAATTATTTCCAACGCTTATAACTAGTTCCAACGTCCAAGTACACACAGCTGGAATTTAAAAGTTTATGATCTCCATTTCAAGTGACTGGATTACGTACCGACACCTTTGTTACAACCATGACGCTTTAGGTAGGTATATTGTCACATGTCACATACGCTTTTTGGAGCAACATCATTGCGTTAAACATTTGGATTTAAAATTTTCGTTTCTTTTTCTTTTAATTTGTTTTTAGTTCCGTGGAAAATAAATTCGACTCGTTGGCTCACAAGGCAGCAGCGCAGGCGTCGCGGTGCGTATATAAGCGAAGAAGACCTGGAGCCTCCTCACTTCCACAGCCGACCTCGTGCAAACTGCCAACACAGATAGTTGTTTCTAATGAGCTATATTCCTTGCGTATTTGATCTTACAAATTCACTGAAAAAAACGTTCTTACTTTTAAAATTTCCGACCTGAGTTATCAGACTCGCGTGAAAGTATTTAGTATTAAAAAAATTATGCTGCAATTGGGTTATTACATTTCCAAATAATTTTTGGTCCAGATGCATTTCTAAGCATCCAAATACGACGGCTTAAGTTTAAACGATTTGAAAATTTCTGGAATAGAGATCCAGTTTTGAGTTTTCTCTTTTTTATTGGAAATCTGACACAACGTGAAATCAGCTCTTTTATTCATCTCTTTTTATTGAAATTTTTTATTCATTTGGCTGAATTCAAGCACTGGGAACGAATTGCCTGATTTTCTGCGCAGATTAATCTTTAATTTCAAAACTACCATTCGAATTAGAAATCAACTTTCGTATTGTTCCCAATAAATATTTGCGATGAGTAATATTTTTTTTATTAAATCACTTCAATAAATGCACCAGCCTGCAAAAAATTGCCAGTTTGTAACGACACCAGTTCATAAACGCCTACGTGGATGAGTAAAAATCAAATTAAAATAACTTCGGATCAAGGTAGACACATTAGAAGGCCCGAACACCCAAAGTGAAATATTTTATAAATTGCAAAGAGATCTGCTACGCGTGTAACTTCATATAACGCAGGAAAACTAATAATCTTCCTTATCCTTAAATAAAGGGCACATATTTCTCAATAATAACGCAATTGAATAACAAGCCCTAATCAGTGTCATTGAGGTACTTTGAAGGGTAGCTTCATCTTGGGACTCAAATGACCATTACTCAAGTATGAACAGCACTCAGCAGTCATGGGGAAGTGCATCTGCGTGTTTCACACGGACTAATTATGTTCAAAATCAATAATCAAATATTTCCTATTGAAAAAAGCAGTGCATTTATCCCTAAAGTTCAGCACTACAAATGCATTCGAATACTGACCGATAAAAGGGTACCTGTACTTGTAACTTAGATAATGTCATTTGGCTACTGACTTAGTTGGTGTGTTTCAAAAGTACCTGAAATAGGTCTATACTGACTTCTTTGTACGTTTCTATTTGAATCAGTTTTTAATTTCTACTTCTCACGTATCTCTGCAGCAATTCCGACGTTAGAACCATTTGGAAGCGAAAACTAAGAGTTATCTACAACAAGTTGTATGGTACCGATAAGATGGCTCTTCATTGGCTACTGGGTCGCCGCTGCCGTCATCAGTGGGAGCATCGCAAAAGGTAAAGTGATTTTCCCTATGTTTGTTAAGAGAACAACGATATTTGTGACATTTTTCAACGATAGTTTTGCGTACATGTACAGAGTTACTCTCAAGATTGGGATTGAAAGCCTAAAATGTTCATTCATGAAACAATTCCTGTACATAGAAAAGTTTATCTCAGTGACGTCACGTTTTCTCAAACTTTCATGTTTACAACTTCTTAAGTATTCTGTTATTTTTTTATATATGTTTATTAGTAATACCGCATCGATTACGTATGTGAAAGCCTGTCAGAAGTAAACATGTACCACAGATACTTAAAGAATTTTTAAATAGCTTTCTTGTTGGCACATATATTTTCATGGGCTATTTCATATATTGATGCATACGTAACAATGGATAGCTACTAAGAAATGTTCTTAAAAACATATAAGCTTTAAGAATATTGAATTTAGGCACACAATATTGCGCATCATGCTAATAGAAATATTATTCAATGGGAATCATCTTGAGGCTTGAGATACATGTTAGGTTGCTTCTGATGCCTTGTGTTGAACGGAAAAAGAACTGAAGAGTTAAAAGATAATTCATCAATATACTGTTAGCAGACTCTAACATTAGCATAAATCCTAAAAACTTCGTAATTTTATGCTGACCACTCTCCCAATTGTGTTTGTTTGATGACCTTACACCCTAAAATTAATTTCAACTTTCTGAAAATCAATCTCGGAGTTTGAAGTATTTTATCAGAGTATTTACGATTCTTGTATAATCTGTAATAACTTTTTTGGGCTGCTCTGCATACTTTATTTTATAGCACGGTATTTGAGGTAAAATTTCCCGTATCACAATTCATCTTTTAATATTTCTGCTATAATTCATAGATATCTCCGCGTCACTGTAGTTTGAGAGGGGCAGTGCTAGAAATTGTATTTCTTCCATTGAGTCAATTCTTCATCGCAAAGCAATGAGTAAATGTTTATTCTGCATTCACACATGAATTGAAATGATGTTCAAACATTGTATCAACACGAATTTCAAAAATGATTCGAAATTACTGTAAGATTACTGACTAAAAATTACTCGAATAAAGGATTTATTCATTTTTTAAGATGTTTTGACAACGAAAATCAACGAGAGTTTTTCAATAAATTGATTACTCCAGAGTAAGGTTTTAAACGAAATACATCTTGTGATGTTCAATGACCAGAACAAAGACGATCACGATCGATTAATAGCTATTACCTTCACTTGCCCTGGGAGATATACCACATCAAACTGTGGTATTAGGGTGGCCAGTACTCATAGGTTAGATTTTTTTTCACAGAATTTTCTTGACGGGACCCCCTAAAGAGGTGAGGTTGATAGAAAAAATGATACTGGTAAAGTTTCAGACCATTTGAATATCGTTAACCCGTGCCCCAACGGCCTCAAAGTTCTGAAAAATCGCGAAAAATGTCATTTTTCAGAACTTTGAGGCCGTTGGGGCACGGGTTAACGATGTTCAAATGGTCTGGAACTTTACCAGTATCATTTTTTCTATCAACCTCACCTTTTTAGGGGGTCCCGTCAAGAAAATTCTGTGAAAAAAATCTACCCTTTGAGTACTGGCCACCGTACTGTGGTATATCTCCCGGGTAATATAGTAATATCCCCCCTTATTACTGTGATATGACCATGACATCGAGCTATTGCATTGATCTGGACACAGAGCCTGCTGATATGAGCAAATAAACTCATTTACTTGAAGTGATCTTTCATCACAAGTGGGATATAATAAATACAAATCCTTTGCGCGTGAATAGATCAATGTGTTGCACATGTTTTTGTTACCTGGAATTGAAAGACTCTATGAATTCTAAATGATTGAATTCTTGGGCCTAATAGAATACTGTTTTGAACCTATTAAATGCACGTTTATTGTGTTATGCAACAGATTCTTAAAAATTTGACTGCTGATGTTTTTTTACTTGTTGACTTTCTGATCTTGAGTCTCGTGAAAAGTGTGCTTAATATACCATTGTTTTCCAATGCCTTTGTTCATGGAAGTATAATTTATAACATATTTGAGGAACCAATTTTTCAATTTTGCTGAAAATAAACCTCTAAGTTGTAGTCATTAGTGAAGTAGTGAACAATGGTTGACAGCTTCACTTTAATATTGAATAAATTTTACACATTTACATTTTCACGCTAAGGAAATGTAAGTCAGGTATTTTCATTGGGATTTTTATTAAGCCAATTGTGGAGGACAATGTGACTTGGCTATCGCAGCTCTCAATGAACGAAAAACAAAATTGAGAGTCCCCAGCTTTTTACAGAATTAACGTTGCAGAAACGGATTGTCAGCCAAGATGTGTAAAAACAGCCTCGTTTGTTGCAACTAGAAGGCAAAAGCAAACAACATTGATTGGAAATATCGTCTTTTTAATCTCCAGCCACGTTTCGAATTCACTTGAATATATTCACTTTTATCTACTCCTTTTTATATCATGAGTTTTTCTTAATACACCGTTATGCGATATTTTATCAAGTCAAAACCGATTTCTGATTTCAAGAGAGCAGAGGACAATTTTGATCAACTGTTGAGAAGGAACCAGAAACAGAAGGACATCTTTGTAATCGCTGAGTTTCCAATAATAGTTTTAGTTTCCCTCATAGGTGGTAGATCGGAGATACCCCGGAGAACACTTCTATGTCATTAAATTCTGAACTTGAGACACAGCTACAATGTCAAGGTAGCTTAGAGAATGATCCTAATGGAAGAAAGCTAGTCTCAGTCTCTTCACTCATGAAAGTGCCGTTAGCGTCTAAAAATTGCTGTTATTCAGTCGGATCGCTGTTATTCCTCCTAGTTGTTTTTGCTGAGATCCTGGTATTGGTGGAGTTTTTCCACTAATTTAGAGTACGCGCCCTTTCTGGATTAGGTTTTATGATTATATACAAACCACAACGGGAAAACGTGATGAAGTTTATTTCAATGGTAAATAAACTCTTCCTAACTATTATTTAACTTCACTTGGACTTTCTTGGTTGTGTTAACTATTAGCTCAGCGACATAAGATAAAATGAACGAAAATCAATTCCTCTCTTTTCACTTTCCAGTTTACCACCCTCATAAACAAAAAACACTTACCAAAAATTTCCTTTAGCGAAACACATACCTCCTGAGCAAAGTGTATTCCTATAGAATAGCTCAACAGACGATAAGGTTCCTGAGCATTCTTGTTTTCGACGTCTGGTTGCTGTACTACGTTCAGATCCTAAGACGATTGCTGCCTTTAGCCTATTTGGGAAAATCTGAGTCTTGAACGGAGAAACTGCGAGTCTCAAATAAGAGTTTACAGCTTATCAGAATGCAAGCTTCTTTGAAAACATTATCAGAGACGATACAAAACCGCACTTGCGTGTTACCTGACTATCTGAACATCCTATTTTGGTAACAATCATATATGGTCGCATTATTATAGCAAAGGTTTTATTTCGGAGCCCTGCAATAAGCGGCCCGACTTTTCTCTATTGGTCATTGTGTTAGAGTGCCTTATTCTTTCAAATTGACGCTTTGATGATATTGAAATGCGTTGCAGGAGCAGAAGCAGCAGCCAGACCAAACAAGCGACTCGACAAACTGGTGAGATATATGTGACTTTCTGAGACTTGACGTGTGAAGACAAATCTTGTCCTCTGCTATTACTCAAGTCATGAATTGTGACAGCCTCAGAACGTTTATCTTGTATTTTGATAATGGCATGATACATTTCAGAATGTTCATATATATTCATATTTACAGAAGCAAAAATATTTTGTATAGCGTAATTTTAAATATACATTTGATGACTTGATTTGATTTCCATTTGTGCATTTTCGTAAGGAAGCTTCAAGGGAAAATCAATCTAAAGTATGTATTATTTCTACATATGATAGTGCGCCAGTAAAGTTTCACAGAACAATAAATCAATTTAATTTAATATTGTGTCTGTTAAATGTTTTGCAACTTTCAAACAATCGACCGATTCTTTCCCTCGACGTTTTCCGTTTGCACCACAAAAGTTGTCTTTTTTTAATTTAAAATGCTAACATACAACTTGTTTTTCCGTGCAACCTCGCAGGAGCCCACGCTAGAAAATAGCTTCATAAAAGAATCCTCTGACATTACAATGGTCAAGAAATCTTCAAATCCTGTACTCCCTGGAAGCTCTCACATTGCACCTCAACCTTCTAAAAATACCAAATTGGGGCCTGATCAGCAGAGCGTGAGAACAACAAGGTTCAAAAAGAGGGACGTCCGCGAGGAATCTTTTCCTCGTAAAATATTTGACCAAAATACCCCAAATGAGCAAAAAACAAGGCAAAACTCATTCCTACCTAGGACCAACTATTACGCCAACGGTTATGAAGACAAAGAAAAAGATTTATCCTCCATAACTAGGAGTGAAGAGGGTGGCAACAGAAACATTGAAAAGTATTTTCCGACTGATAAATATGCCCAAGCTTCTGACGGAGAAGAAAAGTTTGATGGTGTATTGAACGAAATAGGAGCGCTCCTCAGTGCTTCTACACAAGGAGATGCTTTGCCAAGTCCTGCCCCATTGAATCCTTCGTTCGGAAACAATGTTCAGCTGGAAGATGCACTCTACGAATCTGGAAACATTGCTTCAAATGAAAATGGCATTTTTGGTGAAGATTTTGAGAGTGACGAAAACGGGGAATTTAGCCCGCTGTCGCTGTCGAAGAATTACGAAGATTACAAAAATCAATACTTTCCCCTGAACCTTCGAAGTCCCATTTATTTTGACGAAAATGAGCTGAAAATATTTCAAGCGGAAGACTCAGGATATTCTTCAAGTTCTGACAGCCAATTTGATGACACTAAAACCTATGACAACATTTTTGAGACTTACGTTCCCAAACTGATAAAAAAATATTTCAGGTCGAATTCAAAATTTAACGGCTGGAAGAAGAATAATGACTGGGTTGGAGACAATGAGTTCAAGTTTAGGTCAGCATATGAACCGGAGCAGGAAATATCAGTTTTAGCACCTGCAGAAGATGATAGGGAAAATCCGAATGAAAATGAAAGACTCATATGTGCAAGCGGTGCTGATACTTCAGATGGTGCCTCTGTATCTTTGGGAGGCCAGGATTATGTGAGAAGCGAAATTCGGAGGCCACTGCAAGAAAAAGAACAAAGCTCAGAAGATGACTGTCTAGAAGATGACCAAGACGCTGATACTGCTGTGACCACATCTGTTCTTCAGGTAAGCGTTTAACGAGGCATCTGTATGGGATCAGATCTCTTTCTGTCAGTGCACTTGCAGCATCTGTAAGGGTTCAAATCTCTTTAAGTTGCTCCTACTGCTGCAGCCCTAGACCAATAACAGGTGCAGCTGCTTGTGGTTATGTATACTTGTACATCGCAGCGCTGGGTGTAGCTCTAGCATGTATCTAAAGGTAAACACGTGGTGAAGTCAATAGATGTACGTTCAGAATTCATCCTTAAAATATTCTTAGCTCTACGTTTATTTTCATTATACAGGGTGTGTCTTGAGAAGTTTAGACCACTCTAAATCTCATAATAATAAGGTAGATTCATATTTCAAATTTTAACTATCATTTATTTTTCACTGACTTCATTCCATTTTTTGAACGTTAAAAAAGCATTTACTGTCAATGAAATTGGATTAAATTAAGTTCAATTAAATTAAATAGGTCAATCACGAAAGTACGTCAAAGATAAAATGATGTTCGATACTGCAAAGTCACCACATAACTTTAGATTTACTCTCAAAAAAAAGACGAAAGTTTTATAGAGAAGATGGCAATTAATTATTGTCATATTTTTATTCCTTTCACAATGAGACCAGTTTATTTTGTTTACCTGAAATAATAAGTTAACTCCCTGCGCATTGGAATTACTAAATATAAATTAATTCATAGAGTGATGAACGGCAATAATGCAACACAATAACATAACAGACGTGTCTCGCCGCGCATCACTTTTATGAAGTAGAGATTGAATATTTCTCGTATCACCTTCATGTGACAGAGATAGAATATTTCTCCCATTACTTTAATATGATAGACATAGAAAAAAGAATAAAGGTAATCCTGCTATTTTTAGTATGATTTGCTTCTAACTTTGCAGATCAACACTGACGATATCTCCGTGTTTACCCACACACGCTGCCGGGATATTTCGTCAAGTGTCGGATGTGACTTATCTCTCATGGTACTCCATTCGTTTAACCAAAATCAAAACTGCTTTGATATTCTTTGCTAATGGATCAAAGAATTATATTGCTTTCCATTTGTTGGTAAAATGTAAATATAACAGTGGGAACATGGTAAAACAGTATCATGTATAAGCAACCAAAAACAATTAAGTCTTATAAGATAATCAAATACTTTCGCCCAAAGCCGACAAATTTCAACGCAGGTTGGCAGGTGTTGCAAAGCAGCTTGGATGACAAACGGCGAAATCGTTCTATTCCCGGCCCAAAGAAATGATTTTTTCAGGTGCCATGTGAGTCACTTGGAGTTTTGCCCGAGGTCGGTGAAGAGATTCTAAGCACGTAATAGCTCAAAAATCATAATTAGTTCTTTTATGAAAGAGTGACTTATGAAAGAGAACTTTTCCGATTTACAATAGTTTCTTTTTAGCATATTTGGAATCATCTTGCAATATCTTGTCTCTTGAAAGCAAGTAGTGCTAATTTAGCATCTTTCAGGCCTCTTCAGGCTCTGATTAGCAGTTTTCTTAGAGAAGTAAACATTCATGGCAAAATTTACATAAGAGATTAAAAACACAAATATTCATACTTCTACGATAATTTTTTTCTGTGAGTACGAATACAACGCGCTCACTAACTTGCTGTTGAGAATTTTCATAAAATTTAACTCCTATAAACGGTCACTTATTCAGTAAAAAAATCTATTAGTTTAGGAACAATCTAGGTTTTCGTAAAAATTTTTGTGAAAAATTTGCCATACATTTAATAAGGCGATAGAACATAACGCTTTCTGCTACATAACGCATGAGGTCAAGTTGACATCACTGGGAAAGCAATAATGCTATAATACAACAATATCAGGTGCCATTGTAGGACTCTACTATAATGCTCACGGTACAGTTACCAGTACAGGACCTGTACTACGACGCTCACGGTATAATTACCATTACAATAACTATTCCGTGAGCCTCATCGTACAGGTCCAGTAATGATAATTATACCGTGAGCGTCACTGTACATGTCTTGCAATGATAATTATACCGGCAGGTACTTGTAATGGGTACTTACCATCACAGGACCTGTACGATGACGGTCACGGCAGGTACTTGTAACGGGTACTTACCATTGCAGGACCTGTACGATGACGGTCACGGCAGGTACTTGTAACGGGTACTTACCATTACAGGACCTGTACGATGGCGTGTCCCAGAGAGGTGGTGAGGCTGTAGCGACTCAGGCAGACCGCGACAGGTCGAAAGCCATGCGCTTCCCTCGAGGGTGGAGCCCGCGTATGGGCAAGAGCAAGAAACACTACGAGGATGTTGAAGTTAGTTTACACTTTAAGAATTTAACGCTTGAAGTGCGACGTGATCCACCGGTTGTCACCGAGGGGGTTTTCAAAATGCTGCTGACCGACCAGCAGTCGCTCACTCAAAATCGATAAATGCTCAATGAGAACTAAATGAAGGTGCAATCTATTTAATGCTCGTGATTTCTAAAATTGATCTCTAAAATAAGCTCTAATTTGAGTTAAATATTGAACTTCAACTTAATCCACTGCACGTAATGTGTTAAAGAAACTATTGAATTTTTTTTCAAGATGATCTGGAATATGACCTGGTCGTGTGGATTTGAAAGACAGGTATCTATATATTAATGATGGCACATTTATGGACTAAGAACAAATCTAAATCTTAGGAATGGAACCTAAGTTTTTTTGGAATGGAACCTAAGCTTATAATTATCTCTACGAATTATTCCTCACGGTTGTTACTTTAGATCAGTAGTTTAAAAAACAATGACTTCCAACTGAAACGTTTTAAAATCAAAGTCTTCACTGGATTGTGGATGAGAATTCAAGAGAGTAGAACTCAAATTTTTATTCATTATTCGCAGTTTTAATCAAAGTAGTGCGAACCATTTTCAGGCTTCGTAAGTTCAGAACGAAAATATTTGGACTTCTAAGTGTTTTTTTGATATTAACGTTATTTTAATACTTAAATGAGTTCATTTGAGAGAATATTTAATTATTTACATAAAATTATATCATCCAAGATAACATTCAAGCAGTTATAATACTACTAGAAGAATAATTAGGAAACATTTTCAATTCAAAGTATTTTTTTGCAGGAAAATGGACGAATGAAGAGGAGCCCTTTGGACGACTTACGACAGATGGGATATTCTACTGACGTTCGGGGTGAGTCAAATGTTGAGGGGTACAATTCTGTACCCGACCTTCACGGTGAGTCAAACGTGGGGGTACAATTTTGTACCGTACGTTCAAGGCGAGTTAAATGTTAGGAGGTACAATTCGGTGCCGTATGTTCAGGGGGAGTCAAATGCTGGGTACAAGTAATTTTGTATGGTGAAATATTATCAATGATTTCTGGCTTATGGTCTTATCTCCATTGGACTCATTGATTCAAATATTTACCAATAATGCGTTACTGCCAGTTTTAAAACGTCCTTCAAAGTTGAGTTTAAAAAGCAACTGTAGCTGCTAACAAACCTTTTGAGCAATGAAACTATCGTACGTTGATTTATTTTATTGATTTGAAGAAGAAGCATGAAAACTTTACTGTTGGACTAACATTTCGCACTGAAAAAAATATCCCGTCATTTCAGTCCCAAGCATTCAACAAAATTTCCGAGTGACTTATGGAAGAGAACTTTTTGTCGGCAACATTTGTGTCGCCGTTGGCGGGTTGATGAGTTTCAGAAATAATAATGTATGGTCAGTCATTTCATCAGCAGACACTCATGCCTCACGAATCACTAGGAATCCCTTAAAATAAATTGAAACAACACAAAGTTCCTAGACATTTCTCGTTTTATAATAAAAACTAAAAGAAATTTATTTAGTTTTCTAAGTTATTTGTTTATGTGAAAATGTTACTCCTTTTTCGCAAGGTACGTCGTATTTGAATAGCTTGTATCATAGTATGGCGAATCAAAAAGGCTTTGGAACCCCCTTTCTGCTTTTAGTGTGGAAGGCATTTCTTTTCAGTTAGTTTGAACTATAGACTTACGTAAAAAAAACAGTATCTTTCCAAGACTTTTATATGATGCTGCATTTTTTGTACGAGCTTAAAGAAGTATTAAATTCAGATTTCGAATACATATTTTATTCTTGATGACGCAAATGAATTAAAATTTTTTAAGCTAGGATTCTTCTTTGTCTTCGAGAAAAATAATATTAGAGCGATGACTTTTTCTTTACAGTCAATTTAGCGGAAATACTTGAGCATCAGACTAAAACTTCTTCGCAGGGTCTTAGAAAGATTTTTTATAATCAAATGTCGACTGAAATTTCACTTTCACTCATAACAGTTGCACCGTAAATAGAACTAACAATCACCATTAATTCTTCCTTTGTAAGTGAAGTGTTTGGCTGGTAACGATAGGCGTCGTTTGGAGTTAGTTGTTTTAATTATCATCCACCTCGTGTGAGCTGCAGGTAAGAAGTTTTAAGAAAACCGCGTGAATTTGTTTTATTGCGCTGTTGCCTTATCATAAGATCGCATTTACGAATTGGCTGTACTCAGTTTCAATGTCCAATAATGTTAGCAACTGACTCCATTTGCTTACTTCTTTTCAGCGAGCCCGGTCAGTTCTAGCTGGAGTGCTACACCAGCGAAAGAAGCCGTTGACTCCGATGCCTTGGTCACGTTCATCGACGACCTCGTAGATGACTCTGAAATTGAGTCTGGAAGCCCTTGGCAAAGCATCCTCTACAGGTTCTTGCTCTCACTGTTGAAGAAGCGAATGAAAGAAAAAATGCTTCACTCAAACTCCAACGCAAAGTTGATATCGCTGGAAGAAGCAAACGATTATCAGCAAGCACGTCATCTGGATGATTCAGATTTCAACTCCCCAACTTCTGCCTACACTAGAGACGGGTTTCCTTTTTTTCCGGAGAAACAAAGCCAAATTTCCTTCAACCCTTATCATCGGATTCCTCACGAGGGGATTAACGATAGGTTAAATGAAAAGAATACTCCACTCGCTGGCTTGGGAGGCAACGCTAAGAAAACCATGAGAACTTACGATGGTATTGAACCTCCTTCGGAGAAGCGCTATTTGCTTGGCGCTTTGACAGCCCCCAGATTTGGTTACAGGAAGCCTTTCTTGATACGAAATTTGGGTCGTGATTTTAAACCAAGGAAAGTTTTTCCGGAACCTAAACCTCGTCCCGCCGTTGTTTCTCATCCAGAATCCCATCGACAAACTTTCAGTCCGAGAATGGGGAAGAGAGCTTTTGGTGGTGACTTGATGTTCGTTGATAGTGAAATTTCTTCTGGAAATAAAAAGTTTCCCCTTTACCTGCAGGGGGACACCGGAGAAAATGCCAAAGGGATGCTTCATCTTCCAGCACAGTACAATGACATGGGTTCTATCAGCTTTACGCCAAGAGTTGGGAAAAGAGTATCTAATTCAAGTCATTCGACTGAAAAACGCTCCCTGAGTTTCACTCCTGAAGCAGATAAACGAACTTTCTTTCCCCGAGCAGGAAAACGAGCCCCCAGTTTCATCCCCAGATCCGGGAAACGGACCGGAAGTGCCACTTCTAATTCCGGACAAGGAAGCTTCAGTTTCGTTCCTAGGGCCGAGAAAAGAGGGTACAGTTTCGTTCCCAGAACCGGGAAACGGGGCTACAGTTTCATTCCTAGGGCCGGGAAGAGACCCAGCTTCAGTTTCATTCCTCGAGCAGGGAAGAGGGGTTACAGTTTCATTCCCAGAGCCGGCAAAAGAGGTTACAGCTTTATTCCAAGAGCCGGGAAAAGAGGCTACAGTTTCGTTCCTAGAGCCGGCAAAAGAAGCTACAGTTTCATTCCCAGAGCTGGAAAGAGAGGCTTTAGCTTCTTTCCAAGGGCTGGGAAGAGGAGTTACAGTTTCATTCCTAGAGCCGGCAAAAGAGGTTACAGTTTCATTCCGAGAGCCGGAAAACGAAACGGCGATTGAGACGAAATTTCAACTAAAAGTGTTCACTTTCTACGACCAGGACTTCGTGTAAAGTCATAAAGCAGCCGGGTCGGTTGCGCAGATGTCCCGATTCAAAAAATCAAGTGATTCACGGACGTGAATTTACTTTCAATTTTGTCTTTTCGGGGTATTTACTAAACTCACCAGTCGGCAATTAATTCACGTAAGCTTTCTATCAGTATTTATTCTTATATGGTGACGTAAATGCTCGAGCTTGCATTAAAAACTGAGATGTTGAGCTATCTAATAATAAGATAAGTGTTCTTAATTGACGTTGACGAGTCAGAATTCTGTTGAGGAATCTTGCGAGAGGAATTCTAGAGAAGTATTTAAATGATTGCAACTTGATAGAACAGATTATAGTTTGGGATGTGCTAAGGACATTTTTGATGAAAATTGTGAAGAATACAAATGCATCTTTACCGCTCCGCTTTCATTTTCCACTTTCAAATGCTTCATGACAAGCTTGTATTGAAAATATCTTCTGAACGTGCGTAGAAATTACTTTAGTAATTCAAACCGAAATACTAGTATACAACGTCGGTTGCAAAACAGGATACGATACATAAGCTTTCCGTACACTCAACTTTCGAATGTTTCTTGATTAGTTCGAATTCAAAATATTTGTACTGGACTTGCTTGAATTTGCATTATAAACTTAAGTTAACATACTAATATTCTAAATTGTTATGGGTCTTTGCACTGGCTAAAATCGAATCGTACTGAAAGCTACTATTTACTTCACATCTATTATTGATCATTTGATCAAAAGGATTTGAACTCTACAGTGAAAAAATGTCGTAAATGATATTGCTTTCATTTCGATTACTAACGATGCCAACAGGTGCTTTTACAGGACTGAATCCTGTTTGCAGATACGAGGTAGCAAAAACCGTGAGCTCTTATTTGTCGTTTTCATGTATTGAAAGCGAAAATTGTGAGCCTATGAGCATAGCTAAGCGTGAGTGAAACACCAGGTGTTATGAACGTTATCGCGATAGATATCATGTACGCCTTCGATAAATGTTGGAAAACTCAGCTCAAACACGTAAAAGCAGCGGTGAGGTGTGGTCATTCTTTTTTCCACCGAGCTAGAGGTCTAATGAATAACACTATACAACGAAGTGACCAAAATATCTTATGAGTTTTGGACTTTTTACCTTCGCTATATTTGATTACGATATTTTTCCCACGATAGGAAACTGCGTCTAGTTGTGCGGGAAAGTCCTTGCTTGTTGCAAAAATGTTTTAATGCAAAATTTTACATTATCAGGAATCTATAGTTTCCGTTCTTTTGTTAGAACTGCTTGACGTTAGACTCCATATCGTCTTGCTATACTTTACTGATGTCAAAAGATTTTACTGTCTGTTGCATTAGGCTAATGTTCCGAGTAGCATTAAATGATCTACGATACCAAGCTGTTCTTTCAACCATATGCGTTGTATCCAATTCCTGAATTTGAACGCAGTCGACATTGGTTGTAGAACTGTAATTGCGAGGTACACACTAACTTATTTATTGAATTATACGCATTCGGTGAAAATAACGTGAAGACCATAAATCTTTTCATAAAAAGCTTCATGTGGTGCATTTCTACATTGTAGCTATTTTCCAATCGTTCGGGCATGCTATATCAGTGCAAAAGTTATGAGCTTGTTTCAGCTCAGCTCACTTTAAGTTCTATGCAGTTTAACACCACGCCTATTCACATAGATGCATTCATGGTAAAGAAATTTCAATACTAATTTGCATTTTTTTCACGTCGTGAGGCAGTTTTTTGAAATCTGAATTTAAACCATAATTTAAGCATCGGACCCCTACAAGAGTGCGATGTTCTTCGCGCTCACCATGGAGAGAGCGGCACGGATCCTCGTCATGTTTATGATCGGTACGTAAAGAGTGCGATGTTCTTCGCGCTCACCATGGAGAGAGCGGCACGGATCCTCGTCATGTTTATGATCGGTACGTAAATTGTAGAACTGTAATTGCGTCATCGACGACCTCGTAGATGAATCTGAAATTGAGTCTGGAAGCCCTTGGCAAAGCATCCTCTACAGGTTCTTGCTCTCACTGTTGAAGAAGCGAATAAAAGAAAAAATGCTTCACTCAAACTCCAACGCAAAGTTGATATCGCTGGAAGAAGCAAACGATTATCAGCAAGCACGTCATCTGGATGATTCAGATTTCAACTCCCCAACTTCTGCCTACACTAGAGACGGGTTTCCTTTTTTTCCGGAGAAACAAAGCCATCAATGATTATTATTAGACATTAGACATCAATGATTAGATACATCTATCTAACCTATCTGGTTATAGACGATGTATTTTTCTCATTTCTGAGTATTTTGGTTCTGTTAGGCGAACAAGAAATCCTGTTCAAGACATAAATGACGGTATCGTGAGAGCAGTGCTGAAACAACTTGAAAAAGTGCAATATTTTTGTGTTCACCGAAGTTTGCTGCAAAATCTTGTGAATGACTACCTGATGCTATGCAATAGTTTTATTTTTAATGTGCATTTTAATCAGACAAATCTAACTGTTGAAGGTCATTTTCAAAAGTTAAAGTTCATTTCACTTTTTCAACTTACATCGCCTAACTGATTTCATGAAAATCATTCGTTAGGTTCTTTTGAGAAGTGAGTTATTTTGAGCAATACTTTTAGATGTAGGCTGTCACAGTGCATGGACTGCCTCTTATTCCTCGATAGCATTTGCTAAAATACTTCAAAAATAGCCTGAGAATATTTGACAAAAGATGTAGGAAGTGTCAAGATTTGTGAATTTAAAACGATTTAAGCACTTTTCTTACATTCGCATCTAGTTAAAATTTGATTATAGTATTCCACAATTGAATTATTTCAATGGATTTTAGATTGGTAACAAGGTACGAGAGTGCAGACCACTCGAAATATTACATTCATGGTGTGTTCCGATAAACAACACCTAAAAAACTGAAATGGCGAGTGCTCGCTATCTTTATTTTTGGCTTCCTTGATAACGATTTATGCACTATATGAAACATTACATAAGGAAAGAAGATCAGAGGTGTGAAGGCACCGTTAATTCTCAGACATAGTATATGAAACATCGCATAGAGAAAATTTTTTTTTAGAAGTGTAAATGCACCATTAATGCTCAGACCATGATTTAACAATAATTTAACCATAATCGTCGGACACCCATACAGGGTGTCCGCAAAAAATGCATTCACCGACCGAGTGTGTTGTATATGTGATACCGGAACCATACTATACAGTTTAATTCTGAAGCACGGTTCCGATATCATACATAGATCGGTCAGTGGTTGCAAGTTTTTGTGGACACACTAAGCACATAAAACATCGTTCAAAAATAGAAGATTAGAAGGCACTGTAAACGCAAAGTGTACTTGCAGTCGTCTCGTGGCCGAGCTGTGGTGGGGAGAAGGCAGTGTTGTCGCCAGAGGTGGAGCAGCTGTGTGACGACTACTGGAACTGGAGGATGGCCGACCGTCCTGAGTTTGCCACTTTTGTAAGCCGTGATCCAGCTACCCTGACTACCAGTCATAAGTTACTGATTTTAAGCCAATGGTTAAATTTTTCTTTTATGAGCACGAGTTTTCGATTACAGATTGAATTTAATGGTGATTCTGTGGAGAGATTTTGGGATAATCGTCTCTGGTGCGAATTTAGCTTCTGGCTCAATCGATGTCATCCTCTTGAGTATGAAAAATTTTAATGTACTGTATCTTCATCAAGTTAAATTATTCACCAATTTGCATTATCTATTAAGTTCCTCGAAGGAGCAGGAGGCAATTTGTAAGCAATCATTAGGATGTGAGTACAATACGATGGCTGAGTATGAAACCTTGGCATCTGAAATAAATAAATACTAAGATTTTAGAAAATAGAATACATTTTTATTAAGGAAAGTATACCTGGAGAAACTGGAAACAATTTTTCTCTATAAATGGTGAGGTAATACAGATATGGTCATGAAAAATAAAGAAAGTTTGAAAATAAGTCCCTTGTCTATTTTCATCCCAGATTAACCCTTCATTGATATACTTCTTAATATTCGACGCCATGTTGATACTTTCGAATACAATCTAAGCTCTTCCCTAAGGTTGGCTTCAACGACTACAACTTCAATTTGGACGATTTATCACTGGCTGCATACGAAAATCGACTTCTTGCCTCGCAAGAATTCCTGGAGAGAATCTTAATATTGGAGCCCACGCTCGTCGACCGACCTGACGTTGCCAATGTCAAAATTCTGCGAGACGAAGTTGAGACGTTCATCAACGGGTATCCTTTCAAAAAGTAAGCTCAGAAAGTTGTACTCTCGTTATATGTTTAATTTTTTTGTAAACGTTGCAAAGCAACTGTTCTTCTGATAGTTTTTTCATTTTGTTTTAAACGTTGGAGATGTTTCTATAGAAGATGTTGTGAGCCCTTAATCTACTCTAATTTACAAAGCTTCAGTTCGAAATCGAGTGCCTTTTGAAATAAATTCAATTCCTAAGGTGGGATACGTAGTGCTCATCATAGATTCTTTCCATATATTTAACAAAGCATCGTCGTACGCTTGCCAGGTTTGCCAGAAATTATGCAAATGACCAAAGAAATCTATAAAGTTCAAAATGGAATTGCTGAGCAGGATCGTCATGAACTGCGGTGAACTTTACGAAATAGACAGAGCAAAAATTTGTTGACCATGTTTACTGCCTGGTTTATCCCAAAACGTAATTAGCAGCCATTGTAATGGAAGTCTTATTTTTCGATTCTTTCACTAGCGAAATTTCAGTAGTGGAATTGTGGTAATGAATCTGCGAGTGTGTTGCAAGTATTTGCAAGTATGTGACAAGTTCACGAATTTGCAAGTATGCAATATGACAAGCCCAACAATATTTTACTTAACAATGCCATCGCGGCAACTTGTGTATGATTTTAGAAGGAAATGTACGCGTGTGGTGAGTAGGCATGCTTTTCGTTACGGATTATATTTCATCGAAGTATTTCTCATAACTTTTCTCATTGCCCCTTAATTTAATTCTGCTCTGTGTAATGCGTACCTATTCCAGCTACGTGCAGCCTACCATTTCTCATTCCTCCTTAATTTAATTCTGCGCAGAGCGATGCCTACCTACATTGCAGCTTCGTGCAGCATACCATTTCTCATTCCCTGTCAACTTAATTTTGCGCTGTGTGATGCATACCTACATTAAAGTTTCGTGCAGCATACCATTTCTCACTCCCTGTCAATTTGAGTAGGCTCTGAGCAATGCATACCTGCATTGCAGCTTCGTGCAACCGCTGAGCTACATGGAGGGACCCCAAGTGGACCTGGAGAAGCTGGTCTCCTGGATGCCGCTCGCCACAGCCAGCGACTACGACGATTTTGTCACAAGGATCTCAAAGCTGGACGTGCAGATGAGCCAAATTATTGAACTTCTGAGAGAGGGAGTTTCGAGCGGTATACTACCACATGAAATCACTATGGTCAGTGATAAACTAACGCTTCGAATAGCTTGGTGTAATATTTTTTAATCGAATATTGAATAGAATAATAAAGAAAGCTAGTTTAGCAATGAAGGCTTCCAGAAAAAAATATCCAGATAAGATATTTTAAGACTTCTTAGCCACAAAAAATTGCGATCTCGAGAGAGCGGCCCACGTGAGTCATACATAGTGAAATACATTGTCGCATACAATCAATTGAAGTATCTAACTGATATCCTGAGCGGTGAGTTTCCCTCGATTTGCAGAACGGCGTGGTGGAGCAGGTGGAGGCCTTCATCGTGGACGACCCAGAGGACAGCCCTCTGTACTCGCAAGTCTTCGACGCCCCGTCGGGCAACCTCACCAGCGAACAACTGCTGTACTATCAGAATCAAACGAAGATTGCTATCTCAGAGAAAGTAAGTATCTTTGCAAATACTTCGTAAAAATAGTTGAAGTTATTATAAACGTACGTGTGGCATCTGCACATGAATAGTCTGAAACATGAAATGCTGCGATTTAAGAGAATATTAATGAGTAAAACGATGGTTAAGTCAGGATAAATTATGCAGTTGGAACTTTTTGATATTGTAAGGGGTTTTGAAATGTTTTCTTCCATAAATTGTTTGAAGTATGATGATTATCATCATGTAAAATGGGATGATATTTGATATCTCAAAAATAAATGCGAATAAACAATTGCCCATAAATCAACAGTATCAACTATCGATCCATCTTCACAAGTAAGCTCCCATTTTTTTTAAACTGTTACGTTTCAAGGATGAAGAAAAATTACGCCGAAGAATAACGTGCACTTTTCTTCAACTTTAGCGAAGAAGAATTCCGTTGAAACGATAAATCGCAATATAGAGAACACAAATTGACGAATGGCAATTATGAACAACAAACATAAATATATGAATAACTGGAGTCAAGGTGTTAAGTTTCATTCTTGTCTCTTGAAACTAAAAAGTCTTGTATGTAACAAACATTTACATGGTGCAGGTGGTACCGAGTTTCCAGCAACTGCACGACTACCTCATGACTGAGTACGTGACACGACCCGACATCGCCGTCACTTCTCTGCCCAACGGGACTGCGTTATACCAGCAACTTATTGTGTGAGTCGTGTTGCAGTTGATGGTAGGGTGCTCCATGTGTGTTGTGGTGCAGGTGATGGTATAGTGCACCATGTGTGTTGTGGTGCAGGTGATAGTAGGATGCACCATGTGTGTTGTTGTGCAGGTGATGGTAGGGTGCACCATGTGTGTTGTGGTGCAGGTGATGGTATGGTGCACCATATGTGTTGTGGTGCAGGTGATGGTAGAGTGCACCATGTGTGTTGTGGTGCAGGTGATGGAAGGGTGCACCATGTGTGTTGTGGTGCAGGTGATGGTAGGGTGCACCATGTTTGTTGTGGTGCAGGTGATGGTAGGGTGCACCATGTGTGTTGTGGTGCAGGTGATGGTAGGGTGCACCATGTGTGTTGTGGTGCAGGTGATGGTAGGGTGCACCATGTATGTTGTGGTGCAGGTGATGGTAGGGTGCACCATGTGTGTTGTGGTGCAGATGAAGGTAGGGTGCACAACATATTAAGGATCCCTATAACTCCTAGCAATGTTCCTGCTGTAACCCCTGGCAATGTAAATGCAACCATTGATGAAATATATTGATTGTTTTTACGAGCAGATTTCACACCGGAGAGGACACAACACCTGAAGCCATCCACCAGAAAGGCTTGGAGGAAGTGGACCGCATTAACGGCGTCATGCAGGATGTAAGATTGCACCTTCTGACTTTATTATTTTCAAGGGCTGAACTTTGCAGAGTTTTTATGCATTTGATTTATAACATTCATCTCAGCATGAACGTCAGCGATAATTTGAAATAAAACACAGCAGGCTGGCCCAGTTTGGCTTTAAAAATTAAGCTATAAAATTACCTGGAGGAGCTCCCAGTATGGCTAACCAAAATTTCTAAGACATAGCATTGATCGATAAAAAACTGAGGAAATAGAAGACATAGCCGTAATTTAGACATGTTCTCGAACTTTCATTTCGAGTCTCGCTAAAAGCAGCCTTTAGCTCTATTGATTTTTTCGTGTCTTTAGTTCTCTTGATTGGAGCATCTAAGCCAGGTACGAACTGCTTCTTGCATCTAGCAAGTATCCCAAGAAGTCTTTCTTAGCTTTGTAGGCAGATTAACTTAAATAAATCAAGGTCAAAGTTTCACCCTCTAGCCCTGCAAAATGTTTACATGTGCTTACTAAAACCCATTTCAAACCTAGTTCTTTCATGTTTGGTTTTTTGTCACATTAAAAATTTGTTCAACCTAGATGACGAACCTACTCACTAACTTACTATTTTTCAGACACACACATATGACTTAGATATAAATTTACGATTTCCCAAATCCTTGCTTAATTTTCCTTTCCATTTGTCTCAGACAAACCTTGTGTGCCACACAGATATTTTTTCCTGACAGAACTTGCTAAGTTTTCTTCCCACGCCAGATCGTTTATGAAATGGGATTCAAGATGACTACTCAAAACTTTTCGGATATGATAAAGAATGATCCAGCAAATTTCTACGAGACCGGAGATGAACTGATGGCCCAGTTCGAACACATCGTGTATGACATCATCACCCCGGCGCTGCCTCTTGCATTCGATCGCATCCCAGAAGCAACTCTCACGTAAGAAAACTTCGAGCACTAACTCCTGTTGATTTACTTTGTGATGTGCTTTCGTTACTGCCTTCATAGCACATCGACTGCGGTGTGAGCCTTCGATGGTCTCTGAAAGGATTTTCATAATATTGCTGACCGACCAGTTGTCACTCACTCAATTTTCATTGTTACTTACTAAAAACTAGATTAAGTTACTGTCCGCTTAAAGTTTGTTATTCTCAAAACTGATCACTAAAATTGAATTCAATTTGAGTAAAATTTTAAACTTCAATTTTATATTCTACTCAGTCAAGGAGTTAAGTTTCAATCTTGAAACACCACTGCAATGTACCATGTAGCATTAAAACTCAAGTACTGCACAGAACAAACAAGCTCCAATTGTTCATTTAGAACAATAAGAAGGTGGAAGTTGACTGTATGATCACGAATTCCATGCTCTGATTCTCTCGAAAGCGTGCGTCCAGAGCTGCAGTGACTTCCCTGTTCGACTAGCTGCTCAACAAAAAATTAGTTTACGCTGTGGAAAACGAAGAACTTACGTTATTAAATAACTTAAATCGTGAACTTGTTTGAAAAATTACGATGTTAAATCTTGTTTTGAGCTTACAGTATCTTTTCATGCCTATGATATCTGAAGGCTTACATTTATAAACAACTGAAATTTCAAACTTGCTCAAGTAACGTCGATGGGAAATTTGAAAATAAACTTGCAATTTCTTTTCATACCTTTGATGTTTGTTTCACTCAAGCTTGTAAAAAAGAGAAAAAAAAATTGGTTAATGAAAATTGACTAATAAACATAGTATGTTCTGCCATCTACCATTATCCTTATGTAGGAGTCTGATAATTATTCCTTTTGTAGTAGTCTGATAATTATTCCTTATGTAGTAGTCTTTCAATTTCCCTTATGTAATAGTCTAACAATTATTCCTCATGAAGTAGTCTGCCAATTTCCCTTGTGAAGTAGTTTGCCAATTTCCTTTTGTAGTAGTATGCCAATTATCTCTTTTGAAGTAGTCTGCCAATTTTTTCCATCTGAAACAGTTTGCCCATTTTCATTTTGCAAAATGCGAGGTTTTTTCTCCCTTGTGTAATTATTTGGAGAATGGAGAAGTAGAACGTTTATCCTGAGGAGAAACATCGATCAGAATTTCGACTGGTGTTGATTTCATTGCCAGTCTCGTGGAGTCGCCCACGCCTGACCAGCCCGTCGCGTTCTACCAGAGCGGGTCTTACGATGGATCCCGGCCTGGCATTTTCTACGTCAACACTTACGATCCCAGCGCACAGTGAGTGCATGCCCTACAGTTTAGTTAATTATTTAGAACGAAATTTACAAAACCTCTACTGACGATAATTGAAAATGCGTGAGCAGTTTACGTAATTCACAGTCACGTGTGTAGAATGCGCTTCAGAAAATGGTTATAAAAATGTATTTTTTTCCGTGAAGTGGGGTTAGGAAATCAAAAAAATTAAGCCTTATAAATTCACACAAATTGCTAGCTGATATAACAGGCATGAGGAGGGAAACAAACACTTTATAACTATGATATAATCGTTCCCTGACTGCAGGCTGAGAAAAATTCAGGCATTATAAGAGCAAACTGAGAAAAAGGGAATTCGAAGGGTTTTGATATCTGTGTAACTCAAATATATATAATCGTTCCCTAATCCCACTTCGGAGGCCAAAGTATGAAATGCTGACGCTGTCGCTGCACGAAGGAAATAAAATCGTTCCCTGATTGCACGCTGTACATTTTCACTCTTTAAAATCAAGCTGAGAGAAAGGTGAAACGGAGGGTTTTGACCACTGTGTAATTATCATGTAATCGTTCCCTAATCCCACCTCGAAGGCCAAAGTACGAGATGCTGACGCTGTCGCTGCACGAAGGCAACCCTGGCCATCACCTGCAGGGGTCGTACGCCCTGGAGTCTCCTGACATCCCCTACTTCAGAGCTAACATGGAGGACAGGAACTACGCTCACGCTCCCAGCAGGTAATTTCTGATGCTAACGCTCAAAAAATGTTCGACCTTGATCATTTTTCGGTTCATCAAATATTGAAGCACTCATATGTCATACAGAAGGAAAAAATCTATGGTCACATTTCAAGCGCATATTTCTTCAAAGAAGTATTGTATGTAATGGTAGAAGTGGATTCAATCTTCACCTTCGAACATCTCCAAAATTTAGGATGTTGAATTAGTGTACCCAGAGAGTGAGACTTTGAGAGTCAGTGAGACAGGAAGATCTAAGCTTTAACAAATTCTCCACAAAATGTCAGGCGCTGAAAATCATCCCTTATGAAGATAGCGAATTAAAACATGAACGGGAAGGATTAAAAAATGCCAGTTTCTTAAAAATAGATTTTGATTCATCAATTTTCTCCCTAGAGCAAAATATTTTGTAAAATTACCATTCTATATTTAATTCTTCATTAAAATATTATATCTTTAAACTCAAAACTTAGTCTTTTGTGCCTAAAAAGTACCTGGCGAGTTTCGCTGACCAAAGAGCTTAGCTTTTCATTTTATTACACAGCCCGTGTCTCCAAAATGGGAATTGTCAAATCATCTTGTTAATAAATAAATTATTTGCTGAATGTACAATGTAACAAGTGTTCGTACACACCTATCCTCTAACCACGATAAATTTCAGGTTCCCCATGCGCACGTACTACGTGGAAGGCTGGGGCCTGTACGCTGAGTCCGTGGGATTCGACATGGAGTTGTTCGACGACCCTCTCGAGAGGTAGTGTTTTCCACACACTTTTTCCAGTATTTGTGCAAACGTTACATCGTATATGCCTAACACGTCAATGAACATTTTAATTTAACGAATAAAAATGCACATTTTTATTATTTTTTAGTCAAACGTTTCGGAATATTATAGTTCCATTTGCTTAAAAAAGAATAAAAATGTTCAACGTTACATCGATTGTAAACCTCATTTTTTTTAAAAGTTTTTGATCATATTAATGCAGTACAATCATTAATTTATGAGCTTTCACCATAACTTCGTAGCTTCTACAATTTGCTCTGTGTTTTCAGTATGTGGATGAAATATTATGAACTTAAAAATTAAAATTGCGCAGAAATTATTGTACAAATGTTTTAGTTTGCTTAATTAAAATTTACCGATAAATTAGAAAATGTCATTATTGATTTTATAACAGGCAATAGTAATGTCAAACTTAATTTTATAGCATTAATTTAACATGGTAGGATAGAGCTATTAAATACAAACACGTACATCCCCTAACACTGGACGATTTACTGGCGCTACAAGAGAGAAGTATGGTACTTACACTTAAAGTTTCTCAGTCTTCAATCACGTTATTTAATATATTAGAGCACTAAGCCCTCATATATTATAAAGCATTCGATTTGTAAAGCATTCCATCTGTATTCGCAAAAGCCCTGTGCTATGCAGCACTTCTAGCTTTTGTCAGAATTTGGAAGTTAAAGCTCTACCGGGTATCAGCTCAGAGTTAGATGTTTCCTTTAACAAAAAGCGCTGTCTTTGCTGATAAACAACAGTGGTCGTAACTTGAATAAATATCACATTCAATGGATTTTACAGATTGAACGTACGGAAGAATCTGTCTTACTTATAGTGCTGTTATTATAATCCTTATTTTTTCAGGGAAAATCAGTTAATTTGAAGAAGCGAAAAAGTCGTGGGTTTTTACAACCAGTATTTTAGTTTCGAAAGTTCCTATTGGACGTACATATTTACTCATGCGTTGAAAATGCGAATTTTGGAAAGAAGCATCATTCAAAGATTAAACGTTCAGAATTTATGAATGAATGTAATTATTATATTTCCAATAGCGCGATTCTTCGAGAAACTTATTCGTGGGATAAAAAGAAGAACCAGAGTAAAAACGAACATTACATTTATTGCAAACGTTTCGGAATTAAAACTCCATCATCAGTGCTGGAACAGGAGAGAGAGAAAAAAATAATTTTTTATTCTAAAAACAAAAATCATATACATTCCACAAATTTCTCTAAATGTCTAAGAAGCCTAACTTTTTCATTCATACTCAGACAATAGCACACTCCTAATTCACACAGGCACACATGTACACGCTAATTCAGATCCAACAGCGAAACACACTATGCACACACACACACCACATACATACAGAATTACGTCAGTGAATGTCATTATTTCGTAAGAAAAATGGTTGTTTCTTCCTGATACTTTTTTTTCAAAGTTGAAAAATTTTAAATTTTGAAAATTACATAGAATTTTCTTAACATGGGTGAGAAATTTTGAATATATGTGATTGAATATTTTAAACTGCACACGAATATTTTAAAGTGCACGGTGATGTAACTATTCAAAATTTCAGGCTTTTCTATCAAAACGTCTTGACTAACATAAAATTAGAATGATGCACACTTGACAGAGATTTTAAAACTTGAACTTGTACTATCTTTACTTTTTATTTCGGATATCTCAGTGTAGATTATTTATTGATATTTTCAGATGCGTTTGCTGCGAGGGAAACTTTTCATATTTAAATCAGAGCGCAGCTATCTCAACGAAAGCAAGATATTTTTAAGCCGTGTGAAGTTAAAACGTAAGAAAGGTAAAAACGTCTATCCTCAGTGAATGAACGTACATCACCTTAGAAATAGTAACTTCTCGGACGAGTTGAAGCATTCGGAAAGCAAGAACGTGTATTCTCAGTAAAATCCCGAGTGGGTCGATACGCAGTAGAATTAAAAACGTCTATCCGCAATGTAAGGGCGTATATCTTCTTAGATGTGGCCACTACTCAGACGAGTTGAAGCTTAGGTAGAGTAGGAACGTGCATCTTCAATAAAAGCCCGTATATTTCCTCAGATACGGCCACTACTCGGACGAGATGTTCAGAGCATGTCGGCTGGTCATAGACACAGGCATCCACGCCTTCGGTTGGACCAAGGAGGAAGCCGTGGAGTACATGCTAGCCTACACTGCCATGACTCCACACGCAGTCGAGGTAAAAATAATGCTCTTTGAATTTGAGGTAGCGATGTATTTTAGCTGTCCAGGGTAAAGTGATATCTCAAATGTCACAGGGCTGTCTGCTCAGCAACACCGCCGTGACGAGTATGAAGTTGATGTGAACTGTATTGCTCTTCATCACCTGATGACTCTGTAAACGCTAAAAATTTCCCGAAGTAGGAGAAAAACTCGGCCTCTTACTTCTGGTTGCAGTTACCAAAATCTTGTGCGATACTTTGTTTGGTAAATAATAATGAAAAAACCGTCGGAATAACTCCAATCAACTCAACTCTCGTAAAAATCGATTTCGGGGAAAATTTCCTCAATTGCTAACCTAGAGTTGCCGCTGAATAAATGTTAATTTTCTAACCCACCACCTCTCAGGGGGATGCAACTATTGTATCTAAGGAAATGACACTTCTTTGGGAAAAGTGTGAGGCCCCGGACTAAAGAGTAGGTAGATCTTCTTTTCGTTGAAATAGAACAGGGTTTTTGTTTTGTTACGGACCATCTTATTTGCGCCCACTTCTGTTTAGTTTTCAGCTCCTACTACATTGTTCTTCAACTTTTACCTTGTTTCATAAACTTCTTTTCCAACTAACTGTTTCTAAGCGCAGAGGATCTTCCGTGTGACAATTGCTGCGTAGATTCTCCGTTCCTTGAACCCCATACTAAATGGTGTCTTCCTCCTACCTCTCTTTGGAATGCCTTATTTGTAGTTAGGGAACTGTGGTTAGGGAACCGTGGTTGGGGAACTGTGGTTAGGGAACTGTGATTAGGGAACTGTGGTTAAGGAACTGTGGTTGAGGAACTGTGGTAAGGGAACTGTGGTTAGGGAACTGTGATAAGGGATCTGTGGTTAGGGAACTGGGGTTATAGAAACTAACTGATCTTATCTTAACTTGACCAACCAGAATGAGGTGAACCGCTACATCACGTGGCCGGGGCAGGCACTGGCATACAAGTGGGGGGAATTACAGCTTCGCCAGTTCAGAACAGACGCGGAGCAGCAACTGCAGGAAGACTTCAGCTTACAGCACTACCACGATGTCGTTCTCGAGAGCGTAGGGCCCATGTCCATCGTCGAAGAGTCCGTCAATTTGTGGATAGCGTCCGTTTTGAACAGCACGGGAATCCTAAAACGCTAGATGTGCGAGAAGAATTTCGGTCGCTGTTGTGGTCAACTGGTAAAATCTGAAAAATTTAAACTCGACGTGAAATTTTCTCACAAAATTTTTCTTGCTCCATGATGGGAGAAACTTGATAAAAAAGGTAAACAGGTAGATATCTATGTTTTTACGTGCAATTTTTGGTGGAAGAGAATTCTTTACATTTATGGCATTAACCTCATAAAAAACACAAAGGCCTGCTCAATAAATGATTCGCTGATTTGTAAAATTATGACCACCTCCCACAATAAAAGAAGACAATTAATTGTTAATTTGATGAGTCAAAAATATAATCCCGACGTAACGTTAAGTTAATAGGACCGCTAATAATAAAATAATGTTCTCTTCGTGAGGATCCAGTTTATCCATTAAAAGAATACGGTATTAAGTCAGATTTGATTCAGGTTCAATAATATCATTTGGGTTAATTTTTTGTGATGTTGTGTTTGTATTTTCTAGCTATAATAATTCGTGTAACAGTAAATGCAACAATTTTCAAACGTTATCAATCGCGCAAAAGGTTTTCTACTAAAGAGGAGTATAGTGCTGTGGTGCTCGTGAGAGAGAAACCAAACAAAATCAAAATTTTTGAGAGCCATCATATTTCTAATTACTGCCAGTGAATTACTACTCATTCAAGTGTTCCTAAAATTTTTGCGTATTTATAGATTCACTACAATATTTTTTCTAAGATCACTTAGTCCAGTTCCGGATTGATATACTATAATTTAATGATTTGTGATTTTATATAGACTTATGCTTTTTATAATCAAAGCTTAAGAAATTTTACGTTCATCGGTTGCTAAAAAAATTTAAATTGATTTATTTTATGTTTGTAATACACTTCAACTTCATCATTGATCTGTAAGCATATAAGAGTACGTTACAAGTTCTGGAATTAAGTTGAGTTGAAAATTTGGTCGACTATGTAATGTAAATTCACTAGGACTTTCACCCCTTAATACTTAGACCGCAACGTAAGCCACTGGTGTACATGAAGGGAATTTTTGCAATACTTTCATTATGGTGACCGACCAGTGGTCACAATTTCCAATTTCATAAATACGTAATCAAAACTAAGTAAAGGCCCAATCCAGTTAATATTTGCTATTGTCAAAATTGCTTACTAAAATTGATTTTTAATTTGAGTTGAATATTGAAATTCAGTTTGATAGATCGCATTCAAAGTGTTAACTCGACACGACCGTCTTCTTTTGTAGCCCTCCACCTAGCGCTAACATACGTAGTGCGCCAACATCGAGGACCTGCTAACAGACTGACTCGTCAAGTCACCGTCCTGAAGACAAGTTCATTTGAACAGCTGAAGTATTAAAAAAATACCCACTTAAAATGATTGAAAAATAATGCTTAAAAATACGTTACCCATTTCATTGGTACAATTGGTTATGATTTATACGTTTAGACAATAGATATCTGAGTTTGTAAATGTAAATTCATTTATAGAAAACTTATGAAATACATCACTGTTAATGGAATTGAGTTAGCAAAGTTTTTAGCGTGGATAATGTCGAAAATGTAACAATACAGCTATTCCTGAGCTGCCAAACGACATCTATACAAGCTTCAGACAACAATCAAGGTTGCATCTTCGATGGTGCGAAATGTTAATTTGCTTTTATATAAAACCACATTAATGTGAATTTCCTGAGGAATAGAGCTGTTGAGATTGGATGAAATTAGGATTCGATATCGTATGTCATATACACCAAAAACTTGGTAGCTACCTTCATTCGCAGAGCTACAGGCTTAACGCCCAATGGTACAATGAGTAACGAGAATGATCACCAACATGTGTTTCAATGGCTCCTTCGCCGAAGTCTGGAAACCTTCAGCTCTTTGATTCCTGCTCGTGTAAAAGCTTTTTTTTCAAATTTTGTGCAAATAGCATGGAACCCATAAAATTACCGCTGTGAATTCGTTGTTACTTTTCCACTGTAACATAATGATTAGTATCACTTAGTTAAAATATTAGGTCACTTTTCTAAACCTATATACCTCAATCTAATTGTATTCTACAGAGTTTATCAAAACTTAACTAACTATACGAGCAGTTGACATTCTGCATTTATTGCTTGAAGGTTATAACTACCCTACCAACAGTATTGCTAACCCACTATTTTCATTGTTACCTCACCATTAGCTTTGCTTTCCTACCCATTGTATTGCCACCCCTACGTTAACATAGCTACTAGAACATTGGCAATGATACCCTTACATTATTATATCAACTAGAACGTTTTTATTGCTACCCTTACATTAACTAAAATATTAGTATTGCTACCGGTACATTAGTAAAGCTACTCTACCGTTAGGTTGGCTACTTTACCATTAGAATTGTTGAACTACCATTATTATGGCTACTCTACCACTAGTATTGTTGTACTACAATACTATTACTATCACCACCCAATCTGAAAACGGTCTTTCAAACGGTACAGGAAAAATTTAGGAATTTTCTTTATAATCAATACTGAATATTGCCTTCAAGCTAACCTATTCGTCATTTCTCCAACATTTTACACTGCAGTGAAAACTGCTAACGCTTATGTTTTTTACGCCATGCGATTCTGACAATTCTTCAACTGACTCCTATATTCTTATTTTTTGTTGTACAATAGAGAATAATGAATAAAAGATAGAATCCTTGCTAAGTCTTTGCCTTAGAGCTAAATGGCCACATATTAGTGAGAGCCTTACCCTTCTGTTATAAGTGATTCTGCCAGTGAGCTTGTAACCGAAGTTTTTAACGAGGACATGTCTCGCTACGAATTTCAACAGTCCTGTAATATCTCTTGGGAACGTTAGCACACACAACATTGATTGCCTGTCAATTTCATTACAAGACTTTATCGGGCGACATCCTTCAATACTAACGTACGAGTACAATACCCTGGGATTGTAGTGAAAGACTTGAATGTAGCGATTATTTGCAATGGTGACTGTTACAAACTTCTACGAAGGCTCCCGGTGAAGAGAAGGTTTAAGGTTGTTTCCTTAGGAAAAATTTGAATTTTAATTAAATCTTTGGGGCCTAACCTTGCCGCATTTGAAGCTCTGTGACAATTGCATAGCTCACCAATTAAAGAACCGCACAGAAGCATCCTTTTTGAGTAGATGAGTATATTTTCCTATCAGTCAAATAGCGTAACCCGCTCAAGCCTTAAGGGAAGGTTTTGCGAGAAGAATCCAAATGAATATGGGCAGAAAGTGGTTCATGCAACCAGAATATAAGTAAGACAACGTTCAAGGCATAATAGTAGGCTGTAGATCATCACCGCCAAATCTCCCGTAATTGAGACGAGCTACAATGCGACTCTCTGGCATCCTGAAAAGGCCGTGACAGAATCCGTCCACCAAAAAACATTTATGGAGCCAAGCTTGACAATTCACCAGTACTGATGAGCGGTTTATCGTTCATCAAGTGAAGCTCGGGACTTCAACGTGTAATTGCATTCATCGATCACTGCATACAAGTTTGCGGCTCGACAGTTCGGCTGGAGAAGAAGACCATTGCTGCTGAAAAGAAGGTAGAATGAAGTGCACCAGTCAGTGGTGTGCGAATCCGTTGTGCTCCAGAGTAACTAAGAAATTCGCTCTCTGTAATAGGTGATAGAGAAAATGAATCTTGCTTTCTACGAGCGATAGACTGTTGTTTTAAATATGAGGTCTTTCTGCAATGGTTTGAATTTGCTCATTTACGCAAAGGTTTCTGTCTATTTGTTGAAGTATGGTGTAGGGCGTTGAGATTTGGTTCCTTTTGGAGAAACCTAAGTGAAATCTACAATGTTCTTTTTCAGGATTGCACAACCCTTGCGATATAAAAAATTTCATTTTAAGTTGAATTTTCAGTTTACTTCACCCTACTTGTAGTAAAAACTCTGAATCATTTTTAACCATGAGCACCAGAATGGAGAACAGCTAATAATTTAACAGCGTTTCATCACTTAGTGTTATCAAAACATCATAGACTTCATAGACATCAAAACAACCCAATGGGGCTCACGATTTGAAAAGAGAGAGTTAAGTTTCAGCACATACCAGCCCAGGATGGGAAGATTTGCTAGTTTGCTTCAAATGGTTGAGCTAAAGTGATGAAGGTAGTTGAAATCTTCTGGTTGTCCACATGTACACCCACGGAAATCCATGGATGTCATTTTTGGGTGTCAAAGTTGATTGTAAAATACTTTATTGCTTGAGTGAAGTGATTTTTAAAATGACAAAAAAATACTGTTCATCCTCGCTCATGTGAGGTAGGAGTTTTAATTGAAGAAATAAAAAGTTACATTTTAGAGAAGATACCCGGAAGAAAGTAAATGTGCAAATAATTTTTAGCAAATACAAACAGACCAACCATCAACCAGCTCTGCTCGAGACAGCCTGTGTAATTCATTTAACTACAAAGACTTCACTTGTTGAGTATTAGAGCGCTTTGCTCCCTACTTGGAACTTAGCTGGTTTATCGAGAAAATTGCCGACCTGTAGAGATGTGAATTGAGCTTTATATGAGCTACTCAGCGATGGTAATTGTACATTTTTGTAAATTTGTGCTTGCTCTATTAGGATAACTTGAGGGCAATTCATTTGTCACGACTCTAGAATGAATATATTATTCAATCGACATTGGTTTCATGAGCTATAACATCGAATGCACTACAGGAGACAAAACCAGTACATCGCATGAAAAGAGCACATTTTATACTTATATTCATTCCATGCAGCCGATGAAAATTTTCTCCACAGAGAAATTACTCTTCTCAGTGACGAGCTTAAGCGATTCACTTTGTCTTTGATCACGAGAGGAAAGAAATCAAGGCGTGAAGTTGAACAAATAATTGTAAAAACAAAAGATACTTAGATTCACACAGTGTGCCTACCTAAGACCTGGTTCACCGAGAAATTATTCTTCTCAATGATTTACTTTGTCTTTGATCACAAAAGGAGAGAAATCAAGGCATAAAGTTAATCTAATAATTGTAGAAAGGACAAGACCTCGTAGCATACTTAAATTAATTCAATGCACAGACCAGCTACACAGAGAAATTATTTTTCTCAACGACAAGCTGAAGTGATTCACAGCTACGTTCCTCACGAGAGACAAAAATCAAAGCGTGGACTCGGGCAAGCAATTGGCGAGAGGCGATGCGGTTGAGCCGCGCGCTGCAGCGGTGGCTGCGGTCGGGCACCAGCCTCAGGCTGTCTCATGTGCAGATCGTCGGGCTCGCTACGGTCGCGTCATCTCGCGTGCACTGGGCCAGGTGAGGGTGCGTTCCAGTGGTTCGTTTAAAATTTTGTAAGATGGTTGTCTTGAATTGATGTTGAAACTGCAGGGCAATCGGTATTTTAAAAATATATAATGATTGGGGCAAATAGTAGCCTTGAAATAATGTTGAAATTGTTATACTGTCGTTATTTTAGATGGAAATACAATACCTACGTAAAATAGCAGTCATGAACTGGTGTTTAATCTTTTTGCCTTTTTTAAATTTTTTTGACCATTTTTATTTAAAATGGAATCATTTGTCATATTGACTCCTGTTTCATCACGAATCCTCTGTGCTCCGACTATCGAGGTAACTCCCAGATTTTGCGCACGATACCAAAGCAGCAGTTTCGATCAATGAGAAATTAATTTTTTCGCTCAACGAGAAATTAATTGTTTACAGGAACTTAAAATGAACCAAGTTTCCTGAGAATGAATGTTTCTAGCTCTCCTCATGACACCATAACGAAGGCGTTCATTCCATTTTGTGTACCTAGGTAAAATCTTGTTTATTTTGTCGGTCTTAAAATTTTGGTTCCCAGGTAGATTTTAAAACATTTATGCCAGGGAGGATTTTGAGGGGCTGATACCATTGCAGATTTCAAAGTTATGCTTCAAGGGTAGATTTTAATCACAATTTCTCTGCGCCGTCATTACGAACAGTAGCTTTCAGTTACCTGCAGCTTCACTTCATTTTTTGCATATACAAATAGCGTAATACGATCGATTTTTCTCAGTACCTGCACAACAATAATCATTTTATTAATCACACTATAATCAATTAGCTGTTGCTTCAAGTTCGTGTAAGGAAAAAATATACAAGAAGATAAGCCTGATAACCATACAAAATTTTCTATTATATTTGAGAAATTCTGCTACGAATAAGAATTTGTTGATATCAATTTATTTTTGCATATCACCTTAATTCGCATTTTTAACTCTTAGCTTACCGTGGATCGTTGAAGCACGCGGTACTAATTTCAATCGACCTCAAATATACCGCAGCTAAAAAGTTTACCAGAAATATTACCTTTCATAATATTGTGTCAAGCTTGCTCTTGAATAAAGGATGAAAATACATCAAAAGAAACAAGTTTTATGAAGAAGCCTTTTGTATTCATTCTCAGGATTCTGATACCAGTGAAGCAGTACATGTAATGCATATGCTTGGATTTTGCACAGCAATGATGATCATGCTTGGATTCTATACTGCAGTGATGATTAAGTTCGAATTCTGATCAGCAGTGATGATTATGTTACGTTTCTGTTCGGCAGAAATATTATACATGACTTGTGTTCAGCAGGGATGATTCTGTTTACCACTTTAATGCAGCAGTGACGATTACGTTTCCTCTTTGTATAGCAATAATGGGTACGCACTCGCACTCAGTTTTCTAATTTAAAATTTGTGAAATCCCCCGTTATCAACTAACAGTAACAACCCATTATCAACTAACAGTAACAACCCATTATCAACTAACAGTAACAACATGTTCTGGCACCTCGAAACTACTTAGAAGCCTCGAGCCACAGCCAGGAACTACTTTTGCCTTCAGGAGAGCGGCTTGGTTTGTCCTCCTGATCGGCGGTTGTTGCCTGGCAACTTTCTACATCGCAATCCAGGTGTCCTTGTATTCCATCGGCCACGTCGGCATGTCCGTGTCGCCATCCAGCAACACCACCACGCTGCTGCCTGCCGTCACCATCTGCGTCCAGTGAGCTCGGATACCCGCCCGAGTCTTTTTGTGTTCGAACGCTTCAGGTGCTCAAATAATCTGGTTTAGCTGCATGCGGTTGTCTACAGCTGTTGCGAAGTATTTGCCATTTGTATTCGCGTTGTACAATAGAATTGGAGAAAATGTCTTTTAAGTAGACGTATATCATCAAATCACTTTTTCCAGACGTGCGTTATGTTGTGCCATGACTAATTACGCAATCTGATACACAAGAACGTCCCTTTGAATCCCCCTTTTAATTGTTACAGAAAATATTCTGTTTTTATGAGAATTAAATACCACGTGTGAGTGAGTAGTAGTGCACCACCTCGATACTTTTCTATTTCTGTGGAATAAATTCTGTGAATTATTCCTAATTTATACCACGGATTACAAAAAGAAAATTCTACACAAAATAAAACAAGTTTTGTAGGTAATGTGCATCACACACGCTGTTAATCCTTGAAATTGACTGGAAAAGTATCGTTGTAGACTTCTCTTCCCACTGAAACATCGCCACTTAATGGACGAGATTTGTGCGTCTCAGCACGGGTACAGTTCGCTGAAAATCTGCATTTTATCTTAACGTTTATTCCTGTAATTTCTGTTTTGCATTGTGCTTGTAATGGCATTCCCGAAACCCGAGTTCTGAATATTTATATATTGGCATTTATGTTTTTAATTATATTTATATTCATACCTATATTATATTTATGCATTTATTATTTCATATTTCTTTGCCTACCTATATTTATATTTATATTTATATTTATATTTATATTTATATTTAAGTAAGTTTTTACACTTAAATTTTTATTTATATTCTCACAACTGCTCTTTATCGTTCGGCGCATGGGTGATTCCAGACTGACGGATGTAATCATTGACAGATAAAACTATTTTACTCTTTTTCACGCGTAAATTATGAACAAGAGAGCAAAAATATATTTTTCAGATGACGTTTTATTTCATTAAAATTACAAAAAAACAACAATACAAAATAACACTGCGAAAGTTCTATTTCGTTATGAGAAATTCCTGTAAGATAACGAGACCAACTAAATCTTGTTGTTAATTCGTTTATATTCTTGTTTTCATAATGCTAGCAAGATATAATATCCCGCCCCACGCATGGCAGATGTAAGATTATTTTGAACCTTTAATTTATTTATTTTGAAGGCAAATGTATAACTATCTTGTTTTTTGTTTCTATGACAAATGTCTGAGAATCTTGTTCATTAATTCTTAAGTCAAATGTATGACTATCTTGTTCATTTATTTCTAAGTCAAATGTATGACTATCTTGTTCATTTATTTCTAAGTCAAATGTATGACTATCTTGTTCATTTCTTTCTAAGGCAAATGTACGACTTCAACAACCTGCTCTCGCTGTGGCGTGAGCTGGGCCCTGGCGGCTTGATGCCTCAAGATGCCGACCTTCAGTTAATGGATCACGCGAACTTGACCCTCAGTCAGATTTGGACGCGCGGGGGCTACAAAATGGACAAGCTCATCAAGCAGGTTCGAATTGCGGTGGTGGCGAAACTGTCCTTCTTTTGAGTGTACTTTTTTCGCCCTATTTTAGCTCTAATTTTTCGAAAGCAAGACGGTATTTTTGATTCAAAAATACGCCGATAGTAAAAAATTGTTCCAGAATAAAATCAATCACAGATGACTCTTGCTTAGTAGTCGAAAATTCAACTGTCATTACAGATATGAGGAACGTTTTAGATGGTCTTACATGTGTTTTCCAAAAATTTGCCATATTTTAAGTGCAGTGCATTCTGTTTTCGTCCTTGTGCGGAAAATTAGCATGAAGTTCATTCATCATACTCTGATTACAATTATGTGCAGTCTCTACGAATTTCAATTTTTATGGAGGTAGGTTCCGTAACTCATCAAGTCTCTATAACTTGGTCTTGTCGATGACGAAGCCAAATATTGAATAAGCATTAATAATTTCTATATTATCTCATGTGTTTTCTTTCGCGTTCGCCTTCTGTTCCAAGCCATCATTTAGCATGTTTTTTTTTAGGTTTCAGGAGGATGATCAAAGCTTTGAAGGAATATCCTCTTTTTTATTGAGCGAGTTTGTGTTCGAATACCATGTACAGTATAGAGAGTACATCACTTATTATTTTAACGGAATATGGCCTGAACTCAGTTTAAGTGCCATTATTTTAACACATCTGAGCGTTGTTTCAACAAACCGAACTGCGTTCTTAAAATGCAAGCCAGGAGATCTGGCTGCTTATTTTGCATGCTCTTATGCACATGCAAAACCACATTGAAATCGTAATGCAAAATCACCAAGCACGAGGTATGTGCTAACGAAAATACCTAAGTACGAAAAAATACGATTTAAATCCAAAATTGGAGGGCAAATATGCAGAGTGTTCTAACCCACAAAACACAGAATTTTAGGACACTCAAGTTAGAGGCGTGGTGTTCATCGCAGGGTTGCCAAATTGTCTTTTCCTAGCCAAGGTACTAACTAGGAACTAAACTAAGAAATAGGCCACTCAGTCTGAAAGACCTCTACGCCGCTATGAGGTGAAATTATCACTTAATCCATGCACTCTCCAGTTTTGACCTATGGTTTGTGGGTTAGGGCACTCTGCATATATGTCCTCTAATTGAGTGTGCTGTTTAAAAATTTTTTCTAGTGCTTGTGCTTGCAGTGTCTGTTCGGCCCCGGCAATACCTGCGACGACAAAGGCACGTGGTCTCCCGTGTTCACGAAGTACGGTTTGTGCTACACATATTCAGGTGAGTTGGTGCGATACTAGCTGCTGCTAAGCTCTTTGTTGTGACTCTATCACATTTTAACTTGGTTCGATTCCACTCCTGCCCTTGCAATGATTTCATGGAAGAAAAGCATCGCCTTGGCGATTAGAACGGACGGAGAAATAGGGCAGAGGAGATAGGGGAGGGCTCTTTCACTCATTAAGCGCTGCACTATGTAGATTCCCTCCGTCTCCTTAATTCATGAAGCTTAAAAATTATTACTACACGATTGTAATATTAGAGCCATTGGCCGATGTGCTCTCCTCTGATGAAGTATGTTTACAACTTTTAGCTTTCCTTGCTGACAATAAATTGTTTCTCGATTAATTTTATTTATTTCCTTTAAGCTAAAATATCAACGGCTTGACTTACTTCCTAATTCCTACATTGCTTGGTATTATGCACTTACCTGTTTTCCTCTGGAGAAGTGTTTTCATAATTTTTAATGCTCTTTATGGGTGATAGTAGTTTCTAAGAGAATTATATTTCATTTAAGCTAAATACTCATGATTGGACTCTCTTTTAATTCGTACATTTCTCGATATTATGCACTTACAAATGGTAACAAACAAGCACGCACGTAAAAAGTTGAACGCTAGAAGCAACCATTGCATGTTGCAGGGGGAACCACGCGCTTGGATGGCCACATGTACGGCATGTACATCAAACTGGACTTCACAGCTCATCCGTATGGCGTGCCGTTTCAGGGTTACATGGTAAAAACTTCAAGCTCTGTAGCAAATAAATATTTTTACAGAAAGGTCCCATGGGACAAATACAATAAACTTGTTTCCGGGATATTTGAGTCGGTAGCCCAATTTACTGATTCTTCAATAAGTGAATGCAACTCGTCATAACGATAGGTAAATGCTCTGCTGCTTGAGGTCACAAAAAAGGCAGTTCAAAACGGCAATTAGTTGAAATGTATAAATTTAATTTGAGATCTCATCAACAAATTGTTCCCTCTAACGTAATGCAGCAGTTGAACTCGGCCCGTGATGATATTCCTCACCGATATTGTATGCACTCATGGAGCTGTTGCTGTGTAAGCACACATTTACTCATGTACAGCTGTTGGTATGTACGCACAAATTTACTCATCTAAAGCAGCTGTATGACGATGGAAAAAACTGCTTTACACCCACATCTACTTTTGTAAGAAGATGTCGATACAAAACTGCTGCTATGCGCACACATCTATTTGAATAGAGTAGCTAAATACTAATGCACAGTTGGCGCCAAACGGCTTATCTAATATGAACATTTCCTATTGCAACAAATGCGGTCAATTTTTTCTTCATTTTCTTATAATTCCATTTAGCTGGTCGGTCATGACAGCCACTGTGCAAAAAAGGCTCTTGTGTACCTGAATGAGACAACCAAACTTGCTTGCTTATTTTTTGGCAGGTTTATTGTTCATTATTACATTAGCCTGCTCATTTTCTGACACCGGACTGTTATTTTTCAGCGCATAAATAATTCATCGGTCATTATTTCATTAAGCTGTTGATTTCTTAGCACCGTTCTGTTATTTTTCAGCGCATAAATGTTTTATTGTTCATTATTTGATTTAACTGTTGATTTGTTAGCACCAGACTGTTATTTTTCAGCGCATAAATGTTTTATCGTTCATTATTTGATTTAACTGTTGATTTGTTAGCACCAGACTGTTATTTTTCAGCGCATAAATGTTTTATCGTTCATTATTACATTAGCCTGCTCATTTTCTGGCCCTGGACTGTTAATTTCACCCCAGATTGCAGCACACGACGGGAGGTCTCCGGCCGTCATGCGCATTGACGACGGCCTCGCCTGCCCCATCAAGGACGGCAAATTGGGCTGCTTCATCATGTGGTCTGTGGAGATGCAGGTCACGCTTTAAAATAAAATATCCTCGCTTATTTTTCAATTCCACACAGCATTTCTTAGAGCTTTCTGCTCTGTTTTAATGGTTATTCTGATATTGAACATCCTCATTTCAAAAAGAATGACTGAAATAGGAAATCATTGCCATTTCATTACCATTAGTTGAGTGTCACGTGCTTTTCACCAACTCTTTAACGTGCAGCCAACTCACCCCTATAATCATTTGAGCAATCTTTAAACAATTTAAACAATGTTAGAAAGTTTCAATGAACTAAATATTAGAAGCATTCCAAAAAAATACCTACTTTGCAAGGAAAGTTTACTCTCAAGGGTACCAATTGGATTAAGTATGTACATGTCTACTCTAAACTGAAAGTAACACTGCCTTTGCAACAACCGAATAGTCAGTAAAAATCCTTCGTTTCAACTCTAGAAACTTGCCATCAATATTTTAAAACGACTTCATCTCTACCAAGTTCATGGGGACATGTTTAACATACTTAACATGTTCAACGATATTCATGTCATAAACTAAAACTAAAAGTCACTAAACTTATTCGGGCCCACAGTTAGCCATTCTCAAATGCATCCATTGTCCTAGACTTAAGATACAATCAATTGCTGCATCACTTGTAGCAATTAAATTTTTCAAAATGTTTGTTTAAACCAAATTGCGTTAGATCACAAGAACCGCACAAGCATCCGTGATGACGGTTTTCACAACTTGCAGACCATAACCCTGCTGAGGCGCAAAGACAACCCGTGCGAGAGCAGACCAGGGTACGACATGTACCAGTGCTACCGCGCCTGCATTCACGGCAACGTGTCGCGCATGATCGGCTGCAGGTCAGGGACAGAAAGAAACACCTCTGTCGATCGCTACTCACAATACTACATGTGTGTACCAGGTGGTGCATTACCCTCGTGAATGTTGCTTCGTTTTTTGGAGGATTTTATGTCATTCTCCTGAATGTTATTTTATCTTTTGGAAGATGCTACATTACTCGTAAATGCTGCTTCATTCTTTGGAGGATTTGAAACAATTGAATGTTGGATGATTTAAATACTAAATGTCATTACATCCTCTGGAGGATTTGATGTTATTTTCATGAACACAATATGTTCATTTATATTTTAAAGGATACTTCATTATCCTTCTAAAAGTTATTTTATCCTTTGGAGGATGCAACATCTTTCCCCTGAACATTTGATTTATTGAAGATGCTACATCATCCTTCTGAAAGGAATGTCGTACTCGTGAACGGTATTTTATCATTTGAAGGATGATACAGATCCTCCTGTACACAAATTTACATTAGTAAACACTAGTAAAGTCATAGCTAAAATTTTTTCACCGATATGTTGAGGTGGAACTACTTGTACACCGACTAAGTTCAGTGGCTTCTTCGGCATCCCATGAATGCCTCATTCTAAGCCTACAATTTCAAAAAACTAGAAAGCTTACTTTAAAAGTATATTGCTCTGACTGAACAGTTGTACAGCGAACGAATCCAAGAAATTGTGCTAATTTAAAATTATACCTAATGAGGCAAGCTAAAACTTCATTTTCAAGATAGACATCGGATTATTAATAGGTTTTATTTGTTCATTTGAAGCGAGTTTTAGATCTGAATTGCAGCTCTATACGAAAAAAACGCCATCACTTTCTGACGGCTCGGGTATAATAATTTTTTTACACCTGTTAATTTCCGATTGTTTTGTTCATTAGGAAGTGGCTTTGCATCTGAATTATAACTCTAATGAAAAACAACTCCGTCATTTTATGACGGCTCGAGAGCACTAATTTTTGTACACCCGTTATTTCCGATTGCTTTGTTCACTTGGAAGCAATTTTGGCGTCTGAATTATAACTCTAATGAAAAACAAAGCCGTCATTTTATGACGGCGGCTCGAGTACACTAATTATCGCAACGCCTGGCAGCAGACTGCCGTACATGGACGGGCCGCTGCGGGAGTGCCGGGGTCGGGCGGAAACGGAACGAGCGATGGCAGTCGCGGACGACCAAATTTGTGACGGAGGCTTCAATGTGACCCAGTGTAATTGCCTACAGCCGTGTGAGTTTGTGATGCACACGCAGCACGGTGACACCACTTGGAACTACCTACCCACATCTACCATAAAGGTAGTTACTCTTGGATTAGGTTCGTACGTAAAATACCTAGAAGTTCTGTTTAAAATTCTGCTTTGCATCGGCACGATTAGGGTTGCTCAAAAAATTTCTGGAAGGTTTGTTCTAAATTTTATTCCTACAGTCACAATTAGGGCTGTACGTAAAATACCTGGAAGCTTTGTTTAAAATTTTACTTCTCACCCGTAGGATTAGAGTTGTACGTAAAATAAATCGAAGCTTTGTTTGAAATTAGACTTACGGTATTCCCGGCACCATTGATTTGCATTTTGCTGGCTTACGTGTCCGGTCTGTGATACTTTCTTGAAGAAGTAGTGGAACGACACATCTCGATGCGTGTGGTTACTAATTTCCCCTTTTGCAACAGCTAATTTTCCCTTCACTTCCTGAGGTGTATTTGGCAAGCATTGAGAAGAGCTCACTGACGGAGACGTACACCTACCCCCGGGACGAGCTGGGCGGTGACATAGGCGGCATCATCGGCCTCACCCTGGGGGCGTCGGTGATCACAGCGGTGCAGCTCTTCGAGGTCTTGTGCTGCAAGGTCTGTAGACTCGTCGCCGCTTGGCTCAAGACTCCAAATCGCCGGACGGACGTCAGTGGTTGAATCACGTCAACGAGTCCAGAGGCTACAAGCTCCAAGAGGCTACTCTTTATCTACAAGGGGCTACGAGTACAAGAGGCTACTGTTTATCTTTGAAGATGTTGATCTTTAATTCACCGATAAACGTAACTTCTCACTTCGTAAAATCTAATCGGAAACGATTAGATTTTTTATGGAATGTGGTGAATTCATTATTAAGGTACACTTGCCGTAAAAATGTCTTCTGATGAATCTAAAGATAGCGAGGCACACGTGCACGGCATGGCAACCAAGGCCGCCAACAGAGCAATAAATGATACGCTAGGCCTAGCTCAACAGACGTTACCGTTCTCAAAAGACTCATTTGATTTTTAAATCAGGTTGTGTTATGTAGGACAACAACGACGCCAGCTCTCTAAGAGGAATGTAAATAGCAACTGATAGTGTCTGCACACAGCTTCAAATTGGAATGGTTTTGTTAGCTGATATACCACGACAGATTTTCCTGAAGGAGTTGCGAGGATTCATTAGTAAATAGAGGATCAGAGTTATATTCTTAAGAGAGAGTTTTCATCGAGTCCTCGTGTTGCGGTAAAATAATTACGTGGCAGATTATTGCTGACTTATTTCAATTCTCCGAGCATTTATAAGAGACATTTTCATGACTAGAAAAGAATTTCTTGAAGTGCAACAATCGCAACATTAAACTACTGTACTTCATACTTCACTGTACGCCTCGGAACTGTGTACTTAGAGCACTTTTTTTCTGCAATGAGCACATTTTAAAATCGCGTTCTCCCTAGCATTTCACGTCGGTGTTCGACCCCAACGAAACTCACATGTGAATTTTAATAGCTTTTCGTTTTGTGAAGTTAGTACGATTTGAACATGAAAAGAGCACATTCTCATTTTTAATAAACTACTTCCCTTGATGCTTTCAAAGTTAAAATATTGGTTAATACTTAATAAGAGTTACACATTTCTCGTTAAAGAAAAATTAGAGCTTATCATGCTAGGAAAATGATTAGCGGCCGTATGTGCTTTCTTTTTTTCAAGTTGAACTCGTTTCTTTATGTTTCGACCAAGAGCCCTTTCTAAAGCCCGAAATATACCGTGCTTAGAAAACAACACTCTTGACAGTACTTATTCAATTTTTGAGAGAAAAGAAATCTTGTATTTAGGAATTTGCCCGTGAGAGTTAATCTGACTGTGATTATTTCAACTTATTTCACATTTTTGTAAACGTTCAATCGTGAAATACATTCCCTATTCAAAGTTTCAAGCGTTACTAGTGTTAATATAAAGTGAGGGGAATAAGTTTCGATCGCATCTTCGTTGAGTTATGGGCTTATGCTTTCTCTTACATTTGGGAGAACTGCGGTTCAGGTTTCAATTTTTTTTCACAAAGATCGACTTAAAACCATATTCAAGTATAAAATTTTATTAATTTCTAACATCAATAAGTAACCAAAAGTAGAATGTTTATAGGAAGAAAATGATATTCCCCACTAGAAACAGCATCGTTATCACCCCACTTGTTGCAGGTCAACAAGTCTTGTAGAGTGTATTATTTACCTCTCTTTCATGCCCACGTGCACGGAATCACTTTAGTAATAGCAAATAAATTCTGAAATAAAATTAATTTTTGGGGCTTCTTCGTACCTATCAACTATTTGATGTAGAAAAAGCCCTAGGAACCCGAGCTAGAACCCAATTTTCAGTTCGAACTCTAAAAAGAAATTATTAATTGAACTTGATTTAATTACAAAGAAATATTCTCGTTTCGCAAATTTCTAGAGAATTAATAGAGAGTGTATCGTGAAATTTTGCTTTAATCAATGTAATTCGTTATGGTTTCCTTGTCTGTTAGTTACCTTATTCTACGGAGGACATCGAATATAGAATACATGGTTTGAAGTTTTTTCATTGAATAAAACACCTCTAAACCACTTCTGCAATCAGATCTTCCCAGATGAAACTTGACGCTATTTAATTCTACAAAGTTAGTGAAGCCAACTCAATCCGCCTTCCCGACGATATGCTCACATAATCATTTTGATGGATTAGATCAGCATCACAAATATTAGGTTGCTCTAACAGTTTGACTGCTTTATAGCTCCATGCTCTAATCTATAGGTGAGAAAAAGAAAATGGAGCTTATCTCATCATTATGCCTTTATTTTAGAACAGAATTCGTGTCTAATAATAATGATAAACTTCTCATTAACTAAATAATGATAAACTTAACTAAAGTTTTGTGACACGATAGGCATTGTCGCAATTGAAGAACTTCTTCACAAATCACGTGAAGCCAGCCTGTGTTGTTCGGGATCTATATCTCTGCGATGAACTTGTTAAATTTCCTATCTAATTCCAAGTGATGTGGTTATTCTACACAACATTCTACAAAATTTACAAACTAAAATTCGAACTCTCACGGTCGAATATCTGATGGATCGACGTTTTCTTGGGATAAATACTTCGGGTGTCCTTTTTTGAAAGATTTTTCACGCCTAAATAAGGTGTTCAAACAAAAACGATATTCGATTTACTTATTTATAGAAAACAATAATCATTAATTGAGAAATATATGAATTACTTTAGCGCTTTACATCTAGACTATGGCGAAGACAAATCACAATCATATTTCCTCCTCGAAACCGTTGCGAGTTTCAAGGTTGGTTTCGTGACAGTCTCACAAGGAGGAAACTGAAGAAACAAGCGACGATATAAGAAGACAATCGTTATCGTATGCATAGCATAAGTTAGATAATTATTCTCCTTGTTGAACAACTGTGCTGCCGCACGGTTAACTGCAATTTTTAATCAGAACGGATGCGATAGTTAAGCGAACCAAGGGAAAAGGATTGAAAGAACGTTGAGTGCCCTGCATGACAAAACGCTTATGTAACGTATTCGTGGTAAAGCGATATTCAACATATGAGATACCTTAATATTTTTTCGCGATAAAACCTTAATCTCTCTTTTATCAAAAGAAGTGTAAAATAATGGATCATCCACAAGTATAAGAATGGTGTATTTTGTCAGTGTTGCCAGCCATGTCTTTCCGTTTTCATGACTTTCCGCTTTCATATTTACATGTCTTTCCGTTTTCTACTACCCCATTCAATTTAGTCGGCTTTTCTCTTCCAGTTACACTAAGCGGCGTATTCGATCGTTCTTTTTCTCACTTTCCTTATCGACATCGCCGTCGTTACCGCCCCCAATAAATGGCATGTCTGTTCAGAACTTTTTTCACTGCAATCCTCGTACAAATGAACGAATGAAAAAGTCTCACAAGCACCAGCTATCCAGTCTAACTTTTTCACCGCCTGCATGCATATTTTTCGCCGCCCAATCGATAAAAGCGATTAAATTGCTTTGGCGGCGAAAAACATGCATGCAGGCCGAGAAAAAGTTAAACTGGGTACCTCTCCACAACGATGCTGAATTTGATACCTAGGTTGTTGTAGCAGGAGTGCCGAACACCAGTGTTATATTAAGGAATGAACGATTGAAGAATGCGGTATCAAATGACTCAAGACGTGGAGTCTAATATAGGTTGAAATGAAAGCCCCTTCATGAAATATATCAGAGTCTAACAATAAACAAAGTTAACGGCACAGGCTTGAGTTTACGGGAAAACAAAAACATTATACACAAACTCCTAAAATACAGTGAACTTGAAGATATTCGCATATTGAGAATAACATAAGAGTTGAAAGTAAAAAATGATTCTGAGCATTCAACCCATCCGAAAATACTCTAAAATTTTCCAAATGAAATACTGCACAACTAGTTTTATTCTAACGATGGTACGATTAATAATTCATTATCTAAAGACAGGGATTAATCTAAAATATAAAGTACCATGACAACCAGTTGACTCAAGTTCAAAATTCAAGCCAGTCAAGTTAGGATCAATTGAGTTAGCACATCAATTAGGACACCAGGAATCAAATGTTCACATAAATAAATCAGATCACGTCAGTTGGATAAATGACGTCAGCATAAATCCAGGTTACAACATCAACCGGGTTACAGCACTGCCACTCTTGCAGCATCAAAAATAATAAATACAATAAATAAAAATATGAGAATGACGTCACTATTGGAAATCCGCTCTTGCGAAATCTTAGTCACATTGCGAAAGGCAAAATAATATTCACTTAAGGGCTACAATGAACTGAAATCAGAATACCGTAACGAACACTGCTTGTTTTCCCAGTTGCCGACATTCAATTTCAAATGTTGTTGCAAAATAGGTGCGCATGTCCCCTTCAAAATTGTGAAGTAAAACATGGGAGTAAATAGACAGTTAACGTTGGAATGATGAGATTAATACGAGAGTTGAATTGATATCGTTTTCCTAAGGGTTAATAGCTTAGAAACAGAATGACATATAAGATATTTGATGTAGAAATATATCTGCACATTTTTTGTAGACAACGCACCAGTCCAAAATATACATAGATGAAAACATGAAAATAATTACGCTATTGACTTAAGCTATTAATTCTAATTAACCAAGAATGAAATAGAGCACAACACACATCGAGTGCTCATGTTCAGACGTTCAGTAAGAAGTAGCCAATAGTAGGAAGAAGCCAATAGTAGGAAGTGGGCAATTGCAGGGAGCAGCCAACTGTAGGGAGCAGCCAATTGTAGGGAGCAGCCAATAGTATAGAGTAACCACTAGTAGGAAGTAGCCAATGGTAGGAAGTAGCCAATAGTAGGAAGTAGCCAATATGCAGAGAGACACAAGAGGATTTTGCACTTGTTCATTATTTACAACGAGAGTTGAAACCAAAACGATGAGAGTAACAATTACACATATATCGTCTTCGGAAGCAAATCAAAATTTCGAACGAATTTAAAAGAACTCAAAATTTACGTAGAAAAAACTTAAGGAATACGTTCATCGAAGCTCCTGAATCTATAAATAAGAAAAGAAGATTTTACTGAGACTTGACTGAGCAGGTGCTAAAGAGTATCATTTTATGAACTAAATGACGATTCGACGACTCCATTGAGCTTATTGGACCAGATGACTTGTGAACAGAACAGGAGACGTCAGCAATACCCGTCTCGAGGGAAAGAAATGAAAAACAACGTTGCGTTAGTAAACAACAAAACCTTACCGTGAAAAATACTGAGAAACAAACTTACTTGCGAGATCAATAACTGGCTTGTTAACTTGTTCTATTTTTATGTCTTTTGAAATCCTGTCATTATTTTTATGTCTTTTGAAACATCTTCCGCATTCGCTCTTAGCAGCAGTCTCACACTCCGACCTCCCCCTAAAAACGCAGGTTCAGCAGGCATCATGCGTTTTTTAATTACAGGAACTGGGTCAGTTTTTGCTTAGATGAGGGCCCCCGTCGGCAGCTAGACGCCCAAACGTAAGCCGCTTGCCGTTCATCGGCCGAGCCAATTATTCCTTGAAAAAACTTTGGCACAGCTGCTGGAGGTACTGTGGGAATGTTGGGTCAGCCGTGGACTGCTATTGTATTGAACTTAATTAGGGAAAACAAAGGTGTTGAAATCAAGTCACAGAATAACGAGAAAGAACAAGGTTTAAAATTATGTCTGATAATAAGTTCCCGTCAGCATGCGACTAAGCCAGAGAAAATTTGTGAATTTTCACATCAAATGCAGTAGTTATTGAGATGAGAAAGACGACGAATAGAATTATCTAATGACAATATAAAACATTCACACAAACTTATTGAGACGTCGAAACTGAGGTAATCCAGTTTACACAAAATTGATTAATATAAATAAATAAGCAAGGCAAATACATAAGTAGCAAAAACTCGAAGCTTAAATCTGGCATCACGAAAGCTGCAGCTTTGCACAAAAGAGTTCGTACATCAAACTTGAACAACGCTTTTGTCAAAGTTGAAAGTTTTTTCTAACATAGGCCTTTGAAGTACACCCCATCTGGGACCGTTCATCGTAAAGAAATTTTCCTCAAATAAAGAGAAACATAAAACCATTCGAAATACTGCAAAAATGTAAACTTGGGTTTGAGAAGAACTATTAAGAAAATCTAATTTCATGAGCTGAAGGGAAAATCTGTTAACTATGAACAAATTAAATGATAAGGAACTGCTGACAAGTCAAACTTTATGAGGTAATTAGCGAAAAAATCACTTATAAAGTTTTTTCACTTAGTTTTAGCTTCTAGTTAAACGTGAGACACTTAGCGAATTTTCCAGCTTGTATCTGTCATCAGCAGCCGGATCGTAATGCAACATAAAGTTGACTAGGTGGTTGATGGGCAAGCAGTTGTGCGGGCTCAGTAATGGAGCGAGTTACATGAGGGCAGTCACGTTAATTATGTTCGTAGTTTTCAGAGGTTGTAGCAGCATAAATTGAAGCTGAAAACACCCTAGTAAAAAATGTGATTTTTTCATCGTGATACTGATTGGCATTTCAATGTTCAAAGCTACATAACAATTCACATTCAAAATTTCAATGAAACGGAACATGTTTCCAATTCCAACACGAAGGTAATAAACAGTATGTACATGACTCGGGCCATCTAGTTTTACGAAGTCTCAATGCAGCAGGCGAGAACTGCGTCGGAAAATATGCAAATTGTGCATACTCGTAGCTTGCGACCACATGCTAAAAACATAACTCAACTTGTCCGATTTCAAAAGATCGGGAGAATTACTGAAACTCATCTCTGGATTAAGTGCCGAACTTCTTGAAAGATTGATAAAGACTTTCGCAGCAAAGTCAGTGTAATTCATCTTCAAATGATCAACGAATATTGAACTATATAGTACGGATTGACCTGTTATATCATAGAGAATATTACCTTTAGCATGAGTGCCAGAAAAACTGGATTGCATCAGCTGCGCCCTGCTCTACAAGGTCCTTACCAACACAAGAGCAATAATGACAGGTGAGACTGCCTCTGTACACGCCTGGCGGGTTGCCGCATGCCTGCAACCTGTGCTCTGGCGTCAAAAACACGGTCAACGATATAAAAAAAGTCAGAGACCGGCTCTGTTTCACCTTTCCATATTCTGATTTTCCTGACTGCCTAAGACTCTCGCTCTTTTGCACATGATATATGAACGCCGACGCCACTTTAATGTAATTCAAACGGAGACTAAAATTCAAATTTAGCTTCCAAAAAATTGCAGTTCTTTCTTGAGTTTGAAAAAATGGAACATCATGACAGGGTAAATTCATTTTGTTTATATATTTAAAAAGATTTAATTGAATGAGAAAATCCCCCAATACTGAGAAAAATCATAGCATGAATGGCACATGGTTAGAGAAATTATCAGTCTATATGAAACTCTGCTTCCCATTATGATGTAGTATTTCGATTCAAACTCAGTCGACTTTGAGCAAAATATAGCTTGTATAGCTAGTGGCATATAAAGATGAACTTACACTCAAATAATGCCTCGATGTTCAATTCCACTAAACTCAAGTGCGCATGCCGATTCGTGTGCTATTCAGAGTTCATTGATACTGACCCAAAATTTTAAATGGAAATGTCTAGGAATTTTCCTTCTTGAAAATAATTAAGCCAACGCTTATTACGGCAGCCAAATGACACTCAACGACCTGAAATTACGGAAAATATTGATGAAGCACCACTCCTTTCTATTTTTTGCTTCCCTTGGCAATTTGCCACCTGAGCTATTTTTGAAAACGATGCCGCAAGAATTTCGCAATCCAGGTTTATGGCTCACAGAATCCGAGGATTAAACTTCTCTACGCTCAATTCACATCACTCTCCCTTCATTGATTCCAAAAATTTTCTGTTATTATTTATAAATATACAAAAATATGGAAAATATTATAAATATATTCTATGGACCGAGCAGAGCCTGTGTTGGTGGTTTCTCCATCTTAATTGAAGTACAAAAATCACTAAAATACATTCTTTGCCTTTAATATAAAACATTCCTACCGTCAGACATGACCCAATGAAATGGCTCAAATAATGACGGATAGCTGTGGGAATACCAATTAAGGGGACCTGCCTTTTGCGTAGTTATTTCTCGATTTGGACTTTCTGATGCACCAGATTCAGACTAAAAAGTTTCTAAAAGGGCAAGGAAGAAACATATGAGAAATTGAGTTCCACGCAGAGAATTTTGTTTCAAGCTCAAATAGCGTAAGTCTCTGTAGTATAATAACTCGAATTGAAAATATTCATTTGTAAAATTCTTGCATATATGCCTTTTCCTGAACCACTTAACTAGACCTAGGCTCTAACAGTTAAAGAAACAAATTTCGTTGATATCTCAATTCAACTAAAAAAATATTTCTCTAAAACTCATTCTATTAACGACTAAAATGAAACGTTCCGATGACATTACTTCTATCACAATAAATTAAACTTCAGTTCCAGCAAGATTCAACATAGGGCCATAAAATTAAACTTGTTACACGTCTCCAAAAAGCGAAGAAACTTTTTTTCGATTCAGGTTGAAATTCATTTTTGAATCCGAGACACCACCGTGCCAAGCCTTGTGAAGTAATAGAATTCAATTGTCCTAGATTTGTTTCTTTGATAAGATCAAATCACAATTTTCCGCATCATGTAGTCACACCTTCGGAGTACCAAAACTATACCACCACATTCCGCCGCCCTTGCTCCTACATAGACTGCTTTTCAACAATGCCCTCATTCCTTATAATATCAACAACATAAAACTACTTAATAAATCAACATAATTCTAATGCACCTTCAATCACTCACTTAAATAAATTAGAATCCTACGGTCTCCTGTTGACTTGATTCTCACCACTTAACTAAACACTTGGAGCAACACCGCAACTACCCCAGCATAACATTGCGTCACCGCTACGACACTTGCACCACAATTTACTTCATAAATATATACAATTAACACTTGATTCAAATCCATAACTTTGATTGCTGAATTTTCATGAACTATTCATTAAACGAGTATTATTCATTCTTTGAATTTCTGATCCATTCGACATGGGTCGTAACGTATATTGTTCAAGCTTTACTTTAGTTATGCATCTACTGTACATAAAGAAACACGAATAAAATACATAACATGAAAAATAATTATTAGAATCACCCTTCAACTCGAAATTCTGTCTGAAACAGTTCTGACTTCCTGCAAAATTGAGCTCTGTTGCATCAGTCTGAGCTGCTAAGGAATTCTATAAAAAAAATAAAATACGAATAAAATACGAATAAAATACTTAACATGAAAAATAATTATTAGAGTCACCCTTCAACTCGAAATTCTGTCTGCAACAGTTTTGACTTCCTGCAAAATTGAGCTCTGGTGCATCAGTCTGAGCTGCTAAGGAGAAAGTCTGACGCGTAATCGTTAGCTGAAGCTGACTTGGGCAGGTTGGGATAGGGTAATCACAACACTTAGCTTGCATGTCCTGAAGACCAAACAATTTTGGGAGCTCTTATGACTACACTCGGGAGCTAAGACCTCACAAGAAAAATAAAAATTTGAAAGTAGTTTCATTAACTTTCTGATGAATAAATTTATATTGTTCATTGTAATGAATACGTAAACTCGTTATTGTTGCTGCAACTAGGCAAGTGATAAATTATAGCATCAGTTCAGCTCGACGCTTAGCTCTATGTTCTGTAGACTTTTCAAAATATTTCCTTAAAAGTGTTAAATATCTTTGATGTTTCACATTTTCATTTCTAACTAGCAAATTATGTATTAAATCACCACAGAGAATCTACTTCCGCTCGTAGATGAAACTCTATCAACACCTTTTAAGTATACAATCAGTTTCTATCAAGGCCTTTGAAGTACACAAGAATTCCTATTGAGAAGTTTCAAGTAGAAATAAACGTTCTTCTGAGACTTTTCAAGCGTTAATAAACTCCTCCTGAAACCTTTTAAATGTAAACAAGATTTCTTTGAGACATCAATAAAGTTTTTCCTGAGACCAATCAAGATGCGTTTTACATCCCTTTCATTCTAATTTTCCCCTCGTTAAGAGCCTCCTCCACGTAATAATTCTTCATCTCTAGTAAAGTACATCACGCCAGTCAGGACGAAAATTTGCCAGCCATGATGTCGACGATGAAACCCATGAACTCGTAGGGGTCGACGATGCAGGGATACCTTCTGCGACAGCCGCCCTCCGCTGCGTGACGCGCGGCCGCCGCGAGGGGCGTCAGACGTCCTGGGGTGGCATCGTCCACCAGCCTGCTCGAAAATATGTATCAGATTAGGAAAATATAGCATCAACGAGGGATCTTTTTCCAATCATGGTGAGACTATCGATTTGAACTGCAAGGCGGCCGAGAATATGCAACAGATTAGAAAAAAAGGCATCGACGAGTGAATTTGTTGCAATCAGATTGTAGCCTTCGATTCAAACTCAATGGTGGTCGAGAATATGCAACAGATTAGAAAAAATTCGACCAGTGGTTTTATTGCAATCAGAGTGCAACCATCGATTCAAACTGTATGGCGGTTGTCAAACTATATGACGGTCGAGAAAGTGTACAAGATTAGGAAAAAGAGCATCGACGAGTGATTTTGGTGCAATCAGAGTGAAGTCTTCGATTTTTTGTTGCAATCAGAGTGAAGCCTTCGATTTAAAATGTAAGGCGGTCGAGAAAATTCACCAGATTAGAAAACAACATCGACGAGTGATTTTGTTGCAATCGGAGTGAAATCGTCGATTCGAATTATAAGACAGTCATGAAACTGAATGGCAGTTGAAAAAAGTTTCTTGAATATACTGTTCCCATCTAGCTCATATTTACTTTTCTTTTGTTAAAAAATTTAGCACCGAAACATGTTTAGTCTTGTATGCCCCAAGGTTAAGTAAATTAGGTTAAAGATAATTGTACACTTTAAAAATAGCGTTTGAAGATTGGATGTCCTAGAAGTCGTTGAACTCTATACTCAAATATATCCATTGTACTAGACTTAAGATACAATCTATTGCTGTATCACTTGTGGTTAATAAATTGTTTAAATTGCACCAGATTAGAAAAAACAGCATCGACGAGTGGTTTTGTTGCCATCAGAGTGTAACCATCGATTTGAAGTAATAGGTCGTCGTCTCACGTCAAAACAATTTGAATCTAGATGGAATTTTCAAGCGACCAACCGAACAACTAGAAATTTGGTGCTCGTATTGACGCTTACATGGAAATATGAGAGGCAAGAACAATATCAAATATAGCGAAAATATCTCTGAAAGTGATATGAAAATGTATAAAATCTGAAGCTAATACAGACCGTAAAGAGCTATAAAAAAAACATTAGAACTCATGTTGTTGAACTACTGAAGAATTACAACTTCCTTTGAGCACGAGATGATTTCTAACCTTTTCACAAAGACAATAAGCAGCATGAGTGCACTTTAGCACATTTATTTTAACACGTTATTTAACACGTTATTGCCAAGCGAAAATTGCACTCCAAGATACATCTTTCATAGCGTTTTTATAGGATCAAATGAAGAATTCTCAATCTTAAATTTGAGCCAGAAAACTAGCAGCAGTAAGAGCTACAGTGAGTGATAAAATCAGTCTCTGGCAAGTGCAGTGTTGAAAAAGTAAAAGACAGCATCAAAAGTATTCAAGACTTGAGGCAGCTTGCAATGAATTTAGATTCTCAGAAAACAAATTAGAAGCACAAAATCTTTAAACTAGTCACATGATTTATAATACATTTGCATAAACTTAAATTGTATTACACGTATTTAAGAGAAATCAGGACAGAATAATTCTCGGTCGCTGAACTCTGAGAGAATACGACATAAATAAACGAACGTAAATAACACCTGCAATTATATTATTCGCACGAGACGCCAGCACGCAATATGCGACGCAACGTTTTACTTGGCAGTGTGCAATAAAATCCCAGACTCTCACAGACGTAATCCCAGAGCCAGGTTTATTTACAAAAGAAACATTGTCCAGCTGCGGCTAGCTAAAAAAACTTAGAGTGATGATGGACCAAACATCAGAAAGCTAACACGGAACCTCTTTCGCTTCCAAGTGCGAGTTTAAGTGTTATATATTCGAGCCAAGAATTGGCGTCAAATGCAACTGAGGCGTAAAGAAGAATTCCACAGCTTAGAATTTACCCATGAGATTAAGTTTTGAAGAGTTATTTTCGGTAAATCCATAAATAAAACTTTCAGCAACCTACCTAAATTTAAAAATTTGAAACGTTAACGTGTGAACAGAATTTTTAGAAATCAGAAAGTGCGTTTCATGTCTACCGTGAACTCGAAAAAGCCCAACGAAAGTTTTAAGTAAACAGTTCAACCAAGATAAAACGCTTTGCAAAACATTCATCAGAAGTTGTGAGCGAGGTTTCAAGCACCAGACGATCGATACTTAGCTGTAAAGTTCGTCAGTTTATATGAAAATCCCATTACTATATAATGTCAATTTGTCAGCTTCGTGCACAGGTCTGTGTCTAATTGATGAGACAGAATGATTTAAATAATGAACTGCGTTGCTAACCATTCATAGTATCATTTTCAATAAAAAAATTCTGTTAAATTTTCCACCCAAGTTGCACAAGCACTCCAACAAAATCAAACGTGGTTAGAAATGCTAACCAAGCCTCAATATCTCGTACAATATTCATTGATATGACAACAATCAGAGTAATTTTCGGTCCCTCCTAGAATAATAATTATCAGTCTGTAATGCAAATTCTTTCCACATCGCACTGCAATTAACGAACTGGCATATTCTGGTAGCAAATTTCAAAAACGGTGTATTTCAAAACAAATCTGCTTCCGATTGGCTGGTTTTGAAGCTTGGCTTGTACGAGTAGCTGCCGAGACAGAATTTAAATGCGCTCAGCTTAAGAATGATAGGATAAGTTAAATGAAAGATTGAATAAAAAACGAGTCTCAATGTCGGGACAAACGCGCTGCATAGTTACGTGCTAATACGAAAAGAATGGCTAGCCTCAATAAACTCGAGACTATTCATTAGAAGATTTGG